>CM054004.1:18850795-21250795 GCA_028641665.1 Chelonus formosanus
TAAAGTAATAAATTCATAAAGAAAGAACTTAAATACATTGCATAAATACCCTTTTCAATTGTTCATAAAAATTCAATTGTTATCATCAAAAAGAGTTGACTTTCATTCATGTTATATGGTTTATAACTTTTTTTCAACAAAAGAAAAAATTTCCCGTTGAAAGAACCCAAATATATTGCACAGACTCGGTTTTCAATTGTTTATAACAAATTTGATATTTTAATTTTTTTATTTTGAATTTAAATTAAACTATTGCACATCTTATAATATCATTATTATTCTTTTATATTGTTACAATTTATTTTGTAAACAATTTTTTTATACGATTCATGAAAATTACCTATTTTCCTTCTTCTCAGTTTTTTCATTCGGCACAAAAAACGACTCAACCGATTTTGCTCAAAATTTAACCAGGTCTAAGTTACATAATTATGCATTGAGTAAAACTAGTCCCATCTAAATATCATCATTCGTTCTCGAGATACGCGAGGCGAAAATTGAATCCAAACATACATACATCCTCTTGAAAACCATACCATTCGACTCTAAAGACCTTGGAACGTGGAGATGTTTTAAAATTTCCAATTTGCAAAATCGGACCCATTACAATAACTTCCCGCTGGGAAGTTAATAACAATTAAATCATTCATTCACATATTATAGTATGTTTTGACTTAAATATCAATCGTGTACAATCATAAATTAACGATATCTAAGACCAATTATTTTCTTCGTTTTTTTTTTTTTTAAAATATATGTAGTACATTTTATGACACAATAAACATAACTATCAAAAACTGAGCCTCACTGTTACTTATTAAATGGCTTAAATATTTGCAATAGCGTGGCTATCATCGTATTTCATCATTGGAATGAAAATCATCAATTTCTCTTTTATGTGCCGTGTTAAAAAAATATACATGTACAAATGTTGTGAAGAACAATTCAATTGTAGCGACTCCGGTCGCACAAGCACGCACCAAGCAGTCAAAGGAGGAAACTCCAAGCAAAAGCCAAGCTGGTCAATCAAGCGGCTGGATGAAGTCATCAGACGGTTGAGAAGCCATCTTCGTGATCCACTATAGCTGCGGCACGTGACAAAAGAACTTATCTCGCTTACCTACGAATCGCACATTGTATCGCGCTTACTTAATGAATAAATAATTAGTGTATGAATTACCTAACTTTCTTATTGTGTGTTTTACCCTACTGGAAACCCACACAATAATCTGGACGACTACCACCTAGCGGATGTGTTTTTAACTTCAACATTCCAGCAAGCATTTTTCGTCTTTGTGTCATTGTGTGACACAGTGTACATTTGTGTTTCCTTAGCTTGAAAACTATCAGTGTCTTGTCGTGACGTAAAGGCAAGATGGCGACGTATTATGCTTGGCGTACGAGGCACCATTATAAGTAAACGTGTGTCTTGATTAGTAAAGTAAGTTACCAATTTAGATACAATACACGTTTTCAATATCGAATTTTTCGCCATTGCACAATAATAATGTTTGATAATTATTTATTTCAGATGACTAAATTAATTGAATGGTTGTTTTGTTTCATGTTATTTATGGGTCCGTGGACCGCAGCAATTAGTGGAGCAATAGATTCTCCATTTGTGACTGAACATCGTCAACTTATTCTATTTTTGCCATTTTTCTTTTTAATTATTTTTGCAATTTATGCAGTTACTGTGGTTTTGTATAGAACATTTACATTTAATAATTGTGAGGAAGCTGCTAAAGAACTTCGTATGGTAAGATAATAATATTTTATTCATTGTTATTTTGCGAAAAGTGATGTCATAGTCATCAAATTATTGGCATTAATTTATTTATTTTTCTATCAATGACAAAAAGATTTATTAAGTATCTAATAAATACAATGGCTTGAAGATTTTTTACTAGTCATAACAAATGTAAACATAAAAAATCTTGATTACAGGAAATAGCACAGGCTCAAGCAGAATTAAGAATCAAGGGAGTATTACCACGAGATCCAAAAGGCCCTGAATTGATGTAAATAAATATTTATACTATTTGAAATTCAAATTTTATACTCAATACCAATGAGTTTTTATATTCAAATTGTTATTTATCATGATTTGTTACATAAAGGCTCACTATCATAATTAACGGGAAGTCCACTTCGACCTTTTTCTGCTGGCACTACTTCACTTTCTCCTAATCTTTGTTCAAGTCCTTTCCACGATCGATTATTTAGAAAATTCGCCCCTGCTTTCCCTATTGCTATCGTTCCATCATTCTTACACGTTAAAGCACTCATTTTATTAACGTCGGGTTCACTGTTACAATTATTCAAATGGCCACGTATATTGCCTGATACGAGAGAGACATCAGTATCTTCAAATGATTCAAATTCAACATAATTCGTGCCACCGGGTAATATTTGTCGGAAATCTAAACAGTAATTTGTAGATAATTGTCTTGATTTATTGAACGCTAATTCTACTTCAAACGGTGTTAAAATTGGTTTAAAGTATTGCCGTGAATCAAAAATATCATCTTCTGGACATGTTATCATTACGAACACATCAATCTGAAAAAAATTAATTTTATCATTATTATTATCAAATAACTTATAAGCAAGAAATGAGATTATGCTCCAAAATTGATAATCATTATAAATAATTTTACCTCTGCAAAATTAGCAAGCTTAGCAGGGTTAGGTTTACCAACACTAAAAATATAAGATTTAATATTCTGTTGTTTTAAAATACGCTTTATTGATGATAAAGCATCTAAATAATTCTGAATTGCAGTTGTTGCTACAACAATTCCAACAGTCTTAGAATCTTTAAGTTTTTCAACTAAATAGCGTCGTCGTTTCAACCACGGACTGCTTACAATATCAAACTTTGTTATTTCACTTTCTTGAGGATCATAATAATGCCACATTTTGGCTGGTATACTCATAGCTAAAGCCATTAGTGTTTGATTATTTTTTCCTAAGTAAAATGCATCATAATCTTCAATCATGTATCCATTATCTAGGCGCCAACATCTTCCAGATATAGTGACTTCATTTTTGTTCTTTTTATCAGTAAACTCAACATTTGAAGCACAGTTTAATGTTGAGAGGACTAAGTTTGGGTATTTTGGTTTAAGTACTTTCCAAATATTTTCTGTAAATTGTATAATAAAAACATTTACATAAATAACATTAATAATTCCAATTTTTATTCTTTTACCTACATACTTACCAATAAGATGTGCGAATGAAATGTCATAAAATAATAAAATTTTATCATCACAATTCATATAAAATTTACAGAATACATTGATAAAGTCATCAATATTTAATTGGCTTTTTGGTAACATATAAAAAATTGATAAACGAGCTGTAGGATTTAAACATGCATGTCCAAAATGCACTATAGCATCAGCACCAATATGATTAGCTGCTACTTCATCAACACAACAACTCCCACACGTTGTATCACCGAGTATATAAACTTTTTTATCTAGTAATACTTCAAATTTTAAAGCAATTCGCGCGGAATTTGGTAAAAGATCGTCCGGAAACTGAAGACAAACCTGAAAAATATACAAATTTTTAAAATATTCGATTGATGTGATAAATAATCTTTTTCTTTATTATAAAATTTAGAAATTTTTGTGTTTAATTATCATTTAAAATAAAAAACTTGTACTATAATAATAACAATTTCATGGTATACGTGAATTCTAGTTTGATGCGAATGGCGCATGAATGTCAAAATATCTACATTGATATTAAAAGTTTAAAAAAGAATACATTAAAATATAACAGAGTACATAAAATGCTAATCAACATCTTCAATATAAAAAAATGATAATAACTTATTAAAAGTTTGTTTTATCGAAGAATATTTTGATATATAAGAACTTTAAATATTTTACCTTCTCCAATCCACGTGTTTTTATCCAGTCAACACATTTTTGAAAATTATTCTCTTCTGCATTAATATCATAAACTCTATGATCATAATTTAATTGCTCATTATTACAACAATTTGATGGTGTCATAATTAGATTGTGACAACTTTGCTATAATAACTTTTTGGAGTCTTTTATTCACTACTCACTGAATGTCACAATTCAGATTTTATATAAACGGAGCTAACTCACACTAGAGTACTGAGTATTGGTATTGGTTTTTGTTCTTTGCTCACACGCTCTTGCTGACAATTCTACAGCGCAACTGCAAAAAACCCACGAAGGCAGCCGAGATCAAAGAGAAAGAGAAAGATTTTCATCACAGCGAGATATCCACCATGCCAGTTATTTATGTGGATCAAACGCTATTTTTCTCAAACTAATTGTGTTTTCAGTTGGTAAAACAGAGTTAATAAAAATCCCAAAATCTTGATAGGTGTGATTCACTTGGAAACCGGTGTTTTTTCTGAATTTCTGCAATCAATTGTAATTAAAGAAGTCAAAAAGTGATCAGAAAACATGACAATATCAGCATTACAGTCAAAAGAAGAATTTGATAAATTTATCAAGTGAGTTAAATAAAAATTGATTACGTTTTATTTATTCTAACCTTGTTTTTATTTTCTTCAGAGATGAAAAACTGTTGGTCATTCATTTTTATGCTCAATGGGCTGATCAATGTGCTCAAATAAATAGTCTTTTATCTGATTTGGTAAAATCAGATGGCTACAAAGATGCTAAATATGCTAAAATTGAAGCTGAAGAAATTCCTGAAGTTTCATCAATATATAATGTCAGTGCAGTACCAACAGTCGTTTTGATAAAAAATTCCAAAGTTGTGGATCGAGTTGATGGAGTTAATCCAGGAGAACTAGGAGATAAAATTAAAAAACATTTATCTTCTAAAAATTCAGAAATTAAATTAGAAGAGAGGCTTAAAAAATTAATAAACCAAGCACCTTGCATGTTATTCATGAAAGGAAATCCAACAACACCGAAATGCGGATTTTCTAGAACAATCGTTGGCATTTTAGATTCTCTTAATGCAGATTATCAAACTTTTGATATTCTTGAAGATAATGCTGTAAGAGAAGGTTTAAAGAAATTCAGTGATTGGCCAACTTATCCACAATTATATATAAATGGTGAATTAATTGGAGGTTTGGATATTGTAAAAGAAATGAATGAAACTGGCGAGCTCAGTGGCCAGCTCCCTAAAAAATCTTAAATCTTAATTAAGCGTGAGTAAAATATTTTTCGTTCAAAAATTGGAAAGTTTAAACATTATTAGTTTGTCTAAGAAAGTTTTATTTTCAGCAGTCAATCAACTGTCCAAGCTTGTATATAAGTTATGTCACTTCAAACAACCAATTTAATGTAATTATATTAAAACTACTATGGTAATTCAATTATTGATAATAATTGATTATGATTTACATGGAATTTATAAAAAAAAAAATGAAACCTCTCTTACAACTATTGAAAAAAAGGTGATTGATGATAGAATAATAATAGTTTAATGAATGGTATGTAAGGTTTATTTACATAAGCTTAAAATTACAAAGTCTGTATGTAAACTAAACGTACATATTAAAATAAATTATTCAATTTTTTCAAATTAAAAGAAAAATTTTTGTTTATTATTAATAATCAATCGAAACTATTATTAAAATTTATAATAATAACAGTCTATAAGAAAAAAAATAATTTCTTATTTCTTTCGCCGAGCTTTACTTCCAACCTGTGCTCCTTTCTTGGCTCCAGAAATGATGCCCTTAAATTTCCCTTTATTCTTTAATTTCTTTCTTCTATTCAAAGCTGCTCTCGTCAAAGGAAGATAAGCATAAGGGTCAGGCTTTCCTTTCTTTTTAATGTCTCCCTTAGCTTTTTTCGATTTGTATTCAGAACCAGGAGCTGACTCAACTTTAGCTGATTTTAATGGCCGATGAATTCCAGATCCACCAGCTCTATATTTGGACGTTGAAACACTGTTAGCATCAGTACTTCCACTAAGTTTACGTTTTCTCGGTAAACCTGCTTTACTGGAAGCAACAGATTTACTATCATCCTCATCATTATCTTCATAATCATCATCAGAATCACTCCCAAGGAATGGAAGTTTGTTCTTTTTCTTCTTTTTTTGTTCATTTTCAAGATTATCATCATCATCATCACTGTCTTTAATAATTAATCGTCCATCTTCAGCTGTCTTGAATCCATGATCTTTTGATTTATTTTTCTTAGTTATTCCAGGCATCAAATTTTGTCCAGGTTTCGTCGCTGTGATATTCTTTGCAGCAGAAGGATCCACAAAATCAACGATATTTTCAGCACTCTCTTGAATCCAAGTCTGCTTTCCTGTTTTCTTCTTAGTATTCTTTTCTGTCTCAATATCAC
This sequence comes from Chelonus formosanus, assembly GCA_028641665.1. Classification (NCBI taxonomy): domain Eukaryota; kingdom Metazoa; phylum Arthropoda; class Insecta; order Hymenoptera; family Braconidae; genus Chelonus; species Chelonus formosanus. Next base: position 18,857,134 of record CM054004.1, read on the forward strand.
TATCATCAAATTCTTCTTCACTATCAGCCAAAATTTCTTCCATACTCTTAGGTCTTCTGTTAACATTAAATTCATCTTCGCTATCATCTTTATTTTTCTTTTCTTTTTTATCTTCTTTAAGTTTCTGTTTACGAGCTTCAATTTTTCTAATATTCTTAATTCTTTTATGCATTAATTCATCTGATTGAGGAATCATTCCCACAATTGTATCAAAACCAAATTTTCTGATTAACTTAACTAAAATATCACGAACCTTTTGTCTAAAATGCCGTTTACAATCATCTGTCATTCCAGTGAGACCTTGAATAATTGTTTGCAAATTAGGTCCTATTACTGGTGTCGGAAATGAAGACAAATATACTTTAATGTAACTTAAAGCTGATAAAACGACTTCTCTTGTTGGACCTGTTAGAAGAGTACACGTACAATTTAAAATTTCTTGATTTCTTGCTGCACCTATCGATCCATTATATTTATATGTTAGATTTGCTAAACTCAAAAGAGTTGTGCTAACATAAGTCGGTGTTCCACCAAGACCGACTGTAATCATTTGAAGGTAATCATCAAAGTGTCCTGGACTACTCATAAATTTATCCGCAATGTCATTGAGAAGTTGATAAGCAGATGTTCTACATTTTTCATTTAAATCTTTCACGCACATGACTATTTCAGGAACAATTGACTTAAGGAATTCAGTTTTTTCTAATTTAGGATGAGTTTTAATCAAATGACTAATGCAGCGTAATCGAGCTCCCCGACTTGTCGTACAAACTGTTGGTGTTGCTCTGATGATTATTTTCTGAATACCTTTGCGATTCTCAGAAACAAAGTCTTTACAAACTTGATGGGAACTTCCACAGATCTCTTCCAAGAATCTATAAGCTTTCTTTTGATCTTTAGAATTCTTATCATCCATCAAAATAGGTATGCACTTTTCGTACAATCCTTGAAGCCGATTTCGATCAGTAAATTGCGTCAAAATTCTAATTAAATCAAACACAGCTTGTTTAACAAAGTCATTCTGATCTGATTCCTGTAGTTTGCTAAGAGCTTTATCGAACAGTTCTCCACATAATTCCTTAGAAGTAATTGTTAAGTAAACTTTAATTGTATCAAAAGCGGCAAGTCGTTGGCCTTCTTCATCAGATCCATTAGGTTTTGTAGTATATAAATTGAATAATAAAGGTAAATAATTTTTAGCAAATCTGGCTAATTCTTCGATATCCTCCTTTTTATCATTTTCAACTGATTTAGTGATTAATTTTCGTAATGAAGCCATTACTGACAATCTTAAATCTTTCCTATCACTTATTGCCATTCCAAGAACTCTTGCAATACTCTTAAAACTATCCTTAATATCACTTGGATTATTACAGAAACTTGGAAGAAGAGCCCAAATTTGTGAAGTTAATAACTCATAACTATGAGCACCGATTCCATCATTTTTATCCTTCAATTCTTTATGTTTTCTTTCGCACATGGTAGCTAACGGTAACATATGATTGATGAAATAGGAAAGCGAAGCTTTATTGATACAATCCTTTAATACAGGAAGCAGCCAACTTCTTCTTAAGTCAATTCCATCAGTAATAGTTTGTAAGGGAATTTTTCCAAGAACTATTTCAGGTCCCATTGATTTGACTGCCGCTCCAACTGCAAACTCTACTTCTGAATTGTAAATAAATTTATACGAATCTCTCAACTCCGCAAGTTCAATTAAAATTGGAGACAAATCATCTTGACAAGTAAGTCCTGTGATTTGAAAAAGTACAGCAATCAAGTGGAGAACATGATGCCATGCTGAATTGTATTGATATTTCATTCCTTGTCGAATCAATTGAATGATTTTTTTCAATGTCTTTTTGTATTTGTGAGCGTCATCGCCACACATTGGTGGTAAGCAAATCTGAATGAGTGTTTTAATTGTATGAGATGCTGCTGTAATTACTTCAGTTTTGTCAGACAACCAAAGTTCTGTTGATTTTTCAACAATTTGTGGAAGATTTGCTGAGCAGAGATAAATAGAAGTATTTGTGAGATTTGTATGTGCTTCCTGCATCACAGCAAGCCAAGCAAGAGTTGGTTGTGTATCTCCAGGAGCGGGTTGGTAATCATACAGAGCATTAATTATTTTTGCATTCAGTTGTGATGGTAAAACTGACTCTGATGGTTTAGAAACGAAAAGACTATGAAACGTTTGAAGACAACAAGATGTTACCACTGGATTCTTCAATGTCATAATTTTGAGAAGATTTTCACAAATACTTTTGACGTAGGATTTAGGTAATTGATGCATGATGTCTTTTAAAAGAGTCAGGACATGAAGAGTTGTAGTAGTTGTACCTGGTTGTCCCGCGTTTTCAAATTGTTGGAGACAATACTTTGCAACCTGTGAAGCTGCTGGATGATAAGCGGGTGGATTATCAACTTTCATTAAATCACTTCCTTTTAAAATTGAACAAATAGCATGTTGGGCTGCTTTACGAACTTTTGGTTTAGTATGAATAGTAAACGTTAGAATACCATCAAGTATTTGCATTGTTGATGAATTTGACCACGCTGCAGCTTCTAGAGCTCGCATTAAGATGGATAAACATCCAATGCAATGTCGTAGAATTAAAAAATTGTCAGTTTCAATATATTTTGTAAGTACTTGAATAAATACTTGACTTGCTTGACTGAATTGGGCTTTTATAACATTCTTTGGAACTGTTTTTAAGCCCATTCCTAGAAGAGAAAGTATTGCTGCAACAGATTCTTCAGATTCTGCTTGCTCTAGAGTTGTCATAAATGCAGCATAGTATTCTGTTGATGATTCGGTACCTCCATTTTGTTTTATTACTTCAGTCACTGCTGCAAGAACAGCCAACATCTCTTTATGGATTAACGATGATGATTGGAAACGAGTTAGGAAACGACCAAATGACATATTGGTACAATTAGTATAATTGCTAGCGAATGTACCAAATGTCTTAAAAGTTCCAGTTGTCATACTTTCGTCATCTTCAACTTCAATTTTCTCCGTAGGATCCAGACCTTGTAAGGCATCATGTTTTTTAAGTGCATCAGTTGTCAAACCTGTAGAACCTATGAATGAAAAAAAATAGAATATTCGATAATGATGATAAAATAATAATCATTTTTATAAGAAGAATCATTTTACACACCTGAATTTTGGAAAAAAAATCTAGATCGTGCTTGATCACGGTACTTTCGAGTTTGAGGGTTAGAATTGGAACTTTGGCCTTTGGGCCATCTTTTCGCCTTCTTCCTGCTTGATAACCGAGGTCCGAGCTTTCCCATTTTCTTAGTAATCCAATATTTTTAAATGATTTAATTAAATTTATATAATTCTTCAATAAAACTTATTTTAATTTGACATCAAGTACACACTCGTACACATGTCGTATTGGAGCTTCTTCAACACGTGCATAGAAAAAAAAAACTTTCTATAGAAAGCATCTGCGCAGTACTATATTATCGACAGTCGGTAACATTTAGATAAATAAGTGCCGAATTTGTGTACAGATGTCACTAATGCATATTGCTTATTTTCAAATTTTTTCTAGGGATTTTTAATTTTTTATAGTTTGTTGTTGTTTCCCACATGAATAATTAGCAGTGCCTAAAAACAGCTGATTTTCAGTACAGATCTTCTACTAATTATATTTTTGTAAACCCATAATTCAATTTGAATGTGACAACACAGAAGTGACAGTAAAATATAATACATAATGGGAACCCGAATATTTTTTAATAACTTAAGAGCCATAAGCACTATAATTATTAGTAATCAAAAAAAGGCATACAAAATCACCTGTGTCGGTGCTGGAATATTAGCATCTGGTCTTGTAACTTATAATCGTTCAAGAAATGCTGATGCTGCAAAATCACAGTGGAATGTATCATCATTTATGGCTGAGCCCATCACCCCAGTGTCTGATTTAAAAAACAGTGAAACGGATATGAAAACCAAAATGGAGTTATTGATAATGAAAATTCAAGCTGACTTTTGTAAAGCTTTGGAGAGTTTTGAAGATGAACAAAAGTTCAAAATAGACAGATGGTCACGTAAAGAAGGAGGTGGCGGTATCACATGCGTCCTACAAGACGGTACAGTCTTAGAAAAGGCTGGAGTAAATATTTCGGTGGTATCGGGGACACTACCACCAGGTGCTATCCAACAGATGCGTGCACGGGGTAAAAAAATGGAAGAAGGTTCTTTACCATTTTTTGCAGCTGGAGTGAGTGCTGTTATACATCCCAGAAATCCTATGGTACCAACTATTCACTTTAACTACCGTTATTTTGAAGTCAAAAATAAGGATGGATCCATTCAATGGTGGTTCGGTGGAGGTACAGACCTTACGCCTTATTACTTGAATGAAGATGATGCTCGTCATTTTCACAAAACTTTAAAAGATGCTTGTGATAAACATAATAAATCATATTACGAAAAATTTAAAAAATGGTGTGATGATTATTTTTTTATAACTCATCGCGGAGAACGCAGAGGAGTAGGAGGAATATTTTTTGATGATCTCGATACACCAGGCCAAGAAGAAGCTTTCAAATTCGTTGAATCCTGTGCTGAGTCAGTAATTCCATCTTATATTCCACTAGTGTCTCAACACAAAGATGATGGATATGGATATGCTGAGCGACAGTGGCAATTACTAAGAAGAGGGAGATATGTAGAGTTTAATTTGATATACGATAGAGGAACTAAGTTTGGGTTATATACTCCGGGTGCTAGATATGAAAGCATTTTAATGTCTTTGCCATTAACTGCAAAGTGGGAATATATGCATGAACCGAAACCAGGCTCAGCTGAAGCTAAATTAACGGAAGTTCTTCGTACTCCAAAAGATTGGTTGAATATTGAATAAGCTAAATAAATAGTATGCTGCTCGCCACTTAATAAATAAGACTGATTGTTGTTATTCCATTACATAATAAATCAGAAGAGAGATTTTAAAATTATATTACTTTATTTATCAATCGTTATAAAATTGAAGATTTATTATAAAACAATAAAATATATTTTCTGTCTTTGATTAAACTTTTAATTTTTAAGTTAACTGCCTTTAATACTTAACAAAAATAATAATATTGATATTGGATAATACTTATTCACCCAGTTTTAGTTCAGCCATACGTGTATTAAGTTCTAACTCAAACTCTTTCTCATCAATCAACAAATTTTTGAAGTAATAATCAGAGAAATTATCCACTTCTAAACTTGAATTATTTTCCCATGATTTATCATCATCATCATCATGTTCTTCATCTTCATCCGTAGAATAATCATTCTGTGACTCATCAGATCGTACATCAAAATCTGCCCAGTTTAAATATTCTTCTCTATGAATGCCATTATTTTGCCAATCTTTTAAAAACATTTTTATTGCATTTTCAGAATCAATTATTTCTTCTGGTAGAGGACCGATTGGCAGTCGTCTCCGTCGATTTTTATTAAATGTATCTTCACGATTTAGACATGAATTTTCATCTTCAATAATAGAATATTGATCTCGATCATCGCTGTATCGTTCATAATTATATTTATTATTTTTAAAATTTTTTCCAAATCTACGTATTTGTAAATTATCAGCGGATGGATTTAAAGTAAATTTTTCCCCCTTACAAGCTCTATTATTGAAGCAATGCTCTATAAATGTCTGCCAATTACGATCCTGTTGTAAAACATCAGGATGTCCAATGACGATTAACAGTGATTTAGCTCTAGTTAATGCAACATTGAATCGTTTAGGATTAGAAAGAAATCCAACAAAGTATTGATTATTTCTTTTGTATACACACGTACGTACTGTAGAGATAATAATGACATCTTTTTCTTGACCTTGAAATGCTTCAACAGTGCCCACAGATATTCCTTGCAGATTTTTTTTCTGCAATGCTTCCTTTATCATAGTTCTTTGGAGTCTATATGGAGTAACTATTCCAATATCATTCAAGTTAACACTTATTTCATCATGTTTTGAATTTCGTAATTTATTAATATATTCAATAACAATACCAACTTCTGAATAATTACATACACTTGGAGAATTTTTTAGACGAGATTCCTTACCTCGTACAGCATGAAATATTATAGGAAAACCTTTCCTTGGTAACTTGGACCAGTTCAGTGCTTTGGTAGTATGCTTACCACCTTTAGCAATCAACTCCCCATCGTAAAATAATATATTAGATACATGAAGAATAGAGCTATGACAACGATAATTCTGTAGTAATTTGGTGACATACCGTGAATCATATTTTTGTTTCTTTTCATCCCTCAAGTACGGTCCATATTCTATTAACCTTTCTAACATAGACCTTGAAAGCAAAGGTTCTGCTAATATTGACTGACAAAATGGACCAAGTTGTTTAGGATCACCAGCTATAACTATTTGCCCGCTAATCCGACATTGATTATTGGCATCCATACTGCTCAATAAAACGAATGGGATAAGAGTTTCTATCTCTGAAGCTTGGCCAGCTTCATCAATAAATAAATAAGAAAAATGATCTGCTCTTAACTTGTAAGCGTGAAGACAAGTACATGTCACAAGAGTTGTGACTACTATTTTTTTAGTTGAAAATACTTCTTTGGGTAGAGAGATTGTTTTAGTATCAGCAAAATTAGAGGCTGCTTTCAAAAGTGGTTTTATTTCTGTACTTTTTCTTGATAAACCATATATACGGAAAATTGTATCATCTATTGAAGGAAATCGATTTATTAATCTTTCAACAATCTCATCAGCTGCAGAATTCGATGAAGTACATATAAGAATTCTATTGGATGGATTTCGTATCATAATCTGACAAATAGTTTCAATCAGCGTCGATGTCTTCCCTGTACCAGGTGGGCCAAAAACTATGTAAGGGGCTGGGTGTGATGTTTTTTTTAATATATTTTTCACTGCTTGCATTTGTTCAGGATTTGTTTCTATATTTTTATTGATCCAATTGATGTGAATATCTTGGGATTCAGTTATGTTTACATCCTTCTGAGGAAAAAATATTGAAGCCATATTATTTTTATAGACCTGGTTAAGACTATAATTTTGACACATTGTCGTTCGTGTATTATATCTAAATTCAACATTGAATATTTGATCCGGTGTAAATTTATTCGCAAACTCTACGGTTACCTCAACAGCAACATAATCTTTACCAACCCAAGACACAGTACCAACACAACTATTTTTACCATTTACTTGAAGTAAATCAATCTTATCATTTTCTTTAATCGATGGTCTATCTTCAGATAAATTTTGAACAGCAATTATAAAAGATCCAGGTCGATATTTCGATTTAGTAATTTTTTGATTTTTTAAAGAGTACTGTTTCGTGTCTTCAACCGATTGAAAATATTCAATATAAAGTAATAATTTCCACAAATACCAATAAATCTCAGGAGTCCAATCTTCAAAATTAGATAATCCAGAAAGTATTGTGTGATATTTTCGTGCGAGCAGAGGGAGTTCATTATTAGCTTTACCGTAATGATCTAGTGCTATTGTTAATGCCTCAGGTATAAACGCTGAGTCCATGTAGAAATTGGGTGCACTTGAAATGCTGTAAACATAATATGCTTATTAACACTAATCATTAGTTTTTGTTGAATTTATGTTTAAGTATAAAAAAAAAAAAAAATAGAACCAATGAAAACATTGAATTAAATAGAAAAATAAAACTAATTAACATGAAAAAATATAATTAAAAGATGGCTGTGGCAAAATTTTTTAAGTATTGCGTAATAATTATTTTTACTCACCAATCTTTCTTACTCCGGTTTTCTATAACATTTTTTATCACATCCGGTATTAAGTGGTAACTCATTGTTAAATATTTGATAATAACTTCCACCGATCAAATCTATAAATATAACAAAGAAAAATTCAATTAGCTTCCTCATACAAAGGAAGTATATAATTGTAAAATGCTTATCAAAATAACAATGATCGGTAAGAAAAAGCGGGAACGCCCTCATTAATTATGAATGACGTAGTTATTCAAAAAGATTATGCTACCTGACAGTTACCATTTCAGATTTTAAATGATCTTAACCACCATGCAAATGAATGTAAATAAATACATTAAAACGTACCTCAAAAGTCAACACTCAGGTAGAATCGTTAAAATAATGATGAAAGTACAGGTAAGACTTTTGAAGGCATTTCAAGATATTCAAGATAAAATAGTCAAACAGTGGCAGCAGCTGGTAACAGCGAAGACTATGCTGCTGATATTCCTTTACAACGCACCAAGCACAACCTCGAAATGATAGGCCAGCTGTTTGTTTTGTTTTCGGGCATGAGATTCACGTGACGCCGGCGGTGGCTGGTGGCGGCGTGTGAGTTCGTCTTGTCTCGCTTACATTCATTGGCTGTTGAAGTGCACTCACGAACCCGCCGACCAATCATCGTTTTCGTAAGAAACAACGACTGGTGCTTCTACGATGCAGAAACATTTGACATCGATAAAAGCGTGAGAGTGCTTGTGAAGTGCGGAGGTGTCAGACTGTCGTTTATCCGTCGACTCGTCATCGTCGTCGTGATCATCGGTTAGTTATAAATTAATTATTTATTTCTAACTGATGTTGAGAAAAAAAATTTAAATGGAAAATTTTGTGAAAATAATGTGCCTTTAGCTAGTACACACGAAACGAAACAAAGGAATCGTAGTGTTAAACGGGCTTCGAGTATAACTGTTGTGTGTGTATGTATATGTGTATGTCCATGAGTGAAACGGCGCAGTGTTGTGCATGAAGAACAACAAGGATAGGTAGATAGAGATAGAGTCATTTAATCACGAGTATGACAAAGAAACACGAGATTTTTGACGTTTCTTCATGATAAAAAAACAAGACAAGTTAGGAATGAAATTATTAGAATAAGATGATATTTTATAAAAAATATAGTATAATTATAAGAATTGAATGGTAAAAAAATGATACACCACGCAGCCAAAAAGCGAAAAGTTTCGTAGGTAGCAACAGTAGTCTTTCAATCCGCGCATACACACAAAGGTCACACATACACGCCTACGCTCAGGAGCGCGCCATCATTCGTATGACGTTTACAGCGTACTTACCCAAAGTCCGTGTACCTCGATTCCCGTATTTCAATTGGCGTTCCCTCGCATAACCCCTCGCGTGTTGATGTGTACGTAGCTGTCTAATATAACGTGTAAAAGGTAGGTAGGTCTGCGTTGGCTCATGACTTACCTCTCATCTGTGTAGTGGTCGTATTCCCGTTGCGTGACTAAAATATGTAGTATAGTTCCCGATGCGATTCAGTTCAAGTAGAGAGAAAAAGCTTCGAGTACATTCGAATGCTTCCACGATTTCAAGTTACAATCGGATCGGTGACAGTCACGCGCGTATGACGCGAGTGACCTCGGCCATTCGATTCCATTCTCTCTTTTAGAGCTGATCATTTTTTATGATCTGTAGAAATATGTTCTTTCGAAAAATGAGTTTATATTTGCTTGAGATATAAAAAACTATGGTTTCGTGTATATTACAAGTTTGTTTATATAAAGGTGATTATTACGCGCGGGAACAGCGTCCATAGATCGCGCGCACGACGCTACTTTTGACATGTCTTTAAAACTTGATGGTTGTCAAACACGTACGGAATTATTCTTACGTTTTTTTTATAAGGTTTATATCAGTCATTAAGTAAATAAAGACTCACAATCTCTCATAACTAACATTTTTTACCATTTAATGATAATATTTTTATTTAAAACCTCCATTTGTTTTGAATTGAAGCTGCAGCCATTGTTGTTTTGATCCACAGAAAGCCCATGTGTCACGGTACTCGTGGTCGGTGAACGTACTAAAAGGAAGAAGAGAGCTTGGAAGGAGAAGCTAGGAAAACAAAGACTTGAAAAAACATTGAAGAAGTGCAATTTCATCAAAGATTTTTAATTGTGATTGGTCGTGAGAGTGATATCATCGGTGCTGTGACAACCTTCAGTCATAAAAAATAACTTTCTAAGATATTTGGCAGTTTCGGAGTTATTGCTCTACGTGTCATAAAGGCCTGCTTCTGTCACACTTCCATTAACGGTTCGGTGGTAACGTCACGCAAACACGGGGACGCACTTACATCGGTCTGTCCCGTCAGCTCTGACACGGCAATCCACGCAACTGCTGCGTGTGTAAAGTCTTATTGTGGAGTTTAAAATCAGTGTGCATGTGTTTGTGTGAAGGGGGAACAAAGTCACAGTGTCATAAGTAAAGTGCCGGCCGGCCGGCGCGAACGATTGAGATCTGACGAAACGCGGGGCGGGCCGGCGGAAAGGCTCCATATAATACTTGCACTAATAAACTTTATTACCAAGTCAAAAAAATATCAGCAACATCAAATAAGTTGAAAATATGAGCATTGCTGCACTGTTGCAGGCCGCTGAGTACATTGAACGACGAGAAAGAGGTCAGTTGTGTCTTCAATACTTTGAATACTTTCCTTTGTGATTGTTCGTGATTTTTTTTTTGACATTTTATATTGCTACAGAAGCTGAACATGGATATGCTTCGACTATGCCCATACCTGATGATCTACGGACACTCTCCAAAAGGACAAAGACGAAAAAATCCCAGGGTAGTAGGTTGGTATTATTATTTTAATTTACATAAAAAAAATCAATTGACATGTTAGAATATTTTATCAAAGCTGAAAGGATATTAAATATTTATTTTTCCTTTTCAGGACTACCCACAATGAACTGGAAAAAAATCGGTAAGTTATTCTTAATGTCAAGATAATATAAATTATTCTTTCAACAGTTTTCCAATTATCTCATGAAGTTCATTATGCTGTCACTGTTTTTTAACTGTCCGTTTGGATTGGTTACATGCGACTGAATAGTAGGGGAAAAAAATTACTTGCAAAATAAATAAAAAAAAAAAAACAAAACAGAGTAGAAGGATTAGAGACGCAATGGAGTGATGTGATGAGAGTTGGAAGAGAAGAAAAGGACCATTGGACTCAGGAGGTTTCTTTTCTATCCATTTGAAATGCATTGAATTTTTAAGCGGCTCTCTTTGTAACGCCATTCAACGTTTTCCACTTTAACGACGTCTTACTCCCTCGAGGTTTTTCAGGATCTGATCGCGATCTTCGTCCGGTTGGGCAGTTGTAACTTGGAAAAAAACTTGAGATATAAAGCTCTGTATGTTTCAAATTTATACGATTCACAGATCCTCGTGTCACGCGGCTTTACCATGCAACTTTTAACCTTGACATAAGCTTTGCTTTTTCTTATTGTATTACGACTACCGTTCATTCAATACAAATGTAAGTTTCGCATCAGTGAACATTGCAAATTGTTGATTTTCTACCTATTACTGGCGTTCTTGGTGCACCAATCGTTTATTTGTACCGTCATTGCCGGTTGAAGCCTGTTCACCTTGAGCCCTTGAGGACAGTGGAGCTCAATCGAAAGTTTTTGAAAATACTTTTATTATCAACTAATCCTAAACTTAAATAGATGAAGAAATTTACAACTATAAATAGTAAAGATTATGATGTTGATGTAAGAGAAAATCATTTGACTTGAAGTTTCTATCATTTTCTTTTTTCTTTACTTTCCAACTGTCATCCCCTGTCTCTTATGGAGGTCACTAGATATTTCAAATGAAACACGTATAGCGTTCTGGTACAGATGGCAAGTTGCCATGCGTCGTCAACATTTAAGCAACAACTAAGAGGAAGAAGAGTTTTCAAGAGATTGGAGAATAAAAAAAAAACAACTAAATTCTTTAGAGAAAGTTAACGAGGAAATTATTATGTAAACATTTACGCAAGCAAGATCATTTGTCATAGTCACATCTATCATGGGAAGTTTGAAAAATTATTGAGAGCAAATAAAAGAATGAAGAATATGCAAACTTCAGGATGAAAAATGATGATCAACTAAAACAAAGAGACGCGATAAAATCTGCATGATCCGTGAGTGATAGACATGACGTCTAGCCACAGCAATGACGTACCTTGAGTCCTGAGGCGTGCAAGGGGCAAGTTAAAGTGTAGAAAAGAAGAAAGGAAGGAAATAAAATTGACGAGAAAGAGGAAAGGGCATGGACGAGTCAAGCTGAGGGGTAGAGACAACATTGAGAAGGGCGAAGAGGTGAAGGTAGAGAGCAGAAAGGGGAGAAGGTGGAAGTGGTTGAAAAGGAGGAGAAGGGATAGTAATCGATACGACGAACATTTCGTACGGTCGATACTCGGATACTCCCGCTAACCAGCGGGTGGGATCCTAGTCAGTGTTATGTAAAATACGTGACGTGGGCTGACTCGCCTCTTACACTTCGCCTCGCTTCTGTTCACATCGTGTTGCGTGACGATACGTTTTTTTCTCTTCTGCTAAACCTCTTGCCAGCGTCGAAACAAATTATAATTGATCTTGATTTAGAGATGCGCCAATCCAACAAGAATATTTTGTTTTATTTTATCCCACGACAACATCTTTTAATCATCACACTGAATAATGATGGTCTTCATAATATATTTATGAAAGGCTTCTTGATCAGCCTAGATCACTCTAGGGGTTCTCCAAATGATATTTATTCTGATGGAAAAAACATTGTCTCGATTAACTCATAAACCTCTGAAGTAAACACTGAAAAAAAAAAATATTCAGTTGCAATCGCAATCCCACGGTGGAATGATATATGAGACAAAGGTTACGCGTGTATCTTTTCTTTCTGGGCCGGGACTGTATAAGGCATGCGGGTGCTACAGCAAGTATTACATGGCTTATGTAGCCACACTGCACACTCTGGCCACGAGACGAGCGTCGGCCAAGTGCGCGATTATTGTGGCCAAGCTTGGCAACGATGCAGAGTGCATCGCCCGGCCATGAGTTAGATCGCTTCAACACTCGCCTGTAAACAACCTCGTAACTTTTGCCTTCTTATTTTCGCTCTGCTGCACGTCATTGATATTCTTTTTCTATCGTACAATTGATAGTAATGGCAATGATTGCAAAAAAAAAAAAAAAAACATTAAAAGAAAGAACAAACAATATTTTATTTGGATGATGTTCAATTTTTGCTTTTTCTTTTATGTTTCAGACGAGCACACCTCAGGAATTGTCTTGAGAAACTGAAAGTTTTAGTGCCTTTAGGACCTGAAACGTCTAGGCACACAACGCTTGGTTTATTGACCAAAGCTAAACGCTTCATAAAGGTATAATTGTTATTATTAACCATATTTCACTGGTTGACCTTAACTGGAGTTGTTATTTAAATTTATGATTTTTTTAGAACTTAGAAGAACGGGAACGAAAACATACGGCGCACAAAGAGCAATTATCGCGAGAACATCGGTACCTTAGAAGACGATATGAACAATTAACGGGTCAATCAAGTATCCATGGATTACGTGGTCTTCAAAGTTTTGATAGTAGCATTCATGGGTTGAGCACGAGTGCGCCAACAAATTCTTCCTGCAATTCAGAGGCTGTTGCTGTAGCCACTGCTTTAATGTCTAAGAGACGAAGTGTTTCTGAATGTTCTGTAACCACCGTCTCATCTACTGGTTCTGCTGGCAGTTCTGGCAACTCCGAAAGATCCACGGGTAGTCCATCTGTCTCAGAATCTGGTTTGTACCCCATTTAAACACCAATGACAAGCCTCCTTTGTAAAGAGACATTAGTCTTTATAAGCACGATCGTTAATTAATTTTATTATCATTATTGTTACAGACGAAGTGGACGTGATTGGCTACACTAGCAATCAGTCAGATACTGATGATCACAGCAGCGTACAAAGTAGTAGCGATAGTGGCGTTGCAATGTCTACGTCACGACTGACTCTTTCTGAAATGATGGATAATCTTTAGGTAAACTTTTTTACCATTTAAGTCTTATTTTAACAAACACTTAAGAAACTTGGTATATTTATAACTACCATTGCAGATAAAATTAGAATTTATGAAGGACGGAACATGAAGAAAAAGGAGCATTCCGAAACTATGATGATAATCATGATGATAATAATGTGCCGAAGACCTAGCAATTAATTGGTTTATTAACATTTTATGATCAGACTTATGGGAGGAAAAAACACGCGGTGCAAAAAGTAATACGTCTGCGGATTTATTAATTTTTCCACTGTTTATTCATCAGTAAACTTTCTACAACATGAGCTATCAAAATCGTATTAATTCATGACGTACTACATACAAAGATAAAGGATTTTTTTTTTTTCAAAGCCGTTATTGAGTCATGAATGGTTCAAAAATGATTCAAATTATTTATTGGTTCTACAAACGTTTTGGTTGTATATTATTTAATATCCCAGTAAAAGTATTGTATATACATTTTTAAAGGCGTTAAAATACATAGTAATTATTGCTTGTAACAAAAAATAAATTAAAAGCGCCAGAAGAGGAATACAACCAGACGAAAAGTTGTCGAGGGATCGAATATTAAATTACAAAACAAGTAGAGCAAATTGATTAAAATAAGCATGAGAATATTTTAATTTGAAAAAAAAAAAAAAAACTAAAAAGAAAAAAATTAACCCAGATTCATTAATGTTTTTTCTTTATCTTACATTAACAGTGCTTGGCACTTTTTAATTTAGAGCGTGTAAGCTTTTTAATTATCAATTAATTTTATGCGTGATAATTATTTATTATTTTTCTTAGCTGTCGGTTTTACCAAAGTATAAGCGAAAAAAAGTGTATCAACAAATGAAAAAACAATAGTAACACAAAACACTTATGAAAAGTTCGCAATATCATTATTATCTTTTATACGTACTTTACTGTATTCTTTATTATTATTTTAATTTATCAAAAAAAGAAAAAAAATTTTTTTTCGATAAATGTGTAATGTTCGAAATCTGTCGAGGTCAATAACCCCGAAAAATTTACATATTGATAAAAAAATATTAAAGTTCAAGTGCAGAGAAAACATAACAAAATATTTAATAAGATTAAGAGTTAAATTGTTTGGCGCAAAAGAATAACATAGATAACACTTTTAGCTGAAGCGAAGGACACAACTGTCATTAAAATTGATAAGGCGTGTGATCCCTCGCATCGGGCATTCAACATCAAGAGGGTTCGTCAAGGCTCTTCGGCGCAAATTTCAACTGATTTATTATTAAAGAATATTAAATCAATTAGAAAAAAAAAAAAAAAAGTACTAATTCATTTTCTAAAATGCAAAAAAAAATTATTCTCATAAAAATAAATTCTTAAAAAAACTTCGGGATGTTTACAACAAATTCCGCGCTATACGGACGCGCAAATGACACAGGGACGCGTATCAACGCGTTCATAAACAAAATAATAAAATAATTACAAGATACACTTTAAAACAAATTATCATATTATTAAGTATTAATTAATAATAAAAAAAAATAAATGATTAAATATTATCGACGTATGCAATATACTTTACGTCGTTTCGTATATAATATGTATATTGAAAAAGTACAAATTCTATAAGTCCCTGTATCATGCGCAACCCGTGGGTCAAATATGTGAGATATGTTGTTTACGGTGCTCCAGTGGTAGCGTAATAAAATGTGTATTATGTGAGCGTGAGAATAAATGGTTTGATGTGTAATTGATGCTAATTCACCAAGAGATAAAATAAAAAAAGCGATCATTGTAACGTGAAATAAAAGGAGACTGATGAACGAATGTAATTTTAATGATCTCGGAATTTGGATTTAGAATAAACTGTAAAATGATTTAATGAATCGCCGATGAGAAGTGGCTATCTTCTGGATGCGCAATGAAATAAAGTAAAACATTTCTTTCATATTAATGTGTGTGTATGTAGCGTGTAATTGATTGTGTGTGAATGAATATAATAACACGGTAGTGATGTGCATTGAAATAAAAAAAATTATTTGTATAATAAAGTGGGAGAGTTTAATGGCATTAAATGCGGATCACGCAGCAGCAATACAAATTAATGCAGAGTAAATGCGCGTACGACAAAAATTGGGATAAATATTTAAATAAAAAAAAATTTGTTATTTCCATTTATTGAACATTAAAAAAAAAAAAAAATTGTAAGTTCACTGAATGTATGTTTTAAATGAATGAGGTATTATTAATTTTTTCTTTTCTCAACCGCATTAATGAACCATCGAATGATAGAAAATTAATTTAAAAAAAATTATAAAAAACAATATTAAGAAAATAAAAAATAAATATATATTATATATATATTATAAATGAAGGCGTACAGACATGCCACGATTAATTCGCGTCCAGCGCTGTCCGGTCTAATCTTTAAGAATCTTTCGATAAGTAACTTCATTGATAACACACGAGACAAGCAAGATGAATTGCGACTTACAAATTATTAATTAATAATTACAATAAAAATGGGTGTTATTTTTAGATGTCTATTAGATTATCAGTACCAAAAACAAAAATAAAAAAAATATGAATCAATTTAAATAAAATAAGAGTACTTCAATATTACAAAAGTTTACAAAATATATAAAAAAAACAAATGATATATATACAAACATAATAAAAAATAAAAATATAAACTACTACTAATACTATACTGTAATTGAAATAAGATTATTAATAATACAATGATGGAAGATCTGGAGAAAAGTTTGTTGAATGTAATTTTACAAATAAAAAAAACCTGTACGCGCACATCTGTTTAATGATAACCAAAACAATATCTCCATGTCCGGTATATTAATCAATCAACTATAATTGAAATAAATTGAACTTGATTTATATCAATAAATATATATATATATATATATAAGGGCATTTACAGCAGTGATTGAAAGTTTTGGTATCATTGGTCAGATTGAAACTTTCTGGGCACTTGATTATCGTATGAGGTGATAAACAATTCCTCACACATTTTTCTGCTTTCATTGTTTAGATGCGTGCTGCAAATGGAAATAAATGATATAAAAAAATATATATATGACGATATATAAAAAAAAAAGAGTAATTTAAGTAACAATGGGTCTTTAAATGGAGTCCATTAAATTCTTATAAAGAGTAGAATGTTATCTTCATCGGGATTAATTATGTACAAGATCAAGATGTGCCTCAAAATAAAATATTTAAATCGTAAATTGTAGATTTATGTTACAAATAGATCTCTCAAGGCCAAAAATGCAAGGCTGTCGTGGCAATACTCCTTCAGAGTTAAAGTGCGGTCCTTTTCTCAGTCGTTGTTGAGCCACGTGATGATTAATGATCAAATTATATGCAGATATGCTTTATATCAAGCAAAAAACTATTATCGAGGCACATCAAGATCTAAAATGCTCCGAATAAATACGTGTGACATGATAACATTTAAAATGATAAAAAAAAATAAATAAAAATAGTAAAAGTGATATATATATATATATATATATATATATATATATATAAGTCGACGAGAGAAAAAGGGTCGACACTAAGAGCATTTAATCAATGGTAGATACAAGTTTAGATGATATTAAAAAAAAAAAATAATAAATGAGGAGAAATATAAAAAAAATTGATTAACCAATAAGAAAAAATAATTTTAAAATATTATATATATATATATATTTAAAAAAATATATATATATATTCAGTTTGACGTCTGCAATGTGCAAGGTCGCAAGTACATTTTAAGAAGATGACAAATATGAGCATGATGTTATGTAATATTCTAACGATCATGTTAATAGAGAGCATGAATTATATGGATGAAAAACAACTTTAATGTGTGTATGTTAATAATATGGAATACGCCTAGAAAAAGATAATAGCATTTTAAATAGGCAAATATAAAATTCTAAAAATAAAAAATAAGATCAAAATTGATATTTATTCGCTATTACGTTTCAAATGAGCTGCCTTTGATTAGTGTCTTATAAATCATTATAAATATTTTCATAGTGATTTATGTGACATTAATTGATGTGTTAAACAAATGAAATTTGTCATAGCTCGATATTATATAGAAAATAAAAAGCAAATATGGTGGTGAATAATGGTAATGGTTGTATAAAATATTATTAATATCATCCATGAAGATCGTTATGGTTATTGATTGATTTATTAATTAATATTAATTAGTTGAATGAATAAACAATAAATGGAATGAGAATAAACTGACTTATGGTTATTATACTGTAAATATTTCTTACAAAAAACTACTCATATTACAAACTTATGTTTCAAATCATCTTTTGATTTTTTAGATAATAAATTTTATGTATTATCCATTATTCTGTCAAATTTCTTTTCGATATTATAACTAAAAAATTAAAAATTCATTTGAAACTATTTGTTTTACTTTTTATTTTGTGTAGTTTTACCTTTAAATAAATATAATTTTATCTTTACAATACATCATTGTTTAAATATAGAAACATTAAGAGCAAAATAACTTTCAAATTTTAATTAAAATTTTTTTAACTACATTAAATTTTGATAATTCAAAAAAAAATTCAATTTAAAAATCCCGCTTTAATTTTAATGACGTCATAAAGTCAAATGAGCAATTGATGTAAAAATTAAATCATCAATAATTTTTCGAAAAGAAAATTAAAAAATTATAAATATTTAACAACATCCATTTATGTTATTCTTTTATTTTATATTTCTTTTGTTTTCAACATTGTAAAAATAAAAAGTCATGATTCTGACTATCGAGGTAGTGCGCATCAAAGATGTCTGAAACGTCAGTTTGTGCAGTAAGAAGTTCACATCAGAGCATATTTTTTTACGTATACACATTACGTTTTGCAATAAACATTTGTTAAAAATGCAGTGAATAATTAAACAGTATTATAGTGATTCGAACATTAAAGAAAAATATGGCGCCGACACGAATTATATTAATGTCATGTGGAAGTTATAATCCACCGACAAATATGCATTTACGAATGTTTGGTAAATATACAACACACAATTATTGCTTGATCAATAGTAATGATTTGATATGCTATAATGAATCGACTTTTCTAGAAATTGCACGAGATCATTTACATCGTATGGGTACTCATGTAGTTGTAGGAGGAGTTATATCTCCAGTTCATGATAGTTACGGGAAAAAAGAACTTGCTAGTGCTGAGCACAGAGTGGCAATGCTAAAAGCAGCATTACAAAATAATGAATGGATAAAAGTAAGCACCTGGGAAACTCGACAGAATACCTGGTCAAAAACTAGAACAAGCCTTACGTATCATCAGAATATCCTGAATTCAGTCCTGCAAAATTCAAATGACATAAAAAATAACGTTGATACTCA
Organism: Chelonus formosanus; assembly: GCA_028641665.1. Taxonomy (NCBI): domain Eukaryota; kingdom Metazoa; phylum Arthropoda; class Insecta; order Hymenoptera; family Braconidae; genus Chelonus; species Chelonus formosanus. Next base: position 18,876,391 of record CM054004.1, read on the forward strand.
GGATTTAGAGTGGATCCCCGAGAATGTTAAAAATGGATCAGACAAAACCCCTATCCAGATAAAACTTTTATGCGGAGCAGACCTTTTAGAGAGCTTTGCAGTACCCAACTTATGGGCAGAGGAAGATGTAAGTTCATCAAATGACCTTTAGAAATTTTCCATGTGATTAAAATCCTTTTTTCCAATTACAGATTGATGCTATTCTGGGTCAACATGGCCTCGTTGTAATCACAAGGGAAGGATCTAACCCAAATAAATTTATTTACGATTCTGACCTTCTATCGAGGCACATGGTAAACTATTTATTAATAATTCATATTAAATATTTAGCGAAACTTTCTTAACTAAAAGTTTAATTGTAATAAAACCATTGTTTCAGCACAATATTTACATAGTAACGGAATGGATATGTAATGAAGTAAGTTCTACAAAAATTCGAAGAGCATTGAAAAGAGGAGAAAGTGTAAAATATCTTATTCAGGATGCTGTAATTGATTATATTCATAATTGTGGTCTCTACGATGTTAAAACTACATCATCGACAACGTGAGTTTTAAGTGATTTAAAAGAATATTGTTAAAAGTTACTTAATTTTTTATTAATGAAATAATTTATTTTATTTATTTTTATAACATCAACTATATATAATATTGAAATATATTGTTTAATTATATTTTCACGCTGCTTATGGACTCTTAAAGTAAGTTATCATTGTCGTCAACAAACAGCGACAATTATTTGCACATTAATTCAAAGTACAGCAGTGCTTTTTTGACACCGTCACCAAGTGATGTTACAATGGCGAGTCCAAGTCCAGTGGAAATAATCTCAATTGATATTGCCGAGTCTCTAATACAAAAAAATATTCAAAATTCACCTAAATCTAGATTAATTATTAATTCAGATGATACTGCACGTATGCGTGACAAGTTTATGAATATTATTAGTGAAAATGATAACAAAATTTCTAATGTAGGAATTAAGTCTACTTATCCAGGACAAGCAAAACAGATTATTGCCACTGAGACGGGAGAATCGCAGATATTTTTTGAGGTAGGTTTACATGAAACAAGCACAAGCGTTCCAAATAATTTTACTAATGGCACAGAGCGTGATAACAATAGCACTGAGTGTGAAGTGAATGATAAAGCAGAAAAATGCGTTGAAGAAATTGATGGAAATAGTTCTTCATCAATATTATTAGTTAATGAAACAGTTGAACAAATTTCTTCGAATATTATTTCACCAGCAGATGATTCTGGAGAAGTAAAATCTGTGGAATCCGTAGTTTTTAATTGTGATAAAAAAATTTCAAGTGTTCAATATATTGAAGTTAAAGCAACAATTTCACCACCACCTGCTGTTCTTGAGGCCGAAACATCAAAAGATGACAGTCAACGTAAAGAGATTCCTCAAACAATTGACCAACCAAGAAGATCTTTGACCAATTCTAGTTCTAAAAATCTTGATATTGATGGTAAGTACCTGAAATCTGTGAGAAGTACCCGAAAAAATATGAAACAACTGCATACTCTTTCGGAACAAGTGGTACCGATGATGGAAAGTGACAAAAAAAGTTCAGAAGAAAAAGAAGAACAAGTGAAAGACATTAAAAATCTTGGACGATCAAAGAGTGCTAAAGAGAACTCTCAGCATAAAAATTTTCAAGGTAGTTTTGAGTCTATTAATGCACGTAAGCCTAAGAAGATGTTATCCAAGAAATCAAAGAGTTTTGAATACATAAAGGGTGATTTATTAGTGAAAGAAATCAAGCAAATAGATTTTAGTGATAAACCTTCAGTAGATCAATCACCAAGTTCTACAACAATTGAAAAAATAGAAATACCAGACGTAGATGATACTCAAATTGGTGATGAATATTGTTCAGTCTGCTGTAACAGCTCTCCAGTGGATGTTGATTCACCCGAATGTGAAATTTGCAGTTCGACCCATTTTCAGAACATTGAACCCATTCCGGCGGAACCTCAGTGTGAACTTTGTGAAATTTGTGGTGATATCGCAATGGATTTGGATGTTGTTGCTTCCTCTCGACCGGAGTCAGAAGAGCAACTTGAAGCTCGTTTGTTTGCTGGATCACGTCACGTACCTTTAAACTTGAAGAAAAGAAAAATCACTTCTGGAGTGAATATGGATGGAAGGATTTTCGATATCGCTGATGAAGATGCTGATTGTGAAGACAATGGTGAAATTCAAATACCATTAATTGATAAAAATGAAAGAGCACCATCAACTTCAATTGAAGAATATTCTGATGATGATTCAACTCTTGATGATGTTGAATTTGAAATTGAAAATTGTGGATTAGATACAGAAACAAACCAATCTACTGCTACAGTAACAACCCAGAAAGATGACACATCTGATGAGAAAAAATTAGAAGATATTTCCAATATTGAAAATAAAACTGATCCTAAAAAAATGACTCGTGGTAGTTCATTAATAAATCGATCAGTGTCTAAGCCCGACTCTAAGAAGCGTTATTCATCAGTTGATGATTTGCCAATTTCTAAAAAGACTGTGAAATCAATTTCTAAGGAGGCAATTGAAGTAAAAGAACAAATAAAAGTTGCTGGGTCAGTGGATAATATTCGCATGACAAAGACAAATAAAAGTCCTAATAGGTTAAGAAAGTCTGCTGATGATGTTGGAAAGAGCATAAAAGAGGAAGAAAAGTTGGAAGAGTCCAAGCAGCTACTTACTCGTCAAAATGAGAAAAGTTCTCGTCTTGAACCTGATACTATTAAATTTATCATTGGAAAACACGGTTTGAAGATAATTAGTGATAGAGAGACGGCTTTGTAGCTAAGGATTTATACGGGAATGTTATAAACATTCTCGTTGGCATCAGATGGAAACGAACACTGATGTAATTAATTATCAAATAATAATGAAACTTGGAAAAAATTATTTAAATAGATTAATCAAAGGAATTAATGAGTTTAGATGAAATAAATATTCACAATTATTATTTTTTATGTATTTTATCGATACATTGATTAATTAATGTGTCGCAGGAGAATAACTGTTCATAGTATTTAAGAATTTTATCAGATTCAGACAATGGAGCTTCCACTGTATAATTAATTCATTAAAGACTTAAAACTAATTAATATAAAAATTGACTGTCATTTAAATAGTTAGATACATATGTAAACTTGAACGCTTAATATTTTTATGCACGACGCATTTGCACTTGCAATAGATGGCTTACAATAATTAATCAATTTATACGTAGATTATAATGTTCTATTATACTCTAGACTGCTATTAGTTTATGGAGTTTGCGCTTTTCTTTATTTACTCTATTCTTTCTCTAACTTGTGGATGTTTTGATGAAATTTTTATCATTATACCCTGAAATACCTACAATTCTAATTTTTATCATTTCAATGATCATTGGAATTAGGATTCGACATAAAATTTATAATCAAATTCTTTAATTAGATTAATGTATTCTTTAATTTTCAAGATATTCCAGGGTATTTAAATGACTCTTTCAGTTATCAAACGCTCAAATGTAATTACAAATACTTTTCTTCCATAAAAATATTCTTCAACTATACAATTTATAATAAAACACATTGAAAGAAAAATTAATAATAATTATTTAGTAAGCAAACTAAAAAACAAGCACGATAAATAATATTTGTTTAAATTGAAACTAAATTTTGAATGACATTGTTTATTAAATGCGAATGTCTAGTCAGGGCCTTAAGTCCTTTATCAACAACTTCTGCGCAATCTCCAAAAGGCTATAAAAAAATTATTATCTAGCATAATTGAACGAAGTGAGAAGGAAAAAAATAACTGTAGATTGCGTGGAGGAATTATTTCTGATGTTGCATGTGATATGTGTGTTTTCAGGGTACAGCAAAACCTGCATGCCTTCTGTAAGACAGATAGTTGACTGTCTTATTACTGCTCATCCCATTGGATGCGGTTCTTGTCTCCTTGCTGCTAAACGTAATAAATACGCTATCAACTCTCGTAGTATTGACATCTCCAATAATATCCAAGAGAAAACAATATGTCTAAATGCTATCGACAATACTCCAATGATCCTCGTAAAGAACTACAGTCGCAATACGTAGCATTTAACAGCTAAATAATCAAACCCTAGTGTCTTAAATCCATATTAGTTTTTCTTTTCATTTTTTTTTTTTTTTTTTGTTGTATTAATTTATTTAATTGCAATGGGAATGATCTGCTGCAACCGCTCGACTAAGACTGAAAGCTAAATCTCATTCTTTACTTTTACATTCTACTATTTGTCTTTTCTTTCAGCTACTGTTGTTTGCATTGTTTTCAACGAAAGATCTATCCTTCAACTGCTAAATTAGAATAACTCTTATGACTTAGTTGTGTTGGTTTATTTAAAATACAGGTTTTATTATTTTGTAATATTTTGTAATGAATTGCGAGCAAATATTGCGATAGTGACAATTTATATTTTGTATATTTTAAAAGATACACATAATATTCTATCTATAATTAAAAAATAATATATATATGAATATATCTATTTTATCTCTTATCTGATGTGTCAATATTTTTAAAAATGAATAAAAATAATTGTATATAGTTGAATAATTTGTATCATTAAAAAGTATTACATATTAAATTAATCTAAAATGTAATAAAAAATACAGTTTTTATTTTCTTGCGACTGAAGTCTTTTCAAACGTTTTTCTCTCATTCAATTTTACATTAAATATATATAAAAATATGTTCAATTTTAAATCAATCTAATTATAGAAACTTTTTTTTCATGGTGCGTAGTCAAAATAGTGTTTATCTGACGTGTGTCTGTGCGTACATAGAATATTGATATATGAACAAATTCATGAAAATATTTATTACTTAGAATTGTAGTTTTATGATTAGAAAAAAATATATATCTATCAATTGATAAATGAAAATTGTCTATCTAATGTTGAATACATAAATTATTTGAAGAAGAAATATTAAAATAATTGAGAAGAGAAAAGAAATTTCATAATAATTGTTAAAACTCTAGTCAGAGTTATGATATCGAGGTAATCAATATACATAACACACTTTAATTGTACGAATCACTTTATTCAAAAAAAAAAAAAAAAAAACAAGTTTTTCCAGTTTCAAAAAATAAAAAAAAATATATTAATTAATTATTAAATAATTGGGAAATGATAGCAATTAACATCTAGATTTTTTTAAATGCTTCAATTGTTTTTTATAATATTTTTATCATTATATTAAGTTTGAAATGGTAGATACTATTTTAAATGTTTCATCAAAAATGCAATGAATTATAGCTTTTATTATACCTCTGAAAAAATTTATTGAAAATAATTCATTTTATACAAAGCATAAATTATATTATTTTCTGTCTAAAATTTATTGTGTTTCAATAAATTTGTGATCAGTTAATCATTTATGTGAAGTTTCATTTATGGTGTGAAGTATGAATTTATATTTATTTAATCATTTATTTAATATTTATAAATTTAAATCAACTGGAAAATTTTTTTTCTCTTTTTCCTAGAGCATCTATGGAATAATGTCTACAGTAGTGATGTAATAAATATAGCAACGTAGATTGCAGCTACGTAAAAATAAAAATAATTCATCAAAAAATCCTGTTTTATGAATGATAGCACGAGTAAATTGAAGTTTTTTTTATGCATTCCATTGTTGAATTACTTTGATTATATTAAGTTGAAAATAATGAAAGTTCTGATGGAAATATTTTTCTTTAATTGCTAAATCTTCTTGACCATTCATTTGACAAAAGTAATCAAGAGCATCAACTACCACAAACTCTTGAGCTAGTGAAACTTCTTGGGGCATGAAGCCAAGTCTTGAACTTGAAATTAGAGATTCCTGGCTAACCACGTCTACCTCAGACCTAGATCCTTTCATATAAAAGCCAGCAGTTGTCAGATACCATTGTAGAGAAATTTGAGTTGATTTTACACAAGTTTTGGCTCTGAGTAAACCGTATGTATGTTAACTAGTAGAGATATTTTGTCTTTTGGTTGCTTCAATAATTATAACATTTATGGTTTCCTTTAACTTTAAGCTCGCATCAATATTTTCTATGAATTTTGAACATATTTTAAAGAATAAAAAGCATAAAGACATAAATAACAATAGTGTAATATAAAGAAAGAGTTTTTAAATAATATTTACAACGAACATCTATCGTTGATTTATTTTTTAAAATAAAAAGATTTCAATATAAAATTACTGAATAAATTTTTATTGAATATCAAGATAAATACAAAATTGAATATGCAAATAGAATATAGGAGCTTATTGACAAACTCAAGCCTAAATCTATTTATATGAAGAAATCAATATTTGCGCAATAGTTGATGATGTAATAAAAAATTAAAAAGTTGACTATATTCATGCATTGGACTTGCGAATATCAGCTCCAAAAATAGCATTTTAAGAAATGAGAAATATATTCAAAACTTTAAGTAAGACTTGGCTACAAATCACTGACATAACAATAAACTTTCTACTCCTGCTTTTATTCATCCGAAAATATTTTATCCATCTATAAATCTGTGAATTTTATGCATTTTCTAATATGAAACTTGATAAATTGAGTAAACTTTAATTTAAATCTTCTAAGTGCTGACAAACAAAATTAAAAAAAAATGTTTATCACCATTTTTATATCTTACCACTGCATTTTTAATGACTATTCATGCTGCATCAGCATGCTGATGATCTAGTATCAACGAAAAGTTATTGAAATGTTTTTATTTTTTTATCCAGCTTGATATTAATTTCTTTTTAAGAATCATTTTACGATTTCAATGAGCAAATTATTTTTTTCTATCAATTGTCAAGACTATAAAAACTCTTTATAGACATTGAGTACTATTAAGTTCGAGTTAATGGCCAGGATTATATTTTCCACTGCATATGAAATGACTGCAAATGACTATTATGGGTTTAGTAATTGCATAAGGTGATTTAGTGTCAACGCATTATGTTAAATAAAACGATTAATGCAAGCTTTTAAAAAATTTTGTAAATTAACATTAACATTATTGTTTTATTATTTAAATGGTAACTACAATTAATTGTAAAAAAAACAATACATCTTCTATATGACAATTATATCTTTTTTTAGCAAAACAAAAAATTAGTAGTTTAAACGTGAGTAAAGTAAATATGATAATAAGTAACAATTTCTAAAAATTGTTTAGAAAAAAAAGTATGTGTCAAACCTTCTTCTATGAATTGTTTTTAAACAAATGATAATTTGTATTTTATATTAAAAATACTTGTGAGTAGTAGAACAATGGCACATAAAGTCCAATAAATAACACCAGTAAATCACATTTGTTGGAGGTAGAATAAAAATTACTCAGATATTCTTTGATTAAGGATATCAATTACTATACTAACACTTGTTGAAACAGAATTTCAATATTTCATGAGGTATCTTTCGATATTTATTAAAGTACTATCTACAAAATTATAACTTACTATACTAATTATAAATACATACATTTTATTATTTATATTCAAAATATGTTATGTGATTATTCATGCTATAATTATATCCAAAATTTATTTAAAAATAATTTTATTACTATAAAACAGCAAATGAAAACCATTCGCTTTAATAATTACTGATAAGATATATCTTGTTATGTCAATTGAATGTTTTTTTAAATGTAAAATTTAGGTGTCAAAAAATTGAATATTTCATTAATTGACAACATTAATTATGGAACTGGAAACTATTTCAATCAACATAACAAAATATTTCTTTGCACTTTAATCAACAAGTTTGATTATTTAAATATAATATAGAGTAATTTTTTACCTGAAAATTGATTGTCAATTCTTTGTTTAGAAGGAAGATTAAGTGTACAGAAGCACAATTTATTGTACATTGGTCTAAATTTACAAAAATTTGTATTTAAAAAAATATGTCAATATATTTCATTTCTATTAAAATTCTTCTTTGTAATAATTTATATAGGCTATAAGCTCTCTGGAATTGTTATTCTGTCTTTAACAGGTACTTATTTAATTTTAAATTAATGCATTTAAATAATGTTCAAAACGTGTACAGAATTCACAACACCAAGATCAAACATTGTAAAAGTTTAGTCTTTAAAAACAGAAAAATAAGATAATGAATTAAGCTAATTTTAAATAATGTATCTGCTTACATCTTTTCTATCTTTCATCTATAATAATTATTTACAAATATATTAATGCTGATATATGCCGTAATTAAATTTAACAGCTTTCTACATTTATTCGGAACAGTGACTAGAAGTTGATGATTATTCTGAGAACAATACTCCTATTTTGATGAATCAAAGCTTCTCCTAACATATTCAACAAATAAAACTGAATTACAAAAACAGACAATTGAAAATATTGTTTATTAAATAAATATTTTTTAACATTAATTTAAATTAAATTCATTTTTATTTGTTGAATATTAATTAGTGTTAATTTTTAGCTACTTTTAAACCAACCAATGCACAGCCAATAAAGACCGCGATCCATCCCATAATAACTAAAAATCCTTGATAGACTTCAGATTCATCCCAGCCATATCCTTTATCAATAATACTTCTTAAAGACAGTATTGGAATTGTTGTTGGTATAAAAATATAGCTTATGTATTGTAAAGCATCTGGCATACCTTCAACTGGCCACAACCAACCAGACAAAAGTACGACTGGATAAAAACTTCCGGTTACAATGTAATTAGCAACAGTGTGAGATGTGCAAAAAACAGATACAACGAAACCATAACATAGCCCACATATTCCCATTAGGAATAATAAAAGTATTATTGTACCTAGCGATCCATGATATTCATAATCATATTGAGCAAAAGTTATTATTACTGTTACTCCTACTTGGATTACCACAATAATAAGTTGAGATAATATGTGTGATAATAATATTTCTGTGGTTGTGACACCTTGAACTAAACTTCTGTTCCATATTCCTTCATGGCGATCAGTAATAATGATTGCAGAAGACACAGATGCTGCTATGAAAAATAATAAAGTATTTAAACATCCAGGAACCACAAAATCTTGATACGTAGCATCTTCTTTACTAAACATTTCATTTATGTTGACTGGTAAATTCATTAATCTTCGTGGTAGTTTACACTCTTCTAACAAGTCTCGATATATTTGTGCGAATTTATCTCGAAGGTTTTTTTCGAGCCAAGTACCAATATGATGATCACTCATGTCCAATGTGACTTCAATGTCTCCTCCTGTTAAGTCCTCTGGAATGTAGTAATCTATCCGATCTCGTAATGATTTTGAAAAATTCTTTCCAACAAATATAGCTCCAACAACATCACCTTTTTTTACTGCTTTTATAGCTTTACCAAAATTTTCATACTTCACATTATCAACAAAGTTATTAAATGCATTTAAAAATCGACAACTAACGTCAATAAACTCACAGGTACGGTCTTCAGGTGAATATATTACTTGTCCTGTATAATCATTAATATTACAATTCATGGTTTCATGATTGATTACAGCTATCTCTAGATCTTTTGGATCACCACCAATAGTGTTGAAAAATGCATTAATTTGTATCAATGGAAAAATGAATGCAAACAAAATTCCTATTGGATGTCGAAGAAATTGTAAAAGGTTCTTGGTCATAAGTGCTTGAAATTTTCGAGATGTTTTGACTGTACGACGCTTGTAAACTGATCGTCCATATTCATCATATTGTCTCGATGGAGTATTATAATTTTGATTTAAAGTTTCATTTGATATTTCTCCAAGTTCTGGTAGATATTCACCAGTGCTATCAATAATTCTACTACCTTTATCTGTTCTTTCTTGCTGTTTCTGGCTAAGCTGAAGAAAGGCTTCTTCTAAGGAATCAGTTCGACATTCCTCCATCAAAGCAGATGGTGAAGTTTCAGCTAAGAGAAGTCCTTTTCTCAAAAGACCAATTTTATCAGCAAGTTTAGTCTCGTCAATATAATGTGTAGTGATGATCACTGTGACATTATTTTGTCTAGTAATTTTAAATAGAAAATCCCAAATGTTTTCTCTTAAAATTGGATCCAGACCAACAGTAGGTTCATCAAGGACAAGTAAGTCTGGTTCGTGAATTAGAGCACAACCGAATGAAACTCTTCTTTGTTGCCCACCACTCATATGCTTTATTAACCGATTTGGATCAGGTAGTTGAAGAAGTTTAGATAAAAATAAGTGTCTTTCCATAATTTTATTATCATCCATACCATTTATTCGACCGAAATAAAAAAAAGCACCAAGAACTGTGAATTCTTGAACAAGCGAGATTTCTTGAGGCATAAAACCAACTCGTGGACCTGGAATTGAGGATCCTTCAGCACCTGGTCTTCCACCTAGCACCCAGACTTCTCCAGCATCAAGTTTCTTGATTCCTACTATACATGAGAGAAGAGTTGTTTTCCCACAACCACTGGCTCCAAGTAGTCCATATCTAATGTAAAAAGGTATGAATTTATTCATTTTTTGTGTCTCTTTTAAAAATATTTTTATCAATTTTGCAAATTATTATATAGCTTGAAACTTGTAATGATTTTTTTCTTCTTTAAAAAGTGTTCTCATTAATTTCTTTTCGGTGCATTTTTATTAGCTTCTGATGTAATCAACGTGAGTTATAACCAACGATCATTATTCATTAAAAAAAAAGTAAAAAAATCTTTTAAATTGAATTTTTTTTTTTCATTAAAAAACAAATAAAAGTATTTTAGATCATTTTTCCGTTTAACTCCATTTTAAATGGTTGTTTTTTTTATAAATAATTCCGCTCTAAAAAGTAAGTAATTTTATTAAATTATTCATTAATTGAAATAAATAATCTATAAAACGTTCATTATAAGATTTAATGAATAATTAAATATTTTCTAATCTATTCTATTGATTTATTTAATTAAACAATCAATAAAAAATCATAAATGAACGTAATTTACAAAAAATTTATGTTAAAATACTCAAAGACTTTTTGTTCATTTAAATAATCTCCATATATTTCAGTAATTTTTTATTAATTGAGGAAATTTATTTTAAACTAAACTGATGTTGGAATTTTTTTTCATGTCAACGTGGAATCAAAATATACATTTTTCCATCCTCTACCAAACACAAATGAAGAAACAAAAAATACTAACATGCATCCTTGAGGTACAACCATTGATAATCCATCAAGAACTGGTTTATTTTTCCCATATCTTTTAATTGCATTCCTCACAACAATAGCCTCCTGTGTTCGCGCCATTTCAAATTGTCACTTGCACTCTCCTACAAAGCACACGTGGAAGTTTGAAAACTTGATGATCAACAAAAAATCATACATTAACAAAATTAAATTCACAATAACTTATTAAATTATTTCAACTCCTAATTAACTAAACCAAATTTTAATGTAAATGTATTTTGTTTTAACAGGTTGAATATTGACAGCTGCGGCCCACAAATTGATCTAAAAGGGTCGAACGCGCTCAGAAGACTGCACTACCAAGTCTCGGACCGGATTAGGTTTACCGTTACAACCACTAGCCTACTGTCGACTACTTTACTCTTCTCAGAGGCATACATATTTTGTGATATCCACCTATATTTTTTGTTTGGAGATTAGACCAGTTTTTTTCCTTCAATTTTATTGATATCAATATAAATAAATTGATCAATCAGATATCTTGATGCAGAATACATTAACATATCACTCTTTTATGATAAAGACAACTGCTCATCGGTCATAAGTTCATCTATTTACATAAAAGGTACTGACTTTATTTTATTTATTATGTAGACGTAATTATATTGATTAGTATAAATATTTATTAACAATTTTTTTTTTCTAGAAGTTACGGTCGAGGAAGATTGAGTACGAGGAAAGCAATTGTTTTTTTTGCAAGTCTTCAAATCTTTATTTAATGTTTTAACCAACTATTTACCCCACCACAGTATACACTTTCTACATTCGCCTATTTATTGTCTCTTTTTTTTTTTTTATACAGACAACAATAAATGATTATAAATTCTGAGAAATTAATTTGGTACAATGTCAGAGAAAGCAAATTTAAAAAAAATATAATAATATTGAAATAACTAGATGGTAATGGATAAAGATCGATTCCCAAGCTCTGACAATACACAAGTACCTTTACAATTAGTTGCGGAAGTGGTAAAAGTCGGTTGGCAGGTCGTTGAATCGCCTATCGCATCTTATAATTCTCTTTTTTACTCTCTTTCGTTAAACCCACACTGGTATTCCCTCTTATAACGGGATTTTTGTTAAATTTTCGCCACAGTTGTGTGATATAAAAAAATTGAGAGTCTGATGCACATCATAATTACCAAGGTAAATAATTAGTTCAACTATTATTGTTTTAAAAGTGTAACCTTCAAAGTTTTCATTAATATGAATTGAAATCGTATATCATACTTTTATTATAAATTTCAACGGATGTCACTAATCAATATTAGGTAATGTAATTTAGCTTAAAGTCAAGTAGTTCTTAATTAAACAAATCAATACTGTTATATTAGTAATTTTGTATTATGTTTATCGTCATGGATATGATATTGAACGATTAAATGACGTATTATTGACATATCTTCCCGCTCTCTTTTATTTTTTTATGTTAAGTGATTTCTCAACAAGTTATCATTCAAATACAATACGACCGACTTTTAAAGTACTCAAGTTAGCAAATTTCTCTGAAGAAAGAATGCTTGACGGTTAAAAAATATGATGCTGTTGCATTTATTATAACCAACTGTGCATGATATGCCTTTTATTAAAATTCAAATCATGCGCTTTTTACTAGAATCATCTATTTTATCGACAGTTGTTAATCATTTTCAAATGATTACGGAAGCCCAGTCGGTTCACCTCCCTCTTGATGAAAAGTGGCGCCATATCGTGACTACTTTCAACATGTGTGCACGAAAATATGTCGAAAGTAGAGAAAACAACATGACCACTTGCAACAAATTCCCATTATTTTTCCTTGCACACACGCTAGTTGGTAAAAAAGGAATTTCATGTATCATGTTCCACTCGAACAGGATGACGAAAGAAGAAAGAAAAGATATCCGTTCATGACAAAAAGAAAACAATTTTTGCATGCCAGTATTTTTTGCCTGTATTAAATTTAATTTATGTTGAATCATGGTTTTCTAAACGATAATCTATCAATGTAAAATAGCAATCAAATTGTTGACAGGTATTAGTGAAATATTAGTTAGTCTCACTTTCCAAACTGTCGATTTTATTTATACATAGATCCAGAGTAAATAACAATCTTATGATTTGATAAGAAAAAAAATATTATAATTAATTCTTTACGTTTTTCATGCTTCATAAATGATAAAACAACATAAAAACGTGATTTGTTCTTGCTGATCTTACAACGACTGTCAAGGCAAGCTTCTTTTTAACGGCATTTCCCTACACGAGGATCAGCAGCAATCGTGTTCTATGCCGAGAACTTTTTATTTTACGCACATTGTATTCATTTGTTTTTTTTTCTTTCAGACTGGGAATTCCATTACCTTCTGACGCTCCAATTCGCTTCAAGGTAGCTTCGAAGATTTCTGCGAATACGTTTGCATACCTAAAAATAACATTAACTACATAATTTTTTGCAAAAAGTCGACCTTGACTACTGAATGATTCAATGTAGCTTCATGCAAGGGATCAGGAGCATAATTGTTTCATGAATGATTTGCGCAATAAAATAATAAGCAATGACAAGTTGGGTCAGGGGTAATGTCCTTGTGATCAGTCCAAAGTCACTCGAGCAAGTTTGTCAATGATTACAAGCGTTCAACATCTATACAGATAGATAGGGAAGTAAGTGTACAAGTTGTACTCATTGAGGGAGATTTGAATGCTCACTTGTAATGTACTTACTTCTTAAGGGAAAGTAAAAGGTGAGCTATTAGTTAAAATTTTAATCCAGGTTTTTATGCGATATCAAAACAACTAGTTACAAATAATTTATTCTTGTCTTTTCAATGTAACCATGGAAAGTAAGAAAGGATCATTGGAGGGAAATTGCTCTATTTATTGGTTAAAAATATGAGTTACACATTTTTTATAAGCAACTCAATAACTAACATGAATTGAAAGAAGGAACTGAAGCCAATTGAAACATGGAATAAATTATTAACGTAAAATAGCAGATAAATTTTTTGAAAGGATCCATTAAAATCTACGAAACACCAAAGTAAGGTAAGATTTTTAAATCCAAAAGAAAAAGAGTAAAAAATTTAAAGGATGAATCAAGAGACTTTTTCTCTTAAAATAAAACTAATCACAAAGTTGTCATTGAATGCTTTTTTAAGATTAAAAAGTTGACAGTTGATTGTTGGGTTTGTTTGCAAAAAATTAATAATCGTAATTCAATTTTTATTCAAAGAAAAAATTGTTAAGTACATTTTTAAAAAATGATAAAAAAGTCAACGTTTCTTATAATGTTCTTTCATTAAAATTTTTATTAAAAAAACTAAAATTTTTTGTCGAATACTTATTGCATATAAAAGAAAATTACTGTGATAATTAGTAACAAAACAACTTTTTCTCTCTAGAAAAATTTAAATGAATAAATGTTTCCAAGATCTCAGTACTCAGACATACTGAACTAGATTATGTATGCTACATTAAATTTTTTTCATATAACATATGAAAGATAATGCATACGTTATTATATTTTTGAAATCTATAAATATAACTTATACATAAATATAGAAAATAATGTAGTCATTATTCAAAAATTTTACACACACTCCATCTTACCCTGAACTTCTTACATTTACGAGCTGACTTGGGCAAAGAAAAAAGCTAAATTACTGTGCAGAAATAAAATAAAACGAGAAAAGTTGACATGGCAAGAATAAGAAGAAGCCAAATTGAAGAGAATTAGAGGTTTATTCAATGACTGGTTATTCCTTCTATATTTTACGCCAATTTTGAATATCAAGAGAAATAGAGATTTTTTATTTTTTATTACTTAACAATTCTATTTCATTAATCTCCAATAACAAATATTTATTTTCAAATTAATGTAATTTTGAAATTCAATTTTTCTACTTGAAAAAAATTTACTAAATGATGAAATGATGGATCATCAAATTGTTTTGCTTGTTATTTCTGAATAAACCATGTAAAACGATTGAAAGATAGATATTTTAATAAATGTCATGGTAAAAATATATTGGACTGTCATGCAATATATTTAAAAACTTAAGTACATCAATCCTACATGATTTCTAGAAACTCTCTAACTATTATTTATTCACCAGAAAATGATTCATAAAGATCGAAGGTGGTAGGATACTGATTTAATATTTTTCTGCTTATATTGATATAACTAAATCTCAAAAAAACTTTCTCTTTATATATATCTAACCTCTGTACAGGTGAATCGAAATCAGCTATCAAATAAAATTCATCAACACAATATAACGCTCGTTTGAAAGCTGTCTTCAGTCTTTAATAATTAAATTTGTCTGTTGGATTTCACGGAGTAAATAAAAAATATCATCACAGAAAGGTGCTAATTTAACATTCATCATTGTAAACACGACTCGCGCGGGATGCTCCATCGTCCAATGTTCATGGTCCATGATTCGCACAGCCTCTGATTTCCTCCTACATCTCTACCACTCCATCAAAATGTGCGTCAGGCCACGCGTCATCGGTGGTAAGCCAGGAGACAGTCAATGTTGCACAAGCAGTTTAATTCCTCAAGTGATGCTTGTGCCAGTAGTCCACGCGAGTCCCAGTCAGTTCTTCGTGGCTTCAGCGTCGAGCCACTCTCCACTCTTTCAGTTCACCTTATGCGCGCTTTATAGGTCTTAGTGCATCCATGTTTTTGCAAACCTCTGCTATTTTAATCATTTTAAAAATTTAATTTCAAAAAGATATTAATATTAATAGTGTTTAATTAATACTTTTAACTAAAGTGTGATCTACAGTGTTTGGTAATTAAGTTTTTGTTTTTTTACTGTTCAAATTTATTTTTTATTATATGAATAACTGAATGACGTGTAGTGTAAATCAATTTAGAGTGTAACTAAAGTTTAAAACTGGTATAAAGTATGAGAAATTGAAATTAGTCAACAGATAACAGAATACAATTATAACTTGTAGATTGAAGTAAACAAAAAAAAAGAAGAAAACATTTTACCAATAATGAATTAATAATGACATTTAAATATGTCTGACATTCATAAAAATTTTGATGAAAGAATAATTAAAAAAAAAAAACTATAATTACATCACAGTCTGACATTTAAAATCCTCGTTGTTTTTTATAGAATTCTTAATTTTTTGTTACTTTACACTTCATTGTTGATTAGTCAGCGTTAATTATTTAACATTCGTTCAATGTTTGTGGTCTGATTGTGTAAAAAAAGTAATCAAAACAGAGCAGAGTTGAATATCACTTAATGACTTATTTTATATCTTAAGGTATAAATTGCAGTGATGTAAGTCAGGTATTTCCCAAATTCCACGACCTAGTTTATGAAAAAAAAATAAATAACTGAATGACTTCCGGAATGATTATAAATTTCTTTTTATTTATTTTCCAAACTAGATTGCTTTAAACTCGTCTGTTTTTCTTTTTTGTTATTTTCAAGTATTCTCATATAATCTTAGGATTATCCTGATATCTTACAATGATTGGTTGATGAAAAATAAAGAAATTCGACGCATTGATTTCACCTGAAATTATCCGGTCGTTCAGGCGATCGGTCCAGCCGAGCACGCTGGTGAGAGTCTGTTACATCACGCTATGCTAACCGTACCTACAAAAGACATGTGCCGGGAGAAATAAAAAAAGATAGAGAAAAAAGTAGATCCATACCTATCAAGGCGGGAAGAATGCTTGTTGAATTTTTTATTACATCTTGATGTATTTGATAAATATACAATATTATTTGATTTATATACTCTTCAACAGATATGGAGACGGAGGGGACGCCAACGTCGACTTCAAAAACAACGTCGATTGAATTAAAAACCCGGCGGACACAATTTCAACCAAGAGTATCGACTTTGGATACCAGACGACATCAAGCAGTTTGTGTAAGACGGGCTTTCAAAAAATATGGCCCTAAAAGTAATCCAAACATTATCCTTGATGGTTTGAATATGACAGTACCCAAGGGTTGCATGTAAGTTTTTATTTGCACGCAATATATTGAATAAAAGCTATTTAGTTAATCGTTTATTATGTCTAGATATGGACTGTTAGGCTCAAGTGGATGTGGTAAGACAACATTACTGTCATGTATTGTTGGAAGAAGACGTTTGAATTCCGGAGAAATATGGGTACTTGGAGGAAAACCTGGATCCAAAGGTTCTGGAGTTCCTGGACCAAGAGTTGGTTATATGCCTCAAGAAATAGCTCTCTATGGTGAATTTTCTATTCGAGAGACTTTTATTTATTTTGGGTGGTGTGCTGGAATGAATACTCCTCAAGTTGATGAAAAAATTGACTTTCTAATTAAGGTAAAAATCTATAAAAACTAGTATTCGTTTATTTTTACAAAAAAAAAAAAAAAAATTAATTTTTTATGATGACATTTTAGTTGCTAGATTTACCTAATGAGAACAGATTTGTCAAAAATCTTTCTGGAGGTCAGCAAAGACGTGTTTCAATAGCTGCGACCTTGTTGGCTGATCCTGAACTTCTTATCCTAGACGAGCCAACAGTTGGAATTGATCCAGTGTTGCGGCAAAGCATTTGGGACCATTTGGTATCCATCACCAAAGATGGCAGTAGGACGATAATAATCACTACTCATTACATTGAAGAAACTAGACAAGCGAGTATGATTGGCTTGATGAGAGGGGGAAAGTTTTTAGCTGAAGAATCACCCACAAGACTCATGGAAATGCATCACATGGATTCACTTGAGGAAGTATTTTTAAAATTAAGCAGACGACAAAATATGGGTTTGCGACGTCGAAGCAGTATATTAAGCAGTGTTACGGGTGTACCTCCAGACATCGATGTCGATGATGAAATGAGTGGAGAGTTTGGTGATAACGTCAGTATTTCTAGTCGTAGACGAAGTATTGCTGTTACTTCAGACGATGAATACATTCCGGAGTTGCCGCCAGAAGAGAAAGGCCACAATAATTTCAAAATGCTCGATTCACAGCACATGAAAGCGCTCATTTGGAAAAACTTCCTGTGGATGTGGCGAAATGTTGGAATGATGCTTTTTATCCTTGGTTTACCCGTTCTTCAAATAATTTTATTCTGTTTGTCGATTGGTAAGGATCCAGTTGGCCTTCAAATCGCGATTGTAAATCATGAATTGAATAGCAGTATGGATTCTTGCGTGCCAACAGTAGGCTGTGATAAGACAATGTTGAGTTGTAGATTCCTAAAACACTTAAAAACAAGAAAAGTCGAGTTGATGAATTACGATAGAATTGAAGATGCAAGACACGCAGTAGAAAAAGGATGGGCGTGGGCTGCTATTTATTTTCCTGCTAATTATTCAGTAGCATTACCAGCAAGATTAGAAGAGGGTCGTGATGCTGATGAATGGGCCATTGAGTTTGCCAATATGGATATTGTGATGGATATGTCAAGTAAATTACTGGTTTAATTATAGTGGTGTATTACTCCACACTATTACATTATTTAGTATAATTCTTATGTCATTACTTATTTCATATAAATTGAAATTTTAGATCAGCAAATTGGCCAATTACTCAAACGAGATTTTTATTATTCATATCAGGATTTTGCGAAAGATATTTTGGTGGCTTGTAACTACAGCGAAAAATTTGCAAATATCCCTGTTGATGTAAGTCTTTTTTTTCTAATATTATATTATTTAAAATTAATAATATAATAATTTCTTGAACACTTAATTATAAAATAATGAGTATATAACTTTCTCATAGTTTAAAACACCCATTTACGGACCACGTGAGCCCAATTTCACCGATTTTGCAGCACCAGGGATTATATTAACGTAAGTACTAATTATTAAGATAATAATAACTTACATTATTTCAATCTTTCGATTTTCTTAAAAATTATTTTGATACAACTTTTACATAATATTAATTTTAATCTCATTACATGTATTCAATTCCTGTTTGTTTTAATTGTAATGAATTATTTATCACTAGATTCTAACTTGTAATTTATCACCTTGGTATTTTTTGTTATTATTATCATTTATTCTAGAGTCCGATATTAATAGAGATTCTTTTTTTCTCATTATTCATTAAGTGTCTTTAAGAAATGTGTATGATGTTTTTTAAATACTTTTTTACCTGAAAGATCAGTAATTCAATTTAAATAATTAACAGGATCATCTTCTTCTTGTCAGTCGCATTGACATCAGGTGCTATGCTGCTAGAACGTAATGAAGGTCTTCTTGAACGAAGTTTGGTATCAGGAATTACAGGAACAGAGATATTGTTTGGACAAGTAGTCACGCAATTTGTAGTCATGACCGGACAAACTTTAATGGTTTTAATAGTAGCTTTTGCGATGTTCAAACTTACTTGTGAAGGTCCAATCGCATGGGTTACCATTTTAACTATTCTTACCGGTTTATGTGGCATGTGTTTCGGTAAGTAAAAAATATACAGAGAAAGTTTGAAAACCAATAAAAGAAATTTTCATTAATATAATTGAATTATAATTAATTATTGTTTTCAGGATTCGTCATCGCTTGTGTTTGTGATACTGAAAGAAGTGCAACATATATGGCTATGGGTTCGTTTCTCCCTATTGTTATGTTGTGTGGCATAATTTGGCCTGTAGAAGGAATGTACCCAATTTTACGAGCAATTAGTTTCGTCTTACCTTTAACCAAAAGTACAGAATCAATTCGTGCTATGTTAGGCCGAGGTTGGAATATAGAAGAACCAACTGTCTATGAAGGATTTATTTCAACATTTGTATGGATTATTTTGTTTCAAACACTTTCAATATTACTATTGAAGTTTAAAAAAGGCTAGAGAACAATTTAGGTCATTGCAGACGAGTCCATAAAATTTCTTTATACCTCGGTTTAGGCTGTATAGTAAAATAGTGATAAGGAATAATAATTAAATTTTGATAGCATTAGTTAGTTAAATAATAGGATAATGAATTGCTTTTACTTTCTTGTACTTCAATCAATGTGTTTGCTCAATGCATCTTAGGTTATTTATTCGTTTTTATTAAATAATTGTTATATCACTTTACACTTACATGTATCTATAACCAATGCTAGAATAACTATTGTACAAATAACACAAATCATAACTTAATTGTACATTTTTTTTAGTGAAATAAGAGTATTCATTTATGTAAAATAATTTATCGAATGATATTTCTTTTTTATGTAAAATAAGTAAAAAATTATATTACCATCTTACTAGTCTTTGTGTCATTCATCGTAATTAATTTTTTCGAGATTGTAATAAATCATAAACAGAACTGGTAAAGTTGAAAATTATCAAGAATGTTCAAATTTGGGCTTTAACGTTATAACTACAGTCTAATACAGTTTACAAATATTTTGAAAAATTTGGAAAAACTATCATAGTCTTGACAACAAGTTTAACGTGTAATTTAACAACAGTAAATATTTTTCATCGCTATCCGAATCCCGTAAACAATCTGTGTATATACTTGTAAATTAATAAAGTAATTTTCGAGTTGTCGCCTTAGAGGAAAGTTCATTTCGTTATACAAAAAGTATCAATAGCGACACAAAATTAGGCGAACCTCATTACGTGTTAGTGAATATATAAAATCGTTTTTCTTTTCTAGATATAATTAAATATTAAATAGATATTAAATTTTATCCTTCGCGATTCTCACTAGAATTGAAGGGTAGTCAATAAAATTTATTAATTTTTCATGATAATAAATATTATCAATATAAAATCTAATAGTATTTTTGCTCATACATATTTTTTCTAGAGAATTAATTCGAATAATACCGAAACTTACCGAGTTAAAAAAAGCACTCCTTCAACTGAAAGATAAATCAGCATATGATGCTTGCATCCAGTATAATAACAAATATGGATATTACTCCGGAGCACAGAGAGTCTATAAAGAAATTTGCTGATCAAAAACTTGCAAAGATGGATCAATCCAAAGTTGGATTAACAACAATCACCCAATACTCGATTTATGTTCGTAAAGACGCAATTCCTTGACGCCAAGAATCAAATGAAGAAAATCCTACAATGATAAAACTCTTGTATAATAAAGTAGCCAGCTTAATTGATAAAGGATACATAAGAAGAGGTAATCATCACAGTAAATGGTCAAGTTCCGCCCGTATACTGAAGAATAAAGATAATGCATTTATTTTTCATGTCGATTAGGCTTTTTTGAATGCTGACTTCTTATCAATGCTTGATTCCAAATTACCATTCCGGTTATACTCTTACGTAACTGATGAAGGGTATGATGCCAAACTGGTACAATATGATAAACGAAAAAATCTTGAAAACCTAATAACTTATGTTAGTAAGAATTTCAGTAAGATGGAAAAAACTTATCCATTACTTGATAAAAAAGTTTTATCCATTGTATTGGCATTATCCGAAATAGAAGAACTTATTAACGGTTATGAGTGTGGAGTACTTACTAATCATTCAGTACTTTCATGGTACAATAGTAAGAAAACGTCACATCGATTGGATAAATGGGCAGCAACATTGTCTAAATATGATATTGTTATCGGCCGACTATAAGAGTACATAATTGAAGAAAATCAAAATTCGTGGATCAAAGCCTGAAAGAGAAGTTTCAAAGTACATAAATTTATTCAGATAAAAAGATGTCTTTTATTCGAAATTTTTACTCCAAAAATTGATATACTTTTCGATCCACTTAAAATACTGTTAAAAGCGAAAAAGCCTAAAGCTATATAATATAATAATATAAATATGTATTAATTAATTTAAAAATATTGGTTTATTTTAAATAAATAAAAATTAAATTTAATATAATATATAAAATTGATTTAATAAAGTAATTGTAAATAAAACCAACAATCTATTTTCTTTGGTATTAAATCTATTGTAGTATTAAGAATTTATTTTACATTAAAAAAATAATTTTTTAAAAATCACGTGATTAGACATTTTTATGTGAAATAATAATTAAACAAACGATTATTCATGGTATCACAGTTCTATTAAATTCTTAATCACTTCTTTTTGCGGTAACTACTATTTAAATGCTATAACTAATATACTATTTTTGCCAAAAATTTTTTGGTAAAAATATATTTTTTTTGTAACAATTCAAAAAACAAATAATGAAAACTACGTAAAAAGATACTTTATTGCTTAGTTTGCGTACGTATGTGATGTTACATTCCCCTTATGCGCAGTTGATTGCGCATTCTCACACACTCTGAAAATTTATCTTAGAAAAGGAAAGTAGGGGAAATGTATATGAAGAGTAGGGACTTCATTGTAACATCTCTTTCGCCCCGAGCAGGTTATTTTAATGGAGCCCTACTGTAATACCTTTAATTTTTAGTCCAAAATAACGAATTATTGTATAATTTATTTCAAAAATTTTATTTTTGCATATCCCTTTTTAATAATACGCTTTATGACATTAATCAATGCAAGTAAATATTGTCATATGATGGATGAAGATAATAAAGAGCAACCTTTGATTTGTGTTCCTGGTGTGTATAATAAAAAAATATATTTTTTTTAAATAATCAAATATGTTATGACATACAGTATTTAATTGTTATTTTTTTTCTAAAGGTCAAAGACTTTGTTTGTCAAATAAGGTTAACCTTCCTGGACCAGGGACTTATGAACTAGGTGGATACATTTACTCCAAACTTGCTGGCACAGTAGAAATTTTAGAAGATGAAAACGTGAGAAAGTTTTATAATAATATAAATTCTTTCTAATCATAATAACGATTATAAATAAAATATTTTTAATTTCCAGACAAAAACTATTGTTGTTCATAGTACTGTTGAACAAAGTATCGTACCAGCACCAGGTGATTTAGTAACCGCAATGATAACATTAGTAAATCAAAGATTTTGTAAATGTGTACTAAAATGTATTGGAGATGTAGTTTTGACTAGATCATATAGAGGAATATTAAGAAAAGAAGACGTAAAGGCAACACTAAAGGATAAAGTTGAATTATACAAATGTTTTAGGCCAGGAGATATAATATTAGCACGAGTTGTATCCTTTCTATTAAAATATTAATTTATCATTCTAAAAAAAAAATATATTCAATCCTATTTATTAAATAGCTACCAATGACAGAAGCTCATGTGTATTCATTGAGCACAGCTGAAAATGAACTAGGAGTAGTCGTAGCTCATAGCCAAGAAGGTAATCGAAAGCGTTGTTATTTTTCTGTTTTTTTGTTATCTTAAATTAAAAAAAAAAAAAAAAAAAATGATTTCATTTTTTTCTAGGTATTTCTATGATTCCTATTAGTTGGACAGAAATGCAATGTCCAAAAACTTTAGTAAAAGAATACAGAAAAGTGGCTAAAGTAGTTCCTGAACAAATTGCTCTTGACAATTGAACTCATTTTTTAGATGAGTTTATAAATATAAACGAAAGGATAAGTTGTAAATAAACAATATAAATCATTTACTTTTTTTTTTAAATAAAATGTATACTTTTGAAAATCATCAAAATATCAAACGTGATCACTTTTATCACATTTCGTCAATTTATAAAACTTTTTTTAATCAAGTTGAATGTGACTTACTTCTTTTCTAAAAAAAAATAAAAATTCATTGAAATATGGACTTATTAAATGTATACATTATAAACTTATTTCTATAACTCACCCAAGTGGACTTTCTTCATCCATGTATCCATTGTGTCTAATACTTCGGAGAAATTCAACATATTCATGAGGTAAGCCACAATCTAAGGCACCTTTAACAATTACCTTTCTGTAAAAATTATATTAATATAAAATGAACCTATTTAATCACGATTAGTGTATTTAATTATCCAGTAAAAATATGTACAAATATATCAATGAAGGTAATCTATCATTTGGTAGTTTCGACAGTTCTGTAGGATTTTCTACCATTTTAGTTGTCTGATAGACTCGACATCTATAAAGCTTTCCATCAGGGTTAGTAACATCAACGTACAATACTTTATACTTTCCCACATGTACTTCTTCCTGTTTATCTAAATTTTCAAGCTGATTATTATCAATTTCCCATATTGCACCCCACACCCAGCTATTATTTATTGGAATAATTGTGGCAGGAGCTCCTTTCCATGTCTTAGATTCATCTATAAAATCTAGTCGGTAATGCTGTAAATAAAAATAAATTTGTTTATGATCTAGTCAATAGAATAAACGAAGAAATTATCAGAGTAAAATGATTATATCTTTTACCTCCAATTTTGCAATGTCTACGAATTCCGCAGTTGGATTATTCATTAAAATTCGAGATCTAAGTAAATTACTTCCGTAAGCAAAGTATAACGTGGTCGTACTCATGTTTTCTATTCTAAAGGTACATAAAAAAACTAAAACAAAAAAAATAAAAAGTAAAACAATACAAATAAACTTGATAAACATTATCACTGTTTCTTATAACTTGTAAATATAAATAATTATAATTTTTTTTTATGTTTCTTTTAAATTAAATATTTTATCAACTTTAGAAACTTGTATGCTGAGTATTATTTATAATTTGAGATATTTTACTTTCGAGTTTTTTGCAACTGTTTAGGTGTTAATTACCGTATTTTATTATTTTTATAATATTCTTAAAATTATTTCTTTTAAATGTAATTTTTAAAATCATTAAAAAAAATTTTCCTTATATATTATTTAAATGATTGTAGTTAAAAATACACTATACTTAACCAATACTTATCATTTAGTACGGAAATCATACATAATATAATGAAATATGTGATTAGCTTTGAGAAACCCCTTGAAGTATTAGTGTCGAAAAGTTCTGCAACAATCATTTAGAAAACAATCAAGTAAATACAGCGTTTCTGACAATATTTTATATTTATTATTGCCTACAAATTGTCTAGTAACGATAATAATTCAACTATAATTACTCACAAGAGAATGGAGAACATTACAACAGAATCACAGCCGAAAAGAAACATAATGATCTGTAGTTTTATTCAAATTCATTATTGATTATATATTCAGAAAGAGAGAGAATCATATTTCTTTCGGTTTCTGCTCTAGATGAAAATGTGAGAAAAAAGAGAACTATTTTCGCAGTCGGTCATTGCTCATTGGGTATGAGCTCGACGCAGAAGAAACTAATTGTTCAACTTTACTGTATATTTTTATAAATTTTAAATAACTTGGAAAAATTATAACGATTAGTATGTAAATAACGAACGTTACCCTAATGAATAATTATTTATCTTAATTTATTGCAAATAATTAATTTAAAAAAATGTATGCACCGCCATCTAGAGGTTATTATTGTGGTCAATATTGAGTTGACCTTCTCAGTCTTCTCTCTCTGTTTTCAATGTAAATTACCGGGAAACAAACGTTGAAACAGTATGCTTGTTATGCAGTTTTGTTTGTTGATTATTTTGTTAGTCTTTTAGCACAAAACAGAGTGATTTTATGACAATAAGTTCAGTTAAATAGCATTTAAAATAAAATGGATATCTCAAATATGTTGAAAGATAACTTAGACCAGTCAATGGATATATCCAATCAGGAAAATACATCAAGGAGATCATTTTTGAGGTTAAACACAAAAGCAGCTACTCCTAAACGTAGGTCTCTTCATCAAAATATCATTTCTAAACGATCAGTGGAGGATATATTGAGTCCTAGATTTTCAAATCGACCTAGCAGGACTTCTGTTAGCAATATTGATAGTTTTGATTGTTCTATCACAATTAATGCCAGTGAGTATAAATTAATTTCTTTTTATGCTTCGTTTTTATTTATTTATTTAATGAATATTTATTTATACAGGTGATCGAATTTCCAAATATTTTAAATCTAATCAAAATGATTTGTCCAATACATCTTTACTTATGGACAAGAGTAACTGGTCCCTTCATGAAATGATGGAAGATAGTGCAGCTACAGGCTTGATAATAAAGTCCGATAAACCTTGGAAAAAAACAGCTTCAAAACTTTATCAAGAATTTTTAGAAATAGTCCAAGTAAATTTTTCGGAAATTCAAGTCTTCGATGCTATAGCAGATTTTATTCAAAGTTGTACCGATACTTTATCGGTGATGCGTAGTATGCAAGCTAAAGTTGACAACAGTGAATTATCAGAAGAGGAAATTAGTTTACAAAATGAAAGAAATACCTGGAGACTTATTTACTGTCTCTACCAGAATCGTTTAGCTGCTCCTAATTGCCACAGTCGAATGGATACTGATACTAATGGGAATATATCAGAGAAAGAAGTTATCATGAATTTATTAGCTAATCAAAGTCAAGTCAGAGAATATCAATTAATCATTGATTGGTTAGAAAAGAATGCATCAGATGAGTTAGAAATGCTACCAAAAATTGAGCATTTCACTGACAAAACTGTTGCTTGGGAAAATACTATTCATCAGCTTCAAAATTATCAAACAGGTATAACCTTTAGTTCAAGTAGGCCTGTGGTAACATCTTTAGACCCAGATGCTCCTATAAGAGAAGGAAAGCCCCTTCATGATCTTGATAAAGAAGATGATGCGCGACTTGAAAAAAGAATGTTCCTAGAAGTTCGTTGTGGAAGACTCCAAAAAGCACAAGAGCTTTCAATTCATTGTGGACAACCTTGGAGAGCGGCATGTTTACTCGGATGGCAGCCACATCATGATCCAAATTACAAAAATCCTATGAATGATACTAAACTACCAATTGAAGGTAATCCTCATCGAGCTTTATGGAAACTCACAGCTTGGCATATGTCTCAAGATACTCGTATTGGCACATTTTATCGAGCAATTTATGCTAGTCTATGTGGAAATATTCATCAACTTCTGGCTGTAGCTCAAAATTGGTCAGATGCACTTTGGGCTCATATAAAAGTACTCATGGATGTAGAAGTAGAAAAAGAACTACGTGAAATGATGGTGAAAGAATATGTTCCGATGCCCGAAGAGTATTGGAAGAATAAAGTATCTTTAGATGAAATTTTTGACAATCTTCAAGCGTCCAAAGATCCAGCAATCAGAAATCAAGCAAATAAGCCCGATCATTTAATTCAAAAGTATATAATTCTCGATCAAGTACCGAAGTTGATGGAACAAATTGAAATTTGGATTAACCTAAAAAGTTGTGAACCACAGTTTCTGAGATTTCTTGCACATCTCGTTCTCTTTCTAAGGCATATTGGCAAGAGTACGAATGAGAAAATTGGCGATAAAGTTTTATTGGAATATGTTAAAATACTTACTGAGATCGGAGATCCAGCTCTAGTAGCCTTTTACACAGCAACATTACCACCAAACGATCAAATAACCAATTATGCAAATTATTTAGAAAATATAAGAGATAACGAGATGCGAAAAAATTGTCTTAGAGCAGCTGAAAGCGCTAGCCTGAATGTCGAAGCAATCACAAAGATGGTAGTTGAAAACATAAGGAATAAAAGTATTGAAGCTGTTGATACATTAGATTCAGGAGTGGTGAGCAAGATTACAGAAGCTGATTTAGAAAAAATTGATGCTTTAGATTGGTTAATATTTTATCAAAATCAAAGAGAAGAAGCTCTCTGGCAGGCTAATGCTCTTATCCGTTACTTTTTAACCTGTGAAAAGACTGATGCTGCACGTAAAGCTTTTAATAAGGTCTGTTTATTTTACAATATTTTAAATTCTTTCTTTAATTTAGTATCGATTGTTTTCAAATATATAAATGTAAACATTTTCAGATTCCTACAAACTCAATTGAGATTGTAATGATGGATTGTCCATCAATGGAAAATACAATAGATCAAACAACAACTGGTGATTTATCTTCACACCAATCTTCTGCTTCGATACGTGAATATCTTTGTTATAAAGCGTATCTAGATGCACAAGAAGGATTTCAAGAATGGTTCCAGCATTTTCATCAAGGAAAACCGATACCACCTGATCCTTTATCTTCTTATGCAACATTTACAGAAAAAGTAGCTTACGATCATAAAAAAGCTCAATACGAATCAGATCTTGAAAGATGGAAGTCTACTATGCAACATCATACGAAGGTAAATTTACTTATTTTAAATAACAGTTTTTTATTACATCAAAAAATAGTATTTATTTATTTTTAACAGATCATTGACATTAGTATTAGAAATGATATTGAGATAAATTCTACACTCAAACTGTTTGTATTTTTTAGGAAGTGAAGCAACTTCTTTTCAATGTCCTTCTCTTTCCACAAGGAGGTTGGCTAGTTGATATAAAAGAAGTATCAGTCGAGGATCCACTTCGTAAACATCAATTAGAAAAACTTCGTTCCCTTTGTATACCAAAAATAACACTTTTATTACTAACTGTAATGTCTGAAATGAATGAACACATGGAGTGTGTTGAATTAGCAGACGTTCTTGCTTCAGAACAGTATAAATTATATAAAGTTTTCTCTAAAACAAGTTTACGTGAAGTTTATACTAAAATTTGTGAGTCATCAGTGGTGTTGATGGACCAAAAGAAAGACGCTTGGGGTTATTCTAAATGATATATAAAGTGACGAGTGAAGTGGTAAGTGAATGAATATAAAATAATTATTTTTTCATCGTGAGTGAGTTTACAAAACGATTTATTGTCAACCACACGAAGTGAATATAAAATTTGATACATTGATAATTAATCATAATATGTAATGGTAATAAATTGTAATAATAGCAACAATGAGATTGCCAATATAACGAGTTGATAATATTTTAGTCTCAATCAATTAACATATTGACTAAAGCTCATAGTCCGTTTAAAAAAAAATTCCATTTAGTATATTTCATTTTTATTAAAAAAAAAAAATTTTTTTTGCATTGCTTATGATGATGTTTTGTTTTTGGTTGACGATATCCAATAAATGTTACGCCTAAAAGTGGCCTTCTAATTGTAAGTTACAATAGCTGAAAGATAGCTGGTTCGGGTCAGCGTGGACGAAACGATTTTGTTTGCAATTTCAATTTTTTTAATATATAATTTTTAAATGAAATAATGATTATGATAATATTGAATGGATTATATACGGGATATATTTGAATAATGTTATCAAAGAGCCTCGTTTATAATTGCAAAAGGCAATCTTTGATGGGAAAGATAAAGAAATAAAATTAGAATGTTAAGTGATCAGAACAAAAATAAGAAGTATCTAGATCTATTACATTAGCTCTCTACTTTATATTAATAATAATATAGATATATTTTTTTTATATATATTATTGACAAAAACTTTTTATTTCTTTATCGTTTGTCTCAATTATTAAGTCAAAACTTTAATTTACTACTTTCAATTACGTCTCACCATAATTTTTGATCCTCCTTGCGTTTAATTTAACTCATCTTTGCTTAATGAGCATTTTAGTCTCACTGGAGCAATTAATTGTACCCTTTGACAATTTATCTCATCACCGTACAGTATTTTAATTCAATGAAAAACTTTAATTACGTCCTTTTCATCTTATTTCAATATATAGTTAATGCTTCTAACAAGTTAAAAAATTATGGGTTTTCTGTGCGTTCATCAATGATTTTTTAAACAGATTTGAAAGAACATGAAACTGACATTAATTTTGGTTATTACTTTTATCAAAGTGTAAATGTTTGACAACAAGACTAATATTTTCTAAGTTGAAAATTATTATTAGAAATAGTAGTAGACATTAATATTGTTTAAAAAAATATTTTGTTTGTAGAAAAATTGTTTGAAATGTTTTTTATCTTTGATATGATTTATAGTCCACACTATTCATGTTAATTAAAACAAATTATAACTTAATTATTTTCGTGTTTGTTTACATTAACCTTTTTTTTTTTTTATAATGATTAACAAATATGTAAAAAAATTTAATATATTTTATGTTCTTTCAAAACTGACTGTTATTGACGTAAACAAAGTTAAAAATAAATTTATAATGTTTTAAAGTTAATTGAAGACAAAAATGAAACACCCTACGGTGATAGTGAATTTCCTTTCTCATTAACATTAATCAATGATTATTTTTACACAATATTATATGATATATGTGTAGCAAAAGACGTATGGCTTATTGTCTATTTGAATTTTTACTTCACATTTTTCCCTAAAAAGCTAGCAACCCTAGACATTGTCGAGCTGTCCCGGAGAGAAATCACACTTCTTTATGTTAATTGCAATGATAATCGACAACATAGATATGCAAGTAAGATATAGCTGATATTGTTTGTCTCATCTTTCCTTGTTTGAATTAATTTATCATTATATTATCTTTTAATTCTTATTTGTAATTGAATTTTTATGATATATTGTTGCGCTTTAACTAATCGCTCTGGGAGCAGCATTGTTCGACTGATCGTCCGGGTTTGTTGGTATTACATTATTGTCAAGTTCACAGAAGTAGGAGATTTATCCGCTTACATTCTAATTATATAACGTACACTTTTTAATAATTATTTATTATTATTATTATCGATTTAGTTCACCCTTAAAAAATGTAAATCAGGGACAAACTTTTTCATTCTCACATCTTGCATCAACAGTACCAATGGGGATATCCCCTCATTATTTTTTATTTTCCTACTTTTTTATTGTCCGGAATAGCCGAATATTGTCTTGTTTATTTGACGAATTATTTTTATCTAATAATATTATTATTCTTATTTTAAAACTTTTATTGTCATTTATTTAACTAAAGCACAAAATAATTTTGTCGACCAATCAATTATTTCTTATTTTTCATTAAAATATCTATTCATTCCAACATAAGATATGATGATACTTGAAAAATAAATATTTATTGTAGATTGAAAATTATTTTTTTAATTATTATTGACTAATAATTATTTAATCTACAATAAATATTTATTTTTTGTACATTTTTGAAATAAAAAATTGTTGGAATAATTTTGTTGGTCAGAAGATAAAAATTATTTTCAAAAATTCTATCTAAAAATTGATATAATTTTTTTTCTCTTACTAATAATTAATTTTCTCCGTCTACGTATACATTTATCATAATACATTCTGATACATTTTGTTCATTACCTTACTTTCACTTGTCTCAATTGAAATTGAATTAATGATATATTTGTCATCCATCAAATCTTGACGTATTAATTACAATGTAATAATAATTTACAATTGAAATGTTTTGTTTTTTAAACGAATTTTTTAAAAACAACCCACTTGGAATCCAGATAAATACGATATTTCGAGAGGAATAACGATCTTTACATCATTTAAAATGATTATTGTTATTTAACTTCTCACTATACATTATCACTAGAGAATTTTTTTTAATACTCTGATTATGTATTTTGTTGATTTCTGGTTATTTATTCGTGATCATGAATTCCTCAAAAATACTTTTTCAATTACACGCCGCAGTTTGCTGGCAAAATTTTCCCTTTGCAATTTATTTATACTAATATTAATTCTAAATAAGTCTTAGAAATTTAATTAAAATCTACTACTTTCATTAGTATGACGTGCCACGAATAAAGTAATACTTCCAATTACTCCAATTGTTCTTTGACTGGAGAATTATTGTATCCGAGTGAGTGTTTAAAAATTCGTTTATACATTAATTATTTATTATATATAAAGTACGATTAAGTGAGACATGATATACCTGCACCCAAGGCACGTTTTATACTTTCACTCCGTTCACTGAAGGTCCACTCGTCTAATATTAATTCATTGATTGGTTACATGTTTTAATTGTTTTTTAAATGATATCATTTTTTAGACTTTTTACATTTCAGAATTTTTTCAAATTATTTTTCTGAGAAAAAAAATTATTTCAGCCTTAAATAAACACTATCGTTATTTTAAAATTTGTCTTAAATTTATTTTGTCATAGAAAAAAAAGAGTCAACGATTAAACAGTGTTTAGTTTTTTCTTACAAAATTATTATTAATAATTAAATTTTATAGATAAATAATAATTATTTTTTAAAATAATTTTATTTCTCAGAGCATCAAAAATTTAACAATAATACGATTATAATAGTTAATGACTCTAATAATACAATTATTGTCGGACATGACTTGAAATACATTAGTTTATCCCCATTTTCACTCTAAATACATATTTCCCTTGAATTTCATCATTACCATACGTATCATTATTGTCAAACAGACAGCATTTATTATTAATAATTATCATATAGATACTCTATATCAATTAAATTACAAAATAATTGTTAAAATCGAGTTCTATTATTTTGTGCAAAATTTACACAGTTTACAACCCGCCTCAACTGACCTCATGATTTTATTTATCATTAATTAATATTAACATTAATATTTGATGAGCCAAAGAATGGGCTCAATAGTACAAGTACGAAATTTTCTCGTTTGCTGTATTTCTTAAAAGATAAGTTATCATTATTAGTTTCTAATACTTTCTAAAAATGTGCCATTGCCTTTTACATTTCATCTCGTATTTTTACACAGGAAGGTCAGTTATTTTTAATTATCATCTTTATTGTCAAGATTTCGTCGTATTGTCATTATAATTATCCTCCCGGAATCAGCATAATTTTTTATTGTCAAACATTACATTTGTGATCTTTATTTTATTGTCATTAATTATTATTCAGCCGATTCTCTTATTTGATTTTAGAGTTGAAACCTTCCTTTTTATATATTTTTTTTTTACGGACGTGTAAATGATTTCTTACATCTTGTCATTCCTATTAATTGTATACATAATATATGTTTAATATAATAATATGAAATATTGAATCTGTTAAATCTTAAAAATATTTTGCTAATCTTTTGCGTATTATTAAATCTTAACTTCTAAATACTTTCTTACAACCTTGTATGTAGTTTATTCCATTCTTTTTTCACTTATTTAATTGCCTCAGTTATTTGGAATTGTTAATGTTAGTTTTTTTTTTTTTCATTATTCTTTTATTTATTATTGTACCTTTCGTGTGGAATTTTTTTAGGATATTGTATTACTGGAATAGATTCACATAGTAGACGACAATTCATCTGAGAAAAGTATGAATACTGGTGATGATTAAGAGACTCATCAGCAAAGTAGGCTTAACATTGTTTGCTGTGCCTGTCAAATGAGATTTGTGGCCTGGGTCCTCCACACGAATCCTCCAACCCAGGTTTTTGTGCGTATAACACTACAAAGAGAAGTACTGAATGTCGTAAAAAATTTTACAAGCCTTTTAAATTATTTAAACTTTTTCAACATCAACTTAATGTAATAAATAGCTGGTATTTTTTGAAAATATTATGAGTAAATGTATTTTAAATATCGTGGAAATACTAAGTAACATTTGATGCTCTCTAATTAAAAGCTTGGTAAATTTACTTGAAAAGAATCACCAACTTTTGATACAATGTAAACTTGAAAATAATCGTATTAAGTTGACTGAAATTGATTTCAACACTACAATTTATTTTGAAGATTACTTTAAATAAAATACCAATTATTTTAATTTTTTTTCAAGATAAAAAAGCTTTTTTGATACTTATAAGTTTAATCATTGATAAAATAAATATTGAATTGATATATTATATATTAAAATATAAAATTCAATTTCTCTTATTCAAGAATTAATTTTTTCTACTATCAATCGACTATCAATAAATTAAAGATACCAAGTCTTCGAAATGAGAATAGTTTCTATGAAAGATTTAAGTGGTCCAATAGTACTTGTATCAATGTTTGACTTTTTAAGTAGTTTTCTGTTTCAATTAAAAGTAAGAAGTTGTTTTTAACAGTGTTCAAAAAGTTTATTTAATTAAAAAAAATTTTACCTGATAATAAAGTACATCCGGAGCATCTTGTTGAACAGTCCAGATGAGTTTAGCTGGTTCTCCTTGATCACAATCCAGTCTAAGGGTCTCAAAGAAGCTTGCAAAGGTTGGCGAATTAGCACTCATATCCACTGTTTTATGTGCCCACTCACAATAACGACCAGTAGCTGTTGGATAAGGATATCCATCTTCACTCCAATTGATACCAGCATAAACTTTTTCTTCATTCTGTTCAGCTTCAGTTTTCTGGCCATAGCCACCTGACATGCTGTCAGTGATATATAATGGGTGATATTTTGCTGGATTAGTCGAGTCACTGCCTCCTTCAACTATGAAAGTATAGGTTTGTCCTCGTTCGACAGTGATTTCTGGGATTAACATGTCATTAATGTACCAAGCAATTCCCCAAGAAGGAAGCCCAGTAATTCTAGAGTATCCTCTCTTGCCTCCAGTTGGTCCAATTCTAGCAGTGAAATTATTCTCATCGGTTATCATGGATGGTGGCCAAGGCTCAAGTGAATCTTCAGGGTCATCAGGGATATTATAAAGAGAGTTGGTACATTCACGAACATTCTTTGATGTAAAATCAATGCGAATATCTTCACTTGTTTTATCTCCTGCCCAGTGAGCATTAGCTTCTCCCCTTTCATTAAACGTTCCAATCGCTGCGATCACGCTTGTTTCACCGCTTTCTGGTATTATACGATCTTTTTCTGGTTCATTCGTCCTCAAAGGTCGAGTGTAAACGACTAAAAAATAAAATTTAAACATTTAAAAAACTTCCTTTGTATTATATTTCTAGTTAATTGTTTTCTTTTAGCTTTTATTCAATAATGTAGTGATAAATCATTATTGTGTTGTAAAAGATAATTTTTTTTATGTCAATAAAAACTTCTTTTGGAATGATAAAAATAGAATATAATATAAAACACGTCTCACAATTGAATCTAAATAAAAGTATCGACATGATAAAAACTTTTATAAAAATCTTTAGCAGTTAATTTATCATCGAAAAATGTCTAATATTAAAAGACTCTAAAAATATTTTATTTCAACAAAAAATTGTTAAAGAATCGCACAATACAATATTTTCAGACACAAAGAATATAAAAAAAATTCGACAATGAAATAGAAAGTATCTCTCAAAACATTCTCTATAAATCGAATGATAGATATCTATAAAATTGAATTTATTTCATCAAGTTTTTTTTATAAAAAAATTTTTCAAGCATTAAAATATCTTCATCGTACACTCCTGACTTATGTTAGATATAGATATGTTCATCAATAAACCTGTAGTAACTCCATCTTTCCTGTGTCCATCGATGTAAACAACATCATTGCGTCCACCCAGTCGTTCATCTGGACAAACTCCCTTCTTGCCATCACATTGAGCAAGATCTGACATGTAATAATCTTCAGCAATGAAAGCCTTCTTCTTCTTATCATAACCAACAACCACGACATCACCACCAGCCATTTGAGCCTTTCCTTCTTGTCCTGACAGCCCAAATGCAACATACTGATCCTCATTTATCCTTCCTGAAAGCTTGATCTGCACGTCTTCATTTCGTAACTCCCATTGCACTTGAACTCGACCTTCCAACAGTTCCTTGCAATTACTCAGCTCGTCCATTTCTTGTCTTATTGGTGGACTACTGCTTGTCTATTGGAAAAACATAGATTGAGATTAGTAAAAAAAAAAAAAGATTGAAATACAAAAAGAATTGTTGCGTCGAGGTGAGAAAAAATTTTTTATATGCGTCGATATCTTGTACATTTATCTTTTGTCCCTTCATGCATAGTGCTATTATAACGATGATATCATAAATAATAGCTATTCTCGCATTATCTGATCGACATGTTTTAAATACAGAAAACATATCGTGTATTAGGAATTGATGAAAAATTCAATTATCATTTACTGATTGAGATTTAAAATATACATTTGACATAAGTTTTTAATGATATTTATATTTTTAAAATCACTTCCTAGATTCCAATGAGAATGTTGAATGAATTTTTCATTTCAAAAGAATGATTTTAACAAAATAAAACAGAGTTGAATCTTCTTAAGTGATGTTATATGTAACGTGTTAGTCTGACTAGTGCCAGCATTATCTACTTACAGGATTATACCACCAAGGCGGCTGCTCCAGAAGCAAGAAACAGATATAATAATAATGAATAGGATGTTGAAGAGAACAATAAACATATACTTTCACTAATGATACATAATATGTTTGCAATAACTCATTAGGATAAATTTTCATCATAAAAATTTGATTTTTCTTCAAGATTTTTAATTATTTTAGCATTATTAACATAATAAAGTAATAGCTTACCGTGATTTTAGTTTGTCCAAGTGCTGGTGGCACATCTAAATCTTCAGGTATCATGACATGTCCAAAATTGTGTCTATATTGAACGCACCAGACTGACAACCAGTCGATGTCGAAGACTGTTAAATTAGCTGGCAGAACAATTTCGATGTCCTCACCATAGTAGGATCGTAACTTTGTCAGGCTATAGGTAGGCAAAATAATTAGATTCTCCTCAATGTTGACTTTGAGTTGATAATTATTCACTCACCCTCCCATTTCATTGGGCACTTTGACGCCCATTGGATTTGGCTGTGAACCAGTTCCCACCCAGAAATATGCATCAGGTCCACCACCATCATAATGAAGATTTGGGATGTATATTGTTTTGGTGTCTAGAATACTAATATTCCCACTTCGTAGTCCATGTGCTAGTCTAGAAAACTCTGGTAGTACTCTAGGTCTTGGAATCTCAAGATTTGGTGCAATATTAACATGACCAAAGTTCATCTGAAAAAGATGAAACAACAGTTGATTAAATAAAAGAGTCTTTGATAAAAAATAAAAAATATTACTTCATTGTGTTTTTTAGTCCCATCAAATAAAGCAGTTCAATGGTTATCTTCAAATATTGATTATTATGTGAACAGAGAAATAAACTTCTGCAATTTTTTGCAGGATGAAAAAATTAAATTGGAACAAGTCAGGTATTCAAATGAAATATCAAAGTCAATACTGAAAAAGAGTCTAAAGCGTATAGGAAAATTTAAATACACTTTTTGTAACGATTTAGTCAATTGATGGAATAAAATGAATGCTAGTTTAAAATATGAAAAAACTATAGCTGATCCAATTTACAAAATGCTAGATTTCATTAAACTTTATTAGAGTGTTATTTTCATACTTGTTCATATTCTATTCAATTTTATTAATACAGTTCTATTTTTTTTTTTTTACAATCATTTTCAAATGTTCGTATTTAACAATGCTATTAATTCTTTTATAATGCTTTGTGTCAATCATTTTGTAAATAATTTTTTTTTTTTTGCTTAGCTTTGTCACTGTGATTGAATAATAAATGACTTTTTAAACTTGATTTTATTTGGAAGATAATTATTTTTAGAAAGTAAACCCATCACTAAGCTGACATTTAAAATTCTATTAACGTGTTAACGCCTACGAAAAACTCGATAGGAATAAAAATGCTAAGGTTCTTCAAGTGTTTAGGGGCTGAAAAAAAAATTTACTCGTGAAAACAATTTTTTATTTTGGCAAGAAAAATCCGCCAAATGATGAAAAAGTAGAGAACCATTTTTCTTTCCAATGAAGTCTTTTTTTTTTTTGTATCAATTTGAAAAAATAAAAGTATTTTTAGATTCCAACATTACTGTATGCTAAATTTAAAAGAGAAGTTTTCGTGAAGTTTGATACAAAAATGTCAATTGATCTTCAGAAAATATAGATGTCTATCAAATTTTCCTGGAATTTAACAACGATATTGGTGAATTTTTTTCTATAAATAAAATTGCGAAGTAAAAGATTATTTTTTCAGGATATTTTTTTTTTCTAATCTTTTCGCCTCTTTAAATACTCTAGAGATCCAGGAGATTTTATCCTTGCTCAATTTTCCTCGGCTCCAATAAATTAAATTCTTAATTCAGCTTCTAAATTGTAGTTAAACTATTTTCAACTAATTATCTCCTTGATATTCCAAAATAAAAAATTCATGTAATTATTAATCGATTCGTTGATTTTTAATCAACTCTTTCTCTCGTCAATTAGCACAAAATGAAAAATCAATAAAAAAAAATTCGCCAAAAGTTATAAAGGATCAGAACAACCTTATCAATCATGACTTTTACCTCTGGATTTTTTTTTCCTTGGAATGTCACGTGAGTAACTTGTCAAAACGTAGTTAAGGAAAAAAAAAAGAAACAGATGAGGGTAGAAATCAAACGAAATGACGATGATAACAAGAGAAACTGAGAAATATTACTTCATTTCACTTGGACCGGGTGTCTCTTGACGCTGAAACCAACCCTGATAGTTAGATCGTTTATCTCGTAAGCTTGGATTTAGATCTGGGTATCACAGGGGCGTCCCATTACGGGACTCGTCACCCTCTTATGTTCTCCATCTTCGTCTCACCCTCATATAATCTATTCCCGCAGGCACTTTGCGTTACGCCGGTGACGCCCTTGTGACTGTTATGAACCAGCTAGGGGAATCGAACCGAGAGAATTAGAAAGCAGAGCAAGGACGTATCGTTTCGTTGTCTGTAAGAGCATTTATACAAAATTATTTTCTCCAGCAGGGGTTGCAATGACGGGACGAAAAGCTGCGTTGGTAAAGATAAACCGCTTACGAATGGAGAAAAAAAAACGATTATCCGAGATTTCTTCGATTCTTTTTTGATTTTAACTGTAGACATTTAACGATCAAGACAATACAGAAATATTTACTAGACTGGAGATATCTCTTGAGTTTATTTGTGCAATTTATTTATCAATCATTTGGCAAAAGATTACTCTGTTCATTTCTTTTTTATTTCAATATTTTTTCCTTTACTCTAAATTATTTCTTCAATTTATTTATTAATTTTTATTAATCATATTCATGATAGTATATTTTTTTAACCAACTACTGAATACGTGAATAATAAAAAATAATCTTAATTAATCATTTAAGCACTTTAAATGAATCAATTTTTCAAATTTATTCTTCCCTTTCAATTAAAATAAAAATTAATCTGACATCATAATCAATAACACATGTTCTTGATTTAAATAATGTTTTACTTTATACATTTAATTTTATTTTTAGTGGATATATATTGGGTTGACGAAAAGCAATAAAATACTTTCACAATTAGAATGTTTTAGAATGTGTAGTATTAAAATGATACCACACTGTCTTTGCTCTCAAAGTGGACACAAGTTATTGACACACATAGCGATTATATACTGTAAATTAAAGTTGGTAAACTAGTAAATAAAAAAATAAAATTAAAAGTTACTCTAGATTCTGCACTATTTTCTTACCAATACAATAAATATTTGAAGACTTATCCTCAAAATATATTAATTGCAAGAGTTCCACGTTCTATCTCATCAAACTTGATATTAACTAAACATTAACTCACATACTTCCTTTCAATAAATAGAATAATTTTACTCATCTACATAAATACTCCAATTGCATTCATTTTAAATATGCTATCATTTAAAATAGCATTCAAAATGATAGTTGAATGTAAATATTATATATATATATATATTTTAATTCTTTTAAATTGTTTGTTATAAAAAAAAATAGTAATGATTTCTTATTGATTGGTAGCTTTGGAAAGATTAGATATCAATTAGTAAACAGATCCTAACAAGTATTTGAGTTTTGATTTTTTTTTTTTAATCTACATTGAGAAAAAAATTTCGTTAAATGAAAAAATTTTTTATCCAATTAATAAAAGAAACTTGGAGTATTCTCAAGATAATATTTTATTCAATCTAGTAGCAGTGTTATCAAAAACACATTTTATCGTTTGTTTCAATGTTACAATAAGTTTGAAAACAAATGAAATTTTATTCATTCGAATACATAAAATGATTTCAATCAAAAATTCATCATTTCAAAGAAATATTTTATTACTACTATTTGAAATTTCGATTTTAATGATCGAATGAAATATTTTTTGTATAAAGTAAATTTTTTTCTCAGTGTACGCATTATTTTCTACAAGAAAAGTCCAGTCGCAAGATGTGTATATAAAATTTCTTAATTCGATTGCACCAGGACTGGACTATATAATAATTATCTGAAAACATGTCATGAAAGCTACATCATATATGAAGACAAATGGAAGCAGTAGCTCAATGAATTATACTGGACGTATGACCGAGGGTTGGCTTTACTGAGTGTCGTTTAACGAGGCACGAAGTAGTCTCAATTTCCGAAACGAGTAGCTCTCAATGGGTGGTCTCCAGGGGTTTATTACATACAGTAAAATAAAAAGACGATATAAGGCAGGGTTTTATGGTATTCAAAGAAGTTTTGATACTAATCATAATGTGGAATTTATTAGTATCATAAATAGCTCGTTTTAATTTTATATTCTAACTGATTTTTTTTTTGTATCAAAAAAAGCTTTTTACATTCTTTAAGGTCACATTTAATTCCAAAACATGATATTTCATTTGACTTTTAGGATTATTTATATTTAGAAAAAATTATTAAAGCATCAGGAATAAAAAAAAAAGCATTAAAATATGTTTTGTTCTTTTTTTTTTTTTACCAAGTTCTTCTAATGGGTGGATGCATAAATATGTACCAGGGACAACATTAAGTGGAACATTTCAAAATATGTTTTTTCAGTTAAAACTTTTTTTCGTACCATGATTTGGAATCTGGTGACAACAGACCTGGTCTGATTTGACACAGAAAAAAATAAGTTCTTCCAACCAACACCAATTTTATTCGAGTAGATAGATAAAGCACCTAGATCAGCAAAATTAAAAAGCTTCCAAGATCATTAATTTTATAATGCAGTTATCTAATATTTATTTTTAATACATCTTTAGCACAACAGCCAATAAGTCTGGCACTTTTTATCAAATTATTTTAAAAGATAAATTAGATAAGTAAGAATCATCTTTGACCTATCAACCATCATCAGAGTATGATAAATTCTAATGAAAAAAAAAATAATAAGACGTACGATGAAAATAGTTGAATTCCAAAGCAAAAGGTAGGAATCAATCTGGCGAATTCCATCAAATCAAAACCTGAACTGTTTACCCATCAAACGTCTTTCGTCTCATCATCTTTTGCTTAGAAATTCGTGGAGCATTTTATCACGTCGTGGGTAGACAGAAAGTATGTTCCAAGATATTTGGGGGATAAAATATTTGAAAAAGAGGAGAAAAAGTATCCGAAAGCGAAAGATATATAGAAAAAGCATCGGGGTATTATAAAACTGACGAGAAAGTGACAAAATATATCCAGCCAGGGTTTCTTGGCTTCAGTGGGCGGTTCTCTGCTCAGTACCTGGAACTTTCGCAAGCTCTCGTCCAATCACTAACACTCCCAGGTCGAGCAGATAGTACGCAAGCTCTGCGCGCGCATTTTCATACAACTCCTTTTCACAAGGGCGCAAAAATTATAACTTTTCTGGAAAGGTAGTACGAGGTCGACCTAAGGGGTGTGGAGAAATGATGGCAGCTGAGGTTCGTGGTCAGGCTGCCTCAACGTTAACTTTGCTCCACTTTGCCTCTTTTCCTTTTTGCTCTTCTCTATTACTCCTCTTGTTTGCTGCCATCATACTCTTCTCTTCCCTTTCCAACTTTCCAATGCACATTTGTATACAGTATTTATCCGCTACAAGTCATGTAACCTAAATAAAATGTTATGCATAGAATTTTCATGCATTCAAACTGATTTTTTCATTCAAGCATTCATTTTAATACTCAACCATCCATCATTGGTGAAATTCACCGAGAACAATTTACTCAAAACTATAAAAGCGCACTCTAGACAGAATTAACGATTTTTTACTGATCAGTTTTAAATTACTCCCACTATCATTTATCCATTTACTTTGTTCCTTTAATTGTCTTTCATCTAGGAGCACAAGTGGGTGTCTATATTTCATTTTAAAGGTCAACTGTTTCAAGAGAAAATCCATGTGTAGGCGAAGATGATTACTTTGTAGGATGCTTGATCGGTCAAAGGTCAGACCAAGTAGTAGGTTGGTGAATGTCTG
This sequence comes from Chelonus formosanus, assembly GCA_028641665.1. NCBI lineage: Eukaryota > Metazoa > Arthropoda > Insecta > Hymenoptera > Braconidae > Chelonus > Chelonus formosanus. Next base: position 18,918,434 of record CM054004.1, read on the forward strand.
GAAAATTGTATGCATGTGGATTCATTTTCGCTTGAACCATTATCTGGATTAATTTTCACGGCTATTTGTGTGATTAAAAATATGTTGGCTATTTTTTTTTTGTGTGTACTTTTTTTAGCTTATTTATTTGTCTCCCAGATGGTATTGTTAAATAGTTTTAATAGGTAGTTTATAGTCAATCGTTGTAAAATCGGTTGGACAGATTGATCCCCTCACTACCCCTAGAGCTTTCAGTGCACCCAGCCAGCAGCATCGACCGGTTTTCGTGTCGTTATAATACGTGGTACGTTAGCGCGTGCGCGTCTAGCCATGTCGTAGAGAGAAAACACAGTGTAATGTTGAATAAAAGCACAAAATACAGATAGAATATGGAGGTGTAGGAGAGAGAGAGAGAGAGAGAGAGAGAGAATTATCGTACTGAAAGAGAACGACATGTATACTCACATCCTCTTCACCCTTTTCCCTTACATGAGTGATCCGGCATTATTCGCCGATCGTAGCAAAATCTCTACTACTCTATCCAAGTCGGATTCATCTTTCCCTACATCCGAGAGTAAAGTGAATCACTTCAGTCCACTCGTAAGCCTTGACATATTCATATACTGATCTCTCTGGTCTATGGAGGTAATAGTCATAATCATTAAAAAAAAAAAAAAGAATGATAATAAAACAGAGTAAGACCTTGCCCAAGTTTTTACTCTATTATGAACCTCATTAAATAAATTTATTCATAAAGATACCTTCATCACCTTTTATAGAAAATTTCAAGTTAAGTTTATTATTTATTATGTACAAACAAAGATTTATTTTCTGTGAGTACAGAAGGAGTTTTTTTTACTTGAGATGCAGAAATTTTTTATGGAATTTCTTCTATGATAGAACTAATTTATATTATTCATTTATTCATACTTTATTCTCGACTTTTTTTGTTCGTTTGGTGAATATAAAAGTTTCTTTTTTTTTTTTGTTTATTGAGAGAATGAAAATGATAATGATTGAATTGACATAAATCCTTTTTTGATAAAGTAAATAATTTTTTGATTAATTAATAAAAAAAGTCGATTTTTGTTTAATATAATTTTCATTAATTTTAAATAAAAAAATCAATAATTAAAAGCTTTTAAATAACAGTTTATTATAATTATCAATTCATTTTATATGTAATAAATAATTATTAAATACGTTTTATTTAATCTTGAATTTTAATTAAAGTGTTTGTGCATGTAATGAAGTATTTATTGATGATAAAAAAATTACTGTGTATTGTAATAAAGTGATAGGGTTTAATAAAAATAAATTATTGAGAATTTTTTCTATTTTATTTTGTGAAAAAATTATTGTTATGGTGGATCTTGTATCTTAAATTCACTCAGTAACCAAAACAATAGAACTAACGATTGTAATTTCAATTAACTCCATTCTATTTACTTGATTTTAAATGCCATCAGTAATTAAATATGAATTGAATTGAATATAGAAAAGATTTTTTTTTCAAAATCAGTATTCATTCACAATTAATTTTATAAAATTGCTGGAATAAAAAAATTTTGTTTCTATGAATTGCGAAGAAAATTTAATTCCGTGTTCAATGTATGACAGAGATAAAAGAAAAAGCGATTTTAACGAAATTAAAATGAAAGAAACTCACTTTTCTCAATGAAATATCTCGATATAATGAAGAAATATTGTGAAAATAAACAAGTCTTGCATGAAATTATTCATTTAAAAGCTTTTATGAAATATGATTGGATGTTTTTTTTTAATAATAAATTTTTGAGAGTTTCTATATTTTTTCATTCATATTTCGGAATAACTGCATATTAAATTTATAACCAGGTCTTATTAAAATTTCTAGTTATATTCAAAAAAGTGATAAAAATAGATGCTTTCTAATCACGAAATTAAAGAATAATAGCTTTCATGGAAGAAACATTTTTCTTTTATTATTTATTTCTTTAAATTATTTACCCTCTTTTTTAAGTTGCTTAAAATAAAGTATAATTTTAAATTCTTTCGTTAGAGCTTAAAATTTTTGGCCAAATACTTTTCAAAATATTTCACATTGAAAATGCTAAACATATCACTGTAAATTTTAGTGTCTTATTTTAAAACATTAAAAGTGTTTTAATATGACGTCACCCATTTGATTAACATTATCTCGATTTCAAAACGTTTTGAAGTATTTAAAAAGTGACTACAATATTAATCAAATGGGTGACATCATATTTAAAACACTTTTAATGTTTTAAAGTAAGACACTAAAATTTATAGTGATATGAGGGTAGAATCAAAGTGATAAGGAATTCATTATTTTATACAAAAAATTTTAATGATTACCAACTTAATTTATTATGGAAGAATAATTATTGATGAGAAAAATTCTTCTTCAATAATAAAAAGTTGTTTTAATTTAATTTACTAGATCAAATAAATAATTTGTTTAACAAAATTCATTTTAGTTGTCTGTTCTATTTTATTACTTGAAAAAAGTTGAAATAATGTAAGATGTTTATTGATTCCAAAGCAAATTATATATTTAAAATAATATGTTGCAGAAAGAAAAAAATTCTTTCTTTTCAACATTTTTAACTCATTTCTGTAATATCAAAAATGCCTTGAAGGAATAGAAAATAATTTGAAATTTCTCAGTACACTGTCAAGATAAGATTGTGAAAAATAAATCACTCTCAACGTCATGTTTTGCCATTACGAACCATCAAGAGTTTCACTGAATATGAAAGAAGAATTTTCCAATAACCTCTACTAGACGCACGTATCGATCACTCGCATGAAATTTTTTGCATTTAATCTCCGGTGTAAGTCTAAGCGAATAACTCAAAACAGTTGCTCTCATTTCCGTTGTGGAACGCATCTGTACACTCCAATGAAGCTTGTGGCTCCAATACATGCCCTAGGCTATTAATATCTATAAATGGATATTACTACGTTCCCTCGAGAGATGATGCTTCAACAACGAGGCACGTAGTGCAATAGTAAGTGAGAGGAACAGAAGAGAAGAGCATACACAGAAAGGGGCGTTGCTTCCTGGTCCACTCGGTGCCACGAACAGTCTCCGGGGCGTTCTCTCATCGTCGACGCTGCTTAATTAACGCGTCACCATTGATGAAGGGGAACTTTAAGGGCTGTCGCAGGTTCCAAGTAGATAAAGACATGCCAACTTTCACGAGTTTATAGCTGAAATTACTTCCATTCTATTTAAATACTAATTTAGATGTTCAATAAATCATCAGTTCAACTTATTGCTGAATATGAAACACCAACACTGACCAGAATTCATTAAATAATAATTCAAACCTACATCAGTTCCTTTTATATTCATTCTTTTTCTTCATTTTGAATTTAATTAATGTCTTGATGTAAATTGTTTTGAAATTAATTTCGTACATTCTAAAGATTAATTAGAGTGGAAAATCACAATGAGGCTATTTAAATAAGTTGGGAGTTCTCTAATCCTCAAGGATCAAACTTGAAACTTACTTTAGTATTTTTTAAATAAGTCAACTAATTTTGTTTTAAACTCCAGTATTTTCTTTTGATACAGAATTCATTCTTTTGATTCAAGTTTTTTCAAAATGATCATATCTTTTTTTAGTCAAGATTTTAAATGAAAATATTTTTTTTTTTTTTTTGATAAAATAAAACAAAGAGTTTTCTAAAACATATTTGTGTATTGTTTCATTTGAAATTGACTTCAAAGAAACCTAGGAAATGATTAATAAATATTTTTCCAATAATAAGGAACCTTATTTGGTTTTAATTAGTTATGATCTTCAATAAACCTTGGAGAGTTATTAATTAGACTCATTAATGTAAGTTTCAATTATGGAACCTGAATAACAAGTTGGATCTTCGAAGTTTTGTTCACCTAAAAAAAAATTAATTCCTTTTTTTGTTATGGTAAAATTATCTTCTATTTGTCATAGACTCTTCCAATCCTTGAAATGATAATTCCCTGCATAGTTGCAATGACATTCTTCTAATGGAAACCTTTTCAAAGTTTTCAATATAGAAAGTGGTCAAGGATTTAAAGGAACAGTTAGAATAAGTGAATAACGACGTAAATCCCAGCTGGATTGGTGTGTCTCAAGGCTGGTATGTGGTTTTGATTCAATATCAGAAAATGTCCAAGATCTGGCGATGAATCTATTCCTTTCAAGAGAAAAATGGTATTGGATTTAAGAGAGAATAACTTGTTTTATTTTCTTGAAGATATTCATCGTTTTGTACAAGGTCTAGCTTATTCTCAACAATACAATCTTTTCCCCACGAGGGGATGTCGATTGATAGACAGCTCTTGTCTACTCGATATCCAAGCAAAAGCTACCCCTTCTCAAGCTCTTGATCTACCCCTGGATATGAGTCAGATTTTTACCTTCTCCTTGTCATACATCCTGCAAGTCTATCAACTGTACTTTTATAAGCTACACTTAAGAATGCATTTTATGAAGCTTTTTGCACTACAATCTCACAATACTATACATTTTTTTCTCTCTTCTCCCCTTAAATCATTTTAAACTTCCCTTCCTCTCAGCTTCTCGCAGTGACAGAGCGTGTCCGATTGAGAGGGAAGTCTTGGTCATGGTTGAAGAGCATCAGTATCACCCTTAGATTTTCTTATATTAAACTGCTCTTTCGATTTTCCAAGGCAAAATCTTTCTCTCTAGATTTTTCATCCTTTATTCTTTACATTCATACTTTATACTGTATGTAATGTCTGCCTACCATCCCCCTGGCTCTTTGCTATACCTCCACCACTTCCGTATCCATCTAACACACACCATTGACCACGAATGCTGGAGTCCAACCTTCTGTCCCATGGGATCACCCTCTGGCTTCTTCAAAAATCTAGTTATCTCGATCATGTGATACCATGAAGGGTGAATTAGTGAGTTTTAATCCGGACGAAGCATCCGTGATGTTTGTAATAAGTCTATTTTTATCATTATAATTTGCAACAGTATCTGTTAAGTTAATAAAGTATACTTTGATGGTTTAGACATTATTAAAAACAGAAGTATTTATTGTTTAAAAGCATCAACTTCTTATTTGAACTACTAAAGTTCATTTTTTTATATTTATACAAGATATTTCTTTTTTTTAATGATACACTACTTTGATTATCATTAGTGTAGAATTACTAATTAGCTTCAAGACTGTTAATTAGCAATAAATAAATAAAAGCCAATTTGTTTCCATTATTAAGCTAGCTCATTAGAGACTAATTGGTGTGAATTTAATCCAAATATAGAGATTTATTTACAACAATCCTACATTTATTTTACTATACTGAAATGTCAATATTCATTTAGAATCAATTAAGCGAAAAAATGTATAATAGCCTTCTCTAAAATCTCAATATTTGCACTAAATTTTTTTAATACTCGGTTCAATAAATCTCGTAAATTCTAAAATTATTCCGTCAATTTGAAAAATGTGTTTATAACTATTTTTATTATTTTATTTTATCACTACTTAGATTATAGAGCTTTTATATATCCAGCTTTCTCTAAGAGTAGGATCATAATACAAACTTATAATGTAGTTTATATTTTTATATGACAATAAGTAAATTTTATTCTACTTACGGTAAATCTCCGACACCAGACGCTCAACCACTCGATGTCACGTATTTTCTTGCCTTGGGGTAATCTCAGAATGATATCTGTGTTAACGTGGGTTTTCAGTATTGGTGGATCACTGAAGAGTAAAAGAATAAATGAAATTGAATCGTTTTGTCTCTCTTTTCGTTTTCTTTTTCCTTTACTTTCGGAGATTAAGGAAAAGAAAATAGTGTGGGTAAAATGGTAAAAGGAAGCAAATGGTTATTTCAATGGAAGGAGAATAAAATTGTTGAGAATTCGAAACTCAAAGACCTCGAAATATTTGCTAAGGGACATGAAATAGATGAGGTCAGTAGCCAGTAAAATGGAAATCGATCTTCTTTTCATTCAGGTTGGCATCGCGGAAAAAAGTACACTTTTTTTCCAAGTTTCTTTTCAAATCTTTTTTTCTTGTGATAAAAAAAAATAATGTGATTTCCTGATAATTACCTGCCATGATGATCTTCAGGATATGGAACAATGTCTCCCTGTGGGCCTGGAACCTGACCAGTTCCAATCCAAAAGAAAGTGTCTTCAGACCTTCCATCATAATAGAATCCTTTAATGAAGATTGTGGTTTCATCAACAGCATAAACTGTTCCTTTTATGCGATGTTCAGCTGCATAAAAAGGTCCTATTAATGTTCCATAATAATTTGCTCCTTTTCCTTTTGCACATGAACCTAGAAAAAAGAATTTTTATATCATTTCTTGAGTAATAAGGTAACTCTAACAATTTTGAAATGATTGAATTATATAATAGACTTTTATTTTGATTGAATTACTAGTTTCAGTCTATTACCATACACTAAATATAAACGTAATTAACATAATAGAGAGTGAATATTTAGTGAAGCACGTTTGCCTGGTTTATTCTAAAAATAATGTCAACTTGGCCTGAGTAGCATACACAAATACTTGAAAATCAATCATTATAAAAATATTTTATAGCTTTTAAAAATTATTATTCAATACCTAAATAACCATTGAAGTTTAATAAATATTACAAAATTGCTTTCATAATTTTATGCAAGTTTTATTTTCTTTGAATGTTGTTTTTAAAACAAGATAAATAAAACAAGTTTCAAGACCAAAGATAACATTAAATTATTTGTAAGAACATGATAATTTATGTAATTAATATTGTTTATGGGTTGATAGTAGACTAGAGAAATACTTGGTAATAAATTATTGACATTTCTACGTTAAATCCTATTACTTTTTTTCAAGATTTATCATCAACCCTTCCTACTGGAGTAGAATAATCTTAAAACCTTAGTAGGGATTCCTACAACTCAATCATTCATTAAACTTTTATCACAGATTTCTACACTTTTATATTTATTTTATGTAATCAAATGATAAAAAAATTAATTTATTAGAGTAGAATATCTTTTTTACTATGGACTAATTACTTAAAAATTATCAACATCACCATCATCTTCCACATATTTTCATCTAACACTGCTCCATGATTTTCCTTGAAATCACTAAAATACATTCTATACAGCATTTTTATCAAAATAATCAACTGGTATTCATGTTTATATTAGCAAACAAGCATTATGAATACAGAGAGATCCCTTAACGACGTCGTAACCATCACAACCCTCATCTATCCACTCTAGCATGGTCGATGCATCGCTGGGTTCAGACAAAAGTGAAGGATATGCAATAGCTCCAAGCGCGAAAACACAAATACTCAGATGATTGTACTGATGAAATCTAGGATGTGCCTTTGAAGATCGACGATTCCAATGCGTCATATTTGAAAGACCATGAAAAGTATAGATACTAAATATGATAATAATAACAATAATACTGATGATAATGGTGGACACACGCCTCTATACAATTCCCAAGGGCTGTATTATATTCACGTTGGAGTTGGTGTCGAGGGGAGAAATTGGAGGAGTAAAATCTATCACGTGAGTTCATTGTTGTTACTTGCTTTTTTACATTTATAATTTTTCCATTGACTAATGACATTGAACAGGGTGCTAATGGATCTGTAATCGGCGTAACGAATTGTAGGGATGCTAGGCAAAAGTTATTTTCGAATTAGTGATGAAAGGGATTGGAGATTTTGACTGACGCTGACTTGGACATTAACAAGACTAACTGAATTCATCGAGTAAAGAAGCCTCTCTTGAGTGTACATTGAATAGGCTGGTTGGAGTAGTGAGAGAAAGAGAAAAGGGTGGCTGTTACGTCGATTTTAATCAAGATATGGCCAGAGAGCCGACGCCAGATCGAGCCTAGCTTATCGATTTTACCCAAGTACTCATCCAAGAGTAAAGAAAGGAAAAAGCACGTTGCTACTTTTAACGTCGTATCAAGTATAGAAAATGAGAAAGTCTCAAATTTTGTTTTCAAGTCTCGACTCTATTGTAATCAAGATTCTCTTGATTATTCGCTTCCTACTTTTGTGATGCTCTGAATCGCTTTCAAGGTATGATGCTGCTGTTAAATTTAGCGGTTTCATAGCAGAATCTTCTTGGTCTTATACATCAAATAATTTCCAAGTCGCTGGTCGTCACATCCGGTTTCTCTCTTTCTTCAGATCCTTATGCCATGGAATTTTATCTTCCCACATATACCAAGCAAAACTCTTCCAGATCGGATTACAAGATCCGCAGGACTTGTAATCCGAAAAAAGCTCCCAACATCCTTCTCACATTCTCAACATACTATACTTGACTTGAACGAGTTCATTGAACGTCATCATCTTTTTGTGAGATTTCCGCTTCAGCTTAAACTTTATTATAGTTTACATTAATTTTGTCATTCCATAAAGGATCTTTTTCTTTTTGTTAGGAAATAAACTAATTCCTTTTAGGCTTATTTTCATACTTGTGTTGCTGGTAAGTGAATTACTTTTTATTGATAATTATGTTATTTCATTTATTTGATTGAGCAACTAAACTAGTGAGTTAATGGATTTGTTTGTGAATATAAATGGATTAATTTCCTTGAGAAAATTGATACCACGAATTATCATATTACTAAATTGATTTTCAATTTAAATATTAATTATTTTATTTTTCATATTTTTTGGAGTAGAACTTTGTATCAGTTTATTTATAAATATTTATTTATTATCAATTAATTTTAATAAGTATTTGTTGATAATATTATTATTTAAAAATAGCCAATAAAGTATTAGTAATTTTTTCAAATATTTTTTTAAAAAAAAAAGCAAACTATAAAATTGACAAAATATATTTTTAACATAAAATTTTGTTGAAAAAATGGAAACAACGTTAAAATATTGATTAGAAAGGAAATAAATGTAGCAATGTCTAGACGTTAGCAGGTACAAGTCGTATGTCAAGTGCATAGAGCTACGCATACATAACAGTACTGAGAATTTATTTCTATTCCGTGTTTCCTAAAGCCAATAAATTCCATATAATATTTAATGTATCAATTTAACCGGTTAATTTTCAAGGAAAAAAATAAATAATTTCCACAAAATTAAATAAAAACAAAGAGATTACAGAGCTTAGCTAAAGCAATTTTTCGAATAGAGCAAGATTAGACGGCATGTACAGAAAATATTGCGATAGGGTTGAAGATGATGTAGTACTAAGGGGGTGAGTCTTAATGCATTTGGTGGAGCAGCCAGCCACGAGTGTACGCATCAACGGCCACCCTTTTCGCAAGCTCGGCATTCAAGCTCTCATCTCTCCCTCTCCTTCCTCTATCACCATCGTCTCTCTATCGTCCGTGAGTTCTCACTTGGCACCCCCTACTCTTCCAAGCATCCTTGACGACATAATGGCTCTAAAACGAAGCGCATCCCAACCTTCAATTCTTCCCTGTCCAACTAGAACTCGTAATCTCTTAACAGCCGGCAAACGACGGAAAATATCGGCTTTGAATTCATCACAATCGAAATTGAATTTTCGTCCATTTCATTTAAGTTTTTTTTTTCGTTTTATTTTTAATCATTCCCCCCCCCCCCTCCCTTCTGTTCTATAGGACTTGTTATTTCGGCATTTTTCAAAGAGTATTTTAAATGATAAAAAATTATTCTGCCACACACGACCTGTAGAACAATTTTATATGATAAAAAAAAATTTATACTCGGGAGTGAGAGTCGCGTGACAAAAAGTAGGCCATGGCTATTCCCTTCCCTGTAGGCATTCCAACATTGCATTGAACATCAGTGTCAGATATACACCGAAGAATTAAAAGCATTTTTACATTCCCATGCATATATAGATGTCAGACTATAGACAAATAATGGATCTACTTTTCTTCTTATTAGACGTCATTGCTTCTATAAGACGATGAATTATTTTACTGAATGAAAATTTTTATTATTTTAATACGTTTATTTATTGACTGCTTTAGGATTCCTTTCATTCTGACATAAATTGTATAGGGTATAAAAAATAATAAAGTCGATTTAGAAAATTATCATTTTATAGGGAGGGATCTAAGTGTGTGGAGGAATTTATCATCAATGAGAATTTTATAATCAGCAGATCAATAGATAGATGGTATTTAGAAAATGAATGAGTTATTTTTATTTTGATAGAGTAAAAATTATTCAATTATTTGCTTTTTATTTTAGTGAAAGAGACTAGTGCAAAAGATGGAAGGTTTTTATTTAGATAAAAATTTTAATTCATAAAATATACTATTTGCTTTTTTTCTGTTTAAACATATATTAAAATGTGATTTTTAAAATAAATAGTGTACATTGCTTTACAAAGTTAATTCAAATACTTATTCACATTGATAATTGCGAAGTAAAATTTTTTTAATTTTAAATAAACATTTTAAATAAATATGTGTATACTTAATGTTATTCAAAGAAACAACATTTCTCAATTACTTGTTATTCATTTCGACAAATTAAGACTTGTAATTTTAATGATTACTCCGAAAAATTTGGAGCATCTTAATTGGACCATTCTTTCAGTAGTATATCTTACTATAAAGAGAAACATTTAATTTTTTTTTTATTGTCAACCAATTAAAAAATTCTTTCTATTCATTCCAAGATATTTTATTTATTTATTTATTTATTTATTAACATAAAATTATTGCTTTTAATATTTTAACATTTTAATTACTTTAATAATTTTTTACTCCATAAAATCTATATGTATTATTCATCATCCCAACTCATGTCAATTCAAGAATTTCATTAAAATGATGGAATGAAAAATTTTTTTTTTGTCTTTAAAAAACAATGATGATAATAAACAGGCAGGAATCATGGGTAGTAGAAACAAAAAATTAATGATGACACATTATTGATGCGGGTGAAGCATATCTTTGCAAAATGTACAGTTAAATGTACTATTGTGAAATATGTTTTTATCTTTTTTTTCTTTTAGAAATAAATATATTGCATTCTTGAACTAAATTATTGTAACATTACTTGATCAATATCTCTTGATAATTCCTTATGTTAAGTTCTAGTCTATTTAATATTAAGCATTTTTATTATCCAACATTATTATTATTAATATTATTACTCATTTACATTTTGTCTGCCATCGTACAATTGAAGCAATGGTGAGAAAAAATCTTTAGCAATCAAAACTAAAAAAAAAAAAGTTTTTTAATGTTTCTACTGTAAATCTCCAATTTGGAAGTATTTTGTTTTAAAACATTTTAAGTGTTTTAAAATGACGTCACCTTTTTAATTAATGTTGTAATCACTTTTTAGATACTTGGAAGTGTTTAAAAAGTGACTACAATGTTAATCAAATAGGTGACGTCACTTTAAGTGTTTTAAATTAAAACACTACGATTTACAGTGAATTATTATATAAATTTTACATTTAAATGATGAAATAAATAATTACTTTTTAAATGTTATTTTATCTTTTAAGTCTTGGCTGTAAAAAAATCATCAATCATAAAACATCTATTGATTTTCCTATGAGTTGCAAATCTTATCATGATTCATGTAGCTTTTAAAAGAACAAACCGAGCATTAACACTGAGAGAAACGTGCATTTATAATTTTCTCGTGAATATCTGATCTATTGTGCAAAGCAAAAAAAAAAATAGTAACTTTCTTTACAATTGTTCATCTTCCAGCGTAACCTTTAGAACTTAACCGCCAGATTACATAAGAAAGAATATCGAGTTAGAAGTTGCAGGTTTATTTATTTTAATGAATGATTCGATAAGTGGTTATGATGTTGTAAAATTCCTGGCTTATGTACACAGCAGAATGTGTTCTCAAGTGAAAGTCTCTAATGGGACATGCGATTTCACTCTTGATTGCCGCGGGTGATGACCGTTTGAAAGTTAAGCATGCTCTTGACGGTGGAATAATAATAATTGAATTATACATTCAATAATCGTAAATATGTTATAAAATATTTAAATAATAAATTGCTAAGTTTATTAATAGTCTAGCTATTTATTAAATAAGAGAGAGAGAGAGAGAGAGTTTTCAGCGTCCTAGATGAAGTGATCATTTTTGAATGAATTAAAAATAATTTCAAGCAGGAGAAAAAAAAGACTTACCAAAATCAAGTTGGAAGATGAGAGAAATGAAGCCAAGCCAGATGATTTTCATTGTCTTGTCCATGTCTGTTACAAAAGTGAGCGGCTGGTAACCTTTTCCCGCGCTATCGTCTTCGTCTTATTGCTCTTCACTATTTCCACAAGTATATGTTTGCACTTCTCCTGCTTCTTTTACTTGAACTCGTCGTTGTTGTTACGTCGTTGAATTCCTCACATCAAGCACCAACCAATCACAGTTATACGCATTAATGCTCGCGCGAGAACACATGCATTCCCGCGTGTCTGTTTTGCCTTTAATTTTATTTTATTTCCTCTGAATAACTTTCTTGTTATACTTTCAATTATTGACTATGATAATGAATTATCACATTGATGATCCGAAATCATAAGCTTTACCGCACCGTAAATGACACCATTGACACCCACGATTGATCTAGAAAATAACAAATTCACCTTTATGCATTATTTTTAAGTTTATTTCGTTTACTGTGATAGGTTTTGCTCAAGATTTAGGTGAAACTGACGCGCTGTTGGGTCCCACCAACACTTTAGGTCTGAAGAGAAAGGATTTGGACCTTGGAGAAGGAGAGACTTGCCTCGGAGGAGTGATGATTGATCATTTTTTCAATCAACTAAACATAAGCGGATTATTTAAAACAAAGTTTAAAAAAAACAAAGAATTTTTTTTGAAGCAATTGATGAAGTAAAAATTATAAACCAGTATGTAGGAATGTTTAAAATAGTGATGAGTTGATAGATAATGAATATTCACGTGGAATATCACCTTTATCACGCACCAAAACCCCTTTTAGGGCACAAATGGGGGGCTAAAGAGCCGCGGAACGCACGCGGGTGCGTCGCGCGCGTTTCCGACTCAAGGACTGAGGGTGAAAATCGTCGACGGAATATCTATTGGCTACTATCCCCCGTATTCTATGTGAAAAGCTCCACCTACTCGTAGGAGGAGTAGCAACATTGAGAGGATGAGGTTTAAGCTTGCGCATAAAATACCCGCGTAACTCTTTCCATTTATGTTTTTTACCCCTTTCTTTTTTCTTTTTTTTTAAATAACTGTTACAGTTTTCGTTTTTAAATCGTCCTACACTGTTCTCTATACTTGTGTATTATTTTTCATTGAGTTAAAAAATTTCACATTTTTAAATTTCTATAGAATACGTGATTCACGAAAAATACCATTTTGACTATGTAATCGAGTTTGGAATAAAAAAAAAAGGCACATTTTTTCTTCTTTTTCTTTCACATATCATGTAGAATTTTATTTGATACTTACTCGGGGAATTTTTATTCTTTAGTATGCGCCAAATAAATTATCAAAGCATGAAAAATCGAATTGAACAAATATAAGGATATATATCTATATATTTTGTGATAACTCGTGCGCACAAAAGTAACGCCGGAAATACATATACAAGACAAAAGAATAAGAAGAACTGAGATGGATTTCTTAGCCACTGGCAGTGAAAAGTAATGCGGAAAAAGCTGGTCATGCGTCCCAAGACGAGATCACGACTAGTGAATTTAAAATAAGCTTTCATCCTTCTTTTATTACAACATTCTCTATCCCGGAAGTAAGACACTTTGTTTTCCCATTCTAATATGACACCTTGAAAATTCTTTTAAAGTCACTCAACTCTTCTTACTTTTAATAAATGAAATAAAAAAAAGACAATTCTCCTTTTTTCTTGTCTTGAGATAATGAAACAAATTCGAGCTTCAAAAGAGCTTCCAGTTGTCTCAGATTTCTTTGTAAAGTATTGTTTATTATTGAGGAATGTTTTGATTAGGAAGAAAAATTTCCCGTCTGATTGACAAAGCATCTGAAATGCACGTGGCTTGGTGCCAATGTCCATCAAAAATAGAAAGGAAAAAAAAATAGAGAAGTATAGGGCTAGGTAATATTTCGCTTTGTCCCAAAAGTTTAATATCCGCTGGTGATCGGTCCGAATGAGAGGGGAACGATAAGCGGGTATGAGTGAACAAGGGAGAGTGAATACGCGGCTTATGATCGTACGATAGCATACACGTGGCTCCCAAAGCAACCCCTGCGTCACTTTATCCCACCAAAGTGCGCAGATCGTTCAGATAAGTACGCGTGTTACTTATCGATAAAAACGAATAGATATATTTCTAATTTCATCGTTATAATTATCAATTGTTATCAACGAAATACACATTATTTGTACTAAAAGCATGAAAATGTCATGGAATCATCGTATATCATTTGGGGTAAAAATAAATAGATACAGTTATCTGGTTAATTGATTCGAATATCCGAAAGCTTAATAATTATAAGACCCAATGGGATTATAGTCATGTTTGCTGTCGATAAATAGCGATATTTTATTTAAATAAATAATTTCAACATGGGTCCGGGTGTACATTGTGTCCTGACAACGAAATTCCCATTTACTACACTGCGAATATTAGTGTTTTATTTTAATGTATTAAAAGTGTTTTAATACAACGTCACCCATTTGATAAATATTGTCTTATTTTTTAAACACTTAAAAAAGTGTGACGATCCTGTGACACTATCTTATTATTATTTCATGGTAGTCTAGGATAATAAACAATAACTAGTGTATACTAGTTAGTGTTTAGTAATTACACACAAAATTTAAGTGGATTATTATTCATTATTATTATTTTATTTTTTTATTAAACATAATTTGTAAAGTTTATTCAAAGGATCCATGCAACTAATAAATCAAAAACACTTAAAAACGAGACAATGTTTATCAAATGGGTGATGTTATATTGAAACACTTTTAATACATTAAAATAAAACACTAAAATTTGTAGTGGCTGCAATTTGTGATATTGTCATTTTTTTGTTGTTTTTTTAAATTATTAATAACAAACTAAAATTATTATAAACAAATAAACAATTGTTTCGATTCATGTGAAGTCATTAATCATCATATTGTATTATTACTGGTTTAGCTTTTTGACAATATTAATTACTCTATAAGTAGAATCTATTTCACTAAGCTTTATTATTTCAATAAGCTAAATCTTTTCACTAAGCTTATTTTACAGTCGTTAGAAAAAAAAATGGCTGAGCCAAATTTGTTTAAACTCCTTTCAGATCTTCTTCATTGTATTATCTTTCAGATGACATTTGTCTGGAGTCGATATCTTCAATGGTTCTCGAGATATCGAGAACGAAAAAAAAAATTGACATACAGACATACATATATTCATTATTAAACCTTTTAATTTGCATTTAAATATCTCAAAGTGTAAAGAAATGACACAATTACGAATTCTATAAACATACCCCTTTAAAATAATGTCCTAACAGAAAGTTAGTAATTGAAATTTAAAAATAAAAATACAGTGATTCAAAATAAATATTTGAAAAGTACAAAACATTCCTTTGATTTTATTCTTTTGATGTTAAATGTTTTAATAATGATATAATAACACTCTCTAAAAATGAATTGGTGAAAATTATTGAGAAATAGTGTAAGGAAAGGAAAAATAAAGTGAAACACTCGAAAAAATTAATTAATTTATTAAAATCAGTTTAAAAACGTTTATTGCGCTTTTTGTTTATCAATTTTTCTATTCATTAATGCATTCAAAATGATTAATATATTGAGTCATTTGTTTATTTGCGCTTATTTTTTACGTTTCACTTTACCCCTTCTTTTCCTACATTCATTGATTTACAGTTATAAACTCATCCCTGTCTGAATTAGTGCCATTATTATCACTCCTAGGAGTGAATATTCACTTATTCATTTTCAGAGAGCATAACATTAATATTTTAGTCTAATAAAAATTTTAAAAATAATCTTTAAAGTATTCTCAAGTATCATAATTGTTGGAGTAATGACCGTTGTCAAGTTGAACCCTCCTTAATTCTAGGTTTATTTCAATGAGCATTACAGCAAAACATATACTTAACTGCTATTCATCTAGAATTATAATATTTCTGTAGAAGTTAAATTTAATGATATAATTCAGTAATAATAACGACAATCATTTGTATAGTTATTTAGAATGAAAACCAATAAAATTATTACCATTAAATATTTTTTAATAATTAAATTTACTATCAATAATATTGAAAAAAAATGATTAATTGGTGATTTAAATTTTCTAATGCGAAAATAATTGCCAACCAGTCAAAAATAAAAATGATCTCTACTTATAAACTCTCATCAATACGAAATAATGCCTCAAAGGAGTATACGATTCTATCATTCACGTTGATTTCAGAATCAAACGTTCCATTTCCTTCCTCCAAGTTTCACCCTGAGCTTATTATTAGAATATCGAACGTCTAATTTTCAGATAATTTCCTGATAATAAAGTCAGACAACATTAATAGAACAGAGATAAGAAAAAGAATGAGCTTAACAAACATGACTAATGTTCATTCATATGAAATTTCAATCAATTCCAATAATAATAGCTATTATAAACCCCAAACATATAATAATACAACGATGATGACATTTAAATGTGCCCGCCATAAAAGCTTATCATCCCTCTGCTGAAATATTTGTTTCGATATGCTCGGGGACGATCGTAATCGCGGCAATTACGAATAAGCATTTATATATGCGCACGCAATGATTGCTCACACGCACTAGAATACCCTAGGGTAATATAAGACGCATAGAAAATTGATAGTTTAAAAACCGCGATGCGAATTGAGTTATTTAAAAGAGGGGTAGAATATTGTGGGTGGTCCACCACGGTGATAATCTAATTCTATATCTGAGTCTCCCTTGCACTATATAGTTTTCACTGTGGGCGAAAGCTTCAATAAATCAACCAGTTGCGCCCCTGGTGAAAAGCCGGTCTCGCGCACGCCCCTACCATGTTACCAGATGGCTTAATTTCATTGTGGCATACAAGTTAAAGCGAGAGAAAAAGAGAGAAGAAAAGAGTTTATGCAAAAAAAAGAAGACATTTCTTCACTTTCTCTTCAGTATCTCTACTTCTATACACGATTAAAATTTCACGTGATCGATTATCAATGGTCTTTTGTCTGGCAAACTAATGATTAAATAATTCATTTAATTGACGGACATTTAATTAAATAGAATTTAGCAAATGAACTAATGAACTATTAGTTGAATTTAAACTGCATTCTAATTCAAGGAGAAACAGTTGACGAATGTCTGAGTGCTCAATCGATCGGGGGATGCGTGCACTAGCAGCTGGGTTCTGGACTATTCGCGAGATAAAGAAGGAAGTAGAGGTACAGGAAGAGATGGCAGAGGAGAAAGAGAGAGTTTAAAAAAATAACTAACGAGAAAATAACGATCGATGCGAACAGGTTGACCCATATTTTTGTCTATTGTCTCGCTCGGATATCGATGCCAATCTCTGTATTATTTCATCGTTCTATCCTTTTTCTTTTTTTATTATCCTCGTTAACTACATCAAACATTATTTATATGTATTTCACATAAAAAAAGGAACATAAATTTAGCAGTGTAATGACACGAAACGCATTATGTAGATGACGACCACTAGAAATTGCAGCCAAGTATTTTGAAATAAATACAACGATTAATGCAACGCTGATGATGCACGTGGATTTATGATCCTGAATAAAAAAAAATGGACACATTGAAAGAGCAAGAAAAAGAATATCTTAACACACATGCATCAACGCGTTTATTATTTGAGAATAACAGAAGACAAATTATTATATTGTAACATTCATAATGATAATAATGATAGTAATAATGATGATGATATAAAAAAAAAAAAGTGAAGAAAAAAGAACAGAGATAAGAACATCTAAACACCAGAGCAGAGACAGCTATTTTCCCCTTTCACTCACGATTCTCGCCCCTCACAGTCGTGTATTTATTTGTCTCCCCCTGCGTTCCTACTCTATTTCCCTCCGAGAGATATTCCTTCAAATTTGTATTACTTTTTTGTGTGTCCCGGGCGTCAGGCAGAGCCGAGTGCGGGCCGCTCTTCTTTCTCGTCGGTCTTTTTCTCCTCGCGCGTACAAAATGCTTTTTAGTCAACGACGACGCAGCAAGATAAGCTTGAGAGAACAACAGAGTGGGTGGGTTGGCATGAGAAAATACAAGTGGGGGAGTAAAAAGCGCGGTGCGTAGTGGTGCCACCTCGTAGACTTGACGAAATATTACAGAAAATAGAATTTCCTTTGCGGACCATGCGCGTAAACTTTAATCGAATTTATACTTCTTTATCGTTTCTTTTCCCTTCTCTTTAAACTCTCAAGGTAACGACTTTTAAATTTTTTCGTCAATGACCTTTTGTCCGAATATTCAGTCACATGGCGGTGGTCTAATTTGTATTTAAATGCTGCACGTGATTCCTCTTTACCGAGATACGTGCAAGAAGTTTATGACTCTTTTTCCACTCGTTTGAGACATATTTCTTTTGGCAAAGTTTATAAATTTCGCGAAGCGAATATATAAGTACGCGTCTGCGTGCTTAGATTCAATTGAATAGCTACTAATGTGCGCATGTCATGAAAATTGATTGTCTCCTCGCGTTTCGCACAGAGTTTCCATCGATATTCAATACAGCCGGATGTTCTGGGTATAATAGGACAATTGAATTTTCGTTATTTTAATTAGGAATGAGCGAGTGATGATAACTAATTATTATGACACTTTTTTTTATGATTGTTTAAGAAGATAATACACACGTGTTAATTTATGTCGGTTTAGTATCACAAAACAAACCACTCGCGCGTACGCGCTGTGTTCCGGTCGAACCGGAAGTTGCGAATTTTTTATTTTAATTTTATCCCCCACTGCTTCGGATGTTAATTGACGATTGCGATTCAAAGATTTCAGTCTCGCCACCTGTCGACGCGCCGCTCAACTTTAGGCTATTTAAATTAAAATGGCTACACCGGCGAAAAAACGTGAGGTTGATAATAATACGAAAGAAAATGAAGAAGTGGATAGTAATGATGAAAATAGTGATGAAGGTGAAGAAGATTTAAATGATGAACAGGTACATATACTTTTTTAAATAAATTAGCTGTCTATCAGTAGAAATGTTGGAGAAATGCTTTCCTAACCTACGACCATGTGCTCGGAGGAGCTCTAAATGTCATAAAAAGATTATTAATAATTTTTTGTTGACTTTTTTAGGGGAAGAAGATTATGGTGGATTTTGTCGGACGTACACCTGAAGACTCCGATTTTCATGGAATTAGAAATTTGCTTCAACAATTATTTTTGAAAGCACATATTAATATTCAAGCTTTGGCAGATTATATTATTTCACATAATTATGTAGGCTCTGTTGTTAAACAAGGAGTTGGGGATGACGATGATGACGATGAAGAAGACGATGATGATGTTAATGATGTTTATGGAGTTACTAGTATTATTAATATATCTCAGGGACAGGTAAATATTTAATTTATAATCAATGAAAATATTTTGTGATAACATATGTTTATCCTTTTAATATTTTTCACTTCGTTATGCAACAATGATTCATAATAATCATTCCTCAAATGAATCTCTTTTATAGAATGAAGAATGTATCCAACAACTAAGAAATCTTTTGAAAGAATTAGCAAGTGATTATGCAACTGATTCAACTAATGCAATGATCAAAAGTATTTTGGAAAATGATTCAGCAGCTTTAGGTTTAATAATCAATGAAAGATTTATTAATATTCCAGCAGATATTTCAGTGCCACTTCTTGAAAATTTAGTGTCTGATATAAAAAAGGCCAAAGCCAAAAAAATGCCATACGACTTTCAATATTATGTTTTGATTTCTAAATTGTATAAACCAAAGACAAGTGCAAAAAAATCTACAAAGAAAAAAGAAACTGAGGAACCAGAAGTATTTTGGAGTAACCAAGAAGAAGAAGTACTTGAAGAAGACGCACTATGTACGTTCGAATTCTCAGTCGATAAAGAATCTGATACAGGAATTTCAGGGACATGGGCAGAGGATGACGATGAAATGATTCCCTACAGACGTGTGATGCTGTTTGAAGCATCAAAGCTACAACCAATGATTGATAAAATTAAAAAATTTATTGCAAATTAATTCGAACATTTACATGGCTTGTATGCTTCTCCATCGACGCTTATATAATAAGATAATGAAAACATGATTTTTTTAATGTACATATATATAAAGATTAATAGGTGTGTGAGCTGGAAATCACCTATTTTTTTATCTACGTTGCAAATTGAATGTTAAATGCATTGTGCATCTTAATTGAGCTGAGTAGACATGTCTGGAAAATTAAGAGATTGTCTGACGGGTTTAGCACGTCTTCTCATTGTTCCAAGTATGTTTAACATCTCTGAAACTGCAGCTGGAGCGCTTTCCATTTCTCGCTTTCTTCGACGTTCCTCTTCTCTCTGCTTCTGTATAAGAAAAAAAAGACATTCATGAAATAAATGAAATTTTATACTTGTCTTGATAAATTTATGTCTTACATCTGTTTGTTTGAGTGTAAACCTTCCTCCTTTTATTTGGTTTATAATATCATCAATTGCTGAAACATAACAATTTATTTATCAATCTTCAGAACAACTTAATAAGTAATATATATGTCTCGAGTTTTTTTTTCTTGGTATTTAAAAGCAATTTTAGGTTTGTTTTTGTAGATAGTTAAGTATTTGGATCATTACCAGGTTGTTGAGGAACTGCTGGTGGTTTCTTAGAAATTCCGAGCATATTTTCCATATCAACAATAGCGGAATTTCTATTCTGGTCATGTTGTTGTCGTTCTCTGGTAAGTAGTTTAACTGAAGAAACTGAAATATTCGATGACTGTGGGAGCGGTGGAGGAGGTGGTGGAAGTGGTGGAGGCGGTGGTGTACTTTTTTTCTCTATTTCACAGATTTTTTCTTCCAACTTTCTGACAATTTCTTCCAACCGTTGAACTTCTTTTTCAGCTCGTTCGGCTCGTTCCTGCATCATGTTTAATTCAACTTCAGCTAATTTTAACTTCTCCTCTACAATTTCAAACTCCACATTCGATTCTTTCTCTTCTAGCTTATCTTGAAGTAGTTGAATTTGTTCCAAGTGTTCCTGCTTTTCTTCTTCGAGGAGTAACTTGAGAGATTCAACTTCTTGGAGAACGGTTAGTAGCCTTCCATTCGGATCGTCACTCACTTCTGCCATTAGTAAAGCACTTTGATGAGCCAGAACATTACGTTCTTTTTGCATTCTATCAGCTTCCATCTTAATTATTTTAGCATTCTCTCGTTCTCGATCACACTGAACTTTTAGTGCTTGAACTTCATCGGCTACCATACGAGAAACTCGTTCCATATTTTCCTTATGAATTGTCAGTTGTTTGATTATTTCTTCGCCTTTCTCTCGCATTTCTTTCTCATCTTCTAACCTGGCATTGGTCAATGCTGCTTGCTCTTGAGCTTCAAACTCCTGAAGCCTAGCAGAATTTAATTCAGTTTGAAGTCGTGCCACTTCAGCACTTAATTCTGTAAAAGATATATTTGATAATAAAATAATAATTGATAAAACGTATTTCATCGATAAACAATACAGATTGCTTATAAATAACGAAAAAGCAGAAAACAATCACAGATTTTAAATTGTACATTAAATTTATCTTATCGTTGTTGGAATTTTTAATCATGCAAAAGGATCATTTCAGTCATTAAACATTTTGTTATTATACTCAATGTATCAAATTGCTATATAATTATAAAATAATTTGATATTCTAATTTTTTTTTGTCAGAAAAATGAAAAATAAGGTTTCTTAATTACTTTAATTAATAGATATTTCAATAATTATTCAACAATTTAATGAACTGAATAATTATTTTAATTCAATAGCAATAGAGTTATCGTAAAATGAATTTCTAATCACCAGAGATGGTTTGACGCAATTCTTCAGCATCGTCAGCTTCATTAGCATCAACCTCGTCTGAAAGATATGAATCATCGGCCATGGCATCAGGGCGTGATTCAAGGATCTTTTGGGCAAGTACTTGCGATCTCCTCTTCAGTTGTCGATTTTGCTTATACCACTGTAAAGTCGAGAAAATTAATTTAAAAGCTTCAATTCGATCATGGAGACTTGGTATAGTGACATTGAAAACCTACTTGAGATGCTTGTTGCATCGCCTTGTGCATCGCCCCCGTCTCAACGTCATATTGACGTTTAAGTTGTTCATATTCTTTGCAAACTGCTTCTGACACTGAAAGAAGAATTCAATATGCACTAAACCATTTAGGGTCTCTCAGGAAGTCTCTTCAAGGCTTTCTGAGTGTTGATAGTAATTGATTAAATGTACCTGTTCGTAATTTTTGTAATTGCTCATCTTTATCACGTACTTGTGATTGTAGTGTGCTATTTTCTCGGACCAATTGTTGGTGTTTTCTTTCAAGATCTGTGTGTTCTTTGTGCACTGAAAATCATAATAAAAATATAATTCATTGGTTGAAGTTATTTTATAAAACAACATACAACACATTGTTGCTATATTTATATTAAAATTAATTTTTTATAAATGTATGTTTTTTTAATTATTATCTTATAATGTAAATAAAAGATTAATAATGAATGATATTTATTCATAGAAGTCGATAGATGATGGTTTAATAATTAAGGTTGATTAAATAAATGAATATTTAGCAAAATTATTCCCTGAAGTTATCGAAATTTATCTATTTAATTGCTTGCACAGTTGGCTTAGGTTTATTTATTTGACTATAAATAACTACAACAGTCGTTTACAGCTGTAAAAAGCATTGCTTGGTAATTGAGAAAAAACTTTTCTATATTAACGGGAGAATAAATAAATGATTTACATAAAAGTTTGACAACGTCAGAAATGAAAAATCGATGGAAAATAATTAATTTTTGAACTAATTATACAACATAAATTTTTATATATTTTAATTTTGACTGATTGAAATAAAGACTATTTTTGTTTGAAAAAAAATTTTTAAAAAGTATTTTTAAGCGTAAAATAATATTTTTTTTAAAAAAAATATTGATTGTTTAATTTTTATGAAAAAATCAATATTCATTTATAAAAATTCTGAATAACTTTTAAAAATATCTTACCGATTTCCGATTTTTGCAGCAGAATTTTTCTCTTTTTTTCAGAATCCTCATACTTAAGTTTCCAATTAACATCCAGACTTGTCACAGTGTTATTATTAGTACCATTCAACTTGAAACTATTACTGGGGCTAAATGTTTTTCTAACTGGTGATTGTCGTCCATTGTCTTGAAATTTACTTTGGAAATTGGAAACGATCGAATTATCATTAAAAGTACGTTTTTGAAGATTGGTAACAGCTGCTGCTGCATCAAGTTTTTCAAAAGACGCTTTATGAGCAGCCACCGATGTTATTCTACCTTGTAAAGTAGGACTTGGTGAATTTTTATCAATTGAGGTAGAAAGGTTTCCACGCTTAGTCAGCGAGTGCAGAGTTGATTTGTTAGGAGTGATGAAAGATTTAGGTACTGGAATGTGGGAATGATTAGTCATAGTCGGTGTCTTCACTCGTCCTATCTCTGGAGACGAGATGTTGCAGGTCAACTCACTCCTATGCATGATCGTTTCTGGAAGGGAAGTATTAATCGTTAGATTGATAAAATACTTATATATAAAAGCTCATCCGCTTCTTAAGCGGAAGGCGTAATTGACTCATCGCTGATAAAAATTAATGATGATTATTATAGTTAATTACAAAATTAGATTCAAGATTAATGATAAGGGTTTATACATTTTTCTTGGAAATAAAATGATTATAATAATTTATAAGTAGTGGTAACAAATAAATTACTTGTGCAGTTGAAATTTGAGATGAAAATTAATGAAAAAATATCGCAGAGAAATATATTGTGACAAATTTTTCTCAGATCATGTAAAATCTACAAAAAATTTCATCTCACAAACAAGATTATCATGTTACCTTTGTAACAATGAATTTTGTGAAAAAGTAATAAAAAAAATTTGATTTATTGTTATGTAAATGAATGAATAATATAAATTACACAAAAAAAGTAAATAATGATAAAATAATTCATTTTGTTTGATAAAAATCGATGGTGGTTGTTTCTTGTCAGAATTAATTAAAATGTGTTTAATAAAATTTATTATATTTTTTGTATAGATATAAAGTTAAATTAAGGGTAGGAAAAAGGACATGAGATCCCTAAGGGGTTCATTGAACACAGATTCACTCTAAAAATACTCATCCTCCTGCCCCCTCCGAGGAGAAAGCCTAATATAAATCTAAATCTCTTCCATGTGTGTCTGAAAGACTTTACATATTCAAATAATCGGCTGTTACGTGCGTGTTTATACTAGAACTTGCATTTATTCCAAGAGAGATTGTATGACCTCAAAGACTTTCCCTGATTGCTTCATACTTCTCATTATAGTGGAGTTTCTTTATACATCTGACAAAATAAACATGTAGCCTTTTTCAACTTAAGGAATTTACAGAATAAAGCTGCGAAAAAAAATTCTAAAATACTAAATTATATCATTATTTTACTACGAATGGATTTGAATAACTGTCGTAGAAATTTTTATAAATAGTAATTCATTATGTAAATGATTGTTAAAATTAACTTTAATTGAATAAATTTAATTAATTGTGACGAAGAGTGAATCATCATTTCATCTGTGCATATTCTGAGAGGAAAGTGTATACACAAGTGTGGATATATCACTTAAAAGACACTACGTATATTATTGGATTGCGAGAGAACTCAAGCTTGAGTCACACTCTGCATTAATAGTCTGGTATCTCCTTTGTCTTTCTAGTCCATGAATTTGCACTTGACTGGAATTCACGGATATTTAACAACACTACTATGTTGGAAACAAATAACAAAAAAGACACAACCACCAAAGATTTTAAACTAAAAATTAAAACACAGTATAATAATTGATCTTACATTAATTGAATCTTGCTGTCATGAGTAGCAAAATGTTCTAAGAAACTTTCACAAAGTGCAGTGTGAGATAGAAGTACTTGACGTAGCGAAAGAAGAAAAACTTATGAAGGAAACAGTGTTGTGCAGGGATATATGTAATATCGAAGTAGCGGCGCCGGCGTGACTGTACTGGTGTATAAAACCTCCTAGACGCTAAGCGAGACTGCGATTTGTCGTGGTATGGTCTGTGCTTCTCCCACGTGCTACGGGCTTGGCTGGTCCAGCATGCGTGGGGTCCATTTGTTAGATTTAAGAAGTTAAAATCACATTCCAGACCCAGAAGCTCTAAAGACCTGCTTTGATAGGAACCGTGAATAATCTTCTACCAGTTCCAAAGACTTGTTAACAATTACTCTAATTTTTATTGATCCTTAGAAGTCTGGATCCAACCTGGGCTTGGCTTTCTGAAGATGAATGAAATTCCTTTGCATCTTCTGAAAGAAATATGCTGATATGAAATTGACGATGAATGAATAATTTACTATTAACTTGAAGTCTACCTACTCACTGATGACTTTAATATTGCTTATGATCCAATTCAAAGAAACAAATTTAATCAAATCCATGAATAAATTATTATAAATTTTAAAGGCTTGTTAACAATCATTTTATTTTTTTTAATATTAACAAGCTTTGGGTGAAACTTGGGCTCGGCTTCTTGTATATGATAAATGTTTGTATTTAAAAAAAATCTAATTCAAATTTAAGTATATATATTGACTGAATATTTTATAAATAATTGCAATCTGCTCAACATTGAACTTTAAGAGCTTCCTAACCAGTTGCGTTTATTACTTTTGTATCAATTTCGATAGCCACTAAAAACATCGTCACTTGTTTTTTACTCTAGAAAATTGTCAGTTATAAAAAAGTGTTGAAAATGATATCATGTAATTTATTATCAATCTGAAGTCTACCTAATCTACTATTTGCTTATTATTGTCATCAAAAACCTCTATAAAAATTTTTATGACGTGATTGAAGTAATTAAAATCACATTCCACGTATTAATACTTAAAAAAACAACTCAGAATAAACCACAATATGACAGAAATAGGCTTAAGATCAATTTGGATTTTTCCCAAGTTTTTATTTTAGTTTTTATTATGACTGAAATACTGTTTAAAATGATCAAGTTAGCCTTTAAATCGTTAGTCATAGCTCTGACACTCGATTAACTTGTCTTTGTCTCTTTGTGTAGTAAATATTCCTTATTTCTTGAAGATATCGTTAAAGTATTCCCCACTTTCTGTGGTTTAATGTGAGACTGACTCATCATTATATGATTGTCATATGTTCATACATGTGTTAGTTCAATTCCACAATATGATAATGGATACATTCCTTACTTCATGTGAATATTAGATTAACGTTTTCTTTATTTTGAAATTTCTTCCTCGTACTTTATCACGACACAATGTGACATTTGATTTTCAAATCATTGATCTTATAAAACTTTATCAAAATCAATTAAGTAAATAGCCATGTCAGGTAATTTACTCTTATCCTTGATCACATAACGGGTAAAAATATCCCACTTTTATTCCCTATCATTTTACTATCTAATCTTATTTGCTTAACTTAGCTCCAAAACCTAGAGGGTCTGCTTCAATAACTCTGGAGATGATACGCCATGCAGTTGAAGAGCTGCAGATGAGACGTAGTTATGTCAGTTTAAAGATGATTGCTAAGTACTTATTGACACATTATCCTGTACAAAAAAATTTGAAAATTTTAAAATTGGATTTGAAAGAGAAATTAGATCATGCAGTTTCTTTAGGAATTTTATCGAGAACTGATATGGATACTTACTGCCTATCATCATTTAGAACAGAGGCTTACAACTATAAAACGGATCTTTCATCATTTTGGGAACGTTATTATAAAGTAACACTTTGTTTACATTGATTATGCATCAATACGATAAGACAAATATTATTATTTAAATCATTTTTGTGATACATATGCTTATGTAAATTTTTAGAAAAGACCTGGACGTCGTTTGAAACCGCCTCCACAAAAAAAGAAAATTAATTCGAACCTCAGTCTTGATAACAGTGATGATTTTAGTGATTTTAGTGACGAATATAGCGATTCTGATTATGAATGAAATTTATATGAATTATTAAAAATTATAGAGAATTAAACTGAAATTTATTTCTAGTAATACTAAACTTTAATCAATTTGAGTGAAAACAATTTATACACTTTAATCATCATTTCCATACTTAGAAAAGTAATTGAGCATATTAAAATTCATTAAAAAAACTTATTCAAGGTCATATTTATTATTGTTCAACCTTTATTTATGTCACTCAACCATGGAGAAAAAAATACTGATAGAATTATTCACTAGCGCTGCCTGTGTCGGTAACAAAAATGGTAGATAACTGACTGGCTGTCGATAAAGAAGTAAAAATGTACAGTCAGCACCATCAAGTGTAAAATTACGTAATTGAGAAGTCAAGTCAAAAGAGAGAGAGAAAGCAAACTCATACGTCCGCAGTTTTGTTCCAGTATGCGTATATCTTCTGATTGTGTCTGACTTCATCATCATATTGCGACTTTTTTCGAAATGGAAATGAAGTTTTTCAACTCGTTTTTCTGTCGTACGTTCAAAGTTTAACTTTAATAAACCATAAGTGAACAAGTGATCACGTAAGAAAAGTACGAAATTAATTTCCGGCTTCTTTTACGTTTCTCGATCACGTATACAGCTTCTAACTGCAGTCTAACTCATTATTATTGACTCACTGAAGGTTTAAGGATGACAAACTACCAACAAACTGGATCTTTTAATTTACTTGGGTCAACGTAATTATTGAACAGTACATTAGGCAAGTGTGACAAGTGACTAAATTAATTAAATTCAATATACACGAGTGGACGTACAACACTTTTTGGTGAGTGTTTATTTAATTCTATATAATTTAGGCAAACGTTTTGTGGGTTTTATTTTGACAGCACTAAGACCGCATTGCGGCTGTCGATGCTTAGGATTATTCATCGATATTTAAAACACGACCTAATCATAAAACAATATTTACTCATACCACTACTATAATTATTGACTGACATGAAAATTTATTATATATTAAATTACAGGAAAAAATGAGTTCACAACCAATCTCAGTGCCGGGAGGAGACAAGTCTCATCATCAACCAGAATCACAGTCTATTTCCGCTGGTCACACTACAGAAACATCGAAAACTATGACTCCTCCACACGTCAGCAGGTCTTTTAACAACCGTGAGTTGTTTTTCATGAATATTATTGTTTTCCACATGCTTCTGTATTAACAACTGATAAGAAAAACCGTTGATAAGGTGATAGAACAGTCTACACAAGCTTATCCCTTCGAAAAGAGATCACTATATTTAATCTAACTTCACTTTTATTTACTTTACGTTAACGTGAGCTATATATGATGCATTTTATTAATGAATTCAAGCTTTTTTATTCAGATGAGCAAATGGAATATAGTAATTAAATTTGCTGATGTAGAAAATAATTGAAAAATAGAGATATACTTTTTTTTATCAAAGAATTTTGAAGATAAATATTAAAAGGCAGACTAAAAATGCCATTGTAATTTATGCTTTAATTATTCTAATTAGATTATATTACTTGAATTATAGCTGAAGCTTGTAAATTGAAATTAATCCACTAGATAGCTTTTAGTTTTCAATTTATTGAAGCTTGTTATATTTTTTTATTTATCTAACAAGAATTTACAACTATAGTAGTACCGCTAAACTTTATTCATTACTTATAATCATAATATACGATTTTTTTTTGCACTATCATTGACTGTTTGATCTTATAATCATAATTAAAATATATTCTAAGCCTTGCATGTAATCGAGCTCCAGCCATGCAATTAGCAAGATGAGCTCAAAGGTGTTCTAGCACACTCCGTCCACCTGCAAGCATGTTTTGATAATTGGAATACGTTTTAGAGTTTATCATAGTCAATATCAAAATATTTTCATTGTATATTCAATCAAGAAATGTTGACACATCTTACATAAAAGTAAAGTTTTATTGAAATAAAGTTAAATATTTTTCGACCTAGAAATATCAAGACCATAGAGCGCGTAAGTTCATTAATATCAAATGAGTTGAGTTAGAACTTTTTTTGTTCACATAAAAGATAGAAATCAATATCAACAGACTTCGACATATATTTCCTTTTTCTTCATGTGTCTACTATTATTATGTTCACGAGTGTTCCTAGTGTTTGTTAAGCTTTCAGTGTTAAACCAGTTCATACATAAACTGTTATTAGATTTTTTATTCCCTTCCGTAAATAATGTTATTCAAATGACAACTACTCAACTACATACTCATACTATACAGATCTTTTCCATTTTTCAAGTACTCTTCAAGAGCATGAAGTAAAGATAGTTACACCGAAAAGTTTGTAATGGTTAGGTGGTTTAAATTGCCTTGTATTCATGGTAAGACATATCGTGTGATCTAATCACATTTTTTAGCTCTTTTGCATTGTTTGTTTATTCACCGAGAAATAAATGTGATATAATTATTACCATCTAGATTAATACACTGATAACTCATGTACTAATCACTTAAGCTAGGTAGTCAAGTATTTCTTTTTTTTCTTTTAATTAAAATGTATCATATTAAAATTATCTAAGCACCGGGATCATTACTTAAAAGACCATAAAATGTTTCAGGAGTAAAACATAAAAGAAAAGTAGTGAATGAAAAAAAAATATTAAAATGTTTGTTTGAATTATTTGATTGCTGTTATCAAAAATAATTAAATTTGCGATGTTGCATGTTCTCCTATCTTTGAATTGGATGAATTAGATGATAGATAATAGTGTTTTATACTCGTGAAAGAGCTAAAAAATGATCGGATTAAATTACAGTATGAACAGCAGTGTTTATGAGTTTATATAATAATGGAATAAACGAACAGGTGTGCAGATAGTAGATATTTAATAAATGTAATAAAAGCAGAGTTATCTTATTTTAATAAATTATATGTAGCACCAGCAGATGATCGACGACAACGACAAGGCAATCCTCAATCGGTCCAACTGTCAAAGCTTCCATCGTCTGAATCTCTCACCACTAATGCTAATATCACTTCAAGTGCTCCTCCGCTTTCTCCAGGTATTTTATTTAATAACCTCTATCATTTAAGAGGAAATAAAACAAAAATATTTACGCTCTGTGAATAATAATATGACGTGGGCATGTCGTTACTATTTCACCTATTGGCATTTCAAGTATGGCTTCAAACTTCATCTTCTTAAATTCCCTTGTGATTCATTATGCTTCGGGGCACTCAAATTATACGCAATAGTGCACTTATTTTGACTAATGGATTAATTTATGAATTTTCTTTTATTTGAATTAAATTTACATTTTCATTTTTATATCAATCATTGGCTATCGTGTTTCTCTCTGCAATAAAATTCAAATTTTCGAGGTCATTAAATAACTTCAGATGCCATTGGTAATGTATTGTAAGAAACAGAATATTACTTTTTCTGCGATTGATTAAATTTTATATGAAGCATAAAAGTGTGGGAAAGAGATAATGACATTGAATTAAATGAATATCATTTTATTAAAAATGTTATTAAATATAATTGGTTTATAATATTGTATCTCATAATATTTGTAAGCGAATTTAAATTTTATTTTCATTTAAGCTTCTTTAATTATTGCATTAATTATTTTTCAGCTTTATGATAATTTTGAGCCTTGAATTTTTTAATACTTAGTTCAATATTCCATTTTCACTACTAAGGCATTTTACTATTTTTATAGGTATCATAAAAGTAATAAATGCCTAGTTAGAATAAATGAATATTTATTTCAGATTACAACCGATTAGGAATTTAAATTACAAATTTTACTAGTTGAAATAAATATTCAAGAATTTATATGCAATATTTTTGTTTTTTATCAACAGAAAAGAATGATAAATAAATATAGCTCAATTTTGATAGCATTCAATAATATTTGTTTTTGTTACTGAATTCCCCTCTCATCATTCTCTATTTGTAATGAACAACCCTAAATCATTGAAGATAATCTAAAAGGATCTTTCGGATTTTGTAGGTTTATCAGGAATGGGTGAGAGCAGTCTCAAGATCGATAACTCATCGGAGAAGGTAACACTGTTAAATTTACGAGTGCTAAAGTATTGATTAACTGATTATCCTAAAAATATATGTACAGTCTGTCGACACCAATAAATTAACGAGAAAAGAATCATATAAAGCCCAGAGGAAGAATTATCGTATTGAGAAGAAACGAGTTGCAAATGAACTACTGAATTCATTGAAAGATCCAACGGTGATCGTTATGAGTGACTGGCTCAAGGTACGAGGGACATTGAAGAGTTGGACAAAGCTTTGGTGTATATTGAAACCTGGGTTACTATTGCTCTATAAAAGTCCAAAGATAAAGGTAAATTGAAAAAAGAATATTAACTACAACTGCTATGACTATTTGACTCTTACATTTGAGAATATTTTTAGAGTAGTCACTGGGTCGGAACAGTTTTATTAAACACTTGTCAGGTGATTGAACGTCCAAGTAAAAAGGATGGATTCTGTTTTAAATTATTTCATCCCCTTGAACAATCGATTTGGGCTCCAAGAGGTCCGGAAAAAGAAGCAATGAGTAAGAAGCCGTATTTTTATCAATTTTTTATTAGTTTTATTTGTATTGATTCGATTAAACAAAGAGTTATCCACAGCATATTCTTGAAATATCTTGATGTTTAATTAAATTGTATTGTTTTTTTATAATAATATCGATTACTATTAAATAAAGCTCATTGAAGTATGTCATGCCGTGTTGTCGATGATAAAAATCAAACTATTTATACGAAAGGGGCATATTTTTCTTATTTATGTCAAAGAGCAAGTTTGAATGACTGAATAAAAATGAACGTGAGCTGACGATTATATGCTGGTGGTTAATCTTTTATTGTACTAAAAATAAATAAACAGTAATTTTATTTATGACGAATAATGTCATTAATGTTGATGGATGATATGGATTTGGTTATTGATTAAATGAATATTTTAGGAGCTGTTGTGCAACCATTGCCAACGTCTTATCTAATATTCCGAGCACCCTCTCAAGCAGCTGGAAAATGTTGGTTGGATGCTTTGGAATTATCTCTACGTTGCTCTTCACTTATCGTTCGATCGATGAGTATCCTGCCACGTTCACCACAACACGATGCAACTACGACGCATGAGACTCAATGGAGTGAAGCTGACTATGAAAAACACTTTGATGATCACGGTAAGTATATGTGCCTTTTTGTTTTTATTTCCTGGAATAAAGTATAGATAAAAAATGCGAATCGTTAATTAACAAAAGTCGATAATAATTTACATGTAATCAAAATGAAGCCTGTCAAAGATGTATATACATATATTTACTTTAGCTTAACCTTATAAAAAGTATCTTTCAAATTAGAGGCGAATTCATAATTTACATTGGTACAGTATTGCCTATTTTTTATCTTATAAATAATCGTTAATTGCTCGCTTAAGCAGCACTGGGAAAAAAATTTTTTTCATCAGTAAAAGAACTTGTCATTAAGGTTAAATAAATATGTCATCGATTAACTAGTTATTAATGGTTAACAATGATTAGATTGGATAAATTTAAAAAAATTGATGAACCTCCATACGATCAATATCGTTTTTTTCTCAGTGAAAATTAAATGCTTCATATAATGACAGTTTAGAAAAACGACGAAAACGTGGCTTTATTAATAAACTAGTGCATTTTAATTAAAAGCTTCTGGTTGCTTTATAGTAACAATTTGTTTAAAAATTAGATATTGGGAAGTAAACTAATGCTTTCCGATTATTATTAATGCTACTTTTATTGCTGGGTCGACATCATTCATCGGCGAGAAACTTATAGAACACAAACGCGACCAGACTTCATTAAATTTGAGTCGTTACGCACCTAGATCACCTACTACGCCTCAAAGACGCTTACTATCATGTCCTCAACCGCTGACCCCGGGTTATACAAGCGTTTCCAAAAGTGTTTGTCCTTCACCGACCCCGACGTTCCAGCACTTATGTCACGCAGTTGCTTATTGGGAAAAAGAGTTGCTTGGCAAGTCACCGTCACCCCCAGTTGATCTTACAATTTCGCCAACTCCCGGAAGTTCGGATAACGAGGGCTTGTATCAGTATAACATGAGCGATACTTTGCCTTCGTCGTCCTTTGTTTTCCCATCCCCTACCAGACGCATGACTATACCTTCTATCCATATCCTAGAGTGTAATACCCACCAAGTAGTAACGCTAGATCCTGTTCGTACCTCCCTCACAGACCTGGACGACATCAGTCAACCAGAAAACGGAGTGGTTGCCGATGCAGAGATCAGCGCCACTGAGACTGAATCCGAAGGATCTGGCAAAGAAGAAGAAAACATTTGCGAGACACCATACATAGCTAATGAGAACGAGTTCCTTGGAACGGTAAGATTTTCATTTAAAACATTTTTAAAAATTCAGTTATTTAAATTTATCGATTGACATCGATTATCTAATCAAAATTTTATGCTAATGATACAGAAGGAAAGTTTATTATTCATAAATTATATCCATCATTGATTTTTAGAAACACATTTACAAAATTGATGATAAAAAGCAGTTAGGTTTGTTGAATGACAATTTTTATTGTCGGCGAAGTAGAGTTTTAACTAGTTAAGTACTTTAATATACCTGTTGATAATACATATAAAATAACATTACGAATCTATACTACAAAAATGAATTAATAGAATTATTTATAAGTGTACAGTAACAGCAGTCAAACGAATTATACTAGAAGCTTATAGTGAAAGATGTTATAGTTCACAACCAGTCATAAACACATTTGTATGATGCTTCAATCAGTAGTAATATTGACAACTGTTTCTGCCCGCTGACGGTTTTTTTTTTAATTTTCTTTTCCTCCACATATCACCGTTTGGTATTTTCCAATAATTGATTTTCAATAAAAAGATTGATAGCTTTCATATCACTATCTATCATTTAATTTTTCAATTACTTATACAGAATTAATTATTCATTCATAATTACAAAAAAGATATAAAACGATCGAAATTAATATCATTGATTCATTCTAAACATGTTTAATTATGAATCAATACTTCTTTTTAGGCTGGAGAAGTCGTTGCGGAACTCCAAGAAGAGCAAAAATCTCTCATCTGGTTTCTTCTTAAACAAGTACGGCCTGGCATGGATTTATCAAAAGTAGTTCTACCCACCTTCATCCTGGAGCCACGATCATTCTTAGAGAAACTGGCAGACTCATATTATCATGCAGATCTTTTATCACAGTAAGTGAAGACTAGCAAATTATGCGAACAGATGATTCATTCATCTGATATGATATTAACTTAATTACAAATAAAATTTAAATTAAAATTTTTTTAGCTTGTTAAAAGATCATTAAACTGTTATTCTAATTTTTTCAAGTCTGGTACCATAAAGCTAGTTGAATAATGTTGAATAAAAATGAGTTGGATGTAATAACACAACATCAATTTACAGGGCTGTTTTAGAAGATGATGCATTCACTCGTATGAAAGGTGTTGTCAAGTGGTACCTTTCAGGTTTCTATAAGAAGCCTCAAGGTCTGAAGAAACCATATAATCCATTATTAGGAGAGACGTTTAGATGCTATTGGCAACATCCCAATGGCTCACGAACTTTTTACCTAGCTGAACAGGTAAATAAAAGTTATTAAAAGTGTAATATAAAAGTTTATACTGTTTTCAATATATCATTAATTGAAGGCTTACGATGGCTTCAAACTTTAAAACAGTTGTAACTAAATTGAACTATATGAAAAAGTATAAAAATTGTCTTATAACTTTTTTCGGATCAAATTTACGTCAAAAACAACGAGTTTGATTACAAAATAAATCTTCAAAGGAGTTAAGACGATTTTATGAAGTTAAAGACTTTCAAGAAAAAACTTTAAAATGTTCTGAGCAGACATTATTTGCTGTTTTAGGTTTCTCATCATCCACCTATCTCAGGATTTTACGTGACAAACCGCCAAGATGGCTTTACAATTAGCTCCACAATAATTGCTAAGTCAAAATTTTACGGAAATTCAACTTCTGCAGTTCTTGATGGAGCAGCAGTGCTAACGATGCTTCCACGTGGCGAGGATTACTCTATGACGATTCCTTATGCACATTGCAAAGGAATAGTTATGGGTACCTTGTCCATGGAGCTCGGTGGCAAGGTTAATATAGTTTGTGAAAAAACAGGTTATAATACAGAACTAGAATTTAAATTAAAGGTAAGTTTATTTAGATAACAACCAGGTTAAGAGTTTAAATTTTAATGTAGGTTTTTAAATAATAAATAAAGAAATTTTTCACCTGCCGTAAATTACGATTCTTTCTTTTTTAACATTATGCGAAATGCATTTATTATTTAAAAATCTCTATTTAAACTTTCACTCATAACCGGTCTTTTACTTTTTTAATTACTTATTTTTAGAATAAAAATAAATTGAATAAAATATTTTCATTAAGAAATGAAGTAATTAATTACGTGAATGATGTTTATAGCCCTTCCTTGGCGGTGCCGAACAAATGAATCAAGTCGTTGGACGAATAAAGCTAGGGAAAGAGACTTTAGCTACAATTTCTGGCTATTGGGATGGTCAAATAAATATAACAGATAAAAGAACAGGAGTATGCTTTCATAAATTTAATTCAATTACGAAAATTAATTTAAGTAATAATAAAAAAAAATTAATCAATAATGCTTTTTCTCAACAGCAAGAAAGTGTGTTGTTTAATTCCACTCCTGAAGTACGTCGAGCACGTCTAAAAAAATATACAGTACCTATTGAAAATCAAGGAGAATGGGAGAGTCAAAAGCTGTGGTTAGCTGTAACCCAAGCAATAAACAGAGATGATCAAATTGCTGCTACCGAAGCAAAAACAGTTTTAGAAGAGGCTCAAAGAGAACGTGCAAAAGAACGTAAATTGCATAATGATGAATGGATACCAAAATATTTTGTACAGGTTGTTGACATAACAATTTTATCAACTCTACTATTAATAGTGATAATAACTTCATTGTATTTTATTTAATCTACTGAATGTAATAAGTTAATCTCTTTTTTCACTGATAGGACATTATAACGGGTAACTGGATATACCGACATGCCGATATTCGACCGTGGGACCCACGTAATGATCTCGTTCAGTACGAACATGATTACATCATACGCACAAAAACTCGTCATAAGACTCCTATCATGCGAACCGGAAGCATTGTTTCTGCAGATCCACAATCACAGGTACAGGAATCAAAAATTGGCAAATGGAGGAGAAAATGGTTGAAGTAAAGAAGGAAATTGGGAACAAGTGTTTTTAAGAGGATGAGTGATACAATTGCATGCTTGTTGCTGTTATTTAGATGTTTAGTTGAATATTATTTATAAAAAATATTGTAATAAAAATGTATTTAATTTTATGACTTTGCTCTTGCTAATAATCTATTGGAATAGTATCACGAATTTTGGGCAAAACACGTGAGAATTTGTTGCACGCGTTTGTTTTTTATCGAGTGGCAATATAATGATTTCAGATGCCGTTATTACAGGCGGAGTCACGTTCATCGTTGTCTGTTCTTAAATCATCTAAGCGCCAGCTATCTAGCAATATGCCTTTATCAGAAGCTGCTCATGATTCTGGTAGTTCTTCAGAAGCACTACACTCTGACTCAAGTCAATCCGTCGGGAAAAGACGGCGATCAACTGCTCGGTAATTTTTTTTTTCTTATCTAATCAAAGATAATTATAGTAAACTAATTCTATAAATAACTATAAAGAGTTTTATTTTTATTAACAAGATCAGATAGCTAATGAGTATGGTTTCTTTTCATCAAAGAAAGTATCATTAAAGTATTTAAATTGCGATATAACAATTTGAAAGTCTTTTTATTCAATTGTTAAAGATGTTGAAAAAAAATTCAAAAAGGATGTTAATTAGAATTGTTTATTTCTAGAATGATGCACTCAATTAAAGAGGTCGAAAGTCAAATATTAGAGCACGGTGAAAAATTGAACCGAATTCAACGGTCATTAGAACAACTTGCTATCCGACAAAGAAGTATGAGGGAGCAAAATAGCAGTCCAAGCATGATGAAGAATTGTATAGATACAGTAATTATTATTGCTGTCGTTTACTTCGTGCAATATTTTGTAATGATATGGAATCGAAACAATACAGATGCCAAAGAAACATGGTAAGACAAGAAAATTTTATTTATTTACATATTATATTAACAAATATGCGAAAAAATTTTTTTATCTTTATATTGCTTTTTATTTTAATAACAATTACATCAACTTGATCAAATTTCTATTTATAATTGAAGTAGTATAAAGATACAATTAAGTAATTCTTATTAAAAATCATTTTGTAGATCACCGACAAATGAACTGTCGTTGGATTAAAAGTACTTCTTGAAATTTCTCCACTCTGCTCAGTTGTTGGGTTTCTTTAAAGTATATATAAATATATAAAAAGGGTAAAGACAAGAAAGGCATATTGTACTATTAAGTGTATAATTGAATCAGTCTTGTAAACTACGCACTGTGGCATATTTATTGCATAATCGTGTTTTTTCATACAGTTATAAGTCTAATTGAAAGGTTAATATCCGTATGATGTATATATATATATAATTTAAAGAATAACGCTCGATCCTCGAAAGATTATATACATATTGATATACATAATGTTTATAATTAATTTTATGGCTTGATCACTTTTGAAAAACGTTCTGAGTGAAGCTATCGATCTAATGGATTTTTATTTTTCGTTTTGTTTCTGTTTATTGTCGCTTTTTTAATTTGTCAGGGATTGAAGAACTGAACATTTTTAACAATTACAATTATTAATGATAATAATCAACTAAATCAATAGATATTATTTTCTTCAATTAATTTTTTAAAATGATAACTATACTTTTTTATACAAAACTATTACGAGTCAGTGTAGTCACTAATATTAGGACAATGATGAAGAATATATATTATTAAATAATTAAATTGTTCACAGTACCTAAATTAGAATAATAAATGCACCGAATAGGTAATATTGTTATAAATTGATAAAAAATAGAAGTGTTTGCTGTTTATAAGATTTATAACTTGAATACTGCTGTTATCGGTGTCTATAATATATTCTGAAGTTTTTTTTTTTTTTGATGTCATGTAGCTTATTATTATTTCTTAAACTCTACTTAGTTTTGTTAAAACTTTCCATAAAAATACTACCAGGGTATGTTAAAAATAGCTTGTCAATAAATTATAGTGGCTATTACAAAAGTGAATCATGATACAGAGTATTTCTGATATATTAGTGATATAATTGTAATCATATGGTTGCTTAATAGACCAAAAGTTGATCATTCCACTATAAAATGACGTCCTATGACAGTTATAATGATTTTTTCCATATTGTGAGATTTTATACAAGCACTTGATTATTTATTCCAATTATAAATGAAATAAACTAATAAGAATAAGAGAGAATGAATCTATTGTCCTTATGGCAAAAAATGTCAATATTTAAATAACTAATCGCTGCGCGATATTTCCCCATGTGATATTTTACTCTATTTAATCGCCAGATTATAAAACACTGATAGAACAAGAGACAGATTTAATGAAATATATTAATAACAGTGATATCAATATATTGAGGGTTTTGTTACAAAAAATAATAATAATGTATCAATTATTTGATTGGAAATTTTCTTTATTATAATCAAAAATTTATTTTAACAATATAACATCATGTCTACTATTTACATCTGTAAATAATGAGTTTATTTGTGAGTATTATTAAATATATTGAAAAAATGAATGAAAAAATGAGTATTTATCAACACATCGTAATTTTTAATTCAATTATATTAAAAAAATTAGTTTAATTAATACTGAATTGTAAATGAAATAATAATTGATTAAGAATTTCGTTCATCTGAATTACAATTATTTTAAAGTAGGTAATCACTGTATCTACACTATCATTATATCCTCGCATAAAAATTTATACGTAAATATCTGTTTCTGATTTTATAATAGGCTTGTTTCGGAAAAAGTTTTTTATGTATTGATTCACACATTCCTCTTCTGAAAAAAAAAACAATTATAAAACTCATGAAAATGAAAGAACTATTTCAGAATTGATAATTTATGATTGAATAATTGATTCTCACCTGGAAATGTGTTCTCAATAAGAAGCATATCTGAAACATGTTTACCGACTGCTTTAAACAGCAATCTATCTTGAATCATTTTTTTATTATAATAAGGCATCAAATATTTTACAACCCAAGGAGCAATCCTTTCTCTACAAGCAGTCAAATGTTCTTCAATATGAATTGGAGATTCGGGCATCATTTCTTCTTCTTCAGATTCTCCAAAAAGCTCAATAAACCTAGCTCTTAATCTTCCATGTTTCCTATAATTCTTGACAGATAATTCCATCATTTTATTCTTTAACTTCAAAACTTGATGAACTCGTTCAACAAACCAAATGCCTTTTTTTTTCTTCATTATTAAATCTTCTTTATTTTCTTCAGGTAAATAATTACCACTTTCATCTACAGCACGTTTTTTCATCTTTTGATAATTTGAAAATGATAATTTTCTTTTCCCACTATGCTGCTGATCAACACAGTTATTTTCTTTAATTTCCAATTTTTTTGTCATTTTTACAGAAGATGTATCATTCTTCGTGGCTGAAGTAGATGTTTCAGTACACATTTTACTTATTTCTTTATCGATATTCCTTTTAGACACACCTGAATGCTTTTCTATTAACGTCATTAAATCACTACTATCATCACTTTCACCAAACATATTCTCTAAATTTTCTATTAGTGAATCTCTAGACTCTTGGTCCTCATTTTGCGTTGTACTTCTTACATCAATTAATGTTTCTTCATCAAATATATCCGGTACATTTGTATTATCACTAACACTATTATTTACAATTGTCACATTCTTATTATTGTTCTTATAGTCTTCAACGTTGTTCATTTCATCATCTTTATTACTCGATGTATCCAGTAATTCTACTTTATCTTTTTTATCCCATTTATCTTCTTCATTAACTTTCATTTCTTTTTCTATTTCATCAATGATATTAGTTTCGCTTTTTTCTAGTAAACTTACATTGCACTTTGATTCATTTTCAAATGGCTGAACATCTGAATTATAGAGCGATTGAGTATTTTCTTGCATACTCAAATATTTTGCTTCAATAGGATTTATATCATATGATGTTTGTACTGAGACATCAGCAGTCTTAGGAGAAGAATCAAGAAAAATAGCTAATTTACTATGAATTTTTCGTTGATTAGTATTATCTTTTATATCCGATATCGTTTTGAGCATTGCTTGTCTATATAAAGACGTTGCTAGGGAAGCTTTAACAGCATTTAATTCCAATAAACTAGCACATCTTTTTAATTCAGCTTTAGAAATTTTTTTCTCTTTTATTGCTGTACAGCAAGTATTGTAATTGTTGATAATTGATTTATGAAGATAAGAAAAATACACCCTTCTAACCTGAAAACAAATTCATTATTTATTATTAATTGTTAATATTAAATTAGTATTAATGCTTTGTTAAAAATTATTCACAATAACAAACAAATATATATTTAAATACTGATATAATTTTTTATTGAATTTAATATTAGTTTAAAAGAATAGTGATATAAGTTGTAGTTAAAAAAAATTTCATGCATATGTATATTTTAATTTATTATGATAATGACGATAATAATTATGTTGAATTAAAAGTATTATACTTACCAAAGAAGTAAGCTGCAAAAATTCATCTTTGGAGTCAGCTTTACTAAAACAATCATTATCGAATATAAATGGTTGAAGAAGTGAACACATACTATCATTGTCTTCACCGTAAAATTCTGCACTTTCAACTTCACTTATTCTTTCATCTTTTTCTTTTTTTATGTTAAAAGGCAATGGTAAATCCATTGGTCGTGTCGCAGTCATTGTGATTATCACACAATGTTTTTTGATCGCGAATCAAAACCTAAACTTGCAACTTCGTTTAGAGAAGGTTAGAGTTGTTGTTATGGAGTACAGAATTTAGTACACGAACTAACCACATGAGGTGCTACAATCTACTTTTTTTTTATCAAATCTCGATAACTTTTCAACTGTAGGTAATTTTTTTTTACCATACCAATATAGATGGTTTTACCGACTGAGGTAAGACAAGAAAAACATTTCTCAGAAATTTGTCAGTAAGATGGCTTCAGTTGTTCTAAATGCTTTGAAACAAATTTTGTGCTCCGTTTCAAATCAGGCAAAGTTTAGATTATTAATCAATAGATAAATACATAATTCTCAATTTTATATTGTATAATTTTAGTCAGCATTATGAATAATGAAGCTAGATATAATGACTTAATTCCAATAATACCCAGTAAAGCTTTGTGTTCTGATTATAATTAAAATATTAACTGACCAGGTTATTATTAACACCTGCTTAAGCATATTATAACAAATACGTTGTAGTGAAGCAATTAAGGGATGACATAAATCCCCTAGTTCAGTGCATTTTCGAGCAATGTCGGATGAATCCGTGAATACAAATCAATGGAAACAACGGTTGACCGCGCATTTAATTTCCATTTTCCCCCCGCCTGGATACTACGAGTCCCATTATTGCTGTGGTAAATCCGAATTGGCATTAACGCTTCAATTGCTTAATTAAATCTCCTGTATTAGACTGACACACTTTTACCTGATGGAACTTATTTTTGTAAGTCTCTTTACATGATAGAAAAGCTACATCAATTCAGCTTACTTCTGTTATCAATTAAATTACTTTTCATATTTATTTTTTGAAAAATCCTAAGCGTATATTTTTAAAATGACTTGAGCAATTATAATGATTTATTATTCTATAAATTACATGTAGAAATATATAACTAACTCATCTTAATAATGACTTAGCAGAACAGTTATAATTATGTTAATGATATACTGAATAGGGTGTACATAGCAATAGTTAATTTATACCAAAAGAATGTTACATTGGATATTGTTGGCCTTTGTCGTAGCTATGTGATTAGTTAATCATCTATTGAATGACCACAGCTAATATATTCAAATTTGATTTGTTATATGACATCTGTGAAATGAGTTTTGATTAACTTTGAAGTAATAAGATTGTATGTAGTCAAAAACAACATTAGTAAATATTTCCTCTGAAATTAATCCACGTATATGTTTCAAACAGATAGTTTCACGAGAACTAACATGTGCTGCAGATCATTTCAAATATTATTTTAACTTTTCTGTAGAATTTAAATTAGTTGTATTTCCAACTAAAAGTTAATTTATAGAAGAAAGTTGATTTTTTAATATTTCATTCTGGTCACAAATATGATACATTTAATTTTAGTTTTTATCGTATCCACATGACCCTTCTTTTTACTGCTCCAACATCCTGAATTTCGAGTTCTTCAAGATCCAAAGAATTCGTCTATGTCTGACTGTGCTACGCAACTTAGTTTGCGTCCCCCAATTCTATTCACCTCACTATATCTTTTGCTTTCTCTACTTCTAGATGCCGTCATTGCCAAGCAAGTTTATGACCCAGACCAACGTCCATAAACTGTGCAAATGGTAAATCTACCGTAAGATCATCCCGCCCGAAAATGATGTATGGCAGATAGTACGACCTGCGGGACAAATTGACCCTTGGTATCCGCATGAGAGCTGTACATACTCTTCCTCTTCCTTTGGCTGGTCAACCTCACTATCAAGTAGGTGAAGTTGGATTAAAAAAAAATTTGCATCCGGTAGAATCAACTCATAAATTTATGTTTTTATTATCAAGTTTATATAGAACTT
Organism: Chelonus formosanus; assembly: GCA_028641665.1. Taxonomy (NCBI): domain Eukaryota; kingdom Metazoa; phylum Arthropoda; class Insecta; order Hymenoptera; family Braconidae; genus Chelonus; species Chelonus formosanus. Next base: position 18,961,471 of record CM054004.1, read on the forward strand.
TTTCTATCTCGATTTTTCAAATTGATATTTATTTTTCTTTTTAATTTTTATCAGTTTTCATGCCATTGAATTGATGTAAAAATTGTTGTAAATTGATTGAGTTGAACATTTATCAAAATATTTGTACAATTCAAATCAGTTTTTAGTTTATGGTTAAATTTATATGATAATTGCTCAATTAATCATAACATGGAGAATTTCAAAAACAGTTTCAGATTGCAAAAAATCATATTGATAATATTTTTCCAATTGGAGGTTGGTATTATTAATTGCTTATTCATGGAGGAATGATAGAAAGCATAGATCCATGGGTTGAAACTCCTACTTCATTTATTTTTTACACTGGATAAGACGGAATGTTTGAAGGCGTACTTAAATAGCTATTACATCACAGTTAATCCGTTTCTGTTAACTTACACCTGATTAGTTTACAATGGCACAACTATTGGAAAGGTAAAACCATTGCTTGTGCACGCCTGTTTCCGGTGGAATAATCACCACCAGCACATATAGAGTCTCCAACACAATAACAAAGTTACTCTTGTGGCTTTGTACCTCATTCTGTTCAATGATTATACACGTTGATTCTCGAATGTACCAATGTCATACGATGAGAATGTTCAGATAAAACTATTGCAGATAATACCTTGGATGGTTTAAAAACCGCTTGGTGTAATGTATTCTAACCTTTTCTAGGTCTGATCATATTAGTTTGCTAATAATTTGTAGTATTTATACTAATTTAGTCATTACTTGTGTATAAATAGTTCATTAATCATATTCTCATTGGATGTAGGATTGCATAAAACTCTTCCTACGTAAAAGTATCTCGACAAATCTTTAATACTTCATTATCTCATCAGAAGCGTAGTAAATCGATTACTACTAACATCAGTCAAAGCTTGATGGTGATGAACACAGAGTAGTAGCAAATAGACCACACCTCTTCAACCACCTACGTTTTTCCCCTTCTATGTCAAGTGTGTGGATTTAACTTAGCGATATACACACCTGTACTTATATACTTTTATGTCATCGTAAAGTGAGGCGTAAGTAATAGGGCAATTGGTACCATAGTGGTTATTGTGAAAAATCAGTATAAGCGGTGAGGAGTTAATAATAGCAGATCACTTTCTTCCTCTCAGTATCTATTGTATTTTAGTTCATATTACGGCACGTATTGTGGCTTTCAGAACGTCGATAGAAATCCCGATGAAGAGAGTGATGAAAGCTGCACGAGCTTTATGGTTGAATTATTTTTTTCTTTTATCGTAAAATGTTCCTTCGGGATGGAGAAATTATTCTTGTTTAAACTCTAAAGTTTTTGAAACGACCCTCAGAGCGAGGGTGGAAATTAATCCGGAGAATTTCGAGGGTTTGGTACGTAGAGAATGATGGAATGGTGGATCGACGTGCATCAACACGTCGCGCACGCGGTCGGTGCAAGTAGGCTGGAAAAAAATGGAGAGAGCATCGACACGAGACAAGGTAGGATGGAAAAGAGAAAAGGGTGAAATGCAGCAGCATCTGGCGTTGTAAACGACCTCACTCTTTTTCACTCACTTTGTATTAATCTTTTTCACTCACTCACATTGGTTCTGTCAGGCTTTGCTGCTGTTGTCCCGACGTTACTTCCATGACGGTGAGCTTCAATGCGCGCCGATAGTCGCGGCGGGAAACCAACGAGCCTACCCAAAGTCGTCCATGGTTTCCACGCATCCAACCCAACCTGAGCTCGTGGTTAACACATACCGATTTTCAATGTGTGCAAGTGAACTCGCGGTAGATATCATGAGATAGACAGTTAGTGTGGTTATAGTCCTCGTCACACCAACACCAAGATTTGGCTCTCTGAAATAATAATAGAAGAATAAAAAATAGAAAAAATAGAGAAGTATGATAGGAAGATAGTGGGAAAAAGGAAGAAGAAAAAAAGTAATAATCTCAGGGATCTTTTAAAATCCATCGAAGCAGACGAAGCCGCCGGATTGTGTCCCGTGTGTCGAAGAGAATGAGAGACGTTTCTTTCCTCTTTGCTTCCATGTACATAACTTTCCATGATGCTTCGACTCATTTTTCTCATTTTTTTTGCTTGTTTTTCGAGTATCCATCTCGATCTCTGTCTTCTGTGTAGTCGCTTCCCAAAGAAAGCTGTGATGTTCGTAGGATATCTTGAAGAATAGTAGATTGTATGTAGGATAAACAGGGAAGCCTTGGTAGATATTTATTGATTATTTATTTTGTCTTTCATATGCATATCTTGAATAATTTTAGGGAACAGAGAAGGTATAGCAAATATTAACCTAGATAATGCTTTGATGAACCTAAATGCTCTATAAATAACCACTCTTGATCTTGTTGTATCTAGAAATTTTTGCTTTGGGATGAATAACTTGGATCTTTTTTCTGTTTAACTTTGATGAGGATTTTATTTTTATCATGCTTAGTATTCAATAATCGATAAACAATTCTTCCAAGTATAGTTCTAAAGCTTCGGAACAAAAATTAACATTTACATAAGCGAACAATTTACTTTTTTCAAAAACTATTCCTGTTTTGTCGTCTCTTTCTGAAGTCAGCATTGAAAATTTTTTATTCAAAAATTAAATTTCTTCAGAATTTTATTTTTAAATTATGTATTCACGTTATATCATTTTTTTTTGTATCTAATAATATGTTGAGAATAGCTACATGAATTCTGATTGAAAATATCTTTTTCAATACATTTCAAAATAACTTAAAGTTAGCTATATTGATCGAAAATCTATCAAGTTTTTGTTAAATTATTTGATATTTTCTTCAAAAATACTTCTTTCTAGTTTGATTTTCAATTTTATTGATTTTGAATTATGCTGTACAAATTGTTAGTATACACCAACTCTCCCTAAAATAGTTCAGGAACCTTAAACTATTCAAACTCAATTAAATTTCTATTCCAAGTTAAAAAGGTCAAATTACCAAGTCGATTAGCAGTTTCATGGTAAAGATTTCAATAATTGTCGAATTGAGTTAGTTTATAAATTGATTTCAACAATTGACTAATGATACTTTGATTATTCATCAAAAGTTAATCATCTCAACTGATAATTAAACTAAAACTTTATATATAAAAATTCTTTGAAAAAAGAAGACAGAGATTGATAAAACATCCAAGTTTTGCTGAAAGACATTCAGAGATGCATAAATTCTTTGGATCCAATTCGATCATCAAAGCTCACTTCTAGATCTTTCTTTCAAGATTAATTCAAAAGCATCCTTTTAAAATTTCTTGAATATCAGTGAAACATCAAAAAGAAAACTGATGTATAAAATGGGTGTCTTTGCAAGAAGAGCATGATGTTCACAAAGATGATGTGGTCGTTGATATTATTTAGCATCCATAACATGGATCTTGACAGTTATTAAAACCATGAAAAAATACTGTCGACCATACTAGAGGCATGACAGTGTACAGATCGGATCGTGGTATCAAAAGGTCTGCAGATAAAGTTGAAAAGTGTATGAATAAATAAAAAAAAAGGATTTTTTGGCGTCACGTTGAACGCCACGCACTGACGCATCAACGCGGGCTACTGTTGAAGGGATTCGACATTCGATGGGATTGACGAGGGTGCATGAGGTGCACTGGAAGCTAACAGAGGGTGATACGTGGAGGAGGAGGAAGAGAGATGGGATGTAGAGTCAAGGTGGGAGGTGGCGGGCGACGTTTTGGGGATGGTAAAGCTGGGGCATTCGGGGGGCACAGGATTTCACGGAAGGCTGATCACGAATGGACGCGTCTCCCGCAGCTCTGCCGCTGACAGCCAGGAATTGGAATTGCATCGGCGTCGCTCGATAGCCAGCCAGCCATCCAGCCAGAGAGTTGAAGCCGCTCTAGGCCGTTGCTGCTGCCTGTTAGGCCGTTTGGCTGCTAACACTCACTCTCTTTCTCCATTTCTCCTCTGCTTCGTTCTCTTCTTCCTTCTTCTTCCTCTTTCTCTATTCCACTCGTGCCTTTAGCTTACACGTTCACCTTCCAAATCCACTCGAGCTCTCCGAGGCTTCCACGCGCGAATGGATCCGTGGACATGGCAATCTGATGGCGTATCAGTCCAACCTAAAGACGAATGGAAATTCTCCATCTTTCGATATTTTTCGTTTCAACTAAAATTCACGAGCATGGATTTTTTCCTTTTATTTGTTCTTCATTCAATGTGTTGCCACTTTTTTTTTATGATTAATTGAGTTTTGAAAAAATCTGTAAATTAATTATGATTATTTTAAAGTTCATACCAACTTTAGTTGAAATTTTTTAAATTTCTTAAAAATATTTCATCATTATTAATTTTGAATTTAGATGATAATTTTAATTATTATGATACTCTATTTAATTTAACGTGATTTAAAAAGAAATGACAAGAAGATTAGAAATAATTTTAGTGTTGAAATGTTTGACTTTTTTCTCTTTTTGTTAGTAGTAAAGTAATAGAATCACAATTGTATTTCTCAGTAGAACTTTTTTCGTTAGTTGTGATGATTTATAGGGATTCAGAATGTACACAGAGACATGTTACTGATTCAAATAATCTACAGATTGATACCACATTCGTATAGCCATGAAACCGGATATGTGGAGCACACAAAAAAAAAAAGACAAGTGCAATTCACTATCAGAAACGGTACCGTTTCTATGTTCGTCTCTATGTTTTTCGGCGTTTGAGAGATTGGATTTTTTTAATTCGAAAATACAACAACTCTCATTCTGGCGCCGTCGGTGCGGTTACGTGTCCACAGGAAACGAGGGAAAGAGGTTTTCGCACTCACATTCACATTTGTGAATAGATCGATTGTCATAGTTTTGTCGTAGCTAAATCACAAATATGAAAAAATAAATAGAAAAAAAATAACAAACTATACGATCTGCTTCGAAAAATAAATCCTCGAATATATTGGTGGGATTTGAGTGATAAAAAGTCGTTTTTTATTTTTTTTATAATGGCATATGTGTGCGTGTAGTATTTTAACAATTTTTTCTCCGTTCAGCAAAGCCAATCATCTATTTTGGCAAAGTAATGATCTGAATAATGATGAGATAGTTTAGAGTCGTTAGTTGTTGAACAAAAATAAATAATCGTTATCAATGAGGATTATTTGTATGAATAAATAGGTACAATGTAGCCATTAAGATATCTTGAATATCTCCAATTTTCTTATTTTCGTAGAAATAAAAAGAGAAAAAAGAGAGAACAAGGTACATATTTAATGTGGAAAGAGGTAGAGAGGCGACAGGTACATCCGATTTACGTCGGTGACGACCTCGCCCGACTGCTTTCTCGGTCGTTCCGCATGATGTATAACAGAGTCGAATGGGGCCAGTTACATGGATGATCTGGCAGAAACGATCGATACCTTCATCGCGGAGGGAGGAAGTACCAAGGCACTTCCCGTTCCTTGGCGCATGAAACTATCGACTCGTTACTCGCCTCAATTCACCATGTGACGATATCGTCTCCTATTATCTCTAATCGATTTTTCTAAATATGTCACCATATTTTTTATCATCTTTTTATACATATTGAATCATAAAAATTGCTTCGAGAAATTTTTCACTTTTATTGGTGGTGGATTGTAAAGCTTGCAATTTGGTATGGATTGTGGATTTTTTATTTTTATGTTGACAGTGAATTTGTGGAATTGAGTTTAATAGTGGATGATATTTGATTTTAAATGAGTTTCACTTCTTGATAATTATTTTTGTTTATTGAGATCATTTGACGAGACACTGCATTTCAATTCTTATTAGTATAAAAAAAATTAATTTTAATGAAAAAAATTATATTCTGGTAAATAGATTATATTAATTACTTAAATTACAATTATTTTTTTTTTTAAGATAGAATTATGCATTTAATTATAAACATTTATAGTTAATAAAATGCATTCTTTAAACTATAAAAAATTAAAAGATTATTAGTTTTAAATATTATTATCAATATAGAGGAAAGTAACTAAATATGGGCTACTATTTTGTTTTTGCCTCAAAAATAAAAAACTATTAAAAAATAAATCATTTGTTGACATCAAAATGATCACACATATATTTTTAAAGAACTAAGTAACAGTATTATATTCTTAATATTATAATATATTATTAAATTGATCATTAAATAAAATATCGGTTTCGAAAATTGTTACTAGCCCATATTAAAGCACTAGCCCACATTTAGTTACTCTTCTCTATTTATAATAATATTTAAAATTTTTTAAAAATTGATGAGATCTTTCATATTTTCCTAAATTTTATCATTGACTTCAGTGACTATTAACGGATTTTTTAGTACCAATCGGGTTACTGAGGGAATCAGAGCAATAATGCTCTGGAAAACAGACAAAAAAATAATAATAAAATTGTAAAATCTACTTATAGTAATATCCTGTTGGTATGCTATACAATCATTGTACAAATCCTAGTTTTTTCATCGTATCCTGCACAAACATGACACAATAATACTTTCAAGTATTAAATAACAATTAATTTCTGTAAGACACTCAAACTAGAAGGATATATTTTTCAATCTTGGTACACTGTAATTTCCGAAAAATTGAGATGTTTAGCAATAAAACGTTTAAAGTGTTGAATAATTAAACACCTAAGTATTTACAATGTTGAACACCATAAACAAATTATAGCATTTTGGTAAACGGCAAGAAACGTTCAAAAGTTGTCTACAAAATTACCATAGTTCGTTTATGATGTTTAACATTATAAACACTTTAGATGTTTAGTTGCTAAACACTTGGATTTGTAGTGTATTGATTAATTAATTTCAGTAATTTTATTAATATGTTTTAAATCATTTATCTGATTTTCTCAGTTTTCATTATTGCAATTTTTTTGTTAACAATTTAATTTATTGAAAACTAATGATTGAATTCATAAATCGTCATTGATTCCTATAAATTTCTCTATCAGCTTATTATTCGATTCTATTATTCTTTAATAATGTTAAAATGTTATCCTAAAAGTAAATATTTATTCAGAAAATTTTATTACTAAGATAAAAAAATTGATTTTTTATGCTATAAATGTTGTATTTGTCTTTAAATCTAGAAATTGAAATCAGAATGAATTTAAATAGAATATTTATACTCATATATCTCTTTACCCTTCATGAAAGTGTATTATTAACAAAACGATTCCATTATCATTTTAAAGTGACGATAAATATAAATGGTTTGGGCTTGATGAAAGCGATTATAATGAGGAATGGAGATGATTATTACTTGTGAGTAGAACAAGCATTAAATGGAGTCGTCTTATATTGGGTAGCAGTGTAGGATGCACGAATGAGGAGAAAGGGTACATGTTAGCACAGACATTGTAACGAAAAGCAATGTAGTGATGCCAGCCACGTTTTAGTCGAGTTAAAGTTCCCTTTTTGTTACCGCCCATTCTCTTGTCATAACTGGGGGGTTGTATCGATAGTCTTCAAAATAGTTTGTCGTGATGCTAATAATGTTTGTAGTCTCACATCGTCACCCTTTTTCTACGTGTACTTCTTCTCTAACCCTTAGCAATTTTTTCTACCCTTTATGACACCTCATCTGTATGACTTATGCTGATGGCATATCGTTGAGCGTAATTGCACGGCAAAGGGCGAAAGAACCCTTAACATTTATAACTACAAGTATTCTTTCGTTGGTCATTCTATGAGAAAGATGAAGGAGGTGACACGATGTTTTCCAGGGGCTTGACCCTCTTGAAATGTTGAAAGATGTAAATTTCACGATATTTGTATTCGGGGGATTTTTTTTTGAACGTGCGAAGGACTAAATTTTATTCGATGGTCATATGTCAAGTTCAGTTTCTCGTTATGTGAATTTATTTATTTTTTAAATTGATGGCAACGAAAGCGTTCGAACTTTTTGGAAATTTTTGTTTTCATCACAATTGATTATTATTGGTGGTTATCAATAATTTATAAAATGAATATTTTCAAACCTCTTTTCAATACAATAATCAAATTTATTTAAAACAATTCATTATCATTATATTTTAGTGACAATGATCACTATTATCAGGCCATCAGATGAAACTACAAATTGAATTTAAAGTAGTCTTAATATTCTAAACTATAAGTATTAATTAGTCTTAATATACTTAGTTATTTATATAATTAATAAACAATTATTCGAGAACTGTATTTATTTGCGTGATCATTTGTAATGTGATTAATTAAAACAAGGTCATAAACATGAAGAGAAAGGAATTGTAATTTTTATTTGAGTACATGTATGATTGCACTCAAAAAAATAATAGTTGAGTCCCATAGTTGGATTTACAATCCTGTGTTAATTTCTCATTTGACAGAAAATAGTTGAGTCCTTTTCGAACTATTAATAGTAAATCCAACTATTTATTTCTCTCAGTGTGTCTCTTCGAGTATAAAAATAACAATAAATTCATTAATGAGAATACTTTAAAATTATTTCTTGTACAAATTTTATAATATACTAAAATTATAAAAATTATTATTTATTTATTTATATAGTTTACAATTTCAATTTACAATAAAATTTTTACGACAAAAAATTGTAATGCATCCTAATTGAAAGTTGCTTAGTGTCATTTGTTTACACTGAAAAAAATATATAGTTGCATTTATTATTAATAGTTCGAAAAGGACTCAACTATTTTTTGTCAAATAAGAAATTAACACGAGATTGTAAATCTAACGATGGGATTCAACCAATAATTTTTTAGTGTAGATATTGTATTTTTCATATATTTTTTCAATCTCGAGAATTTTATTATATTGTAAAATATAAGAAAAAAACTAGGGATATTTTGAAGAGATAGTTTATTAAAATGACAAGATCAATTCAGCTTAAAGAAAATGATTGCCAATCGATGTATAGATGAAAACATAAAAATATTTTACAATATTTATCAACACCTTTTCACATATTGAGGTATTTGATTAAATTATTCAAACAATCCTCAACTTACTTTAAAAATAATAATTATGGATTATGAATGCCCGATATTATTCGAAATAATGTCAAAACGATTCAACTATTTCAGTAATGATGTATTAATTGTTAATTCAGTAATCAATTGAACAGATTATGGTCATATAACTATTAATCAATCGAATTAGTTAGTCATTTAGTCAGTGATCGAATAATAATTCAACTAAGTTTATTAAAATCCATCAGATTGACTTGAAATAAAACATTTAGAATAAAAATAAAAAAGACTGAAAATTTCGAAGCTCATTTTCTATGCGCGCGTGTATTGCAAACGAGTTGCCCGGGGGATGGAAAAGAAAGTGCTAGAAAGTAGATAAAAAGAGAGAATGAGGGCGAAAGAGGAAGAGAGAGGTAAGGTCGAAGGGCGGAGATTAAGGGCCACCAAGAGGAGATGAGTTTGTTAAAAAGGCAGAAGCGGGACAGCAGCACGCATCAGAAACATCAAAGCGACAAGACGAAATGAAATCCAACCTTTCTCCTTCTTCCTTTATCCAGTCTCCTGCGCCATATCTTTTTAGACTCTTCTTTTCGAGTCTCCATGGAAAGAGGAGGTCCAACATAGTTGAGCACTGTTACCCTCGCATTTCTACACTTTGACTCTCTCTCTATCTCTCTTGACATGTTCTTTTTTGCTGCTGCTTACATTTTTCACCAATGTATCTATACAAGACTTGAGTATCTACATTAAAGCATATAGATATATAAAACGCACTTTGATGTTATATGTATATGTTTAAGTAGATGCGCTTTTCTTCCATTTACTTACGACTCTTATTTTTTTTATTCCACCAAGTTGGTGTACTAGAACAAGTTAGCATGATACCCTAGTGATTTCAAGATTCTCTAGTATCTTTATAATTATAATTCACCGAGTGTTGCTTCACCACAACTTGAATTTCAGTGTGTATTGTTGAGAGAAGATGAAGAGATTCAAGTAGGGCTGTTATTTTTTTTTTTATGGAAAATGGTGCTTGGTTTATGAGAATTCAAACTGGTAGGGAACAACAGAAGTTGAGAAAAAAGTTTTTATATCTCAACAAAACTCCTCACTGTCTGTTTCAATGATACTTATTCTTTTTAGTTATCTGTTCGATTCAGTTCTTTGTTAAAAATTGAATTAAGAAATAACGAAATAAAATGTTCTCACTGAGAATAATGTTGATACAATTCTTGATAATTTTCATAGCTGAAATATCTTATGGTTTGGTGGACTGCTACCTCGTTTCTACTTGGAGAGCAATCAGATCATAAATATGTATCCTTACTGTTAAATTCATGGAAATTCTTTAATTAAGTTATTTTCGTTTTGTTGTCTTTCTTTCTCTCATTCTCATACTTTCTGTATTCTGCAAAGATGAAACTACTTTTGCGAATCCTCGGACCTCGACTGCGACGGGCGTCTGAAGGAAATCCTTGTGGGAAGTGTAGCAGGCTTGAAATCTTCTTAGGCACACTCTGGAATTACATAAACGTTTGCGAGTTGGCATTGAATTTATACAGACTAACGAGAATACGTTGTGGTTATTTTGTGTATTTCACCAAGATTCCTTCGTTTGTCATTTTTTCGTTTCTTTCAATCCAAATGTTTCCTCTCATTTTTTTCAATATTAATATTCAAAATATAAATATTTTGAAATAATCAACTTTTTGTTGAGCAGAAATTGGGAAATTAAATTGAAGAATAATAATAAGAGGGATAATGTGTTGATCGAGTAATGAATAAGAAATTGGTCGTTTAATTGATTTTTTACCATGAGGAAGGAAGTCGTTCAATTAGTGACCTAATAAACCTTTAATCTACTTCGGATCTTACTCGAAGGTAAACAAGTTGATTGTGATTAATTGCATCGTTTACTGTACATGAAAATATTTTCTTAATTTTTATAAATATGCTCATAACAATATTTTAAATAATCTATATTAAATTACTAAAATTAGATTGTTTAAAAAATAAATTTCATAATTATAATTATTATATTAAACATAATATTGGAAAGATAATATATCTAGAATGATAGCCAAGATTTACTCTAAATTCTATAAATAATGAATTAAATAATTAAATGTATAGTAATTATTTATTTTGCGATTACTTGATTTTTTTATCTTAAAAACATCGAAAATAGATGAATCTTCATGGTTTTAATCTCAAAATGCAAATTTTACGATTAATTTATAAAAAAAAATTGCTGAATAATCTAAATTGAATATATTAACAATTTGAAATCAATAAACAGAATATTTTTCTGTCATATATGATACGAATTTAAATATATTTTAATTAAATATATTTTATTAATATTATGAGAGTCAAAAATATTTTTAAAAATTGAATATTTTTAAATAGGAAAAAGAAGAGTAAAGTGAAACGCTCGAGCAAATATACTATTTTATTACAATAAGTTTAAAAACGCCTATTTCATTTTTTGTTTATCAATTTTTTATTTCATTGATACATTAAAAGTTATTAACATTTTTTATTTAACATTAATTATTAACAATTATTAAACTGTAATTAGTTTACATTTTTTCATGGTGTTTCACTTTACCCCATCCTTCCCCTATCATTAAGAATAAAAAATAAATAAAGTTGTCCTTTTAAACAATTATGTAAAAACTAGTTAATCTTCAGTGTTGTTTACTATTATCAATAATACTTTACACCTTACTTTTATCAAATTTTTTTATATCGTCTTTATGTAACAGCGATCCCTCGGAATACCTTTACGGCGTCTCTATAGCAACCCTACTGGTACAGACAATGGAAGACGCCGTCAACGATATCGAGACTACTTACAGATCTCTTGAGAATCGACGCCTGCTTATTCTCTCGCCATTGCGATTTCATTTTCAGGCATTAAAAAATTTCTTTTTAAACAAAAATAAATATTTATAATGATAAATCCAACTTTACTGAGTATCATCATGATATTAATGATTAATGTGAGTAACAACTCACTTGAAAATGGAAAACACTCGTGTAACACGTGCAAACGATGAATGGTCTAGGCAGAAGTAACTTGTTCTTGATGAATTGTCTGCACGTGTCTGAGTAGCACACGCTTGGTTAATTACACACTGATCAAGCTATTACACGCTTTCAAATCATTTTTCTCTTTAACGTATTATATGATTTTTAAATCAGCGAAAGATCAATATTTAATGCATTTATTTCAAGCATTTTCTACTTTAAAATGTTCTTTCTACCCTTGTAAGGTTGATTGATGTGCTTGCCGGAATTTCTGATAGACAGTAAACTTGTCTTCTTTTTTTTCTCTACCAACGTTTCTGCATAGACAAATGCTTTCTACAACTTGTCGTTTTCTTTCTCGTCAGTGCTTTCGTTCGAGGAGATTTTCGCGGATTTATTATGTGAGACGCCTTTCACGTGACGTTATCCCACTGTGATATCGAAAAATCGACTGTAAATCTCGTGCCCTAGAGCCAACAATATTTTCATCATTTATCATTTTATTCTTGTTGAAAACAAAAGAAAGCTGAGTCATTAATTTTATGCATACTATCATTCTGTCTTTCAGAGCCTAGTATAATATTTGTAGTTTTACAAACTCACCCTGATGCCTCCAACTCCAACCAATGATACGATTGGTAATATTTTTTTTTAATTAAGTCCACGTTGTATTCATCGATAAAAATAATTTTAATTAATTAAAAGCTTTATTTTTAAACACGTCTGTGTAACTCAATGTATGCAATTATATGTCCATTTAAAAATATTTAATTAATAATTAATTAATTACAATGGATGATACAAAAGATAATGAAAAAACGGTAATTACAGTAGATACGTTTTTTTTCGAATGGCTTGGATTTTTGTTATTTTAATTGATGCAATTATGATGAATATTTTTAATTATTGTTTCATTTCTCTCGTTTTTAATCAATTTTTGATATATGTTTAAATTGGATTGGTTAGAAATTTTTATTACACGCTAAAAAGTAATGGAAATAAAATAATTAATTTGAATACTTACGAAAAGTAAAGGGATGTAAAATTTTTTATTAATAATATAAATAAATGTAATTCCAATAACATGTTATTGTGTCTGGAGACAATTAATATTTAATAGTTGTAGAAATAATACTGTTTTCTTTAAATTAATTTTTTCATTAAAAAGCTTTAAAGACTATCTAGATAATTGATTGACGATGTCGTGAATAATTCCTTTAGAAAGATAATCGGAGGAAATTTCTGCACTAACTGTAAGTAGATAATGACAAATGCACTTTTTGAATAATGGAAGCACAAATATTTGCGTTCAACAGTAAATTTTGAGTTGTCGAAGTAATTTTTAAATTATTGTAAAAAATTATTTTACTAACAATAAGACAACTCGTGCACGCACCGTAAATCCTAGTTTTTCAAGATGCATTATTTTAATGTAGATAAGTGTGTTAAATATAACGTCACCCATTTGATTAACATTGTAATCACTTTTTACACAGTTACAAATACATTAAAAGGGACTAAAATGTTAATCAAATGGGTGACGTCATATTTAACACGTTTAGATGTGTAACAATAATGCACTTGGATTTACAGTGCGGAGAAAATTTTATAGTAATTTTTATTAGTCAATTTACAGTAAAATTAAGTTGCAAAAAAGAATTAAAAATTAATAGAGTTGCTTTTAGTAAAAATAACTAAAAAACTTAGTAGAAAGGTTACGGCTGGTAAAAATGATCAAAATAGGACTATTTACTACTTTTTGATAATTTTTACTAAAAAAACCTATTATTGTTTAATTTTCATTGTTATTTAATTATACGGCAAATTGATTAATACAAATTACTTAGAAATTTATTTTATTCCAAAAGTACCAAGTTTATTTATAAGAATTTAAAATTTATTGTTGAATATTCATATTTTTACTTCTAAATTTCGAAACGTGTCCTCGTTGGTTTTTAGACTTACATTTAATAAAAAAATTCCCTTCATGTAGTTTTCACTTATTTTAAATATTGTCGTTTATACATGTGGGGAATACGGGGCAAAACAGATCCATGGGGCAAGACGGCTTTTTGGATTTTTGGTAGCTTAATGAGGCAAAACGGATTCTCCGAAGCTGTTAGTATGAAAGTTAACATTGATTTAAAAATATGCTTATCGCTCAAATTGCATTATTATGTGTATAAGTCATTTTAAAATTCAAAAAGCCATCTTGCCCCATGGATCCGTTTTGCCCCGTATTTCCCTATTAAAACCTGTCTTTCCTTTGCTATGGACAATGGGCCTTGGAAGCAATAAATAAATATTTTTATTTTATTATTGTTTAGAAATTAGATAAATACAATTTTGTTAGCGAGTATTTATTATAATTTAAAATAATCTTCTTATTAAATAATATTAATAATACATTGTTTTGACCACAAATGTGTAAATAATTTGTATTTAAAATTTTTGAATTTAATTTTCAAAATGACAAAACAATAATTCTGAATAGAAATAACACAAATTATTTTCATTGTTTAATTTTTTCTTCAGCCACTTTCATAAATAAATATGTATTTATCAACGAGTTTGATGAAAAGTTCTCTTATTTGAATTTATAGTTAGCTGTGATAACATCCTCATTGTTTTCTCTCTTAACATCATTTAAAACAGGAAAATTATAGTTAATCACCAAAGTTATATAGAATTGTATGTGATATTTTGATAATAATAATTGCCATGATGATTATTATTATAACTATACTGACAATTGGTATGTGATATAACCAAGTTTGCATCGGTCAGTAAACAAATTTTAGTGGAAATAAAAGCACCACAAAATGACTGATACTCAGAAGGTATAACAAAAACGTAAACAAATAGCTACAAAATGAAAGTATACGTGTCGGATGTGTATTACATCAGTAAAAATCAGTAAAATAAATCTGTGTAGTATATTTTGTGTATGTCGTCCCATATCGTCGCATATTTGTGGCAGTGTTGTCCGCTCATAAATAAAGACTCTGAGTGAAAAACAAAACGGCAATACCCAAAATAACGAACAAATGTACCTATCACTTCTGGTACATAAAACCGTGTACACGATCACGGCTCGACGAATGTTGAAATAGGAACGATGTATAAAATCGAGGGATTGCAGACGGCTATGAGGGGTAAAGGGGGGCTCGTCCTCACAGAAAAAAAAGATTGAAACAAATAAAGCTGAGTTTACACGTGCGACGAACGTGTGCTTTTGTTCTCGCGAAAAAGCTAAAATGGTAGACTAAGTTTTATTGAGTAAAATGGCCATTTAACAGAAAATATAATTATGCACTTGATAAAAAGAGTTCTTTATTTTCTAATAAGTAACGATGAGGAGGTGGAAAAAAATGGACGGCTCAGTGTTGGATAATGGAAAGAAAGTACATTAGGAGAAAGAAAGAAGGAGAGAAAGGGCGAGAGAGTGGACTGCGTAATATAATTCAGTAAGTTTATGACTGGCCCGAGGGAACGATGGCGGTTTGCATATAACCAAGGGGTAAGTTTGCTATGAAGGTGGAGGAGGTGGTGGAAGAGATGGAGGAGGGTAGAGAAAAGGGGGTCGGTCGGCCGTATTTCTTGTCTGGTGAGCTTTACGGTGCCACGTTGTACGTTATGACCGCCGAATGGATTATCGTTCCTTCATGTTTCTCTTGCCTTTGCTTCCTTGCTATTCGTTCCTATAACAGGACGTCGTTTTCTGCCACGGCAAAGGCATGCAAAGTAGGACGACTCCCTCAAGGAAACCCCTCGATTTTCTTTTTTATCCGCAATACTATATATCTCCCTTGTATCTTTGTAAAGAAGTCTGCACTGCAGATAAATAAACCTTTATATACTTTTGCACCGATAAAAACCACTAGGATCCGTCCGATAGATGACACGAGGGAAAATGAAAAGGAAGAGACCAAGACGAATGATATTGAAACTCTTGTGTACACGCACTGGTTGACTGTCCTCAGGCATGTGTATCCACGTGCTTTCCTTAGGTATACATACACTAGTGTATGTTGGAACTCCATGAGTTTGGATCCTATCTTATTCTGGATAACATTGGCCGCCATCATTGGGATCACTCAACTGGAATTGATTTGAATGTTTTTTTTAGGCTTGTGGCTTCTTCATTTCTTGCATCCATATTTTTTGTTGATGTTTTGATTGCTTAATGTTGTATTATTCATATTAATGTTGTTAATTTTTAATGGGAAATCATTTAGGAGGGAACCTAAGAGTAAATATTTGTTCATGTTGAAAATGTAATACTTGAAGAAAAAAAGCTGTTATACTTTTGAAAAATAAATATTTAATATTTATTTCATTAACTTCTTATTTTTTATTTTACATATTTAGTCAGTAAAATTAATTATTTATGTTGTTAATCAATTTATTTTGTGTCCGTTCAACTCATCTACATACTAAATTATTTATCTATGATTTTACCAAAAAATAAGACTATTTTAAAATGTTCATTTATTATGAACTGTATATTTTCAACTCAATTTGTTTTTTCTGAAAATATACACTTTTCATACCTCCTTTAATTTGTTTTTTCCTCCATTTATTTTCGAATAAAATATTTATTTATTGATCTTCAATTACGCCATAATGAGAATTAGAATTTTTTCATTAACAATTTGTTTATTTTAATGGTTTGTCAATTTTCCACCGCACATCAGAGGCATTAAATGCATTATCATTTTACTCTGAGTGTTTTCATTGCAAAGCACCAAAAGCTCAGGGTCACAGGCACCACGTTCAGGTCATTACGAAATGCAAATTGTACACGAGCGATCAATGAGTTTATATGGTGTCCCACGCAAGCAACAGCAATGTGCGTAACGCCATTTAACTGGTTATAGGGTTTTAGAGTTAAAATGTGTTGAGACGGGGTGAAATGGTCACCCACACTCTCATCTAGCTTTGACACGCGCCTCGTTACTTTATTAATCTTTTTTTTCTTTATATATTCACCCTTTCTCGTATTTTAATATTGAGTCGTTTAGATTTTTCATGTAAAAAATACTCAGAAAAAATTATCTTGCTAAAAAAAATTAAAACACTAGCTAAGAAAATCAATTCACACATAGTGTAAACAATAAGTAAATATTTAATATATTGTACATTTTCTTTAATGTCATTTGCACACGACAAATTTCGATTTTCAGCAAACGTGTTGTTTTTACACATTTAATTGTGTTAAAGGTGATGTCATCCATTTGATTAACATTGTAGTCATTTCTTACGTGTTTTTAAGTGTTTTAGAAATGATTGCGATGTTGATCAAATGGATGACGTCATTTTGAACACACTTAGATGTGTAAAAACAACACGTTTGCTGAAAATCGAGATTTGCAGTGCATTTAGGGAAATTTGAAAGTTCTAGACAAATCTGACTGAAAAGTTTTCATGTCAAACTTCGTATAAGTTTGTTAGAACATTCCCATTTTTATCAACAGTGAAATTGATCGTGCAGATAAGTAAGTTTCACTGCCATAATAGTGAGTTGTCTCTAAGTTCACTGCAAATCTATATGAATTAAAATAGTACACATGAGGAGGTTCAACATTAAAACTCTACACTTAACTGCAAATTCAAGTTGTAGACACTTTTAACACACTAAGCCTCTTTAATGTTAAATGCCGTAAACAAATTATAGATTTTTCACACACTATGAAACGTGTAAAGGTGGCAGCCATAATAAGTGCACTAAACATTAGCACATTAAACAATAGCGCATTAAACATAGAAATTAGGAATTGATATAAAACATAAAATCTCCAATTAACTTGGGCGTTTATGGTGATGTTTTATTCCTTTATTGTGGACAGCAACACGGCTTTCCATAAGACAGAATAAAAGTTAATTCCTTATTCCTAAAGTTTGAAGTTTAATGTTCTATTGTGGACCCTCCTTAAAAAGTGTTTACAAAGTATGTATAGTTTATTATTAATGGGCATTTTACATTGGACACACTTACGCGTGTTATTTTGACATGTGCGCGAAATCTTGAGATTTGCAATGTGCACACATAAACTATTTGTATTTTATTTTAAAGTCACTTTTGAAATGTACTTCATTTAAATTTTGAACTTGCAGTGTTATGATATAGTGTGGTAATTTAACTCCTAATTTCGGGTAAAAAAATACAATCCTTTTTGAGTAGTATATCGTAATATAATAAGTTATAGATACAAACTCATTTATTTTCCTTTTTATTGCACACTTTAATCGACTACGAGCTCTCGAATTACCTCACCCTATCCGATTTTCTCTGTGCTAAATCAAACAGTTTAATTGATCGATCGTTTTTTTCATGAAAATGATGAGCAGTAAAATGATAATGTGCATATAATTCGATTAGACGTGCTTGGAAGATAAAATAAATCGCGTATAACAATAGTTTAGAGTATGCTACTCAGATTAGATTGCTGAATTAAGTCGTCCGTCAGGGATCTTGGCAAATCGGGCATCATAATTGACGCTGACACTTTTGCCACGTGTCTTTCTTCACTTTTTGCCCCTTACAATAAAACCTGTCTGTATATTATTACTGGTGCAATCATAACTTTAATTCTCGATATCGAATCAAATTACATACGCCGACTGTTCAAGCCAAGTCAACGCGTGTTCTTGCCCCTGAAGTTAAAACGAGCAAGTTGGAGTCATAAACTGCTGCCTGTAGCACACCATGATAATGCATTCTATACCAATAGCTGTACTGATCGTTCGTCAATCCAACGGTTACATAACATACTTTCTTGTTCACATAAGCTCGTTCTTTATGACGCCCTTTCTATACCGACACGAGTGGTCACGTGCCCTGTTTCCCTTCACCCCTCACGTCTGTCTGTATGCATCCTGACATCGACAACGAGCCACCCACTTTAGACACCCTCTTTCTTGTATAAAAGCTTTCATCTAGATATACTTGTCTTCTTCTCTCTCGTTATCTCATCACCCTTTGAACAATTTAATAAAAACCTACTTAGTCTCGCGCGCGGTGTCGCCGCGGAGACGACGCGTGCCGCTTTGCGTGCAAAAAGATATGCCAGGGATCATTTTATCTTCAAATACTTGGGTTTTTAGTAGATTCTTTTTTTCAATTCTTTTGTGTTAGAAATATGCTATTAAAATATTTTCAGAATGTTTCATCACATTTTGTACTTTGAAATGTATTTGTAGTAGGTAATTGTATCTTCTGCTCTATTTTTAAATCTCATTATTTGAATCTTTGAACAAAATGAATGCAGTAGAAGAATTTCTTTAATTAGTAATAAACAGAAAATAATCTTTTTTTTCATTGAAACTAATTAATGATTTATTTTGGATAAAAATAGGTCTATGTGCACTTTGCACCTTGACAACAAACTTTCCTTTTATCGTCGTTATTTTTTCATCGTTTCGCTATCGTTGTAAACAATATATGATTGTTTAATAACATAAAGTTATTGTTTTGTGATTGAACGAATAACATTACTTCTAACTAAGGCTTAATTTGTAGACTCTGAGATAATTATTGTAAAACTCTTGCTCTGTATTGCTAAAACTTTATTATAATTGGAACTTGAAGGTTCGAGTAGTTGTGTATGGATGTGTCCGTGCGCTGGAACGTTCCGTAGTAAATTCTTTATTAAAAAATAATTATTATTGCTAATCACAATTATTATTTATGTTAATCGACTTATTTAATTTAATTTATAAACTAGAGGTCCTGAGGTCAGGCCATATAATTTGGTTCCTCATTTCACGCACCTACCAACGCAGTGGAAGGCTGGTCAACCTTCCTGGCGCTCATGTTAACTATTTAATTGTTATATTAATTATTGTTGAGTCAATTGTTTATTATAAGTCGGGTTCCCTGGGCATCGATACGTCGTGTTCGAGTAACAACAGCCGGCACGACGCGATCTATGTCTCAGATAATATTAATTAAAAGTCTCCTCAATGAGCGATTTGGTAAAATTAATTAAACTGTGCGCATTAACACACATGGCCATTGGGTTATAATGCGAGCAGTTTGTTTCCACTCTCATTCTTGCGTAAATATACAGTCTGTGTTACTCTCGTTAATTTCAACATACCTATGTCTCTATAAGCGAACATTCTTGGTGAGGATCATGAGAGGAAGCAGCAAACGAGAACTGAGCAAAATTAATATTATAAAAAGGTAGTAATCCGGCTGGTGAAATAGACGGAGCGTTAACTGGTGCCCAATTTATAAAAATAACGATGAAATAACTGTAGCGTAAAGCATACGCTACTGCAATAGTCACAGGTCCAGTTTGGAGTTTGGAGGAATGAGGGAAGTTTGTAGTTTAAAAAAATGAAATGTATATGGCTGATGGAAAATGATAATAGATGGTGTACATGACGTATGCTCTGCCCATCATCAACTGGCGAATTGTGTTCATTGAACGGTTGATGTTTCCAGTCCCACTTTAGTTGCATATTTCACGTTTCAAAAAATATGTTCGGTGATACGTAACATGATCGTTCTAGTAGTAGTCCAGAATGTTTATAACGATTGCAAATATGTTTGATGGTAGGATTAATTAAAAAAAAAACCATCTATATAAAATGTATTATTAGTGTACATGTTTTTGATGAGTATTGGTTTTAGTAATAAAGCAATAAATAGAGTAAAGTGGAGAAAATGACATTTTTGCTGTAAAATTTGATATTTGCGGAGTCGATTATTGATATTGATATTATCGCAGAAATAAAGAGGATGCCAACTGATTTGATTTAGGGTACAGGATAATGAAAAAAAAAAAGAAATTCAATTGAGAGCGAAAGAACAAAGCTGTAGTACAAAAACTCTCAGTTCTTGGCTTCCTTATCGAATTATGATGAATCAGTGAACGAGCCATCACGCGAGTTGCACTCCACTTCCTCTTTCTCCTTTTAGTCTACCCCTCCCACCTTTTGGGGAATTGCCACCGACTCACTTTATTCCCCTCTCGTCCGCCTCAACGTTCTCTCCGCAATCCTCATCGAGCCGATGCTAACAATGTTTGCAGATATATTGTATCTCACGCATCACTTGGCCCACAAATTGTTTTATAAACAGATTATGGCGACAGCCGTCCGCGCGGGGTCGCGAGAGCTCCCTGCTGTATATGATGATGGTAATACTCCCTTACCAGCACCACTGTCATCATCTTTTCTATCTATAAATATACATATAGTGTACCTATGTAATATATTTATATATCTCTCTTGGATACAATAAAAGTAGAGATAAATGCAATCTTAGACTCACATCATGTACTTATAGGACACCATATTCATTGACCCGAAATATTCTGTCCAAGATGTTATTTTTCTGAGGTGCTTTTTCAATTTCTCTATTTATTGCATTTACATGCATCTAATACTAGAAGTTAATTAATTTTTAACGTCCCTAATTCAAGATTTTATAATATCTCTACTTTTCCCGGTCCTTAAAGTCAAATGCGTTGGCTTTTGAAAGAATGTTATTTCCTCTTGTAGGAACATACATCAGATCCATTATTGGGCCAGCATTAAGACTGTACTCAGCCATGACTAGATGATAACTTCATTCACTGGTCAAACTAACGTACCCTGCTAGGGACGTGGGCATATGCACGTTATTGATTTTCGTCTTGTGTATCTCGAGAACAAATGATGATATTGACATGAAACCCGTTACATTTAATGTATAATTATGTAACTCGAATCTGATTGAGTTTTGAGCAAAATCAGTTGATCTGTTTCTTATATACAATAAAAAAACTAAGATGAGACAAGTTAACCGATTTTCATAATTCATGATTTTTTTTCTAAGGTAATTAAATTTTTTTTTTAAATTTTTGTTACTTTTAATAATTTTTATGAAATAATAATTGAATCTGTCTGATCAAAAATGAGACATTTCTACTTGTTTTGATTATTGAAAACAATGCCCGATCTTCAAAAACATTATCTATAGAAACAACTCCTTAGAAATCCGGCTAATTAACGACATTTAGATGCGTTCTTCTGACTGAAAGGTGGTGAAAGATAATGAGCTTCCGATGGCAGGAAAATCTGAACTGGCTCATTGGTCACGTAATAGCGGTTACCCGCTGTCCGGTAGTGAAGCACGTCCTTATTGTGGTTTACCGTTAGCTTAATGGGCTGTGACCTCGAGCTAACCCCGAGGAATATTAGACTTCAGTTACCAACAGCATCACCAGCTACCACAGGAGAAACTTAGTTTGTTGCACAAGAGAGCGGAAGAGCTAACGTCGACCGACTTCGTGACGCGCCTGCCGGGCGTCTCCGGTCGCGTGGCTTTATAGCTCGTAAACCCCCTTAAAATCTAAATAGTTAAAGCAACATTGTATCTTGATTGTCATCTTGTGATATTATGCCAGCAAGACTTCTTTACATGCTTTGAATACACTAGCTTCTTCATAAACGTTTCATTCTAAAATGGATCATTAATTTAGCAGACTGGAAATGTGACTTTTGATGGTACTTGATCCTGAAGGTTTTTATGTTATTTGTGCTGTTGCCAAAAATTATATTTAGTTTGTTTTGTCAACATTGAAATGACTACATTGAGTGTTTATAATTCACAAGCATTCACTGTATGTTTTTTGGTTAAATAAATAAAAAAGTTTATTTTACTTTTGGAAGTAAATCAATAATTGATAGGTTTTATGATGGACATTGTTGTGAAACAAATTAAAAAAAAAAAAAAAGAATCATCACAGTAAATCTGGACTGAACAGAGAGATACTTGAAATTCCCCATACACGATTACCAGCTCGATCTCGAATATAATTTTCTTGTTAGCCATAAAATCCAATCATAGTGAACGGGTAGGTAGGGTGGTTTCATCTCTGGTAGGGTGTATTTCTACCCCAAGCCAACCGTTACCGCTCTTTTTGCGCATTACCAACACACCAGCATCACCCAACCAAAAAGTGAAACAGCATACGAAAATGGGTATAGTAACATGTTGATAGTCTTCAAAATTATCCAATAATTTTTTAACTATTTTATTTCATTTTTAAACTAATTAAAATTTATTAAAAAATTATGTCATTGTTTATCAAGTCATGTGATAAGGTTCTCTTTTATATGAATCAATAATGAGTATGTTGGCTTCTTGTCTCAAGTCTGTTCTTGTCTGCGAAATAACTTTTACCTGATGTAGACACACACACAGATTCAACTCTAGCAACAAAAATAGTTGCAGTGGAAAATGTTTATTTTTTTTCTATTGTATTTCCAGCGGAATACTTTAAAGCCGAAATTTAAGGGTAGTCGTATTTTATTTTTGAGTATCTATTATTTTTTTCCATTGAATCAGTGAAGATCACCGAGCCATAGGAGGAGTAATGGGGGCATCTTGTGATTGGAGATTGTAGTAAGAAAGCAAGAGAATGAGGCAGTAGATGTGTTTCCCTCACTTCTATACCCCTTTCACTTCTACCCCTTTGCCCTCAGCAATCTTCGAAGAATTGTAGAGGTATAGAACGAGTGCCCTCTTCTCTTCGATTCGCCTCGCTGACTACCGACCACGAAGTTGAATCAATTAAACTTTAATCCAGAGCTGGAATCGAGGGTAACTACCCCCTTCTACTCTTGACTATTTTTTTTTTTAATTTTATTTTTTACAATATCACAACGTTGCTTGAATATCTATAAAGCGTAAGAAGTAAAACTGAAGATGGAGTATGAAAAATAAAAAATAGGAGAAAATGAAGAGGAAGAAATGGCATAAAAAGCAAAAAGTGCATAATATTTCGTGGTGAATGATAAGGGTGTCAGTAGGGGGTAGTGTATCGCTTACGGGAAGGGAGGTAGACACAATGGGGTGCTGGAAACGAGCGGAAAGAATAGTTACGAGTAATACGGGGTGACGCGTGCTGATGAGCTGAACCGGAAGTTGCCCTCGATCTACATTCCACCCCTTTTAAATCTATTCTTTTCTATCAGGGTAATTTTTTCTTTTTATTTCGTCTTTTAGTTCCGAGTTTTTTTTAGTTCTTTGTTAGAAATACTCTTAAACTGTAGCTAGTTCATAAATATTTATTCATTATTTTTTTGGGAACAGCCTTTAGAATTAAATCCCTTAATTTCTAGAACAATTTTAAAATAAAAGAAGTTGAAATCATTGATTAATTGATGCATAAAATATTTCTTTTTATATAGTAGAATTTTTATTATTTAAATTTAATTTCAAGATTAAAATTTTATTATGATGGTAATGGAATAATTAGAAATAATAATTTTAAAATATATTATTTAAATAATAACTATTAAACTATTGAAAGTTAATATTTAAAATAATAATAAATCCATCAGACTTGAATGTCTCCAAAAATAATTGATACTTTTCTTCATTACAAAATGATATTTTTATTTAAATAATTTCAAAGTTATTGAAAAATAAACAATGATTAAAATGTCTACAAAATTTCTTTCTTTATCTTGATGAAAAAGCTGTGAAATTGAAAACTCTCACCTGGAATCTCAAATCACGACATATTGGAGTTTTGCCAAAGAGTAAAAATCTTTCGATTCTTCTGACAAGAATTTCGACAGCAATTCTTTGGTAAACTTAACCTGTGTATGAAGCTCGCGATGCCTTCATTGTTTACTCAAACCGTGAAAATCAACTCAAGACCTGACTGGAATTTGTGGAGAATGGCAATAGTATAAAGGGGGAGGAAAAAGAAAATTGAATTGATGATTTCTAATGAACTCTTGCCTGAGGGAAAGTATTGAAATAATATTTTTTTAACAAACAATAATTGGAAAATTCATGATGGAAAATAAAATAAGATGAATTTTGAAAACAAGTTGATGTTCTTTGTCTTAAATAAATGTTGATTCCTCGTAGTTATATACTTTCTATAGTTAAGCTTCTGTACTCTTTCCTCTTTTTCCTCTGGCCTTACCTCAACCAACGGATCGTCGACCCGTAATGTAATTTCTCATTTTTGCATGAGACAAAAGCGCGCTGAATCTTATTGTTCTTTTGTCAGTAATTAAAGCAGCTGAATTAGTTCACAATTGTTCTTCGTCGTTCGTCGCCACGTCGGATAATAAATAAGATTCCTGAGAAAATTCTACGAGCTTCCTGAAAGTCTTGGCGTTCGCGTGTTTTCAAGATTTCGCCACGCTAGTCAGTGTGGACTTGCACTTCACTGCTTTTAAAGAATTAATGACCAGCGAGCTGAAAAAAATAGAAAGAGAGAGGGAAAGAGTGGCTTTTCTTTATTTTTCTTAACAACCTTTTGCAGTTGCGAATTGTAATTTCATAATAACAAATCTTTATGACTATTTCTTCACTCTTGAAAAACTTTATGGCTTCCAATTACGAGTCTCGTAAATAAATTATTCTTTTAACTTTTTGTTTTTGTGACCTCATCAGTTTTGCCATTTTCTGCTCATGAAAAATATGAAGAAGAAAAATACTACTATGAATGAGAAAATATCCAAGTTTTAATGTACATATTTATTTTTAAGCAATACATTACTCATCTTTTTCCTCATTTTTCAATTAATTTAATTGCTTCTTTTGTCAACTCTAATTTAATAATAATGTTCATGTGATATCATTGTTACTATTATTAAACAGTTTAAATGTTTTATTACTAACCACTTGAATTCTCTCAGATTTGCAGTGATAAACTAAACGTATTGAACTTTATCATTAAATTTATGCACTACTTTTAGTTTTATTAATCTTTACAAGATTTATTTATTATTGAATTTAAAAATTAAATGCTATCTTTTCTATCAAGTTTGATCACTTAATAAAATAAAACAATAATACATGTTCAACATACCACAAATGATGACAGGATAAAAACAGAATTGTTTCAGCGTGATGGCAGAAATATCATGATCCTTTCTCCATCCTGTCTTCATTCATGTTATGTTATACAAGTATTATTGTTTCATTTAAAAATATTATAATCGTAAATGAAATAATTCTTGATCCAATGACTTTGTCAGTAATTAAAGAATTAAAAAATTATTTAAACAGCTTCTTTTATATCTAGGGTCTTACCAAATTTTTTTACAAGCTAATTAAACAATAAATGATGCTTTATTATTGGGAATTATTTCAGAGGTTAATTTTTTTTTTCTAAATAAAAGATACTTCATGATAATTTAATATTAAAAGGTTACTGCAAAATGATGTGATTTTAACTAAAAATGGTTAATTCGTAGTTAAAAAATATTTTATTGACAATAGAAATCGTCTACAATCGTTATTTTAACTCTGGCGAAAAGAAGAAAGTTGCGATTGCAAAAACTTGTCTGGACGGAAAACAATAAAATGACAAGTTGGTATAAAGTATATATCCGAAGTAGAGAAGTCGAGATCTTTCTTATCCCTTTCTACTTACTTGGAACTTTCTTAGCGACAAGAAACACTAGCTGTATCGCAAAATAAAAACACATTATCCTCTCCAAATTTCTTCTGCTTCGATACATCTTCAGAATATACTGTAAAGATCTTCCAGATACATTTAGACGGATTTTCAAAAATTTCATCAGATAAATCGGGAAAATAAAATTTTTTGATAACCAATAACATCACTTTTGGTCAATGAATTTTTCTAACATATCCAAACAATGTTTTTTTTGCAATAAAATAAATTTTTTTAGTATTGGAAAACGATATTTGAAAATATTGGAAAAATTAAACATTAATAAAAAAGACTCAGTTGACAAAATGTTTTTTTTTCTTTTATATAAAAAAAAAAAAAAATGCAAAAATATGATATAAAATGTTACAATTTGTAGAATTTTCGGTAAACTGATCACGAATGTTACAGAAAAAATTTATAAACAAAATGAAGAAAAATTACTCAGTGGAAAGTAATAAAAGAACTTCGATTTTATCGGAATTTTTACTCTTATTTTTTTTTATTTGAAATAATTTTTTTTCATGTTTCTATAGCCACTGAGAATTAAAAAAAATCATCAAAATATTTTTAAAAAAATAGGTCTGAGCACACTTTGTGCTTACATGATGAACTTCCCATTATTAATTATTTACAATAAATCCACATTGTTATAAACAATTTGTATTTGTTAAAAGTTATATCTTGTCATGAATAATATTATTTTGTCGACAACATCCAAGTCTATGTGATAGATGCATTAGTTAATCAATTAATTCAATTTTTAATTGTTTACAACACATTCACATTGTTATAAACAATGCGTAATTGTTGAAAGTCATATTTAGTTGTAAACAAGAGAGTTTAGTCAATATAGAGTTTATTTTCAAATGAAATTGTTATTCTTTTGCTTTAAAATATTAATATGTTTAAAATAATAATGTTAAAAAATAATAATAAAAGCAAATATGTTAAATTTAACATAGTTAATCTTGTCACTTCTTTACTATTAGTTTTTTTGTTATAAAAAAACTTCTTTCAGATCTTCTTTATAACAATATCTTTCGAATAAATTTTGGTTGAAGTCGATATCTCGATCCGTTATTGAGATATCGAAAACGAAAAAAATGCTGACATTTATACATACGTACACAGACACATCATCTTAAAAATTGGTCAGTATGCTTGCAAATATCTTGAAACGTGGAGATATGATGAAAATTCAAATTCCACCAATCGACCCAATTACAATAACTTCCTTATGAGAAGTTAAAAAAGTATTTTTGTCACTTTCAACAATAATTTTTTTCATACCATTTTATTCAAAATAAAATCTTAGATATCATGAAGTATTCTTTTATCAACAACTAAACATCCGCGGAAGGAAGCTACTTAATTACGACAGAAATGAAGGGAAGAGTGCTAATTTGGTATCTATAAAGACTCGGTACATGGTCGTTTATCAAATGGCTGCAGTTAATCCGGTTATGGACAATTGGAAATTCTAGGGTGGTTGTCAAAATGAAAAGGAGAATTTTACTCTCATGATCATGGTACATGTTAGGTACAACATTGATGAAAAGGAAAAGGGAATGAGATACTGAGTAAGTGAGAAGCAAGCATAGGGGGTTTAGGACGCAACAACGCTGATTGCAGTCGAGTAATGACAACGAGGGTGAGCAGTAGCCTGGAAATAAGTAAAAATTTTAAATTTAGTTACAGCTCGCGTGCAGGCCGCCGGGCGTGTTTGTGATGTGGCCGTGGATGCGGAAAGGACCGTGGATGAGTCATCGGATATATTTTGTAGTTCACCAGAGAAAGAGAGAAACGATGACATTGCGCGTATTGGCAACTACATAACTTCATAGGACATGCATGGGTATATCAACATTATTGTCCAATGTCGTGTCAGTGTTGGCCGTTTTGTTCATCGAGTTCATCCACAATAATTTGCATTGGAAATTTATTCTATTATAATCGCTGTGTAAATCACTCAATACCTTGTTTGGAGAGTAGTTGAAAATTATTATTATCAACTTGGTATACTTTTTTGTATTCTTTTCTATTTAGTCTACGATTGAAGATGTTGTTTAGATGGTGCAAATATGGAGTCTTTAGATAGGGTGTGATTATTAGTATATTTTTATTTTAAGAAGTTTTTTGCATTAGTAATAGTATAGTAGGGTAAGTCTGAGGTAGATCGCCACTCGAAAGAATTTATAGAACTGTTGACTAGGTGTTACTACTTTTTCAATTTTTTTCGCCAAAATTTGTACATAATTATGATCGAAGCGAAGTAAACAATTACTAGCGACATTCAGTTAACACTTCTATAAATTATTTTGATGGGCCAGCTACCCTGGACTTACCCTATAGGGAAAACCTATGTTAAAGGTTAATTTAAAGATGAATGACAATATTCGATATCGCATTAATTGAAAAAAATTATGCTTGATATTTACCAAACCATTATTAATTTTAGGAAATAAGAATTTACTGTTAAAGTTAGATTAATTTATAAATTCAAGTAATTATTCAATTAATTAATTAATAACACTGTATTGAAAGGAGCTCAAAGTAAAAATGTCTTCGTTTTATTTCAAGTAAAGACAATGCTGAATTTTTTTGATAAATATGATAAATCATTTTAAATAAAATGAACAAAAGTCAATTTCATTTTCGTCTAAAATTCAAATTTAAATTCGAATTTCAGAGTAAAATTGATTCAAAATTTTTCTCCGTAAATTAAAATAGAATATGCTCATGCACAGAGAGAATGTTTTTACTAAATCTAAGTGCAAAAATGACAAGTGTAGGTTTTGAAATTTATAAGTAAAAATATTTCTATTCAACAGTAAATTTTGGGTTGTTGTACTCTCTAAAAATGAATCAGTGAATATTCACTATTTGCAGTGATAATAATAGCACTAATTCATTTTTAGTAAGTAAGTAATTTTTGAGTTATCCCAAGTAATTATTTGACTAAGACACCTGTCAAGTACAAAATTAACTTACAAGAACTCAAAATTTACTATCGAATAAAAATATTTTTACTTATAAATTTCGAAACGTGCACTTGTCATTCTTGCACTTAGATTTAGTGAAAAAATTCTCTCCGTTTGAAATATAGTTAGCTCATTGGATTCTATTCTACAGGAAATTTCTTTTTAAATCTAATCCTCAGTAAACTCCTATCACTTTCACACATACACTACTCAACAATACAAAAGAAAAAAAAAATATCCATTGATTGGTCATACCATAAAAAAAACCATCTGAATATTTATACGACGTCGAGTGGTCGTGTAACTTTCTAACAAGGATAACAAAGAGAAAAAAAATATCAATATAGCAAAACATGAATAATATTCTTGTTGCGTAACATTGGAAGGATAGAAGAGAATGTGTGTAGTCGAGGGGTTGTGAGGGCGCGGACTTTAATAAGGGCTGCCGAATTTCACACTGACTTGGCGCGCCTGGACTAGCTTGGAATACATCAAAAAGAGGGAGTTGGTATATTTGTGAAGGGCCGCCTGTTGGATATAAGGGATGACAAGAAGTGAAAGAAAAAATAAGGGAAGCAGTGAGGAATTGTAAAAGAGAAAGAAAAGACGTGCGGCTGATCGGCTCAAATAAACTCTGCGTCTTCTTGGGGGAGTCTACTCAAAGATTATATGACTATTGTGTTGTATTATAGCTTGTAACGATCAGCAGCTAGATCATTAGAGTATTAGAACTTGGCTCATAACTTACAAGAGTAATGGACTAAAGCCATATACGAAACAGTATTACTCTCCACGTCCGCATTGCGTTTGACGCAACAAAAAAAAAACTTGGAAAAGTATTGATAGCTGTATTTTATCCCTTGGCTCATATTTCTGGCAGTTAGATTTTTTCATCTTTTTATCTACCCGTGCTCTGGTTTTTCCGAACACTATTTCCATCATTTTTTTATCTTTGCGATTAATTTTTTACTACAATTTTTATCAACACGTGGAGAGTTTTTTTCAAAGAAAAATTACGATTCTTGAATATTAATAGAAAAAAAAAAGCTTCTTCTCTTTAAAATAATTTTTTTTTTCCTTTCAATTTCAGAATAGATCGCTGGATTAATTTTTTATGATAAAATTTTGACTGCATGTAATATGATTATTTTGTAAATAATTTCATAAACATTCACTTGACCACGCTTTTTATTGCAAAATCCTGTTATCTTTACAGTCCAAAAAATATGTTTTTGGAGTTAAAAGGATTACATTAATTTATTTTTACATTCAATGGCATTTATTGTTTTCTAGAATCGTGATAATATAATTAAATTTTTATCTCTTGAACCTCATCCTCATTAAAAAAAAAATTATCATTTTTTATTTAAGCTTTCCAAAAAAAAAAAATATTTAATCCCTTAAAATATCTTTCCGAAAGTTACGACCCTTGGCAATATCCAAAAGTTGATCATCAAACCTTAATTTCATCCGAACTAAAATGATTGACCGTAAAGAGATTTTATCAGAAGAATGGAACTTTTCTGTTTAGATTACGCGTATGTACGGATACAGTTGGCGGAAGCAAACAGCTGTGTCACTTAATTCTGATCTCAAGTACTGGAGTACGGAGATCAGCTAAGGCCCAACTTGAACGCAACGGGATTGTTTTAATGCCATTTAAACTAATCGAATTAGAGAATGAATCGATGTGGCGATACAGAGCGATGGACTACGCGATTTCAACGGGGATGAGACTGGGGTGAAAGAGAGTTTTGCGCGAAAAGGGGCGCGTGGATGTGCCAACCCCTGCTCCCACAAATCCACAGCTGCCAAGCGCAGCAATCGTCCGACCGGAAGTAACGCGACTACTGCCTACTACACACGTTTATCTCTTCGTTCTCTTTTCACTTGCATATATCTTATTTTTTCTTCCCAAAGGTAATCCAATACTATTTTAATTGGATTGTTCTGAATGATTATTGATTCAGATGAAACATTCTTTTGGAAAATAATCATTAAAATGATAGGAAATAATTTATTATTATTTTTAAGATTGATTTTTATTGATCTTAACAAAATGACTAGATGACATTTTGATGATGTAATATTGCAGTGATTTTGTAAAATTAACAAATCAAGATAAAAATGTAATCCTGATAAAGTATAAACACGTTTTCCTTGGTTTCGCATATCCCCTTCTCTATTTCATCTTTTTGATGCGCTCGAGGGTGGCCAACGCGCACAAAATCATGCGCCGACGATCCACCCCCCAAAAACACCCCAGTTGCAACCCTCCTATTGGGATTGCTCCGCCCCATGCCCACTACTCACTCACAGTATATCTTGTCCATATATTTCTCCCTCTTTTTCTCACCCTATATATCGTGTTGTTGCGTGAACATCCCCTATGCCAAGAGAAATCGCGCAAGTCTTCACGTGTCCGAATGGTGTATATATTTGCAAATGCATACGAAGGATAGTTGAGGAATATTCTTCACCAACAACTATCCCCCTCGACCATTTCCATTCGTCTATTCTCATCGCTTTTCTCCACACTTTTAGAAGCAGCCTTGCTTTTTATAGATATTTGTTGCCTCTAGGCAGCCACACCCTTTTCTCTTTCAACATATCTACCACTTTTTGGCTCATTTTATTTATATTTATTGATAAGATTTTTTTCTGAGCTTCTGATGGATTGGTTTTATGATTTTTTTTTTTTTAAAGTAATTATTTACAGATTGTTATTTTACAAGAAGTAGAAGCTTTTTTGTGTTTGCTATTGCCAGATTCATTTGAGATTGTATCATGCTTTTTACAGCAATAATTCAGTAGGAATCGATTTTTTAAATATATTCTTTGAATACTAAATTTTTTTAAAGTTTAATGTTGAATTTGTATGATGCTATCAGCAACTAATGTATAAAATTTAACAAAAAAATAGTCTTGCCGATTATTTGTTCAATCAGTCGATTATAACACTGCCAATCCGGAAAAATTCAAGTGTTTAGTAATAAAATGCTTAAAGTGTTTAATAACTGAATACTTAAGTATTTACAATGATGAACATCATTAACAAATTATAACATTTTGGTAAACAGCAAGAAACGTTTAAAAGTCATCTCCAAAATTACCATAGTTTGTTTATGATGTTTAACATTGTAAACACTCTAAGTGTTTAGTTTCTAAAGCACTTGGTTTTACAGTGAATTCATCAGCTGGTTTATTCTTTATTATTAATAATAACATCTTGAAAATAAAGTTTTTATTCTGGTGTATAAAAAGACCTCTAATAGTTCTCAAGAACTTATTATTAATATTGTAAAATGTTATTAAAGATGAATAAATTATGACAGATTCAGAAAAATGTTTAATCGAGGCTAGTCTCAATTAAATACGAAACATGAGCAAATCATTCAAGGGTTGTTAAGAACAGAATCAGATCATTGTCAAATACCATATAAATGGAAAGATATATTTATTTTACAACACATAAATATAAAATAAGTTCTTCGATCCACATAATTAACCAAACAAAACCAGTCATTAATAATTTCAAAATAAAATCTACGCACTCTATTCGAATGGTTATTTAAATACCTAAACAGCTACAAAGTAAATAAGACGTTTTGAAAAAGCATGAGCTCCATAACTCTGCTCAACAACAATCGCAGAATATTACAATAAATATTTAGCATAGTCGTGAAAAGATCTCGGTCAAAAGATGTGGTTGATTGTGATACACAGAAGGGGTCGGTCTAGCCCTGAGGATAGCTAGTCGGTGTAATGGGGAAAAAGAATACGTCGACTTTGAAGCTGTGGTGAAACCGCGGTTGGGCCGAGTTTCCTTTCATTAGTTGAAGTAGAGGAAGCCGCGGAACCAACCAACGAACCGGCCTCTGTATATAACCACGCCACCCTATTTTACCCCATCTCTATGCCCCTCATCTCCGCTAGTCTCGCGTTTGCTTCATGATCCACTCTCGTGCTAGCGTGCGGACTCCTCATCTTGCGTGCGGTTGACTCGTTTTCAATGAATACAATGGCGAGCAGATCATATTGAATATGAAAACGGGAAATGAACGAGCGCCGCTCCAAACCAAGGCGGATTTCCACGGTCTACTCTTTGTTGAAATGAAAAAAAAATTCCGCCGAGAGAGAAATGAGGACTCGGGTTAGAGAGTAGTAAAAAGGGGGTGAATTATATACCATGACTATTGAACGAGTACTCTTCTGAATACAGATCATTTTTACTTCAAAACAAAAAAAAAACATTTTCGGTTTCAGAAATTCCGTTCTAATTCCACTAACAGCTTTCTCCTATTTACTGATTCCTTTTAAATGTCATACAATAAATGAATTAAGTGGGTGTAGTAATATGTAAACCCACTCAATGCATTGTATTTTATATTCTGGTATGGAGAAAGGGCGAACTCAACAGATAGTGGGTCAACTGTCGACGACTTATCCGGATTATATTTCCCCAGTTGTGATATGTTCTTGTCATCATGATTTATCTAGCAAAGTTAAAGTGTTTTCTCTTACATGTTTACCACTCCTCAAAGCTCCACAGGCTGTTAAATTTACGGGGGTAATATTATTCGTACTTGAGGATCACTCAACGATTGGATTCGACGCCAACTTCTTGAGTACTCGAGTAGCGCACTATTGAATTATAAAACATGTCACTTGTTGACGCATATTCTATCCATCGTTTTCTGCGTTCAATTTTTATCATCAAGTACTTCAGGATTATTTCGATCCTCAACCAAGAAAGGTCTTGGACCTGAAGCAAGGGGAGCAAAAAAGTTTGGTGAATTATCACAATGATTTTCTATGTCAATTGTTGTGGATGTTTTGTTTTATTAAAATGATGATTAAATTATATAAATCTTGATATGGAATAAGAGATAAGTAACTTTGCATGAGTGGAGATACTAGCAAATAGAGATCTGGCAAGTGAAGGCTCCAGTGATGGCAGAGAGCATCCAGAAGAGATATATAGTCAAGCACAAAGCTTATTATGCTAGTACGGATCTTCTAGAGTTCTCTCACAGCTAGACTGAAGCAGCTCTACACCAAGGCACAAGTTAAGTTGATGATACTCAACAAGCATCCATCCTCTATGCACTACTTGGTGTTCTGATGTACCTGAAACCTTGCACAGAGACTTTGCCTCTTGTCTTTACATGTCCACTTGATTTCTATACGAAATTTCCTAGAAATGCCATTGAATCTCTACCCGAAATACACCATATTAATCTGATATAATATCTTCTAGAACTACAGACTATTGTACAAGATCGTTGGTTGCTTTATACATAGTAGCTACAACATAGTAGAAGAGATCTTTCACCCCAAAGATGTGAAAGAGTTATTTCACGATCCGTTTAATGTGATTTATTGGAAAACTATTTATGGATATCGTACCCACTTCTTTTGCCAAATGACGCTACTTCGTGTGGATGACTCTCAGCAAGTCTTTTTCCAACTTTTGGACTACATTAATCAACTTCAACGACAAGTATATAACTCTTAGATGTTATTAACCCAGGCTATATTGAGGCTTGTAATGTCTGTTCGAAGCCAACGCTTCAATAAATGTTTTTATTGATTGCTGTCATGACTTCTTGTGATATATTTTATGTTTTCAACAATTAATTATCATTTTTTCATAGAAAATTATTTTCTTTATTACTTACATTTCCTTTTTTATCAATACAACTATTAGCACTAAAGTTTTTATCGATTTTTATTATTAAAAAATATCAATAAAAAATCATAAAGGAATTAAAGTATTTTTTATAAAAACATTTGGAGCTAAAAAATATGTTTCATATATTTATTCAGCCATAGACTATTTTTAATTGCTAAAAAAATCATCGAAGTCATCAATAACAATTTATTATTGCAATAAATATATTTTAACAATATTATAAATTAATTATTAGATAGAAATATTGTTAACTAATAATATTTCTTTTTCATTTTACTTTCTACTTTAAATAAACTTCATAAATTAAATAAATAAATTTTTTTCAACAATTTTTTTCATTCACAAAAAAACTTCACAAATATATTCACATATTTATGTTGTTAATCATTACAATAAATTTATTTAAATAATATTAATCAACTGAGATATTGATCAGTATAAATAGATAACTGTTGAAGACTACCTCACATAAACTTGACGAAAATATTGATTTTTTAAAAACCAAAATGCCTGTGAGTAAATTAATCAAAGCTTTACTGCAATCCTGTGGCTCCAAGACTCAACTGATCGGCCTGTTCCCTTGAAAAGACCTTATATAGGCTTGCCGAATTTTGTGGTCCACTTAACTAGAAAACCTCGGTGTTTATCCGTCTCCCAAAGGCCGTTGCAAAATTACACGCTTCGAGTTATCAAGCCGTAAAACCGGTACGTCAGCCAAGCAGACGCACCAAACGGGAAATGATTCTCTTCATCTTTCTCCTCATATTCCGATCCTTGATGCCATCTGCCATCTAGTAACTAAATTCCATTCACGTCATTGATTTCTCATTCAAGTTAATTTCGTGATGCTATTTATATCCAGTCTATTTGCGAAGTAGATTCTTAGAAATTATTATCACATGATAGAATATTTTTTTATCTCAATAAATCGGCCATTTTTACTCTCTAAAAATAAATTAGTGAATATTCACTGGTTGCAGTGATAGTTATTAGCATTCTTTCAAGCGAAGATGATTTTATAATGGTGAAAAACCTGGTCTAGGTGCCACTCAAGAGGTCTATATGACTAACTTGTCAGTCGAAAGTAAAAAAAAAAATTGAAAAAACACTTAGTGATAAAAAAAAAATCATTTATGAATTATGAAAATCGGCTAGATTGTCTCTTCTTAGTTTTTTTAATCTGCACAAAAAACAGCTTGACCAATTTGCTCAAAATTTAATCAGGTTTGAGTCACATAATTATGCTTTGGATAAAGCTGGTCTTATGCCAATATCATCATTTGTTCTCAAAATACACGAGACCAAAATTGATAACGAACACACATTTATGTGCACACACGGACATCCTCTTAAAAATCATAGCATTCGACTTCAGGGACCTTGAAACGTCAAGATATGTTGAAATTTGTTTACCCTATTTTGTTTTTATTTTCAGAGAGTAAAAATGAATCAGTAAAAATCATTCTGGAGCCACGATCACGTTCTCTGTCTCCTTCACTTTCTTTAAAGTTTACAAGTTACTAATTATCAACGATACTATGGGGTGATATTTAATTTGAAATAATAAGGCATATAGCCATGACATATAGTGCACTGAGTTTGGTTCCTTTTCTTTCTTTGTTCAAAAAGTTTATAACATAATATCCGTAATAATCACATCTTGTCATTAATGTAAGATTGTTAAAACGCTGTACATCCTTGTGATAGGTTTGACGTACTTAAACGATATTAATAAATGAATAAAAAAATAGAATCAGTAAAAGTTAATGGAAAGTAGTAGGTATTGACTGGCTATCAGTATTGATGTGATTACTGATTTATTCAGGAATAGACTTGACATTGATGATCAATAAATAATCACTGACTTGCTATCATTTTTCTTAATTCATTATGATTTGCAATTTCATATGATAGCTAATCAGAAACACTAGAATATTCACAATATATATATATTATTTTATAATTATGAAACGTCGGACCAAATTTAGGTTATACTACTTTATTTTTATCCCATCTTTCTGTTAATAGATATTTAGATATTCCTAGAGATGACCTATATGTGAAGGTGACTAAATTTGGGACATGTAATCAGAATATGTTGAACAGATACAGGAGTTAAGCACAGGTCATATAATCTGGGTAAATCGTTATTCATTAGATGTTGATGGGTAATTTAGGTGTGACCAATATGCAGCTTAGCATAGTAATTAATACTTGATCTCGTATATTAAAGTAGCTGTAGTAGAGTCAAGATTATTGACAGCTCTCTATAAACTTGTCTATTATCGACCTAACGCGATCAATACAACCTTACATACATTTTTATATTTATTTATAAACAATTATCAAATAAAACATCAATAATTCCTGTGATAATCTACTTATTAATGATCAACTTTTCAGCAAATCTTGGAATTGGTGTTAGATATTGAATTCAAGGAGAGTAATAATAATACCACAACCAGAGACAATTGAAAAAGTGAGTATAAAATTGTTTATTATACTACTTCATTTAAATGAGAATTAATTAATTACAATTTCAGGACTAAAGAATAAGTGAAAACATAACAACAGAAAATAAGGACAAAGTTTTTTCTTCTGCAATGATTACACCCTCGATCTATCGAGAAGCGGAAAGAACGAAGGAAGGAGAGAAAGGTAAAGTTTTCGTTACGTAGTTTGAAAACAAGAGGACGAAGCCACCCGAGTGATAGGAAGACTGTGAAGGGATGAGAAGCGGAAGCCAAGGGAAGAAGACGAGGTACTGCAATAAGGCGGATGAGAAAATGGGAGACAGTAGCAGATGCTGGAATTCTTCTTGGTTGGCTTCTTCTCTTTTTATACTTCTCCACCTTTTATTTTTGTATATATATATATATACAGTTAGACAAGCAGATTTCTTACCTTACGAGATACCTTTCAGCCCTCTATCGCTGACATTCTAAACAGGTCGAGTGTAGGAAATGTTGGCAGCTCTGTCAAAGGATCAAGAAGAGTATAAGAATTTTTTATTAGAAATATTGTTGCATAAAAATCAATAACCAATTCTATACATTAGTTCAGAACACAATGTTGTCATGAATTAGCACCAATGATTACTTCTGTTAATGAAATAAAAGTTACCTCAGCCAGTAAGTGAAGTTGAGCAAACTTATTAAATATTCTTGAAGTAATTCATGAGATTAAGATAGGTCATATTCTGACTTAACCATACAAGAAAGAGCCCAGGAATTAACTACAAAGCTTTATGATTGGGTCATGATGGGCCAGCATTGATCATCACATAGTGCTTCATCCAGTTGTAACCCAGTCATTGATCCAGTCATGCCCTGTTTGGGTAGTACTTAATTACGTGTTAAGTGCGTAGGTTGCTCCAAAAATTTATTAACATTTTTCAAAATATTTACCATCACAAATCATACAATAAACAGACTGAGCACAGCGATAAGTTGTGTTCACTTTTGAACTTGTTAGTCTTTATCCTTTTTATACAATCAATCAAACAAGTAAAAACTTGCTAGGTCTCTCATATTGCAAGACTTATGGAGCCATCTATGTTTATTGAAAAAGGAACCAACACTTTCGAAATACTACAAAATTCGAGACAATACGAAATTGGTGATATTCATTGAAGAAATCCTAGCATGAAGCAAGGCTGACTCATGTATGATTCAAGATTGGGCCATGTCTGATTTGAACTGGAACAGTGTTGACTCATGATATCCTTCTTCTAGAGAGATCATAACAAATTGTTAGTCAATTTTAATCAAGTGATTGATAATTTAATTAAATAAACAAACTTCCTGATTCTACTTTATTCAAATTTTTGTTTAGAATTAGACTTTTTTTTTCAAAAATTGCTGAAGGAGTTGGATTATGGTTCACTTTCATTACATTTATGTGAAAGCTATTGATATCTTTTTCCATTATTATATCTTGCTATTTTGTTTGAAATTGTCTGGCTTTGTAATAAATATTGGTGAATTGAATTTTTTTTAATAATGAATAAGTATTAATTCTAGATCTTTTTGAAATAATAT
Organism: Chelonus formosanus; assembly: GCA_028641665.1. Lineage (NCBI taxonomy): Eukaryota > Metazoa > Arthropoda > Insecta > Hymenoptera > Braconidae > Chelonus > Chelonus formosanus. The sequence continues at coordinate 19,000,593 of CM054004.1, forward strand.
TATATTAATACACATAATTGTAATCGAAATTGCGCATACATTTCTCATTTTTTGGGTGTTTATAATACCATCTGGATTTAACCGAAAGCAATAATTGCATTAGACTTCATTATTTCCGGACTTTATTCATTATGAAGTCTAACAAAGGAAACGTTACCAAATGACAATGCAATCAATAAAGTTGTTTCGAAGGTTGGTATTATTAAGAGAAAACAGTTATATCCTTTCTTCATTACAATGTTTTGTCTAATTTCTTATGAGAAACTTCACTTTCATTGCACAAACCCTCTTCAAACCCCAAAGATTAAATTCAAGTACAAATTTGTTCAGTAAAAGTTTGCGAATAATTTCCATCCCGATTTATGACTCTCTGCATTCTCCTATACAACTCATAAATTCCCCTAATGAAAGTTCTACTCCTTTCATGGTTAAAAAATGTCAAATTTATTATTCACAAAAAATGTCATTTATCAACGACTATTTTGAATTTTTGAATTAATCAAGAATATATAGAAGATTAAGTGAAAATAAAAAAAAACTTTTAAGCAATGTAAAATACAAAATGTTGAGTAATTCAAATGCAGACAGGAAAAAAAAACTTAGCAGACTCGAAGCGAAAATTTTTCAAGATGAAAATAATAAAAAAGTATAAAGTCAGTTTTTCTCATTCTTCTCACTCACTTTTTCATATTCCTACAAGATGGAGAGTGGTTTCATATTTGCGAGCCTGCGAAATGACACGTGATGTTCACGCATGCGACAAAAAGAGGGGAAGCTCGAGACTGGTGAAAAATAAAGAGAAACGGTAAAAGAGGAAGAGAGTAAGGGAATAAATTCACCCTGGCCAATACGTGCGAAAAAACGCGGCTGACGGAGTTTTTCATGAAAATCGTTCTTGGTCCTTGATGTCAATATTATCGTTCTTTCAACCCCTTTTATGCTTTTACAGCCTTTCAATTATATTCTCAAGTAAATTTAATAAATTATCATTGCAAATCATTTATGAAGAGTCATAGCGCAACATAAATGTTATGCATACCCAGAAGCTAGTAGAAATGTGAGATAATTTTCAAACATGATGGGAATCAACCACTTGACGTCTGCAGTTGAATCAAAATTGAATGCAATTACTTTCTAAAGTCACTCCCTTGGCTATTTTTATCTTCAACTATCTAAAATACTATTTCACACCCTTGGAAGGAAGATTACTCCATTCCCAATTTTCCAAGGACCACTTGAAAGAGGAACACGTACGCGTGGCATCGATTTCACGCCAAACAATGCAAAGGGAGAAGAAAGAAAAAATAAAGACTTCTTCTTCAATACTTATTGTGTGTATGTTCCTACAACTATGATGGTGGCCAAGTCAAGCGTTTGACGTACAATAGAAGAGGCTTAAACGCCAGTAATTATATTTGCGGCTGAGTGTCGGCAGACCGGTGGCGCTCCAGGGGCCACTCTAGATGCAAAAAAGACCGAGGGAGTGAGAGAAACCAATTCATCGTTCGTTTTCACATATCAATTAATTTTAATCGTAATTGGAAAAAGGAAATCAATGGAGTAGAGAAAATAAAAGAACTCCAAGTCGGTCATTTTATCAACCTTTTTGCTGTTTGAATTTTATTAAAAAAATTAAAAAGAGTGAAGAAATGCATTTATTCTAGTGATAGCTATAAACTTCAGCTACTAAATACTTTTATTTTTTCATTCAACTTTTTTCCTTGCTTTTTTACATCAAAATTTATTCCTCTAAGTTTGCTGAATCAACCTCAAGTTTTATGGTCTAAAACAATGATATTTTTATTTACTTCAATATTTATTATATATATTATTTTTTTTTTATTATTCAAATAAATTATAAATAAAACTATTCTCAAAACAGATAAGCAGTATGATAAAACTATTATCCTTTATTCTCCCTCATTTACAAAATAATATATCCTATTTCAGAATGAAGCAGTCACTTGAAAAAGTTGCTAAAATCTTATTATTTACAAGAAATCTAATCTTTTCAATATTTTGAAACAAAAAACTTCTGATAAATAATTGTAAACCCTCTTTTCTGATGATTAAATTATTAATAATTAATAAACACTTCATGAAGTCATTTTTAGGAATATATTTACATGTATTAGATATTTAAAACTGTAAAAAGTCCAAATTAATCAATTATTGAAGTATTTATACTAAGAGAAATTGTAAAAGTTTGATTCATTCCCATGTAGTATATAATTTTCCAGTTAACATCTTATATTGCCGTCATGTTCTTGTTACAATAGTACTCAATGATGGATTTGCATATAATGGTTAATTAAATTGTTTTGTGTCTTTTAGTAAATATTCAATGAGAGATAAAAATAATTAAGGTATTTCACTCGCTCCGGGCCGTATCAACAAAAAAAACCGAGGGCCCTTCGAAATAAAATTAATTTTTTTCATGAAATATACACACTAGCCTTCTGCATATCAATTAATTTGTATTCTATTTCTTCAAAAAACATAAAAAAATTAACAAAACAAGGTAAATGCCTATTTTATAGAAGAGTTTAGATTTAAATTATTATTAATAATTAATATTTTTAAGAACGGTACGGTCAACGTTTGATTTTTTTTTTGACAAAGTATTTAAATATAAATATTGATATATTCAATTATTAATATTATTTATTGATTAATCATTTTTTTATTTAGTTATTAATATTAATGTATTATTAATATATTTTAATGTAATGATATTTATAATATTAATAAATTAATAAATAACAATTTTTAATACAACATAATGAGATTTTTAATATAATTGCATCAAAAAATACAATTAGTGTATTATTTTGGTGCTAATGGAATCTCTTGAAGTATTTTTATGTAATGAAAAATAGTAGAGAATATGAAACCAACACAAATAGGTATTTGAACATTATTCTAAATAATGCAGCAATAGTAACTTTGATCTAAATGTAATCTCTTTGATTTATTTGAGTGGATGTACCAATGAAAAGCATCAAGCGCGACAGAGGTTAAAGGTCACATGTTTTTCGTACTCAATACTTTATGGTACGCACCTTTCTCCTTTCGTTCCTCTTAGCCAAGTACCACGGGTGATTCGGTGAGGCTGCACCCTCGTTATTAATGGCAATACAAATCTCAAGAGTCATCGAGCGCTCTTCAATCTGAATGCCTTCTGCTCGTGACGTCACGTCGTCGGTACTCTTCCACTTCTATTACAAATGTACCCTAGGGTTTGTTGTGTTTTTATTCCATTCAATCGTTTCGGCACTGCATATCGTCAGGACGGCGAGACTAACTCCAATGGGATACGCCACTTGAGAGAACTCCAACGAGAGACAGAGAGTTGGCAATTCCAAAAGAACAGAAGTGAGAAAGAAAAAAAGTACCTTCAATTAACTTGACTGATTAGATCGTTCGCATTGCATATACTCGTGCTCGAAAGTAGTTGGTATACAGACTTCTAAATTATTTAATTGCGGCTGCCGTTTCGCTTTTAGAGCATGAAGAATATTTGGTAATCAAAATTCATTGATTGTCTTTAATTGTTTTGTATAATTTATTATTATCAATATTCCTCTATTTTTTAATACCTTAAATATCAAATAACATAATAAATAAATTTTTAAAACTCTTATAATTTTTATTTAAGTTAAAATTAATTCAAGTATTAATTAATTATGACATAATTACAATCTTTTGTAAAAAAATGTTTACTTCTAGCTGTATAAATTTTTGTTTAATACATAAATATTCATCTTATAAGCCCATGATAGAGATTTAGATGAATGTAAAATAAATATAAATACTCGAGAAGGTGAACATGATGTAAACATTACAAGAACTTATAAATAAATGCTTTTTTAATTACTAGTGATATTTAGAGTCAAAGTAATTAGTTTAATTATACAATTTTAATATCTTTTTTTTCACAAAATCATTTCTGAAAACAATGTTTATTCTGATTCAAGGAGGTTGGGTCACTAACACTACATTATCATTGAGTTGATATAAAAATTTTAGCTAAAAATGACATGATTCTTATAAATGCTTGTTTCTAAGAAGTAACTTTAATTATCAACATCTCTTAAAAAAGCTTTCTAAAAATTTTGCAAAAAAATCAGAGCAATTTAAATAATAATCATCATAAACATCCCTTGAACATTTTGGTAGAATCTTATTTACCTTGCTGCAGAGATCTAACTTCCTTAAGTTATCACATTCAAAAAATCAATAACCAAAACAGTAAATAATGATTGACTTATTGAATAAAATCTATGTTTTTTAAAATATGTTTTAAACTAAAAGTAAGTTAAAAGTCCTCTCTATGCAACTTATTATCAGCCAGTTTGCATCGTTGACTTTTCTAAAATGCATCTGATCAAGATGCTGACTTGACCATTTTCCCAAAAGCCATTTGAAATATCCCATTTCCAACATGATAACAATCAAACTCTTTTGGACTAGCTCTTTGGAAACCTAAACTAAACTTGGGCACCGTGAAATCGCCTTTCTATTATAGTGAATCGAATGATAATGAGGTTGTTTAGAGGCTACTCCTGTCGGATAGTAAGTTAGGGAGCTGATGAAGAGGTATATCCATGCAGATACATGGTGGTAAACACATGTGCGGCTAGATCGAGGGGATGGAGATAGTACCTGATGGCGAATCGTCTAGTGTGCGGTAACTCGACGGACTAGAATACGAACCAACAGAGCATTTGGCGTCAGTAACGAGATGCAGGAAGTGCGGGTATGAACTCGGGTAGCCTCTCCGTCATGTTCATATCTCTTTCCCTCGTGCTTTCACCATTTGTATCAAACGTTCAAGAGATGGATTGGTGTAAGAGAGATGGAGAAACCCGAGGGCGCTGATGTTCGCCTCAATGACTGCCACGTAATCAACGGCTAATTATCCGATAGATACCCTGAAGCTGGCTCGTTGCTTGGTGTCAGCCGCAGGGCCTCGTGCCAGTGCAGCGTGTCTACAGAATTCACTCGTCAATATGGCGAGCATAGAGAAACGTCGATCTTCCGCATGTTTGCGTTTAATGTCCTGGTATTCACTGCCTCTCATCGGATACATACTTAGACAAATATCCTTGTAAAACATTGCTTTGCTCTTTCAAGGTCTTTTTTGTTTGCTACTATTTATTATCTATTGCAAATGATTTTTTTTTATTTAAAAAAAAATTATTCTGTAATTTAAATAATTCCTTAACATCAAAATAATTCAATGTTTCTTGCAATGAAATTATTTCAAAGAGCTCTTAAGATTTAATTCTAAAATTTCTTTCAGTTGGTTTAGCGAATAAATCTGCATATTTGATAAATATCATTTATTCATAGCAAACAATTTTTTATACGCAAAAATACTTTACGTTTTATTTGTAGATAAAAATGTCATAATTACTTTCAAGTTTACTTTTTATACATGAATGATTTCTGGATTTTTTTTTTCATCTTTGCAAACTCCCAAATTTTCATCAAAAGTATCTTCAACTCGATTTCCCATGAATCTCATTAAAAAAAAGTTCATTAAAAATATTTTTTTACGGTTGAAAAATTTGGTTAAAATCATTTTTTATTCTATTTACAAACTTAACATGTACTTTATTTATTATACAATGCTACACATTTAAAAAAAAAAAGAATTTATCCACAATTTAATACTAAACATCTCCAATTTTTTTCAGCTGAATTTCAAGTAAGCCTAAACGTCACTTGATCTCAGGATTGAAAAGCCGTTAAAAACTACAGTTAAAAGTTGGAGAAAAAGGATATGGGCTTAGCAAAGATCTCCAAATAATGGAACGAATGTGAGACGGCTGAAATAATTAGGTAACGGTGTCCATTGGTCTTTGGGTGATCCTCATTGATACCATCTACATCCCAAAGTCTCTTACTGACTCCCTCTCTCACTTTCTGCTAAGCCTGACTGACGTTTTTATGCAGGCGTTCATGGATGTCCTTGTCTTGCGCGAGTGGTTTCTAGTATATACAGCTTTGGATCTAGATGGACCAGTGTCTCGTTCTCTGGGTACATAAAGAAAAAAATGAGATGAGGGGCTAAAAAGCAAGAGAGAAAAAAGGGAGTTTTGTCATCGACATGGTCGCACTTACGCCCTGACGAGTCCAAACGAGCCAAGCCGCGACCGCTTGAGTGATCATGAAATAAAACACAATCCCTGACATTCTTTTGCCACGTGGCTAACTCTCTATCTTTTTGAACGTGCGTACAACGCCCTCATGACAATGTCTCGACGTCGCGTAACAGCCTTGAGGCCACGCACCATTATAAGCCCTCAGGTTTGCGTAGGCATTTGACACGCTTCACCACGTAAATGTCCCAGCTAATGTGAAAGAAGATGAGCAAAGAATAGTGCACTTTTCATCAGACATAAATATCAAGAAATACTCTTGCTGATTTCCAACACAACGCCCCCGGCACCTCATTATTTCAAAAGTTCCTTTTTTGGATTCTTTTATAGCATAAATAAATAAAACAGATTTATACCGATCTCGTTCAGAACTCATTCAAGTTCTATTGTGTCATTTGGACAGAAAAAAAACGTTTTTCAATAGCTTGAGAGTAAATACATATTGTCGAGTCATCATCAGAACTTGGGGTTTTCTTGAAAGTGGAACAGATGATCGCGAGGTATTTGGAGGAAAAAAAATCAAGACCTTGTATGTGTGGAGAATCAATTGAATGAAATCAATGATAACGTATATTGAGAAAAAGTTGATTTCATCGAGAACAGCCTCCTGGTTCTGGGCTATACAAAGATGTGGGCCAAGAATAAATTATGACAATGATAGAACTATGAAAAGTTCAAAACTGGACAGTGTTTCCGATTTTACCCCATTTTCATGGTGAAAGAATGGATTTTTTAAATGTTTGACCTGATTTCGCATTTCTACGCATGAAGACGAAGAGAATGAGTCCTCGATCATCGAAATCGGACAACTTTGATTTTTCGACCCAAAAAAATGGCAAGTGGTACCCCTTTCCATTTTTTTTGGCCAAAAAATAAAAGTACTCCGATTTCGATGATCGAGGACTCATTCTCTTCGTCTTGAAGTGTAGAAATGCGAAATCGAGGCACAGTTTAGGAAAATTCACTTTAAAGCCCTCAAAACGGGGTAAGACTGGATACAAATTACAAACAATCATCCCTCTGACTTTAAACCCTTGTAACTCTTGAACGGACGGTCCAATAACGTTTTTCAAGGACGTTTTGGAATCCTTAGAATCTGAGCTAAACATATATATACATTGATTTATTGCAAAAAATTTATTTCCCCTTTAAAATCGCTAAAATATAAAAAAAGTCACATTTTTTTACGGAGTTTGTCAAGTATTTTGGCGATTTTGAGGGTGAAATAATGATTTTAAATATTTTTCATGGATATATATTTGTAGCTTAGAGTTTGAAGTTTCTAAATAGTCCCTGACGATCATTATTAGACGACTCGTTTAAGAGATATGGCGGTTCAAAGTCGAAATAAGGGTAAAAAATCGTCTACTCTTTGACTTTGAACCGCCATATCTCTTAAACGAGTCGTCTAATAATGATCGTCAGGGACTATTTAGAAACTTCAAACTCTAAGCTACAAATATATATCCATGAAAAATATTTAAAATCATTATTTCACCCTCAAAATCGCCAAAATACTTGACAAACTCCGTAAAAAAATGTGACTTTTTTTATATTTTAGCGATTTTAAAGGGGAAATAAATTTTTTGCAATAAATCAATGTATATATATGTTTAGCTCAGATTCTAAGGATTCCAAAACGTCCTTGAAAAACGTTATTGGACCGTCCGTTCAAGAGTTACAAGGGTTTAAAGTCAGAGGGATGATTGTTTGTAATTTGTATCCAGTCTTACCCCGTTTTGAGGGCTTTAAAGTGAATTTTCCTAAACTGTGCCTCGATTTCGCATTTCTACACTTCAAGACGAAGAGAATGAGTCCTCGATCATCAAAATCGGAGTACTTTTATTTTTTGGCCAAAAAAAATGGAAAGGGGTACCACTTGCCATTTTTTTGGGTCGAAAAATCAAAGTTGTCCGATTTCGATGATCGAGGACTCATTCTCTTCGTCTTGATGCGTAGAAATGCGAAATCAGGTCAAACATTTAAAAAATCCATTATTTCACCATGAAAATGGGGTAAAATCGGAACTTTGCAAAAATTTTAGCATAAATTATGCTCCAACGATGATTTTAGCTAGTATAGTAAAAAGCCGTCGTTCTCCGAAGGTAATACTATCACAAAATATATTTCAAAATAGAAAGGATGTAATGAATGGTTGGATCTCTTTGGCTGGATGAGGTGTGATACGTTATCTATAGGAGTTCTATACGAAAGGGTACAATTTTATAGGGAAGAGGAGAGTTGAACCCTTCATGGTGACCTATCGGAGAGGTCAGATAAATTTTCAATGGATTACGCGCCTGTCACTTTCATATTCATTGCAATACTTTACTTGAATCACCGGTCATACTTCTCCATTTACTGTCTATCGATTTTATTTTACGTTCTTTCTATTTATTCGATACTATTTATTTCCTGCTTGCTCAGAAATATAACTTTGGCTGAGATAACTGGTCTCGACCTTCCAGCAATGCATTAAATGCACCTCATATTTTCTAAACACGGACACACAATATTCCTTGGAAATTCAATTTTATAGTCCATTTTTTCTCATCATAAAATACGTTCATTCTCCACTTCAAATGATACACCTCAACATAATACATGAGGTTGAAAATATTTATTAAAAATTATGATAACTTATCTCAACAAATTTGTTTTGTAATGTGAATTTTAAAATTTTTTTCCAATCGCGAGTAATAAATAATATGATGTATCTCTGTAGTGCAACTTATAGTGTTTAATTTTAATGCACTTAAGTGTTTTAAAATAACGTTACCTATTTAATTAATATTGCAGTCACTTTTTAAGTACATCAATGCACTTTTCAAGTGACTAAAATGTTCATCAAAAGGGTGATGTCATTTTAAAATACTCTAAAGTGCATTGAAATAAAACACTTTGAAATTTGAGATTCGTGCGTAGTAATTATAACTCATTCACTTCTCTCTCTCCATTTGCAGTTATGCATTTGGATGCTCTACCACTTGAGCTATCCCACACTTGTGTCTAATGTTTTACCTATCGCACCTATACTCATTACCTGCCCACTACCGTTCCTCTTACAGCCTACATTTAAGTAATATTTCAAATAGAGAAGAAAGTAGGATTATGGTCCATTCGTTTACTATACGAGCATGGTGCGTTTTCCATCAGCTAATCGACAAATATATTGAAAAATAACTTCTTGGCAATAAACAGAAATCTTAAAAAGTGAAGATTGATGATAATTTAACACAGTAAAATGTAATTGAAGAAAAACAAAAAGTGATCCATAATCCTACCTTCTTCTTTATATGTCATTTCCATTGAAATTAGGGATAACAAAGTTTAACTTGATAATTACTCCAATGTTGCCCACCCTTTAAAAATAATAAATCGGACTACCTAATCAGTGAATGTAATACAACTGATTTGAACATTGGTCCAATTTTGCAGTCCATTTCATTATTTTCATTGTCTCATTTTTAGAGAGTAACCATCTTTATTTGTATGGTCATCATAATAAAATCTTGCAACAGGGAGGGGAATTTTTTTGTTCTAATGAGGGTTTCACTGGAGAAATTTCTTAAGACCTTTTATTAAAGACGTTATACTGTACTTTTTAAACCCAAAAAGAATTTCTCAATGTATGATAAGAAATAGTTTCGAAGAATGATGTTAAACATTTTGTTTGTTGACACAGTGAAATTAATTGTAAACAATGTTAGATCCATGTGAAAATAGATGTACATTTCTGTATCATTTATCCAATGTTTACCCTACATCATTTTTTATTTGACTTGGATGTATAACTGATGTATATTCCTTTTTTCCTTAATATTTTTCAAAGTCATTTTTCCTCAAATAAATTCCAACTTTCTAGTATGAGATGAGGGTGAAAGAATCTACACGATTTGTCCTGATAAGCACGAGAGAACATTTTGAGGGGCGACGACAAGTCGGAGGTTTCATTGCACGGATTCGCGGACAGCATAAAGTGAAGGTATATAACACAAAAGCGGGAGGAATTTAAACATCATCTTGATATTTACCCAACCCTCTTTTTCCAGTTTCAGCATCTCAAGACCTCTCAAGCTGCTTTCTTCGCCTTCAACGAACGTGCGTGGTGAACATTCAAGCTCCCACCACAAACGTTGTTTGCACGCACTTATATAACAACGTCACGCACAAACCGCGCCCTCGTTTATTTCTTTTGTTCCGCGCCGCAGCAAGGGGTGCTGCTGATCGCTTTTCGTGGGATCTAAGGGATGATGATGGCTGTTAAACTAACGTTGCCAATCCTTTTGGTTAAACTCCGTAACTCTATCGTTATTGAACGATTGGACTAACTTACCTTAAGTGAAGGTTCAATTCCATTAATACTATCTATCTCATCTGAAAAGATCAGTTTTCCTTCTAATGTTAATTTCCCTTCTCCCATTTTACCAAAAAATTAACATTTGACCGAGAAAATTTTAGGTTGAAAGCTTTTTGTGCTTTGATAGCAGGCAATGGCGCAAATGAGTTGATGTGCTACATAAACAAGCAACAAAGGCTAGATGGCAAAATTTTCCAATGATAGACTTTGGAAATTCGGAGTTTGACTACATTGAAATGCGTTACTATCATTAATCTGGAAAATGAGACAAGGAATTATAATTTCCATGTCATGATAATTTTTCTTGCCAATTATTGATAACATCTGGAATAATTCATCATCTTTTTCACACTCATCTCTTAGGTTTCCTGATATATATATATATTGAGTTTCATAATCTTTCATAGTAGACAGAGATGAAATCATTCATAACTGGAGAATTACTATTCTTTAAATTACATTTTTAATGAGAATACTAGGTGGTATAATTGAAAAAAATACTAGGACATGTTGGACTATCACTAAGACCACATTAGGTTTACCATTAATTACCTCATACCTTACTAAATTAATTCCTGATAAGATGATTCCTTTTATCCTTTTCATTGAATCATAATCAATTCTTTATTCATAATGTTTAATTTTTCTTTTGATTAAAAATATTAAGTGGAGAACATAAAGTTTAATTGTAAGATGATTTTAAGTGATTAATTTCCATTGATGGTGTAAAACAATCAACAGCTTTCTGATTCTATCTAAAGCTCATGGCGTAGTCTGGTCAAAATCTTATGTTTTATCTGAGCAACAATTTAAGCTACGTCCTAAGTAAGCTTCCTAATCTATTATCCGAGTAGAAAGCGAGATTGACCTATTGGTTCTGGTCCAAAGTTGAACCAATAATTTCAATCTTAATGCAATGTTAGGCCACAAATAAGCTACTCTTGTTGCTCACTAGGATTATTGAAATGTCATTAGGCTTCAAACATGTCTAGTTGGTTTTTCTGGTCAGGTCAGGCATCACATTTCTGATAAAGGCCTTTTAAAATCCTAAGCATTAATGATATGATCTTTAGATAGTGTTAATACTTTTCGGTTCACGTCATTTATTCTTATTTACGTAAAAGATGATTTTTCAAGTACTCGAATTCTATTTTTTTCTTAATAAAGATAAAAGTCATTGGATATAAAAAAAATAAGAAAGCATGTTATTCTCCGCAATGTTTACGCTTTGAATATTTGCCAAGTTCTGATCGACAATACTTGCGGTAGTTGTCGAAACAGTTTTAACGATGGAACTTGGTCGAGTACTATTATTATTTTCATCAGTTTTGCAGTACAATTTTAGCTCCACTCTTCTTCCTCTCTATCACCAAGATAATAACGAGCAAACGACTTCGAAAGGCCGCCCGCATGCCGTAACAATCTACTTGCTAATCGAAAAAGTTTTTTAAGTTAGAAACTTTGTTAATTAGCATCTTCGCCAACTCGCTTGCCTTGCGGCTTGTTCTTTGCACTTGCAAAAAACCATACCGTCCGCAACATTATTCAAAATACCAAAACAATATGTGCACTATTCTTACCTGCCAATTTTTTATCTGCTTCACCTCTCAACTAATTAACAAGAATATTTGTCCATCACAAATATTAATTTCCTGTTAAAGCATAATTATTCCACGCTATTGGATTATTTAAAAAAAATTTTTTTATTAAAAAGTTTAAATTATTTTTCTAAATTAAATATTTAAATGTTAAATTAAAATATATTGAGGTAAATATTATTAACGATTATGTCTGATCAATAATTTATTGATTCTTTGTTCAATTCACTAGAGGAGGAGACAGGATTATGATCCAGCCTTTAATATGGTCCATTCGTTTATTATGCGAGTACAGTGGGTCTTCCATCAACTAATCAACAAATATATTAAAAAATAACTTCTTAGCAATAAACAAAGACTTCGCAAAATGACAATTAATGATAATTTCACTGTAAATCGTAGTGTGTTATTTTAATGCACTTGAAGTGTTTTAAAATGACGTTACCCTTTCGATTAACATTGTAGTAACTTTTTAGACACTTCCGAGTGCATTAAAATAAAACATTACGATTCGCAGTATTAACAGAGTAAAATGTAATTAAATAATAACTAAAAGTAACCTGTAATCTACCCGATTCTAATAATCTATGCAAGTAGTAATGTCCAAATGTGGTCAGACATTTCGAATCTAATCCTATTCATCAAAGATTTTGGATTTTGACGCAAAAGATTTTTTATACTTTGAATTTCTAGTCTTAATCACTCACTACTAAATTACCTTGCTTTAGTTATAAACAGAATTAGAAAAAATTACTGAAAATCAGTGATTATTTACTGATTAATTAAAGAAAGTGCTGACATATATTTACCTCGTGTGCACCTGTTATTTTTGCATTAACTGCAACCTAAAATAAGTAAAAAAAAAATATCTTTGAGGGTAAAAATAAAAGAGACTTTAAAAAAAGAATGCTTTTATCTTCATTTTTTATTTATATAACTCTAATAAACATGAACAATAATAAATAGTGTATACAAGAACGTAGGAAGTCTGCGTATAACCAGGCTGCAACGTTCGAAATAGTGCGTTCTATATGCCACATTCGTCGATGGAAAGCTATTGAAAAAGGTTTCATTTTATTATCATTATTATCGAATAATTTATCATTTAACTTTTGATTATTTTAATTTGTATCAATTTTACCGATTATTGCATACTTCAAGTATATCAGTACGTTATTAAATTATTTGATATTATAAAAAATGGCGCATTTATGAACAAAAGATCCAATCGACGAATTGTTGTGAAGCAAAGCTGATTATACGAGGATAAGAAAAACTACGAATGAAATGTTATGAATCATTAATCATTACATTATTGTTCAGAGCTTATTTACAACTACTGAACAACCAAAATATCACATCGGCTAATCATAATCGCACCGATTAAAAGTCAAGAATGAGCGAAATAAAGATATTATTTTAATTTGATATCGATGAAATTTTACATTATATTTGATCTGATATTATAATCCCTATTATATTTTCATCCTTTTGTTCTTATCATCATACTATATATCGACCAGAAAGCCTATTTTTCAAGCCGTCATAAATTCTCCGTCAATAAATATAGATAATAATAATTACAACATTGCACATGAACTAATTGGATTTACGCTTACGTCATGAAGCATTCTATCCAACTTATATACACGCCTTTTCACATTTTTATTTTTGTATCTATATTCATTTTATTCATTCTCAATATTTATTTATCCATTACTTTTCCATTTTTCTTTTTTTGCATAAATCCTGCACTTTGGTGCTAATATCAAGAGAAATATAATATCTACTTTTTTTTTTAAACTCCAAGAACAATTGCTCCATTGTTTTAGAATTGGCCATTGAAATCACTAGATATTTTGAAGGTAAAATAATTTATTTCTTGGCTGCATAAAAGTTCATTACGATTATCAAGAAAAAACATTCATTTTTATCTTTTATTTATTAATTAATCGACTTATATTCAATATTTATTGTTTATTTTTCAACGCTAATTATGACTATGATCACTAAAAATTTTTAGAAAAAAATGGAATATTTATTTAGTTAATGAAATTAATCATTTCTTCTTAACAATCGTAAGTATTTATTGATAAAAGATATCGTCTTTTCTATACACTAGTGAATGAATTGATTTCAATGGGAAGTATGTTATTAATTGTTTAATAGTATACGTCAATGCATGTTGATGACATAAAATACCTTTTATAAAAATGACAGATAAATGTATCTTAAAAATTAGAATGAGTGAACGACTAAAATAACCGAGTTGTTTAACATGACTTTGTAAATAATCCATATTGAATAATTGATGATGAATTAATTATTCCACCGACATAATAGACAATTTGTTAATGATGATAGCGACTCGATAAAGAGAATAGATGTTTAATAATCGTATCGGTGCTTTATTGAGTTAAAGCAAAACAGGGTTGCACCCTTTCAAAGTCGCTATCGAGCATAACCAATCTACTTCCCTCTTTATAAAAGTGTTCTTTCTCTTTCATCTTTGCAACTAAATTCAGTACAATACTATTTCCACATCCCCTTGAGCTGCCGTGACAACAACAATGATTACTATTGAGAAAATTCATCATTCATTTTATCCACATGGACCTAAACAACTCGTACTTTTTCTCATTCTATTTCTCGTTAAACATTTTATGTAAATTTATGCAAGCTTGATGTTTAAATCGTGAAATATATCACTGGATAGCCTATAGAATCAGCCCATGAATACCAAGGATGGTAATTGAATTTGTATTCTACATAAATTATTCGACTGCTAAGTTTTCCTTTTGATGCTTATACACAAAAACCTCACGACATGAATTCAATGATACAAAGATGCAAGAAGTTGTGCTAAAGACTGCCAAATAGATATCAAGAGACTTCATTTCAACTTCCTGAATATATGAATTGATACATCATTCAATTGAAGCATGGTAAGAGAATTTGTCATAGTTTTGAGAATAATGTCATAAAAATTAACTCATTACAAGTCCATGCTACCACTTATCATCATTATGTATTTAATAATAGAATAAATAAGCAAAAGAATTTGATTGTTATAAATGAAAGTATTGTTGATAGAAAGTATTTACTAGATATAATGAATGATAAGAATTAATGCAATTGTCCATTATCTTGCTCCTCTTTATATGTAGAAATTATTTCCATTTGACTATGCTGTTGCAAAATAAACTTATAATGATTAATTAAAATATTTGTTACTCTATCAAAGAGAATATTTATCCAGTCAATTGATGTAATTCATATTAAAATGTTAATTCAATGTAGAAGATAATGATTGCACAAATATAAATTAACTTTCGAGCTGATCCACAGGCATATAAAATAGTAATAATAAAAAATACCAATCGAAAAGTTGTAAATGTATGGTATAATAAGTTCATAATGCAATGATAAATACACGTATAGTGCTAAGCGATATTGTTAATGTTTAACGTTGCTATCGATAATATTAGAGACAAATTTGAATTATGATGTAATACTTTTAAAATTTAATTATGCAAAATTTTTCCGTTTAGAATTCCTTGGAACAGTTATTTTTTTTTTTTTTTCATTTCATTTCTCATTTTTTTATAATAATTAAACTCTTTCCGGGTCATAACTTCTTTCCAACCAAGTTTCAATTAAATGTATATTTTTTGTTAATAAAAATAAAGGCTTGAAAGATAAAAAAATTTAACAAAGAAGTTATTTTTAAAAAGGAAAAAAAATAGTTTTTTTATATATAAAAATATTTTATTGAAAATTTAATCATTCTTCTTTATTATTATTATATATTTGTGTTGAGTTATTAGAAATATTATATTGAATATTTTTATTATTTAAACTATTAAATAAATTGTTATATTTTATCCATTAAATTATTCTTTAAATTTTCAATAAATTATTTTTTTTCCTTTTAAAAATACATCATTCTTTTTTTCTTCTTTTTTTTTGAATCATTAAAATGACATAATAAATTTTTATTAAATGATTAATGCTATTGATATTAATTATTTTTAGAAGAAAAATTGATATTTAGAATGCTTTGGTATATAATATTCTCTTCATTATCTAATTTTCTTTATTAATCATCAACTAAGACTTTAATACAATGTCCACGTGAATCCCAATAAAGGGTATGGAATTATTTTTGGCAGTAGTTAATTTTTTTATTATCTTTAAATACTTTTTACTTTTAGTCAATTTAATTTCTCGATTCTCTATTTCTTCTCTAAATAGATATTTCTTTTTCTAATTTAATTGAATGCCTAAATCTCGATTTTCCTCTAACTGTCTTTCACTTTCTAAAACATTTATTTCATACTGTATTGATCTCATTAAATACTCGTCTTTGGTCTACAGGGCAATGTACTGACTTATTATATGCTCTTCAATGCCAATTATCACTGAGTAAAATGCACGCAACACTGTTTGTCGTTATTGTAAGTCGTAATCACTTGAATATATAATATACAATAGTTAACACTCGTTTGTGTTAGTCTAAAATTTCTACGACTATGCCGATTAATTTTACAATGCTCATGTGATCTATAATGTTTTTTTTTCTTTTTAGATTCTTTTCTTCTATTTGTAGGAAATAGTAATGTATACCTTTTGAATTTTTATAGCTGCAACAGTTTACTGAGTTTATATACCGAGAAAAAAATTTATTTGATACTTACATAAAAGTTTATGAGTCTAGAACTAAAAAATATTATGTCAAGAACTTTATCTTCTATTCACTTTCTTACATTTTCTCTTATTAAAATAAAAAAAAATTTATTTAAATATTATTGTAATAATTTATGTTATATTATTTTTTAAATAAAAAAAAAAAAGAATGATTAATTAATTATTTATTTTCACTTTTATCAATCAGAAACTTTAATAATTTTATATAAAAAATATGTGAAATTTTTACTTGATTGACAAAAAAAATTGGTCCAATCTGAGATAGTGCATCTCTCAAAAGTTTCAAATAAATTTCTTTTCTCAGTATTGCTCTCAAGAAAAATTCTATTATTCCTTGTACATTTCAACTATTTTTTTTCTTCTTGATAAGAAAACTTTAAAAATTGTTATCATTATCAATAATGATTATTTAAAAAAATCCCGAAAATGGATTTATTTATTTCTTAGACTGTACTCTAAATTTACATTAATTAATAATTAATAAATTGCATTTGTTCAAATGTTTCATGTTTCAATTATTTCAATAAACCGTTTAAAAATTACAATAAATAACTCGAACATCGATTTCGATGAGGATCAATGCTTGATTTCAGTCTTTGAGGATGAAATATTGAAAAGTAGGCTGTCATCAATAAAATTATCAAAAAGATTGGCGAATAAAAAAATTCATTATCAGACTAAGAAATTACAATTAATCTATCAATTAGGAGAACAATATTGAGCATTATTTGATTGGTGTAATAAATCCTCAAAAATTCTGATGTGCATGGGAATGTCATTCTTTTAGTCAATCATCATTAATTATCGCTAATAGTCTTCTATTCTGTGTATGTCATTGTTATTAATTCGATGAATACAATAATCTCCGAAAAGCATTATTTCAATGCACTAAGTCAAAGAGAAGGGTCAGAGAAAGCGAGAGATAAGAATGAAAAATAATTCGATGGAAAGAACAACTTACCTCCATCAATATCATTAAAACCTGTCAAATATATTTGATAAAACGATCACAATGAGATCTAAAAAAATGTTTATTTTGTTTTTGATAGTAATACGCGGAAATGTTATATTTAATAGTTTTCAATAAATCACTAGAAATAACTCGTTGTATATATGACCACAAAGACTTGACTCACAAGTTTAAATAAATAATCACAGTTTAATCAAATTGATTTTCATGGATTACAGCTCTTCTGAAAGAGCAATTGGTGCCCGAGAGCCAGCCTTCATATCCTTGACGCCAATACCGATGTCATCAACTGGAGTTGGTGCGAGCTTTAACTGATTCCCATTAATCTTGATGTCGTTTACCGAATGTGAGCGTCCGTGCGTTACCAGTGGCTTTGGATTGGCATTTGAGTTTCCACCGGAAGTGCAATTATTTCCAGTATTAACGTTTGTACCATGTGAATTTGCACTTACGCTTGAGTTCCCATGAGAATTGTGATTAGAACTTGTCATTATTGAATTGGTGTTCTTCGTTTTTGACTTAGCCTTTAGTGTATTCGTCTTTTCGGTGCTATTGGTATTTGTCATCTTCATATCATTTGTACCAATCATATCAGTCTTGGTACGAGTTTCATTACTTTGATTAGTTATCAAAGTCGCTTTGGCATTTGTTGATGTAATGTTGCCCGAATTTGCTATGCTGGTCAATTGATTAGCAGATTGAGATCGTACTGTTTGATTATTGCCAAGTTTATCTTTCAAAGCCATTTGGTAAGCAACTTCGAACGCTTGGCCTAAAGTCAAGATAACTTCGGTAGCTTGATCCTGCAAAAAAAACAACATATTTCTTCGTACCAAACTGTTTAACTAGCTGTTCTGATCGTATTTTATGCTAAATTAACTTGCTTATAACTATGCTGATTAGTTGAATGATAACACTAGCTTGCACAGTTTATTTTTATACTTGGTGACCGGAATAACGTGAATGTTCATTACGAGTAGCACTGATAAGTGCTGGTGATAAAGTTAGAACTATGAATTATTGATCATTGATCAGCAAAGATTGTTTTATTTATTTATTATTAAAAAATATCATTAACTTTATATTTAATTTGAATTTTTTGACATGTTATTCAAAAAACAATAGAGTATTTTTTATCTTGTAAGCAAATTATTCCATACACTTTTGAACAATAGATAAATAGAATTAAAAATATTGAAGTATAAATTATTCATTTTTATTGTGAAATTCTTGTCTGCATTTAATTGATAAAATTTATCTGAATTCATCCTTTTAAATTTATTGAAATATGTTGAATAAAATTTTCAAAAATTTATTTCTTTGATAACAGAAAGAAAGAAAAGAGGAATATTTTTTATCAAAAACTTTTCCAAAGAGTATGATAAAGATTAATTTTAAAAATAGAATTTTGTAATGTTGAGCTATGAAAAAGATTTGAATAAAATTTTATGTTAACAAGAATATATTAAAAGTGATCTTTTTATTACCATCGTCGGTACACAGAAGACATGGCAAAAATGTGTTCGACTCGCATGATCCTTTGTTATGTATGCGAAGTGGGTGAGATCATCCGCATCCTGACACGCGCAGTGGATATTACGAATCTCATGATCACATATAGGTTCCTATTCAGATAAAACATTGTCGAAAAAATGTTAAACTTATTACATAAAATATATCCAAATGAATGATACAATTTTTACATAAAACATAAACCATAATGGAGTTTTAAAATCATTAGAAAATATTCAATTGTTTTTCATTGACGAAAATGGTTTATGTACTACATAAAAATAATATTGAATTAACAGTTGGACATCTCCAATAAGAATTTTGGATCTTACATTCGTAACAGTATCCAAAAATCGAACTCCACGATAGGAAATGGCTAAAGTGATTCCTAAACTAACTCTAGGATCTCTGCAAGTGTTCTTCAGTTTCTGAATTGATTTCTTGGTCGATTCAGTGCCTCGAAGTTCTTTGACCACCGTAGAACCCAAGTACTACATCAACAAAAATTCAATCCACATTAAATGTCTAATTAGGAACTAATTATATAGAAGTGATTCTTAATCCACATAACATTTATAGGGTTGGTGCATAAGTTCTTGGACATTCAAACACATTTATTAAAAATAATTTTATTTATTATTAAAGAAATATTAATCCACAATATAATGACTGTCATATTCAACTCCTAGAATATTCTGTAGAATAATAGATTCTATTCTAGCTAGGAAAATATTCTAGCATACAACCGAATTGGAACCTAGAAAAATTTTAATGAAATCCAAGTGTCTAAGGATTTATGCACCAACCCAATACTTCTTTGAAAAAAAGAATATTATTCTAAAGTAATGATGAGTTATTTATTGATCGAAAATTGTCTGAATGTTGGGAAAGAAAAAAGAGTGAAATAGGATGGAAATAAACTTACATTGGCAACGTATTTGATGTTACCAGTGACTAGAACCTTGGGTTGATGTCTCCACTGAGTCTTAAGAGTCGAGGGAACACCAAAAAGAAGTTCAGAAGGTGCGCGAATTTCAAGCTGCTCTGCTGTCACATTACCATTCTGACAGTTTGAACGATTAGGAGGTTGAGGTGCTGGACGATTTTTTCGATGTCTCAGTGTTCCTGAAGTAGCTGCATTCGTTCCAGTAACAATGGTCGAATGATTTCCATTGTTTTGTGGAGGTTCGGGAAGTTTTTCTCGAATTTCCTCTTTCAGTTGTTGGATATTAGTTTTCTGAAAAAAAACACCATCAAATAGTTGTTCAATAAACGACATTAAAACCTGTTTGAATCCTTTTTTATATACCTGAACATATAGTATCTGTTTAAGAAATCAGAGCCTTTGATTTTTGTAACAAGCGGGAAGGGAATCACTTCTCATCAGCCGAAAAACTACAAGGGGACTCCGGACGTTGCTCTGAAACCGGACACGACCAAGCTAAACGAGGGGGAAAGGATTGCGGCATTCTTCTATAGATCACTAAACGATCGTATCGTTGATTTCTCAAAACCGCAAACTGGATTCGATTCATGCAAAAATAATGGTCCTGAATATAATGAAAACACTAATTGCATATTCATTAAGTTACTCTTGGTAATATTTAACCTTTTTTTTCAACTATTTTCCCTCACTTAGTGAATATTAAAATTAAATTTTTCTGTTATCAATGACAATTTCCTACTTTTCTTCTTCAATAAATTTATGTTTGTTTTGGAGATTAATGAATATTTATTCCATGTTTTAAAGGCAAAATAAATATTTATTATAATAATATTCTATGTTGATGTTCGTAGTTTAATAATAATAACAAAAAGAAATAATTATTTTTTGTTTATTATAATGAAGTGGTTGTAGTACTTAATTAAAAATATAAATCAAAAATTCTGTAAAAAAGATTCGACATTTTTTAATGAAATAGTTGAGTTTGTAGAGTAAATCGAAAGCAAAGTGTGAAAATATTGACAAAGAACAAATAAATTAATGATTTTTCAAGTAGAGTATTAAACACCTATAAAAATCTCATTAATGCTCGGGTGACGCGTAAAGCAAATAATAGTCATATATACTATATGGCATCCTATTGAAGGTCTGATAGCTGTGCAAAAAGAGATACAGCATAGGGAGCAGGCAGTAACAAGCAAGGGCCAATATAATCATGCGTTGTTCGATCGACGAGAGGCAATTTATCGGATTCCCGGATGTGCTAAAATGAGAGGACTCGTGAGGATGATGTTTACTGAATCTAGTGAGCTAATTAATGGGAGATAGAGTGAAAACAAAAAGCACTGGTATAGATACAGTTGAACAATATAAAGGAAGTAGAAGAAAATTGTGATAAAAATCAATGCTGAAGAGTTGATATGGTTGAGTGACACGACTGAAAGCCGTTTCTGCAGAGCTCTGGTGAAAGAGTAGAGCTTATACAATGTACGTATCTCCAATTAGCCACTTTATTTACATTATAACGCGATGCTAGTTGATCGAATCGAATGGTTGGTTACGATCCGAACGAAAGTGTCACAAGGGATGGAATAAAAGAGCGAGACTCCCCGTAGTTTTCTGCTACACTCGAGTCTCAAACTGCTCTCATTGTGTTATAAGAGCACCCTGTCGTCAATCTCTCTTCCTATTTTTCTCTCTTTCTTCCACACTGTCCCATCAAAAGTCTCCCCAAGTTTCCCTTTTCATCACCAGGATCTACACATTCTACCATGCAATAAAGTACTAATTTGATTGGAAATTATTGTCGAGGGTGAAAATACCTGGTTCTACTAATTATCTGTATTACTTAGACTTTACAGATGTTATGAAGACTTGAGAAATTATTGTGATCTTGGTACAATAGAATATTCACTGTTCATGTCATAAAATAATCATTATCTTCAACATTTTTGATCCAATTAATTATTTTCAACTATTGTTACTCAACTAATGATAATCTGTTTTGAGTAAAAATTATTTTCATTGGAAACAAGTTGTTATTTTAGAATATTTCAACCAAGTCTAGATGTAAAAACATTACAGTTGAAAATGTAAATGTAAGGTTATAAATTGTTGTGGTGAATAAAAATAAGTGAATGAATTATGTTTCCTAGAGACTTACCAAAGTGTTAAGATCCTTATTAAGATCCTCTAAATTAGGTCCACTTCCATTTCTAGATTGGGAGCGTGGGCTTGGTCCTGTTACAGATGCTAGGATTCGTTTTCTGTGAGCAGGTTTTTGAATTTCAAGCACTGCAGCTAACTCCACTTCCCAAACTCTTTTAACACGATCCATATCAGTATAAAGATGTTTCTTGAATGTTTCTATATATTTTTCCAAATGTATTGCTTTAAGCCACTCATCAACTGTCCTTGCTTGTGAACCTGATCGTTTGTCCACACATTTATTCAACGACAAAGATGCGTTCATTATCACAGCACGATCCTGGTCACTTGTTATTCCCATGTCTTTCAAATCAGAGTCTTCCAATATTCCATTCTGAAACATTTCAAATAAAATTGATTAACCCGTATAAATAATTTCGTTCCCCAAACGTTCCCTGCATGTTCCCTAGTAGCGGAGTTCTCATGGTGGGACTATGAGGAACGTTTGGAGAATGAAATTTTTTAAAAAATTTTTCTTCTTTACTCTAAATGTACTGTAACTTAGCATAATTTGGTTTTTTGCTAATAACTCAGGATCTATGAGGCCTATATAGACAAAGAAGGATATCAATGGATTCGTAAGAAAGAGATCTTTTAATTGCATGAGTTAAAATCATCGTTGGAGCATAATTTATGCAAAAATTTTTGCAAAGTTCCGATTTTACCCCATTTTCATGGTGAAATAATGGATTTTTTAAATGTTTGACCTGATTTCGCATTTCTACGCATCAAGACGAAGAGAATGAGTCCTCGATCATCAAAATCGGACAACTTTGATTTTTCGACCCAAAAAAATGGCAAGTGGTACCCCTTTCCATTTTTTTTGGCCAAAAAATAAAAGTACTCCGATTTCGATGATCGAGGACTCATTCTCTTCCTCTTGAAGTGTAGAAATGCGAAATCGAGGCACAGCTTAGGAAAATTCACTTTAAAGCCCTCAAAACGGGGTAAGACTGGATACAAATTACAAACAATCATCCCTCTGACTTTAAACCCTTGTAACTCTTGAACGGACGGTCCAATAACGTTTTTCAAGGACGTTTTTGAAACCTTAGAATCTGAGCTAAACATATATATACATTGATTTATTGCAAAAAATTTATTTCCCCTTTAAAATCGCTAAAATATAAAAAAAGTCACATTTTTTTACGGAGTTTGTCAAGTATTTTGGCGATTTTGAGGGTGAAATAATGATTTTAAATATTTTTCATGGATATATATTTGTAGCTTAGAGTTTGAAGTTTCTAAATAGTCCCTGACGATCATTATTAGACGACTCGTTTAAGAGATATGGCGGTTCAAAGTCGAAATAAGGGTAAAAAATCGTCTACTCTTTGACTTTGAACCGCCATATCTCATAAACGAGTCGTCTAATAATGATCGTCAGGGACTATTTAGAAACTTCAAACTCTAAGCTACAAATATATATCCATGAAAAATATTTAAAATCATTATTTCACCCTCAAAATCGCCAAAATACTTGACAAACTCCGTAAAAAAATGTGACTTTTTTTATATTTTAGCGATTTTAAAGGGGAAATAAATTTTTTGCAATAAATCAATGTATATATATGTTTAGCTCAGATTCTAAGGTTTCAAAAACGTCCTTGAAAAACGTTATTGGACCGTCCGTTCAAGAGTTACAAGGGTTTAAAGTCAGAGGGATGATTGTTTGTAATTTGTATCCAGTCTTACCCCGTTTTGAGGGCTTTAAAGTGAATTTTCCTAAGCTGTGCCTCGATTTCGCATTTCTACACTTCAAGAGGAAGAGAATGAGTCCTCGATCATCGAAATCGGAGTACTTTTATTTTTTGGCCAAAAAAAATGGAAAGGGGTACCACTTGCCATTTTTTTGGGTCGAAAAATCAAAGTTGTCCGATTTTGATGATCGAGGACTCATTCTCTTCGTCTTGATGCGTAGAAATGCGAAATCAGGTCAAACATTTAAAAAATCCATTATTTCACCATGAAAATGGGGTAAAATCGGAACTTTGCAAAAATTTTTGCATAAATTATGCTCCAACGATGATTTTAACTCATGCAATTAAAAGATCTCTTTCTTACGAATCCATTGATATCCTTATTTGTCTATATAGGCCTCATAGATCCTGAGTTATTAGCAAAAAACCAAATTATGCTAAGTTACAGTACATTTAGAGTAAAGAAGAAAAATTTTTTAAAAAATTTCATTCTCCAAACGTTCCTCATAGTCCCACCATGAGAACTCCGCTACTTGGGAACATGCAGGGAACGTTTGGGGAACGAAATTATTTATACAATTAAGATCAAAATGAATATTTGATGAAATAAAATAGAAAAAGTGACATTTTGAAAATGGCTTACGATAAAATCTAGGTCATCAAAACCATAGTTGATGAAAAGAGACTCGTAGTCAGCCAAGCCTAAATCCAACAGCCATTGACCAATTGGTGAAACAACAGTAGGGCTGCTGGTAGTGTCTGAACCAATCCCTAAACATAAATCATCGGCAACACAAGAGTAATAAACTATTTCATGGGACATAGAACGTTTAGAAGTATTGTTAGTAAAGTTCAATCCAATACCCAATCTTGTTTGAAACTCCTTCTCCAATTCATTAACAAAGACTGACTCTCTGACAAGCCCTGTGCCAAAAGAAGCCATTATTTCTGATATTTTAGCCCACTCTTCTTGCTCGTCGAAGGGGCTCATGATGCTGAGAGATTTTTCATCCCTATCACGATCTCGAAGTGACCCATCAACACCACCATCATCTAAACGTTCTCCAGTAACGTCCACACCAGTTCCCATCCCGCATACGGTCGATCCGTAGACGTTCCGCAAACGTCGAAGAGTTCGAGGACGTTCAGCCGTGACAGAACCCTTTAGTAAACCTGTCAAAAACGTTTAACATCATTTTTTAAAAATAATAATGATTTTTGTAAAACATATTATTTTACTCATCTAGAGCTAAAGCTTCAGTTGCATGATTAGTTTCAAAATTTCTCTTATTATTTCTTCCTTGGAATTGATACTTAGTTTGCAAAGTACACGAAAAGAAACATCTCAGTACCTCCAAATTGCTTACCTACTTACTCGATGAATCCTTTGTTTTAAATTTTTCTTATTCTGTATTAGAACAACTAGGAACTAGTCATATTCCTGGAAAGAATATATTTTGAGCAGAATATATATTTTTTCCTGACCACTATCCTGTTCCTAACATGAACATTAGTTTTGATAATGAATTATATTATAATTTTTCTTTTACAGGTCTATCAATTCAAAAGCAAGCAAAAATAGTTTCCAACATCTCTTCACACATGACAATAAATATGAAGAACTTTCAACATCACAAAGCAACATGAAAAGAGGAAAACTTCTCCAACAAATCTTTACCTCACTGTGGCAGGAAAATAAGTCAATTAAATACCTGCAGTTGGTTATAATGAACCAGTTTAAGATATTAATAGTTTAAATTCTCTTATTCATACAAAAGTTTCCAAGAGGTTTAAGAAGAGACACAAAATCTTATAAAAGATATGAAATTCAGAAAATGTACGATGCTTTATAATAATTATAAAGAAGTTTTAGTGAAGTTACGGGGAAAGTTAATCCTTGTAATTTTGCAACAAGATTACATTTATAATTTAATACAGTCTTAAGCATTTTAATATTCTCATTGAAACGCTTATTTTCTTGAACAATCTTTGGATTTAATTTCAACATCATTTACATCTTTGAAGATTCATTTACGTTAGAAGAATTTATGATAAAAATTAATTTATTTCTCCATCTCAAAGATGTATTTCATAATAAACATCAATATATATATATTATAAAGTAGACATTAATGTTACTTTAATGAAGACAATTGTTGTGATTGATGAAGCTCATTAAAGAATGAAGACTAATCACTGTCTGAGAAGTGTAATTGTTGGAATCAATTGAAAGAAAATTCAAACTTAATAATGACATTAAATTGTGTTTTAGTGTGGGAAAATAATGATTGATAATTATTTTGCGAAATAATGAAATATGAATGTTACATTTTCTACTTCTGTCATTATGTGATGAGAGGTTAATATGAAATATGAATATAATAAAACTTATTTGAATTGCGTACAATTATCAAAATGATGATAACTCTTTCATACTTGTAGTTTTTCAGTAAATGAGACAGTTCGTTCGTTGACTAGCACATTACATTATGAATAAGAGATGTAAAAAATTATTAAAAAATGATGTTGATGAATAAAAACAATAGAATGAGAGTAAAGTGGGTAGTAGTGGCAATGTCTTTTCAAAGATGCTTTTCGTTCATGTTGCACACGTGTATGCGTGTAATGAAAAGCTCATAAAAATACTAAATAGAGAGAGAGAGAGAGAGGGAGGGAGAGAAACCTGAGTTACAAGTGCAAACGTACGTAATTTTAATTAAAGCCCCATGATTAAGGGCGTCTCAACTGCGATGTCGACGCCTCCACCTCTTAGTCCTCTTTTACTCATCCCTCTTTCCTCTCGTCGCGACATCGTGTTATATTACGCAGGCAGTTATTCAAGTCATATATGTAAATTATATAAAATCCTCATCGCTCTCATCCTTTTATTTATTTTTTTATGCTTCACAATGAGACTGTTACTGGATTTTCATAGATAATAGTTCAACCTTTCTACAGTAAAAACCAAAATGAACTTATGGTAATAACATAAAGACTCGAAATATTTTATTTTAAATCTCTTTTAAAACATGTTATCATTTTTTTTTTTTTAATACAACTAATTATTTTTAATGTAAAACTATGATAGTTTCTTTCGTACTGGATTAATTTTGATTCTTAAAAATTAAAAAGTAAACTTCTAATAGACATTCGTTTTTTTTGTTTTTTATTTAAAAGAACAATTAAGATAATCCATCATGCCCAATCGTATACCTACATTAACAAAAATCATGTTTAATTAAAGTAAGATTTACTAACAGTTAATATAGAATTTTAACTATAAATATAACATGTTAATTATGCATGAATCCTCTTTCAGTTTAGGGCTAGAAAATTTTGGTGACAGCTGTAATTATCTTTTTTTATGTTATCTACATTCAAAATATCCTTGGAAAAAATTATTGGTAGAAATATCCTGCCTTATAAAATATCATCCTACATAATATTTTCCCTCTAAAAATATCCTTATAAAATATATATTTACATAAATAAATTAATTTAGAAATATATTTATTCCCAGCAAACATTCCTTGCTGAGGTGGAGGGTGGGGGTAAATGCAGACCAAATGTGAACACTTGTTCTTAATTTTTAACACCCCTTCCCCCTGCCCCACTCCCAATTCTCTCAGTGAAGAATTGAAAAAACATAAAATTATTTTAATAAACATATATTTTGGAGGGATATTTTTAGAGGGAATATTATGTAAAAGGATATTTTATAAGCGGGATATTCTCTTCTAATTTTACTCCAAATTGTGAATAAACTAAAAGTAAGTTAAAATTATAATAGAAATTATTTTGAATAAATCTAAAGCTTCTAAACAGGTAAATAATAAGCATTGTTCTTATTAGGTAACTATTACCCTTAACTTATGACAATTTTCATTGTAATTTAGATTAGTTTTTAGTTTATATATAATTTAAAGTAATTTTTGATCCAAAATATTTTTAGTGTCTAGTTAGTTAACACAAATAGTAGATTAATATCTACTATATCTTGTGTTTTAATATTATTAGTTGAGAGTTTTAGAACAACAACCAATTGGAAGTCTTTTGAAGACCACAACCATCACATTGAAATTAGTTCAACAAAAAATATTTATTTAAAGATCTTGTTATTTTTTGAACCTTTACTTTTTTGAACCTAAGTAGTAATCTAACTTTTCTCATATTTTTAATAGGTAATAATAAAGTATTGTTATAAATGATTGTGCTATTTAATTATAATGGCATCAACTTGAAATGAATTTTCTCAATCAAACACAAACAGTTTTGAAAAATCCTCTTTTGTGGTTGATAATGTTATTGCCTATAGCTGTAATCCTACATGAACATGAATTTTAACAAAAGATTTTCTGAATAAACAAAATCCTACCTCACACAATCTGAATTAAAACAAACTGACGAAAATAATTCCATGCATGTTGACAGATATAACGTTGGCAATAAAAATACTTATTGTTGTCGTCAAAAGAATAACAAATGAATGTGGTCAATCAAATGAATAAGTATAAATAATTCATCATGAAGGCATTGCAAATATAAAATTATACTTGACAATTTTCAATTGTTGCTGGGAGGTCAATAACCGAGTAACTGTCAGGCAATTATTATGAACAAGCAATGGAGCGTAGCCAAGAGACGTCCTCGAGTTAGATTTCCTCTTACTGATAAATTGAGTTTAAAAAAAGGCGTCATTATTATGAGGATAGTAATTGAAGGTCGTGGAAATAAAAGACAAGGTTGGTGAGTAGCAATGAAACTTGGATAAGGCAACAACTTGACAATAGAAATGTTTGAATAATATTCTAGTAACTGTTATATATCGCAGTAACTAGCACATTGGCTCATTGTTCATGGACGCAAATCGGAGGCATGATGTGCAATCAACTTGAATCGAACTCGGGCAACGTGACCTAATAGACCGTAGGTGCGGTGCACTCAGCCATAAATTACCGCGGCACTTGTTAGGCAATCATTTGACGCTGACCGAGAGCACCAGCAGCTGTGGACAACCTGTTTTCACGGGCGTCAAATTACTTCAATGATATCCTATCACCGCATTCAAAAAGTACTTGTCAATTCAACAAATATTTACTCACGAAAGTGAATTCAAAGTTCATATATTTTTTGGCCAAATCATTTTGTTCTTTTTTTTTTTAATTGAAAATTTTATCTCTTATTATTTTGTTGAAGAGATATTTTTACTAACTTTCATTCTAAGTAAAGTCAGAAATATTTGATTTAATTGAAGCAATTTTTTTATTTGGAACTAAATAATACTTATTGTCAATCAGTTTTTACTTATTCAAATATTCTACTTCTAATCAATAAGTAACTCAAATTGTTCTAAATCCTTGCATACTTTTGCTTAAATTTATGCAATGATAAATAAAAATTATTCCCTCTTTCTTGACTTAAAAAGAACTTAAAATAAAAAATTACATGAGATTAATAATTATGGCTTTTGATTATTAAACTTGTATCAACTGACATCTAGTCAATATGTTAATGTTTGTTTTTAAATAAATTGTTTATAATTTAAATTCTTTGTAAAAATGAAACTCTATTATCTAGTGTAGCTTTTATTAATTGCAAGTGAAAATTACTTTCCAATTATAGGTTCAATATTAATCCATAAAAAAATTATTATTGGCTAAAAATATATGAAAAATCGTATAGTATATTATAAATGATTAAAAATATTCAAAAAAAGCTTCAAAGACAGGGAATCATTTTTTTACTTTGTCTACGAAACAAATTTTATTATATTATATTTTAAAAAAACTAACTAATTAATCCATTTAGAAAACATATAATAATGTAATTAAATTTTTTCTCACAGAAATCTACTTGGTAATTAAGTCATGTTTTTGTGAAATATAATCCTAATAATATTCAAGGTGAGAATATCGTATTAAAATAATACAAAAAATTGTATGAATTGTTTACTAAATAAAAACCAAGGTTGGCTTATCTTTCATCAACTTTTAAATATGATTCTTTACGTAAAATATTTTTTCTTTTAAGAAGTTAATGAATTTTCATCAAATCAGTAAAACCATTATAGCATATTATTTTTAAAAAATCCTTGGATAAACAAATACCTCATAATTTTTATTGAAATAATTATCTGTCTAAGACTCTAAGACATTGAGTAACATAAGTAATAGACTTGTGAGCAAACATAATAAAATTTTTCTCTATGTTATGGATTAATCATTATCTTAATCTCAATGTACATAATCTACAATAGTAATTTTCAATTTCATAACTATCAAGTAATTAATCTTTTAAGAATTACTTAATCCATATCTATTCCATCTATGCTATCAAGATTCTAAATGACAGTTAAGTATCAAGGGATCATTGCTGCCCTAAAAAACAATATATATAAATCTTCATAATTACATACCGTGAGAAATTAGGAAAAAAAAAATTTCATTTTAAAAAAATGTTTAATTTTAAAAAAATTTCAATTAGTACTCAAATTAAGTAGAGGATTGCTGGTAATAAGTAGAGCAAAAGTAACAGTCATCATCATCAACATCATGAAAATTTTTTTTCACTATTAATGATTTTTCTTCATTGCAGTAAGTGTTTTCATTAAAATTCCATACTTGTAAAATATATTTAATTCAACTAATGATTATAATTTTTACAAAATAAATAAAAAATCGTAGTTAATTAAATGAATAATTTAGTGGAAACAATCTACAATATTTCAAGAAACACTAAAAAAAAAACATATAAATTTTTAAAATAATTTTTTTAATAAAAATGATGATGACATAATTTATTTCTATTATCAATTCTATTCCACATGACTCTAGAGCTAATATAAAATCCATGAAACCAATCTCTGCTTCAACCTAGCCAACATGTCCCTCATCACTTTGCATATACCATGTCCACTGATTAAAAAAAAATATTCCTTGCGATATGTACAGAGTCATTTTATCATTCAAAATTATCAAAAATAGGCGTATTAGTCAGCACGTGTAGCTTCGACCTTGGTGTAATAATTTCCTGTAGCGTGATACCACAGCATTCCATAACATCCTCAGTCGTTTGAACGTTAAATAATACCATAGAAGCACTTATATTTCATAGCATCTTCGACTATAATCAATACTCCACATGAATGTGAATTAAGACGATGATGCATATACGTACTTGATATGCATTCAACACAAGCAGGATGCGATACTTCCGTTTATTTGTTCTTCTATCAGTCAATAGTTAGCTCGCGTGAGTCTCAACCATAACACTTTTTTACAATCCAGTTTAATTGATAGTAATCCCAAAAGACCTTGGGTTATCCACTGAATGTGAGAATTTTTTCAAGTTCACTTATCATTTAACAAGTGCGCTAATTTTTAATACGAGTCACGCATTTTTCAGTACTTTGATTACATGATGATAACAGAGATCCTAGCACGCGATACTTAGTTTGCAACATGGAACATAAATGAGAAATACCTTATACATTAGCTTATAGTCTTGGCAGCAGATCAGCTTTTCCGCGTGCCTTTGAGTCTATTTAATTGCCTTATATTCTTGATTTTAAAGATTACTGCATAATCGAGTACTAGTGAGATTGCTTGAGGTAGTTTTTTCCAATTATCATGCAATTATCTGGTTTTTTGCTTGGTGCACTTATTATATTTTACATCAAGTGAAATGAGTAATTTATGGGTATTAATTCATACTTAATGGTCCAATCATTAACAGATTTAACTATTCATGAATTATGCTTATTTGAATGAGTAAACTCTCTATTCTAAGAAGCATAAGTGAAAAATTTTATTATTAATAAGTTTGAAAGTAAATGAAAAACAGATTATTTAAATAAAATGTTTTTCTTTTCTGTATAGAGATTACGAAAATTGATATCAAAATTTAATTTTTCACTTCATTTAAATTGTGATTATATGGTACAATTAAATGTTTATCTTTATAACAATGAAAAAATGATGTGGATTGAATTTTTCTAGTTGACCCATTTACTAGCTTACATTAAGATAAAGACTCGAGCAAGCAAACAACACGTAGTTCTATTTAAATGAGAAGCAGTAATAATTTTATTATCAAAAGTAAAACCACAATGATATTTTTTTAATTGTGCAATTCATTTTCCTAATCAGCTTTAGTCTGGAATTCAATTATCAATTTATATAGTCTTAATGATCATACTTAAAAACAGATTCATTATTTTAACTCTAAAGTTCACATAGACATTCCTACAATCATTAATCAACCAAATTCCCATCAACAAATTCTACCAAAAAATCCAACCATCTTCCTACTTTTCAACAAAGAACAAACTATTAACATTGAAAAATTGAAACTAATTAAAAAGTGAAAGACAAAAATAAAAGCTTAGAGTATTCAACAGATATAAACATAAAAGAACTAGCTCATATTTTCATTTATTAATGAGGAAAAAAAGCTTAAATATTACATGACTTAATTTGATGTTCAACGAAGGTATTCCACTTCTCTATTTATAGTCCCTTGATCTTATGAACAAGTTGAACAACAACTAAACGTAGTTACATAGAAGCTTATATAGAGTTTCATCTCATAAAAGCGACAAGTGCTCACATGTTACGTTAGTTTGGCGCCCTCATATCCGTGACGTAATGATTGTGGGGCAAAGCTATTATTACTTGGGGCGTTACAAGAGCAACAAGTATGTGCCTTCAAGTTTTCGCGGCGTGTCAGGAACTCCGGACACGCGGTTACGCCTTCACTGGTCGCACGTGACATGATTACTTATTTCCTACTTCTCTATTTATTCTTTGTTTTCCTAAATTTTCCCACAGCAGGTGTGACTTCATTATCATCACATTGGCCACCTTTTGCCTGCTTTTAAATACATAATGAATTAAAGTGACACATTGTGGCAAACGGACCAGGTTTCAAATTTTCTGTTAAATAATCATGAAAAGGTGCACACTAATGATTGCAATATACGTATAGAACTCATAGCACCTGCATTTGAATCAAATTACCAGGAGGCCCGCACCCAGTTGCCCTTATGTCCCCTCTGATATGTTCCATGTCTATTTCTACCCTCTACAATGCCCTACATGACACTTGATACATGTTTTTTTTTAAAACAGCGACCTCATCTATTAGCTTTATAACTGAAACTCAACAATAGAATTGAAATCTAAAGCCTCGCTTGGGGATTAAAACCTAGACCCTAGACATTGTATCTCAATCTCAATAATTCAATAGGTTTTCAACTTCAATTGAAAGCTACAAATTAGACTCAGTTATCACCAAGTTAAGAATCTAAAAGCTACAATTAATTTATTGATACTTAAAAATCATGAGTAGCAGTTTGGGAGTAAGAAGAAATTTATTTAAATGTAATAAATTTTATTTATTGAGAAAATAATTAAAATTTATTGGACTTGAATTTTTTGTAAAGTAATTTTGTATTTAATTTGTTGGTCTAGAGAATTTTAATACTTTTCTGGTAGAGTCATTAAAAAAAAGTAATATCTCTTCTTTTATTACTAGTAACTTGGATACCTAGTAATGAAGCGGTTTTTCTTAGAATACATAAATATATTTTCTATGGATTAGAAAAGTAATCAGTGATGATATATCATCAATAATTATTTTTTATTATTTCTAACTCAAGGTTTTTTTTTTCTCAATCATCAACTATTACATTGAATTACATAACACGAAAGTTTTAATTAGAAATTCTGTGTTTTATTTTTAAAAAAGATCTTTTTGTTTGCTAAAAGTCATTAAAAGAAGTATTCATGATTGATCAATCATTGAAACAGGTTATTGACAAGTTAGGTAATTTATCACCTTCATCCAAAGTATTTAAAACATTTCTAAAATAGTTTCTAGTAATTTGAATGAATCATTTGTTTAAAAACACAATTACCAATTATTTTCAATATTCATTTCAAAATGTGTTATTTATTACAAAACTTGACTATCAATGATTGGAACGTCAATCATAAAAACTACACTTGCATGAAGCAATAAATATCTTACCAGTGTTGATAGAGTGAATGATAATATAAATCCACAAGCAATGCACTTGTTCACATGAATAAAAACAAAATTGTTATCTACAGATACTCAAAAATGTTCCACATTCAATTTGCAATACGAAAAACTTGAGCGAGTGGTATCAAAGGTGGCGCGAATCTAGCTAACAAGTCGACTAATTCGAAGCAAGTCAAGAGAAGTTGAGTGGTTGGCTCACGCGATGTTAGAGAGGAGTGAGAGATGTGCTGATGTGGAGGAGGTTTTTGGAGGTGGCAAGTGATACACCAGGTAAACAAAAAGAAAGTCACTAGATGAAAAATGAAAGTCTAACTGGATAAAATAACGCACGTTTGAAAATAATCCTCATGTAGGTAAACTATACACTGGGTGTACTTAACACCCGCACACTCCAACTGACAATGAACGGGGCCAGAATTGCTTCGCGCTTACTACCGTGCAGTCGCTCGACGGCCGCATGGAAAGATGACCCCAGACATGGGACTGTTGCTCATTGGGGCCCTGCGTCAAATTATGGACAGAGAGAGGAGGAGGAATCAAAACAAGTGTGAGCGAGGTGAAGAGAGGTCTCATGGTATGGTGGGAGAGACTGGCTTCGTGATAGCAGGTCTCAAAACCAGCTGAAGAACTCGAAGACTTGGAATTTTTACCTTTGAATTGAACACATGCGATCCAGCTACAGGTAAAAATATATCTGTCAAGTTTTGAGTGATTATATGAATGATGTTACTAGGGAGGAAAATTGATGTGTTTTGTTACAAAAAATCCAGCCACGCAATCTTTGTAGTCTAATCAAAATAAACTAGACAATGACTTGAACTATTCTATTCAATAATTTCTTATTGTTATTTATAGGTTTTTTTTTCCTGGATTGAGTCAAGCTGAGGAATAACAGAAGAGATGTAATATTCACAATTCATCATTATTTCTGAACAAGTGTCATTGAGAGAATGATTAAATAAATAAAAAAATTGTTGTTGACAAAAAAGAGCCAGGGCTCTTGAACTGGACGGTGCTGGACTGGTTTTGAAGAATTAAATGTCGCGATGAATAAAGTAAAGCTGACAAGGCAGGGCTAGTGTGTGTACACATACGAATAAATATAAAGAGAGCTGGGGACATTGCTAAAAACACACTTTGATCCAATAAATGTCAGTGTCCCCATATGGATAATAGAGTGAGAAGAGGTCTTTGTCATTAATATAAGTCTATGAACAGATCAAGTACAATAATGCTAATATTAATATTACGTTCAATTCTTCTCATATGTTCTATAGATTAAATCCCATGTGACTTTTATCAATACCAGTAAGCCAGCTCACGTCTTTTATATCACTGCATGACTAAATGTTTTCTTAGTATGTTCCGAAAAAATTGAGACATCAAACGAATTTAAATTCACGTCTTATTAAGAGAATAATGACGTCTGATGAATGTGGGACATCATCAAGAAATCCTCCCACGTTGGAAATTTTCTGATTTGCAATCAAAAGAGAACTATTACAAATCCTTAATTGTATCATAGTAATAAATGTAAAGAGGAAAAAATTAAAATAAAAATAAAATAATCCAACAAATAAAAAAAAAACAAAGTAACGTTGCTGAATGAGTCACATCCTACGATCCACACATTCCGCTGTGATGTCATATAGCGATTGGCATCACATGTATAAAATAATTTAAGCAAGCAACGAAAGGTTTTTAATATCAAAAAGAAACATGACACATAAATATTAACAATTGATATTAATATTAATGATAATGATGATGATAACACACCAGAAAAACTTTCACACACATGAAACATTGAACAAGAAGGTATTTTATCACAAAACTTAAGATATTTACAGTGTATATGCACGGATAGATTATCTTATCAGCAGAAAGTTGTCTCGCGTTTCACGCTTTGATCGACGTGATTACCATTATCTGAAATACTTGACGGCTCCGTAGTGTCATTAATGTTGCATTTATGTAAATGATCAAACTTCCATACTCTATAATTACTAATTATAAGCTACAAATATTTTTTCTCCTTCTTTTACATCGTAATTATTTAATATGCTAAGTGTTTATTTAGTTTTGGTTGTGAAAGCAACTAATTATTATTCATTTTTTGTTACTTGTTTCTGAGAAATTGATGAAAAAGTGTAATTCAATTGCTTTTGTTTCAAAGTTAGCTTTAAATATTTTTTGTTATTGTAATTTATTTGTAGTAGGTAGGTATAATAATATTAATTATTTCTCGGTGTTAGCTTTCACAATTTTTATCTGCATTTCATAACAATGGTGAGAATACAGAGCAGCCAGTCATCCATGCTCTCACCTTGCTCCAATTGGAGATCTTCATTTTTATGATGTAAAGTTGCTTGTAATAATGAGATGTACATTTTGTTTTTCTTTTGTTTAATTAATGGTAGATTGTTGAAGATGATTGGTCGTTTTAAAAATTGGTTTTAAATTATTTAAATCATATATGCCTTCATTTTTACATATAAAACAAATATTGGAGAAAAACAATAATAAAGTAAGAACAATAAAGATTGATTAAGAATGAATATGTCGGATGAATACGCAGGAAGTGAGATTATTTCGAAAAATAGATTAACCAATTGAAATAGACTTTTATAAATTTTACATTAATAGTGATTTAGATGTGTGTCAAAG
Organism: Chelonus formosanus; assembly: GCA_028641665.1. NCBI lineage: Eukaryota > Metazoa > Arthropoda > Insecta > Hymenoptera > Braconidae > Chelonus > Chelonus formosanus. The sequence goes on from CM054004.1 coordinate 19,037,469, forward strand.
AGAAAGATTAAAATTCAAACATTTAACAATGATAAAAAATGATATAGACAATTATATCGTACAATCTGGATGATGTGCATGTATGTTTGATGAATGATTCATTTTGACATGAAGGTGTATTTAATCGCAATACATCAATTGAATTAATCACTTTAATTAAGACAAAAGATCTAGATAGAATGATATTTCTGAATAAGATCCAATTCATTGTCATTAAATTTATAAATCTTTTCAAAAAAATTTTATTTATTGTTCTGATGAATGAACTCGATGACAAAAATTAAAAAAAATTTATTTTCAGCTTCAACGCTATTATATATTTATTCAACGTTTGATGTTTATTATTTTTAATAATTAATATCCTTTCATAATATTTGTAATATAATAATCATACTGGAATTCATTTTTGACTAACATGGAATAATTTAACCAATTAAAAGATAAAAGGACACTGGACATATATGAATTAAATGATATAGTAAAAATGTATGATACATGCAGTGAAAAGAGATGAAGCTTATCGTAAAAAACAATTGCATACACAAAAAAACTGCACAAAAATTGCATACACAATGGCACAAAGTTTATTGGCAAAAAAATATTATTATATAATGCATTGTAAATAGTAATAAACTATCAGTGTTGTCAATAATATACTTTTGTGTTCTGATATGTTGCATAATTATTAATGTATGTAATCAATTATCAATTAATTCAACATTAATTACGTAGTCCTAAGTATTACCTATCAACTAATTAAATACTTTATCTAATACTTTTGTCAACTACTCAAATATAATCTTCCAATATTGTTAATGTCAATTATTAAATTATTATATAGAAAAAAAAAACTTTTTCATTAATAAAATCTCTCTAATTAATAACTAATATATTATCATATATAATAATAATACCAATAGTTGACCATTTTGAAAAATCTAAATACAAAATTCTCTTTAAAAAATTTATCATCACTTTGAAAATATTTTTCAAAAATTTAAAGCTGCATACAATGGTCAATTGATGGTACTTAATTTATTAAAATTATTTTTAGATCCTGTCCAATAGGTTTTCATTAATATGCTAATAAAGAAGTAACAAATTAAAGACAAATATATAATTATAAAATATATAATTTTTGATCACAGAATATAACGTCGAATATATATTCTAAATCTATACTAACATGCTAGAGCAGCTTCATCCATAATAATAATGATGATTAACATTAATAAGAACAATAATATTAATATTAATATTAATAGTTATTATTTTTATAATAATAATAAGAATAATAATAGTAATAATAATAATAATTGGTAAAGTTCAATACAAATTGATATCTGATAAAATATTAATCATTAATTAAATATAACATATAATTAAAAACAAAGAAATTTAAAATGAATTATAAAAATATTTTTTTATACCACAATATACATAAGCCTCTTGCCAATATAAATAACTGATCAACGAATAATAATTTTAATAATTAAAAAGCCAGTAATATAAAATAAATGGAAATCTAGCGTCAATACGTTAATAACATTAAAATCTCAAGCCCTTGGAATATGCATAAAACATTTTAATTTTAATTTAATATTTTTGTATTCAATTAAGTTTAGTGAATAAATCATTATTGGAAAGTAATTAATTTTTTTCTCTCGTTTATTCATCCGGATATTCCCCGAGTATGTGGGAATAAAATTAGGAAGACAATACCCATATCATTTGATGTCATTTGTATTTTTATATTTCATTATTTTGTTGATTATGTAGTCGGGTTAGATATGTTAACAAAATATCAACCGCATTGACAACTTTTTTTTATTTTCAACGACACAACGATTATATGCATGTACACCAGGGCATAAAGCGTCATGCGGTGCAGCCAAGCGTGTGTTGCTGTTTACCTGCAAAGGGCACATCACCAAAGTACTCCTCCACGTTGTCTGTGGACATACTTTTGTCCGAGAGTGAAACACTCGACAAAGAGCCGCTTGATGCATCAAGAGATCCACTTGGTTGAAATTGTAAGAGATCCTCATCCGTTTCAGTTTCCATATCGCGTGAACGTCGTTTATAAACCTAGAAAAAAATATTTTATGCAATGTAACATATGTAAGTATTCCTCAATCTTCCAGTTCATTTGTTATCACTTGAACATTATACTTCTTCTACGCCAAACTTCCACAGCGTGGAAAATGATGCAAAAAAAAAAAAAAAAATTCATTGAGTTGGTAAAATGAAAAACTGACGCGATTTTCATGCAAATTTATTGAAATGAAATTATATCATGATACCTTGCTACAAAAAAATGGTATGAAACCAAAACATCCAGTACAAATGTGAATGATGAACATAAGTTGAATATGATTCATGTTAACCATAAATGTTTTACACTACAGATACAACTGAATTGATAATTATTATTTGTTAGCAAATGTTAAAAAATGAAATAAAGCTATTGAATAATTAGTAATTTGTGATAAGTGAAGAACCTGAATGAAAACATCTGCACCATTTCTCGAATGCACCACCGTTATTTTAAGCATCAAGATGTTTACAGAAGAGCTAAGTTAGCACATTTTCCAAGAGGATAATTAATTGATGATTAAACATGAAATCCAGCAAGATATGACACTAATTTATACGTATAACATTTGGACCATTTCAGCAATATTTAGCTTCATACTCTAATTCTATTAAAAGCCTTCATTGTGAGAAAATAGTAATCAACATTGAAACGATGCTTAACCAACTTACGGTTGTAAAGTATACAAGTATATATGTGTCAATAAACGTAAAGTCTTCTAGACAGGAGTCTTGAAATATATTTTGACATCACACATGATAAGAGCTGTTGATTTGCAGCATCTCCTCCTAATCTCATTTTAGTAATGTTTAAGAGGCAGTAGAGAAGCATCTCGTCAAACAGTCAGCTGTTTTACACAGACGAAAACACCGACAACATGAGGTTTGAAACCACAGGTATAAATTCGCAGATTTCTCAAGGAAACGATGCTGACGTGCATCGTGAAACTCAAGGAGAAATGATGCTTCGTAGAAACCTGAAGTAAAGGCAGACTTCATTATTCAAAGGGTGTCGGCGTCTTGCGTTCTGCCGCTTCGTTGGTTTCGCGAAAGTTGACGGGTGAGATTCAACCAGCCGCATACCTACAAGTTCTCCTTTATATACAACTGTATTACTATGCCTGTACCTTACACTCCTTTCTTCCTCGTTCCATTCCTTAAACTTTGAGTTGTCTCTTCGTCATTTTCGCATCATCTCGTTACCGTTTTCTATCTTGACACCTCCGTTTCCGACTACAGTAACGAGATTCGATCCTATAAAGAAATTGCGCTTCCTTGTCACGTTCCCGAGAGAAATTCACCGAGAACACGACTTTCAAGACTCCAAAGCGATTGAAAGAACAAGGTGAGTAATCTAAATAGCTTCTTAATCAAAGGTGTCTCTCTGTATTCACTCAGTATTTTGGGTGATTAAATTTTATTACTGATAAAAGAACTAATCTAAAATTACAAACAAATAAATAATCATTTTAGTTATAATTACTTTCTATAAGAAAATTATTAATCATCTTTTTTTTCAATCAATTAAATCATTACATAATTATTTAAAGATTTTTTTTTTTTATTAACCATTACTTGAAACTATTTATTGCAGCTATTAATTGTTAAAAGCCGAAAAAAATCACCAACTTGAGTTAAAATTAAACTTCAAACGAATAAATGAATGCAAATGAAAAACCCCGAAGCCAGTTAAAGAAACGTGTTTTGAATATCTAAGTGATAGTCCTACCAAGGTTTTATATTTGATAAACCGAGTTTTTAACATAATATGAGCATTCAAAATTGCTGAGATAATTTTGGTGATGGCTGTATATTTCTATTGATAAGTAAAGAGAGACATAAGATTTCGTTTGAGAAATATCATTGCTTCTTGGTCCAAATTCATCGACTTGGAAACCTCCGAAGCTTCAAACGAAAGAGGGATGCAAACACATCGATGATCTTTCTACGGTAGGGTGGCATATTCAAAGCTTTCAGCAGCGGATATGTTTGACACAGAGAGAAAGAGAAGAGCAAGAGAATCCAAGTAAGAGCCTGAGGGAAGACGAGACTTCCTCCATCCGTAGGTTATATTCACTGTGCAATATTTCGTCAAGCATGTCACAACTTACGGAACGTGGATTGCGGGTGCATATGAACTGATGAGGAGAAGTTATATCACACAAGAATATTCGTGCGTCTTTCAACTATGTTATCCGTATGCACTGCTCGACATATCCATCCTATAGCTGTATAAAAGACGAGCAAAGTGAACGATACTAGCCGTACAGCAGAATGATCACAGGATGACACGCAACAAACAGCAATATCAAGGTAAAAGCAGTCGAGGGTTATGTACAAAGATAAAAGGAATTTCTTGTAAATCGCATTACAAATCAAATGCTATCTTGTCTATATTAAGTATGCCTCACTAAATCTTGATCATTATAACTGCTTATTTTTACGCAATCGATTGCATCGCTAATCGCAGTTATTTATTGCTCTATTTACTTCTAACAACGTTTTTTTTATTGATATAAATACCATTAAAATATAAATTATTATATAAGAATAGAATTTTTATTTATTACATAAAATTATGTTGCTGATAATATTAAGTAAATTATAATAATAAATAATAATAAATAGGTAATAAAAATAATAATATTATTAAGTTGATAATCTAAGAACTTTTTTGGATATGTAAAAAATTGATATAAATTTCATATTTATTTCTTAACTATGATTGTTTTTTTTTTTTAATTATCATATATCAGTGAATTATTTATATATAAGTTTTTTTTAAAAATCACAGAATTCGCTACTTTTTGATAAAAATTACAAATAATTTATAATTTCTAAATACTTTTATCGACACCAAAACATTTGAAAATTATTGTGTTTTATCCTTCAGTATAATTAACGTAAGAAAGTAGAAATTGGTATAAAACACATGCATTAGTCTAGTGTGTGAAAGCAAACATTTAAACTTACCTGACTCAGTGGACGAATTCTTTCATGAATAGACTTTTCAGCTTGTAAAGCGGACGGAGGGGGATGGTCTGGTGTTGGTGGTTGAACATAATGTGTTGGACTTGTAGGAATAAGCATTTGTACCCTCTTGAGTCTTTTGTCTGTTGCTTCTCGGTTGTCATTTAACACTTGGCCATCGCAATTTTCACGTTTTTCATCAAGAAGACTTTCTTGAGAAGATTTAAGTGTTAAAAATGCATTGGAGACAAAAGTTTGATCATTAGATGCACTTTCACTACATGGAGATTCATCAACTCCAGGACTTCGTTCAAATTCATAATTTTCATAAGCTCTTTCGCAATGTCTTCGTAATTTTCTTCGTGGGTTTTGAAGCTTTATCAATCGATCTCCATATACAGCTGTCAATGCAACTGGCTCCGCTTCCGGTCGTCTAGTGAAATCACTACAACGTGCTTTCATGTCTACATATTGATCTACACTTCTAGTAACATGGTGTAATTGATCCCGACGACTTTGAAGTTGGTCAAGATCTATATGGCTTCTTGCACCACTTCTAGCGAGAAATAAGTATTCATAATTGCTTGGACCAAGTGAACAATCAGCTGAGAGAGACATTTGTGTTTGTAGATGAGTTGGTGACACTGATAAATTCCTTCGAGGTGGCTTTTTAGGAGGTGTTGGCTGCAATATAAAAACATTTTTATTTTTTATCTACTCCGTTAATTAAATTGAAATATATTTTAAGAATTTATTCTTTGTATAAAAATTAATTTAGCATGCTTTTAGATGTTATCAATGTTTTCGAGTTATATATTATACTTTTATATCTTTATTTGAAAGAAAAAATTTAATTAAAAGGAAATTTTTTGATATTAAAAACAAGAAATAAAAATAACTGAAATAAACATTGATTAAAAAAAAATTCATTGTTCTTTTTTGGATAATTAAAAAAAATTTTTTTATTACAACATAAATAATGTTCTAAATTTAGAGCAAAACAGCCATCTGTTATTGACATAAAACAACTTACCGAGACTTTACTGTTAGAAGCAGGACTGTGAAGTGAACTGGACAGTGGAGCCATAGGCAAGTAAATTCCAGAAATTCCGGAATCGTTTGGTAAACAACGTCTATCCCTGGGGCTCGGTCCACCGACGCTTGATGAAGACGAAACGCTCAATTGATCAGATTCTCTACCCACAAATCCATGAGGTAATGTCAAGGACAGATCCTCAGAGACATAACTGCCTTCCGTACAAAGAGGTGCTGGTGGTGTCTGGTATAATCCACTATCAGAGCCCCTGAAGATAAATAATTTCTCTTTTATCCAATTGCAAACTCGTTAAATATATTTTTTATTACGTCCAAGCACTTTGTATAGCTAATCTAGAGCTCAGCGAAGCATGTCTATGTGAATATACACGAAGCACGATGATCTGTATCTGCGAATTTGTGTACTAAATGTTGCGATTTGTTTGAACCGTTCATACCGTAGTGTTTCTCGCGGTGATACAGGTGTTGTGTTGGTAGGAATGTCAAATTGTTTGTCGTCGGGTGTTTGATCAGAGCTTGCAAGTGTATTTATTGAGTTGAGAGTATCAGACATGGACATGAAGACACTGTCGAAGAGCGAACTAGGATTGGAGAGATCTTCTGTCACTTGTAGATATCCAATTGGTCCATTTGTTTCCTCTAGGACATCACTGCTAAAATTACGTCGTCAGTCATATTGTCCTATTAACTAATCCTACTAACTAGTAACTAATTTTTTTTTTTATTTCTAGGCTTTTACTATTAGTTAGCACCAATAATGAGGTGATAATAAATACCTTGAAATGAAAAAGTGATGATTTAATGATTGAGTTTATGAAACTATATCCTTTTTTAATGAACAACAAATTTTTTTAGATACATAATACAACATTGCATGCAGAATGTGAAATCAATGGAAAACAATCATGATTCAACACTCCATTGAAGAAATAAGTAAATTGTGTAGATCTTAACTTGAATTTAATTTGATATAAAAAATATCTGATGTTCTATTTTCATCAAAAAGTAAAAGATGATACTCCATTTAATCACAGATGATCAGACCAATACTCATACTCGATTATAAATGACTTGATCTAGCTAAATGCCTATCACTTTCATATCAGTTTTCAGCATCAAATAAAAGAGATTTAAATCAAATAATACGTGATATCACATTTGATTTAATTAAATCTGATTGGCTTCAACTTTATCCAACTAAAACCACTTTTCAAATTTAAATATTTTTCTCACATTTTTCACCCAAATGAAAATTGTCAATCAAATGAATCAACAAATTATTCTTCCTTTTTTCAAAGTTTCTATATAACCTTTCTTTTCAATTCTAATATAAAAACCCTCGAAAAAAAAAATTAATTTTCACCACAAAGAGCTTTTTTCTTCCTCTTAATAACTAATTTTTCTCTTTGTCCAAGTTTCCTTTAGGATTCCATAAAAACAAAACAAAAAAAAAAATGGAAACACTAATGAAAAAATGAAAAGAAAAAGTAGAATAGTTATTAGTTTTATACTAAAAACGGGCTAACATTTACATTGTCTAACATGATGGATCCATCTCTTCGTAGACGTAACAAAGTTCCTGAGTACTGTACGGGGTTACGTCAAACATTGATGGTAGTAACGGGATTGGATGTCGAGCTAGCACGATACCAATGGGGTTGCAGGGGTGACCCGAGGCGAATGGACTCACCATAGCCTGCCTACATCAGGAAAATTAAACCAAGCCAAGCGATGTTTAACGCGCTGGAGCTAACGTACCACCTTTCTACTCTGTCCTTTACACTCTCGAAAGCCAGAGGTGGCTTACCCTTCTCAAGCTAGCTACCACTATGTTGCCACCGATATTCTCCACTTTCTCCACTTACTTCTCTATATACAACGTACTCATTCATTTTACTTTGGTTTACATCTGTGCTTTTGTTTGCCCACATCTCCTATATTAATCGTAGAGTTGAAACCACTGCTATATTGAGTTTTCACGAAATATTACGGCCACTAGGGTCAATAAGAATTTATAAATATGAGGGAAATCATATTAGGAAAAAAAAAATTCAAAATTAAAGGAATGATTTAGTAGAGGGATGCAGATCAAGTTTTATCAGAACATTTGTTTTTTCTTTTCAGTTATCTTCATATACATACTCGTTTGTCTTTTTATTCAGGCTTTTTTCTTTTCATTTTTGAGTATATGTTCAGTAAGCGTAACACGTTGCACGAATGAGAGAAAATGGAAATGAGGGAGCCAAGCACTTCCATCCTGGTATAATTTTCTTTCTTGACGAATTGTTATACCAGAGACACTGGTCCAAGAATGGAACATAATTACATTTTCAACAACTAGAATTATATTCTCACGGATACTGCACATTTATGGAACTATTTCTACTTTATGCTTATATTTTTTGTCTCTTGATAAGAAAGTACATTGGTCATTCCACAAATATCTCCATTCTTTCCGTATATTTTACACTTTCTTCAAAATTTTTCATATACTTAACAGAGTATAATGACAATGCTTTTTCTCTCTTTTAGTACTTCCATTAAAATGTATTTTATTTTATCACCTTTATTTTAATCTCGGTAAAAGAATCTGACCCGGATAGATTAAAAAGTATTAAAATATGAAAAATAGTTACAAGTAAGGTAGATTCTCGTATAATTGTTGGATCTGTCATTATCATGAATATAATTATATACGTTTTTTTATATATGTTCATAAACTTATTTTACTATTTATAGGAAAAAAATGGTAAAAGAGAAATAAAATATTTAATTTTAAAATGTTTCAAAATTTACAAAGATTCTTTTTCCAAAAAATTTTTAATAAATGTAAAAATATTCTAAAGTATTAATTTTAATGACATTAATGTCAAAAAATTTTTTCATCCATTAATTTACATATAAGTTGTTTTTTTAAATTTAGAAAATAATTTCTAAAAGAAAGTGTTTTAATTTTATAAACCCGAAATTTAATTCTTTTGAATATTTAAATTAGTTCTTTATTATTCATAATATAAAAATATTTTTTTAGGATCAATAAAATTATTTAGAAAATAAAATAAAGAATATACTTACAGTGACATGACTGAGGTACCGGAAACCCGACGATCTTCTTCTCGTGGCTTATGATAGAATTGCCATTGAGTAGGAGACGATCCTTCTACCGGTGAGAGATCATCTCCAGGACGAACATTTTCATAAGGACTTCCTAATGATTCATTTTGAACAGGAATTGGTGGGAGATTTTCACTTTCTGTATCACTTTCTATTCCGGAAGACGATCGATGTCCTTTCGAAACAAAAAAAAAATTATTTTTATCAAGTCTTTCAAAATTTTTGCCTATACTTTTTTGTATTTATTTTTTTTTATGATCAGATGTTCAATGAATTATTCAATGATTTTAATTATACTCACTTTTTATCACTGCAGTTATGTCGTGTGTGACATGAGGTGGAAATTGACCGAGAAGATCAAGCACCGTGTTCTGTCGCGAATCTCTGATACCAAGATCGACTCCACGATCTAAAAGTGCTCGCACAACCTCCATTTTACCACATAGAGCTGCTTCATGCATCGCAGTACCGGCTGATGTTCTTGTATTGACGTCCACGCCGGAGGCCAAAAGAACTTCAACAACAGCCCTAAAGCAGAAAAACATGACATTTTTATATATTATCCTCTATAAGTCAGTGAATTGAACAAATAATGATTTAAAATGAAATATGTTCTGTCAAGATAGGTCATTTATTTCATCATGATATATCAAAATTTAAGTTAAAACTTTTTAAGATAAATTTTAAAAAATATTTTTAAATTGAAATAACTTTTTTGAACGAATTTTTTCAGAAATTGAAACATAATATTGATTCGATTATTAATCCCTAATTATGTGTGATCTTATAAATTTTTTCTAATCATCTTCACTATCAGAGATTGAAGTGCAATAATTGATGGCTTTGGACAGGTGGATAACGCATCATCCCAGTTCGGACTATATTAATTTCTCTTAGTGTATTTGCGTGTAGTTTGGGTAAATAGACCAACAGATAAACACAGTTCACTGGATGAACAAATCATATAGATCAGAGAAATTGAATTGGAGACATAAAAATAATATCTTTATTACAGAATATTATATTTAATAATTACTATCTATCTTTTCTTTTGATATAAAAAGAAACTTTATCAAGATTAACATTTTCTTTTTATGAGAAAGAATTCATTTGAGTACCATTTATGAATTCGGTATGATCAAAAAGTGAATTAGCAATGCTAGTCAAGGATATTTACAAACAGGTGTGAAAATTCAACTCAACTGAAAGTTAAAAATAACCAGACCCAAGAAGATTGAAGCATAAACCAGCCAACATTGGATCTTAATAAAAGAACAGAAAGATAAAGTGAGATGAGGTACGATTGTCTGCCACAGAGAATCAATTCCTCGAGGATAGTATCAAATGCTTGTTATGCATACAGAAATATTCCGGTTGCCATGACATTCTGGGTAGTACAGTGGCACAAATAGAGATAGAGAGCTTGTGACAGGATGAATGGGTGGATGCATGAGCGCGGGTGGAATATAATGCCTGGGGCAGTGAATCAAGCATCGGCAACGGCAGCCATCCATCGTCGATAGGATTGGAACCAGGGAGATCGGATTCGCATGCACCTATGTTGTTATTACCGTACCATAGGGGTATTTGTACTGGCTTACCAAGAGCAGCGATATTGAATCCGATAATTGACATTACCCCGCCTGACTCTATTCTCCCTCTATCTTTCACCCTCTCACTATGTCGCTGGGGCAACCAGCTAGGAGGCGTTCAGGTTCACGCACGTGCATTCTCGCAAAGAACCTAATGAGAATATTCCTATAGCACGCATGCGTCAGTGCATTGCATTGCATTCTTTCCTTTTATCCTGTCCCTTCCACCTCATCACTGACCCTTCAGCATCATCAAAACAATCTCGCGTTCAACCGTTGTTTAACCAAAATGTCCACCATCTCAACCAACTACTTCACATCTATCCGCTTCTCTGATGCTTTCTGAATGACCGGCAAATACACTGGCATTCACCCAACTGCTTTTCAATGCGATCATAGCATTATAGGCGAGGCGTTGTTGAAACGATTATTGCCCACTCTTTGCCCCCTACCATTGTATCCTAAACTATCACAATATATACATATATACATGGAAATGGAAAAAAAAAATCGCAACTGTTATACCCGATTACCATGTAATCGTAGTTTCGCGGCTATTTCGATTTGCAACCATTTTAACTGCTAACAAAATTATTCTAAAAGGATTAGCTGGAGATTAATGGAATGCACTTAATGTATATATTCAGAATGTGTTTCTACATATTATCTAATTTTTTATTTTCATTATATTGGTATTAATACCAGACTATTATTATACTGATGCGATCATTTATTTAATTCAATAGTTATCTCTATCAATAATATCAACTCTTCGAAGAATTATTCTAAATTACTTTTGAAACTGAAGAAATCCTAATTGATATATTTTATTATATCTATCAATGTTGAGTAATAAGAAAATGTGCTGATCCTTGCACTGATAGTTTTCAATCTTTATTTTTTTTTTCAAATTTAATTTTTAAAATAACTTAGAATATTTCAGATTATTTAAATAAATTAAATTGTTTCCAATTGATTTTATCTGACCTGAAAAAATTTAAATCAAATAATCTTGGTTATTCTTCCGAAAAATCCTTAAATGAATTTGATCAAATTTTTCTAAACAAAATTCCAGGATAACACAATCTATAAAACCCCGAAAATAGTAATCCATATAAACAGAGAAATCACGGAGATTTCCGGTGAATTGAGCAAAGAGAACTGGAACCAGTGGAAATCATTAAGCAGAAAACCTAATCCAGCATTACCTGCTTTCAAGACCTGTGTATATGACCAAGCAATATCTTAGCTGGGAATAAGCAACGTCTCGTGTCTAATACGATTGTCGTAATACGAAAGCGATCAGACATTTCCGTATATAGGGATGACGTATGTACAGCAGGAGGATAAGAGTGAGTGAGAATTAGGGTAGAATAGGGATAGAATGAGCAAGTATAGAAGCTTGAGGAAGAGAGAAAGATCAAGAGCCGGTTTGGTACGATAATGTTCCCAGGATTCAACGGTATGCCAATACAATCGAGCCGGTAACACGCGGTATAGAGAAGCCACTACCATCGACTATCGAGCGTATATCAGTTGAATGGGATTATGCAACGTAGTGCTCTCTGATTGGCTCTAATCGCCAGTGCTGCAAATGGCTTGCTATCGTTATGTGTTTGAAAGGGGCATCCTGGATAATACAACATATAGAGACCATGACTACGCACTTGCCAAACACACATCTCCCTCATGTGATTGTGTGCTAGTCGATCATCATTTCAGAAAAACGACCATGAGTCAACTTCATTCTGGGGACAGAGTTTAGTCATTTCCTGAGATGATTAGATCAAAAAATGACAAATGATAAAACTATTAAATTAATTTGAATTGAGCTGTTAATTTAATTTGATCTTATCTAAGGGTGGATTGTTAATATTCAATCAAACCAATATTAATAAAATCATCCATTTTCTCACCTGTGACCATTTCTAGAGGCAAGATGTAGTGGCGTGTGAGGGAAGATCAACGATGAGGAAGAACTACGCAGTGCTTCAATTAACTCTGGATGTGTTCTCACAAGAAGTTGAACTGTTTCCAATCTATAAAATATCATATAATCAAGTTATAATTGATCAAGCAGTTCAACTCTTAATTAATAATAAATTATTTACAATATTATTTCAATAATCACTGTATAATTTTCATTCTTTACAATAAAATTATTTGACATTTAAACTTGTATTTAAATAATTAACAAAAGTACGTTGATTAATATTTAAACTGTTTCTATTGTACATATTAAACACGAAATTGTTTATTAAATAATAATAATAAATAAATATTCAAGTGTTTTTTTTTTTTGCATATATATTCACCTGCCATATTGCGCTGCAAGGTCGAGTGCAGATTCGCCACGGCTGTTCCGGATGCTAGGATCACATCCGTACTGCAACAGCTGGGCCACCACTTCTGTATGACCATACTGAGCAGCACAGTGTAAAGCTGTTTCATTGTCTTTCGTCTGTTGTGAAATAATTGTAATTAATTTGAAGTATTTATATATGAAAATAAAATACAACAGATTAATTAATATAAAAGAGAAGAATAATTTACCGTGAGATTAACATTCGGTACAGATGGCCCTTGACTGAGAAGTAATTTGACAATCTCTGCATCACCAGCCCACGCAGCTAAATGAAGTGGTGATGATCCTTTTGCGTCGACAACGTTAGTTGATGCCTCATATTGTAATAATAATTTCACCACATCTCTGAAAGCAAAATGTTTCTCATTAAAATTCTCATGATTCTCATTGTTGTGTTGTATAATTCACTTGAAGGTAATTTAAATAAAATGTATATACCTGTGACCATTTAAAGCTGCGTGATGAAGAGCTGAATAACCACTAGCATCTTGCACGTTAGCTCCAGGCCCTCGTCGGAGGCTGTAAAAAAAATTTCATTACAATATAATAAGAGATAAAATTGAATACTAACGATGTTTAACTAATGCAAAATACCGCTTAAGAATAATACACTAAGCATAATCTTCTCATTTGTTGTGGCTAAAACTATGTATAGTATTTATGCTTTTAATGCATTTCTGAGAATTTTGTGGTTTTAAATCAGCTGAGTTACATTCTATGAATTTTTTTTTTATCTACACCTAAAGTAATAATTTTACACAGCTGTTGCTTTTTAACTTTAAGTCGATAATTAAAGTAGAAAAATAAGACCTTACCAAGATAACATTTCTTTTTATCTATAAATTCATCATTTCTAACTATTTTAAATTTAAGTGAATTAATTTTATTGAAATATTGTTCATATAATAGTTTAGAACGTGTTGAAACTTTTCAATTACGTCCAAGAAGATGCACTTTAATAAGTTATTAAGTAAATAAAAAAAGGGTTTTGTTAAAAAATATTAACAAGTTGAAATGAATAAAAGAAAAAAAATCGTATAATCTCTTGTATAAAAGGAAGAAATAATTAAAACTCAACACTTGGTTTTATGAAATCGTAACTAAAGCATACCGGAATGGTAAAATTGTTTCGGCCCACTTTAGGTTGAACCTGTGTCTCTCCCAACGTCCAATTAATTCAACGAACAGTCTCATTCGTGGACCAGGCAGTTTCCGTCTGTAGAGCGGTTCATTTCCGCAATCAAGAATTCACATTGACTCATGTCAACAGCTGGATTTTCAGAGACAACGTTTTAGATATATCTCTAGTTGATCTCTGAATGTTTATTATAATTTTGGATAGACTGTTAAAATTCAAAGAACTCTCCCTGTGATAATCCCAAATGAGTAACGTTGAGATAATCCATAGTGGTGGTGACGCAAATGTGATAGCAAAGCTTCTCGGTCGCGTCAACCAACTCGCTAACGAAGCCTATACGTCGGACACATGTCCTCGTTAAACGCCATTGTTGCGTCAACCCAACAAAATCCACGGCGTTATGGAGATCCACCCCCAAGGGCAACAGAATCCTATTGGGAGTCTACCACAACGCAAGTAAACTTATGTTTACTGACCCCTTTGCTTTCGTACAGAAAAATATTTTACCCTGAATCTCGTTACAGTAACCCTCTTATAATCGATTTAATTGACATGTCGATGGGTGGACTTCATTGAATGAACTTACTTATTAGTAGGAATTTGAATAATTTGCTTTTTAGAATTGAATTTGTCAGATTGGTGATCACTTATTCTACTGATAGTTGATTCAATAAACAACAATGTTCATTTCAGGACATAATAATGATTAATATGATAGGTGAAGTATCCAATGATAATGATAATTTTTTCTCATCTCCAAGGATCTACCCTCTGATAGTTAAATAAAATAATAAGTTACGATTTTTATGAATCCTATGACACTCATAACCCCGAAACGTAATAAAGTAACCCCAATAAAGTCATCCAGAAAAATGTATTTATTTGACACTCGAGCCAAGACATCTACTAGTATATGAATTTTTCTGGCTTCATTCCATCACCCCAAGATTAATATCATCATCATTTTCAAAGTACTCCAACAATATCACCCACTCTTATTTCAACTTATCAAAATAAAAATGATTTCTCTCAGTCATTAGTCCCTTTTCTGACTCACGTGCACACCCAATAGTCAACAGCTTAAAGTCTAGATGCCAAAGGATCCGCATCTCTCTGATGTATTGTATCAAACATCAAAAACCTACCGCAATGAATGCATTTGAAGAAGGGCTTTTTCTTCGCCAGGATAAAAAAGAAATAAAAAGTAGAATAAACGTTGACTTGACGTTAGTGAACAGGAGAGAAAATGGCACGTGCTCACATATATATTCTATGTGTACACGAGTTGTTTCAAGTACTCCTTCTCACTTACTCCCTTCTCTTTCTTTTCCTTCGTCCATGTATTTGTTTATTTCGCCCTCGTCTGATATCAATGAGAGTCATAGGGTCGCAACTCTCAAAGTCAACCACACTCTCAGCATAACTTTCATTCCCATGAACTACCCTTTCATGGTCCTGGATGTAGAATCCAAGCATCTGTGTACGTCACTCTGGTGAAACATGCATATACCAAGGTGTGTCGTAAGCTTGTAATAAAGTACCAAACCAACATGTGTGAGTATGTGACATAGAAAGGGAGAAACAGCCAAGTACAAAAGCAACTCTCACAAACCCCCCTTTGGTACATTGGGGACATTTGACTCTCTCATTCATCGCGTTCAGCCACTCGCCAAGTTCCTTAATTAAACTCTGAAGATTGTCTGCAAAAAGGACATCGCTCGCCCTTTCCTTCACCTACTAGCAATACAAGAATAGCTGTCAAGTAACCCAAGATAGGGTATAGTTGAACTCTCTCACTTTCTGTCGTTTCTGCTTTCTCTCTTTCTTGATGTTGGATGGATCCACTTGGAACTGTACTACGAGAAAAGAGGCCAGACGCTTTTATATGTACTTCTTGCAGGACTTAATTAAGAGTACGCAGGGAATAAGTCTTGAAGTTGTAAAGACTTAAGTCACAAGTGGACTAGGGAAGTAATAGGACGACTGAAATGGCAAAAAGAGTCTAGCCCTTAGATTAATTTGAGAAGCAACTTTCTTTCAAACTTTCTCTACTTTCATATTTATCATTTTATATTTATACAGTTTTTATACTGAATCGTTTGTTGAATTTTTAATTGTTAATTTATCATGAGAGTTAATTGAAAATTATTATATTAATGAATCTAATTAAGTAAAATGAATAAATATTTATTTTTAACTCAAATAAAACTTCTCATTGTACTTATAAATTTATATTAAATAAAAAACAGCTTACAAAGAAATATTATTAATAATGTTAATAATAATGAAGAATACTTAAATTTTATTATTAAAATATTCTTTAAATCTTCAATTGAAAATCAAGTTAAATATTGGAATTGATGTAAATTAAATAAATTTACTATTTTACTGTATTATTTTTTATCTTTAAAAAATAAATATCATGATTAATCTGAATTGATATTTTCATTGATGATGATAACTAATTAAATTAAACTTAAGGCTATCATTTGATAACAATAAAAAAGATAATAAATTTTCTGTAAAAAAAATAAATAATGTTTTAATTTAAAAATATTTAATAGAAAAATAAAAAATCTTTTATCTTCTAAAAATTCTAAAAATGTATTTCTAGTATTTAATTAAATTAAAAAGTCTAATTTTTTCATGAATAGCCTTAATGTTAACTACTTTTATTTAAGAAAGTTAAATTAATCAATCGTTGGTTAAAGATTGGAAAGATTCTACCATGAAAGAACTCTTTATAAAATTTTCCTACCAAGTTTCCATAAAAAAAAAATATCAATAAAAGCATGAAGAAATAAAACGAGAAAAAAAGAGAAAAAAATAAAGGGGAAAAAAACTATAAAAAATATTGACGATGTATTTGTGTCTTCTAATACAAGTGAGTTTATACTTTCTAGCATTGAGGGGTGGCGAGGCATCAATCGATAGTTTCCTCCAGTTGAGAGGAAAAACGATACGTGCTGAGATGTGTATACTATCCACTGGATACCTAGATAAATGTTCATTGAATGAATGATATTTTTTTTTTCCAATATTTTCATACTTTTTCTTGTTATTCGCATTTATTAAATTGAACGACCAGACAGAAAATACGAAAAAAGTGGTGTGAATTAATTAACAATCTGGCGATGAAGCAAACGATAAGAGAGTAAAAAGAGTGTCAAGAGGGTTAAAGAATTTTTTTTTCCGCTGAATAATGATCTACACAAGTGGCAATTCTCTCAAAGAGTCTATTCCGTTAACCTATTAACGACTTCCGCATTTAAAAATGGTAATACTTATGGCAAAAATGGTTTACAACACTTGTACTAAGTGAATAACTGAATAATTAATTAACATAAATTCTAGACTAATTAAAATAACATTTCAAAAATAATTTTTTTTATCACAAGTATCATAACATTTAATGTATCTCATTGTCACAAGTCAATTGTTGTGAATTGATTAGGCGTACAGACTAGGTCAATGAAAGTAAAGAGGTTTAAGAAAGAAGTAAATGAGCTTAACATATTTGGTGAATTATATTTAATAGCATAATTGCAAACAAACTGCTGAAATATACAATTTATAAATCAAAAATATATTGTTATACATACTCAATGATTAAATAAATTTGTTTCATGAATTATTTAACGGATTATCTCTGGCAAAATTTGTATGATCGATGTGTCACAGTATTTAATTGAATCAATTACCCAAATCTTCAATATAATATGATATGCTTTATTCTCTATAATTTGTGTCATTCTGATCTCGATATTAAAAATTTAATTTCCATTAATGCTAATTAATAAACAATTAAATACCATTGAATTGTTCAGAAAGTGGAATATAATGGAACCTTGATGGAATTTTTTGTTTGCAAATGAGCTTTAATATCTGAAATTTAATCATGCCTTGTTTATTTAAATAATACTATTTTCCTCAAATTAGTTCTCAAGTTACGGAATAAATTAGCACTTAAGAAACGACAGTGATGAATGAACCATTGAGTTCACTTATACAATGGTCTTTAGCATTCAGCTAATATTACATACTTTCGTAATAATATTTTATTGCTAATGTTTAGCTGTTTATTGGTACACTAAACTCTCTATTTTAGTAATTACGATAATTTTAAGATCTAAAAGTAATTAACTTAATTGACTGGATAGTTAGTTGACACAGTTATTGATTTTTCAATCAACTTTTCTTATTCCAGTTCTTTTATCTAGAAAAAAAGTTAACTCTTTTTATCAAAAAAAAAAAAAGTGCTAACAGTTGCAAATCAAGTCTATTCAGTATACTACTTACTTAGCAGAAAATAAAAAAAAATACTCCCGACTTGTTTCATGAGTTAAATTGAAACAAAGTAAAAAATGGAAGAAAAAAGGGTAAAAGCCCTTGATAAAATTAGAATAAAACATTTAGAATACATTTAGAGATAAATATGATGATTGATCCAATTTATAATTTGAGTTACAAGATTCAAGTGGACTGGATTTATCATCAAGTGTTGAAAATAAATAAGACAGCATTAGCGAAAATAGATTCTGCTATCGTTCCGCGAATATGAACTTGATGGAGGTGAAAGTAGAAACAAGAAGTGAACTTTTCTTAAGACGAGTCTTAAAGAAAAAGTTAGCAAAAGAGCGCAGATGCGAAAGGAAATCAATGGTGTTATGAGTTCGTTGACTAATTAAAGGGGTAAAGTCTGATCAACTGTCAGTAGCACGTGTGCTAGCTACAAAATCATGTAGAAATAATGACAAGTTGTACAGACGATGTAAAAGCTAATCAATAATGAGATTTTTGTAAATCTCATTATAGGTACTGTTTTTAGAGGGGTTTGGAGTTCTAGTACAAGCCAACACAAGTCTACACGCAATCTAGCTATATGTACTATGAATGTTCGCTTTCCTGATGACTCATAACACGTTAGAATTATTATTGTTTAACCAATAACCGTAATACCTAGAACACCTAACATGTTTTGATTAACAAATAGTATTTCTAGAAAAATATTAATGTTCTTTTAAGTAATAAAAACTTTTATAGATAATTTTTTTATTGACAAAACACTCAATTAATTAACTATCAGGTGATCAACCTTAAAAAATCATGAATCACATGTTTATTGTAGCTTTTAGCTAATGTGATAAAAATGATTGGGAAAAGAGGAAGTGAAACGTCAATGATGTGCTAGAGAAAAAGGTCACATATAAAAATGAGAACAGAGATACAACTTTTGACCTAAAGAAAGTTCTGAAGATTAATCAGAGGCTTTCTAACCTCTATCGACACTATTTTAATATAAATAATCCAAATATTATCATTTTAAATACACCAAATAATTAGTGTAATTAATAGGTTTTCTTCGATCTTTATTCTCTTTATTCTCTCCATTGAACACCGAAAAATCATTACAGCAAACAAGTGGAGATGCACATGATGACCTGGATTAGTTTCTCACTGAATTCTGACACAAGTTATTATTCTAATAATTTCATTCAATTGTTAGTAGACTTTTGAATAGTTTAAATATTATTTATAGAGATAATTTCAAGTGTAAATAATGTAAGAATATAGTTAGAACTTAGTAAAATATATAAGAGATTCCTTTCTGACGGGTTAACACCCACCTTGCCAATGGACCACTCCTTCGCGCTCGTTGTCCAAGAATTTTCTCCACAACAGTGACATTTCCACTCCTTGCTGCTTCCAGCAGCTCTTGATCCTTTCCCATGTCCCATTTACACGTTAAACACTGATCAAGACACACCTGAACAAGTCCTTGATTTTGATTTTACTACTATTACTCCAGTTTCATTGATCCAACGTAGCCATCTTAGCTCGACTGACCTGACGCCTCGCGTTGCTGAAACGAATTACTTATCCCCTTCTGTCCCCTCTGACTCCGAAGCTGCCGATCAACGAAAAGGACAGCTGTTGCGTTCGTATATAATTAACGTTTGCATTCAAGTATTTACAACAACGTAATTGACTTGATTTTTATTACGTTCGCGATAATTTGAGTGCTTAATCATCGCAAAATGGTTTCTATACTTGATCGTTATAATACAACACTTTTTTATTACTTGATAGTTGTTTTATCCACTATTTACTCCGTTTATGCAGAAGCGGGTAAGTAACATAACCTCTCAATTGAGTTTACTGTTGTCATGAATTTATTTGTTTTTATTAACCTAAGGACGTCGAACAATAACCGGCTTCTTACATCTAACCACTTAGTTACTTACACAAATATTTAAGAAATCATTATATCGCTAACTTCAACAAATTTTTATTAATAAATAAAATACTGTTTATTGCATAAATTTAATTAATTAATAAATGCGTAATACTTTTTTTTTTATATTTCTACCACATAACTTATCTTTAAGTTAAAAAGCTCTACTACTAAAAAATCTGAAAACTTTTCAAATTTTCTCAACTTTTAATTTTAATATTTACACACTGATTATTTTTTTTTATTACATTTACGTAATGAAGTTGATTTATCATTTCAACTATGATACAATAGTGCTGATAACACTTTATCATCCAACACTAAATATGACAATAAATACTTTATCTATATTTATCATTTTATTTATCAACAATTATTTCTAATTTGTACTGATAAATATTTTTATTATTGTATAATTTAAAAATTCCAGAGATATCTATAAATCTATTTTTAGAACATTACAACGATAGAAATAATATCAATGGGTGAGCATTTTTTAAATATGCTGAGTTGC
This sequence comes from Chelonus formosanus, assembly GCA_028641665.1. Taxonomy (NCBI): domain Eukaryota; kingdom Metazoa; phylum Arthropoda; class Insecta; order Hymenoptera; family Braconidae; genus Chelonus; species Chelonus formosanus. The sequence goes on from CM054004.1 coordinate 19,058,547, forward strand.
ATTCTTCTGACCCGGCTATAATTCATATTGTGAATGTTTCTCCGGACGTTGCTTTCGTTATTGTGCAAGTTCATGCTCCAAAAAGGAATTTCACTCTGTTCGAGTTTAATACTACTTATGAAGAGGCTACTTTTAGATCCAATGTAGGAGTTATGTTTCACTCGGCGATGATTAATTAAAAAAATATTCAATCTATTATTGATAATCATAATTCGATTCCAACAGCTTAGATAGTGGGAATAATACATCGAAAAAGGTAAATAAACAAAAAAATGTACTTTCTAATTATATTTTAAATAGAAATCATTTTTCTTTCATATTATCGGGGAATTCGTTTTATAATTAGTTATCATCAACAGTGAAAAAAATTTTTTAAAAAATATCTTTTTTTTTTATTTAGCTAATCAACAGAAATATATTCATAATTTTTTTGATTACTTCTTCTAGCTCCAATTTCAGAAGGACATAATGAACAATCATCTGAAACTTCAATTTCTTACCTTATGGTAGAAATAATTGATTCATTTGTAATGATGAGTGCTTAACCAGCTTCCGCAAAATTGATTGGTTACCAGTCATGTAACAGCTTAACTTCTATCACTCATAAAATTTATCTTGATGGTTACAATGATTCTACTGACGAAGCTCATTCTTCTACAATTTTAAAAATGCTCATCATCGATGACATAATTAAAAATGAAAACAAGGTATTTATAAATTAAATGAATCAATACAAATAAATCAGTTTTTATTTAGAATATTTACTTAATACTACAAGTAATATAATAAGTTAGTAATTATTACTAATATTGTTTTTTTTTTCAGATTCCCCTATCGGTTTTATCTTGATCTATAATAATAACTTTTATGCATATCGTGGAGTTGGATCAGCATATGCCGTGATTGCAAAATACGGAAATTACTCAGCAGCATACATACCAACATTTTCTTATGGATACGATCCAATGTTTAATGAAGAATCCTGCTGTTTCTTGAGTAAATATCTCCTTCAATCAGAATTTCTTTATCATTATTATTATTCTTTTATTTGTTCTTGTTAATAATACATAAAATATACATTTGTTTTCACATTACAGATTCAACAATGACTAAAGTTATATGAACAATTGTATTCTGTAGCAGAGTATTGCTAATAGTTGGCAAAAGTTTGTCGTATGAGCCTATGAATGGTCATCAATAGATTCAAAAGAAGTCTAGTCGATTATATAGCATGTGTTGTTGAAATAAATGACATCAATTGTGAGTAATCTTTTTCAAACTTTTTTATATCATTGAAAATGATTAAAATACATTAATGAAGAGAAAAAATTTTTCCAGGGCTTCTAGAAGGATCGCTTTTAATGTGAAGTATTGTAATCACTATTATGTCGTGTATTGTGTCTTGTGCTGGGTATTTTCCATCAGCGACTACCTTGACTACATTGATAATTTGCATGTTACACGATGGAATGTCAGGCACGTACGATTATTTCATAGATTCTCCAGGAAATAACGGAGTTACGTAGCGGAAAGAAATATGATGACAGATAAGGCAGGGAGAGCAGTTGCAAATTATAGGAAAATAATGAAAGCTAGCTTAAAGCCAAAGGGGAATGAGAGGCTCACCCGCGCGCGCCCCGAAGTTAGTTCGACTTTAGTGAAGGGATGGAACATTTCGACTCGTTTCTCTCTTACCCCGCGGCTTCTATCAATGTTGTCCACTCATGTGGAAACTCTGCCAGCTCTGAACCCCTCCGCACAGAAGCAATGGGCATTTGTGTGCCTCTTTCGTCTTTCTCACCACAGCGCTACCCCTCGTGCACACGCACACGCTTATAAAAGTAAAAGGGTACCCCTCAACGCGCACGCACAAACTCCCACGGAAAGTCGTAACCAGCTTGAAGAATTCACATTTACCTAATTGTGTCCCTGTATTTATTTAGTGCAGAACTTATTTATATTACACGCCCAGTACATGGACTATTGCATAAAGCATATCGAGCCCATATATGTAAAGATGAGTGTTAGCAATCACAATCAACAAGACCATCATTTATTTCATGCTCTTCGAACTGTAATAATTCATGTTAATGCCCTAGATCATTCGACTATATATTTAAAAAACATATGAATGAAAAATGTTTTTAATTTATTAACGATTTCTTATATTCAATCATGAATCATCTTACGAATAAGAAAGACTCTATAAATTTTTGGCTTCGTTAATCCTGAAAAAATGTACGAATTTAAAAAAATCTATCACTGTATTAATATATATATAGTTTAAAATCCAATTGATCATCTAACTTGAAAATTATTTTTATTTAGATAATAAAATAACATGGCGGAAAATACTGGTCATTCTTCTAGATGCATATGACATTCAATTCATGCCAATACAACCCAATGAATGCTGAGCAATTTTTCGTTCAATTTCTTCTATTATTTTTTCAATCGACTACTGGGCTGAATCTAGCTTGAAATATATTATAATTATTTATACTTAAAAATTGAACGATTAAAATGAAACGGTTACTTTACCACCAATCTAAAATGCAGGTAAATTTTACTTAATTATATCTTATTTCATTATGCTTCATAAAAATTTATTTTAGCAATATTACACGCTTTATTTCATAACTTTACAGATAATATGACTGTATTATTTTAGGATTTTACTGACACTTTTGGCTCTTTGTTACAGGGAGAACACACATACGAGCCGTCTTCCGGTAAACATTAGAAAAGGTTTCAAAGGTTCTGCACCTTTAATGAATGAATGGAACTTTTATAGGATCATTTTATTGTCTATCTATACGTGTCTCTGCCTATCTGTCCATCAAAAGAATCATTGACTTCCAAAATTTTTGAAATATTTTCAATTGGCTACAAATTTAAAAGTGAAGAAACAAGTAAACTGATTAAAAATTTCGAAATTGACGTGTTTAAATCGCATTTGTTCAATTTGATTTTACCATAATTATTAAAACGAAATGATTAAAATTTTGAAATAAAATAATATATGTATATCAACGAATTAAAGTTTGACTGTGTTGGAAACGATTAATTATAATTAAGATACATGAAGAAAAAGAAACTATTCATAAAACTACATAAAGAGATATTTTAATACACATATTTTTAATAAAATGAAAAAGTAAAATATTTTAACTTACTTGAATATTTTTCTGATAAATGCTTCAGTGAAAATAAATATTAAAATTCGTGAAAGTTAAAATGAATATTAATGTTAAAATATATGTTTAAATGTATATTGATATTAAAATGTGTGTTTAAATGTATATTAATTGAATTAATAAACAGATAAAGTGACTTGAAAATTATTTTAAAATGAAATAACATTTATTGAATTAAGACAGTGACACCTAACAGTAGATCTATTTTCTACTACTTTACAATCTTAATTAAGGTAATCACAGCAACAATATTATCTTATTATTCACAACACTTACATAAATTACTGCCGCGAATATATATATATATATATATATATGTATATATATATATATTTTCATTGATTTCATCGATAGATTTGTGTATACGCATACATTGTATTTTGTTTATAATTAGTACTACGAATAAAAGGAGTTAAATACCAATCCCTTGTTAATTTTTTGTAACAAAATGGGATGGTATAAAGTGAATACCACATCAAAACTTGTCAGAATAATTTAATTTAGTTATCTATTAGCCTTGTAACATTTCTCGTAATTTGTTCCGTGTGTTTTTTTTTATTTTTTTCCAAAAATATAAATTTACGACTAATATACATTATTTCATGAATTTATTTCTCTCTAATCTTTTCTGTTTTTTATTAATACAATAAATTTTTTGTTGATAAATATCTTCAAGTCTGATTAAACAAATAACTAATTCAGCTGTTTTTGGGTTCCATTTCCGCAGTAATATGACCAATCGTATAAATATAAATGTCTAAAAAATTTTTATGTGAATCAGAAAGAGGGAAGGAAAAAGGCTGATGATTTTTCTGAAACAGTTATTTGTTCGGTTTGACTTAGAATTTATGTCTTTATTTGGTACTATTTTCATATATATTTATGATTTATTATATCTATGATACACCTTGTAATATCGTGCCATTTATTTTTTAAATAACTACCTATTGACTGTGATTATGAGATCAAATAGACACTCTTCCCAACTGGTCATCTAAATTTACTTTATGAATGTTTATGAATATCTAAACCTGTTATTAATATCATGTTTAATGCAAAAATGTATTTATTTATTATTGTTTATTAATGTTTTTTTTTTTTAAATGGTTTGAGTGTCTGTTTAAAAATTATTAGTAATTTATTAATATTTTATATATTGCTAAGGTACGGTAGAAACATGAAAGGCTGTAGTATTTCTGGATTTATATTGAAAACTGCAGTTTATAGAGAATACTGTGCTATTGCTTCATCAAACTGTTCGACAATAATTAGTCATGTGAAATGGAATTCAAAAAAATCTGATTGATGGTTAAATGTTGACAAGTATTTTTATATGCATTTGTGTTTATTTTCTACAATTTGTCAGGATGTTATGCATGAGATTATAAGGGTATTTTTGACTGAATTTGCTTTTTTATGTTATTATCTACAATCATACATTTGAACATAATTGGGATTATCATTCATGCGTATTTACAATAATAATGCGACTAATATTTATATATATTATCTACTAACAAGAGTAACAAAGTTCTATTTTACATCAGTTTTATACATCATCTATGTTTAATAACTAAATTTTTTGACATAGAAGTGTGGTATCTAGATCTAAGATCAAGAATACTACTTACTTCTTGTACTCATTAATCAACTTTATCGTAAAAAACTTCATTCAAGATTTTAGTTTGATACATTCACGCCTTGTTTTTATTTTTTTTCAACATAATTTTTTAATGCAAGCGTTTATCAAACAAATAAATTTGCTGATAACATATAAATGTACACATTAAATTCTATTTATTGTATTAAACACTGCAATTCTAAGCATGTTTTATTCAGTGTTTGGAGTGTATGTTATTATTATTTCATTCTTTTTATAAAATAAAATTAAAAAATTGTTTAATAATCAAGTATCAAATGAGAGCAAGTATAAAATTACTCGTAAAAATGAATTGGAATCGTTTGAATAAATCTTTTCAAAAAACATACTTTTATCAAACACTTGTGCTCTTTAAAGTTGCAGTGAAGGTAACTTGTTTACAGAGTAATCCAGAGAATAAATATAACAAAAACAAGTATTTCAATATAAAAATGTACGCATATAACTGATAGTTTTGGTTGTACGACGCCATATCTTTAAACGAATACGATGGCCGACCCTAAGAAATTCACCCTCGTAGTTATCAGACGCTCCCTTCATTCCACCACCCAAAAACAGCTCATCACCCCAGCAAACCTCGCGAGAATACCACCAGTCGTCGTTAAAAAACGTCGGATCTTCTTTTCTATTCTTTTTATCCTTACCCTCTTTTACTCATTCATCCTCCCACTACCCTACTATCCCTTCACTTGCAATTACCATACTGCACTGACGTTAGATTTGGTACAATCGATCTTTTAAAAGACTTTCTTCGACTAAATTTTTCATTTTAGTGATTTTTATCTGATAAAATTAGTTTCACGATATTTTTGTATCGAAAATTATTTTTATGACTTAAATGAGTAAAGTGTGGTGTATTAACCCTTAATTTGACTTTGATATTATTTTAATTTAGAACATTACAAAGGTTGATAACATGATTAAGAGTAGAAATTCAAACAAGAAGATGCTTTTAAAATGGTCTGACGATTTTTTTGATTTAAAAAATTAAAAAATGTTGAATCAATAATAAAACTATTTGGATTCTTTGCTATTTTTTACGAGAAATCAACAAAATCAAAAATTACCTAAATTAAGGGTTAATTAAAAGTAAAAAAAAGAATCTAAAACTTGTAATCTAAATATCCAAGTACACAACCCTGCATGATCCGGATACTTTTGTTCAGTTTGTAGCAAAGTTTTTCAGGCCGAGAGAGTAAGATAAAGAGTTCAAGTTGATGTTGAATTGTCAAATGAAAAACTGAGAATTTGTCCCAGTAGCTTGTAATACATTCACTCACTGGCGTCTGATGTGTTGACTGGTGTTGTTGAAGGTGTACTAGTTTGATGTATGGTGGAAGATGGTGGTGGTGGTGGTTGCGTGGATATTCCTAGCGAAGCTAGAAGTGGCCGAGCAACGGTTCCAGGTGTTGAAGGTGGGCTCTCCTGGCCAACGAGAAGACTCGCAGGCGGGAACCCGAAGAGCTGGGATCACTGAAGCCGTGGCCAATAATTACTTGTTAGGTCTGGAGTTTGAGATGGAATCTGAACTGGTACTGATACTCCTGCTGATATCACTCCTGTAATACAAAATAACCATCACATTTTACATCAAATGATACATGCTATTTTATACATATTAAATGATAGAAATGACATAATCATGAATAACCAAAGAATGGAAATAATTAAAAGTTAAACTTTTGAATAAATCAAGTTGAAATATCAGTTTACAATTTCTTTACATTCTACTTAAGCCGTTGGCGTTTATCTTCACGAGTGCATGAATTATGTGACTTGGATTAACAGTGTAAGCGTTTAGCAAACAAGTGAAAGTTACTCATATCAGCGATATGAGCAGTAAAATGAATGTAATAAACTTAGCATAGAGTAGTAGAAGCTTTTTTAACAAAAATCAAAGGAATTGATATAAATACCAAACCACAATACCAAGTATATTTATATATTCTCTATGATTAAATGCACATTTAAGTCTATGCTGTTCTCTACAATCGAATTATAAAAGTGGGCTGAATGAAAAATGGATATATGTATCATCAGATGTAGGAATACTTTTATACCACCATTCCAACGGTGTCTCAACTCCATTTCTGTAGGTATTCTATGGAACGCTATGGTCCCTATTTCCTCCCCTTTGGGTTCGCACGTTATTGAGCGCTCGCCCAGCCGAGGCGAGACCCAACCCATCCACATCCTCCGTTCACCCCTACATCAAGGGAAGGAGAGAGGCTGATGGTTCACCCTCTCCGCGGCTTTCGTTAAACGCGCCAGGCGGAGAGGCGCCGCCGGGAAAAGAGAGAAATATCAGAGAAAAGTGGGGAGGGAAACACTCAGTGAGAATCGAGGAAAATGGAAAATTCACCAGAGGCAACAGAAAACCACCGAACATCCCATTCTTCGATTCAGCCCACGGCACCCATGCGAGATTTGTTTTAAAATCCTTTTACAATTCCGGCCGCTTGCGTACGTTTTTGCTTCTCTTGTATACATATATATGTACGTGTTCTCTCCAAACCAATCCGAATCTAGATGTAGATTGCGTGCGAAGAGTGTTCTCTCATTTTATTTACCACTCAGCTTCCTTTCTATGTATAACAGTAATCCTTGTACGCAACGCGTTTTATTTGTCGACATATATTGTCTATACCACTCATCAGTTTACCCAGAAACGTACGTGCGGTTCAAAGAGTTTTTTGTTCTCAACTACTTTCACTGAACTCATTTCATACCAAACTACTGGTTGGATTTTTCAACAGTGGTTGATGTACGACCACTGAAACTCTAGTTATAGAGGACTGTGTCAATTATTTATTTCTTTAGAGGGACATTCCTTAGATTCTTTCGCGTGTGTAGTTATTTTCAATTTGGCTTCTGTTTCGGAGTATAAAAGAATATAGCGCAAGAAAAAAAGATTTATTTTGAGCATTTTGATGGGTTTGCTTCTGTTCAATAAATATCAACGATTGTATATAACTAGAAAGATACAGAATTTTTATTGTTTTATGGTTGTTGGATAAAAAATGTCTGATTTAGAATTTATACTTGAAATTTATTTTTTAATACAACCATTGATTTATTTATATCTATTTAAATAAAAATAATATTTAAATATTTTAATAATTTCCTGATGATTCAATACACTAATATTTGCTGATTTGATAAATATTTAAATAAATTATATAAAGAAAATATAAATAATAATTTTTCGTTGATGTCTTTGATGTACAAAAACCTTAAAGCTAATATTTTCATGATTATGTAATGTAATATTGGATTTCTTAAACTGAGTTTTAAAAATGTAATTTTTTTAATTATTATTTTAAAAACATTTTGAGAATATAATAAAAAACATTTTAATGTTTATGATGATATAATCTATTCAACTTTGTAACATAAAAATAAATGTTACAATTAATCCAAGCGAAAAAAAATAAGTAATTTGGCACCCACAGCCGGATCAACAAAATATGCATAACGAGGATTTTTCTCCTCTAACTAAATACTAGGATGAAGGAAAAAAAATTATCCGCATCTGGCGCATTAACATTTTCTGTAAAACTTTGTCGCTTTTCTGTATGAAATGAGAAGTTTTTTTCTGAATGTAACTACGAGATGTATGTTAAGGATTTTTGTCTAATGACCCACCTGTTTAGTTTCTAACATTTTGAACAAAAATATTTTAATCTCCATATTGGACACCGACTTCATCATTTAATTATTTTTTTACAGCTTAAACTCTTCTATAAAAAAAAAAATCTTCCAAATTCAAAACTTGAAGAAACAAAATTTGTTTTTAATTAAACTAAAAAAAAAAAGAAGATGAAATTAAAATGAAATAAGGATAGACAGGAGCATTTGTATTCATGATTAAACAGCATGTAAGTGTTATCAAGTAGCGATGTCAAGTCAATTAAAAAAGATTGAATTCCTACCAGTCGCAGTAGAAGTCGTGGGTTGGTATGGTGTCCCTCCTGGAGCTCCTGGTTGACCCCCTGGTGTGCTCGGTGTTCCACCATGGGAGGTCGGTATGCCACGATGGGGTTGCGAATGTGCTGCAGTTGTGTGAGCATGAGAATAAGATTGTGTCAACGAGTGTAGAGGTTCGTGAAATACATATGCTGGATACCCTTCAGCTCGTTGTTGAAGACAACTACTTCCCATTGATCCACCCAAACTACTAGTCATTGAGCTAAAACAACATTTTCCCATTTTAACATCAAGAAAAACAATTATCACAATTTCATGAATAGTCTACAATCTCCCAAACATCATCTATCAATTGAATGAAACATGTGTATCTCTTTGAAACATATTGGTTGATTTAGTTTTTAAAAGTGTTAATCATAAGAGTTATTCTATTTACCCATAAGTATCAGGCATAGTGGCAATTGGTTGTGGTATTGAGGAATACATGGCATTAAAACCAGCATTTAGAGGTATCCGAGGTGTTGCAGGTGTAGCTGCAGGTGGAGCAATAGCACTTCCTGCCCCTCCAGTAGCAGCACCACCAACAACTTGATCAACAGCAGCTCTTCGTTGATTACGTAATTTTTCTTCTCTTCGCCATTTTGCCCTGCGATTACTGAACCAAACCTGCAATTAAACCAATAATTTACCCTAAGAAAGTTGCTAACACTTGTTTGGGAAATAAAACAACAGTCGCACTTCATTCATTCCTCCAACCATTCTAATTTTAACGACAGACCACGAAAGCTAGTAGTAATGATCGAGTTTAGCCAGCCGATTCCTACCTACTTACTTTTTGTAATCTTAGTCCGACTACTAGAAGACTGCTATTGGAGTCAATGTGTTGTTTTGCAGTGTCTAAATAAGTGTAATTAGTGATGTTTTGGAGAATCATTTTCTGGATCTGATGGAGAGAAGGTTGGTTGGTTATTATCACTTGAAGACTTTCAGCCATTTCACATGAGATACTCGATGATAATCGCATGGTACCCTAGGGTGGTTTGTGCGTTGTGGTGAATTGGCAAGTAGTAGTAATATAGGAAGGTAGAAAAGCAGAAGCGGCCAATCAGAGGGCAACCTCCCCGGGGACGCGACGTTGCCATGGTTGCGTCCGAACCCTCTTAGGCCTTTCTGTTGGATCCCTCACTCAAGCTTCGCTTCACTCCCTTTCCTTGTCTCTTTTCTTATCATCTTGTACTCCCTCAGTCAATATACAAAAACCTTTTTATCTCCACAGCATTTCCCTCCACCAGTTTTTTAACAATTCCGTCCACGAACTTGATGAAATAAGCGTGAAACAGCCACGTGCAATTGATCGCGTGTAAATCTCAGGTAAAAAGTAGTACTTTGCTTTCAGTTCTGACCTCTTGTCTTTCACTCTCTCTTTCTATTCTATCATCAAGTCCACTCGTTTGTTCGCTTTCATCCTCTCTCTGTTCCTCTCTCGCACCAGTTCTCCCGGTTTCCTGCACTTAGCAAGATCAATACCAGCCAACGAGGCTTGAAAACATGCGTCAACATGGTCTTGCACTGTTTGTACGTCCACATAACGCTTCGACCGACCCACACCGACTTCATCCCTTTGCAACCACGGCCAATCCTCTACCTGCTCTGCTCTCCAGCAAGCCTTTATTCTCTCTCACTCATCATCCCTCTGACCACTTCGTACTCTTCGTCGGCAGGATGAGAACTCGCGCAACGTTCAAACAATGTCCGACAAGTCTGCGTACATATTAGTTTCCATTCATCGTACGTCACCTCATGACGACTACATAGCCTATCAATGTAAATGGTTATGCATCCAAAATTGACATGCTATTATTTAGCATCATGTAAGCATTCATTGGTTTCATTTTGTTTTACTCCACGTGGCTCTTTAGGTTGTTGAGATTTTCTTTTTGTCATCAACTTACGGACGATTAGATATTGGAAGAGCTCAATACGAATCGTTGTTAGCGTCACTTGGTGAAGAAGGTTAAAGAAAGAAGAGAGCCAAGAGAAAAAAAAAGTTAAAAGAAATAAGTCCAGTAAAGACCTTGGCACTAGCTTGAACAGAGCTTGAACGTTGGAGACACGCCCCACACTCTCGCACACATTCACACTCACCTGGATACGTGCCTCAGGCAATCCAATCTTCTCGGCGAGACGCTCCCGCGCAAACACGTCCGGATAATGTGTCCGCTCGAATTCTGTAATGTACAACATTGCAACAAGTGCACGTCATTAGTCTATTTCGTGGTACTTATTAAAATTATTTATGTATATTTAATGAAATGAATACACATTTAAATATTCATGAGGATGAAATTTGGATTTATTGGTAAAATGAGACCAACAACATAGAGGTTTCAAGCAAAAGTAAATTGGTTAGATCGATTTTGGCATGCTGAACGTTTATTTTACATCAACACTCCTTGATTAAATTTTTTTTTAGCAGGAAAAATTTTTATTACCCAAATAAAAGTGGAGAATAGATTGTTCAGTCCAATAATTTTCATTTTTTTCTTTTTATTTAAATAAATTTATGTTTTTTTTAAGATTGAATCTTAATGACTGATCGTGATATGTGAAAATTCAATTCAAAATATGATTTACAAGATTTTTTTGTTTGCTTTGAAATAAGATTATGAATTATTTTTGATATTACAATATTAAAGAAACGAAATAAGATGAAAGGTGCTAACTAAATGAAGCAGAAAAAAACATTAAATGTACCTTTCTCGAGAGCGTCGATCTGCTCGTTTGAGAATGACGTGCGATTACGTTGGAGTTTGCGCTTCAACCTCAGCCGCACCTGAGAGTCTTCATCTCCAGAGGAATTGTGTTCAGAATTACCATCTGACGTTGTTTCTTGTTGATGTGACAACAATGATCCAGCATCTACAATAAAGAACAAATAAACATAAATATACAACATGTAAATTAGTCTATACGTTATTTGTAATCCGAGATTAAACTAAATATTTCAATTAAAAAAAACAAAAAGTATATCAACAAATATTTGTTGTATATCATTTTTGTTAAATAAATAAATTGAATAATATTTTTTTGGCTGATCAAATTAAGATATTTCCCCTTGGAATAATCTTGTGGGAAAACTAATGTCAACATTCGTCTATTAACAGATCGGTGACCACCATTAATCATCATTTTATGTCAATTATTCGTCTTGTGATAATTTATTATAACATTTGAGGGTAAACAAATGTTCGAGTCATTGCTTGAAAACGATCTGGAAATGCCTGTATTTTTATACCTAAATTGAAATATCTTTTTTCTTCAACAAATTCATTGAATTTAGAAAGTAGAATAACCAGACTTTGTTCAGACATTTTATTAATCACTAAAAACATTAGACAAAATATTTTTGATTGCTTCTAAATAATATGTTTCATCTCAATCAACCTCCAACTATAGAACCAGAATGAGTATTCATCCCAACGCACTCACAATAGATCTGTGCAATGAAGAGCAAATCATAAGAAGGCTGAAGAAATCTAAGCTAACAGATCTCGTCAGTCGTTTCAACACCTAGAGCACAGCCATTAGATTACTTTTATTTATTTCATTATGATTATTAGAAACATTTCCTATTTTAAATTTGTTCCTTTCTTTCATTTAAAAATCAAAAAAACAAGGAGTAATTCAATGGATGACCTCCTATACTCTCTAAAAATGAATTAGTGAAAATCACTGCAAATAGTAAATATTCACTGATTCATTTTTAAAGAGTAAATAGTGCACAATCATACCAATTACTTATTATTAAATATTAACAGATTGTAATTTAGATGGTTGAAAAAAAACAAAATCTTAATCAACCCAATATCAAGCAAATTTAATTTTCTTTTTGACACAAAAAAATTTTTCTTACCCATAAAAATATGATTTATTTCTGTTCTCAAATGTGGATATTTTTTTCTTTTGAATAAAATTGATTAAAAATGAAAATTCTTAATAAAATCAATAGCCAGAACCGTTTAAAGTTCAAACAAGTTCATCAGCTTTCAAGATATCTTAATAAAAATGAGAGTAACATCCTCAAATACACACCCATACTTTAGAAATATTTTTTTTTCACATGAGCTTCTAGACGAATGAGCACTAGTTGCAGACACGTAGGTGCAAAGAGACATCGATGATGACGTAAAACAGGCAACATGTATGGATATTCATATATAGGTATGGGAAATAGGTACATAGAGCTGCACATACTGGATAGCATCCCCAAGGGCTACAATTATCTTCCGCCTCCGCGCACCGAACCCTCGGTTTTCTCTCTATACATCTCTCTCCCTTCGTTTCCTCGGTTCTCTCAACTATAGCGTTCGTTTATCTGGCCGTCAGCTGCTCGCTTTCTTGCTCGTTCACCCTCATCGCCTCCAACGGACACTACCCTCTCTCAATCCTACCCTTTCCTCATCTTCTCTGTACTCATCCCTCGTTCAAAGCTCCTCACGAAATACCAGCACCCTCGTTCCTCTACGAGACACACTTGACGGCGCATGTACACGTTCGTGACACCAAAGTGATTGTATGTGTGTACAAAAGCTTCTATCCTATACGCCTCAACACCCTACATCGCGTAACTAGCAAAACTAGTCGGATCATGGGGACGTCTCAATTGCAGTTTGTCCAATTGCACTCAATTCCATCCTTGCGTGTTTCCTACCTCTTCCCTTTTCATTATCCATTCTCTAGGAAAGAAAGAGTTAATTGAAATGTCCAGAAGTACAACGACTGTTAACCTTTCAAAAAAAATCTACCACTCTTGTAAGTGCCTGTTTATTTCATTTTTTATTATCTTTTTTTCCCTATCGTTTGGTGTTTATCTTCTATTTTTTTATTTATAGATGAAAGAAAAGGAAAATCGATTGGAAGAATTATTTGCTTGATTCATCACAAAGAAGTTTTTTTTTTATAAAATATTATTTGAAGAGAGTTTGTAAATATTTGAAGTAAAGATATTTTTGTTGATGGTGGAATTTATTGAGCATTCAACTTTTAATTTATTGTGATTTAAAAATAATATGTTATTGAGTTTTAAGAATAATTATTTTTTTATGTTCATCAAAAATGTAAAGTTTAAATAATTTTTATTTTTAAATAATCGGATTTTTATTAAAAATTGTCAAGTTTAATTACTCTGTATTTAATTGATCCAATGGAACATTTTTGTCTTTTCTCACCCACCCTTCGTTATATAGAGAACATTTCATAGCATGATAATCTGCCTATTGAACGAGGCACCGACGCATCTGGAATCGTCATCTGCGGGCCAATCTGCGCCCGCAATCTGAGTCGCTTGAATGACTCTGGTGATCCTATTATAAACGCACAGACTTAATGTATAGAAGACGATAAAATTGAAAGAGAGAATGAGAGATTCTCTCTTATATTTTCGCTCGTATAAATGTTGTGTGTTGAGGTAAGACTCTTGGACTTGATCTGAGACATGTCTTCAAGGAGACTTAGCTTTTATAATGCACACGTTGCGTCATGTCCATGAATTAAAATAAAAATATATAAGATGAAATTTTTGACATCAACACGAAAATACCTCGACTTGGACTAGTGGGTGAGAAAAGTTGGATATAAATCAAGAAGGAAGTGCCAAGTGCTGCACTCGAGTTGAAGAAGGATTAGGACTAGTTTAAAATTTTGACAAAAGAGAAATAAAGTTAGTGGGAAAAAGCCATTGGGGTGTCGGATTTATAAAATGCCATAAGCAAAAGCTATTTTTGAAAAGAAAATAAATCTTTAGGGATGAAGTTATATTTTGATGGGAGTTTTAAAGAAAAATTAAACATATAAACTTGATGTGTTTCAAAACTTTGAATTTCTTCCAAAGTATTTCAGTAACTGTATCAACAAAAAATAGCTATTTACTTTTTATATTTTAAATAAAAAATATTTGGAAAATTGAGGTAGAATTGAAGCCATAATTTACCAGATCGTTTGAGCAGAGAATCATCACGACCATGAAGTTGACCACCAGGTAAGAGAGACTGACCAGTTCCAGGTGTAACAGTTGTAGGTATTCCTGTAGCTAGAGGATGATGTGATGGTGTTGCTGAATACCATGCTGGTGGCCATCCTGTTGCTTGTCCATTAAACATCCTCAACTTATCGTAGACACTTTCAGCGCCCTGATGCGCCTGTACAGCCGCTGCCTGTTGCTCTTTCTGCGAGGCCAAGTTTCTGAGCACCCTGTTGATGGAGGACACCTGGATGACAAATAGAAGCAAACATTTTTAATCATACCACTTCATCTATTTATGTTTTTGTAATTTTATCTAGATTGAATAAATTCAGCAAGAAAAGATTTCATCAAAGTATTTATTCCTGATAATAATGAGAAAATTTATAGAATAAAGTTCTTTTCAACGATAATTGTTGGGAATCACAATATATCTGTGGTACATTTTCTAAAAGAATTTTCAAGAACAAGAGTAAAGGATGAGACTATTTCCGAATAGTTATTCAGAAAGACAGACGTAAGGTTATTTGAGGGAGAGCCAGCAGGATGAAAGGACACCGCCATCCAATTATTATATAAAACGCTTTCCCCAGTTTCCCTTTCTCCATTTTTTTTTTTTTCGTTCTTTGTCATGCTTTCTCAATGTCCTCCTGTCACCCAAGAGTCACGGTACGTTCAGTTACTCTTAAGTTATAACGAGACGTATCTCTCTATGTCCCTACCTACTCGACCAACATAATGGGTAACATACACGCTTTGTCATTCAAATACAATCATTAATAGATTTTTCTCTGGATAAATTCTCTGCTGTGTCAATATTTTTGGAGTAATCTCTTACATCTGTTCTCGATTTAATCATCAAATAGATATGCTATGTTTTTTTCTGTAGTAAACATTAAAGAAAACATGCAAAATATTAATTTTTTGCATCAAAACAGTAAAAAATGGTTTTTATTCGTTCATAAAAAAATAATAGATTTTTAAAATCACTATGAATCCGGGAAAATTTTAATGTTTAATAATAAAACGTTTCAAGTGTTTAATAATAAAATACATAGTATGTTGGTAAATGGCAAGAAGTGTTTAAAATTAATCTACAAAATTATGACAGTTTGTTTATGATGTTTAACATTGTTGCATTTCTAAACATTTAGATTTACAGTAATATGAAATGAAGAATTATTTAACTAATATAAATATTCTTATTAAATTAGTAATAAAAAGATAAAAATTTTATTTAAAAACTGCCAATTCAAGTGCATTATTTTTACACATCTAAACGTGTTAAATATGACGTTACCAATTTGATTAATATTGTAATCACTTTTAATGCGTTTCTAAGTTTATAAAAAGTGACTACAATGTTAATCAGATGGATGACGTCATATTGAACACGTTTAGATGTGCAACAAGAATGCACTTGGATTTGCAATGTAGTCTAGTGAATCATTCCTTATTATTTTCTCTAAAAATAAATCAGAGTTAAAGCAACAACATGAATCAGTTGGATTGAATTCTTTAGTGTTGTTTAAATATAAATTCGATCATACATATAAATAAATATTTTTTCAAAGATATTTAAAAGTTCATTAAAATGATTAACAACTTTTTAAAACCAGCCAAAAAAAAAATCAATCAGAATAATCATTGAGATAATAAAATGTTCGTGTCAATTTGATGTTCAACAAAAGTAAATGAAAATTTAATGAAGACTTTAAAATCACTAGAAATTGATTTGGGTACATGGTACCCGCGAAATAACCCTGGGGGGTTGACTGAGCGCGTGGATGCCGACTTGAAGGTTCAATATACTAACGTAAAAGCAGTAGTAAGCCTCTCTTACTTCTGCACCCTCTGCGGCAGTCACTGGTCCGCCGCACAACAGCCGCAGCACCGATGCAGACCATTACACGCGCGACCAAACACGAATAATTGTGCAACACGCTTAACTGATCCCATTCAAACTGATTCTCTACCCGCTTTCCGTCATTTGCCCCCGGTAGTCTGAGGCACCCTAGTCAGAATGATAGACTCGAGCAAGTTAGGGCGATCAGTTCAGTTGCAGACAGCTTATATGGTTGCTAGTGTCAAAAGACTAACATGGTACATGTAAGATTTTCAAGCTACAGGATATGCTAAATTTGTCAAAATAGCTTATATTAATGCTTCCACTATTGAATGAATAATCAACTATTGGTTGTGAAGAGCTTTTTTTTTTTTAAATTGCTTTAAATAACTTGGATGGAAATATTTCATTTTTGGACTAAAAAAGAATTACAATGTTTTATCAAAATGTAAAATGGTGGAATAATGGTGATAGATTTTTAGTATTTTTATTTAAATGAAATTCAATTGAGATGGATTTTAAAAGTTGTAAAAATAGTTATTTCAAGTATTATCCATGACATGAAAGCTCTGTATAATATATCAAGCTTTTTAAAAGTTTAATAAACTTTTTTTTTTAAATAAAAATCCATTTTTCTTATGAATACCTTGATCTTAATAAAAATATCTTTGATTCATTTATTATAAAAAATGATTTAATAATTATTTTGAAGCTAAGAGTCTAGTGTGTTCCTAATGTGCATCAACCTTATGTAAATGTTAATCCATCTATTAAAAATCATCCCAATCATTTGGATAATTTTGATCATCGCAGTCAATTCCTAATGGCCTACTTCCGGAACTGTCACAGTTGTTTTTTTTAGTACATCCGATTGATCGAATGCCCCTTTTTTCTTTTAAGCTACCGGTGGATAACGACACATACGCGTGCCAATCTTCTTCAACAGACATCTAAAGATAGGGTGGCCTTTACTACCCCCCTTATCCGGTCGTCTCATACTGCAATCCCAGTAAGCTTGTCTAATCCCTCGGTCATCTCAATACGTGTGTGTAACGATCGTGACCTCTACGTTCCATTGCGTGTCCTGAGGTCTTGGGATGTAATGATGGCCAGGATGTTTGAAGAAAAATCTTAGGGGATGAACAGTAGGAGGGTGGACATCGTCGACTTCACGTAATGGAGCGATTACCCCTGCCTAAACTATCGAATTGACGAGACTTTGATTAGGGTCGAGTGGTTAGATCCGACGGGTAAGTGCCTGCCCCTGTGTCTGAGTCTGATGTTCATTCTCTACTTTCATCTTTGTTCTAATGGACATTGCCACAAATAACCCCAAGATTTATATTTCATTCTACTGCCTTAGTTCTTAACTCATGCTCGCTATTGCATTAAGCACTGAGCTTTAACTGCCGATCTATTTGATAAGGATTTAATTATTTTATACTTATGTTATTTTTCTTTGGTGCATGGATTTTATCTGATTGTTGCATGCATGGTATTAATCAAGATCATTGAGTATTTGTTTGGTATGAAAAATATTTTAAAATTAAAACTTGATGTTTTATGATTGTTTTTTTAAGAATATTTTTAAGATTAAAAGAATTTTTTTGTAAGTAATAATTGTAAGTGAAAAATTAAAAATAAATCTTTTTTTTAACTTTTATGCCATTTTATAATATTTCTATTAAGTTTAAGAGAAAGTATTCAAAGAAAATATTTAAAAAGTTTAACATCAACAAGAAAAGTTCTGAAAAATATTTTTTAATATTCAAATGAGTTTCTGCAGTAATTCTAAAATATTGAAGTTAATTTTTTTTTATCAATAGATTGAATTAACTCCATCTACTACATGTTTTTCTATAGCTTTATTGTTATAAAAATTTCTCAACTTTGCTGTCGAAAAATCAATATCAATTATTCAAATTAATATAAAAAAAAATTAAGGATAGATATTATTTACAATAAAAAGAATAAAAATCTGAATAAAAAATATTTACTTACACTAGGAATATTGTCATTGTTGCATACGCCTTCCTGAAGCAACCGATCACGAATTTCCCAGGCGAAAATTGATGGACATTCACGCTTGTAGTCAGCAATTTTATTTACCACCGGAGTTGTTGCAACGCGTGGTTTACTGCCGCCAATCGCTCGAGGTTTTATCGATCCAGTTTCATAATATCTGTATAACAAAAGATAAATTAAAATAATTTATATCACCAAAAAAACTAAATACATTTTCAGCCTCCACTCATTCTATTGTCTACTGTAAATTAAAATTTACTACTGAAAACATACCATTTACATTTTTCAAGGTTTAAACAATAATAACAACATCATTTTTTAAAGAACATTAGAGGTGATTATAATTAATCTAATGACCACAAATTGTTTGATACATGTGAAACAATAACTGAGAAAGAGAGAATAGTGGTATGATATTCCTACACAGAAAGAAATATCCAGGAATAATAATCCCAAATCTTAAGTAATAATTATGGTACTTTTCCGTCTATTTTATTGTGCTGCAAATCAAAAATTTGACAGCAACATATCAATAGTTATCAGTATCAACATTAAAAACTGTTAACTCCTTCATAAATTTGATAATTTTACACCTTAAATTTTGCTAATTATGCAAGTTCCACCATGGTTACGGTAATGTTTTCGGAATTTTTCTTTTTGTGTATAAAATAAAATGAAATCCGTACCACTAAAGATTTTATTATGAAGCCAATAATTACATATCATCACACTTAAGCTTCTCCTCTTTACCCATATGTTCTTTTTAAAAATTATCCTAGATTTGATGTTGAATTAAATAGATCAACAAAGAATTTATACACAATAGTATTCCAAAACTTATTATGCAAAATAGAAAATTACATCACGATTGTAAATAACTGATTTACGATTAATTTATATGTATAATGTTCAGCTAATTTTAGTCCAGTCAAAACAAGATTAAAATAAAAAAGTTTTTTTTTTTAGATTAATTTTAATTTGCCAACAATTTTGTAATTATTTATTTTGTGTCGATATATAATAATATTTTAAATGATGTATAAAATGAAAATTATAACTTTTTCAGAGGTCACAATTTGTTGCAGCAACTTAACTTCTTCCGGATCTATACAATTAAACTGACTACAACTATAAAAACGATTTATCTTCAAGATAAATGAATGCCTTAAAGAAATACTGCAACAAGAAGGGAATTTTCCGCTCACTAAGTAATCTATTTTAATCCGAATAAATACGAGTTTTTGTAATAAATAATTTTATTTATTAAAACAATTTGTCCTTTAAGAAATCTATTTGACAGAAAGAATGAGTATTGAATATTTAATAATTACTTTTTAAAATAAAATAAAGATTAAGGAGTAAAAAATTGTTAGAGAAGAAAGAGAGTAAAAAATACATACCTCCCAAGGATTTTGGAGACACATCCATTGCTGACTTGGAGTATGCGCGAAATGTCACACGGTCTCGCACCGCTATGTGCCAATTCCACGATCTTTTGCCTCGTCGAGTCCGGCAATGGTCGGCCATTAACGTAAACGCCACCAAGCTGGTTGACCCCACTGTGTCCTGCAGCCGAGCACCCAAATATTGAGTTCTGACCGACCATAGAACCCCCGCCAATACCCGGACCGCCCCCGTGCATCAAATCCTCCTCTGTGAATCAGAACGACGAGTTTAATCTGTCACTTAGTCGATTACCAATGACAAGCACGGACGTGCTACCAGTCTATATAACTTGCATACAAATAATCTCAATATATTACCAATTATTTTGATACGAATCCTATTCATGATATATCCACATCTCCCTCTAATTTAATTTTATTCTTTTTTCCTTTTTTTTTTCCATCAGTGACTTTATGATGTCTAGCATTTCATTTTTTCTTTTATTCTCTAATGCTGTTACACGATTCAAGGGAAAGAAGTAACGTTGTTATAAATGAAAGAATTGAAGAAAATGTCGCTCATTGAAGCAACTTGAGAAGAATCAACGTTAAATGTACCTTGCAATTAATGAATTTAATTAATCTTGCTTGCGACGACCTACTTTTGTTTGCAAGACGACGTTGTCAGTAATGTAATTCAAAGCTTTCAGTTGAAGGCATGTATCTGACAATGAAACAAGCAAATAAGCAAGGAAATCATCTTTTGACTGAATACTTGGTAATTCAGTCAAAATTGTCTTCGTTTATGTTTAAATATCTTTTATGCTTGTATTCGCTTTTATTCTTGTTTGTTTGAATATTAATCATGATGGTTAAGGTAGGTTTGTATCATTTAAATTGTTCGATTGAATTGACAGAAATGTTTATCTTAAATCGAGTATAAATACCAGAGAGAATTCTCTCAATGATTTTTCATTTATTTTATAGCTCATTTGTGTTTGGGAAAAATAGACGACAGTTTGGATTTTTAATTAGGTTTATCGGTATGCTATTTTTGGTTTTTATATTGACTTTATTTATTTTTAAAATAATGATAGAGATTATTAATAAAATCATGTTTCAGTATGTAAAAAAATTGGTAATATTTCTTTGATAAAATTTAATGCAGTTGAATGATTCTATTTATATTAAAATTTAAGAATATTCTTTTTTAGGATTCTGAAAAAGAAAATGTGCTTTTCATTACTTTGGAACAGTTTTTTATAAACTATTTAAATGTTTTTTATCATAAAAAAAGTAAACAATAAACTAATATAAGAAAACAATTTAACCTTTAACTTTGTTTTAATAATATTAATGAAATATTTTTATAAACAAATAACATAATTTTATGTACCTTAAAGTGTATAAAAAGTTATTATAAAATATAGTTAGTGTATAGAATTTTTAAGATTGAATGCACATATATTTTTCATGATTTAACAGTAAAGTAATTGAAGAAGAGATAAATGATTTTATTTGCAATATTTCAGTAGTTGTTAATCAAAATAAGGTTCTTTAAATATTAATTTGCTTTATTTAAAGTAAATAAATACCATTAATAATAAATTAATTCTCTTCAATGTACTCAAAAATAATTGTTTCACAAAAAAATTGAAAAAAGTATATTCAAACAAATATTAATTTATAAAATCAATTTTAATTTGAAATGAAAAAGAAAAAAAAAGACTGCAACTTTTTTTAATCAACAAATATATATTTTAATACACTCATTCTGTTAAAATAATAACAACAAACACCCGAAAGCAATTAATCCCGTTGATAACATTAGTACCAGGAGAACAAGTAAATATAAAACTGCAAGCCATTCATATTCGTAATGATGACAGGGAAGTGCTCCTGTTTGGAACAAAGAGTGTACGTAGTGCATCGTGGCATAAGGCAAACGAAAGAGTGAAATAAAGAGGAATTAAAGAGAGTAGAAAAAGAAGAAATGTAAGTGGACAGACACGGCATCGGCTTGCATACGTCAATGTACACGGCACACATTCTTTATTTATAATTTTGCGTTAATCTACGCGACGACCAGGTAAAAGCGAGTCATGCCGCAAAGTGAGGCAAAAAGGTTCCACTTGGCTGAGCGTGAAACGGGACACAGATTAAATCCCATCCTGGCGCACGACGTCGCGATGCTCGTCGTCGCCTATTCCTTTCCCCTCATCATCGAGTTTGCTCTTGTTCCCTCGCGCTCGTTCGCCCACTCGCCAGCCAGTCACCGTTCTTTTCATACACACGCCACAACCCCTACAACCACCACCTTACCCACCTCTCCTTTCCTCTACAAACCCTCCCCTCAACCCACCCGTCATGCGAACAACCTAGAGACAAGGAAAGATAAAAAAAGAAGGCGCTCGAGGCAGAGAATATTTTACAGCTCCCTTAAAATAGTCAAGAATTTTTTTTATTATTATTTTCTCTTTTTTTCTTCATTTTTTTATTGCTGCTTTGAATCAGAAAGTAATAATTGATGGTGTTGGAGAATATAAAAGCGACCTGTGCCTATATTTAAGTGGTTCGAAAAATTTTCTCTTTTTTCCGACTGCTTCTGTTGTAGTTTTCTTAATTAATAACTTTCTGGCATGAAAATCAGTTTTTTTGTTTGCTAAAGAGTTTTTATGTTATGTGCGTTCGTGTGGACGTAGTTGATATGAAGCAAAAAGGGAATACTTATGAAACCACTTGCGTGTCTGTCCTTCCGAAACGAGTAAACTTAAATATCTTGAAAACTAATTGAGTGATTACACTAAGTTTTGGAACGAAACAGTTTGTAATTATTCTTCAATGAATTAAAAAATTCCCCATTTTATTTTTTAACATTATTTTTTTCACATCAGTCACATTCATTTTTTTTTTTGCATTTTTAACTTTATGAATAATTTAAATTTTTGTTAAAGTAAAAAAATAATGATTCAAAATATTTTTGTTAGAGAGAAATATATTTTTAAAGTTAAAAATACTTTTCAACCAATTATAACAATTGTTTCATGCAGGAATATCTTTTTTTTTGGTCTCTATCCCCCTAGTCTTATGGTCTATAGAAATACTGCTAATTCGAAAACGTGTCCATTGTGTCCTTTTCTGTGATCAAATCGTTTAATGAAGATACGAGACATTCAGTGTGGGATTATAGAGACTTACGTTTGAATAATTTCTTTGTCATCACTTTTTATTTAAACATCTATAATCGATAAGAACGCTTTTCTATTTTTAACAAATAAAATAAATAAAACAATAATAATGCATCTGATCATCGAAATAAAAATGAAACAAATTGGGATACTGAAATGAATAATATATATATACTTGAATAATCATCAGTTGAAATTTTTTATTTAATTATTTTAGAAAGTATCTCTTTAATGTGTGTATCAAAGGATTACTTTTAGAAAAAAATTCCCAATAATTCCTATAATATATATTTTTCTAGTAACTGCAGAGATATTAATATAATATTATTCTATGTTAAGTAATAAATGGCAGCAAAATTGTTATTATTATCAGATAAAAGCATCATTATAACTGAAAACCGTAGGAATCACTAAATATTTAAATTTCAATTCTTTTTTTAATTTCAAACGGCAGATGAATGTAAGTCTCTTACATGGACTAAAGAAAAATGTAAATAATAATAATAATAAAACAAACAATACTTTATCCATAAAAATTACTTTAACAATAATAAAATGTTTTGTATTAAAAGTATATTATCAAATGTACTCATGAAAAAAAAAATTCAATTATTTTGCCAATCAGATTTTGATGAAAAATATTTTTGCATCTATTATGAAAATAAATTGCAGTTTAAAGGTTCAAAGAATTGATGTAAAGATGAAATAAAAAAATGGACAAAATTTCCTTGCAAAATGTTGGAATGTAGTGCAAATTTAAATTCAAGTTCAAATGTGAATGTATTATCTTTTCTACATTCTTATTGATTTTCTATTAGCAATCCAACTGCAATCTTACGATAAATGTTTTTGTTTTGATCCCTATACTTTAATTGAATATTATTGATGCTATATATATATAAATAATAATGAACAATTATTCACTTAAAATTGTACATATAAATTCACTAAACAATAGGTAGTATACACTATTTACTGTTTATTTACTTGGTGTTTATTATTCTAGACAATTATGACAATGGTAGTACAGTGTCACAAAATATATATATTATGCATGTATAAGATAATAAGTAATAAGCAAAAATATTTTGAAATTAGAATGGCAACAAGTTAAAGTTTTGAATATTGGAGCACTTAAATAGGTGTAGTACTCAGAGAAAGGTACTTCAGCAAAAGATATTTTATCTGATACCATATGAGTAATGTTTAAAATTGGTTTATCAAGTACCATTGAGGTCAGCTGAGTTACAATCAAGTTAATGATAGTGATTGTGATGATAACATTGTTAGTGGAAGTATAATATTGGCAATGATTGATTTAAAATTAAAAGTTAAGCAATAAATTATAGCTCTAGTGAATCATCAAGCTATTATAATGGAAGAGTGCTTTTGTGAAAAAAATTCTGAATAGAGATCACAATAATTGATAATCTATAAAATTGTTTATTTAATAATAAGATGAGTTAACTATATTGATATTAATTTTTGAGTCTGAATATTAGTATGAGTATTGATAAAATATTTTACCAAATAATTTTTTCATTGATTTAAAAAATATTCTATCAATTTTAATTTCTATTTAATGACTAAACACAGGACTCATTTACAAGAGTCATTAATAATATTGTTTAATTAACAAAATATGTAATTTATGAGTTTTTTTTTTTTAGTATGTAGCATTAATAACAGTCAGAGAGTTTAGAACTAAATGACCTCATTGTGACTAAATATTATAAATAATAGTGATATAAGTGATTGTGTATTGTTTAAAATCTTTATATAATTTTGTACACCTCTTGATGATAATTATTAAAAAACAATTAAATAAAATAAATAATTCATCAAAAGAAAGTTGGATTGGAATGGCTTGAAAAATATTTTTACATTAATTAATAATAGTATCCAATTTGCAAACAATGTTTAATAAAAAATTACAATCATCAAAGCAAGTACAGGATTGAATTCTTCAGAGATGATAAAATCTATAGTAAAAATCGATTTTTAATCATCAACTGTAGTAATGATTGATCAAGTATTGAATGTGGTTGTGATGCAGCCACGCGTGTACAACTGAAATTACCCCAACCCAAATTGTGTTCAGGTATATGTACAAAGTGTATATATAAAGAGAACGATGGGGAAAATGTGATTAATCTCTATTCGATAATGGAAACAAAACACGATGTCCATTGAATAATACGCATTCGTATTCGAGCGCAAAGTTTACGTCGCAAGTACATATATTTGTCAACGGGCGCGATAATGGGACACGGATAATTAGATCGTTTTCCCATGAGCATTGGTCGCTGATGCATTCACAAGAGGAACTGTTGGCCGACGGTTTAGGTATAATAATAAAACAAAACGACAGTTCACTTCATATACTACTCAAACTGCATATATCGACTAAATTTCAACCCACATGTGCTAACGATAACGAGCAAGAATCTCTCGACTCTGTACCTTGAGGACTTTGTATTTGTCCACTACTCAAGCATACAACTGATTGAACGTCTCATTAAGACCGTTGATTTGTCCCTAAAGAGCAAGAAGTTATGCCGACGTCTTTTGTGTACCCTACCAATTGCATTGTCAAAGTTTAGCCATCCATTTGTGAGGAAAATTGTCGAATTAGACGTGTTAATGACGGTCCAGTAGTAATTGCTGGAAAATTTGTTTATTAGGATTTTGAGAGTGAAAATTGAAAGATTACAGTGTAAAGAGAATTAATAAATATTCATATTTTAAATAATAAATATTTCTAATAATTTTATTTACTGTAATTATTAGCATTCTATATCAATAATGCTTCAAATAACTATTTATTTATTTTATAGTGAAAATTATGATAAAAAATTACTTTGAATTGTAAATAAACTAAAAATAAATCAGTGCAAAAATAAGAACTATTATTATAAGAGTAATAAATTAAAATAAGTAAGTGAGAATCGCTAGAAAAGAGTGTACATCAAAACAACTATATTGAAAAAAAAATGTAAAGGTATATTAATCATTCATTTATACATTCAGAATAAATCAAAAAATGTTTAATCAATTTATTGCAATAATGATATAACTCTCTGCATGTAATATAGTATTTGTATTAATAAAATTATCAGTATTGATGGCAAAAAAAAGTGTATAATCACTGATTTTCAATTATAAAATCATCACTGTTTGAATTGGTACTCATATCATCACTTAAAGTAATAAATATTCACTGATTAATTTTTAAAGAGCATTTCTATGTCTTTATAAAGAAAAAGTAATTTTGATTAACTGAAAATAATAATTATTACATGTTTAGTTATTTTTACTCTAATTGTAACTTGATCTTAGTTGAATAATAATCTAAAGTTTATTTTACTCCGAAAATTTTTTTAATACAAAATAAAAGAAAAATGATAAAATTTTTTAATACTGTAGTATAAAATTGGAGTGGAATCTCATGTAAACACTATTACCAATGAAATTTAATACAAAATGTTTTCTATTGCACAAAAAAAATATTTAAACATTTTAAAAAATAAAATAATAATTGGAAAAATATTTACTAAAGAATGTTGATTTTTTTGTAACAATATTAAAGTACTTTCAAAAAGATGTACACTCCATAAGCACACATAAAAGAAGGAAATAAAGCTAATCTGTTAGTTTTAGAAGGTGTCAAGTTATTTTTAAAGCCCAGAAGAGATTTCACTTCCATCAATTAATAAACGTTGAGTAAAGAGTGCAAACGTTTGACAAGTGAAGAAGTAGAGACGATGGAAGTGTCGTGTGGGAAAAGGGTTCAACAGGGGTTTTATCACAAGGTAAACTTGTGAGTGCTCAGAGGAGAAAGAGTGATAGACACACCCAGAGGCAAGATAGTTTCATTTCACGCTACAAGACATCAAAGATGCCATGTGGCACGTTCTCTAATGAGTTGAACCACGATTTGAGTAAAATGGTGCACCCTCAAGTGACGAATACAACTTGTGCAAACATCTATTCTCATAAGTAGATAAAGTTGATTAGAATGCATGATTTTTCATTTATATCTGAGTAATTGCTTTAAGGATTTTAGGATTAATGTAATCAAGTTATTTATGTCATCTCAGAAAATCTAAAAGTTAGAAATTAAGATTTATCAAGTTGTCAGATTTTTTGTCAAACAAATTTTCAAATTGCTTTTAATTCATCTTTAAAAGATAAAAAATTTAATTAAACAAAAATACAACTTGAAAAATGAGCTTGAATGTTTTTTTTGTTCATAAAAGTCTATGATTTTACAGCAAATCTCCAACATTCTAATTGGAAAGGAATTAATAAAAGTATTTTGTGATAAAGTAGATTTTTTTTGGAAATGATATCAACGTTTGTTAGGAAATTAATAGATAAAAAAGTGCATAAATTGTATTTTAAGTTTTTTTGTGAAACTCCTCTCAGGTTGTTTGTTAGAATTGATGAAATTTAAAGATAGAATTGGAACCTTGGATGCAAGAAGGGTGCTTAGATTTTTTGCTAAACTCCGAGAGAAACTAGGCTAATAATATTGTCGTTGAAATTGGAGTCTCGAGCAGAAAAAGGGCTTTCAGGAGCACAGGTTTTTTTTTTGTTGAATGTCGATATGTTGAGTGAAAATACAATGAGGAAAACATTGAACATAAAATGTCAAAACAAAACTTTCAAGTTAATACCTTCCTTCATATCTCAAGTACCTGAACACTTCAATTGTAAAACTATTTTTAAATTGGTTCAGTGTTATTTCATTTTCAAATACAATAAAATTTTAGTTGAATTAATTAATAAATATGTTTAGTGATAAAGTTTTGTTTTATGGGTCTTTTAGAAATGTAAATGTAGGTAATTTTTATGAGTTCAAGCTCGACATAAAATAATTAACCGCATGGTATCTACAGCTTAACACTAGATAAAACTTGACACCAAGAAGTCACTGGTTCGCGTAGCGTGACTTAGAGGTTGAACGTGGCTGAGTAGATGATTTAAGTAAGAATAAAACGTATTACCCTTGGTCTGCAATGCTATATACGAGGGGCTGTTGCCCCGACAGAAGCCAAGCAATAACATATAGGGTTACAAACAAACCTCTGCCAACTGCAATGCACTATTCCAAGCCCTATAGAGTGTTGTGGAGTCTAGAACATTGATATCTTAATCTCTCAAACCGATTTCACGCGAATACCTTGCGTATCTTTACACTTTCACGATTGGGCTTTAAATCCGTATTTATTATTTAGTTCAAAAATATCATTGTTTTAAATAAAAAAATAACAATCATTATTTACTTATAAACATTAATTAAATTTACTTGTAAACATTTATAATTAAATTTGTTTGATAAAAAATTATATTGAGCTTTCAAATATTTTTTATAGTAATTAATTTTCATGTTTCTGCTTTGTACTTTGTGCCTTTGATATTTATTACTGGCATTACATCAACTCATTCAATCTTTTCAAAGAAGCTAAAACATTTTTATAAAAGAAATCTTTTTTAATAATTAGAGAAAAGTAACCAAATATGAGCTACCATTTTGTTTTTGCTTCAAAAATAAAAAACTATTAAATAATTAACCATTTATTGACGTCAAAATGATAACACATATATTTTTAAAGAGCTAAATCACAA
This sequence comes from Chelonus formosanus, assembly GCA_028641665.1. Taxonomy (NCBI): domain Eukaryota; kingdom Metazoa; phylum Arthropoda; class Insecta; order Hymenoptera; family Braconidae; genus Chelonus; species Chelonus formosanus. The sequence goes on from CM054004.1 coordinate 19,087,425, forward strand.
TCTTATGTTCTTAATATTATAATAAATTATTAAATTGGGAATTGTTATTGTTATTGTGTTCAAGAATTGTTATTAACCCAAATTTAGTTACTCTCCTCTACTTTTTTAAGTTGAAATAAAATAGTTTACGAATAAGTGTAAATTTAAAAAATACAACTTTTAACGTAACAAATTGTAAAATATTTATTTCAAATTTAAAGCTGATGAAAAAAAGGTAAATAATTGCTTTCAGCTATAGAAATGGATTATTTTTAGAAAAAATTTAATTCAAAGTAAAATAGAAGTCAGTTCAAGTTCAACCCATTTTATAATTCTGTATATAATGTTGAAATATAGTCCAAGATATTGAAATACTTATCAGTGTGATTGATAAATGGGGATAAATATTGAAATGACTTGATATGAAATTAGCTTGATGTATTCAATCAAACATGGGACAAATGTAAATAGTTAAATAAAATTAATCAGCGTTGTTTTAATTAATAATTCAAGCTAATTTGACGCTATTTATGTATCTCAGTATACTCTGTAAACTGTAGGTCTATTTTTTTCATAAATTTCCTACTAGTTTATTCATATATATTTATTAACGTATTAATTATGCAACCCATAGAATGAATATTAAAATTAATGTGTGATAATAGATTGGAACGAACTACATAAGCCAAGCATTAAATTTTTCTCCTTGGCTTGTTCCCACTGTATAGTTATACTTCCTGAATGAAACAGCCTGTTTTTATATAGAACCGATGAAATTAGCATATTCTGAATTCTTTATGAGGTTTTGAAAGCACCTTTAATCGACTAGATTACAGTATTAACCAAAGCCCGATTTTTCGGTCGAGTTTTCTCGTTAGTGGGTTGGATGAGTGAGAGAATATTTATAAGCATGGCACGAACGCTTATCGTGTCGTTTTGCTACCGAAGGATCCCCTGGTTAGATTTTTTGAGAAGTGAGCCTTTTGCATACTATCGAGATGAACGACTCCCTGCCGTTTCGAAGAACCCGCGTAGACCCCCCGTGTGTTAAAGAACGTCCAGACCAACTCGAAAAATACGTCAGAAGCATTCTCATCAAAGTGCAAAGAATTCTGTAACGATATTCAGATCATTTCGACGTCCTGTCATATTCTTTTTGCTTGTTCTTTCATTTTTAGAAGCTAAACACGTTTCGGGCCTGATTTTATTATGCTGTTTAGAATATGATCTTTTTTTTTTCTATTTTGCAGTTTTAAATCAATTTTTTTTTTTGAAATTCATTTTTTCAATGGAATGAATATTATTTATTAGTTTAAAATTAAATAATTGAGTGGATAATTAAATAGAAGATTGAAGGTCGAGTAGTGTAACGATCAGAAGATCTTTGAATTATAAAATACTTTGTTTATTAATTAATAGAGTTAATTATTAAAAAAGATTGGTGTCACATCAATCCCTATGTCTACTTTAATTATTTGAATAGTCATTATAATTATCTAGTCACAACTATTTTAATTGTATGAGCAAATAAAGTATTGTTGTAGTAACAATACACTAGATATTTTAAAGTGAACCTAAGAACTTATACTTAGGTTAATCAAAAAACACACCAGAATTGTAATAATAATGTTTCCATTTCAGACAAAATACTACGCTCCTAAAAAGAATAAAATTAAACCAACTTGATATAATTTTTATTCTCTTTAGGAGTAATTTTTATCACTACTCTGAGGTGTTTCTAGATTATCTCAAATGTAAGGATAACTTTTTATCCATTAAAAATTTTTCAATTACTGTTAGTTAACTATCTTTAAAGAAAAGCATCACAATAATTAAATTATGGATTATTTTTCAACGGTTTCTAAAAACATAAAAATTTTCTAGACAAATAAGTTATTTCTTCATATCTTATAGTGACAAAATAATTGTAATCAGAAATATGCCCATCCTTTTTTTAAAATTTTTTCTGTAAATTTTTAAAAAAGTTCAGGAGGATCTGATGACGGTTTCTATCACTTGGCAAAGATTTTTTATGTTCAAATAATTTTTTTAAAAATATACATACAGCAGTTCGTATGATAAAAATTATTAAATTATTACACCGTGCAATAGACTGCAATATTTTGAAAACAGAATTTCCTTATGCAATAAAGATAAAACTAAAAGCTCTATAGAGACAATATACAACAGAAAAATAAAAATTTTTACAAATTTTTGTCTATTAAGTGTACATCATAGATTTGTGTATTTATTAAAAATCAAATTACGTTGTACATTTATCAGCGCACAATTAATCTACTGATATTGCAGTGTATTTCTCTTGTTGGAATATATTTATTGGTTGTTGTACATTTCCCAACGAGCCAAACAAGCATTGGATTTATTTATCAAATCCCCGTGACACTCGCACGATCATTTCTATCATCGTTATCGAATCGAGCGTGAATTTATTTTATCCCACCCCCCGTGTCACATCCGTGATTGTCCGCTTCAACGGCCGTAAACGAATTTATAACGCGTTTGAATTTCGACCGTTCCTATTATGTATGTATATGTCATCGAATTTTTTTCCATCATCATTGAGATGCACAAGTGATAACGTTGAATCAAAAAAAAAAAATAAATAAGTCCCAAGGAAATAAAATAAATGATTCCCCAGACAAAGGGGGTCTGATGGAAACTGACCTTTGTGTGGCATCTTCCAGAAGGATGGCTCGGGGGTGGACGAGCAAGGGTTAGCCACCCCCGCGCCCAACAACGTTCTTGCCGCGTGCAGTGCCGCCGCGGCCGCTTCTCTGCTCCGAACAGCCGCAGCGCTCGGCGGGTAATCTGAGACGCCGTCACTTCCGGCACCCGAGACACCCCCGCCGCCTCCGGCCACGCTAACACACTGCTGTAAATCAAAACATTATTAATAAAGTCACTTTGAGAGATTAAAAATATGTACAAAATAACTAAAATAATACTCTTGTGTACTCAACATGTTTATTTTGGTCATTTAATTACATTCGCGATTGTATACCGACAATTATGTAGTGGAAATAATATGTTTCCTCCATGCGGGTATTTTCATAATAATATAGAAAAAGCGATAGAATTATTTGTTGCCCTTTTTTCAATTTCTTTCCTATAATAATAAGTCTACTATTTACCGTCCATTAATGATTAAAGTCAACTGTCTAAAAGCTTGCAGCTTTTTTCACATAAATTCGCTGTAAATTTTAGTGTTTAATTTTAAAACATTCAAAGTGTTTTCAATCAAAACACTAAAATTTACAGTGTTATTATAATTATTTTTACTGATTTATCATGATTGAAGATACATTAATACATAATTTTATTCTTTTCTCAAATTTATTTTAATTATATTTTTTTCATACTAAATGTCCCAAGTTGAATTTAAATAGTATCCTTCGCTTTATCCTTTATTAAATAGTATTAATAATTTTGATGTTAAAATTATGTGATACTTTAACAATTTCAATTAAATTACAACCACCTAGATATTATATATTTAATTAAATATTATTAAAAAAAACGTTTATTTATACTGCACTGTTTATTTATTTTCCTAAATAAATCATCACAATCTCCAAATTATTTTCTCACATTACAATGAATGTATTTTTTTCCAAACTTAAATAGAAAATATTCCAAACAATTAATCGTAATTTATTATTTATGAATACATGTGTGTTAAAAAGGTACTTATTATCCTGACACAATATCCTCCAACGTTTAAATAACATGTAAATAATCCCATTCAACGGAATCTATTACATATAAGACTTTGACAAAATCGGTATTATATTAAACCCTTTTAATTATACACATTCTGTTGTTATTGCACTCTTTAGACTTTTTTTACGTGCTAGAAGCGGGCCGTCGGTCGACTTTGAAGTATTAAAATCAAAAGTATGATTAAAAAAAACACTCTTTTCATAGAAAATAATGATCATAACTACATCGTAATCCTAAAGAGTTAAGCGTACACCGTTCAGTTTGCAAGATTTTTCCTTCCCTACTCATAGAGTCTTGCTGTAGCTCTCTGTAATGCTGTGAATAGTGCGGTAAAAATAAAAAAGTAATGAGTTTTACTGGGCGCTAACGAGTTTTGCTTTCACTAAGTCAGAGGTATTTTTTAATCCCCTCGACTATACCATTACGCCATACAGATTCATCTTGAAACTTTTCACAAATCATTTTGTTGATGATAGCATTAACTTGGAATAAATGTAAGACAGGTGATTAGAATTATTTGGAGACTTTATTAATATAGAGGGTGACAAATGGAACGTTGGCTAAAGTAATTACTTGTCATTTTGAGATGAATGCAGGGGAAAAAATAATAAAAATACATATTAAATCAATGAAGTAGTCATTGCTGTTTGAAATACGTTTTAGTTAAAAAAATGACAAAACCTGACTAAGAAATAGCTGTTAATATTAATATTAACATTAATGGTCAATATTTTCGAAGTGATTCCCATCTGAATTTGCACAATAATCAATCCGTTTATGAATCCTTACAGCAAGATTGTTTTAGTTAAATTAAAACCATTTTTAACATTATAAATAATTTAAGCTACGCATAAGTGTATCTGTGTGTGTGTTTATTATATTGTATCTCTAACATGTTTTGTGAATGATATATATTTAACAGTGTCCATACTTTTATTGTAGAATAAAAAAAATGTCTACACTGAGAAATAATTTAAAAAAAAAAATCCAACTTTTTTCTTAGACATTTAATTTTTGTCTGTCAATTAATGAATACTTTGATCTCAAGAACTAATTAAAATAAAGCAAAGTATACATTTAATTGCAACTGTCAACCTGTATTTTGAGTGTACAATTGACACAATTGCTTTTAAAATCCGGTAAATTGAAACCTACCCTTACTACAAGCAATCCCTATACACAAACCCAAAGATCCGATTTACCCGTATTATCCCGTTGTAGTCGGATACAAGATCCGTTATCCATATAGCCGAAACATACTCTACCTTGCGGTTTTCAGACATTAACTCTTCTCCATAAGTATATATATACAGAGAGAGAGAATCTTGAATAAAGTTACTCAACAAAAGATCTCAAATAGAATAGATAGAAAAGCCATAAATTTCTCATCAGCTACATTTTTTATGGATCATTTCTAACTAATCTATTCAATGAAAGTGTACATTCAGTCAATGGGGATTTTTTTCTGAACTTATTCGTTAGTAATCGAAAGAAATACATACCGTGTCGAGAATGGCCGTGATCAGGCCGGATCCTGACACCAAAGAAAAGGATAACTACAGCAACTGATTCCAGAGTAACACTTTAAATAGTTTATTTGAATGATCAGTTGATGTTTCAAAACGGTTAATATGATTCCTGGTGGTACATTTACTCAACAAGTATAGGTAGGTAAACCAGAGAATGCACGTTGATAGTAAATGAGTTATAAAATAATTCGCACCAATAGAAATAAGCACTGATAGCACCGTCCAATGACTTGGAGATAGTAATAATACAGTACTTGACCAGCAATAACAACTCGAGTGTTTGACAAATCACCACTTTTAGCCGACGGTTATCGAGCAATCACTGTGTACTTGGTGTATAATTACCGATTTCTTCTTTCTTATGAAGAATGTCGATTTTTCCTGTCACTTCAAGTGCATCGGTTCGAGTAACCGGAGTCGAACTTTATCCTGATGACAAAGTATGATGACCAAGTGATCCGTACGACCGATGATGAGGAATATATTTGTCGTTTATTGCGCCTGGTTGGGCGATAAGCGACGGTGCGATGGAGCACGTGCAACTAAACGGGGGTGCAGTGACGCGTCGCTACTGCGGTGCGCGGCGCCCGATTGACCACCAGAGTCTGCCTTTCCTTCACGCGAGGATCCCTCGTCGGGATTTCGGCGTCGTCATCTCGAGTCTCCCACTCTGTGGACCTTCAGCTTCGTTGTCTTGTTCTCTTTCTCTTTTTCAAGTTCCTTCTCTTGCTGGTGAAGCAACCAGGGGCTCATTGCTCACAAACTCGTTTGATTCTAGAGCCAAATGGGCGTTGCTCTCAGCCAGTAGGTCATAGTGGGGACCTGGGGAAAGGATCTCCGTCATCAGACATCCTTACACCCTACTGTGTATAACAGGGGTGCGGCATTCCATTGTGGGCGTGACTCGCGTGCCGTTGGTGGGAACCCCCCGACGCCATTGTTCAACTGTCCACCGCGACGTCGCGAACTTGCGCCGCTTGCGCCAACGACGCTTAGCGTCGCGACGCCACTTTTACGTTATCCGCAATGTCGACGCGACCCGCCGGATCCAATCGTCACAGTACTACTTTTTGCATTACTACAGGTAATATTTACATATTTATTCTGCTTTCATTATTATCATTTTACTCTTTATGCTTATTATTTATTGCCGCCTTGTAATCATACTTTATTACCATCTTTCAACATCCCCACATCGTTTGTCGCTTCGTTCAAATATAACACTTTTACTTCTTCAATCGTTCTTTAGCATTCAATCTAAATAACCATATTCTTTTTTTAAAGACTTTTTAATCTTTTTGGAAAATTTTTTGATTTATTTATCAGAGTTTTAGTTGGCATCTTTTCAGTGTTTCAATTTCATTTATCTTGATGACAGTTAAGCTAACCAATCGATCAGATACCCAATCATGTATTTATCATTTATCATTTAAAGAAACAATTAAGCTACAATTTTGAAATGTTTTATTATAAAATTCTTCCATTACAAAAAAGCTTTCTATTAATTACTCCAAAAATTTTGTCAACTATTTTGATGATTAATTTAATTTATTATCAATTAAATGATTATTTGGAATGAAATGATTTTGTTAAAAATATAGAAAAAAATTTAATAGCGAAGCTTTTTCATATTAATAGACGTATGTAATGGTTTTAAATTGTTATTAAAGTATTAATGATCTAATTAGGATAGATTAGTTTTTATTAATCCATTATTATATTCTATCATGAAAGATTTATTGGTTTATATAAAACTCTAGTAAAGTCAAGTTAATAACGCATCAATGAAAGCACGGTTTTACATTTAGAAGCGACGGAACTTTCGTAGCAATTATATAATGTACAAACAGTTTGTGTTCTCTTGAATTTTATATTTATGTTAGTACAGGAATTACAAGTTCGATCGGCTTACATGCTTTGCACATGAGGAATAATCCAAACCCTGCAACCTACACATGTGCTTCCAATTGATTTCAAGATTTCTCCACAAATTTAATCGGCGTAAAAAGGATGTATCCATAGATGTATATACACACAACAGTTAAAGTATATATTCCAGGGATTGTTAAACTATAAAACGGTGTGAAAAAGGGAGAAGCCCCCAGCTCTTACATATTGGTGTGATTCGAACCGCAATACAGGTTTTAGGATCAGACTCTTGCGTGTTATTCAGTCGCCATTGTATCGGGTTCATCTTTTACTTTACATTCTCTTTCCACGTGAATTAATCGTCTGCATCAATTCACTAGAGCTTGCTATTGTGATTATTTTATCCTTCGAGATTACTTGGTGAATAAGTGAAAAAATTATTTTTAATGATTTTGGGTATTGATTATTTTGTCGACTATTCACCCTAGTATTCCATCAAATTTTATTTCTTTCTTCATTTTAAATATTTTTTATTCGTTATTTATCTTCCACTTTTATTTTTAAACAAAAAGAAGATTTATTTTCAATTAATTAGGTGGTTTATCCATTTTGAAGCAATAATTTGCATCAGAAGAGAGTGATAATCCAGGATAAACTGTTAGCCCTACTCTATTTAATCATAAACAAATTTTTATTTTCTTAATGATTATTCAGATTAAATTAATTCGAGACCACAGGGTAAGATATTTTTTGCACACTATACAAAGTACCTTGTGTAGAGTCTAGATGAAACAGGTGGTTTCAATTAACCTACGATTACTTGATGTGTACCTAGTTCTTATTCTCTTTCTTTTGTGGTCTTTCACTTGTTCTCTGGTGTGTGATCTCAGCTTTTTTGAACATATTTACTCTGCTATTTATTTAATTAACATTCTCATGAATTTAATTTTTTTCAAGAACATTTATCATTTCCACCACAAGACTCCATAAAATCATTTTCAATTATCTAGATAAATAAATGTGAATTTAAAAAAATTTTAATTATTATCAGTTGGTATAGACTCACCATTGATGAAGTAGCATCATCACCATCATGTAGATACACCAGAATTTCTTCACTTCTCCAAAAAAATGATCCCTTATCTGATGAATTCCACTATCAAAGATCAACATTGTTTTAGTAATTTTACATATTGACAAAACAGCATAAACATAATTTAAATATTGACTAAAACGCACCTACTTACCAATGACAACAAAGTCTAAACTGGCAGGATGTTATAGAAAAGTTGCTGGAGTGTCCCTTGGGTATTTGAGTTTACTCAGCTTTGTGTCTCACTCGCTCTTTTGACACGAAAACTTTTCTCGTATCACTCGCTCCATTTCGCTGAGGAATTCAGTGGGTCGATGAAAGTAATACCTAGACCCATACGAAGAAGATGAATGAGTTGAAAATAAGAGAGAAGTAAAGATTAAGCAAAAAGAAAGACAATTATAGAGTTCTGAGCAATTAATCAAATGGCTATAAATTATAGACTTAACCTTCTTTTGCTGTGCATACTAAAATACTTATTTAATTTTACTGAAATTCTACAATTGATAAAACTTACTACTTTTAAGAATTTCCCTTTGTTATAAATTTCGAAAAAAAAGGTGTCAATTAGAACGTTGATGAAAGAATATTGAAATAAAGTGAGAGATGTGTGACTTTTAGAGTAAAAATTTAATTGGTCTGTTTTTTTTTTTATAGAAGCAAAGTGTTGCTGTTGTTTTTCAAAAGCTTTGAGTATTTCTCACTTTCTTTTCTATTGACTTTTTTTTACTCTAAATTACGATTGTAACGAGTTTTTTTTAACACTTGAAAGTTCTCAAGTGATAGAAAATATGTGTTAATCAGTATTGTCATCATCATGAGTAGAAAATCATTTTTATTTCTCAGATTATTTGTTATAAATTTTTTTTTTTTTTCATTACTCAATTACTTCTACTTATTTCTACTAATGAACATGCATTTTCCTTATTTTCCCATCTAGAACTTCATTAAAAAAATTGATCATCTTTCTATAAATAAAGAGTATAAGTATTACTGATATAAATTCATTTAATGAACTTTTTTTTCAATAAAAAAAATTATTTTAACTTTAATTTGAGCTTGATTTAAAATATAATAAAATTAGATAGATTAGATTAATTAAATGTAATGTAAATATAACGATTGCGTAAATGAAATAGATTATGATTCTATAAAAAAATAGATTTAAAAAAAAATAATACTTGTCAGAAAGTTTAATGTTTTAAAAAAATAAATGGGAAATGTTTGTAATTAATTAAAAAAATGTGAACAGAGTAAATGGCCATGATAAATTGATTATTTATTGCATGATAATGGTAATAATAACTGAAATGTAACTGCTTATTCAAAATATTTAAAAAAATCAATGCATTGAATTTAAAAAAATGGCTTTTAAAAATTAATATTAATGTATTTTTTAACTAATGTCAAAGTAATTTGATGATAGTTAAAAAATTTAGTTAAAAACTCAAACTTACGCAAATAAAATTTTTCTTTCAAGTTATAATTTAATTCTGTCAACTCCAAGTTTTACTTTGATTGTTAAAATGCACAAAATGACAAGAAAAAAAGTGTACCTACTCTCCATCTTATTTAAAAAACTTTTAATCATCATTAACTTTTCAGTCTCTCATTAATATCTCTACGTGATTAAACCACTTTTCTACCATATTCCTCTCAATCATGTTCTTATCCAAACATATTTATCAATATTTTATCTTGCCTTCAATAAATATCTTGCTCCAACACAAATCCAATTAATCATACAAACACAGACCTTCTAAAGTAATCCACATCTGACGATAATGTATGCCTATTTAACGATGAATCAAAGAAATAAATGATGATAAAAGTCACGGCGCCTGACGAATTTTTATATTATTCTCCAATTTCAGGGTTCACCGAGTCTCGACGACGGAGGATATAAACGGACGCAAGTGCACACGGCGGCAACGCGCCACCCGACATCTCGGTGTAATCAGACACCGGTCTAGAAAAGGAAAAAAAGATGCGATGTAATTGAAAACATCCGAGAAGATCCCTATGGCCTGTGATCCATGCCGCGGTCTACTGTGCGATGCATTTCATGTAGACCAGAGTCTTTCATGCATTTTCTACTGCTCTTTTACGATGAAATGCCTTTAAATATTTTTATCATTTCAGTATTAAAAGAAGGAGATTGGTTGTTTTATATTAAGAATCCCTCAAACTTGGTAAGTAGGTGTAAGTACCATGGAGAAAACGATCTAATATGTCCCACAATGACGATTTGGCTTAATGATTGTAAGAATAAGCCGCCAAAAGATGCGGCTTTTTCCATCATTTCAATAGAAAAGTTTTCTCACAATCTCAAGAGATGATGTCCTAATGTACTCTCTCGTTTTTTCTTCTTCTTTCGGGTGGATATAAAAGCCGTGGAAGTAAATCTATACTGTAAAAAATACCCGAGGAATAAAAGAGAGTACCAACCTCTGCCAAGTACCACAGCCATATTCATAGTGGCTAGCAGCGTACTTTAGCCACCCTATTTACCGCTTTTTGTACTATTTACCCCCTACTGAATCTCTAGAGTGTTTCTCCTCCCTTCTAGTATCCAGTATTCATCATCAACCTCTAACCCTTCTCATTTTACTTATTTGCGTGTGTTTCTGTACATGTTGATATTGAGACACATGATGGAGTAAAGTTAACTTATTTATGTGATGTAAAATGGAGATCTTCTCACTGCAAATCTCCAATTTTAAAGTGTTTTAAAATGACGTCACCCATTTGATTAACATTGTAGTCACTTTATAACCACTTCCAAGTATCTAAAAAGTGACTACAATGTTAATCAAATGGGTGACGTCATTTTAAAACACTTTAAATGTTTTAAATTAAAACACAACCATTTGCAGTGCTAACTCAAGTCTTCAATGCGTATAAATAAAATTCCACCAAGTTAAAATATAAACCTTCTAACCCGCCTTAACTCTTTTGCTACTTGAACCTTGTTCAAGTTGAACATCCTGAGGTTGAAACTTTTTAACGTTCTCTCCGAGCTCATTCAAGTTTAAGTCTATTAACATTTAAATTATTTATGTTGAACTGATGTGGATTAATTAAAATTATCATCTGAATAATTTTGAAAAATATATTCAAATTTATTTGGTACAATAACTCTTTAAAAATGAATCAGTACACAAAAGTATGAATTTGTTGATCAGCAGTTAAAAAAGTAGCATTTTTTGAATCAATTCTATCAATCACTGTAAATTTTAATGTCTTATTTTAAAACACTAAAAATCGTTTTAAAATCGAGACAATGTTAATTAAATAGGTGACGTCATATTAAAACGATTTTAATGTTTTAAAATAAGACACTAAAATTTACAGTGATATCTTTGCAAACAGTAAATAATTAGTTTCGAAAAATGAATATCCTAAACAAATAATAAATATAATCTTCAAATATATTTAGAATATGAAAAAATTGATAGATTTAGGAACAATTTAAAGTCTAGCTAAAGCAGATTGGTGTCACAGAAATCCTTATGCTTCCTCTAATCATCTGAATAGTTATTTCAACTATGTAAGTAATTACCAAAACTATTTTAATAGTACAAGTAAGTAAAGTATTGGTATAGTAGCAATACTGTTGATGCTAAAGGTTAGATAGTTTCTTCAAAAGGTACGATATTGTTTCTACAACTATTAATTTTTATTAGTGATTTTTGGTTGTTGTTTTATGTTTTATTATATTTCACTGAAAAACATCCCAACTATTCCGAAATAGTTGATGTTTTAAACTAGGGTAACTAACAATTTCTCCAAATGTTTGACTCAAATATAAAAATATATTCATGATGTATTTAATTATATTTATGAAATATACATTTAATGTATACAATATAAAATAAAATGCAATATATATTTAATAAAATATATTCAGAATATATAGTTAATTTCTTATTTAACAGAAAATGGTTGAGTCCTTTTCGAACTATTAATAGTAAATCCAATTATTTATTTCTCTCAGTATAGCAAGAGAATATTTTTAACGTATATTTATTTTTTATATGGCAATATTATTATTTAATAAACCAATAAGAAATCAATTACCTCATTATTAGATGAGTATTGTAAAATAATTATATATCTTCATCTATATGATAATTGACAAACGACAGAATTCGTTGTTAGCAAGGCTTCACTTATTACAGACGTTTTCCTTTAATTATAAAAGTTTTTCTGTTATTTTTAATAAGCTTTTAGTTCCATTGAATCATTTTTCGTGTCATTATTTTACAATATTAGTTTTTGACTAATATTACACATTTATGCAAATGAAAGTGGAGAACTCCAAAAAATTTATTTTTTAAAAATCAAGAATAATTCAACAAGAAATATTTCTTTTGTTATTATTATTGATTTTTTTATTATTAATAATTATCATTTATTGTAACCATTTAAAAGAAAATTGATGATCAATAAAAGAAATTGATTTTTAATAAAAAAAAAAAGAAACACTAAAAAATAATTTATTTTTTACTCCAAAAGTACCACTAAAATTATCATAATTAAAAAAAGCATGTTAAAAATATGAAATAACCGAGAAAAACATCGGTTGATTAAAATAATAAAAGCCATGAAAGAAGAAGTGATGAGTTAAATGCGAAAGCGATGCATAAAAGAGCGGTTGATAAATAAACTTTTCAAGTTCGCGGTACTTTAATCTCTCTTTAGAAGCGGCATGAATCTTCATGTATTGCATTGAATGGAAAAGTGGTGGACGAGTGAGGAAAAAAGGAACGAAACGAGTATGGCAGTCTCCGACTCATTATGGCAACATGCGGTAAAAGTACATGCTTGTGCTTGAGTCGCGCCGACAGCCGAGGGGTAAAGTATGGCGGTATAAACAGAGAATACCGAAAGGAAGATATAGAGAAAGGGAAGATGAGGCCGAGGGGAAAGTAGAAAATAAGGGGGCACGAGGGACGTGACCGGTAACATCCCTTATTTCGCGGCGGCTTGTTGCACGCCTCGACGCATCCCAATGCTCACTCCTCCCCCCGTGATTGAACCACCAGGTGGCTTCATCCCTTAAAAACCAGGCCGCGGTATTCTTACAGATTTGAGACCAAAAGTGAGATAAATACGATGAGATGCAGCTGATACAATTATTTATTATTTACTCCAGGCCAAAATATACATTTATGACACAGTTTACGATAAACCTTCTTTTAAAAAAAAAATAAGTCTGAACACACTTTGTCTGTACTAACACAACGAACTTCCCATTATTAATTGTTTATAACAAATTCACATTGTTATAAACAATGCGTAATTGTTGAAAGTCATATTTAGTTTTAAATAATAATGTTTTGTCAATATCAACTTAATTTTTAAGTAAAATTGTTATTCTTTTGCTTAAAAGTATTTTAAATAATTAATCTTTTCATTTATTTATTATTTGTTTTTTTGTTATAAAAAAAAGGTTCGACCGAATTCGTTTAAATTTTACTCAGATCTTTATAACAATATATCCGTATGTACACACACACACGCGCACATACACATCATTCTAAAAATTGGTAAGTATGCTTGCAAATATTTTGTAACATGGAGATATGATAAAAATTCAAATTTCACCAATCGACCCAATTACAATAACTTCCTTAATGGCAAGTTAAAAATTTTTTTCACTCCTAATCGTCATTAAAAGCTTTTTTAGAATCATCAAAATGACTTGATTAAGTGCATGCAGTAATCAGAAAATGATAGAAAATTTATTGATAGAAAGTTCAAGAGAGTGATGTTGAATAAATTGATAAATAAAAATTTTTTCTATTTTTTAATTGCCATATTTGAAATAATAAAAAACCATTTCGAAAGTCTTCATGATTTGGTGTGGTACTCAGATGTCACATTTAACAATAAAACGGAAATTTTACTGATTTTTTGTCAAGTGATTTCAAAACCTCCAATTTGCTGAAAGAGGAATCTGATTTACAAAGTTTAAAATTAACTTTTAATCGACTGAAGTATTATTGAAGTGAATAAAATTCGATGTACTCCAAGTTTTACTATAGTTACAGTTTTGTAAATAGACATGTAGCACTTTTCTGTGTTTTAAAACTTTTAAAAACTTCAAAAGTGCCTGCTATAAAAATTACTTTCTTTCAAAGTGTTGACAGAGATAGGCAACTTTAATAACCACTGTTTTCTAGATGTTTTTGTTTAGATTTGTCTCTATCTAAAATAAAATAAAAATAAAAAATTGCAGTGAAATTTTTATCTCGCTGTTACAAAATTGAATATCACAATTAAACGAAGCCCAACTTTAAATTCGTATCACAATTGACAATTATTTTCGAGCATTAAATTTTATAATTGGTTATTCACCAGATATATTTTTAAATATTACACTGCAATAAGCATGACAATTTATTCTTTAAATATGAATTAATTTATATTTTAATTCAACTATAAAATTATTTTTTTATTTAAAAAGTATAAAAATCGAATGATTAATTCAAGTAATTGAATAAATTCTTACTTATTTTCCATTTCAATAAATCTATCATTGTCCTTTCAAATTAAATCATTAGCAGCTTCACTAATTTTTTAAATTCATTTAAATAAATTTTTATAAACAAAAAAAAACCTTATAAGTTAATTTTTCTATTACCTTTCACCCAGGCTTGACAATTAGCTTATTGTAGCCAATTTTCTTGCTAAGAATAAAAGGAAACTGGAGGAAAATGAGAAAAGCAAGCAAAGCGGTGTCTACATGAAAAGTAAAGATACATATCCCACAGTGTAGCTAGAGAGACTAGTACTTTCTTGCCGGTGCGAATAACGTGCTTACGTGCGATCATCCGACCACGGATTTGAATGGCTGTGAGCGTCGGCACGTTTTATGAATACTTGCAAGTAAAAGGTATAATAGCAAGGTTTGAAGAAGAGTCTTAAACTGAAGTAAAGTTTTGTCGAGGGGTCGATGAGGTGACTGTGGAAAGAGACTAGTCTAGAGTGATCTGGTATAGTTATGTGTACGATGCAGAGCTTAAAATCTCTCTCACAGAGGCCTACATTGGCTCGGATCGGTGAACATCAGGACCAGGGAAATCCACGCATGAATGTACTTTCAACAATGCTACCCGTGGACGGTGTATATTACTTTTGAAAATAGGCGGCATGACGTAAACGCGGTGGCGTTTTTGTTCACCTACAAAGCACTGTTTGCCGACACAATTTACTGGGATTATTATCTGGTGTGTTGGGGGTGAGTGAAATTCACTATTTCATTTAATGATAGATACATTACAGCATCTCTTATGATTTTCAATATATTCCCATGATCTAGGACAGAGGCAAGAGGCTCTTCCGCATCTAAAAAGTTACTCAAGCATATAGGTTGTGTCCTTGGAAACTATAACGCACTTGTAGCGATGACAACCCAACTCAATTTTAATGGAAGAACACTACTCTTTGATGCGCCGAAGATCCGTTGTGCTAGATAGTAATGTTCCAGTCAATGGTGATGATAGACAGTGGAATTAGATAATTTATAAAATTATGTAGATGATGAGGAATAGTCAAGTAGATTTGATTATTTGTCGTGGAAGGTAGATAAGAGTTAATGAGTCTAGGCAATTGTTTGTCTTGATATTAAAATAATGGATTATTTGTGAAGAGCTCGTACGTTCATCATCTTTGTGTCGGCGCTCTTCTAGAAGAAGGAGATGAGCATGAGAAGAGACTTCACATTCCTCGACGGCTTATGCTCACTATCGCATGGACCATCGCTCGGCTTCTCGTATCCAAAGGTGGCGGATTTGTTTTTCGTTCCTATCCATATATTCTCTCAGCAGGCACTGAGACTTTTGCTTTTTTTTCTATTGGCTTATTCATTTTGGAGTAGAGAACGAACCGTCATGTGATGCTTGCCCAATTGAAATGGGTTTTTAGGTATTGACCAGACATATACGATCGCGGAATTGGCGTACAAAGTTGCTCATGTCGTCGTTTGGATATATGTTAAATACTTCTGACTTGATCATGAGAAATGTCGTCATTCACGCAAGAATTTTGTTTTGCTACTGTGCAGAAAATCAACGGCGCATGTACATTTATATGTTATTTAATATATTTGATATGACTGCAGTAGAAAGAAATGCATTTTCGGCTAAGGTATAAAGCATTCCATACATCATTATTATTTTATGGATCAAGCTACTGGAATTTTTCGAGTTTATTTTAGATGGTCATTTGTTCGTTGGTTGGATGATATTTTATTTAGCAAGTCTAAGTAATTCATTACTGATCAGAAATTTCTTTATTTCAATCTGTTTTTAGTCTTCTGGTCAATAAGAATTCGATCTATTTTTTGGTTGGAGTATTTATTTTATTATCATGATTAATCAGACCAATGTAAATTACTTCTGAGATTATTATTGCTTTTTTAGCTAATGCAATTATTGATCCAGGTCGAGTTATGATCTGATTTTTAATTGTCTACAATATTACAAGAGTTTCTTGGTATTTGGATGCTAATTTAATTAAAATTAAACAGCAAAAATTGAAGAAAAGATAGCAAAAATTATTAATCAACTTTAATCTTTCTATTATTTAAATTTTTATTAATTTTATATATATATTGTAAAGTATTTAAGTCCGCATGCTTTATTTATTTTCGGTTTATGACTGCGATTAAATCTAACCAGACTTCTTTTTTGATCTTTCAATTGTCCTATCATAGTTAATAAACGACACTTTGAATCTTCTATAATAATTCTGGAGTAATTATATCACATTCGTTACAATACATTGTTCACATACAGAGAGTGTCTCATAAGTAATGTCGATTTTCATGTGTGAAAATTCCTATGCCTCAATTTAAACATGTCGTAATTTGTTAAGATTAGTCTCTATAGAATACGATGGGTTATACTTCGAAAATTAAGGCTTTCTTTTTGTATGATTATTTAATAAGCAAAGTGAACATTAGGAACCGACATTATTTATGAGACACCCTCTGTATATAATATTTAAATAGTGTTCTATGAAAATTTAAACATAAAAAATTTTAAGCAAATTGATAAAATAAAATTTTATATTTGTAACAAGTAGATAATAATACTTCTAAAGTAATATTTTCACTTAAAGCTCCAAAACAAATCTAATTTTTGAACTTGTGTTGTAACACTTTAAAATGCACTTTAAAAACATAAGATAAATTTTGACTCCAAAACTGTCAATTATAAATAACTTCTTTTTTTTTAAATTAATTGTAGAAGCGCTTTTTTTGACAGAAATTTTCGTCAAAATAAAACAGTAAATATTATTGAAGATTACAGCAAAAGAAGAAATATTCACTGATTTTGCAGTGATGTTCACTGTTTTATTTTTTAAGAGTAAATGAAACTATTGTTAAAAGATTTGGCTGGTCTATCATATAAGCCTTTTTATTTTTTACCGAGGGAAAAGAATTGTATATTTTATTCCAATAAATAGTAGTCTGTCGTTTCGAGTACAAAAATGGAAATAAGCAATTGTTTAATTAGCATACTCTATCATTATTTCATGTAAAAATTTTATTACGCACTCCAATTGTAATATTTTATATTTATTTTCATATACTTCACAATTTTAATTTATAATCAAATTTGTAAAAGAAAACATCGTAATGGATACTAATTGAACCATTGCTTCACTGCAAATCGTAGTGTTTTAATTTACAGCACTTAAAGTGTTTTGAATTGAAACACTTCTAAATTGGAGATTTGCAGTGTTCTTCTCATTTTTGTACCGGAAGCGACAGACTACTATTTATTAGAGTAAAATTTATAATTTTTTCCCCTCCATGTTGGTTTTTTTTATTAAAACAAATTTTTCTGAAAATCTAATGTTAAAATGGTATATTTTTGGTTAACAAAATAAGAGATTATAATTACAGAAAGAATTTTCGTTAGATAAAAGTGTTGTATTTTAATTTCATGATTGGCACTATGTGTCTCTTTCTCTTTTTCTCAAGTCCTCTTAGCTCAGCATGCTTATAAACTACCATCGTCGGACGTATGTCCAGGGCACATGACAACGAGATCGCTCACTCGGTGACAGGCATAGCAAGGAGTGTGCGGAGTGTGTAAGCGAGGAACGCGTCGAGAAGATGAAGGGAAGAGTGAGGTAGAATGGACATCAGACCACCCCGTCCGCAAGCGATCATGTCTCGATCACGTAAACTGGCCGCCCTCTCATCCATCATGCGTAGCGACGATGCTTGTCACGTTACACCGACGTCGCTCTAATCGCGAACGCGCGTCCATCTATAAGAATTCGCGGTGTGATCCAAGACAATTAATGATGATCACGAGTCGTCATCTTGTTATTCAATTTTGTCCTTTACTAATTGACAGAATGTTCATCATCTTTATTCATGTTTGCTGCGAATTATGCATCTATTTGATGTACAATAAAACGAATTAGTTCTAAACCAATAAATTTCAATGATATTTTCTTATCTTAATAAAAAAATAACTCATTTCACTGCAAATTTTAGTGTTTTATTTTAATGCACTTAAAGTGTTTCAAAATTACGTCACCCATTTGATTAACATTGTAGTTACTTTGTAAACACTTTTAAGCATCTAAAAAGTGACTACAATGTTAATTAAATGGGTGACGTTATATTAAAATACTTTAAGTGTATTAAAATAAAACACCATAATTCAGAGTGAATACAATAATTCTTTTCTGACGTCTTATTTTTTGATGATCCCATCATTGTTGTTATCTTAAATCTACTCATGCAAAATAATTACCCTTAATAATTCCAATAAAAAATCAATAGAAATACATTTAATCGTTACAAAAAATAAGCAAATCCTATACATCTGTCTTCTTATAACTTATACATATTCTCCAACCCATTATTGAATAATCAAAGTCTAATAAAAAATATAATAACAAACAATTCTCAGAAAAAGCCTTTTTATCTTCACTTTTTTCCCCAACCAATACTATTAAAAATGCAAAAAGGCTTTATAAATATTTATAAAAAAAAAACATGAAAATAAATATTACAATAGTAGAGATGTCACGTGGAGAGACAGCGTGACAGACAGAAAGACAAGCGTAACTCTGATGGAAATCAATGTGATTGGCATCAGCATCATCAAAGTGTTGAAAGTTTAGAAGAATTAGTTATTAAGTAAAGCTGAGAATGGAGTAAATTCTGAATAAATATATGAGCACTCTGGCACGTGTACTGTTGAGAACTACACAGATGCCAGCTTTAGAATATTTAGAGTCGAGGCAGGTGGGCTGAACTAAGTCATAGACAGAGCTAACGAGGATCGGTAATCATTACCCATCACTCTAGTGTTGGTGGAAAGAAGGATTCACTGCTGTGCGGATTAAGTTAGCGGCCTATTAATACTTATTGTGTTTTGTGTACCTTTCCACTTTTTAGATTTTGAACTTGACAACTGCAGAATTTCGAACGTGTTCTTTACAATCCTTCTCTCAAGTGTATATTGACATTGGAAATATTGTGAGTCTCGGCATGTTATTCACCACTTGAGCATTTCCTAAAAAGTTGAAGTCTTAATAACTTTTTGATGAAAGATACTGGATCTCGTGATTTAAAAGTGAAGTTATTAAAATAAATGGATTATAATTAAATACCATTATAGGATAAAGATTTTTTTGGTTTAAAAAAAGATGTATATGGAACAGATTATTAGATAAATAAATAAATAAATATTGGTTTGTAGTTAATGAAATATTATCAAGAGGATTGAATTAAATATTGTTAAAGGGTGATGATATGGAAAGAATTAGGCTTTCAATCATGTATGTAAAAGCATTTTTAAATCTACTCAGTCAAGGTACTGATGATCGATCCATTCATCATTATGTCAACGAAATATTATGACCGGAAAAAAACAATAAATCTTTTTTATCGTCATGTGTTGAAAAAAATAGATTTGGTGTGTATATTTGGCAGGCAATTATTATATAATTTGACAAAAAAAGTTTTTTTGGTATCTTCATAACGAGTTTTCACTAATTGAGTAATTAAGATGAGTCATGAAATAAATTTTAACTCAACAATGAGTGAAAAAAATAATTCTCGTGGATCAGTATTTATTTGGGTGATCATTAACAACACAAAAAATATTTAAAAATTTTTTTTTTAATTACCTAAGTGAGTAAATAGTTTCTCAATATATTTGTACAAAAAGATAAATAATTAAATGATTGTTTGATAATTAAAAAATATTTTTTGTAATGCTATAAATTTTTTGGTGTCACTGTGAGATATGAAGAAGAATGTATTTTTTGAATAAAATGAAATTTTTATTAAAAATGATGATTTAGATCAGCAAGTTCGCGGAATATCGATCTTCAGAGGAAGCCAAAATTGGTTCCAGGTTGAATTTCTGAAGAAAAAACATTATTTTTCAAACATATTGTTTTTCAAAAGATTATCTATTTTTTGTCTCGAAATAGTAGTCTACAGATAATCTTTCATCTTTCTGTTCAATTCTGGACAGGTCTTATAGTATGTACCTCTCAAGAGGTCGCATGAGATAAAAGTTTAAACGTTCTTCGAATTAATGTAATCCTTTTTAAATAATAAGCTTTCGTTAAGTGTAATGAATCCAAAAAGAAAGGGAAGTGAACGCACGTCCATTATCATTACATGTTGAGCGGTACGAAAAGGAGACGAGAGAACAAGGAAATAGAAAAAGTAGACAAAAAAAAAGAAAAATAGTTCCACGGTGGTAGGCCTTACAAAATACTTGGACTTACGTCGGTCGCCAGCGCTTAGTCTCGTTATATCCACAGACTTGGATATTTGGATACCTATAATCCTTTTTCTCCAACTCTTCTCTAAACTTCAAACCTACAGTGATCTACCTGACTCAGTGAGTGACAAATAATATCGAATTGCCTCGTCCAGGATTTGGTGACCTGCTATCTGATTTTTGAAGCCTACATTGAAAGCTGATCTAGGGACATGAGGGACTTTGACCTGACAACTTGGAAATATCTATTTTAAAATGTTAAAATTTCAACAAAAAAATCTTCAAGATAGACAGTGATACAGTTTTGGATTTCAATTACCCCACAAATACTTGTATACCAGTTCTAAGTCTATTCTTTTCTTCATTTTCATCTACCTGTGCTAGATCTTTCAATTATTTCCTCATTCCTAACTTTCATTTCCAAATCATCCACATCAGCATTGAAAGTTTGTCAAAAACTTCTAAAGTATTTACCAAATATTCCAGCAGTTTTTTTGTTCAATTTTAATTGAAGTCAATTCTAATTAATAACCTTTCAATATTTTTAATCAAAAACTAAATATTTCTGCAAAGTGTTTGTATTCATCAAAAAAGAGTTGAGAAGAATCAATTATTTATTGTAAATGTTCAGAACTAGAGAGTATAAGAATTAATAAAAATAATAATCACAGCACATTACATCATTAAATTAATTGTCAGAGTTTTGTAACAATTTATAGAACATTAATTCTTTTGATTCTTAGCCTTCAATATACGAGCAATGAAATGGTACAAAAGTATTTTGCCACGAGCGGACAAATCGTTGTGCAAGGGACAGAAAGTGCTGTTGTATAGTTCAGCAGACAGGGAAACATCAAAACTCGCCCCCACGCAATGCCTTATCCACAGGCGTTTCATCCCCTACAGTTCTTCCCTTCATTTCCCCCTCGATAAGCCTGGCTAGCTACCCCTCCAGTCGGTTTGACTCCTGATACTGTGACGACAAGCTGTTTGTAAACAGCATAAAAATAGTACTCGATTATGATAGACCCTTTCAGAAGCATACATTAAACAATTGAGATATTATCAATGTTGAAATTTAATCTCTCACTCAATATAGTATTTGAAGTTTGCTTTGTATTACAGTCAAAAGAAGTAGGTAAGTACATTGTAAAAAAATTAGTAGAATAATCAACAAAGTAATAGAAAGGTTTCAATGGAATATTTTTTGTGGTTTCTCTTCTGGAATATTGATAAACAAGGAACAACAGCAAATTAATACTGTTTAATATTATTAATTGATTATGAAATTAAACTAGATCTAATAGATAAAGAAATTCAATTGATTAATAGCACTAATTTCTAATGAATTACATAACAGGATCAAAAAATGATAACTCTTGCAATGATCCAATAATATGTCTCCAATGCAATGTTATAGTTGAGTTGATAAGAATCAACATCTCCAAAAGGTCAATGCCATAAATTGTGATAATCATGAAGTTTCATCATTAAATCTCATTAAGATGCATCACAAGCATGACTGGAATGTCAGGGATAAAGAACACCTATAGATATTGTCATTTTTGCAACTATAACGGATGAGTAGGCAGTGAGATTGCAGGATGACAAGGAAACTTGTATAATTCTGTAGCCCATTCAATGGATCATTTCCATTATACATCCATATTATATAACTGTACCTCGATCCCTATTTCATTCCTTCATCAAGTCATCATATGTGAGAAGATGTCAGATAAAAGTGAGAGGAAAGTCTCTCAAATGCTGTAAAATATTTTGAAGCACTTGGTCATCTCCAAGCGTGACTTATGGATCGAGTGACGACTCAACTAAAATTTGCGGAACGCCTTCATAAAATGAAGTGTTCATCGATAGACTAGCTTGACAAATGGACCTTTTGTGTTCATTTAGAGAGCCCTAGGTACCATGATTATTGTTATGTCAAGAGTAGGCGACTGAGAGAATGTAAAATGTGACAATCTGAAGAAGCTGGCAAGAAATATGTTTGATATATTGTTAGGGATCTTCCATTCAAGACTCTCTAAAGTTGAATACTCAGCGGGTTCTAGTTGGGAAGCCTGGAAATACTGAGCAGTTGTCACTGGTAAGAAATTTTCTCAATGACCAGCTAAAAATAAAAATAGTCAGAAGTCACTTTTGCACCTGTATTACGAGACCATTGATACTCCAACGATGATAATAGACACTTTAGCTTTCAGACAGACCATTATTAGAAAAAGAATCTATTACCTGGTGGCTTTTTCTTTGGAAGGTGATGGTCATTGGGTAAATTATGATGATGTTTAATAGATTTTTGGTGTCATAAAGTCTTTCTTTAGGCTTTCTGTTGGAACTTTTCTGCTAAAACTAAGTAATTTATATCAACAAAAAATCTTGTGAATACTTTGCTGATATTATTTTCTACAAATATTTTAATCTTCAGAGAGGCTGGAAAATTTTTTAAAGTATTTAAGAAAATTGGAGTAATATATAACTCCAATTCCTTCATACAGAAATACAATTTTTTTAAACACATATACATTTTTTTTGAATGTTGTAAAATATTATGCTTTGATATCTGACACAGAAAATTCTCAATCAAACATGCATAATAAGTTTGAAAAAAAAAGGAAGTGAAGTAGAATATAAATTTATTACAGCGTGCATTTATGATGATGACCATATGCTTCATTCTTGCACCTGTTATCTTGCTCTAGCCTTCAACAATTCATACGTCTGTCCAGGTTCTTCCTATACTATTGACTACACTTGCAATTTAACCGCTTAGTCCCTTATTTGATTCAGCATAATACAAGATAAATGCTTGTGCGCGCTGACGAGCACATTGTGTAGATTGCACGAATAACGAGCTGCACGAGTCACGCCGAATCACGTTTACCAAAGTTCTTTTACTTTATTTCCATTTCTTGGTTTATTTCTTCATATATCAGTTCTATTCGTATATCATTTCAATACTTATCACTTATTTGAAGCTAAAAAATCTCCATAACCAATCAAAAGGATACTCATGATCCAATAAATCTTTCAACAGCTATTTTCAAAGTAAAATAAAATAATTGAAAACCTGTACAATACACTGCTGGATGAATATTTTTTTTTCTGTGTAGTCAATTATCTTAAACATGATCAATAAATAATTAAAACGCCTGTCACCCCAAGTAAAGTATCATTACAGACATAAATGTTTCATTAGAAATGTTGGGGTGTATCATATCTATAATGTTTGAAGAATTCCCCTTTAGAAGTGACTAGCTTGCATAGCACATTACGATTATGACAATAGACATCGATAATAATAATAATATTAGCGCTTGCACAATGATAGGATAATGGACGACGTAACGGGGTTTTATGAGGACGGGCGTCAAGAACGATGATCGACTGCTTGCTACAACTAAACACTTGAGGGGATGGAATAGGCTGAGGGTAGTGGGGATCATCATCGGATACAAACGCCTCAAGAGGCTAAGACCCCCGTGGAGAAGAAATTCGCCACGGCCAGCTGTGGCGCCCTGGATTCTCTTCTCTCTTTTTTTCTTCCTTTTATTCCTGGTTGCACGAGCTCTCGCGAAGAACACATCGTTCCAGCTACTTCTACACCCGGATTCTGGCAGCTTGACAGGAGCTATGAGGGGATTGAGAATTTTATATGTATAAATTCGTTGACTATGTGGACACGCTTACGCACAGTCTATTTCTACAGTTCATTCATTTTTAAATTATGCACGAGAATCACATATTTTAATCCTTAACTCCCTACTACATATTCTGATGCTGTAAAGTAGTCAAAACCAACTTCATGGCTCTATTATGTTGTCATGGATTCTTTATTCATTACCATTTGCTACACGAGAACATCTCTCTGGAAGCTATCTAACAACCAAATGGTTAGGAATGGATCCTTCTTAGGGAATATCAATGAATTTGATGATAAGATTTAATTGATTTAGAATCATTTTGTCCAATTGAGTTGATAATACTTAATTAAAGTTTCTGAAATCATAATACATACAAATAGAAATGAGATAAAATATTTTACAATAATTATGAATAAATAAATAGATAAAATTGAATCAAACTTGTAGGAGAATATTTGCAATATAATCTTCAATGAAATAAAACAAAATAAAACTGCTGGACAATTTTCAATTAATTATAATTATTTATTTCTATCATTCAGAATCATTGCTAATATAATAACAAATAAATTTCGAATAAATTTTAATTTAGGATTTTTTGTTGATCAACAATTTTTTTTTTATTCTATTAGATATAATTATGCAAATATTTTCTTTTAAATTTTTCAAATAGTATTCATCGATTAATCCATAATTTCTTCGTAAAGTTTTGCTTTATTTTCACACATGTGTATTACTACTCCAAGTACCTTAATTAACATTTGCTGACTGAAGTTTCTAACATCATTGATATAAATAGTTTGAAAGTTTTCGAATGGATAATCTGTTAGTTATTTGAGTTTTGTAACAACATGAGTCATTAAATGATTAAACTTATCAACTAATTTGATGATGAAAATTGTTTACGTGAATAATTACATTATCTCTGATAATAACAATTATCATCACATTTTCCTATTCATTTATTTATTTGTCCTCTAACAACGAAAAAATTGCAAAGAAAATTAATAAAGTTTCTTATTTATTACACTTTGAATTGTTCACCTGTTTAATTGATGATGCATTCGCAGTTACACTTTAAAATTTCATTGAATAAAAATAAATTTAACATAGTAGTCACACATTGACAATCTATTGCCATCTAAAGAAATATCAATAAATTTTTTGCAACAGAGCAATCTATTTGACTATTAAACAGTCATAATATAGTGTTCAAAAACTTACCATATCATGATGTATTCTGCAATTCGCCATTATCCTGTGGAGAGTTGTTGCTTTGAGCCAGCATCAAGATGAAGTTTTCCATGATATTTCTGAGATGGCACCCCTAGTGTAATATCCAAATCTGCTGAAAAAAATATTTTTGAAAAAACAGTTATTAATTATTGTCTTATATTTAAATAGCCACTTTTCTTTTTTGTTGTAAAAGTAATTAGTCTATTACTCTGTTTTCTAATTAAAATTATCTGAAGATTATCACTGATAAAATTAAGTAATAGATAAAATTGTCAATATTCTATCGTAACAAAAACAAAGATTATGTGAAATTAAGTAATAACTAATAGTTAATCTCAAAATATAATTAAGTAACAATGTATTTAATTATGTTGTTAAATTAGTCAGAAGCTAGAAATACTTTGATGAATAACTTTCTTAGGTAAGGATAATTTCCCCACTCCTCTTTTGGGAGCAATTTCATGAAATAAATAGCTGGGTTTTCTCGTACCTGACATATTCTCAACTGTTCTAAAGTGATTTGAAGTCTTCTCCTGTTGACATACAAGTTTTTTTTGGTAAGAATTCATTTATAACAATTTATTCAATTTAATTAATTCAAGTTAATTTTTACTTCTCAAAAATTAGCAAAAATGTGTTTAGTTTAATTTAATTAATATTATTGAAATAAAATTAATATTGTTTTAATAATTAAGAATTCGTCATTCAGATAAAATCATTTTAATTACAGAAAATGCATCTATTGTTGTGGTTCGCTGTCTGCCTAGGCCTCGTAGGTCTTGTTCGTTCTGATATGGAAATGTCATTTAACCTTAACCATTCTTTACCCACTTTCGGAGGATTTTTTGATTTTTTTAAACCTGCACCTAAATTTCAATTACATCCCAACAATCCATCTACGGAGATGCCAATTACACAGAATTTACCCAAAAACAATCCATCAACAGAGAGATCACCCAAAGAAATCCCAATCATAAAAACTCATTTCGATTTGTCATCACTATTTTTCCCAACATGGGAGATTTCATCAACTGGTATTTAGAATATTTTATTTTATAATTAATAATATTTTTCGTAAAGCTAAATATAATTTTCGTGGTAATTACTTTTTATTTTTTTTTAGTTTTGATTGATCTTCATGAAGCAATTAACGCTCAACAGCCAGATGAAGATACCATTATCAAAATAATATCAACTCATACTCATCATGGATTAAATGAACTCAAGAAGTCATACCTTAGTCGCTATAACCTTGATTTAATACAAAATTTAAGAAACGTATTAACTGGAGAATTGGAAAAAGCAGTGATTTCTTGGATGATCCCACGAAACTATTATTATGCTCAAGAAATACACAGGAGCCTTTATGGACTAGGTGCTGATGAAAGACCGATTATTGACATTTTTTGTACTTCCAATCAATCTATTATTCAAGATATTCGCACCACTTATTATTCACGTAAGTAAAATTACAATAATTATACATTATTTTTCAAAATTAATCAATTATTTATGACTTTATTTTTTTTTATACAATAGTTTTCTCCCGAAACATGGAAAATGATTTGATGTACACACTTGAATTCTTTAAAAGTCTGCTACATTCATCCGGACAACATCAATCACATCATATCACATCATATCACAGTAAATATTTTCAAATTTAATAACAGAGTAAAATAATATTTTTCTATTTATTATTAAGTGTTGATCATTTTTTTTTTTTTACTCTACAGATGTTGTGGCAATTGCTGAAGATGAATTATCTTTTCTTAATTTCCTGGCAAACCATCCTTCTGACGTTTTTCAATTTGCCATGGAATATTATCAACAGTCTGGAAAATATTTGGAAAATACGATAATGGAAAAATATTCTGGTGACCTTCAGAGAACATTATTAAGTATCGGTAAGTGCTTAGAAATACAAGAAAGAAATATCATCAAATGTAAGAGATTGTTTAGTAAAATTTTAAATATTCTATTACAGTCTATTATGCGAAAGGTGAAAACAGATTTTTTGCACGAAGACTTCATGACTGTCTCGAAAGTGACATAGTAGATTACGATAGCTTGATTCGATTGGCTATAATGGACAAAAGAGTGAGCTACGATGAAATTTGTGATATCTATAAAAAACAGTACAGAAGAGAACTTGATGACGTCATGTCTGTAAGTAACTTTGATATTTTACTACTAATTGAAATGTAGAATATTATTTTAATGTTGATAAATATTTTTCAGAGAAAGATAAGGTCAGGAAAATTCAGAAAATTTATTGAAGCTCTTTTCAAGCGTAAACAAGAACCTTCAGTATATGAACCTGTGAGGATGCAGTAAAGATATTAAGAAAAGACTAAATTGTCGTACTTTTCAAGATTATTGAACAATTTTATAAATGACTATTAATTAGTATTGAACTTATTTTATACTGAGTTGAGATCTGATTTTAACATATTCGACTGTTTATCTATAAGATACAAAAAAATATATTTTCCAAAATAACTATGTAAAAGATAAATAATAAATTTAATAAATGATTTTATACACTATAATTAAGAATTTTTAATTAAACATTCTTTCTTATCATAATGAATATTAATTTCCTTGCAAATATCCAAAACTTTATAAATTAAAATTTTTCAATACCACGATAACAATAACAGTAAATAATTATTTACATTAAATAATCGAAATTCAAAAATATTAGCATCAACAACTTTATTCTCATAGGCTTATTCTCTCGTCTTTCTTCTATAATATGTTTATTCCAATAACGCAAGGTTTAATTTCAAAACAAATAGTCGTGTTTATTTGGCAGTTATTCATTCGGAGGTATTTGGTCAAATCTTATTGAAGTGCCAGTCAGTTTATTTCTCGTAAGGGATTGTTGAAGACACTTGAAACACGGCAATTCCTTCATTTATTTTATAAATAATTATTTTCTACGATGGTGAGTATTATTGTTTCATTTTTTCAACTTATTTTAAATGAAGAATATTCACACTAGGATAAAAGTTGTCAATAAAAAAACAATTAGCGAAAATTTTGATTCTTTTCTTGTATAGAAAATTTTCTTTTAATTCTTAATTAATATTTTTCAGAAAAAATTATCTAACTTATAGATAAAATAACTGATGATTAAAAATAATTATTGTAAATAACTTTCGTTTTCAGAAAGCCCATCAATTATTTTTGCTGACATTTTGGCTTGTCAATGGGTCTTTAGTATTGGGAGCGACTTGGGAAATTGATTTCAGTCCATTAAAAGGATATTATAACTCTTTCAACATAATACCATCTCCATACTATAGAAAGGGAGATGTAGAAGAAATTCATAAGGCACTTAAAAGTGTAGTACCAGATGAAATCAAAATTGTTGAAATTTTAGCAAGATTGAAAAGCCATGATCGTCAGCTGCTTGCTCAAGAATATCAACGGGCTTATGGCACCCGTTTAGTGAACGATTTGAGAAATAAACTGACTGGCAAATTGGAAGAAACGGTAGTTGCTATAATGACACCTATAGATCAATTTTTGGCTCAAGAAATCCATGATGCTATCTATGGTTTTCATTCTGATGAAACAACACTCATTGATACTCTATGTCTTTTCAACACTACGATGCTGGATAAAGTGAGAAACATGTATGGGTTATGTAAGTAGAATACTGTTTAACATTAATCAATATTATTTAATAAATAAATTATTATTTTTATTTCATCTCGTTATTGTATATTACAGTATATGATACGAGTATAGACTATGAAATAAGAGTAAATACAGCAGGAAGCTTTGGAAAATTGATGATTTCGTGCGTTCATAATATGAGAACTAATAAAATTTCAATAGACGAATATGCCACTAGTAAGTAATTTACTTATTTAAAAAAATACTCAATATAAATTGTGATACTTTAAATAATTATGAATTTATTGAATTTTCAGAGCTATCTAATGGCTTCACAGATGACGATTTCATCTCTTATTTTGCACTAACTAGTCTTAAAGAAATACAACAAATGAGAATGAAACATAAACCTTGGTATGGAAGAAAACTAGAAGACATTATCAGAGAAAACTCTAGTGGAGATTTTAGACGAGCACTCATGGCCATTCGTAAGTAAATAAATAGTCAGAAAAATATTACAGTAAAATTTTAAATATATAAATAACATTTAAATATTAATAAAAAACAATTATATATTTTTCAACAGTTAATTATGCAATGTCTGAGGAACTCTACTTTATAAAAAGATTCCATGATAGTTTGGAAAGACACTGTGTGGATCATCGTAGTTTGATACGTTTAATCTTGATGGGAAAAAAAGTTCGCTATGAAGAAATTCGAAATATTTATCGAAAAAAATATCATAAGGATATTAATGAAGTTCTATCAGTAAGTTTTATACATTTTTATACATACTTTGTTTGTATATGAATAAGATCGTTATCAATAATTATATGATTAATACTATTTTTTTACTTTGCAGAATAAATTACCACCTGGCAGCTACCGGAAATTAATCCAAGCACTTTTTATTAGAATGTGAATTGAAATCGGAATTTGGTTGATCATTTTTCAAGAAATAAAATTGAGTGAAGAAGAAGCTCTAGAAGCTTATAATAATAATCATTATTTTAATTATTCATGACATTGTGAGTATTTTTAATCACAATGCTTATATCATCAAGTATCAATTAGTAATTAACTTTTTATTGTATAAGACAACATTATGGTAGCATGTAAGTTCTGAAAACATTCTAATTAAGTATTTGATATGATAATAATCAACTTGGTGATATATAATAATTTTTCAAGCTCTCTTTTTTATAATAACAATGAATAATTAGCAATAAAATACAAAATATTAATTTATCTAGATGTCGAATTTCTAGAAAATTTTGATAATTCTTGCAATTGTAATATTTATTCTTTATACATTTTGTATGCAACTAGATTTTAGTATCATAGTTGTAATTAAATTTGATAAATAAAATTTTTTCTGTCGAAAATTGTCTCTATTTTTAAATGTTAAATATTCTGAAGTCAAAATAACCTTATGTTTGATTAGCAAACTATAGTTTATTCAAGTTAGCCTTATAGAATGATTTAAAATAATCTATTCTAAACTATATAATAAAAAAATGTCGACAAAGAATATTGTCTACAAATATCTAAAATTACAAGTACTTATGTGAAGGTAGAATTTTTCCATGAG
Source organism: Chelonus formosanus (assembly GCA_028641665.1). Classification (NCBI taxonomy): domain Eukaryota; kingdom Metazoa; phylum Arthropoda; class Insecta; order Hymenoptera; family Braconidae; genus Chelonus; species Chelonus formosanus. Next base: position 19,118,525 of record CM054004.1, read on the forward strand.
TAAAACAAAATCAATAATATTTCTAGCGTAGTCTTTGTTATGTTTATTTTATTACAAGTCTATTCCCTTGTTCTTTATTTTTAATTTTTATTTGTTTATGATAAGATAAAAATTCGGCGTCATAAAATTTAAATCAATAAACATATTATAATTGTGTCAATACAATGATTATCCATTTGACTACATTTCATTCAACTGAGCCAACGAATATTTTCATTCGATTCCACATACTTGTAAGGTAAGATTCCAATATTTTATTCATCTATTATATATTATTCATTAAGGTAAAAAAAGTTGTGTTATTGCAGTCAAAATGTATGAGCGATGGTTTATTGTGACTTTGATGGCCTCAATGTCATCAGTTCCTCTAATTTCATCTAAATCAACACCTGAACCCGAACTAAACCTTCCATTGGCATTGATAGACTCCATGCACGTAAAATGTCTTCATAAAGCAACCAATGCTTCTGATCCAAATGGAAGGATTGTTTCAACAATTTTAACTTCAGCTACTGCTGAAGAACGAGAACGACTTAAAGAAAAATATTTCTCCACATATAAAGTAAGTTTATTGAAAGATTTGACAAATACATTTTCTGGTAAATTTCGATACGCATTAGATGCTTTTATGAGACCTCTACATGAATTTTATGCTCAAGAAATAAGTCAATGCATTCACAGTAATGATACAGAATACAATGCACTTATGGATTCTTTATGTATTTTTGATGATACTCTAGTTGACAATATTATGGAAGTATACCCTCAATGTAAGTGAATGTTTTTTTCATTTTACTAATTTATTTCAAAATATTGAAGAATATCAACTGTTTATTATAGATGCGAATGATAGATGTTTGAAGGATGATTTGAAGACATTGCAACCAGAAAATTTTAAAAATTTAATGTTATTATGTGCCCCTAAACGAAAAAATAATATCATGAAACACATTGGTAATTGAAGCAAGAATAAGTTTAGTTAAATATAAAATATAATATTTGATAATTTCAAATCGCATTATTAGAAAAAATTTCTCATTTGATTGATAGGTCTTTTAACGTCCTTAAAAGGAGATGAACTTATGATGCATATATCACAACATAGTCACGAAAAAATTTTCCAACTTATATTATCATTTAGAAATACCACAAAACAAACACTAGAAGACATAAAAAGAGAAAAATATGAAGGAGTTTTTCAAAGAGCACTTGGGACAATTAGTAAATAAATTTGAGTTTCAATAACAAAAATTTTTATTTTATTTTTTTAATTAAATTTTTTGTCCACAGTCCAATATTCTCGATCCGAAGAACTTTTTTTTGCAAAAAGATTGCATGAAAGTTTAACAGGATCCAAAGTAGATTATAATAGACTACTGCATTTAGCTCTTATGGAGAGAACTGTTAGCTCCCTACAAATTTGTAACATTTACAAATATATCTATAAGGAAGATTTGGCTGATACTATCCAAGTACGTATTTAAACTTTCTTAGATTTTTGATAATTAATAGTATTGCATATCATTACATCACTTTTGTTGAACAGAAAAAAATACCACCTGGAAATTATCGTTTTTTTTTAGTGAATCTTCTAGCTAAAAAGTGAGTTGAATAATTTATTCTTATTTTTACTGATAAAAATATGTCGTTGATTTAAGTATTAATGGAAAATAATGGTTTTTTTTTATATAGGAAGCTTGCACAAAAAAAAGATGAGCTATACCTGAAATAAATTTAACTCAACTGAGCTAATTTTTTAAAATAGCACTAATGTAAAAGTAAAACATCAAATTGGATTTAAAATTAAATTATATTAATAATTATTTTATGTAATAAAATTGTTTAATCTAATACAATTGTCAGAATTTAAACAATGACGTCTATATCTTTCGTAGGGGGCACTACTGAAGGTGTCTTTACACACTCCCCTTCCTATCCCTTTTCCAGTTTGAAGTCAACGCAACTACGGTGGTTTAGACCAAGCAGAGTTTTTCATGATATTTACATCACAGTGTGTTTGTTTGATTATAAGAATATTTATTATGATTTTTGAATAATCTGCATTATTATTTTATGAGAATACCCTGACCTCCAACAGGTTATGGTCTCAACCACGTGTTCACTGCGATTAATCAATTAATTAGTCCGAAAAAATCTAAAAGTTATTGTGAAGTTTCAAGAGCGGGAAAAGGACGACGTAGAACGAAAAAGTCATCTATGATGTCGAAAAAAGAAGGGAAGAAAAGTGTAACAGATTCTAAAAGTAAGTATGGTCAAGTAAATGAAATGATTAACAATAAAGTTAATTGATCGAATTGGTAAAGAAGGAAAACGATGGGTTAACTAAGAACAGGTTCATTTTTTATTGTATTATGAGATTGACAATTTTCCATTGTTCATGATTGACGAAATCATAAATAATTAACAGAAATAGTACAATACATATTAAAGTAATACATGCTTAATTGTAATGTATCAATGGCCAAGGCAGAAGATAAGAGAATAGGAAACAAAAGATATGTTGGTGTGGCGGGGGGCTGTCTGGACAGACGGTTTTTGTTTACGTTGAAAAAAAGAATAGAAGGAAATTCATGGAATGATATGTTCATATTAAATTCTGATTAACCAAAATAAATATAAATGTTGAGGCTCGGAGTGGTCTGGACAGCATCTTGATTGTACTACCATATAAAAATTGCATGCGGAGTCAAAAAAAAAAAAAACTCAAACTGATCAGTAATAACAAAAATCAGTGCGTATACACACTAATAAAATTAAGTTTTTTTTCAAAACACAGCACTAGAAGGAAAAGAAATGGAGGGGATGCTTTAGAACATGCTGTTTTTATGTTAAAAAAAAAACTATAATGGAGATATAAAAGTAATTCTTTGATCATATTTTCAGATAAGCAAGTTATATCCAGCGAGGGATGGAGAAGTTTAAAGGAATGTATAAAGGGTCATGAAAAAGCAAGTGAAAATGCTTCGATACTTAGGACCAAAATTCAACAGGATATAAATAATAGTATAGATGAGCAGAAATTGGTGGAAGAAGGTAACGAAGAGTCTACAGTCGATGGGAATAACGAAAGAAAGATGGGTAAAAGAAACGTAATGATTCAAACAGAGGTTGAAAGCTCAGAGCCACAAATAATCAACGAGATGATAGAGACATTCAAGGAGTATTGCTGCAAGACAAATGAAATCATGAAGAAGCATGGGGAGACTTTGTCAACGACATTACTCATCGTAAGGGCCATCGACGATAGGCAAAAAGAACTAGCCTCAGAATTAAAAAATCAACGAATTCTGTTAGAACTGATAAATGACCAGTTACGTGAACAAGTTCAGGAATCAGACGGATTTAACGACGAGGAAAAAGAACCTCAGATAACTGATGATGTAAATAAGACAGAAAGTAGTAATGAATTGATAGAAGTGTTAACTGAGCTTGTAAAAAAGGAACTTATTAGTCTTGGTTTAAAAAATAAAACAGAGCAAAATGAGGGAAATAATTCGATTGTGAACGATATGAAAGAAGCAATAATATTTGAAACAGTCAGTGAAGAGTCAAACACGCGACGGGATTATAAACTGCTTCCAAAGACAAGATTTGAACACTTCTATGACTATTTCACTTTAGAATTAAGAGCAAATGACCTATTATATGTCATAGATTCGAGTGTAAAAGCAAATCGAGAAATTGACAATGTAACGGCAGAAAAAAATAAACTTAAAGTTAGGGACATTCTAATGGATAGATTGGATCAGAAATATTATTCGAAAGTAGTTCATTTGAAAGATCCAATTGAAATTATACAGAAAATTAAAGAACTGAAACGATGTGAATTTAACATGACAACAGCCATGATAAGACAAAATCTATACAGTATGAAATATCAGCCAGATAAAGAAAGCTCCTCTGATTTTTGTGAAAAATTCGAGGACATGGCACGTAGTTATGAAAATATTTCAGACAAAGGTGCTCTATCTGAGGAAGAAAAACGAGATTTTTTTTATAATGCTATAATGACTACTGTTCCTGAAGTGCAAACAGTTGAATTAATAGCTAAAAGTGCAATGGGTGTGAGTTTAACTTACGAACAATTGAAAATGTATATTATAGAGGCTGAGGCAAATAAAAAACAAAAAAAAAGTATTGAGGCAAGAGCAGATTTAGTAACCAAAAGGGATTTAAAGGACAAATGCTACGAATGTGATGACTTTGGTCATCTAAGTTATGATTGTCCAAGAAAGGGCATGGGGTTGCGAAAGTGCTACGAATGTCTCCAGTTCACTACCCACAAAGGTAACGAATGTCCACACCGTTTAAAAATGGTGAGAGAACGAGGAATAGGATGTGACCGAGGATTTATGAAAGAATACAACAGACACGAATATATTAAACAATCACATGTCAAGAGATCATTTATTGATAAACGACGAGCTTTGAAACGAAAGAGTAATCAAAATATGACGGATAGTGAAATGAAGAAACTCACAACTGGAATCAAGATAGGTCGAGATGGCGTCAAGAATGTTAATAGGCACCAAAATAAGTACAACCTGAATATTAAGAACATATAAAGTCAACAGAATCGATGAAGGAAACAAGTAAGTCCTTGCTCATTAATTCTAATACTGACTACCACATACTCAGCTTGATTAAGAAATCTAATCAAGCTAATACACGATATGATAAGAACAAGATTGAATGTAATCAAGGGAAATTAATCGCGAAGTTGCATACGCAACTAATAATAAAACAATAAATATGCCGAGTGATAAATAATTAAGTAAATCTTTGTATTTCAGGAATTAAATCGGGGCATGAAGAGTCACGTAACAAGGATTCGTATTCATGAGTGAGCTGTTTCGAGGACAATGAAAACTATTTAACGAAATAAAAAGCTATATCTAACTGATAGATAAAAATTAGTATTGCTAACAAAGACTTTAAAGATATTTAAACCAGAAAATAAGTAGACATCTGAGTGTTGGAATTAAAAACTAGTTTATGTAATTTTGATTAAAAAAACATATTTTAAGTCCATGAGACAGTGGTGGTTTAGACCAAGCAAAGTTTTTCGTCATACTTACATTACAGTGTACTCAGTTGATTATAATAAATACTTATTTTAATTTTTGAATTATTTGCAATATTATTTTATAAGAATACTCTGACCTCTAACAATAATTTTCATTATTAACTTTCTTTCTGCTCATTCAAAGCAATCAATAAATAGCCAAACTTGTCAGCAAATATTAATTCTTATTTATTGTTCATAAAAATTTTCAGCTTATTATTATGTTTTATGTTGCAATTAGTTATTTTTTTATCCTATTCTTTCTTAAACTACTCAATATTTCATCAAAGCAGCACTAAAACATTTAATCAATAAAAACATGTGACAAATAATTTAAACATGTCGAAGCTAATCTATCAGAGTCATCAAAGTCAACTACCACTAGTCTTTCTAATTTAAATGTAAAATAATAATGCTAATGGAAAATGGCCACGATTGACTAGTAGATTAGCAAACAAAAAGATATAACTAACCATCTTTACGACTAACAATAAAAATAAATAAGTGACCACTTTTTTTATACTTTAAAGTTTAGAGCCAAAGTCCAGTTAACCACTTCAATTTAGTTGACTAAATATTAAAAATTATACTTTCTTCCACCACTCGGTTTACATTATGGTTGAATATAATAAGAAAGTTAGAATGACCTATTTATTCTATAAAATTATTGGATTAGGACCATTTTCAATAACAGCTAAACGTCATATTGTGAGAAAAAATATTCTTTACTGCATGTGTTCTTATCTTGGAAGTATATATAATTTTTTTCTCATCATATTCCACATAACCCTTTATTATATTTTTCTACTAAATGGAGAAAATGCTTTTACTCTAAGCCAAACTCAGCTTACCAAAGCTATTCTCAAGTTTAAAATTGCACTAGGGTTTATTGTGTTAATAAGTACATGGACATTGTTGTGGGTAAATCAAAAGAAAGCAGTGATAATATTGAATAAACTTGTCAGCATTGACACCAATATGATTCTTAAATTACATCATATTTATTCCATCAAACCTGTGAAATATAACTATCTTATGCTTTGTATCATCAATTTAGTAATATGGATCTTGTTAGTTGTGTCTGACTGTTATATCAATTTCCCTTTTAATTGGATATGGTGGTGTTTTAATGGGCCCAGTTTCATAAGTTCTTGGTTCATAATGCAATATGTTTTTATGGTAAATATGTTGCAAACTCGATACAAAAGTTTTAATTGTTCCATTTGTAAGCTTGTTAATAAAATTAATGAACTAGATGATTTCAAGTTATCTAATGATATCACTCTTTTAAAATATATGCATAATTTATTGTATGAGGTTTGTAAAGAGTTGGCTGATTTTTTTTCTATACCAACCCTGATGATAATAACTTATTTTTGTGTAACTATTATTATTTCATCATACTATTGTATAACAACTTATATACATATTAAATCACATTTAGCATTAATGATTATTAGTAATTCGTTGCTCTACTTAGCTGCAGAGGTACTTCCCATTATAACTCTAACTAATAAAATTACTAATTTAATGGAAGAGGTTTGTACAATTGTTAATGATAATCATAAAAGCTATGCTAAATAATTGATTTAGTTTCAGAGAGACATTTGATTCTTTTATTTAATTTCAGATGAGAATAACAGTTCATGTGGTGCATAAGCTGTTGAATACAATGAATATTCATGATAAACAAAAGTTACAGGTATGACCCCAGTTTATTCTGGTTCTAATCATTTAAATATGGCACTTACAAATAGAAAGATAAACAATTGATGACTTTATCGAACTTCATTTCTAGTTGAGACAATTTTCAGTTGAACTACTAGATAAAAACATGCAATTTTCAGCTTATGAATTTTTTCCTTTGGATAATTCACTTTTGTATTTGGTAAGTTAGAACTGAAATTTTTTGGAAGAAATCGTACTTAAAATTCAATTTACAGATTACTAATACAATTATGACGTATTTAATTATTCTGATCCAATTCGATCACAATAATGAAGAAGAAGATCACTTTGCTAATGTTTATGAAGATATTTGAAGGATTTTGGAATTTCAACATCAAAAATGTTGCCATCATTGAATTCCATGAACAAAAGCCTTTTCTATTTCAAGATAACGAATCTATTGAAAGCCTTTTCTCCAAAATTCTAATGCTTTTTTCAACGAAAATTCTCTGCATTCATTTGAACAAGAACTATTATTGCTATTATTCCAGTTTATAAATTTAAAAAAGGGTATAACTTATGATTTGAATCCATAACAAAGCTACTACTTTGATTGTAAATTTTTCTATAATGTACATTTGTTGCTGCATGTTGATACTAATCGATTTTCAATCCTGAAAATTAATATTTGCATGACATCGTGAAAATGCTTTTAGTTATGAAAATACAATGCAATAACAAAAATAGCTCTATCAATTTTTTTCATATCTTCTTTACTATCATAAAGTATTCCATATTTTCGTACCGATTTATTGTCAGTCGAGAATCGTACCTTTAATAGTATTCTTCTATTTTTTTTTTTTTTTTGAAAGACAAAAGAAATCATTTTAAAATAAATATGAAAAAATTTTTCATATTTTTGCTGGTGAATGTACTGTATTGTGTAACATTTTTTGGTTTGAAAAACTCAGTGAATGCTGATCAAGAAATTCAAGATTATTATCCACTTCTAAAAAAATTGCTTGTAAGATACAATTATCATCAATATCAAAATTAATTTTATTCTAACAAATAATTTGATATGTCTTTAGATATTCATGATAAAACATTGTCATTTTGAATCAGGAACTTTGGTGATCAATTATGACAGTGATAATTTGATACCATCACTATGGAATAATGACTCAATCAACTTCCCATTGATTCAATGGCAAGGTAAAATTCCTCTGGATGCAAAAGAGGATCAAACGGACATAAAAGGATATATTATCAATCTTGAAACTAATATGGATGACTTTAAAAAAATCTTGAGTGCATATAAAAAAAGTCCTTGGTGGAAAATAAGTGTTCCTTTCTTCATCGTGTACAGAGTAAAGACAGGATGCAAAGATGCATCACGTTTTCTAAAAACAGCTTCAAAAGCTAATCTCATAATGACATACTTTTTGTGTCTTAATCCAGCTTTAAAGCCAACTGTTTATATTTTCAATCCTTATTCTGATATACCTCATTCTCAATGGACACCAGTGCTGACTACTGTTAAACAATATGATAAATGGACAACATTTTACCGAGTGCATACTGAAGGTAACTGATTGATTTTTAGATTCTAATACAATATTCGAAGTTTCAATATCTACACGTATTAATAATTGATTATTTTACAGAATTTGATTTTTGCTCAGATTTATATTTCGATCGAACCTCGAACCTCGATGGATCTCTTCTGAAAATTACTCTGCCCTTTTCATTCAATCCAGAACATGAAGTAGCCCTTGAACCGGGAAAAACTTATAATGAAAGTATTCTACAATTGCCGCTATTTCCACAAATGGCAGCAATGGCTACTGCTATCATGACGAATATGGACATGTCATTAGAAATCGTCTTTGAAAATATGCCGTTAAACGTTGCTATCGATCCAGCAAAACTCTTTAGACGCTTAGATAAAGGAACAGCAGATCTGAGTTTATATCCCACAAGTCCTATCATCGGTGATAAACTATCTGTTACCAATCCTTCAATGTTTTCCGCCTACTACATCATGGCAGCTCGTACTGGTCAACAAAACATCATAGAAAAAATTGTTAGATTCTATAGCGTCTGGATCTTTCTTTTAACATTTATTGTTATACTAATAGTGATAGCAGTTCTGATGAAAGCTTCACGGCAAAACATATCTTATGCAGTATTAGAAATACTACGTCTTTTCATTGGGACAAGTGTTGTCACTCCATTATTAAAACAGCCAATGAGAATTTTTTTTAGTGTTATCTTGATTTACTTTCTAATTCTCCAAGCTACATTTCTCGGTCGATTCAAAACTTTTTTAACAGGTGTAGTACAACGAGACAATGTTGAAAAAATCCAAGATTTAGGAGAAAATTACATAAAATCATTTGCAACAACGGTTTCATCATCATCATTAATTCAAAGTGATAAACTAAAGAAAAAAAATATTATTACAGATGATGCTTTTGAATGTATTCAATATGTTATTACTGGTAAAACGTCAGCTTGCATTGAAGACTATATGTTTTTGTTACAACCATCTTTACAACATAATTTACACCTTTCCAAGTCTCCAATAAGTTATAATTATTATACATATGTAACTCGAGACGATTGGCCATTAAAAAATCGTCTTGATGTGCTTTTATCACATATTCGTGAAGCAGGCTTTTCCGAATTATGGACTGAGCAGTTGACAGAAAACTTTGTCATTGAAGCTAAACGAAAAGCCGCTAGAGCAGAAATTTATGTTAAACCACTCACTTTGAATTCTTTGATGTTTGCATTTGAAATGTTGATAGCAGGATTGATCATTTCATTCATGTGTTTTATTTTTGAAGTGTGGATAAGTCAAGACAAAAATCTGATTGTGAATCCTACCAAACCAATACATAGAATAATAATTCATAAAAGTATTCAAGACTTTGTGCTTAATAAAAAAACCAAAAAAGTTGTAATTGATAAAAAAATCGAAAAAATTCTGACAAATATAAAAACTGAAAGAGTTTTATCTGACAAGAATGCTAAGAAAGAAATGTCTTATAGAAAACTTAAGGCAGTTGTAACTACCAAGAAAATAATATCAGAAGCAAATGGAATGAACAATTCAAAAAAAATCATAATGAAATTGGAGAAGAAAAAGAAATAAGCTTTCATCACTTAACTAGTTATTAGCTAGTATTAGCTATTGTTTCACAAAAAATATAAAAACAAGTCCTAAAAAATGCTTTTATGGTTTTGAATATTTGCATATCGATTGAAGGCTTAATGTATATTTCTGAGCAATAATTGTAAAGTTTATAAAAATGAAATGTAGCATGTCTATGATATTATCGTTGGATCCACATGATATTATCATACAATGGATTTTGTAAAATAATTCTAGCTTTTGGAATTTTCAAAATTGATAAAATCATCAGCATTATTTTGATGATGCTAATCAGGAAATAATTTCAATATTAATTTTAAAAATGAAAAATGCATATGCATGATAATTATCCTGCTTTATAAACTAACATAGATGTTGGTATTTATTAAGATTTATCAGAAAACAATTTTCTAAATTAATAGATTATTGGAATCGTTGAACGATTTACTTAACTTCGAAGATAATGCCATCACTGAATTCTATGCACGTAAGATTTTGCTATTTTAAGATAACAAATCCAATGAAAGCTTTTTCTTAATAATAATATAGCTGTATAAACCAATTTAGATGTTGGTAAGCTTCAATTAAAATAAATAAATTAGAATAAACATGTTTGTTGAAAACTCATTCGAAAAGTTAAAAAATGACAAAAAAAGTTATACGTACATCTACTGATGTCTGGCGCAAATCTGAAATTGACATACAATTCCTTGTTCTTTTCCAAAATATTAAATGGCAGATAATTTTTGCACTCAAAATATCATGAGTATATTTTTGAACGTTGTACAAAAGGGAGAAACACTCAAACAAATTTATCCATCTTATTTCTACACATAGAAAACATTCATGCAAATCTAGTGCGCATATACAACTCTGCATTACCTACGCAGATTGAGCGTCATTTGATTAAAGTTCGAAAAAACAAAAAATCAAAGAGGGCACTCCATTTTTTACAAATCCTTCAAAAAGTAGCGCCAAATTATCGTAAATTTCAATAAAAGACTCATTAAATTTGATTTTTTCTATTATAATTTTTTCGAAAATTTCTAACAAAATCTTATTATATATTAATACATGAACTTTCTATTGCAATATACATGTTCTAGATATAAATCAAATATTTTCTAATTGATCACTTTACAGTACTTGAAAATTGATTTATATGCACATCAATTTAATGACACTTTATGCAAAATATACAAATATAACTAATTCTTCTATTCCTTGATTCGCAATTAACATTTACGTTCTTTTTAAATTGGTAATGGTGCTGAGCATCTTTTTTCCACATGGCGACCAAGTATTTCTTCTAAAGTCCACCATCTAAAAGGCCCCTCATTGCAGGGTCTCGAAGAAACAACATCTTTCATATAGAATCCGATAAAAAATCCAATTACAATGCACCATATTATTGATCGCCATGATATAGAATGGCTTATTGGCATAGACAACATTCCAGATACTGTCCTGTAAAACCCATTGATAAATTATTTTCTTTATGATACAAAAAAATAGTTGTATAAATGTAATTGATCATTACTGTAGTTTAACTTAAAATTTAAAAAATTATACATTTATCAAAAAGTTTCACAATTTCCTATTTTTTATCTATTCAAATAATGTTCATTGCCATTATGTAACACAAGTATAGCATACACTATCTATTTCTAGAAATGACCGGAAATAAATTTATTCTTATTAGCTACGTTACAATCAAATGAACAAACCTAGTATCTGGTAGAGGTTCCTCCTCATTAATTATAGCAACAGGTAATTCTTCGGTATTATAAGACCTTGTTATTGTACTTGGTACTATTAAAGAACTACCTTCACTATTTGTAACAACTTGCAACATAATGTTATTATTTTCTTCTTTTGAGGCTCGTCGAGATTCAATGTGTTCAAATATTTCACGAAGTTCTCCAACAGAATTTGAGCTTTCTGTTTTATTCAACTTTTCCATTTCCCATCGTTGGGAATCAGTGCTAAAAGATGGTCTTCTGACAGTAACACGTCCGGATACTGAATTACGTTGTCTTACACCTTCTTTTGTATTATCCTGGCCTGCTCCAATAGGTCTGAATATTGTGGCTATACTTGCTCTTCTTCTAGCAATCTATAAAATCAAATTCACTATGTTGTAATTATTTAAACCATAGCAATGGATAAAAGAAAGAAGTTTTTAATAAACGATGTTAAAAAATTCTGCTGTAATGAATTTGCGAGCTAGTTAATTGGTTTTAAATTTCTAATACAAATAAACCCTAAAGAAATAAGCATTTATAAGATGTTAGTTAATGAATATGATAAGCATCAATAATAAAAAGCAATGATTGAAATCATTATATATTTTTTTTCGCACCATTGTACGATTAGTCGTTGGTAATCCGCGATAACGTATAGTCAATTCCTCGCCAGTTTCAACATTGTGTTCATCAATTAAAATATTATTTTCTGTAAGGATACGCCTATAAGGAGAATTAATGAAGTAATAGATTTGATAAAAATCACATCAATTAAATATAATTGAACAAAGCTGTGTAAAAAGCAAGAGTCTTTTATAAGATTGCGCTCTCACTTAGTTTCTGCAAGATCAGCTTCAAGTTTTTCACATCGACTACGCAGCATTCTGAGATATTTGTCAGCCAGATAAACTGCTCTAGATATTCGATGTTCTTGTTGAATAGCTCCAAGCAGCTCTGCGGCCCATGATACTTTGCGCGCGCACTGTGTGATTATTTCAACTTGATTCCTTGCACGCTCTATCCTATCAATCGTCTCACTGTCGAAGCATAATGGTGCGAGTTCCTGACGAGTTTAATTCGTTGTCCATTTTTTCCTTTTATATGTTATACAAGTATATCTTTGCAATATATTATTAAAAATTTGCCAGTTATACTTTTTAACTGTTTGTAATACTTGCCTCGACATTCTGCGACATCCGGGTTATTTCATTAGCAAGATTATGTTCAGTCTGATCACGTTGACGAAATGAAAAAGCTCTTCTTCGGGTTAATGTTAGTCTGTCGGTGGAAAGGCCTAAAGAAAATGCTAAATATTTTTTCTAAAATGATGGTAGAATTAAATTAATAAAAAAGTACATATCATTTAATTTTTATAATAAAAAAAATTTTTCTAATTAAAATTATGTAAAAAATGTTAAATTTTCACCTCTATATCGGCCTCGGATAAATCCTTTTCCCTAAAATAAAATGATTTATTAAATAAGACAAATTTTATGCATACAAATTCATTTTAAAATAAATTCTTACTGCTCATCATTTTCAGAAAGATTAGCAATACCAGATTCTTGCATACGGAAATTTGCTAAACTAGGAAATATCATAAGATTAGACTCTGGAATTTTATTATTTGGTTTTGATGCTCTAAGATTACATGTACACTGATCTTCATAACTTTCGCTCTCCGACCGTGATCTTTTCATCGCTAGTATTATCTGAAATTCATATCATTGCAATTAATTATCATTGAATTTTTGAATTATTTATCAAATAATTCCAATTAATCATTATATTAATTAAACATTTGAAATAATACACGTGACACGATGATTTAATACTATCAAACATACGTGATTTTTTGTCAATTATAGTTGAATAGATTCCTGATTATAATTACAATAATTTTAATGAGTCAATATAAGCTATATTGATTTCAAGTACAAGTTAATCAACATCAATTAAAACGTCAATGCATAGTAATAAAATAATAATCATTTACCTCACGGTTATTTGACGGTTTATACGTGAATGTTTTGTCATTAATTCCATTTAAAACTTTAGGTATAGGGTTTACAGAATAATTTGACAATTCAGTCGTTGAGGATTGAGAAGTTCCAAGAGAATCACATAAATCATGAGTTATATTATTGTCAATCTTCTGGACGATTTGTTTATTATCACAAATAACTACTTGTTCACTGTTTGAAGAATCAGAGCTATCCTCCCCGCTCGACATCTCGAGTGTGACTGCAGACAATTTTACTGGCTCTTTCTCATTTACCACGCGACTGCTTCGACCATGATAAGAAGAATCAACGTCTGTTTGAGCGATCCACGTAACATCACTTTTAGGATGCCTTTTTCCTTGTATATCTACAGTTACAAATTTTTTTTTTTTAATTTTATAAATATTTTTATAAATGCAATAAATATACTCCTTTATACTATCAACATTACCTTGTTTTTTATCATGATCAATACTCCCATAAGTATATAACTTTGGAGTATCAATGACTTTAGTAGCAAAGAAATCACTACAAGCACTCGTGTCACCTTGCACATGAGTTACTGAGTTATTTGATGTATTCGACAAATCTAATTCTATGCTATCTTTTTGAATAGGAAGAGTTAATTTAGCCGGAGCAATAAGTGTTGTAGTCTCACGTGTCGTTGGAATAAAATCACGATCAATCTTCTCCTCTTCAGTAGAAGTGTCTAACTGAGAAGGTGATAGACTATTTGATGAATCACTTAAATCAGTAGTTGTTCGATAAGAAGTAGCGGAAAAAGTTTGCGGTTGAGCTGGTGTACTAGTCGTGAGGATGTCATTAACACATTGAGGATGTAACATTTTATCCATATCAATTGACCGCGAAAACACTGAGAATTTCCTTCTTGGGATATTTTTTTCACTCATTTTTGGTGTTGTGATGATTGAACTGTAAGATTTGTTTTCACTAGGAGATTCTGGAGATGAATTTTTGTCGACGTAGATCGACTTGGCAATTTCGTTGTCTTTATTCTCCACAGTATCATCAACAACAACTGTGGGACGAAAATTTATTTTTGACTCAAGTTCGTTGCTGGAATGTGACGAAAGCGACGAATTAGCATCCATTGAACCATCTCCACTTAATACAGGAGTTAATTCATTCGAAAACTTGCATGCCCACCGTCTTTTATTTAACCTTGATGGGTAAGTATTAATACGCCTAAAAAATAGGAAAAATAAATAAGTAAAAAATTTTTATTGATTTAATATTTATTTTTAAAAATCAATTAATACCTAGATTGAATTTCAGTATTCCGTTGATTAGGTGCAACTGGCGGTGCGGTAAAAAAAGCCCGAACAGAACTACTGGACTGCCATATGTTTCTGAAACAAATATTCCCGTGTCTACATTAGATGATAATGACGGCAATCGTCGGGGATAAAGACAGTTGGGTTCCGTATGTAAAAGGTAATAAAACCATTGATCGAGTTGTCGCAGCTCAGATAAAGACCTTGGATTTTAATTGTATAAACAATCAGTGTCGAGGTATATGTGCTCAATTAGCAATGTTGGCATTGCGACGTCCTGGTTTAGTGATATGACTCTATTTGAAGGTGTAAGACTTCTTTATTTCAATAAAAAAGTATGAAACATTAATGTTAATTTCTAATTAATTATAATTTATACAACTTTTTTTTTTGTAGTCAATTCTATTAATGAATAATTAAAATTTTGAAATTGTATTATGCTAACGTATTGTCGTATTGATAGATGGAAATTCCTGGAAAATTGTGGAACGCGGAAGTATGGAGTGATGAACACTAATTTGGAGAAATAAAGGAGTAATCACGTCAATGACAATAAATCGAAGAAACAAAAATCATAGTGCTTAATACACTTGGTATAATTGTATAAATAAACTTGGATTATGTATCAAGTCACTGTGAACAAATTGTACAAACTTGTACTGTCACGACTGGAAGCCTTTTTCACAAGAACACATTGAATTCGGTATGACAATGCCTCCTAGAGCAAGAGATCATCATACGAAAAGAAGATGCAAATATCTGCGATCAAGAGAGGGGATTGTAAACGCATGCGAACCTGAAGAATGAGTAGGATGCGCTTAAACCTGATGCTCTTGTCTATTAGACTATTTTAAATAGACGAATTCATAAAACGTCAGTAGAAATGCATAGTTAATGTCAAGGATTTTCACTTTAAATAATTTATAGAGAGTAAAAGATGTATGACAGCTGCATTCTTTCAACTTTCTCTAATGAGTGATAAAAATCTGAAAAATATCAATTGAGTTGTTTTGAAAGATGTAAATTTAAAAAGACTGTGTGGAATTCAGTATAATTAAATTTAGCAAAACTGGAAAAAAATCAACTGATACATGGTCATGAGAGAGAGCAACCAGTTCACCTCCTTAGACCCTCTTTAGAAGGGATCCAATTTTATTTTCAATAACTAAATAGTTGATAGAAGAAAATGTAAAAACTATTAAATAATAATGATTCATCTCTATATGAATCAGGATTAGCAGGATAATGTGCATATTATCCGAAAATATTCAAAGTAAATATTTAGTGAACTACGACTCGAATAGAATACTTATTTATAAGTGTAGGATATACAGAGGCGACCAGAATTAAGATAAATTTTTTTAGTTTGATTTTATGATGTTTCTAAAAAAGTAAGAGCACCAGAATGTTGGTGAAATGTAAAATTTGGTCTTATACTAGTGCAATCGGGTCAACCAGTGTGACTCTGAAGTTAACCCGACGTTCTCGAAGGCCATCTTGGTTATTTTTACGTCGCACAAGTTACGTAGCCTTGCAATGATCAGCGCAACCTGCGACGTTTCTATTTTTGTGGAACATTCTTTAATCTTTACTTTCTTTTACTAAAACTGTCTCATGGAAAATTTTGTTGATATGTATATTTCATACTTACCGACTACTTAGTTTACTTTTGAAGGATGAAATTTGAAACTCGTCCAATCCTCGACTCTTCAGAGGCTCAGCGAATACTTGACAGTAAACTTCACTAGTCAATGGCTTTTGAATTGGTTCCGTTACCTAAAGGAAGTATACATGATATTACTACTAAAGGTTAAATGAATTATCATAAGAATAAAAAATATATCTCTGACGTTGATCATGTCTAGAATTTTTGTTATTGAAAAACAAACTTACGATATTTGATAATATTGATATCTTCTCTAAAAGTGCTGGAATGTAATTTGATTTGGAATCATATGTGTCTTTCGAATTGTTTTCATCCAAAGATAATTTTTTATCTTGAATCAACTGTTGAATTATTATACTAATTTGTTTGATTGCTTTGTGTATTTCCTCATTATACCAATTCAATTCTTCTTCAAGCTCTTGAATTTTTCCATTATTTTCACTAGTATTCAACGAAAATCCCTAAAAATAAATATTTATCTTAAATAGTGATTTATCCATAAGCACTAGTTTTGTGACTTACTGAAGCTCTTAATTCAGCATAGAGAGAATCTGGAGGAGAAGGCCTATTGATTTCTTCATCAAAAAAATCTTCAACTGGTGAATTTATGTGAACAGATTGTATTAAGCTTGCCTTTAAAAAAATGTAATTTGACGTAAATATTATTCGATTGCTGTGTTATAAACAATATAGCTCACCTCCATCGATAGATTATTACAATTTAATTTTGCTTGTAATTTAAAATTATCATTTTTCAATTCTTCCAATCTTTCTTGCAAATTTTGAATTGTTTGTGTGTAATGATTCTCAAGGTTACTATTAAGTTTATTCATATGATCAAGTTGATCTTGCAGTATGGTACAATTAATTTTTTTCTCTTCCAACTCTGTTTTATATGTGGACAGTTGTTTAGCATATTTGATATTAGCATTAGTAAGTTTTTCAATTTTGGTTTTCAGTGTTGTTATAAGTTGTTTATTATTTTCTATCTCTTTAATGTATGATTTTGTTTCTTTTTTAATTTTTTCTATCACTCCTTGACACTTTCCCTCTTGTTCTTCTAAATTATGTATAATTTCTTTTTGTTCTTCGTTTTCTCGTTCGAGCTCTCCATACTTTTCTTTAATTTTATCAAACTTCTGTCGTACAGAGTAGAATTGTCGTTGATAACTGTTAGCTAAGTCTTCAGTTCTAATGAGTTCATCTCGAAGCCAGGCGTTATCTTCATCAAATCTTCGAATTCGGTTGTGGAGCTCAGCTTCACCAATTTTTGTCAAGTCTAATCCTTTTGGAGATTTTATTGATGCATCTTTTACTTCAGATCTATGCAAACAATTAAAATTTTACATAATTTTACATTACATCTATACTTGAAAATAATTGTTAATAATTAACATTCCTAATTCAAACTATTCTAAGAAATTTTCTTATTCATTAAGAAACCTAGAACTGATATTTTACCATTTGTTTATCTTTCTACCTGTTTCCGCATATTTTTTTTTATCAATAACAAGAATTTATTGCTCATAATTGAGTATAAATTAACTAAAACTGTTTTTATCGCAATCTTATTTCTTTTTTTTAGATAAACAATGTAAAACTGAATTACTACTCGCATTAATATAAGTGTAAAACTAAAATGATTATTATCGAAAATGATTTTAAACTTACTCCAGTATTGTATCATTGGTCATACTATTTCCAGGCACAATTGACCATTCCAAGAATTCGGATGATTTTCCACTATCACACCTCTTGGTTAAAATATCCGGATCATCAGTAGTAGTCCCTTCATCAGGGCTATCAGCGATGTCTTCACTGGACCACATTGAAACATAACGAATCATTATTATAACTCGATTACGGTATACATAACAAGAAAAATATTACAAAACAGAAACATGCTGTATTGTATTTCTTATTATTATTGTGTAACATACAGAGCACACTTGGTGCTGTTGTTGCGTGCTATTACATTAGTGAGTCAAATTGTTATAAGGAGCTTATCGCTATGAGCGTCACAGCGTTATAAAAACGTTTGGCTACCGTGACCTTGAAAAACTAATAGAAATCATTCAAAAATGTTCATAAAAATGCATTTATTAATGTAAAATGAAAAATAAATATCTCAAAGAAGAATAGACTTGAAATAAACTTAATTACCCATTTACGCGATAGGAGTTATTTTTTGTCTCCTGCCACTTAGGATTGATTGAAGTTATCCAACGCTGCGATGCTTCTCTGAATGTTTTCCAATTAACTCGACCACTTGGTGCACATTCTTCCATAAACTTTTTAAATTTATCCAAAACATCATTTCTAATGATAAGAAAAAAGGAATTTTATGATTTTTCAGTACTTTTGGATAAATTATAAATTAATAAACTATTTTTTACGGTAAATCGGTGATTTTAGAACGAATATAATCAATACAAGTGTCAATAGGGACATCAATAGGTTTCGACGATCCACTTGAACACGAACTTGATGAAACTGTAGGTGAAGATGTTAGACTCGCCAAAAAAATCTTTCGAAATACTTCTGAAAAGAAGCAAAACAAATAGAAATAACAAGATGTACCCTAATTAGATTAGTCTTGTTTACGTGATTATATATTCTAATCAAAACCGTTCACAACTCAACCGAAGTTTTTAGAAGGATTCTTATCTGATATAACTTTGAATATATTAGAAAAAACTATTAAACTTACCATCCTCTGAAGTGATATTATTCAAGTAAGCCATTTTATTATTATTTATAACAAAACACCATGAGATAAAACAATTAATTTATTCATTCATAATAATATTGAGAGTTATTTATATTTTATAAAAAATCATGATTATAGGCTTTGAATTTAAAAACTTGATCTTTAAAATTATGTTTGATGAGTAAAAATTATATAAGGAATCGTGATTTGGTTAAAAACAATTAACAGAACGTTGTGTTTATACTCTTCAAAACAAACGAAAACCACCGGCTCACGCGCGCGCAGTGACTTATATTTTCGATAATCGATTCAAAATGTCGATTAATGATATAAATGACTCTCGAAGTAAATTTCGATGGCCCGCTATAATTTAAAAGTACAATCATTTCCTTACATAAATAATTTTTTTTAAATTTCATTTTATTTGTAACCTTAATAATTATCCATATATTTTATTCAACACAATGTATTTTCACAATTATAAAAAAAAAAACTGTTTGAAACATTAATTTTGTCTTGTATCGTTGTACAGAAGTATTATTGGCCACACGCCAATGACTTAACATTGCTAAAATCTGAATTAAAACTTTTTAACCTCCCATGGCAGCCAGATAAATTATCAGTTATATTGTTGTTGGACCACATAAATAGTTCACCTATCATTATTAAAACATGATTGAAGAATACGTAAAAAAAAATGTTATCTCATTTATACAGTTACAGTTCATCATATCATTTTCCCTATAATATCGAGTATTACGTCCATCGTTTGGTCGTCAAATAAAACGATATCAAAAGCTTCCATATATGATTGTAAAGAATCTTTTGCCTGCAATAAAAATACGTTAACATAAATAAATAGTATTCATATTAAATTAAACGAATCATATTTTATTCAATTAAGTGATATATTTACGCACGTGTTGTAAATCTGCATCATAAAGAAAACCAATTTTCAAAATTGTATCGATGTGTTTATGACCATCAGCCATACCAGCATCGCCTGTCATGTCGCCCATTAAAATAACGTTACTTCTTTCTTCGATTGTTTTATAATAACTTTGATCGATTGAATGTTCATTTTTATTAAAAACATGGATCAATTTATCATTTTTGAATCCATCCAATTTTCCACAGTTAAAGTTCAAAAAATTTGAGATTACTTTTACGTTGCTCAATAAAACTTCGTGGCACTTGAGAATAGCTTGAACAACATCCCCAAGACCAGCACTGAAAACCAGTACTGGAATTCCAGCTGCATCTAACTTTTTGATCAATTCTTGTGTATTATTCCTTAATTCAACACTGTAGAGTTGTGAAATTTTATCGATTTCATCAATATCCATTTGAATTCCTTTTAGCATTTGTTCCGTTTTCATCATCCATTCTTCCATAGCTTTTATTTTTTCCTCTAAAACAATGTCATGGGCCACTTCAATAGGCCGATATGTATTAAATAGAGATTGTTCTTCTTTCTTCAATGTTTCAGGAATTTTTTGGCTGCGAAAAAAAATTCCTGAAAAGAACAAATAAGTAAAATTATGTTGTAAACTAAAACAATGAGAAATATTAAAAGTAAAACATTCTTATCTCGATTGCATAATTAGTATGTATAGATAAACAAGCTTGTTATAGACCTGAACATGTAAATAAATTGCAAATTTTTGAATTACCTAAGAATTATTTTAAATTGACCAAATTACAATGATTGGAGTTTATAACCTTTGACTTAGTTTATTAAATAGGAAGAAAATGGAAATGTTTAAATATAATACGCGGGAATAATGCACGTGACTAGAGTTTATAATTTATTAATAACTATTCATGATTGATTGACATTAACAACATACCAAAACTGCTGAGAACATCTTTTCCATCTACATGTTGCTTAGTGACAGTTCTGTCGAAATCTGTTACGACCTATATAGATACATAAAACAATAGAAAAATTGTGATAAATGTTACAAAATATAACTAATTTTATCTCAACTTATATGTCAATGTAAAATAAACGTACCTGTAATTTCTCTGGTCCGTCTTCTTGTATTTTTTTTATTTTCCGCAAAACATCATCTTTATTACGTATATAAACATTTTCTCGATTTAAACATTCTGGAATCTAATGTACATAAAAATTGTTGATTTTTAGAAAATAAGAAAACGAAAAAAAAAAAATGGAGCGTGACGATGTATACTCACGTCATTGAAAAGTATTTCAGGCTTCATTTTGTATGTTTTATTATTTGAAGTATTAGGTTGATAAATATAAATTGTATCTCCTAAATGTCTAAATTATTTTCATTCCAACGCGTTGCTATGAAATAAAGCTGTCTCTTCAGAACTATGAACTTTTATTTTGCCTACAATTTTCACGATGCTCTTCATTTATTATCCATTGTTGATTGATACCAAATGACTCTCTTACCGAATGAGTATTATCATAGGAGATAAAATTTTTTCAATTATAATCAAAAGCGCGGGTTTATTCAATTTATAATCTCTTTATTTTAATGTTCATCAAGTAAAAAGATTTAATAATTCTCAATTTACATAAAGTAACATACATAATTGATTTCTATGTTAAAATTACAAGCGCATGTCAAAATCTACAATATTTTAATCGTTATAAAATACGTAAAATACTTAAAATTTCCTTTCAATTAATTATAAAGATGTTCCATTAAGTGTATAATTTATCAAGTAATCTCTAACTTCTCTAGAACAAACTTCCCACAATTCATTAATTTTAGTTTTACTTTCCTCATATTCTTCATAAATATCAAGCCAGAACATTTGTAAATATCCTAACAACTCCCGCACAGTACTAGAGTTTTGATTTGAATTGATGACTGTAAATACAATAATCATTATTTTAAGTAATTTATAGTTTGTATAAATATCTTATTTAGCCACAATTGTACTTACTAATATTCAGTTTGTACATAATAGCAGCAATGACACTAACAAGTTTAACATCCGTTTTAAACTTCTTATCTTGAAACCACTGAATAATTTCTACACATTCTTGAATACATAGAGCAGTACTTTCTTCGAGAGATGTTAAGTTGTGTTCTTTACTGCTTAAAATCTTCACAAAGATTTTATTGATACTGTCATAAATTTCTGGAGTTGATGAAGACTCATCATGAAGAATATTTGATAAAACATCAAGCCAAATTTCAATAATATCTTGTTGCTCTGACGTATCATTTTCCTCTTCAGTTGGAATTAACTGATTAAGAGCTTCTACTAATGCTAATAGTAGTGGATTGACGTCAAATAATTGTTGAAGAAATATTGTGTTGTCTGATAATTCTACTATTGATATTGACTGTACTAATTTTAATGCCCCTGTCAAAAGAATACCTAAAAAAATAACACAATGTTAGAAAAGGTTTCTATTATGCTGGCATGTTGTAGAATAATGAAAATAGATAATGTAAATGATTAATTTAATTTACTGTTGGTTGAGCTCTTTAAAATAAATGTCAACGAATCGCCTAGGATTTCACATCTTGTCATATGTTCTCGCCACTTGGAAGATTCATTTTTCTGGATACCCCATGCTGCAGCTTGTAGAATCCTTACAACTTGGATTAACACTCCACTATCATCACACGATAATAAATCCAATATACTATCTACAAAATCATTTGATTCTCCTATTTTTTCAAGTATATTGTTTTGTGAACACATATTACTAATAATGCCTGCAATGATTTCCTGAAAATTAAATTGAAAATTGAATTAATTATTACAACAATATACAAACTTAATAATGAGAAATAATTGATAAATATATTTACTAGTAATCTACGTTCTTCTGAAGTTCTAAAAATGTTTTCAGCAATAGAAAAAAAATTATTTTGCATTAAAAAGAACATGACATCTTTCTCTGTTGCCATATCCCAGAGGTAGCAGAGATCAGTCTCAAATTCTTCCGACCATTCTTGTTCATCAATCTGTAATAATTAATTGTTCATTATTAAATAATTACTAATTCTCTATCAAATATGCTACCAACAACGTAATTTAAAATAAATTGATTACTTTGGATAACGAAAGTAAGGTATTTAATGTCCATCGTGCACTATACGTAGAATCTCCAATATTATCTCCTCTAATGATTGATTGCTCATCACTATTGATGTCCTGAGATTCAATCACAGGAACTCCTTGATTATCTTCTGATGAATTATTCTCCATTTATCAATTAAAAGCAATTAAAATCTCAATTATCAAATTCAATATACACAAACAACAAACTTTTTCGTTGACATCAAACTCAATGGGCGCATGCTTGTATACTGGTTGGTAAAATAGAACACATTGTATCCTACAATTATCGATTGAAGCTAAATGAATGCATTACTTCAATAGATGTCTACGTTATCAATAATAAAATTAAAAAAAATATGCGCAATGCAAAAAAAAAAAAATTTACGTGCAGAGAAGTGTGATCGCGCCGAAAGAATACGCAGGCGCCAAAATATGACACGGCGCAAAACAGATTCTATATATTTTCCGGGCTAGAAGGCGTATATTTACCAACACACACTACCTGAAGGGTGGAAGAAATGGGGTAAAGTTGTGTCGAGACGGATCGAACGTCGCGGCGGTTAAACGAAGATAACCTAGTGATATGAGAGAGACAGTATGCCTGATAAAGTAGACGAGAATACGAGCATGTGTGTGAGAGAAAGGAGTGAGGAGTAGATTTGGTCGAAAGCGAGTACGTTGGTGAAGGAGGGAGTCGTTGTCCTCGGAGTCCTCGTTCACCGTCCACCGACCAGACCAGCAGTGCTACGCGAAACGCGTACTTGAGCGTGTCGTTCTGTTGCTTCATTTTATTTTTTTAATTTTTCATTGTTGTTTTTGTTTATACAGTTTAAATATTGTACAACAGTTACATAGTGGCGGAATAATCATCAAGGTGAACATTTTGGAGATACTTCAAAAATCCATGCAGCTGCTAAACATTGACGAAAAAACCGCTAGACAATCATCTAGTTGTTGAACTTAGGATCAAACGCCTCGGAGCCCTCAAACAGGTGTGTAGGTGTATTAATTTTTTTGTAGCTAGTAATATATGTATGTTGGTGTTTTTTTTTTATTCTTTAAAAACCTGGTACGCCTTTCAAACCACTCATCTTGTCTCCTGTACCTGCTTATACTCCCCAGGAGAATGCCAGTTACGCGACAGCGATGCCAGATCTACCTTTAGAGATTGGTGATTCATCTCGGACCATTGAAAGTAGATATTATGATAATACAATTTAAATGACGGATATTGTAAAGTTTTGTTGTTGTTCCATAGTACTAGATTTCACTGTAATAATTATCAATCACTGCCATACGACTTTTTGTGGCCTCAATTCATCCTCGACCTACATCAGTTTTGCTCATCAGCGAAAAGTTATTTAAATAATTCTCTGTAGCTGAAAGTTCATTTATGCAATCAATTCTGATTTCATACCATGATGTTAGGATTGTTAAGCGAAGAGCACGCGGTACATAATTATGCTTCTCTCCAATGCACAGCGCGTGCTTATCAATTAAATAATCGCTGAAGATGTAACGTTGTTATGCAGTCACGAGACTAGGTTTTATGTGAAAATCGAACAAACAAATCTACCTAATTTAAATACGACATCGTCGTCCCCATGGAGTCAATCATAATAGCGTAGTTGTTTATTATCATTTTTTGTTCCTTTGCCTGCTCAATTTTCTACCAGTGAAGGTTGACTCAACAGTCCCGTTACACAGAGTAAACTGATGCTTCAAGAAACAGAAGCGTGTAGAGTTCAAAGATAACTCAAAGTAAACATTTTAAAATTTATTTCTTTGTCAACAGGAATGCAACTGATAGATAATGTGGGCAGGAGGATGATAGCTAAGCTGATAGGAAGATAGCGTTAGTAGAACCTGAACCAGGAGCCATGCGTGATACGCTCCTGGAGGAGTTACATGGGCCCCGGGGACTAGTCGTGATGAGAACGACATGTCCATGGGCCTTAGTAATCCTTTGGCTCGTACTGGTAGACGCTTCCCCTTTACATCCTGTTCCACCACATGCAGGTGAGACCATACATTACCATTTTGAGTTTTTTTATTATTTTATACTGTCTGAATAACGTTATTCAAGTCGTTAATATATTTACAGGTATTATAAAACGTTCATATCTGGGATATTATGAACCAGTTTGGTATGAAACATCCGTTTTGCGAGAACACAGAAATCGTGTACGTCGAGATACATCAGAAGCCAAGTCTCAACCACTTGTTCTACGTCTTCAGGCTCTCGACAGGTGATAATAAAATACGCTATAGGTCGTTGATTAAATTTGTTACGTCAACGTGTTCTTTTACGAACACATCAGTTTGTGACATTTTACGGCTTCCTAACGTCCTTGTAATATTAAATTAAATATCGATTTATATAACATCATTTATTTATAGAGAATGGACGATGCGGCTTGTCAGAGATACGAATGTTTTTGCTCAAGATGCAGTTTTTGAAGGGACAAATGGACCAATTGCATTTGACACTTCACACTCGTACGTCGGCACAATTGCTGGTAAGTATCGTGGTCTTGATAAATTGTCGAAACGAAAAATGTGTCCTTTAGTGATGACTAGTAAGAGAAACTGCCTCTTTTGGAAGCCGTTTATTCTCCTTTCCACCCTTTCCTTACACCTACACCATATCTCCAACTTTCAGATCCATTCATTTTCTTTCGGCGAAATCGCTTTTAGTCTCTTAGATCTTCTGTTTCCTCAGTAAGATAAATGAATATACTACGTACTTTCTCACTTACATGGTTTCTTGTTTGGTGCAGAAGACGATGACGCTATAGTAGAAGGTATTGTCACAGAAGATGGTATTTTCGACGGTTCAGTATCCACGGCTTTTGAAGAATATTACTTTGAACCTACGAGTCGATATTTGGCGCGAGAAGGAGATCCCGAAGAGAAGGAGAATACATCACCTACCTATCATACCATAGCATATCGTGCTTCAGATGTTGTAAGTCCTCCTCAACCTCAACGATGTCCCAGCAAACAACTACACGAGAAGAATCTGCAGAATTCAATCCATAGGTAAAACATTCGTAATTTGAATGAGTCATTGATTTTTCATCATACCATTGATGAATAATTTAACTGTTCATCTTATTGTAGGAAAGTCAATGAATCATTTGAACCGTTTTTCGAGCAATTGCAAGACCATGAAATCCGTGATCATGGCGGATATTATTTGAGAGAGATTAATAGAAGACATGTCAGTAGAGGAGGATTAAATACTCAACTTGTGGATGGGTAAAGTTTGAAGAGTATTTTATGTGTATTGTTGTAGTTTTTAAAAATATGATGACATTGTTAACGGAGATATTTTTTTTTTTAGAAACAACAGAGATCGAATAACGAGACACCTGCACAAACGAGCAACTGTAGATCCACGAAAGACGACATGTATGCTCTATCTTCAAGCAGATCATCAATTCTTTGCAAGATATAAGACTGAGGAGGCTTGCATAGAAGTAATGACAAGACACGTACAGAGAGTAAATTCTATTTACAAGCGTACTGACTTTAATCAAGATGGAAGACCAGACAACATTAGTTTTATGATAAAGCGAGTCAAAGTACATAATGCAAATGCAGTAAAAGATCCGCATTATCGATTTCCAAATAGTTACGGTGTTGAAAAATTTTTAGAGCTTTTTTCAGGTAATGATAAAATAACTTTCATTTGCAACAGGATTTGATGAAATGTTCGATCCTGAAATTTTCATTTTATTTTAATTTTCATTTTAGAGGAAGATTATGATGCTTTTTGTTTGGCCTACATGTTCACCTACCGGGACTTTGAGATGGGAACACTTGGTTTAGCATGGACGGGAGATTTAAAAAATGCCGGAGGTGTTTGCGAAAAGAATGGGGTAAGGAAGGAAAGACAACCAACGTTTTATCAAAGCAATTTAGAAGTTGTGACACTTTATAATAGCCGTTTGAGGCTGACCACTTTGCCTAAATGCAAATTTATTTGTCGAGAAGTAGTATGGTTGCGCACGCTTTTATCTGTATGTACATTTTCACCCACCTGAAAATAGGCTCTGACAAAATCCAAGCGTCGGAAAAGGGAATACAGGATATTAAATATTGATCGAGAAGTCGTTATGAAAAGACCAAGCCTTCGACAATTCCATCAACGTTTGTTTCAGGTTTTAAATTATGACAAGCCAAGCGTTTATACTCTCAAAATGATATTACCAAGGCGTCTAGACAGGTCAATTATTGAGTTGCAAACTGAGCAACTAAGCATATTAAAAATAAAACAATTAATAACACGTTAAAAGATTTTTTTAAGTGTATAAACATGTTACGCTTGTGTGGCTTTTGTAACGAAGTTTTCACATGACAGAATCGTTTCAGTAATCTGATTTTCTTGGTCAATTTTTCTTCACAATGTTCTAGTATACTTTGTTTACATGAATTTAGATTAATATTATGCTTATATAAAATTCTATACATACTTAATAATAAGTTATGAATAATTTTTCCAGCATTATCGAGGAAGCATGAAATCCTTAAATACCGGAATTGTAACTTTGTTAAATTACGGCAAGCACGTTCCACCAGCTGTGTCTCATGTTACTTTAGCACACGAAATTGGCCATAATTTTGGCTCACCAGTAAGTGAACCAATTAACAAGACTACTCATGTAAAACGACCGATAGAAATTAAATTACAAACTGATGAAACTTGCTATTGTAACTTCTAGCACGATCCGGAACAATGCACACCAGGTGGAGAAGACGGAAATTTTATCATGTTTGCTCGGGCCACTAGTGGTGATAAACGAAATAACAATCGTTTTAGTCCATGTAGCTTAAACGCTATTAATCCTGTATTGAATACAAAAGCACGTTCACCTAAGGGCTGTTTTACTGGTGAGTATTAAATAAGTAAAAAAAATAATAAAACACCATTTGATTATTGATTGCATTATCGACATATTCCCATCCTACAGAACCACAGGCGTCTCTTTGTGGAAATGGTGTGGTCGAGGAAGGAGAGGAGTGTGATTGTGGTTGGGAAGAAGATTGTCGTGATTCTTGTTGCTTCCCTCAACGTCGTTATCCTCCTGCTGATGAAACACCTTGTACTTTAACACCAAGAGCCATTTGTAGTCCTAGTCAAGGGCCTTGTTGTACTACTGATTGTAAATTGAAATTCTCGGATAAATGTAGAGAAGACAACGGTTGTCGTGATGCCAGTTTCTGTGATGGAAGATCACCACATTGTCCACCGTCAATTAATAAACCAAATAAGACTATTTGTAATAGAGAACTAGTATGCTTCATGGGTGTAAGTATTTGGTATTTTATTTCTAAAATACCTCCTTTAATGCAAACCAAGTTCTTTACCGCATTGTGGATTTTGTAGGAATGCACCGGTAGTATTTGCTTAGCTTACGGCCTAGAATCTTGCCAATGTATTCCAGGACCTAATGATCCCCCAACAAAAGCCTGTGAACTTTGTTGTCGGCTTCCAGGCGGAAATCAACCATGTTTGTAAGTATCCAGACGTTCTATTGTTGGAATTCATTCTTTCATATATTTTTTTTTTTTTATTTTTATTTGCATTTTTCCTTTTAGATCTTCATTCGATTGGAATTCACCACCCTACGACATTCCCGACATGTTTTCAAAACCCGGTACACCATGCAATGATTACAATGGATATTGTGATGTCTTTCAAAAATGTAGAGAAGTTGATCCAAGTGGACCTTTGGCAACTTTGAGAAAATTACTTCTTTCAGATGAAAGTCTAGCCACCTTCAAACGGTGGGTTATTGAGCACTGGTATGCAGTTGCTTTGCTCATACTCGCAACAATTTCATTACTCGTAAGTACCAGTACAAGCTATTTAATTAATTTTGAGTCATTATTATTATTTGAACTGGCGTTTAATTAAAAGTAAATTTCGTTTATTTAATTTACAAATTTTTATTTACTTCGTCTCTATCAGAGACATCGTGGTAAAAAGCAAAAGGATAGTACAGATAAAAGATGTAAGTTATTTAATTTTCATAGGAAAGAATTGCTCGTGGCTTTATTTCCTTGGAGTAACATAAAATTTCCCTGTAACTGCTGTAAAAGAAATGTTATTATGAAAAATATTTATGTGTTATTCAACACGGTTTTATTTTTCAATTTAGGTGGCGACAATCCGGTTCTTAGGAAAGAAATCGAACCCGAAGCTCAAGTCGGTCACGATAATCCACAGCTCAACGACAGAAACAGTGAGATTACCACCGGAGGGTGCGGAAGGAGTGACAGTCCACCCTCCTGCTGTGAGGGTGAAGCTTCCGTTGAATCAAAAAGTGAGGGAAAAACGACGACAGAGCAAACCTAAGGATCCACTAGCCAATAATATTGCTAACAATGAAAGAACTACTAAAGTAAAATATTAAAATGTTTTAGTACTTTCTCAAGAATGCAATATTCTTGTTTCGTCACATAAAACATCTTATTCATTTCTTTATGTTGATTCTTTTGCTTTAAGATCTCAACTATGATGAGGAGGAGAAATAAACAAGCATCAGATGCAAAGAAGAAAAAGAAAAAGAAGAAAAGAGTGGCTCCTATTGTCGTTGAAGAACCAGGTCGAAGAAGATTGGAATCAACTACAATTCCCGCTATTGCTGATCCAACAGCACCTTCAACTGCTGATGAAACTCCGAAAAAGACTTCAGCCAAGGAGAACGTGAAGAAAAAGAAACGTAAAAAGAAAGAAGTCATTGATTACTCAATGACACAAACTGATGAGGATAATGAAGTCACTGCGAATGATAATTCAGATCCAAAAAGTAAAGTTAGATCGTGGTTGTTGGCATCACAATGCCGAGTAGAACCAAGAAGTGTAGCTCTTCCAAAAAGTAAATCAACTCCAGTCGGTTTAGCTAGTGCTTCTGCTGCAAATGCAACTCGTGTGGGTGTGTCGAACGCCAGAACTCGACCAATAAATTCTAGACGAATAGCAGATGCAAAGTCTCGTGGTGCCATCGCTCGAAGTAATGAGCCACGAAATGATCGCGTAAGATTACAAATTGTTTATAAACCACCATTTAAATTTAGTGTTAAGCTCAGGAAGACAGACAAAAGTCTTCAGTCAACGAATAATCGTAACACAAAAAATATTCATCCAAGGACTGCGGTACTTGTCCGAGCTTCCAATAAAAAAGATAAA
The DNA here is from genome assembly GCA_028641665.1 of Chelonus formosanus. NCBI lineage: Eukaryota > Metazoa > Arthropoda > Insecta > Hymenoptera > Braconidae > Chelonus > Chelonus formosanus. The sequence continues at coordinate 19,149,115 of CM054004.1, forward strand.
CTCAGGAAAAATCACCAGGCGACAACATCCGGAGTTAACGCCACTAGTCGACCTATTGAGTCTTCCAACGCTGCCAACTCGGATCTCCATACGGTCCCGTCAGATCTCGAAGTTTTATTATCAGAAAGTGAATTTTTATTTTCTGATGCGTGACATATGTCGATCATCCGTTTATGGATGATGAAATAAATTGAACAAATATAGTGAAAGTTCTTCTAGGTACGTTTATTAGGATTATCACTAGACTATAAAAAACTAAACGAAAAGGCCGATCATAGAAAGTATATAGATGCTAGTCTTTCGTGATTCGCGTTCTTGAGTATTTTTTATTCCTTACTGCCTCGTGTTCAGCCCTATTTTATATTTTTATTCGTCCAGCCGATTATTTTCTATCCTAGATGATAAAGTTAAGAATTTTATTGCCAGAATAATTTTGATAATTTTACAACATATAAACGAAGGTGGAGAATATCAATAATAAAAAATACTCACTTGTATGTATATACACGGATAACTGTGATTATTATCATTATCATTATAATTAATATGATTATTGTTATATTTTGTTGTTTCTTTGAACGTGGTCGTGTTCCGAGGCAATTGATCCGTCGTCTTCCTAGTTCCGGCACGTGCATAAGTGTGTCTTGACGATCCTCGTGCACGATCGCATCAGACGGGAACAAGTATAGATAGTTGAAATTTTAATATCAATATATATAAATGCAGTCGTGAACGACGTTGAAATTCATTTAAAGCGTTGTTATTTATTGTGATATGTACTAATGCGAGATACCAATGCACTGCCGATGATATACATATTATACATACCAGACATTATTCTTTTGTCTCTTCACTGGAGTTGTAGTTTTCTAATTAAAATATTTCATTTAATTTATCAATCAAATCCTGTCGGACATGTCAATTACATTTGTCCACTCTTACAGTTCCTCTCGCTATAACTGTACTTACAGTTTTATCAAACTGATGAAATCAAGACTAAAAATAAGCGTATTTAATAATACTATTATTGATAATGACATATTTTTACTGTTGGATGGTCAATGTACATATTTGCAAAGCTTTATATAATAAATATAAATCATGCTAAAAATTATATTTAAATGATTGTATTGACACTCACATAATGAATTGCTTGTTGTTGTCAAACTCGTCCATGATTTAACATGAAACAGGAAAACAAAAATGTCAAATTCAAACAAATGTATGATTGCAATCAATGAAAAAAACAGATGATAAATTTCGATGCTATTGATCCACATTTTCTCATGTACAAGAATTGGTCAGCTGTATTTTTTCACGGGCTTTGTATAAATGATGATTATTAAAAATATTAATGAAAGGCTGTATTCTTTTTCTGTACATAAATAAATAAAATATGTATGTATTAATAAATAATATAAAATAGTATTTTTTACTGTCCGATTGTACTTAGCTTAGAATTCCTTTTTATAATTTTCTTCTCTTTACTATAGATACACTATTTTCACTACTTCGTTGCGAAAAAGCCAATTTGTATCTCTTGAATAATAAAATACTAAAGTAGCCATAATGATAGACTGAAGGAATATGGAAAAACGATGCAATTTCCCTTTTCAAATCGCCAGAAAATTTACCTTTTGGAAATTCTCTTTATCAAGAGGAATAATAAAATAGCATCATTATAATAAATGTAAGGGTGAGATGAAGGGCGATCAATATGGGAGTCTAGAGAGAAATGATTTCCTTTTATTCGCAAAATTGTGAGCATCCATTTATTGAGAATGGAGATCAAAAACGTACTCTAATATGAATTTTTTTACAGATAAAAGAGTTCTGAATAGATGAAAACAAAGCTTTGATAAACAATTTTTCAATAATTCAATACCTCTGCTATATTTTTCATCTAAATGATTGAATTTTTTAAAATTATTTATACCTTTCTTATTTTGTTTATACAATATTTTCTTGATAATAATAATAAGAAGAATGAAGAATGGTTGATATATCAGTAACCGTAAAATAGAATGTTAATCTAAAAAAAACAGCTAAGTTATTGTCTTTGAAAATATTTTATTGTAACATTTTCTCACAAACTGTCTAGGATTCTTTCCAATTTTTTTTTATCACTAAAATCCTATTTATGAAAAAAAAAAGTTATTTAATATCCTTCCAAGAATTTCATCCTATAAATTCTATAAATTGTTCTTTCATTCCTTAGTTTTTTTATTTTTTTTTCTTATCTCAGTATATTTTATTGGTCAATGTACAAAGTTCTACAATTAACACGATTAAATATATTATTAAAAAAAGTTAGAAAGTTAATCTATTATCTTTCATAATAGAAAAATCTTTTTTATTATTATTAATAATTTCTAAATTATATAATATTAAAATGCTCCATTCGTATTATATGAACATTACTCTTCAAAAAATGATGGATGATTTTTTTAAAAAAAGATTTTCATCATACATCATTATTAAATCTGACGTTTAAATGAAAATAAAAGTGTACATGAATACTTGGATAAAAATAATTATCAGTAATTGTGACACAATTCGTGGTTTGATTGCTGTGATTTTTGTTGAAAGTTAGGTAACCATATCTGATTATTACGATTATAATACTGGTAATAATAATAATAAGATCAATTTAGGTATTACAAAGAATAAATATACTAAAACCAACGAATGAGTTGGATATTTTTTTCGTGGAAACAAACTTTAATTGACAGCCAACTAATCTCATAAAAGTTAAATGACGTGATGAGAATTTAATTAATTCAGTTTATGAGAGAAATAAATTTTATAAATTTTCTTAAAATCTAATTAATTATGCTCTAAATCACTAATTATTTTTTCATTCATTAACAAAAAATCTAGTTCAATTTTTTTATTGTTTAAAAATTAAAAAATATTAATTAGAAAGAGAAAAATATCATGAAAAAAAGAAAGATTGATTTTAATGTTTTTAATTTTCGCAATCAATTTTTTGTCATGACTCTTATTAAATATTAAATGTTAACTCTCTTGGAATATTAATGAGATCAATAGAGATCTCCAAAATGGTCACGTTATAGTAGGTCAACACCTATATCATATTTGATGTTCACGCATCGAAGCTTTATTAGATCTAGCAAGTAACTGATGGTAGAAGATAAACGTTATATAACATGGTTTAATAATAGTGATTTATCGTAGAATACAGCATTTACGGATGAAGAATTTCCTGCAGTTTTGTTCAAGAAAAATGGTTTTGTGCTAAAAGTCTTTCCCTGAGATGTCATTAGCAACAGTTATCAAATGTCGATTACTCATCTCAAGAGTTATTAATCTCACTATTTCAACTAACAAATCTAGCAATTACAACTCAAATATTGATTTATTTAACCATGATTAATGTGGCATTTGGTTTTTATTCACCTATATCATACTACATGGCTTGTAATTCCAAAAAAAAAGGAAGAAAAGATATTTGCTGTCTGAGCAAACAGATATTGGATGTGTAGTACAAAAACATTTACTAAAAAGTCTTTGTTTTAATTGGTACATAATTTTAATTTTATCCTCTGAAATGATACATTACTTTTATAAGTTCAGATTCTCTTTTTATATAATCTTTTTTAGCTCACTCAAGTTTCAAGTATTCTATTAAGTTAATTGAAGTACCAATATTTCAATTTAATACCAAGAGTTATAATTCTATTACCAAGAGTAAAAATTTCATTTATCATATTTATTTATTATTGAGATTTAATTTAAACAGAAAATGAAGTAAAAGTTATCAGGTCTTGTCTTGAAATATTAATTGAAAATTTCAATATTGAATGAATTCATTGAAAATCCATCTGATCATATCTCAACCTATCAATTGAATAATTCATGTTTTAAAAATTATATTTCTTGAACTTACAAAACACATTCTTCTTAATAATGGAAAAATCATGTTTTTGATCTAATTTCTATCACATTTTTATCCAATAAATCTACTGAAAAATGAAAGGTAAAAAATTCTACTACAGTTAGCACTTTTAACTGAATATTATATCGGTATTATTCCAAAAAATCAAATTGAGTTGTTTAAAAAAAATGTCACCTTATTTTTTCATGAGCTCCATTAAATACAATAGTTGACATATCATATAATGATAAAAAATGTATTTTTAATTAAAAAAGTTTTACAATTTGATGATTCCAGTAAAAGATACGAATTCTACTATCTAAGTTATTGCTATCAGAGCAATAAAAATGGTGTAAAATCGTCTTTATAGGTTTATTTACAGTAAATAGAAGTTTCTGAGTACATTCATTTAAAAGCATTTTGAATTATTACATTATTTATGTCACATTATGATGTTTGATGTTTGCAACGTGCACGAATCGACTTGGAAAATGAAAGGAAACTTTCATGTTAGATAAAAAATAATAAATGTTTATGATTGAGGCTTTTACCATAAATCACATATTTATCAGAGATATTTTTCTTATTTCAGTGTATCGCACATCTGAGTGATATTAAAATACACGAAATAAATATTTTTGTTAAAAATGAGAATTAACTGAAATAGAAATAGCACTGTTCAATGTTTATTCATAACATTTTATTCTAATGAGTGAATATTATGGATTGAATTTGATACTCATTACTTCCGCTTTAAAAAATACGTTTTTTATTTAAATAAAATCTAAAATAGAAATTTCAAGTTATTTTTTCCTTGGGGTTTTCATGCTTTAAAGAACAATTTAATTTCATTGAAAGTCTTTTCTTTATATTGTGTAAGCTTTGTTATTATTATATTTCCTCTTAAAATTTGTATGTATAAATTTATACAGAAAATTGTTATTATTATTTTCAGAATTTTGAATTGAATCATTGAATGTGAAGTCTTTCATGGAAAATGATTCAAAAATTAAATTTATGAGTTGTTAAAGGGGACATTCGAGTATAACTCAGTTGTTTCTTCAGACTAAATGTAACTAAAAATTAATTAAATACATAATGAGATGGATATTATTTCACTATAATTCATTTTATAAATCTCTCTAAAAAATTTGAAACAGAGTAATTATCTTACTTTACAGCATGTTAATTAGAAACATTTTATGTTGGAACCATAAAACTTTTACTAGCGTTTATAAAGCTGATAAAAGTTTCGCAACTTTAATTCTCGTTATTATCAAACATACCTGATTCGTCGTAAATATTTACTGTACTTCTAAAAGAAGTAAACAAACAGAGTAGGCATTAGATAAAATCTGTAAAACATTATTATCTAATTACAAAACTATTATTCTTTAAAAAGGAAAATTAACTTGACTTACCACTTTGAAAATTGGTAGTGACAAATCAAAAGCCTTGGATGTAGATACTCGACACTTTATTAAACTGCTAAAAATGATCATCATAAACATTTTTTGGAGATAAAGTGGCTGATCATACCACGGTTCATGAAAAGCTTTATCAACAATTGATAAACGCTGTAAAAATTATATAATCATTTATATTGAATATTAATATAAGATTTGTTTAAACATGTTTAAAATAGTTACTGCGCTTTTTAATTCATCGATACTATAACAAATTAGATAAGTCTCCATGATTATTCCTATCATATATAATAATAATAAAAGTTGTTCAAAGATATCTCCTGAAGCCTGCAAAGTATTACATATTGATCGGATTTTAAAAAACTATGATCAACAAGTTATCTTAGGAGGAATTTTTTAGATTTTCTGTTTCACTTGATCACTCATTCACAATCCAAACTTACTGCCACTATCATAAATGCAGCTGAACACAGTTCCACAGTAGCATGCAAATAAGTTGCTGTAATATTCAAAGAAAATAATGTAGGAAATTCTTTAGTAACTCTGAAAAAAATTTTCAATCAAAAGTTTAATTATTTCTTACAATAAATTATAAGAAAAAAATATAAAGTAGCTTACTGAATCAGAAGTCTCTGCTGGTCTAAAATTATTCGAAGTTTCTCTGCCAATTCATGTTCAGTTGAAGCAAGAAAAACTTCAGCTAATTGATGTTTTATAAATAAATAATCAGCTGTTGAAATTTTTACGAAGTGAATAAGATAAAGATTAATCGCAGCTTTTTTAGCAACAATATAAATGTGAACTATACTTTCAAAAAGAATGACAATGATAAAAACAGCAACGTTTACTCTCCTATCAAGAAGCGAAAAAAAGTCAATGGGTACGGAAAAATCTTCATTTGTAAACTCATCTTTTTCTAAAATATTCATTAATGGCATCATTGACCAAATAAACCCAGTTACCAAACACATTGAGTAGTATGCTTTAAAAATTTTCATCACCGGTTCAATATTACTTGAAATTAATTTTTCTAAAACATTAGAAGGAAAGCTGAGAATTCTATTCAACGTGCCGATTAGCAAACAATATTTATCACGACTATGATGCATGTAAATCAATAAAACCAATATTTCTATTACATCTACCACGGCAAAAAACATGAATTGAATTTGTTCGAACGAAGATACAGAAAAAAATTTTTGAAGTACACCGAATGCATATGCTATAAGGATGATCAAAGTCACATAACTGTATACTTTTTTAGAAATAGTATAATCCTGATTATTAGCAGTCACAGGGAGACAATTCCCTGAAATAGTATTAACAAAGTCATTGAACTTGTTCACGTTATGAAAATTCATCATAGAATAATATTTCTCTTTTTTCTGTCTGATTTTTTTAGAGGAATTAAAGTCTCTATTCATCGAGAACCTATTGCTGATTTTTACCCAGTTATTAACCTCAATCAACTTATAACAATTCCCCTGTATTCAAAGTAATAATGGTTCTTTATTATTCATACTGATCAAGGAAATATCTATAACAATGCTGTTGGAGTATTCCTATCGTATTTAATATGTCTATTGATTTGAAATTTTCTTTCTTAGTGCAAATAATTCAAACTTCGTCTTACGGGGTATAACGATCAAGTTTATGGAGAGGGGTTGTATAGTAGAGGAGAAACAGAATATTAAATTATTTTACATTTCAGTTACTTGCCAGCTCGTTGATGGAAGAAGATGCAAACACTCGAGGATACAATAGTGACAAAGATTTATTTAGAACAAAGTACTTGGTTTCATTTGCAAAGGTACATGTTTCTATTTATTAATACTATTGGATTTTATTTGTAATTATATTCAACATGTCATATTTTTCGTGCTTCATTATGGAGTTTAATACTTGGTTGACATTAAATTAAATTAAATTAAATGAACTGATGAAGTGAAATATGAAGTATATTTCAATTGTTAATTGAAGTAGCATCATGGATAAGTCTAATATCAACAGATGTTGGTACTTGAATTCAGAAATTTGATGTGCAGAAAATGGAAAATATTCTATTCCAAATTAACAACTTATAATTCTATGAATGCAGAATTATTTATCATGATTTATGAAATATTATCAAACATTAAAAAGAGTTCACCTTCGACATAAAAATGACATATGAGCTTTCATTCAAGTCTAGTTGTAAAAACAATATAAAATTTTTTTATTATTATATTTCTCTCTTCGAGTCGTATTACTTTGTTAATTAGATGTAGAAACTACACAATATTTTTATGACAGTTGAAAAAGTACTTTTCTTTCTCGGCAATCCTTATTGAAATGAACTTTTGAATAAAAAGGATAATTTAATTGGTTGAAATGAAGTAATTAAAAAAATGGCAAATGTAGAAAAATCTTTGTATCATAGAAATGAAAAATAATGGATAAACTTATGAAAAGTTTTTAGTTGTTAAAAATTGTTGTTAAATAACGAGAGTCAACTAATTAAGAACTTTTCAGTCTCCAAGATAAGACAGTATTAATTTATTTTATGATTAAACCAATTACTTATACTTTTTCTTCTAGTAATAGTAATTTTTTAGCATTATGTGTAAAAAAAATTGTAATTGTCTAACACTTAAAATTTACTTACTCTCCAACAATGAAATGTTAATTCAAAAGTAGATCCAATCCCAATTCAATTGAGTTGTCAATAATGTAGTATATCACTTGTTTCACACGTACTGATGCTTATAAATTCAGGGATCCAATTCATTGATACTGAGAATCATGAAGTAGAAGTTTCTCTTCATTCATTTAAGGAAAAAATCGTGATATTAAAATAATTCACATATATCTCTTCTATCGATCATTCAGTAAAGTAACTTTCGAATATTACTTCTATCTACCGAATAAAGAGCTTTTCGGGAAAAGTTGATTGAAATTTGTAATGAAAATTGGATTTCCGTCAATACACTTTTCGAATTAATCATTATATCGATTTGATTATATGCTCTGAGATTAATACACTTTGACATTTTATAAAGCACAACAATTTTAGTTGCAAGAATGAACAACGTAAAAGAGCAGTAGAATCTTCCATTTCTCCATCAAACCGAATAAAGTAGAAGTATACAAAGTAATACAATTTAGTAACTAGATCAAATTTGCTCCGTAAGAAAGGTTTTCTGTTCTCTTAAAAAAAAATAAGTCAAAGAAAAAAGTTTGTGTTGTAGAATTGCATAATGCGAGTACAAAATTCTATTCTTTAGTCAATAATTTATCAAGAATCTTACTTTCCTGTAGCTCCAAATAAAAATGAATTGATTATTTTACAGAATTATGTAATCTAAAAATCTTTTTTCCATCATATATCATTTTTTGCATCAATGTCCAGAGGCTTATCTTCCTTTTCTATTATAAAATATGAGCAATACACCGTCAGAAGTTTGTTAGTGTCAGGAGAAATAATCATCCTAATGATACACATGAACTGTCAGCATGATAAATATCGCTCAATTATTCTGATGAATATCTTTTTTAACTCAAGATTAAATATTTTAAAATTGACCTCGTTACAATAACTTCCTAATGAGAAGTTAAGAAATCCTTATTTAATAGTCAAATTTGTTTACAACTCCATACAGCGAACATTCTTGACCTGAAAAAAATTACACCGTTATTGTACAAATTTTTGTATTATATTTTAATAAAACTTAATTCTTATGCAATAGAATAACTTTATTCCTTCTTAACTTTATTAATGACCTATCAAGCTACTGAAATGTAAATTGATTCAATATTTCGTAATTTTGTATTTTAAAAGTAGTGCGCATAAATCAGTAGCACGTCTTCTCAAAATTATAGACATCCTTTAAAAATAATAAATAATTTCCCATACCTTATACTCCACTTTTTACATCTTCCTTCTCCAACGACCTAACAAGTAACTGAAATGCGAAATAATTTAATATTCAGTAAACCCCTCTATTTCAGTCTCTCTTTATAAACGCATTCGTTATATTCTATAAAAAGATTTTTTCCTTCAATTTTCTGTCTAGGAAAAGAAAATTTCAAATCAATATGCATTGTTCTACGCGTTTTCTTGATCGGTATGAATAATAAAAAACTGTAATTACGTTTAATATAGAGGGATGATAAAAAATGATCGATGTAATAACCAGGTAATAATTGCATAAATGCAAGGAAATATTCTAAGACAAAAGGTTGATTTTGCCCCTCTTAAGGAAGTAAGCAGAGAAAAAGAAAAGCTTTTCATTATGTATTTTCATAACGTGAATAAGTTCAATGCTCGAGCTAATACTATTTCAGGAAACTGTTTTCCTATGACTTCAGATCCCAATTCAAATATTCTTGAAAAAGTATACATCACAGTAACTTTATTTATACAAATATTATTTTTTTTAACGATGATCAACAAGGTCATATCTAGTTCTTCATTAGACAGTGCTCAAAATAATGTTATCACCATGCTTGTTGCACTTGAACTTATTGGTGTGTCAATATACATGAATACACAACGTGATAAATATCGGTCGTTAATTTTCAAAATTAACCTTATTCTAAAACATTCATCTCATAATTTGAAACAGCTTGTTTTAGATAATTTTGAGCCTACAATGAAAGCATTTAAAATTTTTTACTTTTCATCAATCATAGCTGTGTCTATTTGGACATTCCAACCATTGCTTATAATTGGAGAAAAAGATATTTTTACAACAAAAGATTATCAAGTTGATGTGAATTTAATATTTTTGGGCGACGAATTCGGAATTGGTTTTTTTCTATTTGGACTTTTTTTTCAATCTATCGCACAAATATATCTTTCTTGTAAAAAATCTGGTCTTAATCTTTATATTATTCACTTTGTTCGAATTTTAACAGCTGAATATCAGTACCTACAAGACAATTTGAGTCAAGTAGTACATAACTCGATGAGTAATAAATTTGATGAAAAATTGAAACTCATTTTGGAGCAGTACAGTATTATAGTTCAGTAAGTAAGCAAAAACATTTTATTTCATGTTCTAATAGCTTCTTATCTTATTAATTTATTAAATTATAGAATATCCAAGGAATTACCTCAACTTTTTTCTATCAATATAACCATGACTTATATCAACTCTACTATTAAATTATCTATTTTGGCATACAAAGCAGTTCATGTTCGTTTCGAATGATTTGTTTATTATTTTTTGAGAGAGCACATATAAGTTTTTATTTACCTTAATGAATATATATATGTCCTCTTGAAAGTATAATACAATGAATTATTCAACAATGTTTTATTTCATAGGGTTCAAAAAATTTTGTAGAAGTACTTTTAGTGTTATTATATACATCAGGAATAATTACAGAAGTTTATTTAATGTGTGACAGCATCGACCTGCTCAAAGAATCGGTAACCAGTTGGACAAATTTCTAAAAAATTTTTGATAAATAAAATGTCAAACAAAAATTAATATGTTATTATAGAGTACATCAATTTTTGATCAAGCTTTTCATGAACCTTGGTATATACACAACTTATCATTAAAAAAAATTTTTTTATCAATGGTGTTTACAAATACAATGGAATGTCGATTGACTACTTGTAAACCAACAGATCTTACTTTACCTTCTCTCAAAACCGTAAGTTATGTAAATTTTCTCATAGACATAAAATAAACATATCTTTTTAATAAATGAATTTTTTAGATTCTGAGTAATGCATATTCCGCTGGTTTACTACTAATGAGAATGCAATGAAAATAAAAAAATAAAAAAATAGCTGACATTTTTTACATAATATGTAAAAGAGAACTTACCCCGTCTGCTCCACGTTAGAATAAAAAAAACCACTGTCCAGATTCATACAAAGTTTGACTGATTTAAAAACTGTCAAGTTTCAAAATTGAATAAAAACATTCTTTTTGTTATATTATTTTTTACCAGGTCTCTTTTAGACTTTAACTACTTCACTATGAACAGATTAATGAGCTGCTTAAAAATAAAGTGATTGAATATTCAACCATTTCTTCCCCTCTTTTGTACTATTGCCAATTGTTACAATTCTTCGAGATGCATTATACTTAATCATTTGCAGAATAAATTCTTGAATCGATTTAATTATACAGTAGAGAAGTGTATTGAAGGTAATATTCTCTTTACAATCAGTATTTCTCTATTACTTCCCTTGATCAGTCTGAATAATGAAGTACCGTAATTATACTGAATGCAGACATAGCTTAATAACATGATCGATAGAATGACCAGGTGTGAATCAACTTGATATAAGGTAATTTTCTGTTAGAAGAGTAACTGAAAGCGCTTATTATGAATTTTCTTAACGTGAATAAGTTCAATGCCTTGACTAATGATTTGTCTGGCAACTGCTTTCCTGTTCAGTCTGATGATAAACAGATAAGTAACTTGCGAAGAGCTTATATTATCGGAACATTTTGTTACATTCTCATTTACTATGCATCATCAATTAAAGGTTTGATATCCTTTCCCACACTGGAAAGTATTCAAGATGGTAGTATAAATTTACTTGTTTTATCCGAAGTGATTATTTTGACTGTCTATATGAATTATCACCGTGATAAATATCGTTCGTTGATAGCGAATATTAATACAGTTTTAAGCTCCGAATCTAAAACTTTGCGAGATATTACTTTTGATTTTGTTAATCCTGTGATGAGAATATTTACATATTATACAATTGTAGCTGTTGGTTCCGTTGTCATCTGGGTTTGTATGCCAATGTTGAAAGTTTTTGATAAAACTATATTTACAATTGAAGATTTCCAAGTTCCAATTGATATTTTTTTTAATAAAAATTGTGGAATTAGTGTTTATGTTATTGTTACTGCTCTAGGAGCTATTGCCAGTGGATATACAATTTTTAAAAAAATTGCCATTGATATTTATGTTTTATATTTTATTACACTTTTGACAGCAAAATATGTATATGTCCAGTATCAATTATCTGTAATATTTTCTGATTTAACGAATGAAAAATCAATTGAAGTGGAATTGGAACAGCTTTTGCATCAATATAGCATTATAATTAGGTAAGTAAAAGTATTAACTTAGATTTTGTAATCCTATTCCAAAATTAAATAATTTGATTAAAATGAATTAGCAGTAAAAGAACTTTTGCACGTGGAAACTTTTTCATTAATCGAATTTATCAGAAAGCATTTGGAAATAATTTTTCTCGAACTAAACTATTCTATTATTGTTTTTTATCAATAAAATTAATAAATTAAATCATTTTTAGTGCTGCTCATAAATTGAGTAAACTGTTATTCATCAATGTTGCAGTAACTTACATCAATTGTACTTTAAAATTTTGTTTTTTGGCCTTCATGGTGATAACTGTCAGTATTAAATGGATTCACGTTAGCTGATAGATAACAATTCTGTTTAAAATATCTGTCATTAATACTGACTTTTTAAGAAGTTTTATTAAATTATGATTTTTACAGATACCTGGAAATTATTTCTCAAAAATCCTCGTCGTTTCTTACAGCTGTGGATCATTGGTAGAAGTCTATATTTTTTGCTTTAGAGTCAATCGTTTAGTAGAAGTGGTAATTTCAATAAATAAATAAAAAACAATTAGTCAAACCAAAAGAGTAATATTTGATAAAAATATTTTATAGAGCGCATCAATTTCTGATGAAGCTTTCTACTCAAATTGGTATTGCCAAAAGCGTTATTTCAGAAAAATCTTCACCATGCTTACGATGACAAATATGATGAAGTATCGACTATCTATTTGTGAATCAATTAATCTTTCATTACCAGCTTTTATGACCGTAAGTATTATTTGCATAATATTTAAAAATTTTTTACAAAGAAACAAAATTATTTTTCTGTTTTTTAGATATTGAAAAATGCATACTCCATTTGTTTACTTCTGTTAAGAATTAAATGATTTTTTAGAGTTGATTTAGAAAAATTGATAATTGTTGAAAAAATGTATTATACTTCATTTCGAATGAACAAATAATAAATTATTCTTTTTTTATAAATAAAATAGTATAGAAATGCAGTTAATAATACCAATAAGTTTTTCAAACCTAAAAAAAGTGGGCATAAATCAGTAGCATATTCTCGCAAAATTACAAACATCCTTTAGAATTAAAAAATATTTTTCCATACCTGATTATTCACTTTTCACATCTTTATACTTAAGGAAAAGTCACTGGAAATTCATTGTCTAGATTTAAAAAAATAGTCAACTTTCGCAATTGGACAAATAATGTTTTGTCGTTGTATCATTTTGTACAAATTCTCCTTCATACCTCAATCACTTTACCATGAACAGGTGAATGAACTGCTAAAAAGTAAAATGATTTAAAATTAAACAACATCTTTCTCCCTTCCATACTACTATCAATTATTAAAATTCTTCGAGAAGTATTGGCAGAATAAATTCTCGAATCGATTTAATCATATGGTAGAGAATTACATTGGAGAAGATATAATTTTCTTTACAATCAGCATTTCTCTATTACTTCCCTTGATCAGTCTGAATAATGAAGTACCGTAATTATACTGAATGCAGACATAGCTTAATAACATGATCGATATAATAACTAGGAGTAAATCGTTTCACTAGCAGAATGGTGATTGAGAAGACTCGATAAAAGCCCTTATTATGAATTTCCTTAACGTGAATAAGTTCAATGCCTTGGCTAATGATTTGTCTGGCAACTGTTTTCCTGTTCAGTCGGATAATAATCAGATAAATAGTTTACAAAAGATTTATAGCATTGGAACTTTCTTTTATCAAGTAGCATATTTTGTATTAACGTTTCAAGGAGCTATATCTTTTCTTACATTGAAAACTGTACATGATAGTGTTATAACTCTAATGGTTTCAGCAGAAGTTATTATTTTGACAATACATATTCACTATCATCGACACAAATACCATTCATTAATTACCAATTTCAACTTAATCCTTAATATCCAATCTGATGTTTTGAAAGATTTTATTTTTAACAGTGTCAATCCTATAGTAAAAGTATTTAAAATGTATACATTGTTTTCAATGAGCTCCATTATCATCTGGGCACTCATGCCAATTCTTGCTGTTTTTAATAAAAATAACTTTACAATGAATGATTTTCGTCTTCCAATTGGCTTTTTCTACTGGCAATCTTTTGGGATTGAAATTTTTCTTACTGGTTTTATGATTCAGCTTGTGGGCTGTATATATAATGGTTTTAAAAAAGCTGCTATCAATATTTATATCGTTCACTTTATTGCACTTCTAACAGGCCAATACTTGTATCTTCAATACAGATTAGCTGCTATATTTCATAATTCAACGAATGAAGAATTGATGAAGGAATTAAAGCAGCTTTTGAACCAACATCGGATTGTTGTTAAGTAAGTTTAAATATTGAATGTCATTTTAAATGTAGTTTACTAATTCTTATGTACATTGTTTGTAGGATTGCTAAAGAATTCCCGAAACTCTTTTCTATTAATACTGCAATAACTTACATTAATGCCACTTTAAACTTTTGTGTCATGGGTTTCATGTTATTAACTGTTCGTTTCATCAATATTAATTATTTTTAATTAATTAATTTCTGTTTTATTTAGTAACTAATGAATTTTAACAGATGTCAGGAAGTTATTTTGAAAGGTCTTTAGTAGCTACATACTTTGGAGGACTTTTCATTGAAGTTTACATTATGTGTGCTAGTGTTGACCGCTTGCAAGAATTGGTAACTGAAAAAGAAAGTGAAAAATCATAAAACAAAAAATAATACTATATGTATGCATTTTTAGAGTGTATCAATAACTAAAGAAGCATTTGGAGAACCTTGGTACGACAGAGAACTCTATATACAAAAATTATTTTTAATAATTATGAGCACTAATATTATGGAATGTAAACTGTCTTCATGTGGACCTATTAATTTAAGTTTGGTCAATTTAAAAACTGTAAGAATATTATTTCTTGAATTTTTGTTCTGAAATGATCAGTTGAATAATAATGAAAAATTTTTCAGATTTTAAGCAATTCATATTCTGCTTGTTTGATACTTTTAAGAATGAAATAAAAATTTATGATGAAATAATTTTCATATAGAACGCAAAACATAAATCAAGTATGTGAAATGACATAAAAAATTTAATAATTTTACACTTGAAAAATACGGTTGCATTAATTTTCTTGCATGTTCATTATTTATTTAAAAAGAAAATTTAATGTTGATTAAAGCTTATTTTAAAAATAATTTAATGCACTTATTAACATTTATATTGAATAAAAATTTATTTCAATTCGATTTAATCAATAAAATTGTACTTGTGTATATTGTTTTCAAAAATTTATTTACTATCTTGTCATAGTTTACTCCGTTTCTTTTTATGTCTATGGTATGTACAATATTCTTATTCGTTTAATACTAAATATATACATACGTAGATACTAAAACTTGATGATGATTGTCTTAAAATAAATAGTTTTCCATATCCACAATAACAATAACATTATAAAGACTTTAATAGTCAGCAGCATTGCTTGCCAAATAATCACGTCGGCCGATATTAGAAGCTTGTTTATTTTGTATGGCCTCCAATTTAGGACATTCAGTAATTCTATGACCAAGACCACCACAATAACTGCAGCCACGTTCATCTCCCAAGTTAAGATACTTCTCATTTTCGGAGCAAAGTTCTAATAAGAATGGTGGAACTCTTTGTTTTGCTTCCATTAATAAATGTTTCAGATCTAATAAAACAGATTCATCATTTGATTTATTAATGAATGTTGTAGCTATTCCAGTTTTTCCAGATCGTCCTGTTCTTCCGATACGATGAACATAATTTTCTACATCATCAGGCATGTCATAATTAATAACATGTTGAATATTAGCAAAATCTAAACCCTTAGATGCAACATCAGTGGCAACTAAAACATCTTTACGACCAGCACGAAAAGCTTCAACAGACCTAGATCGTTCTTCTTGATCTTTACCACCATGAATAGCAACTGCTTCAACACCTTTGAGTAACAAATACTCATGAATAGCATCCACGTCTTGTTTTTTCTCAGCAAAAATTAATACTGGAGGAGTAGTCTTTTGCAAACACTCTAATAGATAAACTATTTTAGCTTCTTGCTTAACATATTCAACTTCTTGAATAACATTCATAGAAGCTGCACCAGCACGTCCGACATTAATCGTTACAGGTTTAACTAAAGCTGATCGAGCAAAGTTTTGAATTTTTCTAGGCATAGTGGCAGAGAATAGAAGAGTTTGTCTTTGACCACGGAAGAAAGAAAATATTGTACGAACATCCTCTTCAAATCCCATATCAATCATCCGATCAGCTTCATCCATACAGAGGTAACGACATGCATTCAATTTCACCATTTTTTTATCTAACATATCCATAAGTCTTCCTGGAGTTGCAACCATTATATGCACACCTTTACTAATTATATCTAGTGATTCAGATACTGGAACACCTCCGATAGCGAGACAACTTTTTATTTCTGGACAATGATGTTCTCGCAAACAATTTGTGTAATATTGAATAATATCATACGTTTGTTTCGCTAATTCTCGAGATGGACAAATAATTAGACCATATGGACCTTCATTGCGAATAAATGGCATTCCGACTTCTTGCTCCAAACAAAACATTATTAGTGGAAGTACAAATACTAGTGTTTTACCACTGCCAGTGAAAGCTATTCCAATCATATCACGACCAGATAAAACAGTTGGAATTCCTTGAACTTGAATAGGTGTAGGTTTAACAATACCTTTTTTTTCTAAGCCATGAAGTATTCCACGATGCAATTTCATTTCTTTAAAACTTCTCAATGGCGGTGGCACATTATCACCTTCTACTAAAATCCTCAATTTTCTTCTAATCCTTTCATGTCTTGCTTCACCAAGTGCTATAACTGCTCTTGGTGGACGCCAGCAAGTTTTTATAGGTTCATCATATTGAATACCTTTCGCTAACTCTGCTACTCCCATCAACGCTTTATTTTCAGCAACACTTTCAAGAATTTTTTCTTCTTCTTTCAATTGTTTTTCCAGTGCACTTTCTTTTTTAGCTTCAGCTAATTTTTTTAACTCTGTATGTTGGTCTAAAAGTGAAATGTTTGATTTTCTGCCCCACACTTGGCCCTCATCTTCATCAGCTTCATCCCTCTCATTTTCACTACTACTTTTTCCTGCAGATCCACATCCTTCCTCTTTTAATTGTCCTAGTCGTCCTAATTTCATCAATTGTTGTTTTTTACGTTCTTTGACAGGAACATAAGGAACATAGTTGTCGTCTGAATCAGATTCACTACTGTTTGAATTATTTTTGATATATCGCTGTTATAGAAATGTTTCATTAATATTTCAAAAACCGTTAAGTAAAAATAATTATTTTATTTAAATATTACCTTTTTGGATGACGATTCTTTGTCTTTTGAACTCATTATTTTATAAAATATCAACGAAACTCAACTAAAAACGTTTTGTTTACACAAACATATGAGTTGACTGAACTTTAAAAACATAACCTTTAAGTTTTAGTACTTGAAAAGGCCGTATCGTAGCGCTGATGTCCGAACAGATGGGTGACCGGAAAATATGTTGGATATGTTGAACTGTTGATATTTGAGCATTCGAAATATTTTGATTGGCGAGTGACGGGAAAGGTTGATTGTTTTTTACAATAATAATAGCTCCAATAGAGGATGGCAGTCTCGGTGATAGGAAGAAGACTTCGTGCTACAGTGCCGGTGATCGGGAAAACAAATTTACCGATTCTTACAGTCGCCCGGTAGACGACAAAATTATTTCTAAAAAAAAAAATAAAATTGAATGAGCATCTTAAATATGCAGACTGGTCTGTAAATGATTTTCCTTTGAACTCTTTGTACAACAATCTTCTTTGTCTTACTTTCAGGTTACTGTCAATATCAAAAATATGTCGAAACAACGAAGGATTTCTCAGCAAATTGGGAGTCAGAACTATGGAGCAAACGAAACAACCACACTCTCGAATGTTATCAGACAAAAAGGCTATTTATGCTCTTTACACACACAACATACGACCTGATTCCATCGACAAATATTTTGCCAATTAGTGAGTACAAGTCTTAATTCGCTTGTTAACTAATTTGTTCTCATCATCGCCTTCCTTCAGTCAAGAACACGTTAATCTGATTCATTCCAAAAAAAATGAGCTACAATGTGAATTAGTTGGTTCCTGGACTGTTGAAGTTGGAGATCTAGATCAAGCTCTTCATCTTTGGCAGTACAATGGAAGTTTTGAACGAGTAGATAAAGCTCAATTGGTTTTATCCAAAGACGAGGTATAATTACTGAATCATTTATTTAACTATCAGCATCCCACGATAAAAGAGAGAGAAAGAAAGGGAGTGAATCTTTTAAGTAACAAAAATAATTTTTTTAGTCTTATCAACGATTACTCAGGGAACGTGGCAATTTTTTGCGATCTCGGCATTTACAATATGTATATCCATTCAGCTATTGGCCTGAAGCAGTTAAAAGAGAGGGCCCAAATATATATGAAATACGTAGCTATAGATTGAAACCAGGGACAATGATTGAATGGGCTAATAATTGGGCAAGAGGTATAACATATAGAAAAAATAATGATGAACCTTTTGCTGGTTTCTTTTCACAAATAGGACGGCTTTATAATGTTCACCATATTTGGTGTAAGTATGAAAACTTAATATGTTAATTATTAAACAATTTATTATCAATTTACTACTTAAAGGTTACAAGGACCTTCAGTCAAGAACAGAGACTCGAGAAAGTGCTTGGCGTTCACCGGGATGGGATGAATGTGTATCTTATACTGTTCCACTAATACGAGAGATGCACAGTCGTATTCTCAAACCTACGTCTTTTTCACCCACTCAATAAACTCAATGGGTTATTTTTTAATGACAAAACAGTCATGCAGCAAGTAACATTCTTTATTAATTTTTATGTGAATATTATTACGAATCAATTTTATTTTTTTTAATAACCATTTTTTTGTCAATTAAATTTTTATGTCTGAATGTACTCATACATAGGATTGTGAGATAATTACTGATTTATCTTATAGAGATGTTGAAGGAAAAGGAATATTATATTAAATAATACAATTGACTGTATATTGTTGCGGATATAAATGCAATGAAATGATATTTAAAACAATATTTCTCAATAGATGATTTCTTTTTATTTCTATCTAATCAGCATAATGTTTGTCTCCAGATGGCCGGAGTTGCAGTCGCAAACACAAAAAAAAATTAACTGGTCGCGCAGATACGTATTTTTTTTTTTTTAAACTTTTTAAACATTGGTTTAGTGTAAAAATGTATTTATACATTCATTAAACTTAATCACACAATCATTACCATAATATTTTCTATAAATTGCGATGATATTTTTAATAACGAAGAAATTAACATATAAATTATTTTCTTCAATAACGGAATATCAATTCACATTTTAAAATTCAATTTTATTTCTTAATTAATTACTATGAAAATGATTTTTTGAAATATTTTGGAAGATCCTGTCATGGTGAACTTTAAAGGCAAATGAAAGTCTTACTTTACTTTTATTTTTTTCATTGATACTGATATATTCTTACGCACGAACAACGCAGCAAATTGAGGCATTATTCGCTATGATTTCACCATCGTGCTTTGGGAAGTTAATTAAGCAGTTCTTTATTTTTTTTTTTTTTTCTTAAAGATTGACCTATGTATAAATAGCGAACTTATGTCTCCAAATGCCGACAATAAAAAAGTTATTTTTCCTAAATGTTTCACGGCAATGATAGCAAAGTGCAATAATAATATTACTATCCAATATTACTATCAATATAGTTACTAAAATTATTGTTGATATTATTTTTAATGTTCTTATCGATATTATTAATTATTATTATCGTTATTAATATTATTATTATTATCAATATTATTAATTATTATTAATATTATTATTGGAGTCGTATTAAATCTATTAATGGTTGATCGATATACTTGTAGCAATCACTTATAATACAAACAAATGTCAACTTTTGGAGATAATATGTTTGGAGCAGATCTTAAAAATACGGTCACTACCAAATGACGATGTTTTTGTTTGTGACACACCATTCTTTTGAATCATTCATGCTCGCTAGATTTTTCATTTCATATAAAGTATGTACACGACGTATTATGATAATGAGAGTCAGGTGATTGTAACACTTTTTTTTTTTTTTAAAAAAAACTTTCTTAATTAAGTAACATTATTATTGTATTGGGCAAGTTTTTGTGACTTTAAAATGTGAATTTTGTAAAAAATGCAACACGCCCTCTGTTTATTGCACTAAATTACAAATGTTACTTTAGGGAAACACTAGCAAATATTTAAAAGAACATTTAATTAAAAAATAAAACTCGTTGCTTGACTTCGTTTCCTTTGTTTCCCTAACATTTTAGAATACACATAATAATTGGCATCTTACATAAAAATTCTGGCACAATCATCTGATTCTCGTTTAATAAACGATTACAAGACTCACATAGAATAAAAAAAGAATGACGGAAGTAAATGATCGTCAATAAACTTTGAGACTGAGGTAAATGAAAGTTATTAATGCATCATAAACGTTTTTTTTTTAAATGAGATGAGATAAAAAAAAAAAATTTTGATGGACGACTCGATAGTTGATACTACTCATATACTACACTAATATGTTCGTAAGAAACTTTTCAATTTTTATCATGAGTTTTTTTTTTGTCAACGTCAATGCTAATAAAGTTTCTATGTCAAAGATGTCACAAGATTATTAGCTCGTTTGGTACGAGTCGTCATAAGACATACACATTGTATATTGTCAAATAATTAGATACTATTAGGTGGAAAAGATGTAGAGCTATTACTGTGAGCTAAACTTAACATGGAACCACTGAGACTTTCATCATCTGGATAAGATTCTTTTGATGCTTCTGCTATTGCCAGGGCACTATAATATAAGGAATATTAATTAGTAAGTTGAAAAATTTAATGTCAAAGTAAAGAAAACAAACAATAAATTGAGATTGAACTCACCTGAAACCAATTCTTGCACTCTCTTCATCGAATTGTTGTAATTCACGTTCCTGTCTTTCATGTAACAACCGTATCCTTTCACTTCGCTCCTGAAGGAACTCCTGAGTTTCTAATTCCATTTTTTGTTCAAGTAAAGCCCTTCTAACTGATACACGATCTTCTAACTCTCGACGTTCACGATTTCTCTGTGCTTCAGCTTGCATCTTATTCTTTGACTGATATGCCATGAGAATTTCCAATTCATAATTGAGTCGGTCTTTCAGTTGATGACATTCAACCTCTTGCGATTCATCTAACCTGATACTCTGTTTTTGCAACATTTCAGCAATGCTCTGCTCATACTGATCACCAAGAAGTGCAAGTTTACGTCTTTGTTCCTCTTTTAATTTTTTTATCACTGTTTTTTGTTCATCCTTGGGAGTGGACTGGAGTATCTGAGCTTTTAAAGCTTTATATTGACGAGTTTGTATCTTGCACGTTTCTCTAAACTGCTTTCTTATTTGCATTTCTTTTTGTTTTAAACTCTTAGGCTGTTGTTTCAATTCAAGTGCATGCTTCTTTCGTAAATCACGTTCAGAGCGTTGCATATACTCCTGTTGATTGCACAGTTCCGTAGCATGCTGTCGCTGTATTTGCTCTTCACGTAATGAATGTACAGCACGTTGTTGCCTGTATTCGAGCTCTTGCGTCTTCTCATGATGCCTTAAAAGCATTGCGTGCGCTTGCTCCAACTGTTGTTGACGTTTATTGAGTTCTTCTCTGAGTAATTCTTGCTCGAGGCTATGGAAAATGAGCAATTTTTTTCTACGGAACTTTCTTATCTCCAAATCGAGATATTCACGTTGTCCCCGAGCAAGCCGCTGTTCCTCTTGAGCTTCCATCTGTCGTAAATTATCTTTTTGACTTTGTAAGGTGGCATCACGTTGTCTTTTGGGCGTAACTTCATCCTGTGAGAGTTCTTTCTTCCATCTCTCTTTATACGCTTTATATTCTCGTTTTTGTTGTGCCTCAAGCGCTTTACGATCAGCTTCTTGACGGCTTATTATTTCTTTCTGAAGCTTCTTCTCAGCATTTTGATTTTGTTTTAACTTACGCTCTAATTCTTGTATGTGCCTTAATTGTAACTTTTCAAGATCTTTGCTGAATTGCTGTAACAGCGTTTCATACTCTTTATCCAACAATTGTTTATGGGATTCAACCTCCATTTTACAACGTTCTTCAAGCTTAACTAGTGCACCTTGATGTTCTCTTCTCATTCTCTTATAACCGCTCATTTGTTCATGCATTTCTTCTTGCATATGTTCCTTTTGTTGTTTTGTAACAATTGAAGTAGTCCTTATTGTTGCAAAATTATTGGCACCATGCTCCAGTAGATTGGCAGTAACACCCGCAGACGCTTTATGACGGTTTCGCACAGATCCAGATGAATAATCGTTTGCATCTGCATTAGGCAGTGGTAAACTATTTGTCGAAGAGCTCTGAGAGCTTGCTGATACACCCATTGAATGAATAGAGTGTTCGGAAGTGATTGAATTGCTCTTACTACTGTCTCCACCTGTTTGCTCATCAGGTGTATCTATACATAATAAAATTGTGTAATTAGATTATATAAAATTCATCTAATAAATAGAACATAAAAAATACAATTATCCTCACCATCCGCGTCACCAACATTACTTTCAGTTTCGCATGCATCAATCATCAATATTTTCTTCATTTTCCGATAGTTCAAATTATCCAGTTCACGCACAGCCGCTTTTGTTCTTTGTATAAGGTCAATTAAAACTTGTGGTGACCGTGTCCGAGTAACAAAGGAATGCTACAAGATTTAATCAACCAATTATAATAATAATTACGTCAATTCTCTTACAATATTATCAAATGATAAATTGGAAAAAATGATACAAAAAATAACTTACCGATAAAAGTTTACCAGAGGAGGGTCTGTCATTTGGACTTTTTATTAAACAAACTTCAACAAAAGTAACAAAAGTATTTGACCAATCAGGAGAATTCAACGTCGGCGTATCATTCTGGGCAATATGATAGAGTGCACTCATTGCATTCATGTTGAAGTACGGTGGCTTCCTTTCCGCTACAGATAAATTGGTTAGTCATTAGAGCACTTAGACAATATAGTACCTGGTGGAAATAATGAAAAACAAAAAACAAAAAAAATTTACTGGCAAAACGAACCTTACCCAATTCGATACATGTGATTCCAAGCGACCATACGTCAACTTTTCCATCATACTGGCCCTCATCCATAGCTAATATTACTTCCGGAGCCATCCAGTATGGTGTACCCACAAAACTATTTGCTGGACACTTGATACTTGCTGATCCAAAGTCAGCAAGTTTAACTGTACCATTCTCTGTTAGGAGAATGTTACCTGCCTTAACGTCTCGATGTATTCTACCTAAAGAGTGTAGATAATGTAATCCACGTAATACTCCCTCACAAATTGCTGCTATTTCATCCTCCTTCAGCGGACGCTTGTGAACTTCAATTATATCAGACGCTGAACCGAGACAATATTCCATCACCAGCTTTAAAAAAAACAATAATTAAATTAGCGAGTTAGGGAAAGAAGCAATGAGAAAATATGAATTATTAAATTTTATACCCATGCTGTATGGTCTCTGAGGTAGCAACCCTTGTATTCAATAGTATTTGGATGATTGAGTTGTCGCAGGAAACGAATTTCCTTGAGAATATCCTGCCACTTCTCCACAGTTTGCTTGCCGAGATATGACATTTTTTTAATCGCGACGATTTCCTTCGTAAGTAGACATCGCGCATAATAAACTGCGCCAAAACTGCCATGTCCAATTTCCCGTAGGTCCTCAAATATCTTTTCCGGATCATTTTTTTCGAAAAGTTCAGCAATCTCGGGATCCTTAAGACTACCAGGTCTTGGAATAGCTGGCATAGTCAATAGAATTTAATATTTGATGGAATTTTTGTAAACTTGTTTCTTCTGCAATGACGTGGGTCCTTGCACTCTACCGCTTCGTACCGCGTGTCTTTCTTTTCATGTCAGTCCATCATCAGAGTTATCGACAAGTTTATATGAAATGCCTGAATAGGAAAGATAATAAAATTATAATTAATATGAAATAGTTAATAGAAAAGTATATCTTAAAGTAATAAATATATAATACAGATAAGAAAAGATTTTTTGGGAGCTGGAATAATTTAGTGACTAGACGACGTCATTTTGAAATGTGTGACACATATCCTCGAGTGGCTGCGGTTGCAAATAAGCGAGAAATCAAGGCTTGATCGCGTGAAGATTGCTTAATAAAAATATATATCTTTCTCTCTTAGTCTCATTCGCCCTCATGACTAATGAGTGAGACGAGGAAGAAAAAAACGTCTATCACGATTACCAAGTAGTATATCTAATGTGTCATTACAATGAAGTTTGGCAGAACATCTTACCAGTGACCGTGGCATTGGCCGCGAATCGACCTGGTTGAGATGTTTTCACTGAAGTTGATAGTCAATACCAAACATCATATTAAATATTTCGCTTGATATATAGGCTGAGGAAATACATAAATAAGAGCTGGATACCTCGAAAAGTGGGATCGTCAGGCACAAAAGGAGCCTTTGGGAAATTAACGCACGACTTTCTGCATACAGTGCCTTATTCCTCAGATATTATATAGCGTTACATTAATGTTCATAGAGAGCCAACCACAACAGCCAACACCACTAGCAGAATGAGAAGGAAGATGAATAGGAGGTGAGATACGGGTGTCCCACAATTTATGCCAGGGGATATTTTGTCACTTGATAAAAAGCTACGAGTAATATTCACCTACAAAATGGCGATAATGTGAACAGAGACATGCGCGCGACCGCTGGATACTTCAATTGTACCCTTTCACGGATTCACTCGACAATATTTATCACAAATCACGTCGATCACAACAGACATTGCTGTGCCATTTTCGTCAACCAACTTTGCCGTGCTTTGAACGGTCCAAGAGTCTTGTATCTGTATGTACACGCCCCGATATGTACGTGACACGCACGCATGCACGATTCTTACAGATTCACACACGCGCAAACCTCTTACTATTTTCTATGCAAGTGCACTCATATATTATCAGTGTCGATCGCCAATCGTAAATCACAACAGTCTAATTGCTTGATTCATTTAATTTATTCAAACTAAACTACCTTTTTCTTACGAATTCTTACACCAAATAGAACGTTGTGTATGTTTCTGTGTAAACGAATTTCTTTACCAACCATTTTATTGTGTTTCATTAGTTCGCTCTAATGGTTACCGATGTCGCTAGCAGTTTAATCCTCTTCGCGCGATTGTTATTTACATTCAAATTTTTCTAACCTTTCGGTATCTAAATTTTAAGTTTAACCATTTTTTTTTAATAACTGTAAAATTAATAATTTTTTAAAAATGCCTCCAAGTCCATACAACCGTAGAAAGAAACGAAAAAATAGTAATTATGAAAAAGATATAAATGGAATTACTGAATTAGTGTATGAATTTTTACGTCAAGTGTCAACATCAAATGCTTTATCACGTCGTCGAAAAAATGCTTTATATAATTTTCGAAAGACTAATACAATCAGAAAAAGGCCTGATGTCAAAAAATAATTAAATATACCTGAAACATCCATTAAAAAAGATATTTATATTCCATTTAATTTGATTCCATTAAAAATAATTTATATTGATCATAATGGCAATTGTGAATTATTATTACTAGGATGAGTATGAATTTTTAAATACCTTTTCCTGGACATGAATGCGTGCAAAAAACAATGTGTATGAGAAACAGTAACACTTGTCATGATCTTCCCTGATTACTGATGAGGTTAGAAGCTTTTGCAAAACATCAGGTGTTGGTTCTCACAGTTACGACAATCTCTGAACGATCTGATCACGTTATACAATGTACACGAGTTTATACTAGTCCAATGCAACAAAGGTAATTTCAGTCTATAAAGGCCATTGAATCAGTCGTTACCAATAAACCTGTCAAGGAGATGAACTCTTTGAGTCGATCAAGGCATCATCGAAGTGAAAAGAAACCTATACCTGAGAACAAAAAAGACGCCAAGTATTACGAACGCCGCAAAAGAAATAATCAAGCTGCTAAAAAGTCTCGCGATGCTCGAAGAATGCGTGAAGATATTGTAAGTTTTAATAATTTTTCCCTCTCTATAAATTAAAGACTTGATTATTTTTATTTGATTACATGTTTCATTTTAGATTGCATTGAGAGCACAATTTTTGGAAAATGAAAATGTATTTTTATGGAAAAAAGTAGTGTTATTATCTCAAGAGTTAGAAAAACTAGTGGCTTTTGTTCAAGAACTTCAACGAAATATACCTGACCTGAGAAGTAATCACAGCTTGTGGTTCAGTAATTATTTACAAACAACATATATTCCAGAACAAACGTCATGTTGTATGAAGAATACTCATGGCACAAGTACAGAATATCCTACATCAGTTGAAAGTACTACGACTAGCGTGACAGCATTAACTACATTTATCTCACGACTCTCATCACAATTACCAACACTATCTACTTTGTAAAATCTATATATTCCTAGAGACCTCCAGTTAAATACATTTGCTATATTAAAAGGTTTTTCGTTTAGTTTTTGAATTGAATTTAAATAAAATTTAAGGAACAGTCATTTAATATTTTTAAATATTACGTCAGTGTAATAAGAATTAATAAATAGCGCCATCAATGTTTAAAATTATTAGTAAGATCAATTCTGACTCAGGAGGTAGTGCAGGGTTCTGTTGTTAGTGTAGATCATATTTTCAGAATCTAGATCCTTGACGCGTCTGTCAAAATCTATGAAATAATAATGGGCCTTTTTGGAAAAACTCCAGAGAAAAACCCTAAAGAGCAGGTTAGATAACTATTCAATTGATTAATTTTATTAATAATAATCAATAAAAATTTTTACAGGTACAAGAATGGACTCATAAATTAAGAAAAGAAAGCTATCAACTAGATCGACAGGTTAGGGGTGAGTCATTACTCAAAAAAAATACAATAGAAGATCAACAATATCTAACTAAACATTATTTTGATAAGATAATAATTTAATTTGCTAAAATGTTTTTAACATGATCAATATTTTTTTGGAGTTATGACGGTTTCATATATTTTTTAGCTATTCAACGAGAAGAGGAAAAAGTAAAAAGATCCTTGAAAGAAGCAGCTAAAAAGGGGGACAAGGATGTTTGTAAAATCCTTGCCAAAGAAATCATCCGTGCACGAAAAGCATGTAATAAAATATACACGTCAAAGGCACACTTAAATTCAGTTTCTTTACAAATGAAAAATCAACTGGCTGCAATTCGAGTAGCAGGTTCAGTTTCAAAGTCAACCGAAGTTATGCAGGCTATGCAAGCTCTTATAAAAGTACCCGAAGTAGCAGCTACGATGAGAGAATTGTCTAAAGAAATGATGAAAGCAGGAATTATTGAAGAAATGCTCGATGAAACCATGGATTCGATAGAAGACTCCGAGGAAATGGAGGATGAGGCAGATGAGGAAGTTGATAAGGTAAAGAATGTAAAAGAAAATTCTCATAGATGAATTATTAAAATATTTTATTCTTCTAGATTTTATGGGAACTCACTGCTGGGCAATTAGGTACTGCACCTGCAGTTGTAACAGAAACCCCTGGTGCTTCAACATCTAAAGAAGAAGTTGAAGAAGCTTCTGATACAGAATTAGAAGAAATGAAAAACAGGTTACAAGGTCTCCGGAGTTAAATTGATAAAACAAATCAATTGAATAAATTGAATTCGTGCCTACAATTAGTAAATCAGACGCTTTTTCAGTATTCAATAACACACTTGCTTAAAGCGTTCTTTCGCACTGATTTCAATTACTGTATTTATTTTTTCTTCTAGATCGATGTAGGTCAGTATTGAGAAGATAAATATTTCAGAGTTTATTATTTATCTCTTATAAATATTGTACATTTTTATTTTCAAGAAGCTGGCTTCATGTCTGATAAGTAGCTCCAATGATTCATTAGAAATTATGATTAATATTTAGTATTTATACAAAGCAATAACCAACAATTTAAAACATTTGACATAAAAAAAAATTAAATACAAATGTTATATTTTTTGTAACATTTTTATAAATTGTCTTCACTTTATTATGCATTGTAATTTAAGAATTGATTTGAATGTGTAAATAACAATCATTATCAAAATCAAACTATGTTTTATTGAATTATAATCTCCATAAAATGAAAAGGTTGATAAATGATAAATATCAAATTAAGATGATAGTTTTTATCATATTGTACTTATATTTGTTTATATTATGATAGTTTACAAACATTTAAGCCAATATAATACACAATGAAAATATGGTGACAATAAATGAATGACAGTTTTTATTATAAGACATGAAAGATATTTGACGTTAATATTTTACAGGATAAAAAACTGTTGTCATGCGAATTGGTCCAAGATGATAAATGCAGACGTATATTAATTATTATAATTAAACATAATGATTATCATTTAAGTGATATTTTGGACGGTTTTACTATATTAAAATATTTCATCAACTACAGCAAATAAATTTATAAAACAAGTATAAAATTACTATTTTATAATCAATAAGATAACAAAAACTTTTATTGGTAGACCTGAGAGGAAAACATTAAAACAATAACATATTCTTTATCTTCATTAATGTTCTACGATTTGATAATATAGAGATAATTATTTTCATAAAACAACACAGTACAAATGATTATACCAATATATCTTGAGATCTAACTAACATTATATATTGTGGATTTTATTTTTTTGTTTTTAACAAAACAACAACACTTTGAGTGAGAGACTAGGAGAAAGTGTCATAAAGGAAGGCTTCATAACTTAAAAACCAATTTTGTAAATAGTTTATCTATAATTTTTATCTAAAAACTCACTAGCACATTAATATGATATGAAAAAGCTGCCTAACAGTGATATTAAACGGATAGACGTTGAATTTAATGTAATTAGTGTCAAAAATTATAGAGCGACCCTTTTTTAAAATTTTAAATTCAATTATTAGTCAAGATAATCATCATGCATGTCGAAAAATACACAATTTAGAAAAATAGAAGAAACTACGGAGAAAATTGTATGCCAAATTGGATTGATTGATGAGCTTTGGTGCTTTGAATTGTGTAAAAATAGATATATGTATATATTTATAAATATTTAATATCAGGACTAGATTGCACGATGATAGAAGAGTTAGACAGGCACGTCTGTTGGGTGCTCAGTATATGTTTTCTTTAAATGTTTAGTTTCATAAAATTAGTTGATATAAATGAAATTCTACCACAAGGCCACGATATAAATACGTCGCTCATTAAAATGTGGTAGGAATTCCAGTCAATAATCTCACTCGCATTGTTCTTGTGTTTAAATACATTTTTCTTGATATAAATATTGCTAACCATTGAGCAGGTATTTCCCAGTTCTCATCATATGTTTCAATCAATTTCTTGTACTCAAAGATACCAAGTGCCAAATCGATACATTTTCATTTTCAGAATTTAGATCAATTAGTTTAATTATGTTGCATTATTGATTAGGTCTTGTGTAGCTAGTTCAAGATTAGGCAAAGTCATAGTTATTTAACAAAATAATAATTTAGAATTCAGCAAAGCTTCTATAAAAAAACATAAGTGATTTTTTTTGCTTTGGCAGTGGCTGATAAACTAGGAACGTATTTTTTTTTAATTTAAGAAGGCAAACGAAATTGAAATATTTTTTAGTTTCATAGTATAAAACAAATGTTTAACGACACAAGCTTTTGGGTCGCGCTAAAAAGTAAAAATCATTTAGTATTTTATACTATACTTCGTCTAGTTACTACGAGTAGCCTTGGAATTAATACGTAGATTATCAATAACTAAACAAGAAATGTGGTTTTGATATTCACACATTAATACTTTCCATGGTCAATGATTATTCATGTTTATGGTTTTATTTAGAGTATACGAACTTCATTTTTATCAGGTGCAAGCAGACATTGTCATATTATTCAATTAATAGCACACAGTAACTTGAATAAATACTACCAAGGCTTACTCCAAGAGGAAATTCTAGGGCTAGATGTTCTCCAAGTAGAGAAAGTAACCCTGAACCAGTTTGATAATTGACCTCAATTAATGTTAGGATATCAAAGCGTCATAAATCTGGAAATCTGTAAGTTAAATCATTATTATGTTATTTTTATTATTCGTAATTAAATTATTTAAATAAGTCCCAAACATTACTATTTAAGTTTCAAAAACTAGTTAGTAGTTTGGAGTTAGATGTGCAATGATGATGGTAGTAATTTTCTTATATTTTAAAAAAAAGCATTTATATCATTCGCAATCGTAAATAAGTTTTAGTATTTTAAATGTTAGAATCAAAAATGATTAATTTTCCTTTTAAATCGTTAAATCTAGATAAAACCCTTATCTT
This sequence comes from Chelonus formosanus, assembly GCA_028641665.1. NCBI lineage: Eukaryota > Metazoa > Arthropoda > Insecta > Hymenoptera > Braconidae > Chelonus > Chelonus formosanus. Next base: position 19,180,052 of record CM054004.1, read on the forward strand.
CACATAGACGAAGTAGTATGTCGAACCATCATCATTGTCATATACGCCCCGTAGTAGCTGAAATTTTTCAGGCAACTTTTATTAAAAAAAAATTTTTTAATAAATAAATAGTTTAAAAATTTTTTTAAATATTACAAAATAAATTTAAGAATTAATTTATATCGTACCTCATAGGATCTTCAAAATAGTACATCGGTACTTCGAATGTCAATGGATCAATATCTTTTCTAAACGCAAACTCTTGAAATGTTATTTTTGCGGTAACAGTTGGCAAGATCGGAATATCAATCTTCACAGGAAATCCTGGAGGTAACTTCATTTTCACAAATTGACGAAGTTTATTGTAATGTTTGAAAGGAGCAATAACTTCCAGAACATTTAAGAGCATATCGACAGTCATTGGAAAATCTGGACTCATAGCAACAATTGCTTTAAATGATTTACTGCTCTCTTTGTACACCAAACTTCTACCTAAAAGGGGATATTCGCCTGAAGGAGCGGCAAGATATGTTTCCCACGATATATTTGTATCAGGCGGAGGATTTAAAGAAGCTCGTCTTACAGGAGGCTGTAAAAACATATTTATATAAAATCGATATATGTGTATATAATAAATTTATAAAAATTTATTGACAATTTACCTCTCCATTGGTGAAACCTTGAGAGCTTCCTTTAGTTAATGTATCCATAATAGCTTTATTTTTTTGCAAATCTTCTTCACTCAAGTGTTCTCGTCTCTTTCTACTTTCCAATATCATACCATTAATCTGATAAATATCTGCTTGAAAGGATCCAACCATTTCTCGCTTATCTTCTCTAAATATCCATCCAGTTCGTGCTCTTGAAAATGTGATACCCTTTGTTGACATTTGTGCTGCTATGATATCGCTAGACATGAGTATATCAACTTCATCTTCAATTTCATTCTCAGTCTCCACGTATCTAATTCTTTGAAAGACTTTTGATTTATTGTCGAGAACTGTGAGCGATATGTTAGGCTTATGATCACCATTGAATATGAAAGATATGTCACCACGCTCCCACCTCATATCATTAAAATCAACAAGTGTTGTATCCATTCTAATCGACGCTCCACGTTTATATATTCTACAAATATCTGATGGAAGTATTCTCGACACTAATGGTACCCAACTTTGAAAATCCCATTTAAGTTCCATATAAAAATCTCCCATTTCACGTAAAGCAGCTACTAAATTTGGCCGCCTTTCTTCCAGTTGTTCTCTTGTTTGTTGTTTTAATTTCCTCACTAAAGATGATATCGTTTGTCTATCACCATAACTTACCGCTTCTGCTAAAGGACTCCATCCTGCTAAATTTTTTACTTTTACTGGTGCTCCATGACATAAAAGAAGTTGAACACATTCCTTTCTTCCTAGCATTACAGCTAAATGTAAAGGTGTATTTCCTGAAATGATAATTATCATTGGAACAATAATTTATCAAAATAAATAAGTAATAATATTTAGACAATGAGTTTACCATGTTTATCCTTCTCAGCAATGTCATGAGTTCTTAATAATGAACTTAATGACTTAATGTCTCCTTGAAAAATACATTTGTGGATGGGATATTCCACGTTTGAAGAATTATTACTATCCATGGTTGTTGTCATTTTATACAATAAAAAATAACCACATTGTTATATCACTAGTATAAAGTTTTACTCAATCTTATTATTTAGAAAATATTATAATTCATTTTTTTTTTATTCTTTTGAAACTTAGTGTCACAATTGTTCAATTATCTACATCACACTAGCACGTTCTTTTTAATTTTAATAAATAAAATAAATGTTATGTCTGCATAATAATAGTCTATTTGCCATTGTCGCTTCTTAGAAATACAGATTTACGTTTTAGAAACGTTTAAAATACACTTTTAACATAAAGTAATTGGTGTAAATACGTAAGACGATAATCGGCAATTATTTAAATGATTGTTTCTGACAAATCTTGTAAAGACCGTATTGAGCGTGCTTAAACCATGTTATACTGTTTAACAAAAAAGGTAACACGAGTCTTGATTCTTTATAACCTCAGAATGATCTCATTAATGAATTAAAATATTTATAAGATGTTTCGACATACATAAAATTAAAGAAATAACGTAGGCGTTCACTGTTGGTATGTATTAGCAGAGAAAACAGACGTACATAGAAGTTCAATGCTGTGTTCTGTTTAGGGATCACCCCAACCGTGTTAAACTCCTACCTGGCTCCATAAGAATACACACTAAATTTTCGGAACACATCGGCCCATTTGAAATAAACTTCTATTCACGTCTCTCTTCTCTGGTATTAGATAAGTGTCAAAAATACAAGAGACGTCAACTATATTAAACATGCACAAGTTTCGCCATTTTTGTAGACACATTTGTGTCATCATTGATTGCCGATTGCCACACACCACGGTGTAAGATAAAAATTTATCTTACACCGTGTTTAAGAGTAATAATATACTGTTTAACGACGAGCAAATGCAAATTATTTAGTATCGCAATCTGATACAGGTTAGTTTTAGTTTAAGATGAAAATATTAATTAAAGATAATGTAGAGCTTGAGCTAACCTCAATTTCTTGAATACAGGGTGTCCGTTAACTTATGGTAATGCCGGATATATAATATGTAAAAAAATAAATGAGAACGATCTGATATGAGAACTTATAGCCAAAAATTTGTAGTTTTCGGGAAAAAAATTATTAAAATTTGATAGATTAATTGATGTTTTTATGAGACTTATCGCCATAATGTATCATCGCGCCACCTACAACTGTCAAAATTGCACTGTGTCGACATTTTTTTCTAAATAGAAAACACTCTATATGCATTATTCATTTTTTAATTACTTTTTGCGGACATTTAATTTTTTAAAGACCACTTATTAAATTTGATTCATCACTAACATCACCTCCATTAACTCATTGACGCTCCAGACTTGATTATTGTCAATTAAGGACTTAAATGTAAGTCAAACTTGTTTTAAACTTTACTTTATACATATTTAAGTAAATAAGAGAATCGATATTAGTTCAAGAAATTTTCAAATCAATCAATAAACTACTCCAAAAGAAGCATATTAGTATAAAAGTATTTGCATCCTAAAATATTTTAATAAAATTTCGGAATTAGGATATTTTTCTATATAAATGATTGTTTGTTTATATTTAAAGTATTATTTGGCCTTAAGTATTTATGTAGGGTTACAATGTTTTAATTTAGGGTTGCTCTGAAGGACTCCATTCTTCATAAAATTTTCTTTAGGATTTTCATGACGGAATTTACAGAAGTTTACTTAGAAAATGTAGAAAAATCAATGAAAAGAGATAACATTCCAAATCTTGTAAGTATCGATTAGCAATAAAAATTGAAGAGAAAATAATATACTATTTTTTTTATAGAGTCAAATTGTTGCAGAAATTCATTCCATAGTATCTGTAATTAAACCATTAATCACTTGGACATGTAAGGCTGTTCTGAGTGAATGTAGGGAGGCTTGTGGTGGACATGGTTATCATAAAGGTAAAACAAAAGTTTACATAAAAAATAATCAAATGTTTATTTTAAATTATAAAGTTCTTTTTATTATTTTTAGCTGCTAATCTTGGTGATCTCAATGTAAATTATGAACCGACGGTTACGTATGAAGGAGATAATGATGTCTTCATTCAGCAGACAAGCAATTGGATCCTTCGATAGTGGATGGATGTACAAACCGGTTCTACGATTGGTAGCCCATTGTCTTCAGTTACATTTCTTCTCAAAGGTCCTATGATAATTAAGAGAACATTCGCAACTTGCATTAGTTCGCCGCACTTCTACTTCTTGTGCGTAAGGGCAGGGCTACAGCTTGCTGGCAAAATGCCGAAACTTGCTACTGATTGTTCTGAACGATTAAAGATATTTTTTATTTAAAAAATAAAAGCTACAACTCATTAAGTTGTGTAAGAAAGTGGTTAGTGGCTCTGTTGTAACACTTTTTTTACTATTCCGTTGTTAATTTTCAGAAAAATAAGAAAAAAGTCATAAATATATATATATTTTTTTTTAATTTCAGCATGTATAGATTGCAGATTATTATTATTGTTTTTTATTGTTCATAATTATAATAATTATAATTGCAATTATATGCAATCGTATTTACAAAAAAACTTCTCAATGTCAAAATTCAAAGATTATCTTTAATTTTACCTATTTATTGACTACAATGATCACTTGCTTGTGCCTAAAAATTATAAAAAAACTCATTTTTTATTTTTATGTTAAAAACGACGTATGCCCCTACATGCGTCCGTATCCATTGGCGGTCCGCCGACGACTGCTGATCTACTATTATCGGCGAATTATTAAGTGGACTGCTAGCGACATCATGTAGTCCGGGGACGTACTATGGGTTCAGGAAACCGGAATCCGGCTTCTTTGGACTTCTCTGTATCTCTCTTCTCTGTACACAACGCTTACAAAAAGCAACACAACCAATGGCCATCATGGTGCTCTTTAGTACCAATCGCGCCAGCTCTCGGCATAAAGTTGAAAGCTACTAAATAAAAAAAAAAAAAAATAAAATAAATGCTCTTGCTTAAGATGGCGCCGTGACGTTGTGTGAAATATATGTAAATTTTTTATAAAAATTATTATAACATTAATTTTTAATAAACTATTTATGCTGTCAATTTTTGTCATAATTTGAGGTTACTTTTTATAAAAAAAAATCAGAAGAATATTGAAGTGAAGTTGTGTAAATTATCTTTTACTTTATACTTTTTTTGGACAATATTAACTTCTTTTTTTGGAGATTGATAACTGTTTAAAAATAAATTATTATATCGCTAAAATTGTCAACAAGTAACTCGAGAGTGTATCAGGAAATATTCTACGTTGATTATATTGTAATTTTTAATGGGCGTTTTACAATTGACGGTTGTTTTAAATTCATCTTTATAAAGGAATGACATTTTTTACAAAATAAAAAGATATTAATAAATAAAAATTTTCTACGTTCATTTTTAAAAAATTTTATTTTTGAATAATATATTTATTGTATTTAAAGACGGTGATATAATAAGGAAACGATGGAAAAATTTGCAGTAGACCTTGACAAAGTCCTCGATGAGTTTGAGTTCAATGAAGGTAATTTTCTAAAACAAAGAATATTTGTAATTTTTTTTTAGCACTAATTAACTGATCTGTTGATATTTCTAGACTGTGCAGAGCAGGTAGCTACAGTTGAAGAGTCAGTGAGTCACGTGTCTACAGAAGTAATTCAAAGTCAAATATGCCCATCGACCAAGACTCTCAATCAACCGATCATTAGCAGTAATTCAAGTGCTCAAAAGGAGAACGATCATTTATTAACTGAAGACAAAAGGACGAACATTCAACAAATAAATACTGATGATAAAAATGTATATCAACCAAAAGAAAGAATAACAGAGACTCTGGACATACGCAAAGCAGATGTAATTCATGGAAATGGTGAATCAGTAAATGAATTTAATAAACGAGGCTATCAATTAGATGACAAAGTTCAGCAAAAAAGAGCCGTGGACTTTTGTGAATCTGAACCGGTTTCATTAACTATTCATAATGATATCTCTCAGAAATTGGTACAGAAGAGGAAAAATGATAATACTATGTTGAAAAATCAGAATAGTTATGATAAGAAACTTAATCAACCGAATATTAAGCCAAGTGTTAGCAATGTATTTAATAGTTTAAATGAATATATTAATGCCTCTAGTGGAAATATGGAACGCATAGACTGTTCAGTAGATCGAAATGAGTGTAAAAGTAGTAGAAGCGTAATCGATAAACAAATAAATAATACATTGGTCAAGGACAGTAAAGTGAATGAAACAAACGATAAAAAAACTATTGTCGATTCTCAAGTTAAAAAATCGATAAACACGTCATTACCGGAGTATCAGAACATATTGTTACCAATAACAAGTGAATCTAGTGGTGATAAAAAATTAGAAGTTAAAATCGATGATCCTTCTATAGCATCGAATATAAATCAAACTAATAAAAAAACTTCACAGACTCAGCCAAATAAATTACCTGAAGCAAAAAGTGTGGTTGATAGTTCACAACATATTTATGAAAACATTCATATTGGTACAAACATTTCGAATAATCAAGAAAATTATGTACCTGCAGAAAAATTGAAATCAACAGATGTTTCAAGATCTGCGAGTCAAGAAGAGACTAAACATGTTTACGAAAACGTAGACTTCAATCAACCAGCTAATAAAGAAACAGTTTATGAATGTATTTATATTGGTAAGACAAATGAGTTACCAGAAACTACGACAGAGCTTGAACTTGCGGCAAAAAGATTGAATGAACAGTTTACTGTAAGTATGAAATCATCAGAGACTGAAACAACTGGTATAAATCCGGCAAAACTTGTTTTTCAAAATGTCAATATTAAACCACCACAGGTGGAACATAAACCGGTAGGTTTTAGTATAATAGATGATTTATCTGAAGAAGAATTGAATGAATATTTAGCTAAATTAGAAGCTAAAGAAAGAGCTAATGAAGAAGTTGCTGTATATGAGAATGTTTCAATTCTGGGATCTTCAACTTCTTCGTACATTAATACAAGTGATGATACATTGAGAAAAGTAATGTCAAGTCAACATGATGATGAAGATGCGAATGAAGCTCCAATATTTGAGAGCGTTACTATAGGTGAATTGCCGTGTGTATCTGAAGAAGAGCTTCAAGAAAAAGCCAAAAAATTTCCAGTTATTGATTATAGTAAAAGTGGAACAAGCAGTGAACCAGGTGATTTTTTAGAAAAGAAAGACGTGGAAAAGTTCCACGAACCTGTAAAAACTATTTCCGAGGTAAAGGAAAAAAAGATTAAACGAACGGATGAATCTGTGAGGAAATCGTCCAATGATGCTTTAGAGAATGCTGTACAATTTTCTGCTGTACAGGATGCAAATAAACAAGCAAATCTTCAGTTAACCCAAAGTGGTTCTGATAATTGCAATCAGTCTTCACCGAGAGATGCAAATGCATCATCAAAAAATAATGAATCAGACGATAAAAACAACGTTGATAATTTAGAAACTTCCGGTACAGTTAGCAGTATTGAAAAATCAACTGAGTTACCTCAGGGTGTAGCAATAAAATCACAAGAAAATCCAAACGATTCTAATCAAGGACAAAATATTAGTGATTCGTTGAACGTAAACAATAATACAAATTCTGTAGAGCAATTAAGTGAAATTCCTGTTATGGTAGATGATAAAAAACACACCACTGAAGCTCTTGAAACTCCCACTGATGCTATAGAGTCTTTGAATTCTGAAGAGGATTTCGAAAGACCATCACGACCGCAAACTTTGAATATAGTTTCGCCAGTTAAAATGGACAGCCAGTCGACAATAGGTAAGCTTGAGAACAATAATATTTGAACTCAGCCTCAATCATAAAGCATCTGAAGCATGACTCATGTTATTTACCTAATTAACGAGGAGACTGTATGCGGCATGCCATTATCGTCATGGTTGTTGCACCGTTACTCGAGCTACTGTTTCTATATTTCGTTCACTTGTTTAAGGTTTACCAGGTGCGACTCCTAGCACGCAAGACCAACCACCGGTGAGTGAAGATCCAGTGGTAAGAGAACGGGATCCTTCGCCAGACGCCTCAGATAGTTCATCGATGGAGTTTGGAATAATCCTGGGAAAACAACCGCCTTTCTGGGTCCCAGATAGTGAGGCACCCAATTGTATGCTTTGTGATGCACGTTTCACTGTTATCAAAAGACGGCATCATTGTCGAGCATGCGGTAAAGTAAGTAATATTTAAATTGACTTGTCTATTATTCTCGAAATTATAAATAACCGTATTTCTCATGACTGTTTTTATTATTCAGGTACTGTGTAGCAAGTGTTGCAACTTAAAATACAAACTTGAATATCAAAAAAATGTAGAATCAAGAGTATGTTCTACTTGTTACTTGCAGTTAATTAGAAGTAAGAATCACTTCGGCATGTGAAAGTGTCATTTTCTCTTTATTATTAATACTCCATCGTGTTGAAATTCTTTGGTCCATTAATTCTATTTTTCTTTTCAGCAGAAAGTGAACACGGGAGTGGTGATTGGACATCGGACTATGCTAATAATGCCAGTGCAAGTATTAATTCGCCTCAGGTAAATATTTCACAATAACAAATTAAAACCAAAATTCTTTTATTTTTTTTTATTTCATGATTTAAAACCATGCTTGTTGAACAATTAATAATTTTTTCATATGATTTAGACAATTTATTTCCACTCTGTAACGACTTGTTGAATACATCCTTTTGATTGTCAGTTGCATGCTTATTATTGTTATTTTGCCATAAGTTTTTTGTTGTTTATCAAGTACTTACATGTAATAAATGCATCATAAAAATAGCTTTGAATGATTAAATAAATTATATGGCACGTGATTTGCTTCTTTAATATTCGACAATGGAGTATTCGACAAATGGTTACAGGGAAGACAGCCTAATCCAAATAATCCAATGGAATACTGTTCAACAATACCTCCTTTGCAACAGCTAGCCGGTGGATTGCCGTCACCACCTACAGTCATGGTACCTGTTGGAGTATTAAAACGTGAAGGAAGTACTAAACAGCGTGCAGAAGGTCAAAAGTCTGTGATGTTTAGTGACGGTAAGTAAACTTTTATACTGTTTCTCAATTATTACATAATTCAACTTTTTTCAATGATTTTCTATATAAGAAATGAGAAATTTTTTGTAAACAATATCCCCAACAATGTAACTTCCATGACCTCTATTTTGCTCTTGGTTATTTTTTATTTCGATTTTATTCCAAGTTATTCCCAAGTTTTATTTAGTTTTTAATTATTAACCTACCAATGCTTGTTATGGCCCTGTTCCCGTCCCGTCTGTTTTTATTTCACCCGGCCTCTACGTAAAACACAGGAATAAGGCCTGGGTGTGACCTGACAGAACTTGATACATCGTGGGATTTGAAGCCGCCTTACCGGAAAATTGGGAATAAGAGAATACCATCACCTGGATCTCAGTCAACTTCAGCTACCAAGAGACAAAATTTACCTCCTCTCGATCTACATACGAATAGTTATATTCCTCAAGATGCCAATATGTTACCTCCTACAGTCACTATTCACAAAGGCCGTAAGTTTATACAGATATGATAATTTTTAATAAGAAATCAATTGAAATCTAATGACAATTATTTTTTGTTTCTAGAAATTTCGTATCATGAAGTCGTAGACCAAGCTGAGCTTTTTCAATCACTCAAAAATGAATGTGAACCACCAGTGATGTTTGCAATCAACCGAAATCTTTACGCTTATGTGAAGATAACAAATTTAAATTGCTGTGTTAATAGGATATGCTGGAACGTAACATCAAGAGGTTTAGCTTGTGTTGGTCAAGATGAAGTAATTCTTTTGGTAGAAACTCTACCAGAAGAAACTCAAATACCAAAAGACTTACTTATTCACATAAATCAAATTTACACTGAAGCTATTAAAGGTAATACCGTAACAGAACTTGGAGTTTCAATTCATCAAGGAGGAAATTTATTAGGTTCTCGTGAACATGCAGGATTTCTTTTTATACGACAGACATTTCAATGTCTACAAAAAATTGTTCTTCCACCAGCACCTTTCTTAGTTGGTCTTTTAGTCCATAGATGGGAAACACCATGGGCAAAAATATTCCCATTACGATTGGTATTACGTTTAGGAGCTGAATACCGATATTATCCCTGTCCTTTGGTGTCAGTGAGATTCAGGGATGCTGTTTACTTTGAAATTGGTCATACTATCATGAAAGTGTTGGCTGACTTCAGGAATTACGCTTATACTCTTCCAAGTGTCAGAGGTTTAATAATTCATATGCAGGATAGGACAACAGATGTTTTATTCCCTCGTAATCGCTATGATCAAGTGATTAAAGGATTAAATAATTCTAACGACCATGTCCTTGCATTTGCTGCAAATTTCAGTATTCATGCAGACTCACATCTTGTTTGCATTCAAACTAACACTGGAGATGAAAGCAGTTATCAAACTCAAGCGATAAATATTCATAACAAACCACGAAAGGTGACTGGAGCTAGTTTTGTTGTAATTAATGGTGCATTAAAATCTTCTGTGGGTTTATCAGCAAAATCAAGTATCGTTGAAGATGGATTAATGGTTCAAATAATGCCAGAGAAGATGGAAGCACTTAAAGCAGCATTAAAAAATATGCAAGATTTTTCAATTGGTTGTGGACGTCAAGGTGCATCTGAACCTGATGAGACTGTTAATATTAAATGGGTCGAGAATGATGTTCAGTTTAACTTAGGTGTTAAAAGTCCTATAGATGGTAAACCGATGGATGGTATCCCATCTATTAGAGTTCACAATGGAACTGATTATATGGGAACTAGTAGATTTATTAGATGGACAGAAGTTTTTATCATCAAGTCCGATGATCATCCTAATGGAGTTCATGACCCTGTAGACATAAATAAATTATCAGAGAGTATTGCTAGAGCTACCTGTGCGGCATTGGTGAAGCTTTTAGATCTTTTGGCAACTGCGGGACTTACTAAATTGGCTGTTAGAACGACCATCCATCCAGATAATGTAAGAAGTTTTAAAAAAGTATTCCAACTACCATATTCAAACTAATTTAACCATTCTTTTTTTATTAATGTTTTAGGTTGGATACGAAGCAGGTAGTGAAAATACCCGATTACCACCAATTTATATGAATAGTTTGGACAATGAATTGATCCAGGTTCTTCATAAAGCTGCGCAAAGTAGTCAAGAAATAAATGTAGTGCTTGAATTAATTTTCCACGTTTTAGATGATTAAATATAGCATTTATTTAAATTCATCTATTCGAAATGCCTCTGAAAATTGATTATTTTTTATATTAGGGTTACGTGCAATTAATTCTACTTTAGGGCATAAAATTGTGTCTAATATTAACCAAAGTAAAGAAAACGAATACCTTTGAATTAAGGTGAAATATAAGAAAGAGAATTAGTTCTAGTATCACAGTTAATTCTTTGTCAAGTGACGAATGAAAAACGAATCTCATCGGCAGAACTAACATAAAGTCTTCGAAGAGTTTTATCTACGATTAAAAATCGTAGTCACGTTTTCAAATAAGTTAGAAAAAAAATTGTATTATTATCAATAAATTTTCAGTAAGATTTAGGCTTCATGTTGAGAGAATTGACAAAGATGGACTTTCAATTTTACGTCCGATTAAAGTGATTATTAGTAAAGAATTATTGATAAAAAAAAATAAATAGAATATTTTTAATTTTTTTTCTTAATAATAATTTACAATCTATTTTCGTGGCTTAAATCTTTAGAGATAAATAGATATATATATATATATATATTAAAATGTTACCATGAAAACTTATCATTTTTATGCTATTCAAATTTAAAATATTTAAATGTACAGTGTTATTATCATTATGAATATTATTATAATTATTATAATTTAGTTTTAGGTAATATTAAAGTTATATATACATTTGTTTGCTTTTTACAAACTGGCGATATTTTTCTTGCCCTTTTTCATACCATTTATCATATTTTAACAAGTAAATAATAATGTATATAAACTATTAAAATAAATTGTAAATATTAACATAATTTATAAAAGTGAAATTACTTTAATTTAATTTAAATTTCCTGCTTAAGTGATCACGTGGTAATAGTCACTTGACTAAATTAAAATGGCGACTGATATCAGCGTACTCACATGTTCTTATTTGAAACTAAAATATTGAATGAATTCGGCGGTGTGCGCGGTGTAGGCACTTTTGTAGTTCGATCAAGTAGCCAGGTGTCTGTAAAATTCTTTCGACAAAATCAAAGAATGTCTGCGTAGTGTTAAATTTAATTAAAATTAACTTATAATAATCCGTGATCAGTGTATTAGACCACGTGTTGTGGCTCTGTCATTGTCGGATTAATCAAGAAAATATAAAAAAAACTTTACAACGCCATGGATCGGCGAAAAATGTCGTGAGTATTAAAACGATACACCCTGCAAATGGATAATATTATTTAATACACCATTACAGTGCATTTGTGATCATGAAAAGTATTAAGTGAATTATTATTTCGAGCAACTGTCAGACAACTTAAATAAACAATACAGCCATGTTGTATAATTTCCATCAAAATTCAAAATATAATCTATAATCGTATTTCCATCATTTTTTGGGATAAAATCATATATGTTTGATATTTTTGGCAAGTTATTTTTCATATTGATAATTATGACTTTTATCTTTAATTGCTTTAGTATCTGATCGACGTCGATTTCTAAGATTAGAATATGACTCATAAATTAAAAATTGAATTATTCTTTGCTCGAAAATATGGATAAGACATTTCAACATACTCATTGGCGCACGTTTTTTTTTTCTAGAACCTCGGGGGATTCGCTCTATCAACTTTTAGAACTTCCTAAAACAGCGACACCTGAAGAAATTAAAAAAACGTACAGAAAACTAGCTTTAAAATATCATCCGGATAAAAATCCGAACAACCCAGAGGCAGCTGAGAAGGTAATTTACTATAAAAACAAGAATTAATATGTGAGCAAGTTATTGATAGGCAGCTTGACACTTTCTATTATAACATTTTCTGTAATATCATTTGTCACTCTTCGGAAATAGAAAATTATTGCTTCAAGGGGTTCATGATAACAATGAAACATAACTGTCACATAGCTATTACTTCAATTGTAAGAATATTTCCATTTTACGATTATGAAAACTTGACAACTATGTTTTATTATAATTTTCCTGTATTTAAATTCAGAATCTTAATTAAGGTCAAATAATCAAGTAGTCAATTTCAATAGATAATTTTCATATTTTTTTAATAATATTAAATACGAATGCATATCAAGTAGGTATCATGAATCTTATTAAACTCGTTAAAAATTTAGGCTAATCCTTGTTACTGGCTTGAGAAATGTTGAATTTTAGTATAAATGTGCTAATGAATCGATAATAGCACTAGTAATTTCACTCTTGCTGATAAAAACTAGATTTATAAGCTTTATAATTACATAAAGGTTTTATTTTACAGTTTAAAGAAATAAATAGAGCTCACGCGATATTAACAGACTTAACCAAGAGAAATATATATGATAATTATGGATCACTCGGACTGTATGTAGCTGAACAATTTGGAGAAGAAAATGTTAATGCTTACTTCGTTGTAACGTCAGGATGGTGTAAAGTAAGAATTTTCCATAAATTTTTATCAACTTTTCCAATAAAAGCTCATATACGATCATTGTAGTAAATGGCATTTTATTTCAGGCACTTATGGTCATTTGCGGCATTTTAACTGGATGTTATTGTTGTTGCTGTTTCTGTTGCTGTTGTAACTGCTGCTGCGGAAAATTCAAACCCGCACCACCTGGAGAAAGTGGCGATTATCATAATCTACAGGTATTGATTAATTAAGTAACTCCTAAAACGGATTATTTTATAATAGAACAATCTAAGAAGAGTGAACGAACGGGTAAAGAGTGTCATTAGAAAAATTGTTGTGATGAATTATTATGAGTGATGAACTTTCATTATCACAACATTTATTAAATAATCAATTTTTCTCATGCGTAATAATGAATTGTGGGCTCACTGATTAGACTCGCGGATGCAATTTTCGGTTTATTGGTAGTGTGCTGTGGCTGCAAAATATTTATTTACAATTTTATGTATAAATGATGGATTGGGTTGCATGCGCTACTTCTACGTGTGAATGTTTTTGCAATTGTTGCTATTTACCATTTTGTGGAATTAAACTAAAGAAAAAAAAAGGTACGTAGAGGACTCTTTTTAATGCTTCAAGTCTTTTTCTTCTTGATGTGACATTTCAATATGGGGAGACTAATAGATTTTACATGTCAGAAAGGTAAACATTTTTTAGATGTTTTTTTTTAATGACTTAATGCGTGGAATTAATGTTTTATCGCTGGGCTTTGTTTTGTATGGTTGATTAATCACGGAAATACAAGTTCAATAAATCCGATGCGGTCTGGTAAGTATGTCGAATTTCAAAGCATGATTAGTTGCGCAAATATAACCTTGAAAAGCTTTACTTATTTGCACATAGCTAGCTTTTCACTTTGTTTAATTACAGGAAATCATAAATTCATTATTAGAAATTGCTTAATTGTTTTATTGTTTAGTTATCTTGCGCTCTTATCATCTCACTATTGTTTAGACATTTAGTTTTACTGTCATAAAAACACCATTTTTTTTTCTATTCTCTTATTGTTTCAAATGTTTTAATCACTTTGCTATCCCAATGAGAAAAAATCAGTGAGTTACACATTATAATATTATCAATCTGCTCCTCACTGAGCTTAGATGATAAGATTGAACATTGTATAAAATAAATCATCGACAATCCATTTGTTCTTAGAGAGTTGGATCATTTTTTTTCCATAATAATCACTTACTTATTCCAACATTTACTTATTATATTTAATGGCAATGTATTCTTGGCACTGGAACTTCGTGCTCTCATCAATCATGATTGAATTTTAATATCATTGCTCATTGCTCTGTAAGCATGATTAAGAAAACAAAAAATGTATTTATTATAAATATTTTCTAAATTTTTCTTGATGGATTCTATTATTCATTTTGGATATTCACTTATAACTAATTAGACTTTTTTTTATTGACAAAATCATCATTGTTTTTTTTTTTTTTTTCATTGTAAATTTTTGAAAATTGTTTCAACAAGTAGATGCACGCGTTGTTTTCATTGCCAAGCATGTCTCGCCTTATTTAAAACGCATTTAGATTTTTAGCAGTTCGGTTTATGTTGTTGTTGTATGATAGCAGGGCCAGAATGCCGGTGATATGACCAGTCAATTCCGAGGTTTCAATAAGGTATGTATTTTAAGCTTGATGTTTTATTTGGTTGATAATTTTTATAATACAAAATTTTGTTTCAATTATTACAATTATTTAACCAGATGAAACAAATAGAATGGAAAAAAATACAGGCAAAAATATTTATTTTTCAATATATACAATTTTTATTATGTGTTTCATTAATGCACAACAAATCACTAACTTTTTTAACTAATTCAATTGTTGGTGAATACTTTTCACGCACTGATTTAAACACATTCATAACAACATCATTATTTAATTCCCATTGGTACCAATTTATGTGTACAATTTCAGTTAGGAAAGGAACTTTAAATATTTATTGAGATTCTTCTACTGTGTATAATTCAAATGGTAACTAATAGCATAAAAATTTTTGAATAAATTAACAAATACTTCTAACACTGAAAAATAAATTTTCTTTATGGTTCTTTGAATTATCACATTGAATTTTATTTTATTGTAATGAAAGAATTTTTAATTATCATTATAAAAAAAATTAAAACATCAGGGGAAACACTTGAATTCTATTGTTCTAATTGAAACATTTCACACACCATGTTGAACAATTATAACATGTATTTAAATATACTTTTTTTAAACACAAGCTTTATAATTTTTTGTTAATTTTATATAAATTTCATTGACATTTATGAAATAATTACATTTTTATCTAATGTATTTAACCATATTAAAGAGTTTGTTATTTGTAATTCAGTTTATATTAATAAAATGTATTCTATTTTATTTATGAATAATTCAATATGAACTGAATATGAATGTTTAATGTTTATTTTATCAACATGATAAAATCTCGAATGAGCATCCCTTTTTTTATCAGTAAAAGAATCTCTTAGGAAATATATTGATTGTATTTAGTAACATTTGTGTTTGTTATTAATTGAAAATCAATTACAGGAGGATGAGAGTGATGAAGAGGCAGTAACAAGTCAACCAACGAGTGGAGCAGCTCAAGGAGCTGCGTCAAATACTGTATTTGCAATGCCACCTCCACCAACTACTGCTAATGAAAGCACGAACTTGAACAGTGGAGGAGAACGTGTGATATATACGACTAGTATGTCTGATTATCGATAATTATGTATTTAAGCACCTTCGCATTATTTGTTTTTATGAAGGAAGATTCTTCATCTTATCATAATTCATAGTGCAAAGCTTTTTTTTTTATTCTATTAATTTTTTTTATTAAGAGCTTTTTTTTTTAAAAGGAAGAAGTATTTTACTCTAGAAATTGAGGCTTTGCATGTTTATAATCAATTTTCAATGGGAAGATCTTTTTATAATGTTTTGAGGACATATACCAAAGAAGGTGCAGCAGTGTATAATGACAAGTACTATTTTTCATCTAGGTACACTTAACAAAGGTGTTTTTTTTTTTTTTATTTCCTCAGGAATATTATTTAGATAATCATGGAAAATTACTTCGTCATGTTTACTTATAAATTTAGGATTCTGAAAATACCATCAAATTATGTTTGCATAATTGTCCTTAATCAATTTAATTATTTTTATTATTTGTATTTAAATTAATTCGTCTTAGTTTTATTTAAATTACAACTATTATTTTTCTGTCATGATACATAATAATTAAAAAAGCACAGAATTCATTATTTTAAATGAAAGTATTACTATATTGATATATACATATAGATTTTTTCAAAAATTAATTTATACTTTTCTTTATTTTCCATAACACATATAAAAGAAACCCTCTTACAACCTTCCACTTTTGACTCCTATTCCCCGTTTACTCGATTTGTCCCTACTTTTATTATTATATTTATATGCCATTCCTGTATACCAATAAATTTTTTATTTCTATTTATTATGTTTTTTTCATTTTTGGTTTGGTTATTATCTAGTTTATTTTATTTAAGCTACAATTTATTAGGTTTTAATTTCACATAAAAAAATAAAATAGAAGATAAAATTAAATAATAATTCAACTTTTTATTTTATATGTAAGTACGTAATTAATTGTTTTTTTATTTATCCATTTTGAATATTTTTTTTTTGGCAGTAAAAAATTTCATTGCTTTTAATATTCTACACCATCATTATCATCATCATCATCATCATCATCATCATTACAACATCCATTAAATACAGTAATAATATTTAAACAATGTAACTAACAAATCATTTTTTGTGACATTAGCCACAAACCCATTTGCAGCGGGAGCAGCTGCTGAAGCCGCAGCTTCTGGAGGAGCCAAATGGTAGTGAGGAGTATTGATTTAAAACAATTTGGACATCATATAGAGGGCAACGGATTGTTGTAGATATCTCTTTGAATTAATTGGTCATCGATATAATAAGAACATATACTTAGTTCTTAAAGTATTTCCGTTATATGACCGACAATTTGCTACAGCATACGAATAAGAGAGAATTTATAAGATTGTGGCTACAACGGCTATTACGTAACCACAATAGTAATTGAAGTTTAAACAATTGAAAATTGTACTTAATAGTACATATATTTGGGTTTTATTATACATTATTTAACTAATTGATATCATTGTTTTCCTGTAGGAGAGTGAGTATGTATGTGAAGAGTGTTATTGATTAAGAAATATAAACATAATGAGGGATAAGCTGCGCACCAACTCAATGAACTAAGTGCTATATAAGGGTGCCTGGAATGAGATTGACAATGCATTAATGTTGCATTTAATTCAATGAATCTGATAAACAATGCCTAAGGTGCCATCTCAATTATAATTGATATCCAATTAGGCAGATAAATAATTTTATTATTACCATCCTGTGTTATTTATTGATACAATTTCTTGGCATTTAAGTTTTATAGCCTTTAAAAAAAAAATATCCTGATATTCAAAAGAGCAAAGATATTCTTATCTTTAATATAATATTTTATGAACACTTCCAATGCTTTCGTTGATGTGGAACAATTTTAAAAATATTATTTGCATGATTATTATATTAATAATAAATCAGAATAATGATAAATAAGTATATAATTTTACTTACAATGCAAAAAGAGAAGCTAATATCTTCCGCTTGATGATCGAAATGCTTTGATTGAATATTCAAAATATGATCAGAGCACAGACATAATAAAAAAAAGACCCTAATCCTGTTTATATATTTGTTCACATTTGAAGTTATAACTGTTTCCATATAAGAGTTATGTAGTTTTTGAATATTTATTGAATGTATAGTTTGTCTCAACTACATTAAACAATTTCAAAAATTAGCCACTGTTCGATCTGGCCTAACCACAAATTATAAATAAGGATTTACGTTTTACATTATAATATTCGATATACAAAATAATAACAAAATGGTTTTGAATTTTGTTGAGACATTCTCATACTGAATGTTGATCGCTTATTGAGTATATGTATATTAATTATTTATTGTATATTCGTTTAACACCCACTATAAAACATTTTAGTCGTCGACTTTTACGTGACACTTCTTCGTAAATGGTAAACTGTAATCACGCGTGTATAATCGAATTTAATGTACGTTGGGAGTATTTTTTTTCTCATAAATATCAAGTTAAAAATAAATCAATAAATTGATAATAAAGAGGTACAATGATATATTATGTATATGAAATGAAATTAAAAAAATTTTTCGAATTAATTAAAACTGAATTATAAAATAATAATAACGATACTTAATGTACCGGTTTAAATAATTCTAGTGAATCGTGTAATAAAATGCGCAACACTGTAAATATAAATAAAACTTTCGTCAGTCCATTCCATTTTTACTTCTATTATTCAAGTGTTATTTGTTTGTTATTATTTGACCAACTTCAAACGAATCTTGAGAATCGGGGTTAGGAAGACTTTTTTGCGATTAACTTTGTGATTACTTTATTATAAAATGGATAATCATGTCAATTATCGAGATTATACGATCCCTGCTATTGAACAGAGGATCGAAGATTTGTTGGAACGAAGAATGAGTCAGCTTTCAAAAGCACCACTTGAGCTTTCAGCAGAACAATTGGTAAGTAGGTTATCATTAAAAAATTAGTATTTATAAATAATTCTATGGCAAATGATGTAAAAATCTAAATAATTATTTTAATAGGCTGAGTATAAAAAATTAAGAAAAGAAAGACAAAGTTCCCTTCGTTCAACTCATCGTCATATCCTAGAAGTCGTAGCTTTTATTTTAGATACTGATGTTTCTAGTTTGGAAGATGGTGTTGTTGATAGAAATGAATATCTTGAAGTGTTTAATAATTTTTTATCTGAAGGTGGATGTCGAACGATAATTATTCATTATCAACCAATGGATCCTCCTCCCATTGGTATGAAATATGTACATAGAATTGATAATCATTTTAAAAATTCTTGTTTCGTTTTGATCATTTTAATGAGGACTAGTTTCAAAAACAATTTTTTGGTTATTGTAGAATCAGGAAGATGGGACTCTAGTATGAAAAATCAACAGGAGGTCATACGTTGTTGTGTAACGGATGGAAAAATAGAAAAACTCTCTGGCAAAGCTGTGATAATTTATCGACTGCGCACAGATGTAGAGTTTGAGTTGAAGCAATTAATGGAGGTAACTTTATTATTGTGGATAAGTAACGGAATAAAATCTATCATCAGTTTGAAAATTGGAAAATTTAGGAAACGTATTACGCTTATCTCGAAGTTGATGATCAATGTAGTGGGACACTTGTCGGAATTTCTCAACTTATTTCACGCTTGAATGAGCCAGCAGTACAAGTAAACACACAATGGGGTGATTTGTTGAAGAATAGAGTCTTAGGGTTAAAAATAAGGAACAATTTTATCAGTGATTTCAAAGATTTTTGTCATTTTCTACAAAGTAAAGAACATTATGCTATATTCAAGAAAAAAATGGTACTAAAAATGATTGAAAAATTTTTTTAGTGGCACATAAAGATCTTTCTAGTATTTTAAAGTTCGATGACTATCGAGATGTTTTTGATAAATATGTTTCGACAATGGAGAATGTGATGGAAAGTGCAAAAAATTATGACGCCATTGTAGAGGTAGAAAATTGTGTTCGAATGTGGATAAAGCAAATAGAGAGGGTAATATTTTAATATTTTTAAAATAATTTGGTATTTGTAATCCCAACAGTGTGCATTAATAATTTATATTTTAGGCTCTTGTTGAGAGCCAGCAATTGCGTCGAGAAAAAGAAGATGTTGGACCAAGCGCTGAGCTTATCTACTGGCGCGGAATTCTCACGCGTTTTTCTCTCATTGTCAACTACATAAAACGTCCGGAAACCCAGATGTTTATGGCACTTTTAGTCCAAGCCAAATCCAAGCTCGTTAAAGTATTTATCATTTTTTCATACAATGAAAATTTCTTTACGATAAATAAAAATAAATTTTAAATTCAATAAATAGAAATGGAAAAGGCTAGATGATAAAGTTTCAACAGTCGAAATTTTAGCAAGAGATAATGTTAAATATTTAGATTCAATTGAAAAGTTTACGAGACCTTTATATCAACTAGATCCAACGAAAATTGGCAGTCATTTACCAGCTCTCATGAACGCAATTAGAATGGTTTATTCAACATCGCGGTTTTTTAACTCTCAGGAAATGATTACCGCTGTATTTGCCAAGGTCTGAAATTGGTTTCACTAATTCAACAGTATTGGATACAATAAATCTCATTAGAAAATTACTTACAGATCACTAACCAACTTATTATCGCTTGCAAAAATTATCTCACTGAAAATGGAACTCTCAGCATCTGGCAAGAAGCAAGAGCTGCTATCATTTTAAGAATGAAAGATTGTATTCAATTATATGAACAATACTTTAAATGTTACAAAGTCATGATAAAAAGCATCGAAGAATCACCTGATGAAAAGCCTCTAGAACTTTCTGAAATCTATGTTTTTGCAAAATTCGATAAATTTAAAACACGATTAGAAAAAGTCAGTATTTATTCTACCATTAATAATAATCAAACTTATGTAGTTGAACATTTTTCTAGCTTATTGAAGTTTTTGAAGCTCATATATCTCATTGTATTTTCCAAAGCTCAACAATACAAGGCATCGATCTTTTTACAAATAAGTTCATGGGATATTTTACAAAAATAGCTACACAAAATTATGATCCCTTGAATCATCGACAACCATATTTTGACTCTGATTATGATGAATTCAAAAAGAACGTGACAGAAACAGAGTTGGAAATAAGAACTTTCTTCTTCAAAACTGTTTCGCTTACTCCGAATATTGATGAAGCGCTTCGTCTAGTTCTTAGGTACACATTCTGGTACTTTATGTTGATTTTCATACGTCTATTTCTTTGAAAGGTTTCAGAAATTGAATCTCCAACGGTTATGGATCGATCAAAAATACTTGGAACTTGTGACAATGTATCAAACAGAAATAGAAACAGTGCGAGACAGATACAACGAAGATAGATCTTCTCCACCGTTACCTAGAAATACCCCACCTGTTGCTGGAAGAATTCTTTGGATTAGACAGCTGTATAAAAGAATTGAAACACCGATGAATATATTCAGACAACGAGAAAAAGTCATCACTCACGAAAAAATGCAAAAGTGCATCAAAATGTACAATGCATTACTCAAAGTTTTCGTTCACTATGAAGTCATTTATCATAAGGCTTGGTTTGATTCCGCTGAAGTTGTAGGTTTTACTTTAAATTTGGTTATTTAATTTGCATTGAAATTAATCTTAGGACAGAGTTTTAGAGATGAGTGTTTTAAAATTCATTTATTCTTTTAATTATTTTTTTTATTACACTAAATATAAAGACTTAACAAATTATTGGAAATGATATTTTATGAAAAGATGAAAAGTAAATTCTACAAACTTTGATTAATTAAATTGATGTCTAAGCTACTTGAAGATTGAAATTAAAGTTAAAAAAAATACTAACAGCGTTTTTAAGTTGGCGTTGAAAATGATAAAACTACATACAACCTAAAATCAATTAAC
Organism: Chelonus formosanus; assembly: GCA_028641665.1. Taxonomy (NCBI): domain Eukaryota; kingdom Metazoa; phylum Arthropoda; class Insecta; order Hymenoptera; family Braconidae; genus Chelonus; species Chelonus formosanus. The sequence goes on from CM054004.1 coordinate 19,201,985, forward strand.
TAATTTGTATGAAGAAACTAACTAAACTTTTATTCATTAATTTAAATAAGTTTTATAATTTTTTCAATAAACTCTGTAATTATCAGATTCAATTCACTGAGTTCTCAACTTATTTCATGTTTTAATTTCAATCTTCAATTGAATTTGTAGAACTTACATTAGTGCAATTTGTCCTTTTCAAATTATTTAATACTTGTATTTAATTAAAACAAATTTAATTATTTAATCAATTCGTTTCTTTAAATAAATCGTAACTTTTGAATAAATAATTGCAGGTTCGATTAGCTTTAACATCGCCTCTGTTGGTTAAAGATCCTAAAAAGCATACCTACATAATTAACTTTGATCCATATATTCATGAAGTCCTCAAGGAAGCAGATTATATGTCAAGACTGGGTCTCGAAGTGCCGGAATTTATCAAAATCATCTCGTTCTGTAAAGATAAAATATATTCATCATATGAAATTGTCAAGAAACTTGTACAAGAGAATGATTATGTCAAAAGTTCTATTCCCGAGTTGTTTCTAAAATTGATGCGTCCAGCATTTGTGAAAATGGACATTGCATTTCGACCATGTCTATCAGTTATCACGTGGACATCTCTGAAGATTCCAGAAGTATGTAGTGAAATCAATCACATTGTTCAAAATGTAGAAATATTTACGAAGAAACTTGTGGATACAAAAGAAGCCAGAGTTGAAGAAGTATTTAATACTATAGCTGGAACTCAATTAATTTATTTTCCTGATCAACCTTTGAGTCCAGCACAATTTACTTCTGAAAACTACGATATTGGACGTGATATAGCAAAAGAATTGGAAACCAAATCTGCTGGAGCTGAGAATGCTGTTATTGGTATAATTGATAAATGTTTAAGTCTTCTAACAGATCCGGAAGTAGAAGAAGATAAGTACCGTTGGCTCGATTCCGATCGAGTAATAAGACAAATTGGTTCTCAGGCAAGATTAACAAGGGGAACATTGGATGTAGGATATAAAAGTATTGATGAGTCAGCCAAAGTTAATTTAACTCGTATTCACCGTGATTGTATGGAAGTTTTTACTTATTTTAACAATAAACTGGTTGAAGCACTCGTTAAATGTACTAAACGTTCACTGGAGATGTTGAAGAAAAGAATTGGTACCCTAGAGTAAGTAGTAAATGGAAAATTTCGTTGAATATATTATTTTAAAATAGCAATTTGAAATTTTCAAATTATTTCCAGTGATAGTACTAAAAGACGACAAACGCCCTTGCTGCTGACTCACTTTATACTGCAAATACCTAATATTATATTGTCACCGAGTATTGAGGAACTTAATAACTATGTGAAGACAGTTGTAAAAAATTTAATCCAGATACATGATGGTATTATAATGTGGGGACACAGACACTCACAACGAAAAAAAGTCACGAAAATTGGTGTTGAGAAAACTGGTGGTAAAGTTTTACATGAATACATGAATAAAATAAAAACTGCTTTAGTTTTTTTTTGTATTTTCTACAGATCAAGATAATATGAAAACTTATTACCAGGCAATTGTAGAACATAAGAAAATTGTTCGAATCACTATGAACTTTCAAGCATCAATACTTGTATTACGAGATGATATTAATCATCTGAGAGAAGTAATTTAATTCTTTATAAAAATGCAATTATATTTTTTATCTTTTATTTTTAAGAGGAATAAAATTCTTTTGTTTGACTTGCTGAAAGGTTTACATGAAAAAGTATTGTCATGTTTGGGCAGAAGATAGAGAATCTCAGATCGAGCAGTTCATTAATAAAGATCCAAATCCTGATGAAATAAGAGAAAGATTTGTTTTTTACGAAAATTTAGTTACCGAGATAAAAAACCTTCCAATTTATCATATCATTGGTCCTGTGGAAATCAATATTGGTTTGTATAGAAAGTTTTAAGAAGTTTCAATACCACTGATTAATGTTGGGCTATAATTAAATCATTTAAATCAATGAATCAAAATTTTAGATAAATTGAAAACGGGTTTATTAATAGAAGCAATGAGTTGGAAAACAACTTTTGGTAAAATTTTGAGCAAAACGTACGAAGAAAAGCTTACATACATGCAAAATTATATTTATGAAAGAAATAAGGTACTAGGGAGATCGATAAATGATTTGGAAGATGTTCGTCTAGCCATGAAATGCTTAGATCAGATAAGGGAGGATTACATATTCTTAGACACAAATTTGATGATGATTGAAGAAACTTACACTCTGATGGCGAAATTTAATATTCCAATACAGCAAGAAGATCAAAACATCGTTGATAGTTTACGATACAACTTTGGCAACATGTTACAAAATGTATCAATGTTTACTTGGGATTATCCATTATCAATAACTCAGCGTTTTAATAGTTTAATTACACAACATTTTCTTTCGATTAACAGGCCAAAGAAGTTCAGCAAAAAATATGTGAGATGCAAGAACCATTGAAAAAGGAATTGATCAATGGTGTGATGGTTTTGAAAAAAAATGTAGACATTTTTGATGATGATTTTAAACATCACGGACCTAAAGAAGAAGGAATTCCAGCTAAAGAAGCTAGTGAACGGTATTTATTATCAGGAATTCCTTTTATCCGAGTTCTGAAATGGGAATCTATTTATTTACGTGTTGTAATTAAATTTATTGAACAACTTAGCAGTAGTACGTTTTTCAACGTTAAGTTTTTAATTAATAATTTAATAAATTTTTATTATACCGTAGTATTAATTGAGAATGGTACTATTAAATACACTGTATATAAGTGAAACGCTACGATAAAACATGCATAGCGTGCATGTAAAAATCAATTTTTTGTATTTAAGTTTTTATTAATTAAACGATAAGATAAAAGTAACACACTGATATTAATGTCTGTTTTGCATGAAGCATAAAAATGTTTTTTTCATAAATGAACTAGATTGAAAGTTATTTAATATTTGAAAATTGTACTAAAGGTTTGCTGAATGTATTATTTTCTTGTGAATCTACAATTTTTTACATATGTTTACTTTCAGTTTTACCTCATTCAATTCGTTGTTAATTAAGCAGTTCTTACTTACTTTCCAAACTTTCCATTGCAAAATTTGAATCATTTAAATGAACTATTTTAGTTTATCGTAATTTGTGTTTATTACATAGAAGTTTCTTCTTACGAACTTTTCTTGCGTTCTCATCACCCACTTAAAACTTCAACTTTCTTTCTTCGTCCAATTATATTTTTTTTCTTTAACTTTTTTCATATTTTTACCTTTCATTCTTAATTATCTGACTATTAATGTAAATTATCAAAACGTTTTATTTTATATGTATGTTTTTTTTTTGGTTTTCTTATAATGTATTTTGTTTTTGTTAATTTTGTAGACTTATCCTAGCTCAGGCACGTTGTGATGAATTATGGGAACGTTACCAGACTTACAGCAGCGGAGAAGCTCTTTTTGGTTTACCACTTACAGAGTATCCAGCTCTGCATGAGCGAAGACAAGAGATAAACTTGCTGCAAAAATTATATGGACTTTATTTACAAGTTATGCGCACTATTGATGGATACTATGAAATTCCTTGGTCTGAGATTGACATTGAAAAAATTATTGCTGAACTTGCTGATCTCAGAGATAAGTAAGTTCTTCAAATTATTATTTCATTAATATTATACAAAATAAATGTAAAGAAATAACAAATGGAAAAAATAAGACTGGAGAATAATCAGTTTTGAAATTTTAGATGTAGAAGATTACCAAAAGGAATGCAAGATTGGCCAGCCTACATTGATTTAAAAAAGAAAATTGATGATTTTAATGAAACGTGTCCATTACTTGAACTAATGGCCAATAAAGCAATGAAAGATCGTCATTGGGAAAAAATGTCCAAGCTTTGTGACTATGTATTCGATGTTGAATCGGAAAATTTTACGCTGGCGAACGTTATGCAAGCTCCATTATTAAAATTTAAAGATGATGTTGAGGATATTTGTATTAGTGCAGTAAAAGAGATGGAAATTGAGAGTAAACTTAATCAAGTAATTGCAGACTGGGCAATTGTTGACTTGCAGTTTGCTAACTTTAAACAAAGAGGCGAATTAATGTTGAAAGGTATCGAAACGATGGAGATAATTAGCCAACTGGAGGATAGTTTAATGGTCATTAGTTCCTTGATGGCTAATCGGTTTGCTTTCTAATTTTCTAATGAGTTTATTAATTATTTGATAAATTGATTGATTTATTTTCGATTTCTAGGTACAATACTTTCTTCAAAAAAGATATACAAAACTGGCAAAATAAACTGAGTAACACTTCAGAGATTTTAGCTACGTGGTTGACTGTACAGAATTTATGGGCATATCTGGAGGCAGTTTTTATTGGTGGAGATATTGCTAAACAGCTTCCTAATGAAGCCAAGCGTTTTAATGTAAGTCATGAAGTGTAATATAAAAAGTAACTTTAATAACGGAATTAAAAAGCGCGTTCATGCTATTTTTCTCATGACATTCTTGACTGATAAAAATGGTTATGAATATTTATGAGAAGTATGAAGAAGTAAATAATTAAGAATTTTATATTAATGTATTGTATAAAGTCAATGTCCTTTTTGATATCACTTGGCATTTATGTTGCATTCTTTTGATAGATTTTGTTGGGAATTCTTGTAGCTAAGATTTTACAAAGTGACTTTACTTGTCAAAGTAGTTATTTTATGACTAAATAATTTTTCATATATTCACTCCTTTCTACACGCAACATTTATGGTTTTCAGTATAGTTGGACATGAAAATATCCTAGCAAAATATTTGAAACTTCAGAAAATGTTTATAAGAAAATAGCAAAAAGGATGCTATTACTGTCACGAAAAAAGAATTATTCGTTGAATTTATAACAAGATAAAATTCCAAATAAATAAATTGGAAAAAATAACATTACATACCGTTCTCTAAAAATTGTAAAATATATTAAGTGAAAAAATTTTAAGCATTTCAACAAATTACGTTAAAATTAAAAAATGAATATGCTATAAATAATTTTTAATGAAAATTTATAACAAATTTTCAATATTTTCGATGAAATGGAATCTTTTAATAATAATTCATTCATGAGATTCCACTTTTAATTTGTAAATTTTTGAATTGATTTTTTTTTCACTCATGAAACTTAATTATTAATTTATTTTATTATACAGAACATTGATAAATCATGGGTAAAATTGATGTATCGAGCTCGAGAGACCATGAACGCTGTAGAAACATGTACCGGGGATGAAACTATGCAGCAATTTTTACCACATTTATTAGAGCAGTTGGAATCTTGTCAGAAGTCACTCAGCGGTTATCTAGAAATGAAACGTGTGATTTTTCCAAGATTTTGCTTTGTGTCTGATCCAACTCTGTTGGAAATTCTTGGACAAGCTGCTGACATTCATACCATTAATAATTATTTAGATGGATTTTTTGATAACATTGCAAAGGTATCTTTTGCAATAACCCACATTAGCTGAATCTAACGATTTAAATAATTTATTTATTTTTTTTAATTCTAGCTGGAGTTTTCAGAGGCAGATTATGATAAAATAGTGGCAATATATTCACGAGAAGATGAGAAAATCGTCTTAGAGAAGGAAGTAACGTGTACAGGCGGTGTAGAGAATTGGTTGAATGTTCTTCTGAAAATGCATCAACAGTCTGTGGGCGGAGTTATATCACAGGGGCTTCAACGATTGTTAACTCCAGAAACGAGTATCTTGACTTTAATAGATGATTCAATTCTTCAGGTAATAATTCACTGATCATTTTAGTTTTATTATCGAAAGCGCAATTGAATAGATTCGCTCGACTATTTTACGATGTCGTCTGCAAGGAATAAAAAAATCATAAAAGAATTCTCAGACGTCCCCGACAATTTAGGTTGGTTTATTGGCACTTCAAACTCTGTGGACTCGAGATTCAGAAATCGCGATTGTTGGATCAAGAAGTGATAAAATGATAATGAAGAAAACTAACCAGTGGTTTTTAGATTTACTCAACGGACTCATTGAAGTTACTGTAAAGGATCTCAGTCAGTATCAGAGGGCTAAGTACGAAGCACTGATTACTATTCATGTTCATCAAAGGTAAAACTTTACGTTTATTTCTTTTTTATGTTAATTCATTTTAACATTACCTTATTATATAAACTTTCAGAGACATTTTCGACGAACTATGTCGAATGAAGATTAAACATATTTATGACTTTGAATGGCTCAAACAAGTGAGATTCTATTATAATGATGAAACAGAGGATGTTTTGATCAAAATCACAGACGTCACGTTCACATACCAAAACGAGTTTCTGGGTTGCACTGATAGACTTGTCATCACTCCACTCACGGACAGATGTTATATAACACTAGCACAAGCTGTCTGTATGTTTCTGAAATGTTGATAGTAAAAATGAGATAAACTAACGAACAAGCAGATTCAATTATTCATTTGATTCAATTATAAAGAGTTTGATTTGCTTCAGGGATGAATTTTGGAGGAGCACCAGCTGGACCGGCAGGAACTGGAAAAACAGAAACAACAAAAGATATGGGAAAAGCTCTTGGGAAATATGTCATTGTATTCAACTGTTCTGATCAAATGGATTTCCGTGGACTTGGACGAATATTTAAGGTTTACATTTTATAATGTAGTTCAAGTAGGAAAATCAATCTGCATATTTTATATTTATTGAAAATGTTTTTCATAAAAATTCTGTGAACAAACGAAACCATTATAGTGAGGTTTTATTCTTCCAACATAAATGAAACTGTAAATATTTCAGGGCTTGGCTCAATCAGGCGCTTGGGGATGCTTTGATGAGTTCAATCGGATCGAACTGCCAGTTCTGTCTGTAGCAGCTCAACAAATAGCTATTGTTCTCACCGCACGAAAAGAAAAGCGAACTAATTTTCTTTTTAGTGATGGCGAAACATATTCTATCGATTATGAGTTTGGTATTTTTATCACGATGAATCCAGGCTATGCTGGTCGACAAGAATTACCAGAGAATTTGAAAACCCAATTTCGCAGTGTTGCCATGATGGTTCCAGATAGACAAGTGATCATAAATTTATTTTTATTCTTCCACTTAATAGAAACTATTTTTCGCAATATTATATAGCGGTTATCTTAATTATATTATACCACAATCAGAAATTATTATTTAATGTTATTTTAATGAATGAAAGGATTTTAATAACAACATAAATATGCTCAGATCATAATAAGAGTGAAGCTAGCAGCCTGTGGATTTAAAGAGAATATTGTACTCTCAAGGAAATTCTTCACTTTGTATTCTCTTTGTGAAGAGCAATTGAGTAAACAAGTACACTATGACTTTGGACTCAGAAATATATTATCTTGTTTAAGAACACTCGGCGCTCAAAAAAGAGCTCATCCTGGTGAATCAGAAGAAACTACTCTCATGAGAGTTCTTCGGTAAATTAAAACTTTTCTTCCGTTTCCTTTTCTCTTCAATTAAATATTCACATCATAGTAATATAAGTATGTATTTTTCAGAGCAATGAATTTATCAAAATTAGTTGACGAAGATGAACCATTGTTTCTGTCGCTCATATCAGATATGTTCCCAGGTGTTAAATTAACAACTCAAACCTATAAAGAATTACAACAGGGAATAGCAAAAGCTACGGATGAACTGGGAATAATAAATCCTCCAGAGTGGAATTTAAAAGTCATTCAGTTGTACGAGACCTCTTTAGTACGTCATGGTTTGATGGTATTGGGACCAACAGGTTCAGGGAAAACTCGATGTATGTGGACTTTGATGAAAACTTTAACGGAAATGGGAATACCTCATAAGGAAGTTCGAATGAATCCAAAAGCTATCACAGCTCCTCAAATGTTTGGCAGACTGGATGCTGCAACAAACGACTGGACTGACGGAATATTTTCAACTCTTTGGAGAAGATCAACACAAATAAAGAAAAGCGAAAACTTGTGGATTGTTCTTGATGGTCCTGTGGATGCTGTTTGGATTGAAAATCTCAATTCTGTGCTTGATGATAATAAAACTTTAACTTTAGCAAATGGTGACCGCATTATAATGGCACCCAATAGTAAACTTGTTTTCGAGCCCGACAATGTTGACAATGCTTCCCCGGCGACGGTGTCACGCATGGGAATGGTCTTTATCAGCGCCTCAGTGTTAAAATGGTCTCCAATACTAGAGGTGACATGCTACACAAGTTAGGTTCATACCATGGACCTTCTATTACTTGTTTCACTTGACTCTCTTTGACATACTATCATCGCCCGCATGCTCTGAAGCTTGATTTTGTTTGCTCTAGGGTTGGCTGAAGACCAGAGCTACTCAGCAGGCTGAAATTCTGCGGGAATTTTTTGATAAAATTTATGAGGATGCTCATAACTTTGTTCAAACAAAGCTTGTTAACAAGATGAAGCTTCTAGAAGCTATTTACATCAGACAGTGCATTGATTTATTAGATGGACTTTTAGCAAGTAAATTCATCATCTATAAATATTTTTTTTATTGTTCTAGTAAATAACAAAGTATTTAATTTTAATAAATTAAGAGGTAATTTAAAACTCAAAAAGTTTAATCAGTGAACATCGATTTCTATGCTTGATGTATTTCTTTTAATATTAACAGAAAAAAATATTCTGAATATTTAAAATATCTTTTTTAAATTTAACACAAGCTTTAGAATTTAATGAAAAAACAATGAGTACTTGTAACGTTTTATTTTGTTTTTTTTTCTATGATGGCAATTCGTTATATAACAAATCAATGAATAATTTCACTATTAAATATTTTTGGGTTCAAAGGTCTGAGGTTTATGCCAATTTAATTTTTTTACAAAAAACTTTATAAAATTATTCTTTAATGAGTTATAAATATTTAGTAACGTATACATAAATTTGCATAATAAAATAAAAAATTTTTGATTACTCATTATTTGTAATTACAAAAAATGACAATGCTATTATTTTCTGATGTAAAAGTTTTATTTGAAAACATTATATAAATCTTCCAGTAAGGATGATAATTTTAAAATTAGAGATTAAATTTTTATGCTCCAATGACACGCTTCATTGTAATTACCACGTATTATAAAAACATAATTTAGTTAAGTGATAAAGAATTAATGTCTTTACATTTTTATATAGTCCATTACTCATAAAAACTTTGCATACTTTTTCAGGAACTTCCGTTTCCCCTGACCTCGAGAAATTATTCCTCTTCTCTCTTATGTGGAGCCTCGGTGCTGTGCTCGAATTAGATGGAAGAAGTGCACTTGAAGAATTTTTGTTAACCCATCCATCCAAACTAAATTGGCCTAAACCTGTGGTGTGTAATAAATTAATATCATCTTGAGAAATAAATTTCAAAGAATCTAAACTATGTTAATTCTGGTGCAGGATGATGAAACGATTTTTGAGTATCTTGTCTCAGAGGAAGGGAAATGGATACACTGGAACCAGATGGTACCTAAATTCGAATATCCAACTGATCATGTGTTAGATTACTATACCATATTGGTTCCAAATGTGGATAATACGAGAACTCTATTCCTGATGGATATCATTGCTCAGCAAAGCAAGGCAGTATTACTTATTGGTAAGAGCAATAAGGGGTAGTTTCCCTTTGTCATCAGTTACGTGCCATAAATTATCACAATACACTACTCACCATAGTTATTGATTGATAAGATTTATTTATCTTGTCCGAAAAAAGATTAATTTTACAATAATAAAATTTAACATTTTTACAATAATTTCAAAAATAGATAAAACGTCAAGTAGTACCGTTTCTTTTCATTCTTTTACTAGAAAAACCGGTGGTCTATAAAAAATGATGAATGAACATAAATCTGGAAAAGTTCAATCTCGCCAATGTTTTCTACTTCATCAAAACGGAATCATCTTTTTCTAAGATAAAGTTATCAGAAAACGACTTGTAATATAAAGTTTTTACTCCAACTCTTTAGCTACGTGAGTTGTGTATTTAAAATAGCAATTGTGAAATACTTTGTACCTAAAAACATGATAAATACGTTCTCAACTTCGTGCATTCTCCGCAAGTACAGTAAACGTTTTATGGAACAAACGAAACTTTTAAATGTCTTTCATTACATCTGCTCAACATACTCATTAAAAGAAATTAACAAGTTCCATAATAAAACTATGTATAAGAAAGCTTGACATTCTACATGAATATTATTTTAATTAGGCGAACAAGGAACAGCGAAGACAGTTATGCTTAAAAGTTTTATGTCGAAATACGATCCAGAATTTCACTTGAGTAAATCTTTCAACTTCTCATCTGCATCAACTCCTAATATGGTTCAAGTATGCTCATCTTTCTTAACTACGCTTCTATCGCTAATTAATTAATGAATTCATTAAACTCTTATTAACGCACAGCGAGTATTTGAAAGTTATGTGGAGAAACGAGTAGGAACTACTTATGGACCACCGGGTGGCAAAAAGATGACTGTGTTTATCGATGATATTAATATGCCTGATATCAACGAATGGGGTGATCAAATTACTAATGAAATAGTTCGACAACTGATGGAATATGGAGGATTTTATTCCTTGGATAAACCTGGAGATTTTAATTATATTCAAGACATTCAACTTCTTGCTGCAATGATCCATCCTGGTGGAGGAAGAAATGACATTCCTGCTCGACTCAAGCGACAGTTTAACATTTTTAATTGCACTCTTCCATCAAATAAATCCATGGATACGATATTTCGATCGATTGGTGAAGGATATTTCTGTGACAGTAGATTTCCTAAAGAGATCGTTCAATTCTTACCGAAATTAATTCCTCTAACTCGAGTGCTTTGGCAACGAACAAAGAGCAAAATGTTACCCACTCCAGCCAAGTTTCATTACGTATTCAACTTACGGGATTTGTCTCGCATTTGGGAAGGAATTCTTCGGATTGGGAAAGATGAATGTACCACTCCTAATACTTTGTTAAAATTATGGAGCCATGAGTGTACTCGTGTTCTTTCCGACAGGTAACATTTAGTGTATTTTATTAGAACTAGAATAGTTTCTAGAGAAATAAATTTGAAAAGAAACTAATTAATTATCTCTATAGATTCACGGATTCTGAAGATAAAACATGGTTTACAAATACAATGCATCAAACAGCTGAAGAACTTTTAAAAAGAGATTTTCAATACTACCACTCAACGGAGACGTACTTTGTCAACTTTTTGCGAGAAGCACCAGAGCCAACAGGATTTGAACCGGAAGATTTCGTTTTTGATGCTCCAAAGATTTACGAAGAGATTCCAAAGTAATATTAGAATTCACGAAATTTTTATGTTATTTTAACTCACAGCATAGTTAAAAAATAATTTATTCCAGTTTTGAAACAGTAATAGGAAAAGTTCAACAATACATGGAACAATTCAACGAACTAATTAGAGGGATGCATTTAGACTTGGTATTTTTCCATGATGCATTAGTGCATTTAATGAAGATATCCAGAATTCTAGGAGTGCCACGAGGTCATGCAATGCTAGTTGGAGTTGGTGGATCAGGAAAGCAGAGTCTAACAAGACTTGCATCTTTTATAGCAGGCCATAATTTTTTTCAAATAGTCCTCACAAGGTAATTATGGTTTTGCGCGATGTTGATAAAGAATTATTCAATTTTTATGGATTTCAGAGCTTACAATATTGGAAGTTTATTAGAAGATATTAAAAGACTCTATTATGAAACTGGAATGGGAAACAAAGGTCTTACTTTTATCTTCACTGACAATGACATAAAGGATGAAGGCTTTCTTGAGTATCTAAACAATGTTTTGAGTGTTGGAGAGGTTGCGAATCTCTTTCCAAAGGATGAATTGGATGAGATTTTAACAAATCTCATTCCTGTGATGAAAGCAGAAGATCCAAAAAGGCCACCTACTCAAGAAAATCTCTATAGTTACTTTATATCACGAGCAAGAAATAACCTTCACATAGTTTTATGCTTCTCTCCAGTGAGTAATTCTTTTTGAAACTTAACTTTAAAGTCAGAAAAAGATATTAGGGATATTTTTTCAATTCACGTCCTTGGGGGTTCTTTAGTTGTTATTTTTTTTAGTCTTTTATACACTTTAAATTTACTTAAAATTAACATATGATATATATTTAATTCTACTCGCAGAAGATATAATAAGTTTTATGCAGTAAAGACATATTTCTTGGGTTGTAAATGAATTATTCGTCAGTTAATCACTAGAAGAAAAATAAATGGTTTTTTTCTGGGTCAGGCGATATCTTTATGTGGAAATTAATTTAATAAAAATTATTTAATAATTTTATCCAACAAAGGATTGCTTTAAATTGTAAATTACTTACTTTTATGATCCTCATTCATAATCTTGAAATAAATAGCAACTCCTATTTTCTTCGTTCTTTTGAGCATGTCCATATTGAACTCAAGTTTTTTCGCGATTCCCCGATTACCTTCGGATTTACGAACTTGGCCTACATTTACATTCGGGTTATTGACTCGTCAGCTGTAATTTATCATCTCTCTTTAATACGGGTTGATGTCGATCAGTTGTTCTGTTATGCTGGTGGAGTTGAAAGTCTTCTGATACGTATGTAATTACAGATAATGATGGTTAATAGCATTATTCTATAGAATTTGAACAATAATTATTAAAGTTTAATTATTGTTATCGAGTCGATTAATTATTTCGTTTCTTATATAAATAATATATAATTACCTGATTAACTTAATAATACATCCAAAAAGATTTAAACCAAATCTACCATACAGTTTTCTAGTCATTAATAGATATTCTTTTAATCTAACAAAAAAAGTTTTAATGAAATAGAATTCGTTTTGTAAGAAAGTTTTAATTGTTTAGAATATTTTTAATTTATTTAAGACAAAATATTTTAATAATTGTATATTTTGTTTTCATACAACTTTTCCATTAAACCTCTAAAACTAAAGTTTGTATATGAAAGCTCATTAACTGATGGATAGTTTCCAATATCATTTGAAATAATCCTAGACAACTTAATATTTTCTATAAAAAATCTACTTCACAACTTCAAAATGTTTAAACAACAATGTTTGACTTTAACTTAAAATTTTTGATACTTCTCTTGCAGATGTAAACTGTTTATTTGAAGAGAAATTATGTTACAATAATTAGCAAAGTTTGAGGATTAATTAACTCGACTAACAAAGTTATAATTTATTTTTTGGCTTAACTCATTTTTAGGTAGGCGAAAAATTCCGCTCTAGATCATTAAAGTTTCCTGCATTAATCTCTGGATGTACAATGAATTGGTTTGCCAGATGGCCAAGAGATGCTTTGTGTGCGGTTAGTGAACATTTCTTGCAAAAGTTTGGTGTCGTATGTTCTGAGGAAATCAAGCAGGAGCTTATTAACGCCATGGGAGAAATTCAAGATGGAGTGAATGATACTTGTAATGAATACTTTGATAGATTTCGCCGGCGTACTTATGTAACACCCAAGTCTTTTCTTTCCTTTATTGATGGTTATAAACAAATTTACAAGCAACACCTGGACGAAATCAATACCCTTGCATTTCGAATGAGTAACGGTTTAAGTAAACTTGTAGACGCCGCAGCTCAAGTAGACGAGTTGAGGAAAGTTTTAGAGAAAAACCAAGAAGAAATTGCAGTGAAGAATGTTCAAGTAGAAAAGGTATATATTTATTGATATAAAAGATAGGATTAACTAAAAGTTTGTTTTACTTAAAAATTATAACTTCTAATTAGTTTTTTACTGCAGATTCTTGTAACAGTGAATGAAAAAAAAAGCGATGCCGAAGCTGTGAAAGATAAAGTACAAAAGTCAAAAGACGAGGCAGAAGCTTTATTGCAAATAATTTCTGAAGAAAAAGCCATTGCTGAAGAGAAACTTAAAGCTGCTGAGCCAGCATTGTTAGAGGCTGAAGAAGCGCTTCAAGTAAATGCTCATTTTCTAAGATTGAATAATAGGAATAAATGAATTGGATACTCTTTTATGTTAATTTATATTTTATTTTTCTAGACAATAAAATCAACTGATATTGCCACTGTTCGCAAGCTCGGAAAACCTCCATATCTTATCACTCTTATAATGGATTGCGTAATAATTCTCTTTGGTCGTAAATTAGATCCCGTCAAACCGGATTTAGAACGTCAGTTCTTGATACCATCATGGTCAGAAGCTTTGAAAGTCATGGCAGATGTTAGATTTTTATATCATTTACGTGATTTTCAAAAAGATAATATTAACGCTGAAACCGTTGATCTTATGAGACCGTATTTGGATTATCATTTGTATAATTATGAAGCTGCTAAACAAGCTTGTGGCAATGTGGCTGGTCTTTTGCAATGGACTATTGCCATGACGAAGTTTTATCAAGTCAACAAAGACGTGCTGCCACTTAAAGTATGTCAAATTTTAGATTTATTTCTAGATTTAGTTTCACGATAGTAAAAATATTCTAATGATATCAATATGATCATGTGATTATGAGTGGTGAATCATTAAGCTGAAAAAAAATTTGTTGCGTTAGTAACTTATAACTAGATTAAAAAAAAATCTTACGATGATGTTAACAAAAGCAATTTAAAGGGGAAGACACAAGCTATACACCATCATACTTAGAGGCAGTAGCTTTTTTCACTTTACAAAGACATTGAAAGTTTATTGAAAAATACTTTTTTTTTATGTATCACATTACAGTGATAAATTGAAAATAAAAAAAAATGAAAGTATAAAGCTTCAATCAATATTTTTTAATGTTAGAATTAAAACTATTTTCTTTCCTCTTTAAAAAAAAAAAAGCTTTTTATGCAAAACCCATTGAAAGATCTTGGAATACATTTGAAGCTTTCTATTTTACATTTGTGTATTTTCTTTGAAATATTTAATAAATTCTTCTCATTGCCTAGGCCAATTTAGTTGTTCAACAGAACAAGCACGACAGAGCCAATAAGAATTTAATGGATGCACAGGAGGTATTGAGAGCTAAAGATGAAGATTTGCAAGTAATCCAAACGGAATTTGATGGTGTGATGGCTGAGCGTCAGGTGAATTTTAATTTAAATTAATTTGCACTAATTTTCCATTATTTACCGAATAAATCTTTCTTTACTAGAAAATCGTAGATCAAGCTGAAGCATGTCAAGCGAAAATGGATACTGCGACAGCATTGATTGAAGGATTGTCAGGAGAGAGAATTAGATGGACAAATCAACTGGCCACGTTTAAATCCGAAACTGAACGACTTATTGGAGATGTTTTAATTTTAACTGGCTTTCTCTCCTATTGCGGTCCTTTCAATCAAGAGTTTAGAGTATTACTTCAAAGACGATGGCTGAACCTTTTGCATGCCAAGAAAATTCCTGTGTCTACGAAAGTTAATGTTGTCGACTCTTTATCAGATACTGCAACGGTAACAACTTTTTTTGAAAATCTTTTGCTACTTAAAACTTTTAGAATAAGGAACTTTTATTTTATTATTAAATTCTCCTCTTTCAGACTGGTGAATGGAATTTGCAAGGACTTCCTAATGATGAATTGTCTATTCAAAATGGTATTATTGTCACAAAAGCAACAAGATACCCTCTTTTGATCGATCCACAGCTACAAGGAAAAGCATGGATTAAGAACAAAGAAAAGGAATTTAATTTACAAACAACTTATCTTAGTCATAAGTACTTCAGGAATCATTTAGAAGACAGTATTTCCATCGGTCGTCCTTTATTAATTGAAGATGTTGCGGAAGAATTAGATCCTGTGTTGGATAATTTGTTGGAGAAGAATTTCATAAAAATAGGCACATCGTGGAAAGTTAGATTAGGAGATAAAGAAGTTGATGTTCATCCAGATTTTCGTCTATACATAACAACTAAATTACCAAATCCCGCTTATACCCCGGAAATTTTTGCAAAAACTTCTATTATCGATTTTACAGTTACAATGAAAGGTAATTATGACAAAAAAAAATAATTAGCTTTAATTATAATATCATACGTCGGTTAGGTTTGGAGGATCAACTTTTAGGAAGAGTAATATTAACCGAAAAACGTGAATTAGAGACAGAGAGGACGCAATTAATCACAGATGTCACGATAAACAAGAGGAAGATTAAAGACTTAGAAGCAAACCTCTTACGCAAGTTAACCACAGTGCAAGTGAGCAAATTGTTCAAGTTGTATTTTTGACTTTTTGCCTGCTAATTATTGATAATTTATTTTAATAAAAGGGTTCGTTAATCGAAGATGTTGAATTGATGTCAGTTCTTAATACAACAAGAAAAACTGCTGCTGATGTGACAAGGAAACTTGACATTGCACGAAATACAGAGGTAGAAATAAATGCTGCTCGAGAGGAATTTCGACCGGTAGCAGCAAGAGGAAGTGTACTTTACTTCTTGATATGTGACATGGCACACGTGAACTGCATGTACCAGACGTCTCTGGTGCAATTTTTAGAACGTTTCGATCTCTCTCTTGCACGGTAATTTATTTGACTTACTTCTCTGTTTTCATCAACTTTGTTGGTTTTTACTTTATTTAATTAATTGAACTGACCATTTTAATTAGGTCTGAAAAAAGTCCTGTTAATTCGCGGCGAATTAATTTTATTATTGAATATTTAACTTATGAAATATTTAAATACAAAGCACGAGGATTATATGAAAATCATAAATACATGTTTATTTTGCTGATGTCATTAAAAATTGACCTACAACGTGGATCAATATCACATGAAGAGTTTCAATATTTCATCAAAGGCGGTGCTGCACTAGACCTTAACGCTGTTCAGCCAAAATCATGCAAATGGATCACTGATATGACATGGCTTAATCTAGTTGCATTATCGTCGTTACGTCAATTTCAATACATCATATCTCTTGTTGAAGCATCAGAAAAAGTTTGGAAAAACTGGTATGATAAAGAGGCACCAGAAGAAGAAGTTATACCTGACGGGTTTAATAACTTGGATACATTTCATCGTCTATTAATGATTCGGTAATTCATTCGTTCTCCGTATTTGACTTTCAAACAAAATTTATTAACTTTCATCAGTATACTTATACAATAATTACTCGCTAACCTGTTAACATAATCAACTAAACTTTGCTAATTAATACCCTCTAGCTGTAGAATATTTCTATTGATCTTATTCTTTACCCACATTTACTAACATAATTTAATAACATTTTTATATCCAATAATCTTCCATTTTAAATTAAATCAAGTCATTTAGAAGGTTTATTAGAGTAAGTAAAATGAACTTTTTGACTTTTACTTAAAATGAAACTAACCATAATTAATTTTACAGAGCTTGGTGTCCGGATAGAACGCTTTCCCAGTCTCGAAAGTATATTGCTGATTCTCTGGGTGCAAAATATGCAGAGCCTGTAATAACGCTTTTAGATATAATGCTCGCTGAGTCTAGACCAAACACGCCTATGATCTGCTTCCTTAGTATGGGATCAGATCCCACACCGAGTATACATCAATTAGCGAGAAAATTGGAAATACCTTGTCGAAGTATCTCCATGGGACAAGGACAAGAAATACATGCTCGAAGATTATTGAACAGAGCAAAAACTGAAGTAAATAAAGTTTCAACAAATTCCCTGTGGATTTTGCCAATTACGTTTTGGCTAATAAATTATCATTATAAATATATACCTATCGAAAAGAAAATTAAATAAATATGAAATTAAATGAATTTTATAGGGAATTTGGGTATTACTTCAAAATTGTCATCTAGGACTGGACTACATGAATGAATTAGTTGATTTCATACTAGAAATGGAAACGCCCAATTCGAATTTTCGTATTTGGATTACAACTGAGCCACATCAAAATTTTCCGATTTCTCTACTTCAAATGTCTATTAAATTTACATACGAGCCGCCCCAAGGTATATGTTAATGAATCTTTTTGCACATCTCTCTAACTGGAGCACCAAAATGACAAATGATTCTATAGGTATACGGGCTGGCTTGTTAGCGACGTACAGTGGTATGAATCAAGATATGTTGGACCAGTGTGACGCAGCACAATATATACCGCTCGTTTATACTATTTCGTTCTTGCACACTATCGTACAAGAGCGAAGAAAATTTGGTCCTCTTGGTTGGAATATTCCTTACGAATTCAATTCAGCCGATTGGCTTGCCTCTTGTTTGTTCATAAATAACCATTTAAATGACTATGACCCCAAACGTGGGATAAGTTGGCAAACAGTTAGGTAAGGCATTTTAGTAGAGAACAATACTAAAAATCGATCAATATTTTATCGCTTATATTCTATTTACTTACATATTTGTTTAGATATATGATTGGAGAAGTTCAATATGGGGGAAGAGTAACTGATGATTATGACAAACGTCTTCTTAATACTTTTACAAAAGTCTGGTTTTCAGAAGCATTATTTTCCAAAGAATTCTTTTTCTACACCGGATATCATGTGTTAAGTTTCAAACAAGTCACGGAATATTTGGCAGCATTTGAAGAAATGCCGTCTATTGATCCACCTCAGGTTTACGGGCTCCATAGAAATGCTGACATAACGTGAGTACTCAGTAAATAGTTTTTATGAATCCACTAGACGAAAAAAATTTTTTTATGTAATATTTTTTAGCTAAACTTTAACTTTATTATATTTTATTGTATCATAAATTTTATTTTTATTTACTATATTTAGTCTTTTTGAGTAAATAAATTATTTATTTAATTCTTAAAATGTAATCAGTTAGAATATTATTAACTGAATTTTAATTTACATACAAAATTATTTTTATGTTAACTAAAGCAAAACTTACGCATAAAAATCTTGTATTCAAATAAAGCATTTGAATTAATTTACTTGAAACTTTCATACAGATATCAAAGTAGAACAACGCAAGATATATTGGACACAATAATATCAGTACAACCAAAAGAGTCGTCTTCAGTTGGATCTGGAGAAACACGAGAAGTAGTTGTTATGAGACAAGCAAAAGAGATGTTAGAAAAATTGCCACTTTCTTATGACCCATTTGAAGTAAAATCTCGTTTGCAAGTTATGGGTATTACGCAATCAATGAATATATTTCTTAAACAAGAAATTGATCGTATGCAAATAGTTATTGAACTTGTACGTTCCATGCTAACTGATTTACTTCTTGCCATAGAAGGAATTATAATAATGAATGAGGTATCATTTAGTTTTTATCTCTTGTACATTGTGTTATTTAAAGATAAATTTATATTTTTTGCCCTCAACAGCAATTAAAAGACGCTTTAGACAACATTTACGACGCAAGAATTCCTAAAGTTTGGCGTCAGCGTTCCTGGGAATCGTCTACTTTAGGTTTTTGGTTTACCGAATTACTCCAAAGGAATCAACAATTTTCAAACTGGATTTATCGAGGTCGTCCACATAAATTTTGGATGACTGGATTCTTTAATCCGCAAGGTAAACAGAAAAATGTCAAGAATTAAAAAAGAAACTCAAGAAGAACTTCTTATGTACAAAAAACGTATTTTAATTAACTTTTTGTCAGTTTTAACAAGTCTTTTCAACTGGCCTTGCATATTTTAGTATTATAGACTCTCCAAAAATCCACAAAAATCTGAAGCTACTACTTTAAAACTCTTGAGAACATGTTCAAATATTTGTTGAAGTTAATGTTTAAATTTTCATCTAGAGTAACTGCAAAATGCTTTTTTTTCTTAGCATTAGAATATTTAAATGAGTTTAAAAATAAATCATTTTGTGAGAAGTCTTTCTAGGGTTAGATGCTCAGCCTACAGAGTACGAATATTTGCTTTTAGACAGTTAATCGTTAGTAAAACACTGGTTTAACTGAGTTAGTCTCTATTATCTCTTGGTGGTGTTAATCTTTTATCAACAAACGAATATTTTATCTACTAAATCCTTTTCTTATATTATAAAAGTGTCATCAACAACTTTCATGTATTTAAATGACAGAAAAATTTGCATTTTTAGATAAACGTTTTATCTATTTTAAACATTTTTAAAAAATAAAAGTAATTGATATCATTTTTCATATAATTTATTAGAATTACTATAAAGATTTAAAGCACATGTTTACATTCAAAAATTGAAATTCTAAATTTTTAGTATATTTGCACATGGCCAAATATTTTATCAGAATTTAGAGTTATGGTTTAAACGTGCACTTCGAGTGTAAACCGTGCATTGTTTGGCTAACCTTAGAATATCAATTTTCAAACAAGTATCCATTCTGTAACACAATTTCTTGGGCTGAACTATTGAAATATTTCCAACTTTTTTTTCTAAATTTAATCATTTGCTATTTTAATAAAAAACATGCATTATTTCCACAGGATTCCTAACTGCGATGCGGCAAGAAGTTACTCGATCTCACAAAGGGTGGGCTCTTGACAATGTAACTCTTCACAATGAAGTCACTAAGTACATGTTTGAAGAAGTGAGAAATTCACCTGCTGTGAGTAATACTCTTAACCCAATTCACTCATTCGTACAGATGTAAAAATTTATTAAAAGAAGAAAAAAAAACCCAGTTTAAATCTGACAAATAGTGTCAGACTTCTAAGAAAATAGATCTACTAAAGATATTAGGATTCGGTCAACTTCTACAATATATTACTAGTACTAGTATCGCCTTTTACTAGTATAATAAAATATATGTCTACACAGAATGCTTCACGAACAAAAATAATATCAATAGTATCCAGAATCGATACTTAATGTTTACTAATAAAATACATTACTACAAGCAGTTGTCTAAGAAGAACAAATAATAAGCGGTAAGGTTTTTTTTCTCACAATGTTGATCGTTAAAATATTTTGCAGGAAGGAGTTTATGTATACGGATTATATTTGGAAGGTGCCGGATGGGATCGAAAGAATAACAGATTGCGTGAATCTTCTAAAAAAGTTCTCTACGTCAACATGCCAGTCATTCACATATTTGCATTGTACAATAAATCGGGAAAGGATCCAAAGCTTTACCGGGTACGAAGCAATTTATTTAGTTGTTATGAATCACAGTCCCACGATAAAAGTTCGTTTGACAAGCCGAATGTTTTAATCTATCTAGTGTCCGGTGTACAAAAAGCCCAAGAGAACGTATGTGTTACTGGTGACCCCATTATGGCTTCAAACAATCAAACCACCGGAATATTGGATCCTTCGTGGTGTTGCGCTACTCTGTGATAACAAATAACCGTCATGTATGAAATCATAATGATTAGAATTTTTATTCTGTCATAAATGGAATTAGTAGAGGGTGGAGAATTAGCATGAGTGTTCTCTGTCCCCTATATCCAACTAGACCGTTAATAGTGGTCAATTGCCCATTCTCATGGCTAAATTCATGTAATTGAGCTAACACACATTAATCAAACTGCGCCTCATTTGCTAGGGGAATAGTCCAAATTGCTTTTGTTGCTTGCTGTGTCTTTCCATTAAACTAACTATCAAAATCCTTTCTAAGGGATTAGGTTACGTTGGGTCATCTGAAATTCTGTGTGACATCATATTGAAGTGCGAAAGAATTTTCATTTATTTTCATTTCTTGTTTCTAGGACAAATAAAAAATTTTTTCCCTTTGAAAAATCGTTTATTACTTTAAATGAGTTTTTGGTTTTTCATATAACTTTTGATTCAGCTCATTTATCATGTTTTAGTTTTTCTCTGTATGCTTCATTTTTGCACCTTTTTAAATGAGCATTGCCATGCAGTTGACATGAAGAAAAATAAAACTGAGCCATACACATTCTTATAAAATAAAAGTTCTGTAATTTTATCCTACTAGATAAAAATGACGTTTTCATTTGTTATCTTTTGCGAATGCTAGGGCTTTGCCAAGTTTTTATTTTTTTGACGTTTGTTATCTGCCTCATATTCTTTTTAATATTTCTAATGGATATTAATTTATATTTTACTCTCAACAAATATCTTTCAACAGTATATTAAGTTATTATTATAAAAATTATTTAAAAAGGTGATTTTTCAAATTCACCTAAGTGATTTATTACTTGACAGATTAATTAATCTCAAGATTATGCACAATCAAAGAATCGTTAGTTTTCTATTCAATCGGAAATGATCTCATCTGCAGCTCAAACAGAACATGCTATTATATTTTAGTAAGCATACCAAGATCTCATTAGGAATATAAATCATATCCTCGATCCCTAGAGATTTCCATATGGGTTACTTTAGGAATGCAAAGTGTATCCTCCGTTTGCAGGCGTCACAAATGGAATTTCCGGGCCTCCTCTGCATTTCTGTGATCTATTGTCTTCACCGTTCAACTAGTAACAATGTTTTAAGAAAATTAAAATTTATCATTACTTGCTAATTATTTCAAAGCTATATAAACTTTGATACAATAATTCATCATTAGCACTGTTTAAATAAAACTGTTGAAAGGGTGAAAAAATGGAAAATACGAGCTTAAAGCTGGATAGATTGAAAAGAAAAAGAAAATTATAAAGAAGAAATTTTGAAATAAACTTCAGGTTTTAAAGTCTTATAATTTCTTCTTTATAAACTTATTCTTCTTTTTTACAGCAATTTGCATCCAAATCTCATCTTCATTCTAAGTCTCATGTACTCTATAAATCTCTCAGTTGTGTTTTTAGAGTTCCCGTATGCGGGATGAGTAAAGCCTTTCTTTCTGTCTTTTCTTTACCTAGCACGTTTTTTGTTTCATCTATCCACGAAAGTCTTCTCTTAGTCCGCAAGCTTTGCCCAGAAGCTTTTTGGCACGCGTGAAAGTGTTGACCCTTGTAATAAGCCTTCAAGCTGTCGTCCATGGGTACTTGTGGTAGTACAGTCCCAAGTATGTTGAAAAATAGGTAGTAAAAAAAAAAAGGTGAAAAAGAACACGAAGGTGGTGTAGAGTTTGTAGAGATACAAGAATATTATGTGAGATGAGAATTTTTTATATTCCAATTTGAAGGATTATAATTCCGAAGAATCAAAAATAAAATGTCAGTATGATCTAAAAAGAAGGAGGAAAAATCATGAAAACCAGGGGAATGTCACGAGATATTTACCATGGAATACGTGGAGATTTAAAAGTACGTGAGTCTGTAAAGGGTCAAATTTTTATTGTTATAGTATTGTTATAACACACTGTAGAACATTCAATTGTGCTATTTGGTACGTACTTTTTTTATTTGATTTAACAAAAAAAGAACAACGAAGGAAGTCGTTTTGAATTTTACGATTTAAAAAAGGATTTTATTCAATATTTTTCAGTTTAATTAATATTATAACATTTTAATTATTTACTGCAATTTTGATGAAATGCTTTCAGCTGACTATCATCCGGAAACTTAAATCAAAGAAAAATGGAAAGATCAAACATTTTTACATGTAATATTCCTGCAGAACTTTCCGTATAAAAGCCTGAACCAAACAGAAATACCAAAAGCAGCTTGTGAACATAAATTAGGAAGAAGAATGCAAAAAAATTGAAAACATATTCCAATTTTGTCATCTGTTTTCTGAAAATTATAAATGGAAATCTCTTTGCTGTCTTCATATATTCTAGTTATGTATTTATTTCATACATAGAAGGTATATGTTTTCCTTTATTTCCTTCTGTTTATTATTTTCATGGATATATTCATGTTGCACTTTCTCGATTGCATATCCACTACACACTCGCTTGAATGCTCCATAATAATTATTATTATCTTTGGGCTTTTCGGTGGTGAATGAAAACTGCTGGGTAGAGACTTCAATGTTTTCCCTTGACTCATTTCACGCAACTGTATTTTTTTCTCTCATATTTTTTTTTACAGAGTATCTAGTGCATGTAGCTCCATTTTTTTCTTGTTTGATACTCACTCATGTAAGAGCAACGAGCATACTGATAATAGTATCCTTTTGCATTTTTTGAATTTGTAAAAGTTTTGCGCTTTTACATATTTAAATATTTTTTCTATACACACTTCCTATAGAATCTTACAATAGCAAACATTGAAATTCTTTAATTTGATCCGAAAAAAATGATTAAATGAACATTTTCTAACTTTGATTATTCCTCTTGCAGATTGATTAAAAATTTACTCAAGCATTTCAAGAAGAGGCAGTTGATAGAAATCTTGACTTTTGAATGAATGAAGAAAGATCTAAGCTGAAAAAAAGCTCTTCATGTTGATAGCTTTGACGCTGAAGTGGATTATCCAGAAATCGATCATACATGTTATGAAACACTCGATAATGCACTAAGAAGCACTTGGACCTGTTGTCTATAACAAAGCAAGTGTTATTGATATCCATTAATTTACTGTCTTCGACAGTAATCAATTCTGCGAGTTATTTGTCCATATATGAACGGAGAAACTACAAGCATTAATATTTCATTTTTATGTTTTAATGTCAAACTATAAATAGATTTATTTCACTTTTTCAAATTCTTATGCAATTAAAGCATTCCTCTGAGTGATTGATCGCATATAATTAAATTCAAACTGCTTAAAGAATCATAGAATTATCATTATATTATTATAAAAATTAAATTAAAGATTCTTAAACATTTTTTCTTATGAAAGTAGAATGATTTAATTTTAGTCAGACATCTTTGAGATACTAATTATAGTCTTGTGATACTGATTTGAGATATTATGTAAATAAGAAACATTTTGTGGTTAAATTAATGAAAACTAAGTAAGAAGAATAAAGCGTCAAGTGAATGATATAAATTTTTGAATTGAGATATTACTGAACTAAGTGTTAGTGTCCGTATGAAGTAAATAAACTGGAAAGGAAGATTTAATAGTGCAGTAGTGAAGGTGGGAGATTGCTTGTGTTTTGTGATATATCTGTTAAATTCAACTGAGCTATTCCACTTGTAATAACGGACAAGAGACAATCGTTGAAATGCAAATTAGACTGCGGGTCGTAGACAGTTTGATACATATGCGACGATTCGGGCATTGTGCGATGGACAAACCTTGCCACTTAGAGCTATCTCTCTGTATAAAGAAGATTTATAGAACAAAAACGTTTATCATCAATATTAGAAATATTTATTGCTCAATTAAAACATTTTTATATTTTTGGAATAATTATAAAAACATTTATTGGTTTTGGTACATTTATAATTAATTAAAATAGTGCATGATAAATCATCAAGTTATTACTTAACATTAAAATTTGTTCGATATACAATGAAATATAAAATCTTATTAATTAAGAAATTAGTTGCCTATGATTTTTTAAGTTGAATAAAAAGAGTTGAGGTAGATATAAATTAAAAAAATTTTATGATAAAGTTAATTATCAGGATATATCATAAATTATCAAATTATAATTTCTTGATTTGCTTTTCGATTAATTTACTGTTTAACCACGATAACGAAACATGAGATCCGCTCGGCAAGTTCCGGCCAGGACTCCCTATTTCCGTACTGCATGCTAATTCTTTCCTGGCTGTTTATCCATCCTCTTACTCGCAATTTATGAGACGCATAACCAGCTTTCTACGAAATATACTCATTCAGATGATTTAAATGTGAATAATTTATTTAAATGTGTCAAGTAGAAACAATTCCAAACAAGTTCATTTAAAAATATTTCAATATGTGTGACAACACTACACAACAGAAATGATTTTAAATGTTATTGACACTTTCGTAACTGATACTATTGTTTTATAGTTCACTGAAAAAATAGAATAAAAAATTGTGTAAAATAAATTGTCTAGTAGTTTAACTACTACATTGATGTGAATATTTATTTCAGAATTATTGTTTTATATTTTTTTTAGGAATAATAAAGTTTTAATCTATTGTATGTTATCAAATTATATTTTTCAAGTAATATACCAGTGTAAATGAAGAGTGAATATTTTCATTAAAAAAAGTAACTTATGTTACAAAAAGAATAATTAAAAAGAAAGATAACAAATTGAAGTTTAAAATCGATAGTATGAATGAGTCCTACTCAATTGCTGAATCAAATCAAAATGAAACAACTTTTATACATGCAAACGAAACGTTTTAACGCTCAGTTTTTACAAGCACAGTTAGAGTAACAAACATTTCTCTGGGGAATTATTTCCTTTTTACACAATCCCAGCTATGTATTAGTTTCTAATAGTATTTTATGGAACCAGTTCAAATTTTTTCAATTATTAAAACATCATTAAAGCTATATTAAATTTTTATTTAATCCATTTTTCAGTAACTATCTAAATACATCAGTGCTAAAATCATAATTAATTATGAATTATACTTCAATTGATGAACAATTTATCATATTGTCTACAGAATAATATTTAAATGTAATGAAAATAATGTTTTTTATAAGTTAAAAGTAACTGTATTTGATGAACAGATTTATATACCATCACGTTATGAATTACTAAATCATAATTACAGTAATTTTCCAACTAATTTGCTAATGAAATAACTAATTTTTTTCAATAATCATTCATAGCATATATCCAAGGTATTTTACAAGAGTAGAATAATAAGGGGGGTCTTAAGATATTCTACCATACCGACCGTGTCGGTAATTTACCACCCGAGTCGGCAATTTATCGGCTGTTGCTTTAGTTACCGATTTTTTCCGCTAGATGGCGCTGTACCGATCTGCCGTCGGTAATTGTTACCGATCTAGCCGGCGCTGCTGTTGTGGCGGGTAAAAAATTTAAATTTGATTTTTTTTTTTGGCGGTAATTGTTACCAATCTATTGTCAGTAACTGTTACCGATCTATTTTACTGGATAGCGCTGTTGTTGTGGCGGGTAAATAATTTGAATTTTTAAAAATTTTAAATTTAAATTTCGAAAAATGTTGTAGGTAATTGTTACCGATCTTTTCTACCAGGTTGCGCTGTTGTAATGACGCGCGAAATGTGAATTTTAAATTAAATATTTTAGAAGTATATTTTACTTAACTTATATACTTTTATTCTATTATTAAATTATTTTTGAAACTTTGTTGTACAAGTAAATTAATTTAATGCATAAACTTTACTTTAAGGAAAGGTTACGTTGCAAAAATTAGATTTTTAATTGCAATAAACAAATTTTATTTGATAATTGACAAAAACATCAAATTAAATGAATTTTTACATTATTTCCTTAAAATATCCGCTTCCTGCCCATTCAGTGTCGTGTGTCATGGAATCTTGAGAGGTGTTGTCTTCATTTGTTTCAATAAATTTGAAATTATTCCAATTTCCACCAATGTATTGAAGTGATAAGTTATTTTTCTTTATAAAGTCGATCAAGGTGTTGTATCCAGTGTCGTCTTTTAATGCTTCAGTTAATCTTTTTGGCAGAAAAACTATAAATTCATCATCCAGTGTTGCAATGACTGCGTCACCATGTCTTGCTTTCACTCTTTTCAATCCTGTCACTTGATATTTTCTAGTAGTTTCTAATTCTGCCATTTTTTTCTTTGGCTTTTGAGTATTATTTGCAATACTGTTGATGTAATCCATTTTTGTATTTTATTTCACTCAACAATCAATCGATAACATTAATAGCATTGCGAATATAACTTAAAAACCTGTGAAGAAAATGGCTGACTTAGAGGTAGAGCATAGATACAGAGTGACTGGGCTGAAAAGAGTTAATACAAAACATGGTGATGCATTAACTGCAACAATCAACGACAAGTTCTTTGTTTATTTACCATCAACATTGTCAAATGCTTTGAAGGAAGATAATATTACTTTCAACAAATTACTTGATTACGCCAAAGAAGATAATCTGGAACTCGTATTCTACGGTGGCAAATGAAATAGCTGCAAATTTAAACCTCTTTGTTAGCTTTTCGAAGAAATGACGTCATAAAAAACAAACATTCTTTTGTTCATCTGAATCAGATAAACCTCTCTCTGACGTCAAAAACTTAACGGCCAAAAGTATAGATTGTATTCTCCCTCCACTTTCAAATTGCGTTTTATATTTTAATATAAACGACTGAGCTTGTGCGTTTAAAGTTAGTCTCGCAGAAAGAACAAATGATCACCATGGATCTCGTTATTGATATAAAAGGCTATCGTTTTTCTAACGGCAAAGTGATTGTGAAAGAGTTGGCTTCATGTAAATGGCTAAAATTCATGAACACTTGTGAATATCATTTTCTATTTAAACCACCATGTCATTACGGTGAATTAAATGTTTCTGAAGTATGGGACGTTAATTTCGGCAAGAGATATTATCATGGACTTTCATGGGAAATTGGCGATACACAATATGAAACACTGGACAAGTACTTCAAAGAGACATTGAACAACGTACGCTATATTTTTGTACGTGATCATGAAGTGCAATATTTCTTGGAATCATTAATAAAAACGGATATTCCGATTATTAACTTGGAGAGAGAAGATTTTACAATTTATGATGTTACTAAATTCATTTGTCCACATCATGACCAACACATGGAAGGAATAGTGAAAAAAGGAATAAATATAGGACTTCCACGTCTATACTTCCATCGATACGAGTGTGCTCTTGAAAATGTAAAAAAACTCAACCAATGGGTTCTTGATAATATTTTGATTCTTGATGATGATATCAGACCAATGGAGGTTTATCGAGTAACCAAAAATTTACTCAAGTTGAATCCGACAGACTTACAACTTTTAACAAAAGAATTCATCATTGAAGAGGCTGCAAATAATATCGACACTGCATGGGACAAACTGCCTGATGAATGGAAATCAGATAAGGATTTTAAAATGTATCGACGATGTTACAATCATCATCCACCAAAAGACGACCAAAATGATGGCCCTGTTCCATTTGTTAAGGATTGTAAAATGTGTAATGAAGAATAAAATGTTTTGTAAAATGTGTTTTTAAAAAAAAAAAAAAAAAAAAAATAAAAAACAATTATTCATACATGATTTATTTTATTTTATTCATACAACCAATTTTTTTTAATAATACAGGATTAATGATAATATTATATTTTCTATTCGTAATCTAAATCTTTCTCTATCTCGAGCTGCTTCTTCCCAACATCCTTGTCTGGCCGCTCTGTAAGCATAAGTCCATGTATGCATTACGTGTATTTTCGGTTGAAGATTGAATTGAACAGATTTTCGTTCCATTATAATAATTTTCTTAATTGTCCACTCAAAGGTTTGTACTCAACAATTCGATCGTGAATGATTAAACAGTATGCCGATGTATTATCGGGTATCGGTTTTGTAGTTTCAAATTCAATTCGCACATCCACAGGTCCAGATTTCAATGATTCATTTTGTTTTGAACAATCGATGACAATTAAAGGTGCTTTGCCAATAAATTGCTCTTTTGTGAGAAGAGGTTCTGAATCTTTACCATAATATGATTCTTGGAAATTTTTGTACATATCATATAATAATGCATATTGATTGTGAGCTATGTCAAGATTCAAGTTACCATATGGATAACATTGTGAATTGAGAAAAAGTTTTACGTCTCTCAAATTACAATGATCGAATTGACTGGAATCTTTTGTTGCATCATTTTTTCGTGCTGTTTGAAATGCCAATATAACATATCTCGGTTTCTCCAATTGTGTTGATGTTTTCACCATCCAGACGTTTTTCGTTGTTTTTGGTAACAATGGATATTCATAAGTTTCCCATGATCGGAAACTCACTGTTATTGGCGGATCCTTGGCAATATAATTTAATAATTGTATTTTTCTTGTATCCGACACTGTGATGTAAGGAATCATCCATTCGATTTTCATCAATGTAATTTTTTCATCTGTACTAGCTGTAGCTTGTACTATTGCATTTAGATCGGTGTTTGAACGTGTTAAAACAAGTTCATGCTTAGCATTGACAATAATGCGATGATAATCTTCAGCGAATCCCAATAACATATTCAATGGCAATAAAATGTCAAAGTATCCTTTGTTATCCGTAAGCTTTTCATCATTGTCAATCCAACCTGTGTTATCTAAATAATTTAATTGACTTGGATGAAGTGATAGATATCCTTTAATGACACTTGTAAGACCGACATTTTTATTACGATCAATCTCAATGCCATTCAATTCATATCGTATTTCTTCAAATAAGTAACATAATGCCATGTTTATTAATTTCGTTGTCGCTGATACAGCTGTGTCATTAGCTTTGGTAAATTTTCCAGTAATATGAAGAGAACTCTTGCAAGGCAATAAGCACAAGTCTTGATGTTGGACAGCAATCCGGATTTCATCGTTGTTATTGAGTGAAGCTGATGCATAAGGTTGATGAGCATGTAATTCATAATGTGATATAGACTCATCAAAAACAACTCCTCTGTTGATAGCTAATGTCTCCTCCCCTGCAGCCATGGCAATAAACACGCAAAACAGCACACTTTTACTTTGACTTTTTTTGGATGCGAAGGCCCAAGCTCTTTAAAAACGAAATATTCTGACGACTTAGTCGTTTGAGGTTTCGTCGTTGACTGGCAATTTTTTGGCATGATAACTCAGTTTTATAGCTTCTTCCAACAATCGTTTTATAAACAATACCCATTATTTAACAGATTTCACATGCAAACGAATTGTTATTATTTCTCCACGAAAATTGACCAATTCTCCGTCTTGATCGACAATTTTTAATTGCATATGATGTATTGCTTGTACGGCGATTGGAAGATAAATGACGTTAGATGGCACTTCAATGATTTTATATCCTGGTGGAACTGATGGGAAGAATTCATGAATTGTATGCACTAATTTATTATTTATGTATGCTCCTGTAGTAATATTGCACTCAAAACATAAGTCTATAATCAACACATATTACTTGTATTTAATATTCACTTATTTTACATTTAATTTTTCACTTTTCTCTATTATCTTTAAAGTATGTGTCATGTAAATTTCTTTAAATATTAGCTCGTCTTAAAGTTTCAAAACTCTCTTAAAACACTTTTATTTGATAATCTTAATCTGAAAGAATCGTTAAATCGACATTTTATTCATGAATATAAAAAAACAAAACACCTCTTGTTTTGGACAATGTGCAACTTTTGCAGGATTTTTCAGATGAAGATGACGTCCACACGATAAATTTTCCATGTGATAATAGACTTCTTGATCGTTTTGCATTATAAAATTTCTTATTACTTCAAATTTTGGACATCCGAATGATTCCAGATTTACATAATTTGTGATGTTTAATTTATCTAACCTTGATTTCTCAAAATTGCCTCCTTTATATGCAATGGATAGATTTTTTTCTGCAGCTTCTCTAGCAATTTTTCGTAAAAATATATCAAGTTCTTCTTGGTCTTCATCATTATATTGATCATGAAATAACATCCCATGAATATGGTGCATGCAAACTGCTGCAGTTTTTTTATCTTCCTTTGATAAATTTTTAAATTTTCCAATTTTATAAAATTTTGAATCCACTTCACCAGATATAACATTTATGTATCCCAACTCTTTACACACAAATTTCTTATCCACCATAAACCCCTCCATATCGATGATGTATAAAATTTTTTTTTCCATGCTTAAGTAAATTTTTCACAGGGTATTTATACTTTGTTACACAAAATCACGTTTGATTCACAAATAGCTTGTCATTCGTATGTAACTTTCTTTTCTGTAATTTAATCGATGTTATGATCGAACGAGAATAATATTTCTTTAAAATGACGTCACAGAAAACTATCAGATTACGTTGAAGGGTAGTTTTTATTTAGTGTGTGTGGTGACGTTTTAAAGCTATAAAATGATTCTTGGAAGTGACGTCACTTGAAAAAAACTATGAGAATTGAGTGACGTATAAGGGTAGTATTTCTTATAAATAAACAACTGGTTACACTGCTGTGTATTTTCATTTTGAAAGTCACAAAGTGAACATGTAGAAGCAAGAGAGTAATTAAATTAAAAAGAAAAAGCAGTGAATAAAAGAAGATATTTTCTGGAAAGTGTTGTTTCTTAAAAATAACTGGTGAATAATAATTAAACATTAACAAGTAAATACTGAAAAGTAAAAACAATGAGTAATTATTATGAAGAATTGATAAATATGATGGAAGAAGCTTATGTGCTTCTTGCATCATTGAGGGGACCAAGTAAAGATCAAACTGTGAATAAGTGGCTGGAAATTGGAGAAAAAAACATTGAAACATTAAGCAGACAATTACAGTATAATATGACTGTTGGTGAAAAAATGAAGATTCAGTCAACGATTTTAATTTTAAAATCACTATGTGAGAAATTTATTCATCAGCAAAACTGTGTGCGAGGAGGTGATCTTCAACGTGATGTTCAAAGACAAAGTCCATCAGTTGTTTGGAGAGATGATGAAAATGTATTTGCTTTACGTATTTCAACTGGATCAATTATAAATTTAAAACATGTGAATTTGATTGATTTTCTCAATGATGCTAAAGTGATTCTTCATCAAAAATTCAGAGATATTATAGATAACAATGGCAGCATAAAAGTAAACTTTTCATTAGCTTGTAAATTTCTTAAGATAAAAGATGGAGAATCTGTTGAAGAAATAAAGTATTTTACTACGCCAAATGAACTGTTTATGCCCTCAAGTAAAATAGAGGAAATAATAAAAGAAAAAATCATTGATGTCTTATTAACAAAAGTTGAAGATTTTGAAGAACGTGACTCAGGATGGTCCATGCTCGCAATCATTCATCTTCAAGTCAATATCAATCGGTACGATCCATTATCGGCAGGAGAATCAACTTTCATTGATTTACCGGATTTTATCCAAAGAAAAAAAGCAGTATTAAATATCAGAAATGAAGACCAATGCTGCTTTTTTTGGTCCATTACAGCAGCCTTCTATCCAACTGAAGATAATGTCAACAGAACATCATCATATCCAGATTTCAGGACTGTTCTCAATTATAGAGGTATAAATTGTCCAACGACGTTGAATGACATTCCTAAATTTGAATTACAAAATAATATTTCAATTAACGTTTATGGACTGAATAATAAGGAGAAAATAGCTCCATTGTATTTATCTAAATTTTCTTATGAAAAATGCATACATTTGTTAATGGTAGAAAGTAATGTTAAGATTAATGTTGATAATAATTTAAATCCTATTTATCATTTCTGTTTGATCAAAGACCTCTCTAGATTAGTTGGTTCACAAATTTCTAAAAGCAAAACAAAAAAACTTATATGTCATAGATGTTTATGTCACTTCAAAATTAAAAAATCATTTGATAATCATCGTAGAGATTGTTCTAAAATGAATAAAACTGCTATTATTTTTCCGAAAAAAGATGAAAAAATAAAATTCAAAAATTACAAAAATAAGGAACAAGTTCCATTTGTTGTATATGCTGATCTTGAATGTATACTTAAATCAGATAATGATTATAAGCAGAAACATATACCATGCAGTGTTGCATTCTATGTTCATTGTTCGTTTGATGAGTCCAAATCTCAATTTTTTTTGAAACGTGGTGATAACTGTATCAATTGGTTTGTTATGAAATTAAAAAAATTAGCTGATCATGTCAAAGGAACTATTGAACATGTGGTGCCGATGAAAAAACTAACTCCTCAGCAACATAAAGCTCATAATCAAGCTGAAAAATGTCATGTTTGTAACAAAGTCTTTTTAAATAATGAAACAAAAATTTATGATCATTGTCATTTTACCGGTAATTATCGAGGTCCTGCCCACAACAGATGCAATTTAAATTATCAATCTTCTCATATAATTCCCGTCGTTTTTCACAACCTTTCAGGCTATGATTCTCATTTTTTAATTAAAGAATTAGCAAATTCATTCGAAGGAAATATTCATTTATTGCCAATTAACAAAGAAAGATATATATCTTTCACAAAAACTGTCGGTAAAGAAGAATACAATTGCAATAAGAAAAGAACTCGTGAAATAGTGATGAAATTACAATTTATAGATTCCTGTAGATTTATGGCCAGCAGCATTGATAAATTATCATCGTTTTTAGATGATGATAAAAAAAATATTACTAAAAAATATTATAATGATCTTGAAGAATTCAAATTAGTAGTGAGAAAAGGAGTTTTTCCATATGAATATACAGATAATTGGAATAAATTTGATGAGACTCAGCTTCCTCCACAATCAGCTTTTTATTCAAAATTAAATGATAAAAATATCTCAGATGATGACTATCAACATGCACTCACTGTATGGAATAAGTTTCAGCTTCAAACTCTGGGTGAATATTCAGATTTATATTTAAAAACTGATGTTTTACTCTTAGCAGATATCTTTGAAAATTTTCGTAAAAATTGTTTAACTGCATATAATTTAGATCCATTACATTATTTAACTGCACCTGGTCTAGCTTTTGATGCTATGCTAAAATATACTGAAGTAGAACTTGATCCTTTACAAGACGTTGAGATGTTGAATTTCATAGAAAAAGGCATTAGAGGAGGTGTATCTCAATGTTGCAATAGATACGCCAAAGCTAATAATAGATATATGGGAAATGACTTTGATCCAAACAGAGATGAATCATATTTGATGTACTTTGATGTAAATAATCTTTATGGTGCGGCAATGAGTGAATATTTGCCCATTGGTTCTTTTAGATGGATAACTGAAAAATTTAATTTGGATAATATCAATGATTTAATTTTAAATATGCCCAAGGATTCTCCTATCGGTTATATTTTTGAAGTAGACTTGGATTATCCACAATCATTGCATGAGCACCATAAAGATTTACCATTATGCCCCGAACATTGGCAACCATCAGATAGCAAATGTAAAAAGCTGATGACCACGTTATTATTAAAAAATGAGTATGTTATACATTACAGAAATTTAAAACAATGTATTGAACTCGGTTTAAAAATTACTAAAATTCATAGAGTTTTACAGTTTAAACAGTCAGCTTGGTTAAAAAAATATATTGATTTGAACACAGAAATGAGAAAAAAGTCAAAAAATGATTTCGAGAAAAACTTTTTTAAACTCATGAATAATGCTGTGTATGGAAAAACAATGGAAAATGTGCGTAATTATCGAGATATTAAATTAATTACAAAGTGGGAAGGAAGATATGGAGCACAAAGTCTCATATCTCAACCAAACTTTCATAGCAGCATTATTTTCGATGATGATATGGTCATTATTGAAATGAGACGACTTGAAATAATGTTTAATAAACCAATTTATGTTGGATTCGCAATACTTGATTTATCAAAAATTTTTATTTATGATTTCCATTATAATTATATTATGAAAAATTTCAAACATAATGTTAAATTATTATATACTGACACAGACAGCTTAATCTATCATTTTATGAATGTTAATATATATGATTGTATAAAACGCGACATTCAGAAGTATGACACTTCTGATTATCCTGAAAATAATGTTTATGGAATTCCGTTAGCTAATAAGAAAGTTCTAGGTTTAATGAAAGACGAAAATAATGGAAAAATTATGACTGAATTTGTTGGACTTAGGGCAAAAATGTATAGTTTTAAAGTTCAAAATGAAAAGGATCAAAATGGAGAGGATGAAGATGAAGAAGATCAAAAGAAAGACAAAGGTGTGAAAAAGAAAGCCAAAGGTGTAAAAAAAGCAACAATTAATGCGATTACGTTTGATGATTATAAAGAATGTTTGTTTCATCATACCATTTTTAAAAAAAATGAATATCATATTGTCAGTGAAAAACATGAAGTATGCACTATTTTAAGAACAAAAAAAGCCTTAAGTTGGGAAGATAATAAACGACAATTATTAGAGGGAACTACTGATACTTTACCATGGGGCTATAAAGAATGTAATACAAATTCGTAATTTTTATATTTTTTATTAATATAATTACAAGTTACAAATATCATAAATATAAGTTACAATTGTCATAGCTCAATTGTCATAGTTATAAATTACAATAGTCATAGCTTAAGGTTCAATTGTTATTTTATAAGTTATAATTGTTCTTTTATAAATTCTTATTCTGATATTTATATTTTTTTCGTAATAATTATAAGTTTTTGTCATAATTATAAATTTTTTGTCACAATTACAAGTTTTTCAAATAAATTATATATCCTTTAAATTTATCCAACTATTGTGTTCATTGCTGAACCCCAACCACTTCACATATGCTTGATTTCCACGTTTTTTTAAAACTTTTTCAACCAAGTAAACATCAGGATATTGGACTCCAGTTAATTCATCTTCATAAAAACCGCCCTCTATTGGTTGGTTTTGATAATCTGTTAATTTATAAGTCACTGGATGAGTATTTTCAACTTTGCTGATGGTAAAAATTTCAGTGGTCCAATTGGGAGTGTAACCTTTTTCAAATACATGTTTATATTTACTAATTCGAACTTTATCGCCAATTTTAAACTTATTTTTTTTCTTCTTTTTTGTTTTTACGACTTTGAGTTTTCTATAAATGGTATCAAATAGTTGCTTTTCATTGGCTGAAGTTACATCAATGGGTTTCATCTTAATTGTACGATGTTTAGTATTGTTATATGATGATAATAATTTCGGTAGCAGATCAATCCACTTATAATTTCCAATAAAAGTGAATTCTTTCCACATTTTGTTTTTTAAAGTTCGATTAAATCTTTCACAAATTGATGCTTTGAGATTGCTGAATGTTGAGTACATTTTAATGTTATACTGTTTCATAAGTCCTTCAAAATCCTTATTATAAAACTCTTTGCCTCTATCAACGTGTAAATGCTTGGGAACTCTTTTTTCTTTTAAAATAGTCATCATTGCAGCAGTGACATCTTTACCATTTTTAGTCTTAATTGGTATAGCCCAAGCATATTTAGAGAAAATATCAATAACTGTTAATAAATATTGATATCCTTTGTTATAGGATTTATATGCAGTCATATCAACAAGATCAGCTTGCCAAGTCTCATCAAGACCACGTATATCCACATGTCGTCGTTGATAATTTCTTCTCACCGGTCTATGAAGCTCTTCTGCAATTTGTCTTTTTTCCTTGTTCATAGCAATTGGGCTTTAGGTTTTCCTTTCAATTTTTTCTGAACGTTCTCTTCTAGCTGTTTTATAATGTCGGTATGTCTCCTATCTGCTTCTTTAAACGTATTTAATTGATCAAATTGATAAAATTCATTTATTTTATTCAATTCAGCCTTCAAATTTTGTTGTGCTGCTTGTGATGATTCCAATTGCTGTTTTACTTGCTCGTTGATATTTTCAATTTTTGCTTGGAGATTTTGTATCTCTTGTGTTAAAGATGCTATCGTATTACTGATATTAGATTTGAGAACTTTCAATGATACAGCATCATTTAGATCTACTGGATCAGCAAGATTGCACAATCTTTTATTATTCATATCATATTGTTTATCGATTGTTAATTTAAATCCATTACCAGGTGGACCACGGACAGCACTTTTTCGTGAATCATTGTCCAACTGACGTCCAAAAATGTCTACACTCATCCTCTCTCTTCAAGAGATAATTGATCAATGAGTAATTATATTAAGCATCTGATTAATATATAATTCCAGCTTCACGCAATTCCTCAATAATTGACATTATTTCATTGTTATGGCTAAAATTACCAGCAGCACGTGATGAAACGAGTAGACGCAATCGATCAACAAGTTCATTAGGATCATCCCAATAAACATAGTCCAGAGGTCGATTATGATTTATCATATATTTCGGCAAACCTTTACCACTTTTCGGTAAATATTTGCTGATAATATTTTGATATTTCTTTGAATATTTATTTTCTCTGAGACTTCTGTCAGGGTGATAATGTTTATGATATGCATAAGTGCTTTTTAAAATTTGTCCATAAGTTTTCTCGTCATTTTCTGTTGTTATATTTTGATCAGGCGATTCCATAAATAACAATTCCAAAAGACCAGGAGTACTTTCATATTTTTTATTACCAATGTAAACAAATTTATCATCAAATCTCGCTTCAGAATTACCAATCATCAGTTTATCTTTTAATTTTCTTACACCAAACTTTGTATCCAATTCCTTGACTTGATGTTTTGAATCGAATTTTTTCAAATATGATACTGCAGGTAACTCTTTTATCGGCGTACTTTGATGAGGAGCAGTGGTGAAAGATTCATCATCAGTTATTGCACTATTATCCACATCATAATCAACAGTATTATCATGTGTTGTTTGAAAGCTTGTAGCACCTTCTACAGGATCTTTTTTAATAAGCTCTTCTTTTTTCACATCAAATTTCTCTGTTTTCATCGGAGTCTTGTCCACTAATTGTTGTAAAGGAGTTACGACGGGTTTAAACATTTCGTTCATAGCTCGTTGAGTTATTTCTCGCCCATGTTTAATAATTTCATGCTTTTGTCGTATTGCATCACTTGCTTTCGCAATTTGATGCAAAATATCAGCTCGTTTTTGCACTTTTCTCACCTTCATACTAACACTTTGATGACTTCGACACAAATGTTCTTTCTCTCTTATTGTTGTTCAATTTATATATTAATAAAGCAATCGAATCCTTTTCTATAACGTCCACAATTCATTTCTCTATCTTTGTCGATAACGACGAATCCATACTTATCATTCCAACATTTGGAACAAAGTTCTCGAAAATCAGAAAATGACATATCAGTGTTTACATGATCATCATAAATATGCTTCAAATTCATATCATCTTGTCGGAAGAGCACGAGAAAATTTGTATTATCTCGCACTAGATGTTTGGGAATACGTGCATAAGTTTGGCAGAGATAAAAGCTATCAACATCTTGGTGTCGTCCCATACAAAAATAAGCACGCATATTATCTTGCTTCTCACACGCTACGTCATCGAATATCATTATTGAATTTGGTTTTGCTTGCTCTGGTTTAACAACTTCTTCATGTTCATTAAAAGGAAAATAACCCATACCTTCTACAGGTTCAAGTAATTTTTCCAAAAATTTGTATTTTGGTTGATGTATGGATTTTGAATATAAGTATATATTTTCAAATCGTAATCCATTCGGGTGTATGATAAGAGCTAAGAGAGCATTTGTTTTACCGCAATTCGAGGGGCCACATATCACGCCGCGAACGCTACTCGGTAATAAATCACCATGACGTTGAATTTTTACAGTTTGTGGTACGACGTTGTCGAAATTCGATACCGGTAATTGAGTTCTTTGTTGCTCGAACTTCATCTCGATATCAACTGAAGAGCTAGAGTATAAATGCGCGACTTTTATAGAAATTATTTCAGTATGGCTCGGGTTATGACACAGTACAGACGTGGCGCCGGCTTAGTTAATACTATCATAAATAAATTGCCATTCGAGTTACATATTCCTGGATATCAGTATTGTGGACCCGGAACGAAATTACAAAAACGATTAGAACGTGGTGATCCTGGTGTAAATCCGTTGGACGCAGCGTGTAAAGAACACGATATTGCGTATTCGAAAAATCGAGAAAACGTAGAAGCGAGAAACGCAGCTGATAGAGTGCTTGCTGAAAAAGCTTGGCAAAGAGTTTTCGCTAAAGACGCAAATTTAAGTGAAAGAGCTGCTGCATTAGGAGTTACTAATATCATGAAAGTTAAATCAAAACTCGGAATGGGTTTGAAGAGAAGATTGGGGAAGGGTTTGAAGAAACCCCTGAGACAGATTGTAAATTCTGCAAAATTAATGATGAATTCTGGTGCAGATCCTATAAAATCTGCATTATCAGCTGCACGAAAAGCAGTAAAAACGATTGGTGGAAAGAAGAATGTTCGAGTTCCTCGTGTATTACCTGTACCGACTAAGGTTGGAGGTGTTTTACCACTTATACCGATATTTGCCGGTCTAAGTGCAATTGGTGCTTTAGCTGGTGGAGCTTCAGGTATTGCAAAGGCAGTTAATGATGCTAAAGCTGCACATCGTCAATTGGATGAAGCAAAACGTCACAATAAAAAAATGGAAGCCATAGCCTTGGGCAGAGGTCTACGTTTTAAACGTCGAAAACGAGGATATGGTCTATACTTGAAACCGGCGAAAAAAAACGTATAGAGCTACCAAATCGAGCATTAACTAACATCGACATTTTGAGGTACGCAAAAATTATGAAAATTCCATACTTTCGTGGAGTTTTCATGAGAAATGATTTACCGAAATCTAAACCATGGAAAAATGAGTCAGCGATCATTAACCTTGATGATAAAGATGGACCTGGAACTCACTGGGTGGCATATAAAAAACGAGGAAATAAAGCAATATACTTTGATAGTTTCGGTAATTTAAAACCTCCACCTGAACTTCAAAAATATCTCGATGTTGGTAGCATACTATATAATCATACAAAGCAACAAGATTATTCAACAACAAATTGTGGACATCTATGTTTAAAGTTTCTCAGAAAAAAAGACATCTCGGGACTTGGAATCCAATCTCAAAAGTTATATAAAAAGTGAAGATGAATAAAAAGTTCTTCAGTCATGGACGATTCGTTCACCATAACGCTGTCTGGACAGTCCTCTATATTAGAGGCATATTATTTTCCACCTATCGAATTAACAAGGACAAAAAATTATGTACTGGGTCTTGTTGAATTATTAACATTCAACTCTATCCCAAATATTGATAATGGAAATAATAAATTTTATTATAATATAAATAAACGAGATAAAATCATTGAAATACCAACAGGAAGCTATGAAATTGAAGATATTGAAAATTATTTGAAGAAAGCTGATCCTAAATTGTCAATTTCCATTAAACCTAACAACAATGAATTGCACAGTGAGATTTACAGTGATAATGCTACGATAAATTTCGAGCCAAATGATTCTATTGGTCGTCTGTTGGGTTTCGGTCCAAGACTTATCTCGCCAAAATCAACACAGACGTCAGATTCACCAGTTTCCATCTTGAAAATAAATGCATTGAGAATTGAGTGCAATATTACTACAGGAGCATACATAAATAATAAATTAGTGCATACAATTCATGAATTCTTCCCATCAGTTCCACCAGGATATAAAATCATTGAAGTGCCATCTAACGTCATTTATCTTCCAATCGCCGTACAAGCAATACATCATATGCAATTAAAAATTGTCGATCAAGACGGAGAATTGGTCAATTTTCGTGGAGAAATAATAACAATTCGTTTGCATGTGAAATCTGTTAAATAATGGGTATTGTTTATAAAACGATTGTTGGAAGAAGCTATAAAACTGAGTTATCATGCCAAAAAATTGCCAGTCAACGACGAAACCTCAAACGACTAAGTCGTCAGAATATTTCGTTTTTAAAGAGCTTGGGCCTTCGCATCCAAAAAAAGTCAAAGTAAAAGTGTGCTGTTTTGCGTGTTTATTGCCATGGCTGCAGGGGAGGAGACATTAGCTATCAACAGAGGAGTTGTTTTTGATGAGTCTATATCACATTATGAATTACATGCTCATCAACCTTATGCATCAGCTTCACTCAATAACAACGATGAAATCCGGATTGCTGTCCAACATCAAGACTTGTGCTTATTGCCTTGCAAGAGTTCTCTACATATTACTGGGAAATTTACTAAAGCTAATGACACAGCTGTAGCAGCGACAACGAAATTAGTAAACATGGCATTATGTCACTTATTCGAAGAAATACGATATGAATTGAATGGCATTGAGATTGATCGTAATAAAAATGTCGGTCTTACGAGTGTCATTAAGGGATATCTATCACTTCATCCAAGTCAATTAAATTACTTAGATAACACAGGTTGGATTGTCAATGATGAAAAGCTTATGGATAACAAAGGATATTTTGACATTTTATTGCCATTGAATATGCTATTGGGATTTGCTGAAGATTATCATCGCATTATTGTCAATGCTAAGCATGAACTTGTTTTAACACGTTCAAACACCGATCTAAATGCAATAGTACAAGCTACAGCTAGTACAGATGAAAAAATTACATTGACGAAAATCGAATGGATGATTCCTTACATCACAGTGTCGGATACAAGAAAAATACAATTATTAAATTATATTGCCAAGGATCCGCCAATAACAGTGAGTTTCCGATCATGGGAAACTTATGAATATCCATTGTTACCGAGAACAACAAAAAACGTCTGGATGGTGAAAACATCAACACAATTGGAGAAACCGAGATATGTTATACTGGCATTCCAGACAGCACGAAAAAATGGTGCAACAAAAGATTCCAGTCAATTCGATCATTGTAATTTGAGAGACGTAAAACTTTTTCTCAATTCACAATGTTATCCATATGGTAACTTGAATCTTGACATAGCTCACAATCAATATGCATTATTATATGATATGTACAAAAATTTCCAAGAATCATATTATGGTAAAGATTCAGAACCTCTTCTCACAAAAGAGCAATTTATTGGCAAAGCACCTTTAATTGTCATCGATTGTTCAAAACAAAATGAATCATTGAAATCTGGACCTGTGGATGTGCGAATTGAATTTGAAACTACAAAACCGATACCCGATAATACATCGGCATACTGTTTAATCATTCACGATCGAATTGTTGAGTACAAACCTTTGAGTGGACAATTAAGAAAATTATTATAATGGAACGAAAATCTGTTCAATTCAATCTTCAACCGAAAATACACGTAATGCATACATGGACTTATGCTTACAGAGCGGCCAGACAAGGATGTTGGGAAGAAGCAGCTCGAGATAGAGAAAGATTTAGATTACGAATAGAAAATATAATATTATCATTAATCCTGTATTATTAAAAAAAATTGGTTGTATGAATAAAATAAAATAAATCATGTATGAATAATTGTTTTTTATTTTTTTTTTTTTTTAAAAACACATTTTACAAAACATTTTATTCTTCATTACACATTTTACAATCCTTAACAAATGGAACAGGGCCATCATTTTGGTCGTCTTTTGGTGGATGATGATTGTAACATCGTCGATACATTTTAAAATCCTTATCTGATTTCCATTCATCAGGCAGTTTGTCCCATGCAGTGTCGATATTATTTGCAGCCTCTTCAATGATGAATTCTTTTGTTAAAAGTTGTAAGTCTGTCGGATTCAACTTGAGTAAATTTTTGGTTACTCGATAAACCTCCATTGGTCTGATATCATCATCAAGAATCAAAATATTATCAAGAACCCATTGGTTGAGTTTTTTTACATTTTCAAGAGCACACTCGTATCGATGGAAGTATAGACGTGGAAGTCCTATATTTATTCCTTTTTTCACTATTCCTTCCATGTGTTGGTCATGATGTGGACAAATGAATTTAGTAACATCATAAATTGTAAAATCTTCTCTCTCCAAGTTAATAATCGGAATATCCGTTTTTATTAATGATTCCAAGAAATATTGCACTTCATGATCACGTACAAAAATATAGCGTACGTTGTTCAATGTCTCTTTGAAGTACTTGTCCAGTGTTTCATATTGTGTATCGCCAATTTCCCATGAAAGTCCATGATAATATCTCTTGCCGAAATTAACGTCCCATACTTCAGAAACATTTAATTCACCGTAATGACATGGTGGTTTAAATAGAAAATGATATTCACAAGTGTTCATGAATTTTAGCCATTTACATGAAGCCAACTCTTTCACAATCACTTTGCCGTTAGAAAAACGATAGCCTTTTATATCAATAACGAGATCCATGGTGATCATTTGTTCTTTCTGCGAGACTAACTTTAAACGCACAAGCTCAGTCGTTTATATTAAAATATAAAACGCAATTTGAAAGTGGAGGGAGAATACAATCTATACTTTTGGCCGTTAAGTTTTTGACGTCAGAGAGAGGTTTATCTGATTCAGATGAACAAAAGAATGTTTGTTTTTTATGACGTCATTTCTTCGAAAAGCTAACAAAGAGGTTTAAATTTGCAGCTATTTCATTTGCCACCGTAGAATACGAGTTCCAGATTATCTTCTTTGGCGTAATCAAGTAATTTGTTGAAAGTAATATTATCTTCCTTCAAAGCATTTGACAATGTTGATGGTAAATAAACAAAGAACTTGTCGTTGATTGTTGCAGTTAATGCATCACCATGTTTTGTATTAACTCTTTTCAGCCCAGTCACTCTGTATCTATGCTCTACCTCTAAGTCAGCCATTTTCTTCACAGGTTTTTAAGTTATATTCGCAATGCTATTAATGTTATCGATTGATTGTTGAGTGAAATAAAATACAAAAATGGATTACATCAACAGTATTGCAAATAATACTCAAAAGCCAAAGAAAAAAATGGCAGAATTAGAAACTACTAGAAAATATCAAGTGACAGGATTGAAAAGAGTGAAAGCAAGACATGGTGACGCAGTCATTGCAACACTGGATGATGAATTTATAGTTTTTCTGCCAAAAAGATTAACTGAAGCATTAAAAGACGACACTGGATACAACACCTTGATCGACTTTATAAAGAAAAATAACTTATCACTTCAATACATTGGTGGAAATTGGAATAATTTCAAATTTATTGAAACAAATGAAGACAACACCTCTCAAGATTCCATGACACACGACACTGAATGGGCAGGAAGCGGATATTTTAAGGAAATAATGTAAAAATTCATTTAATTTGATGTTTTTGTCAATTATCAAATAAAATTTGTTTATTGCAATTAAAAATCTAATTTTTGCAACGTAACCTTTCCTTAAAGTAAAGTTTATGCATTAAATTAATTTACTTGTACAACAAAGTTTCAAAAATAATTTAATAATAGAATAAAAGTATATAAGTTAAGTAAAATATACTTCTAAAATATTTAATTTAAAATTCACATTTCGCGCGTC
This sequence comes from Chelonus formosanus, assembly GCA_028641665.1. Taxonomy (NCBI): domain Eukaryota; kingdom Metazoa; phylum Arthropoda; class Insecta; order Hymenoptera; family Braconidae; genus Chelonus; species Chelonus formosanus. The sequence goes on from CM054004.1 coordinate 19,246,714, forward strand.
ATTACAACAGCGCAACCTGGTAGAAAAGATCGGTAACAATTACCTACAACATTTTTCGAAATTTAAATTTAAAATTTTTAAAAATTCAAATTATTTACCCGCCACAACAACAGCGCTATCCAGTAAAATAGATCGGTAACAGTTACTGACAATAGATTGGTAACAATTACCGCCAAAAAAAAAAATCAAATTTAAATTTTTTACCCGCCACAACAGCAGCGCCGGCTAGATCGGTAACAATTACCGACGGCAGATCGGTACAGCGCCATCTAGCGGAAAAAATCGGTAACTAAAGCAACAGCCGATAAATTGCCGACTCGGGTGGTAAATTACCGACACGGTCGGTATGGTAGAATATCTTAAGACCCCCCTTATTATTCTACTTACAAGTAACAGCTAATGAAGCAAGTGGCTGACTCATTAAGAATAAAATCACGACAGTGTTTAAAAACTTTAATGACTTAGTTTCTAAGGTAAGAAGAGTTTTATGAAGATTTGTATTAATATAATACATTACGAACTAAAGAAGAGGTTTAATTAATAAAACTTTACCTGAGTATTCTTCCCACAAGGTGTATTAATAGGTTGCTCTTACGTCATCTTATACAGGACAAATATTATTATATACTCCACACGGGTAACACTTACTTTTAAAGTGCTTAAAAGTTACGAAAATGACTTGTTTTGTAACTTACAATTAAGTGCTTGGATATTGGATACTTCTATGTCGGAACATGTAATATGAAGTTGGATAATTAAATGCTCAACCAAAGTTTCAAAGAAATTAAACGGATACTTGATAATCATATAATTAAATATAATTTAGTGAAAATGGTTGAGTTTTAATAATCCACCATAAACGCTTATAAGAATTGCTGAGAACGTTTCCATTCAATAGACATTAATAAAGTAATTGTAAAATGTTATAAATAGGTTTTTATAGCATGAAAAAATAGAAACATTATTGTTAAATGTTGACAAAAACCAGTTTTCATTTGCAAGCTGTTACCCAAAGGATTCGCAGCATGTGTTGCTTAATAATATAAACAGCTTTATACTCAACTTGTACTAACAACTAGGAATATAACTTCTCGAATAGACCGACCATTGTAACTTTTGCGTTAACATGTTATATATGTAATTGAATGTAAATTTAATAACCGGATTTAACATATGACTACTTAATTTATTATTTCTTGCTTAACAAAATGGGCACAGATTTTACCTTTTCTTCTCATTCTGCATTATTTATCAGATAATAGAGGTTTATTACTTTTTCAATTTTATTTTAGTAGACTAAGTTAAAAAATTTTATTTATTTTATTAATAATGAAGATTAACAAATTATTTAATTGAGAAAATAAAAGTGAAGCTTCATCACTTCAAGGTGAATTTATAAAACCTTTAATTAAAAAATGACTAAACATCACGCTACTGAAGATAGTTTTTATAGGCATTTTTATGGATACAGAATTTTATTTTTAATATACTTCTAAGTTAAGAAATAATTTAGAAAGTTAGTGGTTTATATTTATACTGAATATTTGATATAGCTATAAATGAGTTTTAAAATAAAATGAAGCACAAGTTGTTTCTGTGTATCATATAGTAATTCAATATTTAGCTTTTAAAAATATAAAATTGAGAATATGTTCAATAAAAAGATACCACAATTCAATATTTCATCACATTCTACTATTCTCCATATATAACATTTTTTCTTTTTTTTAAAAGATCTGTGCGACATATACCTTAGTGAGTTGCATTTCACTTCGGTTTTAAAGTTTTCTGAGAGAATAAAACCATGACTGAAAGTACAGTGCGATGAAGAAGTAGCGCAGTGAAGAGAAGAATCATGAATATATTCCAAAGACAGGCGAATTTCTTGAGGGTCGTTTGTGGAGATCTACGACAACTTTGGAATAAGAAAAGACCGAAAGAGGTCGAGTAGTCTTTCTTATGGTAAACAATTTAGTGTAGAATACATTGAAGATTTTATGTCAAAGAGATACTGTTAAGTAATACAAGCATGTACTACGTGAAGCAAACAGGACGAACAAGAGTTAAAACAATGTCGTATCCTAAAACCATTTTATTAATGATGAAACGATCCTAGCATAGATCAAGTTTCATCATGACATATTTTATTTCTCGATCAATGACTGTAGTTAATATTTATTTCAAATCTCCCATTCCAGTAAAACAATGAAAGGTTATAATTCAATAAGATAGTTGTCTGGCTGGAGAAAACAGACCCACATGGCACAGTATATCAAGTTATAAAACCTCATCCGAATGTATTTTTTATGATGACTTATCTGAATCCATTGGCCAGAATATTAAATTATATGAATAATAAATACACCTATAAAAAAGCATGAAAATTTTATTAATAATTGAGAATTTGCAAATATTCATTTTTAACATACCTGACATTAAATATCATGAAATTTAAATGGTTAAATATTTAATTATCAATATGAATTGTTTACGTCATCAACGAGCTTTTAAAATATAGGAAATACCTAAAACAGAGAAAATTCATTTATTGTAGTTAAATGTGCATTAAATAATCAAGGTAATATGATAAATATAGATTTACTTTGTAACAATAAATCTTTAACAAGCCATGAAAGCTTAATTCTATCTCTGGATTGCATTGAAAAAGCTCAAGGTTTTTAAAAAGAAGCCATTGTAATAAAAGAAAGAATTCAAATGAAAGTGGGTTTGGAAGTAATCACTTTATCTTCAGCCACCATTCCATTTACTACTAATCTAGCTTTCTTTACTCCAATCTACTTGCCTTAATATCTCAATTTTTCTACTGCGTGTATGAGATTCTTCTGTCTTCATATATGACTTAAATATGGTAATTTCTATTGTAATCAATAAATAATTATTTTAAATAACAAGAAATTTATTATTTGAAGAATTTCGTGAAAATGAACTTGTTGACTTATTGATGAAATCCAGAGATCTTAATAATTTGTAACATTGATTGTGTAGGAGATGATGGGTCTGAAGAATGAATTATAAATCATCGAGACAGATCAGATTATTGGTATACATTGGGGTCCTATTTGTGACATAACACTAACGGGAGTGATGCTGAGTAAGCTCTGTTTAGGATTTATGGTGCAATACAAAGTTTGGCGATGTCCCAGGAACGACAAATGAGTCTCTCGACGCTGAATGAACGAATACAAAGTATTGCGTGCCATTGAATTACTTCACTCCTAGAAAAAGAATAAAATTTAATTTTTAAGATATGTTTGAAGCACAGTTAATGCATAAAAAGATTTTTTAAACCTCTTATGCTGCTTTGAGACGTAGGATTTTCGTTAGGATATACTATTACGATAAGTTTATATTCATTGAAAGAAGGTTTTACAGACGAAGGTAGAAGAAAACACATGTGCACTCCAAAAACTCTTAAACACAAAAGTAGAGGCGGAGTATGTTATCTAGAAAGTGTATATTCTTCTTGTTGTTAAATTAAATGTACTCAAGTAAAAACACAATATCATTTAAATACTTTCATGTATTTTCTTAAATCGGAAAAAGTATTTGGTATGTAAAATAAATGCTTACGGAAATTCTAATACTTGCTGTTTGATTTCTTTTTTTGTTTCACAGCTATAACGACATAAAATAAAATATTGTATTTAATAAAACTGAGTATTATTATTTTGTAAAAGTTTATATGTATATGAGATTAAGAGACAATGAAAAGTTTTTAGTAACTTTTAAAGGACATATCTTTACAGAAGACAAAAAACAGATTTTCATGGATTAAAAAGCATTCAAAAGATTAAACTTTTTTGTTTTAAATTCTTTCTGGTTTTTTTTAATTTCAATAGTCGTTTGTAAAAATACGGCTTTGTGAAATTGAGCAAGAATGTTTCACTAAAAAAATACCAAATAAAATATTTTATCCCCAAAAAGGTAATTTTCACTCAATAATTACAATTAATATTTCAATTCGATTAAAAATTGCTTAACATTATTTTTTGAATTCGAGTATACTAATTTTAAGTCATTAACTACTGAATATATTTGTTAAATCACTGGCCAAATTTTACCAGGTTTTCTACCTAATTTTCTTCAATTAACTTCATCTGCGGATACCACAAAGTTAATGAATTAACAGGAACAACTACAGTAAGTTAAAGTTTCCCTATGAACATTTGGTAGAAATTCTTTGAGCTTCTTTTAAGTTTTAAATTTCTCTTCATCTTTAATTAATTGAAAGAAAAGTTTACATCAATTGTACTTTTCAACAACATTTTAGGGAGTGAAATATCAGAATAGTAAAAAGTAAATCTATTTTCCAATAAAAATAACTTTCAAGTAAACTAAATAGTCTAGTTATCGACCTTGTTTTTTGTTTCTAACTTTTTATACTATTTCTTGATTATGTATAAAATTTTTACAAACTTATTAATAGAAACTGATTATTTTAAACGATTCATAATAATTAACGGGAACTTTTCACAATGAAATTCTTTTACATTTCTGTTTTTAAATATTTTCATGAATATCAATGATACAAACTAACTGCATATTAATAAAGCTGTAATAATTCTGCGCATACATTGATCAGTTGATAATGTTTCCGAGATTATGCTAATTACATTCGCTTATCCATTTACTGGAATTAGTACAGATTCCAGACTATCATATTCTGTGGTAAGTTCATCTTTCTCAAGTTTCAGATATGATAGAAAATTAATACTACGTAGTAAATTTTCGACCGCAAAGCACATACAATTTTGGTATAATATAATGAAATAATTAAAAAATAAATAGTTCTCATAGACTATGAGGAAGGATCTTACTACAGTCCAGTTAAAGATTTAAAGCATATTAAATTTCTCTTTTGATAGCTTTTACTTCATAAATATTTATACAAACGTAATAAACTACTATAAAAAGTATGTCCTTCCAGAAGTACTTTACACCCTGTCCACAATAAATTAATGTTTAACCGACCCACAGTCTGTCATTAAAGTTTCGCAACTCCATGAAAATATGAAATTATGACTCAGTGCCAGCTTTTTTTCTTTCATTAAACTTTTTAGTCTCTCAAACTCCATCGTCAGTAAATATTCAAAATTGTATTGATTGTTTTTTTGATTAAATTTAGCCTTAAGACATTTCGTTGAATTTAATTTTACAGAGCAATTCATACGGCAGATAATAAGTATTGTCGTGTATGATAATTAACTTTTTAAATATTAATAATTCGTTAATTAAAACTTATTCATTACTAAATTGATATTTTTTAACATAGCTTGTGTAATTAATTTTGTTATTTACTTAGTTTTAATAAAACCCTGCTAATGAAAAATAAAGTTATTGAATCATAAGTGAAAGAACTGGTAATTTTTTTAGTAAAAAAATTCCTGTTGAAAGAAAATAAACTTTTTTTGTACTGGATGTTACTTTTCGATTCGAATATACGTTTATTCTTGTTAATAAATAAAATTTTCATATATTTTATGTAAAAAATAATAGTAAACTTTTCATGAGAAAATGTTATTCAAGCTATTTGCTTACTTTTATACCAATAAAAAATATTTTCAAGCTTGTAGCTCCATAAAGCATAAAATTATTCAGTATAAAAAATTATTTAAACATTTTGATTGAAAAGTTCTTCAATAACTTAACTTTTATATACCTTCAACACAATATTTTATTATTGTTTATTTGACGTACTATTTCGTTTATTTACCTCGAAGTTTCCAAAGTACACAATCAAAGCAAAATGTGAAAAGGCGGAGAGACAATAAAAAATAGTGAAGAGAGCAACTAAATTATACCAAACAGATTCAGATAACGAGCTTCCGTCTTTACTCAGGTGTCTGTTATTTCTAATGATCTGCACTGTTTTTAGTTGTTATATATCAACCTCTGAAATAAACAATAGCACAAGTTATCAGAGAACACTTTCAAAATTTTGGTATTATTGTTAACTTGATTATTTATATTATTTTAACCCAATAATTCCCAAAAATTACAGATAATTAAAACAAACTCTAATTTTAAAATTTAAATTAATGAATTTTTTTTCAAATTGAATTTTTTCTTGTAATTATTGTGATAAACTAAGAAACCGAATGTGTGAAACTTTCTGAAGATTAATATTAAGAGGACTGTTTCAAAGGAAATTCTTTCGTTTGGTAGTGCATAGCTTAGTTGTAGTAATAAAAAGAAAAAAAAATTGAGCAAAAAGAGAAAGAACCTGCTGAGTCTGACACATATTGCATGGAAAAAGCTCCGTCAGTCCACGAGGATCCTTTGAAATGCATTCAATTCCGACAACCCTCAGCCCTCTTTTCCATTTCGTTTTACGGTGCTCCGGATTTTTATACTTACAACAGATGCATCGTTATACATTTTCAGCTTATCCGTGTCAACATGCAAGGGGAACTCGTCGACACTTTTCTTCATGTTTGTTTCGAATGTTCTTTTTTTTCGATGCGACAGCCATCTAAAAAATAACATAATAATTAGTCATAGTATTCAAAGGATTTCATCAAATGAAAATTTTACGTCATATTTATAAAAGAATGAAGAAAATATGTTATAATACAAAAAATGAAATCACATTTTTGACTATTTAATAATAATTTATGTAAGTAATATTATTATTCTATTTTTTTAAAACAATAAAAGTACAGAAGAATTTTCAAAAATATATACCACAATTGAGACATTATTCAGTGATGCCATTAATTAAAAATTCATGCTCTGAATTATAGAGGACAAAGATTTCGTGTAGTGATCATGATAATGCATTAACTCTAAAGGAACTGCAGGAGATATTATCAAACTGTGCAAGAACTACTCTCAAAATGGTTATGTGAATTAATTTAAATATTAATGAATGATGTTATTTTATCTTATAAAGTTATTTTGTGATCTCTTTAGATACTTTATACATCAAAAATGAGCAAAAAGAAATTTTCTAAAAATATTTTTAGGTTTTTATCGACAGTGTTAAAATTAGGAGTTATCACAACTTAGTTAGCATTCAAATCCATTTTGTAATCAGATCTTATGAAATTCTGGACGCTATTCTAGACTCAATCACTGAAGTGGCTAGGGGAAACAGGATGAGATTGTGAAAGCAATCGGAAATTCATTCACGTTCCCTAGAGTTAGGTTACTGTATCACGTTTCAATATTGATTAAAAGATTCCACATGAGAACATTAAGACTACCGAGAAATTATACATTAACCACTTGATTGTTTGTTTTGATATATCTATGTACAATGGCCAATAAATTAATGATAAAGCTGTATATGAATCCATATGCACTAGCATGCCGGAGGGTGTGAATGATCATTGTTAACATATAAATTAGGCGTACTATTGTTATCATTTTAGAATTGTGAAATGATGATTCATCAGAATAATCGTTACATGAATTGTACTACCAGCTTGTCTCCCATTCTATACATTTCCAATAATTATTATAGAATAATAATTACATCCATTACATTTCTCTTCTCTTGAATTAATCTTTTTACCATGATTAATTATATGTACAAAATCTAATATAAGGTCTATTGATGTATTGGGTATCTAGAAATTACGTAATAGGTGTTACTGTTTTCAATTGTCTCATTATATAATGAGACCTTTATAAACTTACACTTGTTTCAAATTAACCACAAAGCTGCTTTGATTTTATCCTGTATATTGATTTTATCCTCACTTGCTCATTTAATAGCTACTTTGGGTAAATGAATTCCACTTGCAGTTACAATTAGCTCATGAGCTAACTCTCTAGCTTCAGAACTCAATTTACTGTTGTTTATTTCCAGAAGCATGCGATGGTAGATTCTTTAAAAAATCATCTTTACGTCATTAGCACCTGTGAAATGTTGGTCTCTATCAGTTTATTCGTATGGAAAATATTCGAGAAAATAAATTATGTTTCAGAAATTATTGAATTAAATTCTAGATATAACTAATTTTAATTGATTTACCTCTGTATTTCCCTCTTAATTAGCAAACTAAATTTCAATATCGATGAAAAGTTATCGAATACAGTAGTTGGTATATTACGTTTGATGCGTTAAATTTTATTAATGTCTTACCAATTGAATCGTAACTCAAAACTGCTTTATTATAATTTTCTCGAATTTCTGAATAAATATGTAGATGATACAAGTATTACGAATAAGTTTGATATAATATGCTGATAACTTGTCAAATTATATTCTGCTAATTATCAATTATTACTAATGTATATCATTAGTCATTTTATGCAGGTGAATGTATAAAAATTAGTTTTTTAGAAATTGGTGAATAATGTTGTCAACAATTTCACTTAATTGCTGTAATATAATTTGCAGATTAATTAATTATACTGATCAGAACTTCTTTAAAGTTTAGGTTAATGTGTATGATAGTGCTATGTATAACGATACCAATATATCTTAAAACCAAATTAACATTGTTTCTTTGAAAAATATTTTATCATTTTAATTAATTATGTAATCCAATATTTTCAATTAATATAGAAATATTAATAATAAATTAATTACTTTATGGAGTTTGTTATCTCGTCTAATAAAATTGGCAACAATGGCGGATCTTCTAAAAAGAAATCAATAGCAAACTTGACTCACGTAGTATAAATCATTTCGATAGTACGTCATTTGACTAGCGAGTAAAACATTCAGAAAAAAAAATGGCAAAACGGAAAGAATGTTTACATCGCGTCTAAAAATGTTTGTAATTTTATTACAATATAAGAAAACGTTACTTTAAAGTAAATTAATTTCGTTAATTAAAAATAGAATAAATGTATAAACTTAGGTAAAATGGCGATATTTGGAATGAATATATGAGTCAACTAAGATGTCAATATCATAGACTGGGCATTGATTGAGGAATTTGGTAATTTTTTTTACTAAATATTTATTAAACAAAGATAAATGAACTTAATCTCACTATCACTTTATTAACATTCAATGATAATATAAAAATCATATAATTGTAAGTAAAAGAAGCAGATTTTTATTATAAATCATTTTTTTTCTTCATGAGATAAATAAAACCTTCTTTGAGAGTATCACTAGTAGAATAAAAGTATCTTATATAATAAAATAAAATCTCGTTATAATATAATGCTTTCGATATTATTATGTGAGAGATGTTTCATTCATCTAGAACACGTTATCAATTTCAACAAAAATTTTTTCATAGAAATTTATTTGATCCAAAAAATTGATCATTATTCGCTTCATAGCTTGCTATTGGAACTTTACTAAGCTTGATAAAGTTATAGGAGATATTCAATATTTGTTTTTTATTAGAGTTATTAGAATATTAGGGTAATAAAAGTTTTAATAAATTTTTTTTTATTTAATAAGTCATGTTTATGAATGTCTCCTCGTTTACGTAGATGGTTTTAATTATTCATTGTTGAAATTGTTTAAATGAACTTCTAGAGTGTTGAGAATTCCAGTTGATTCTAACATACTTGTAGATGATAAACATATTTGCGTACAAATGCAGACACTCAGGTATAGTAAGAAATTCATAGAAAGTCTGCTACGCAGACAGAAAACCAGATACACATTTGCACATGCAAAGTGGAGTGAATAAAATATGTCAAAAAACAAAATATGCTCGTGCAAGAAATTTCACTTTCCGCTTTCTTTTTCTTGTACTTCTCCACTCAGTCTTTTTCATTCTTGATATGACACATTCCTTAGTTTCACAATAAAATCATAAATAAATGGTATAAAATATAAGTCAAAGCATTTTGAATATGATAAAGTTTATATTTATTTATTCGATCAAGTGCCTTTACTTATCTTTGTGTATACTTCAGTGTGATATGAAATTTCTTTTTTATTAGATAACAATTTGAAAAATATTCTCACTATACTACAAGTTTATTGAGAACAAAGTCTTTTAACAAATTGAAAGTTTGTCACTTTATTAACTTATTTTTCTTGCTTTAAAGAGAAAGGTATACAACGAGTACTCAATGCCTTTTTTTTAAATTAGTTGATTAAGATGTAAATAATAATGTGATTTTTGTATTTTTATTACAGAGTACTATGGCTATGAACAAAACTTTTTTCTTCTACAAAAACTTCATGAAAACTACAGGTAGTTCTACATTTACACAGCCAGTATTGGAAGTTGTAACTTTTTTTTACGTGAGTATTTCTCTAAAAACTTTACTTTCTCTGTCACATAATGTATGGTACTTGGGTAACAAATATTAATAATATTTATGTTACAATATAAATCACTGTAAAAATCAGTTTTTAACTATTAACATTAACTTTTACTTCAAAAAAAACTAGTACAAGTAGAACTCATACTTTGAAAGTAGTTTAATTAGAAGTACATACTCCCTAGCTTTTCAGTAACATCAGTGATAGTCCTGATGAATAGACAGACAAACAGGTCATCGAATGATCTTATAATTATTTTGTTTTTAATTTTAATTTATAAAACGTTTAAAAGATCATTAAAGATGAAATAAATTATTTAATTTGTTTATTTAAATATGATAATTAAAAAATTCATGGAAATTTATAATTAAAGAAGAAATTTTTGTATGAAAGTAAACTAATATTTTTTACATGGTAAATTAATGTCTTAATGTATAACAGAAATTTTTTAATGACATTAAACAGTTAATTTCTTATTTAAGAAAGTTTCATTAGACACAAAAAGTTTAATAATGTGTCTTATTAAAAGATGTAAATAAAAACTATTTTTCATTTAAACTTCTTAATACTTTGAGTATTATTACAATGGCATTTTATAAAAGCTAAAGAAATCTGTAATAATTACAGAACAAAAGCCTTGACAAAAAACTGTTTTACAAACGAACACGCTAACTTTCCTCATAAACTTGCTCTTTAGATTAGTTAATTCTTTCCCTGTTTTTATTTGTCACTCTTTCTTACTTGATCCCTTGAACAAAAATCGATTATTCTGTTGTTTTATTTGGTGAATAAAATACCATAAAAAATTAATTGACTAGTAAACTTAAACATACAACGACTTTTAAAGTTTTTTGTAGGTCAGCTAGTCTACCTAGCTTTATCCTTACTTCGGTGACTTAGAATCAATTAATTGAGTTCAATTTTCTACCTCAAGTGTTTCCAATTATTAGATCATTTTCAACATACTCGAAATACAATAAAAACGAATTGATAGCAAAAAAGTAATTAAATCAAATGAGCTCCTTAATTTCAATTCATACATATTAGATTTTGTGTATTATTAATTAAACAGTTGATTATTAACTGTTATCAATAAATTTATTTGATTCATAATTAAATCTATTGATGGCAGAATTTATTTTATAGTAATAAATACTTTGATTTGGAATTTTATTAAATTTTTAACTTACCTTAAAATTTATAGCATTGCTTTATAAAGCTTATCAGCTCATTATACCAGAATTATTTCTTCCTGAATTTTTTAATTAATTTGAATCCAAATCATTTGGTTATAAGTTAGAATTTTTATTCATACACTTCAAAGCTGATGATAAAATGATATAATATGTAGTTTGATTGAATATTACCAATCTTATTTTAGATTGAATCATGTCATTTTAATATTTAATGAGATTCATTACCTAATGACCAATATTTAGTTGAATTTATATCCAAATCAAATATTTATTAGCTATAACTATTAATAAGTATTATTTGAGAAGACTCAACCCTGCTATTAATAGATAAATAAATTAGTAATCAACAGGTAAGATATATTTCTTGTTTGTGATTGAATTATCAATTAAAAATACATATATTGACTAGATATATTTGAAAGATAATTTGAATGATTCATAAGTATCTATTTATTGATACTATTTGAACATTTAAATAGTCATTCGAAATTGAATATCAATGACTAAAACTATTGAAACCATATATTCTACTTTACTCATTGAAGTATTTGGTTTATTACATTTTCTCTACAAACCGATTTAATTTTTATTGCAATTCAATGCTTCTCATGTCAAGTAAATTAAACGACAGAGTAGACAATACTTGCAGATTTGTATTTCAATAGGTATTCGATAAACATAATATTTTACTAATTACATTTTATTGCTTTTTTTAAATTAAAAATTCAATAAGTTATATTGTATTGTTTGAGTTAATTTAATTAATTCAAATTAATGTAAACTTATTGTTTAAAAAAATAAGTTATAATACATTATTATAATTCTCACCTTATGAGAGCATCAGAAAACCTGTCCTTTTATGTGATTTTTGAATTACATTGGAACCAGAGATGGTACAATTTCAAATAATCCTTTAAAATTCTTTTTGGATTGGAGCATTGAAGCAATGGAGAGTGCTCCAATCGAGTTAAGGCGATTCTAGGATATCTTCTGCTAAAAATATCGATTTTCGAGTCAAGATGATGCGATTATGATAATAAAATCTTCCTTAACAACACAAAAAATTATTTCAATAATATTATAAAATTCACAGGTACCCTAATAGCTAAACCAACGTAAGACTTGCGACAGATCTGGATATTTTGTCCTGAGTTGATCATTTACGTATGTTTCTGGCGTTTTTTTGAAGCAGACAGACGTAAGATTATCGTCTGAAAATTTAACGTCAGAAATTAATGGCAATCTGATGCAGAACTGGAACAGATGTACGTAAGTCTGACATCAGGACTGGTTACTGGGGTAGTTTTTGATCCATTGGAACGTGAAGATCATTTTTCACGTGAATTTTTTCAAAACTGCCAAAAATACATTATACTAATGTCAGAGTGGAGACAAATATGTGTTGATCTGTCTTGTTCTATAACGATGATGTATGAAACTAGTCAAGGTAGAATTAAAAAATGCCTGAAAGTCTCATGAGATATCCTGTCGTTAACCAGACTCGTTCGAACATTTTCGAGATTATCAATGGCGTTGACGTAACCTAATTTTATCCAGCAAGCTGGTAACGACATTTCGCCCACGCAAGCTAACGTTTCCCAAGTTACCGTACAAAATTGGTCCACAGGATGACGAGCGGGGCTCTCTAATTTTTGCTGATAGATTCTTCTCTATATCCAAAAATATCTTCTATATATAAACGGATGAAATAAAATTTACCAACAAATGTATGAAAGGAATAAAAAAATTTATTTTTGTAATTAACAAATGAAAAAATTTCATTTCCTTTGAATTATTTTGATGGAAATGAAATTTCTTAATTGCTCATATATGATAATAAATAAAAAAAGTAAGTTCAAGGATAATTAGGTTGGAAGTCGTATTCATTGTAGAAATGTAATTTTACGTGTAAGGTTATTCTGAAAATCGGATTATATAGAAGATGGAAAAGTATAATAAAAACTGAATTTTCTAACAAAGAGAATGTTTACTTTAAATAAACCAGCATGATTTTATCTTTCACAATGAAGCTGATAATAAAAGTGATGTATAATAAGTAGATAGAGTATGTAATTTAGCTTAGAAGAAAATTTAATTGGCAGAGTGTTAATATCACAGTGTAATATGAGATGATTCTTTTTTTTGTTTAGGTTTTTAAAATTATTTTTATTGAAGATGAAATTTTTTTAATGAAATATTTAGCATTGAAACTGTAATATGAGATTAAGGATTAAAATTTTTTAGTAAATGGAACGTAAAATTCAGTTAAACTGCATTAATCAATTTAGTATGCAGCGATTCTTTCAAAGTACATTACTAATATCACAAAAATTTTTCCCTTTCTCTTTTTTTGTATTAGTTTATGCTGATAATATTTTTAAATTAATTTTTTCAGAATTTTTATAATATTATAAAATAATAAAATTAATGTCATTAATGAGCGAGTAGCAAAATTAAATTTCTTAATTCTTAAAAATAAAACTTTTCCAATTCTATCTTAATAATATTAACTGACAATTAACATTAACCAACCAAATGTTCATACTAACTTAACTAAAACTCCATCAAAACAACATAGAATAAATATCACCGATCGTATAATATAATTAAGTTATCTTTGTAGTTAGAAAATATATTGTCTTCTTGAAGTACAGATTGTTCTACAGAATAATGATATATTTTAGTGTAAGTAGAATACATCACTAATGAGTACAATGCTAACAACGTAATTTCACCTGCATGGTGGAATGTTTGAGAGCATATAATACAGTCGACAGTGACAAGGGATTACGGAACTCATGAAATGTTATGATTTCCTGGTATATATCTTGGAGAATACAATTATAGAATTGTTGATTATTATATTATAATGTTTGATAAATACACTTAAGACCACACGATGTAACTATTATGTAACATATATCAGTGAAGAGTATATGGATGAACAATTTCTGTATTCATTATGTATCATATTCGGTTGACATAAATGAATAATGTTGGTTCAATAATAAATAACAATTAAATGTGCCATTTCGAGACAACTGAAATGGTATTATGTGTTGTTGTAGTCTGTGTATTAAAAATTAACGATACATGAAACATGAAACATCAACGTGATAATAAATAGTAAAGTCCATTGTTAATCATTAATGACTTTGGTGAATTGAACTTCAGTGCTTTATATATCAAAATCAAGCCTTTCTGATGGCATGTGAATGTCTGTCTCAGTTAGGAGCATACTACACTAATCGTTCTGACACTTCAATTTACCACACTGCCAATGGAAATTCTCCTACTAACATTTAACACTGATAAAACACTTTTATGCTATACCAAAGTAATCTCAATAAAAGCTGTAAATTAACTGTTATTTTAAAACACGTATTTTTTTATGGCTTTCGAATTACTCTAAATCATGTCTGCATTTATTGATCACGTTGAGAGAGGTAATAAAGGCACTAAGTCATCACTGGAAACCATAAAAATACTTTTCATGTGGAAAATAAAAATAAAAGAGAGAAATACATGATTACGGAAATATCTTGGGAGGTTTTTTTTTGTAAGAAACTTGTCCTTTATGAGATACTAATATACTAATGAGTATCACAGTAATGAAGAAACCTCGTTACATTATTAAATTGGTAAAAATCAGTAATTCATTTTATAAGTTAAAATAAAAACTTCGTATATTAAAAAAAAACTTTTATATGTTTGTATCAATTAGTTTATTACACATATTATAACAAAAAAAAATTTGACAAATCATCGTAAAACTTATATTTCACACACATTTCATAAATTGAAAAAAAAAAAAAACTAGACACATTGAAAAATAATGTCAATATATTTTTAATATTCAACAGACTATCAATATTATAGCTTACATAATATCAATTATGTTTACTGTGATATATTTTTAGAGAAATAAATCATAACATATTTTTTTGATAATTGGAATTATAATCCTGCACTGTCATCATGTCGTGTATTGACTTAAAAGTATAAATCTATCTTTGAGTTTAAATAAAAAATTCTACCAAGTTTAAAAAAGTGAACTCTCATGCTATTTCTAAACATTAGATTAGTTCAAATGAAAGGATCAAATAAGGGATTAACTTTTTAATCATATTGGATGAGGTTACCTTGAGTAAATGAATACATGGTTAATGATTTTTTCGATTTACACTTTTTATAAGTACTAGTATATATTCACTAAATTATCCTCTTTCGTTCTGCTTGATTGTGTATTGTTCCACATTTCTTTTAAGTTTTTTTTTTTAGGTATTCCTCTTGTACCCTGCTGAATTCCCTCTTTATTCTTCTGAGGACAACGGATGTGCTTTGCATAATAGAAAAGCACTCCTTTTGTACGGGTTATTTTTTTAACTTTAGTCACTAGTTAATTCCATTTGGAATGATGCAAATCTTCTGTTCTTGTAATTTTTATTGCTGTAAGCTTTTCATTTTTATGGAACAGGAACTGAATTATTATCAACTGTTGAATGATATTAATATGGAGTGAATAACAGAAAAATATATTTTGCTAGTTAGAGGAGTTAAAAATATCCCTTTAAAAAGAAAATTTCTATAGGCAGATTAATTAAAAGAAATCGATTATACAATGACATAAATTGGATATTCACTTTTAATCATGATTTCTATAATATCACAGATTTAAAACATCAAACGGATTCTTTTGTTCTAGCTATCTAATTTTTTATGCTGAACATAAGAAGTCTTTGATGTTAAATTTTTAAAGTCTTTGATTAAGCAAAAATAACATAGAAAGGTATTTGTATGGAAAACGATGAAAAAAAAATAATTTATCAAAGTCCACTATTTTTTTGTGGCACATGTATTGCTTAAAACTCGTTGTGATTGATATAAATTAATCGTGCAATCGTGACTAGCCCATTGAATCCATTAAAATAAAAACAATTTAAACAGTAAATGAAAAAAAATCTGTGGATTTAGAAGTTAAAATAGAAAAATAATGGTAGACAGTAAATAAAAATAATGATTCGAATGTCGCTGCTTGTAGATGTCTCTTTTAAATTTTTCGATAATTGTAACTGATATATTTGATTAAAACTGAAAAATTATTAATTTATTTTTTTTTTTAATTATATCATAGCATAATAAAAAATTAATTATTGTGAGAATACATCTTAATAAAGATTTAAAGATTTTTAAATTAGAAAAAATAAATGAAAATAGTGTTCAATTTTATTTGAACCAATAGAAATAACAAGTAGGGTAAGTCTGGGGTAGATGGCTATAAGGGAGAGATGGCCAATCGAAATAATATACCGAACTGTTTTATAACAGTATATTTCACACCTAGGAAGGAAAAGTAGACTAGCTTAAACCACGTGTAAAATTACAACCCGAGCCGAAGGTGAAGGGGTAAACACGTGGTTTAAGCTTGTCTAATTGTCCTCCCTAGGGCTGAATATGATTTTTCTTCATACCTGAGTGGAAAGTTCAACCCTTCTCCAATGGAAAAGTGAACTTTCCGCGCAGTTATGATAAAAATCATATTCATATCCTAAACTAATTCGGGTTGTAATTTTGCACGTGGTTTAAGCTAGTCTACTTTTCCTCTCTAGGTGTGAAATGTACTATCAATTGACCATCTACTCTGGATTTATTTAGTTAGAATCCTTTGTAATCAGCTTTATTCAAATTAAATAATAAATATACTCTGATATCTTAAGATTATAATACTTACATGGAAAACTTATCATTATTAAATTAAATATATTTCATATTCTTGTATGTATTATTTATTCATTTATTTAATTTTTTTTCGAACAGCAATTTACATTTTACATAGAAAGGTGAAACATTAAAAAGAATAAATAATAATAAGTATAAATTCAATTCTTTCCTTAAATCGTTTCTTATAATTAAATGTTATTATGAATTATTTTTGAAATTGGTTGAATCGCTATTGGGTATCGGTTATTTAAATGTAATCTTAAAATTAGATAAAAATGAATTTTCTATCTACTCCATAACTTCATAAATGTAGTTAACACGTAACGTACAGTATGTTGGAAGCCCTAGACTACTAGGATTTATGTGGACAATGTTGATCACATTTTGATGTCCATGGATGAATGGAGCTACCTGCTGAGCTTCAATAACAGTATAGTACCAGCAATCAGACGGAATGTCCTCATTCTTTGGGTCTCTAGCGTTCCAAGTAATGCCGTTTCACATCCGTTTTCTGTCAAACAAACCAAGAAAATCTTTTACAGGAAACAAAAGGACAAAGATAAATTGTTTTTAAGAATTTCATTTTGTTGACTTGTAGTTACTTTATTGTCAGATACTCAATATTGTTGAATATAATACAAGATAAATTGATAATATTAAAATACTCATTAAATAATTATGAATTACTTAACGATGATAAAATGGTAAATGAAAAGTAGACTGCTTTATCTGTTTAAATATGTGTTTTATAATTTTGAATTGACTTAGTATTTTCTGAGCTTTATTTTCTATTTCACTTTAGACTATTAATCTTATCAAACTTCTTGCCATGGCAGAATAAAAGACTCACTCCAGTAGGAAAAAATCGTATTAGCAAGAAGAACTTGGGGTTTTAAGTAGACAGAAGTAAATCGCAATGAATTATGTTCAATTCAAATTTATGGAAAATTCCTAATGGAGAGTTGAGAAGTAATGAGCAATGGCGACAGAAAGGGTCAGGAGAATTCCTAGCTAAAAAAAAACTTGAGAATAAAAATAAAAAAAATAATAATAATAAAAATATTTTACAATTATTTATGGCTCCTTCAAAAATTAATCACAATCAAAATTGGATAGAGTTCCGTTCTAGGGACATCTTCAAAAATAAATTATTTGTGCTGGGATACTTCAAATTGGTGAATGAATTTATTTAGGCCGTATGAGGCACGATTTAAAGCGAATTATATTGAATGGAGAGATAACTTAATTGGTAGAGCAGCCAATTCGTAAATGGAAGGTCCCGGTTCGATTCCTGGTCTCGACAGAATATATTTTTCGCTGAGAATCGTCTTAGGCTAGCTGTGAAGTCGTCAATATGTGTTTAATTTGAAACAGTGGAAGTGTACCTAGAATGGGACTTTATCCTCAAAATTTTATTTCTCTTTAATTCAATAAATATAATTTATTGATATTAAAAATAATTCTTTCACGATCGTTATTGAACATCTACTCCAATAATAAGTACGAAAAAAAATAAAAAAAAGCTCAACATTTTTTTAATAAAAATTATCTTTCAGTTTTATATAAAATAAAATGAGTATTTGATAATTATTATTATTTTATTGAACATAATTATTCGATAAATACCATTGAAAAAGTTTCTGAGTACACGAGTTTCTGTTGTTGATAATTTTACTGTCAGTTATTAAATTAAAGTTGGAGGATTTATTTCTACTGAAGTTTGTGTATTTTTGAATAATTGAATAGTAGGTGTATGACTGAAGAGGGAAGAGAATAAAAATATTAGTTGGAATAATTACATAAAATCGAATGAGAAAATTGATCAGTTTAAATACTAAACTTTGTAATCCATCGTTTGAAGATTGTAATTCATTTGTAATTTTAATGGACAACCACTACTTGAAATTAATTAAATACTTGTGGTCAAGTGTCTGTTCCATTGATGAGATATTTAAGGTGACCACTGACCTATGAGTTTTGACCTCACATTCTTGGCTATTAATCGATATTACACCAAAATGAATTTTACTCAATTTTGTTTTTTAAAAAAAAATTTGTATTCAGTTGAATTATTTATTTTCAAATTAGCCAATAAGATTTAAAATCAAAATGTCGTCAGTGATAGTATTTGGAGAGAAAATAAAAATTTATCACTGTGGTATTTTTATCGAAAAACTGTCCACTTATTTTAATAATACATAAATTTGCTCTATAAAAAAATTATGTACGAGATGATAAAGTCGTTGACTTTCATCTAGATGAAACTGATTTTTCTGAGTACCTCTAACTGTTGTGGATATAATAAAAGAAAGGTAGAATAATGAGAAATAAAATAAAAAAAAAGAACATTTGTTACATGCTATTTCGTTTATAATGGTATTAAAGAAACCAACAAAAAGTTCTAAAGTCATTTATATTATTATCATTTCAAGTCTACAGAGTAATAAATATTGGTAGTTTAATAAGTATTACTCAGTATTTTATTAGATATATTTTTAGTGACACAATCTGGTAAAAATACTCTCATACTTTGGTTGGAAAAATAAAGTTGATGTAACAAAGTTGAAACAAAAAATTGTGAATATGATTTTATTTAACTTTATAAAAAAAATCTATGAGTAAAGAAGAGGGCCTTTAAAAGTTTTCTTGTAAGCTTCATTTAAGTAGTGCTTAACAAAAGGGAATTAATTTTTTTTTCTTAAGATTAATTTCCCAATAAAATTTTTAATAAATTTTAAGAAGCTATTGTGAATTTTGGATATCTTAGGGAAGCTCTTGAGTGTGTCATCCATCAATGCATTATAAAAAGAATAAATTATACAGAAGGAAAAATTTTATTGAATAATTTCATGAAAAAGGAACTTTAAGTTTAGAGAAAGAAATTTTCTAATTTTTATTTTTTATGAATCAGTGAAAATGATAAGAAAATCAAAGTAATGATGACAAATTTTGTAATTATTAAAAATATTTATGCTCTTTTAACCCCCCCCCCCCCCCTCCCCTCACTTTTGATGCCTCATCTTCCATTATCCTCTAATAAGTGTCTTCCCCACTTTTAAATATGTAATTTTACCTAACGAAATAATTTTCAAGTAGTTGAAAATTTTCTTAAGCAATTTTTGCCTGTATTCTAAATAATTACTTAAATTTTTCAGAAGAGATATTGTTTAATTTATTATAGTACACTCTAAAAAATAATAGTTAAGTCCTATAGTTGGATTTATAATCCTTTGTTAATTTCTTATTTGACAGAAAATAGTTGAGTACTTTCGGAACTATTAATAGTAAATCAAACTATTTATTTCTCTCAGTGTATTTGAAGATTAAATGAAGCTCAATTAATATTTATTTAAATAATTAGACTGTATTTAATTTTGCTTCTTCTACTATTTAAAGATAATTTTTAAAAATTCTAGAATGATTGAATCACTAAACATCATCTTCAGTTAAAGGATAAAACTTTGCTAAGATCATTTTTTATTTAGGAAAAGATAAATTAAAATTTGGGTCAAAATAATTACATAATAAATGAAGCAGTTATGAAAGCTAACATTTGGCGTGGACTTAATGTGAAAAAGTAAGCAAAGTATGAAGGATGGAATTTAATATATAAATGAGTAAAATAAAGTATATGTATATGTTGGTAACAGGGATGTTTTTTATAAGATCGTTGACTTGACGACTTATTTAGGAAATGGAAAGACAATTTCGTCGAATGGTCAGTAGAGATAGAAAACTGTCAACATCTTATTTCTTATTTTCTCAAAGTACTGTGCAAAATAAAGTTATCCTCCAAGGAATTCCAGAAAATCGATATTAAATATTTGACTAGTTTTTGTCTATAAACCTGGCGCCTTACTTAACATTCTACGCCTGAGGAATAAAAGTCTACGTCTTATCGTATCTTTTACTATTTACCGAATAGGATAAGGATAGAAATGAAGCAGGAAAAAAAATCATATAATAGCTATACACTAAGAATGATAATAGTTTCATTTTCGTAACGAAATCTCATGGCTTATCGAAGCTAAACATTCTGAGGAAAGACAGGCGAAATAAAAAAAAAAAGGAAATCCGGAGTTGTTGAATTGGAAAATTCTGATTTCCTTTCTATAAAAATTGCTCAAAGTTTTACTGCAGGCGAGAGTTCTACAATCTTCTGAATTGCTCAGAACTTACAAAAGTAAATCAAACCGGAAAATAAAAGTTTTGCGACCGTTTCAGATACAAAGCCATGAGAGAAAGGATTGAGGTGTTTAAAGTTATTAATAATGTTTCTAACTAAAAAATAAAAATAAAACTTCATTTAATCTTTTTCTCCAAAACAATTATATAAATACAAAATGAAAAAAGACACTTCTTTTTTGATCATTCGTTCTTGACATGGTCTTGCCCTAGTAGCCACGATCTGACGTCAGAATTTTCGACAGACTTACGTACGTCTGTTTCCTTTCTGCCGCTGATCTTACGTTAGGAAACCAAAAGACAGCTACATACGTAAGTCTGACGACAGTCTGCTTCTTAATGGCTACTAGGGTGATAGATAAAAGTGTACAATAATACCAACTATTTATTCATTAAATTTAATTAATTTATAATTTTTTATATAATTTATTACAAAATAATTAAGTCATAAGTGTACAAATATAAATAAATACAAGGGAAAGTTAAATAAAATAATACCATCATAATCAAATAATTAAATAAAGAGTGGAATAACATAAATGTTGAAAGTAGATGCAAAGGATGAGTGATGATGGAATGGGTGATCAAGAGAAAAAAGAGAAGATTTATAAATTATAAAACCAAAAATTAAATACAAGAAACAAGTGCAGTTTTCAATTAATGTAATCCTTCTTTTATTGAATATGAAATGTAACTGAGTTTGGTGTATGTAATTCGATGTAAACATGGATGGAGGTGGTATTGTAAAACGCAGAAGGACACTTGGCATACAATTGAAATAAATGATTTACTACAACAACAAAATAGTTAAGTTTGTAATAAGAAATAAGCTCAGAAAATTAATTCAGTTTAAATAATTTCTCTTTCGAATGATTTGATTTTATTGTATTAATTTATTCTTGTGGCTCCAAGCTCATCCAATAAGCACTCCAATTCTCATTGTTGAATGCAGAATATTTAATCTGAAAGCACTTTTGAAAAAAAGATAGTGATTTTGACGTTGAGTATGATGATGAGTCAAGAGATTACGTTCTTTTTTTAAAGATAACATCTAGCTATAAAGTAGTTAATATTTTCTAATCTATGATCAAAAATGGCAGAAAAAAAAATATATAAAATGAATGACCATGACCAACTTACTACCATGATGAGCAGATGCATCACCTGTGATGGGTGAGCGTAGTGGATCAGCTTTTGTAACATTGTACTCAGCAGTGGCAGTGTAGATTCCATTGATGGTAGCAAAGCAACGTAACCGCAACCAACCACCATGAAAAAGGTCCTTGGTTGTTTGAAGTTCAAAAATAGACTGGCTCATGAACTTCCTGTCTATGTGTACTGTGCGGTTGCGTAATGTAAACTGCGTAGTATTACTATTTAACTGTAATACAAACAAAAAAATATTTAGTTCAATGACGATGAACGAACTGAATAGAATAATTGTCGGAATAATGTCAAGATGTTCATTTTATATTCGACACATGTCCATTCTTGTCTTCGATGAATGTTGAAACAGACAAAAAAAAGCTGACGATTGCAAGAGAAACTGGAGCATTAGAAAGCACTATTCAAGAGGGTATACAAACTCGGAGGAAAACGAATAAACGGAGCGTGAGGTTATTCTCCTTCAAGTATTGGTTTCAATTCTGTAAACATTCACTCACATTTTATCTGGTTTTTTTTTTTTTTTTTTTGGTATTTTCTTGTCAACGCTCTTATCTAGACGACCAACATTCACCCAGTGAGTGATTTTTTCTTTCAAAATTTCCGCATTCTAACGTCAAAACTAAACTGGTATTGTAAGATTGCATTGTCAGTCTGTCTGTCACAAGCTTCTAGCCACCCACGTTGAACTGAATTCTTTGAAATTTGTCATTTAGGTGGATACACTTTTGAAAGGATTTAGATGCTTTTTTCTCTTAAATGCTATTACGAAATAATACTTTGTTGTGTTAAAATAAGAAATAGAGGGTAAATTGTAGAATTATTGGAGCTTTGTTGATAATAAGAAGAGAATTTTTATAGAAGAACCTTTTTTTTTTTTTTGTTGAAAATAAGAGTAAAGTATAACGCTTGACAGCTGCTGTTAAAAATTTAATGTTATCCTTTTCATTATTGTTTATTTTTATTTTGCATATTTTGAAGAGAATGAATTTTTCTATTTTTTGTGGTGATTGACAGTTAATTTTTCATGTGAAGTGTAACATAAAATGTTGGTGATACTACGTGTACAATAAAAATAAGACCTAATAATTTCACAATAGATGAAAAAATTTGTTGTAATATAAACTTGTTTTTTTAGCAATAAAAAAAGATATAAATAGCAATGACAGACATCATGTTTTTTTTTTAATAGAAAAAAATGCTTTAGAATCATTGATTATTAACGTATGAATTGTAACAACAGAATGAATAGTGAAACTCACTTGTTTGCTTTGTAAATTGCATGACTTTTGATGTGTAATAACTTGAGAAAATCTCACCCATGCTGGACATAGAATATACTAAATACACTGCAAGTTCAAAATGTGTGGAAATAATATACATAAAGCACCTTCAATGTTAAATTGCTCTAAATAAACTGTTAAGCATGATGGTAATTTCTAAACCTTTCCAAATCTGTTAATATCTATGGTTTATTTAGAGAAACTTTACATCAAATATCCCTCATGAGGATTACTTTGAACACACTTTAAAAATCCAGGATTTACAGTGATGGTTATCATTTCACACTTATTGATAAAAACAGTGCTAATGTTTGGTGGTGTAATTGAACCGCCGTAGCATGTAACATTGATGTTATGACCACATAATGTAGTGTATAATAAGATAATACTATCAAATAATATACTTCATCAATTGTGCTGTCTGTTGAATGTCAGTTTCTGCTAATTGACACACTTTATCGACATTTTGTAGGAAATAACTGATCAAATAGGTGGCAATCAATAGAACCAAATAAATGTCTGTTCCGGTCAGAAATGATTAGCAATCTGATTGTTCAAATCTGGAAAATATCTTTTTCATTTGATAAATTACCAGGAGAAACTGTTTTTTATTTTAATTTATTTTGCTATTCAACATAGCTTGAGTTGGCCTCTGGTTTGCAATTGATGATTGGTAACTTTACCATATGCCACAGTTAACTTTAAGTACTAATAATTTAGAGGTCAAGAGTAAAATAGGGATGGCCTTTAAATACTAATAAATTCCAAAGTTTGGCTATGCATCTTGCCGAGAACAGTCACATGTTGTTCAGAGAAGTCGTAATTGTTCTCTATTGTAGTTTTGATCAAATTTAATAGTGATGAAATTCTAATGGTTTGAAACTAGTTTAAATAAATATAATTAGAATCTTCATGTTATTGAGATAATATTTCATTAACGCTATGTTAAATTAAAAATTATTCAACATATCACAAGATAATCTTCCATAAAATAGCTTCATTGTTTTTTGTTTCAACGATAATTGAGTAAATGCATTTGCAAAATCACTCTGGAGTGTTTTGAACATAAAAGGAATAATAAAATAGATAGTAAACAAAAGAAATAGCATAGAAACAGAAGAAAAGGTCAGATCATAAAATCTATTCTTTTTCTAGACACTGTCTACATTGCTTTTTCTCACTCATTACTCATTGTTGCCTCATTTTCTTGCTTCTCTTTTATTCGCTCTGTTATCATGTCACAACATTTCAAAAAATATTCTATGCTAGATATAATAATAATGATTAAAGTTTGTTCATTAAATTTTTACTTTGAAAATTGTTGATTAATTTTTGACTAAAGAGTAGAAAAAAGTAGAGAGTTTTTTAAAATATTAGAGCCAATGAAATTTTCTGAAATTCATTCAAAAATATCTTAGTCAATATAACTTTACTTTATCCTTTAGAAGTAATCTGATTAATTGGAATTGATGAACAATGAAATAATTTCTTGGTAATATGACAGTTTTATTTGATTATTGATTTGATGCAATTAATTATGATAGTTCTATTTTTACATCAACCTTATTGAATAGCATTGAAAAGCTCATTATTAATTCAATCGGGATGTGGAGAATTCTAGAATTAAACCAAATAAATATTGTAAATGGGTTAGTTTATGTTCAATATTCTGGTAGAGCATTCAATTTACAAAATTTACTAATCAATCAATTAATTCGATTGGCTCTCATGTACATTTTATAGATATCAAGCAGGTAGATATGACTACTGCTATGAATAATATAATTCTTATCTATTTTCTTACAATTTTTCTTGATTCTATATAACAAAATGTAGTGCATTTTAATAAAACACTATAATTTGCAGTGCTGGTTTTAATTAAAAATGAAAAAAAATTCTTATGCTCCTAATCCAAAGGACTAAAATAGATTTTAAAAAAATCCATTTTTTCTGTTTTTTTAAACATTTTTATCAAGAAGATTTTTAAAACAATATCAAAACGAATTTTTTTATGCATAGAATGATTTAATTCAAGTTTAGATTTCTTTAAAATTGATTTTGAAACGTAATTGGTAATTTATTCAGTTTTCACTGAGCTCTATTTTTTTATCTGTCTATTAGTTTCAGGATAATCTGAAATGAATGGACGATGGAATTATTATCCAATAGAATTAACTGGTAGTTCATTTCCGAGTAAATTCATATAAGCTGTTTGTCACGATCCGATTTCCAACTACTTGTCTGTTAAGCAGATATTAATAATTACATTGTGCATTTCTCTCTGCATTGAACAGAGTTTATATAGACCAAAGATATTGAAAATGAAATTGTACTGGTTTAGTAGTTGAAAAAAAATAGTAATAAAAAATCTAAACTGATATCTCACAATGAAATGAAATATTTTGTTAAATTCTTTACTCGTTTTTGGAATTATACTTTACTTTTTGCTTTTTCTACTTTATCTTACAACTATCCTTCTCAGTCGTGAGTAAATATTTCTCAAGCTACTCTGCTTCGTTTTACCACTGGTAACTCCTACTACTTTTAACAAGAGCTCTCCACTTTTCAGCTCATAAAGTATTCTAGAAACTATAGCCTACCTACCAAAGTAGAGCTTTTTAAATTTTTATTGTTGTGAGATGTAGTTGTTTAATTTTTTTTCAAGTTTTTTTTTCTTGTTAAAACAGCCAAAAAGGTAAATAATGTTTTTTGATCGATCTGTTTTAAGGATACTTTAAGAGAAAAGTTTCAAGTAGTTGACACTTGGAATTTTTTCTTGAGAAACAGTTGACAAATATCTGTTTTAATTAGGATATTTTTAGCATTTCTTACTTTCCTCTCTTCTTTGTGAAAATAAACAAGTTCAATTTGATTCATTTCTAGCAGGAAAAAAAACAAAATTTGCATAGAAAATCACTAAAAAAATTTATCAAATATTTTTTGAAGTATTATTAACATTCCAAAAAGTAGACTTGTGAGCTTTTATTCTGACATTTTATGAATTCAATCATTTTATAAAAAAAAAGCAATAATAAAAGTTTCTCTCAACTGTGAATATAATTAGAGACCTTGAAGTATGAATAATTGCAAAAGAAAATATTCAAATGAATTTTTTTGTAATTTCTGCATTGATTATAATCAACAAAAAAAAAAAATGTTTTGAAAGAATTGAATAATTATTCTTGTTGGACCGTTCTACCTAATTTCTCATCATTTATGCAGATGAGTTTATAGTAGATTGAGCAAAAATGCATGGAGCCTTTTATATAGAAAACACAATTTCAGATAAAAAAGTTTCTAAGAACTTCACTTTAATATTGATAGTTAGAATGTTAAGAGTGTCCGGAGATGAGCTTTAAAGTACATCATTTTCATGTGGTTGCTCACAGAAAAGAAATATTTTGAATTAAGTCTGACACTAATACTCTTGTGACAATCTTTTACAATTACTACTTCTATTTTTTTTTATAATATAAAAATGTTTTCATTAAAATTACTAAATTATTTCAACAACTGACAATATCAAATAATATAATTTATTTTAATTCTTCATTTTGACTTATTGAAGAATGATCAAGTCTACTATCTATCGTATTGATAGACTATTTTCTAGAGAACTTAATAAGATTGTAATACATTGAGATAAAGAAATCTCCTCAGAAACGTAGTATAGATAATGTGAAATATGATCGAAGATAACCAAATACTCGAGAGTAAGTAGAAAAAAGTTAGACTAAAGAAATGTAAGTCAAATGATCAATCTTGATGGCATGGCTTAGGAAAAGAAGAGGATTGAGCTCTTTATATTGGATAAACTAAAAGGATAAGAACCACTAAGTTTTTGTGACTAATTTTTTTAGTAAAAAATACAAAATAAAATTAAAACTCTTTTATATTTCTCAGCAGTGAATTGCACCTCAGATTAGACTGTTATTAATAGTTTTATTATCAAAGAAAATAATACTAATGAGATGAAGAATAATAATTATTTTTGACAAAAAATAGAAATCTCCAAATTTGATTGAATGAGTTGAGTAAGTTTTTACAAATGAAAAAAATTCATTTTTGATATAAGTATTTTTTGAGAATTTCATAACAAATAGTCAGCATGGAAGATATATTTTCAGAAGTACAATTAGGATATTTCAGAGATATTCCTGTAGTTTCCTAAAAATGTTCCAAGGATTTATTGTATGGTCATTTGTTCATGAGTTATGGGCATTTAAAGTTATATAAGTGCACTACCTGAATTTTCAACGATTATAGAGTCTACAATTGAACATAGATCGTGTTATAAGAGACATGGCTAAGAAAAATAAAGGAAAAAATTAAATCGAAGAAATTCTTTTAATGTTTTGCAGTAAGAATTTTCATCAGAAAACATTTTTAATGCTTCAATTTACTACTGCTTTTAAGAATGTCAAAATTAACAATAAACTAAGTAAATAAAAGTATGAAGACTGATTGGAGAATTGTTGATAGACACAATGTTGAAAATGAGTGAAATTTTTTTCAAATGTCAATCAAACTAAAGTACAATGGTTCCCACTTACTGAATATTGTTTGAAATTCAATAAATATAAAAAAAGAAATATATTTATGTTATAAAAATAATTTTTAATTTTAACCATTGAAGTGTTTTCAAAAGACTCATTTATTTTGTTCAATTTAATTTGTATCAGTAACAGTAGCTATACAAATTCGAATAATTAAATTCATACCCAGGTTGAACAGCGTCAAAATAAAAATAAAAATAATTTCCAGTGAGATTTTATGTATAAACATTATCCTGTGAATGTCAAGTACTGTAATAAGTGAGTAAAAACATGAATGTAAGTGGAAAATTTAATCCTTTTGAATTGAAGAAAGCTTAGCATCAATATTCATATACATTCATCACTGAAGATGTTTATAATATAGAGTATCTATTTTTCTTTTTATTAGTTTGAAGTACACATTAATAAGCATCGAGATGAAAGATATGCATGAATAAGAACATGCTTATTCCAACAAGAGATTACATCCTTTCAATATTGAATTTTCAAGGGCTAATATTTTCCCATCTATTCACTGTTCACTCATCTGCAAGTATAGACAGAACTAAAACTTCTTTTCATGATATATTTCCCCTAGATCTCTACTATTTGCTCCAGAATTTGATCATCAATTTATCAATGAGTTTATTCTGGATTTATTCTTATTTTTTGTTGTTCAAATATAAATATTGAGAGAAATATTGATATTATTGATACTTTAGTACTTTGAAGAGCTGTAATAAAGGTAGAAATAAATTTATATTTATTTTCATTCATGCCCTAGGTGTGTCTCAAGTTACTTAAAAGCTCAGAGGAATCGAGAAATTCTAAGTGGAAAGTAGTCAAAGTCACTTTGAAATTTAATTCTAGAGATTTATGTTTTAATATTCTGTTTTATTACAAAAAGAGAAATTGAACAAACAAAAATTATTAAAATTTTTATAACTCTTATTTTTGTAATGCAAAATTCAATTATTCTAATCCAAATTGAAATAAAATTGTTATCATGATGCTGAGTTATGGATAATGAAATAAATCATGAGTAAAATATTCACTAATTGATTAGTAATTAAATTGATACTGAAAGTCAAATGGAGATATCTTATTATTAGTGTTAAAAGGATTTGAAAACTTAAAAACTTAATCTCATATCAGGAAGTCTGAAAGTTTTCATTGACTTTTGAATCAAGCTTTCGTAACATTTAACAGATCTAATTTCCGTGCAAGAGAAAATAGGATGAGAAATGAGTAGGAAAGTTTAATCATTGAAAAGAGTCACGTATGTGATACCAACTTGAGCTCCGTTAAGAGTCCACGTAATATTAGGTGCTGGATTTGAAGCACCCGATGTACAGTTTGCTCTGAGGGTTTCATTCACTCGCACTTTTGGCTTCTCAACGATAATCATCGGATCCATATCTGGAACATCTGGTAATTACATAAATTGTATTAATTGGTTGCAAGTATATGTAAGAAAATTAAGTCCTTCATTTGGCTTTTTGCCAAGCATTTAAATTCAAATCCAACATAGTATTGGATAAGAACACTTAAGTTTGTACCTTAGAGCATTGTTATGTAATGCAAGGATTAAATGTGTAGTGTATGCTTACCAACTATTTCCATATCTCCTTCTTTCTTTGCTGTGTAGTAGGAAGGGTAATCTTCTGATACTTCACACTTGTATGTGCCACTTAAATCGCTCGTGATGTCTAGAAGTGTTACTCCATGTTCATCTGAGTTGCTAATCTGTAAAATTTGTTATCATTATTTTCAATTTTTCTTCCCTAGTAAAACATAAATTTTCATAATTCAGTTTTGTTGGTAGAACAATAATATGAACGTTGAAAAAAGAAAAAGTAAATCAATACATTAAAAAGTGGAACCACTCTAACCCTTCAGATTCATTCCAGAAACTTTTAGTTCTGAATATTGTGAGTAACTCCAAAACAATTCAATTGGTTTAGTTTAAAATTTCATCAACTCTAAGTGATCTGGAGACACATCGATCGACCACTATTAATGACCAAAACATTCCAACAGTTCTCCAAATATCGTTAAACAAAGTTTGAACAACATTTTTCGCTAACAATACGAAATTTTACAAAGCAGAGGTTTTGATTTAGAGCATACTTTAAATTTTTTATCTTTATTTAATATTTATCCTAGAAAAAATGATGGATGCTATTATTATGAAAATTTAAACATCGTCAAAAACATGTTTTACATTGATGGAAATGATTTGAATTTACAGTTTACATTTTGTAATATTTTACAACTCTTATCACGTTTTTTAAAAGCGTCCATCTTTTTAGACACTTTTATATTATTTCATTCTTCGTTCTATGTAAACACCTCTTAAAATAGATATTTATGTACATGTACTGCATCTAACAATAAATTTATTTATTCTACTGCTGAATTTATTACGATTTTTATGCTACTTGACTTTACAAATACGCTAGAAGACACTTTTGAAGATATTCTTTTGTATTAATGAAAGCTTTACTGAAATATAAACAGATAATAAATTAATTTTTTTGACATAACGAAATAGTAACTAAGGAAATGTTTAAAAATTTATGAAGTTTCAAAATAAATCAAATATATTAAGTTGTCACGCTCTTTGTGTCATTTATTTCTCGTAATTTTGAAGACAAAAAAATCTTCTTTTATTTCGATGTCAAAATGAGAATTTCTGTGAAATTTTATATACGAGCTTTTTTACGTGACTGTGTTCATCTAAATTTAAAGAAATGTGCACTTTTACATCCTAAAAAAAATTGCTTGTATTATTTTCAATAAATAAACAGGATTTAATTTTAAATTTTTTATTTACAATTTTTTTTAAATTTATTTTATCATCAATTTACAATAAAAAATAAACAAAATATTAATTAATACAACGTTGAATGGAAAAAAATCAACAAATCCAGAGCTTTGTATTTATTAATTTGTAGTCATCTCAGTGATTAGAGAGAGAGAATGGAAGAGTGGTTTGAATATTTATTTAATGATAAAAAAAAAAAAACAATAGCGACAATTTGATGATTTGTATTGATATACATAAATCATCAACAAATAGCAGCTATAAAATTCATCCATCCAATAATAATATCAGTGAATATTTCCTAAAACAAAAAAACGTTATTTATGCTGATACCAAATGTCTTCTGGTGAATTTGCACAATACATAGGAACATAAATACTTGCACACTAAGCAAAAATGAAGCTCTAGTAAGTGCAAGTATATTTAGCAAATTAAGCTACCAGAAATAAGCTACAAGGAATAAATGGTAGAAAAAGATTTCTATTTAAATTTTTGAATGACCTAAACAAGTGATAAATTTAACGATACACAACGCAGTTTAATTAAAACATTTGTTATTCATGTCACCTAGAATAAATTACTCGAAATAAAGTTTGTTTATTTTCCAAAGATATAAAATGAACAATTCCAGTGGTTAATGTGATTTTTTTAGTTTTTTTTATTTTTTATTAATTTTAAAAGCATTCAGACAATTTAATCTATTTTTAGGTGAGCAATGTTTTGTAATATAAAACGTGATGCATTGAGCTGAAAGAGAATTAAAATAAAATAGACATTGAAACAATAGAAAGGGAATATAGTCCAACAAATAAAAATTATTGTGTAAATCATTTGATCGCTCTAAATTAACCCCATTTATTAAAAAATATCCGTAAGGTAAACGTATCAATTAATATCCTTTTCCGGTGCTAACGACTACCTGAGTTATATGGAAATGGGTCTAATAGTGATCGTCGCTCTATTAGGAACATTTCCATATGGGCACATAGGCTGCATAAATATCCATTTATTATAGTCATAAATATTAAACTCACATAATACTGCTATTGATCAAATGTGTTATAATTAGGTTTAATAAACAATAGACTGTTTTGTTTTATTGTCAATAATTTAATTTATAAAGATCTTTCAATATTATCATTCTTAATTTTTTAATCCATAGATGCTTCATCATTTAGGCTATCTTGAATCTTGTGCTCAACCAAGCAATGATGATGAAATAATTTTGATGCATTTACATTTAAAAACAGCTTCATTAATAGTAATAGATAAGAACTAATAGTTTGCAAATAAAAAATGCTCTTATCATGATAAAAGTTTCTGTTTTAACATTCAATAAAATGACTGTTAAATTGGAGGTGATTATTGTTATCCAAATAGCAATAAGCTATTGGAGTAGCAGCAAATAGTAGTAGTAAATAGTTTGTATTCAATAAGGACTAGTAAACCCTAGCAGAAACCAAGACTTGCTTATTTATGGTTCAACATTGAGTCATGGTTGACTTAGACTCGCACAGTATTGGAATGAAGATAGACCTAGACTGTTTCTCTGCTGAAGAAGATGAAGTAACTGCAGTAATAATTGTTGATAAAAAATTAATTAGAAAGAACTGTTATTTTTTTACTTAGGCTAACCTACTTAGAAGAATAGTATTCTTTTTTAACTCTTGCATTACATATGAAGTATCAGATTTATTAAAGCTTTTTTCATTTGCAAACTAAAAAATTTTTTCATCAATAAAACATTGTAACTCTTTTTATTTTCCAGTAAATAATTTTTTTGTTTGAATCAAATTCTTTTTACTTCACAATTTTGCAAATATATTTGATATTTTATTAGCAATTTTCTAAATGAATTAAAACTGTGATTGAAAAAGTTATTTGAAAAAAAAAAAAAACAAAATTTATTTGAAAGGTTTTTGTTTTTTTTCCTTTCAACTAATATAACAGGCCAATAAATTTTGATATTGTAAGAATGATTGATCTCCAATGTTGTTGAGCCTAGAAAAAAAGATGATTGATTAAAAGATGAGAATTCTTACGTCAACTTTCATTCCACTGACAGAGAAACTTTCTTGAATGGGTACTGCATTTGGTACATAACGATAAAATTCTCTTTCATTGTAGAACCATTTGATTGCATAAAGTGGATGTTCAAGATCATAAATGCATGAGAGAGTAACTGAATCACCAGATCTCACCATCGGTGGGACATTAATTCTCAAGTTCTGTATCCCATTCGCACCTGTAACAGATAAATAAAGCAATATTGAACAATCCTGTTAATTATCGTTGCAATACACGTTTTGACACTTTATTTTCGTTTTTTCATTCTATTCTATAATACCCGTTGATTTTATTGAACGGTAAATAGTCGACGATGCCAGTGTATTTCACTTTGTTACAGTTGAGAGTATTTGTATGGAATTATTAAATTCCTATTAGAGGTAAATGTCTATTTATGGGATCACAGAGCTAATAACCTGCTGTTTCCACTAAAATATATCTCAAACTCGTGAACAAACATAGAATTGATAATTAGACAATTACAGTATTTTTATTATGTAAATCGTGATAATGAAGAAATAAATATTTGCCTAAAAAGCTGATCATTTACCAAAATGGATTTTTTATACACGAAAATAATTTGTGTGTAAAAATTATCTTAAATTATGATATAAAATTTACCCTACAGTAGAGTAACAATGGGACACAATGAACGTGATCGATTTTTTACTTCGGAGTAGAGTAATTTTTACCCCACGCGAGTGTAGAATTATTACATAATGATGGAAATAGTACATTTCATACCTAGGGAGGGAAAGTAGAGTAACTCAAACCACGTATAAAATGAAGTTGAACAAAAAACGAAAAAAAATTACATATTGATGATGGAGATTATGAATTATGAGTTTTTATTCTGACATAAATTTTGAAAAATTGTAATACTCAAGATAGTAGAAATGTAAGTCTTAAAGTATTTTTTTAAAACCATGTAACAAGCTTTTATGAATTTTATTTCTTCAGTTGTTAGTATTGACATGCTACAGAACATTGATTTAAATCGATCGTATTTAAATAAATGCAAAATAATCAAACGCTAAAAGACATGGAAGTTATATAGAGTTGTCGAACAATTGGAATAATAATTCAATTGGATTGGTTAGATTTCACTATCTCAAAAAGACAAATATTTGCGTGAATCGATTTATTAGGTGTCAGTTATCAAGTATCATAGACGACAAGTATGATGGTAACGACATCAATGCATAAAAATAAAAAAAAAGTTTTCAATTAATATCAGACAAAAAATACCATCAAAAATCTTAAATTTATATTTTTGTACATTTTGTTAGCTCATATCTTTCTACTTTATCAAGTGATGATGATTGACCTAGTGTATATCCAATGGAATAATATGATTACTTTGTTGTAGCAATAAAGAATTTAAGTATAAAAGTTTTTATGACTAGAAAGAACCTCGTAAAGCATTTAATCATCATTTGCCAGCTGGAGTGATATTTTCAGCCTCGCCTGTACTCAGTTTCTACAGTGTACTGTATAAAATAAATAGAAATTCTTTTTTTTTATCGAAATTTTTTTTTATATCTTAAAGATTAATGAGGAGGTCGTATTTTATTGAAATTAGTGGAATTTATGTAAGTAGCTGTGAATAATACAACAAAAGATGGCAGATTACGGGACTGAATACATAAATAAATAAGTGAGCTTTTGCTTTATTGCACCTTTGACTTAATATGCACAAATAAAGATTATGTTGTTACTACAGATAAATATTTTTATTTCTTCTGTTAGAGGTATAAGTCATGAAGATTTTACTTCACACTAAAAGATCATTTCGGACTATCTGCAACATTTAATTATTCCTGGACAGCTCTAATTTATTATAGATTGCAATTAATGAGAAATTGTAAAGATAGCATACTGGTAATACTCATATTGTAAACAAATGATATTATTTGAAGGGAGTAGGGAAATTATAGGCAGTGAAAGAAAAAATTAAATAAAACTCAGATTGTTAGAATTAATTTTATTCAAGTTATTATTACACTTTGATAGTTGATTGATAGATATTTGATATTAACATTGTTGTACAAAAATCTTTTCTGTGTTTACCGATAGTTTACGATGGTGACGGCTGTTTATAACTTTTCTTATAATATCCATCGGTAAAGTATCTTTTGTAAAATTACCGCTCCTTTCAAACGTCATCCTACATAATATCCTTGCTAATAATATCCTAAAATTTTAGATTTTGCATATTTTAATTTTTTTAGAAGAAAGACTTTAACGGTAATGAAAATTTTTAATAAGGATATTGTAGAAAAGGATGTAAATAGAAGTAACCATTGAAGTGTTTGAATATCATCATATTTGCTGAACGAGAATCATGGTATTGTTCTAAATTCATAGTCTTCCTTTCTTTGTCATCAGAATCCATATGATTTGCAGTTATACAATCATCGTTTCGATGTTGGACCATCATCGTTTAAATTAGTGCTGCTAATAAAACGTTAGATAGTGAATATTCATTGATTCATTTTTAGAAAATATTATCATAATATAGATTGTAGGAGTAATAGGGCAGTAATGAGTGAGGTAGTACTAAGGTAGTCTATGGAAAGTAGCTGGAGACCAAAACTATTTAGTAATTATTTATGTAATGGATATTTCTATGGTAGTGATGGGATAGTAATAGGTGAGGGTAATTCGCATAACATTCTTATAAACTTTTGACTGATGGTAAGGTTATGTCATTCGATTGGTCTTTTTTAAAATGAATATTTGAAATTCGTACTTTAAAATTTGACAATAAAAGTAAATAAATTGAAAAGAAAGAATTGCATTACGAATTTGACTTATTAAATATTCTTTATGAAAAAATCGTGAAATGATAATTTATGCTCGAATCATAAATCCATGGACGTAATTGAAGAGGTCTTAATGAGACGGTTCCAAAACACTAGCTATTGACCTTGATTGATCTTATAGATCTCGAGATATTTGTAAAAAACTGTAATACATAAAAATATGCATATCTTCTATGCTAATGATGTTACGGGATTGATCGAGGGCTCATATGAAAGATCTGGACCAAGTAGAAAAATTCGATACCCTCCTTTCTCCAAACCCCGTCAAAAATGCCGTATCTCTCATAATTTTCGAGTTATGAGTGTTTAAAGATTTCTTTACGCTTCGCTGTCGTATAACTTAGTTTTCTGCTGATAATTTAGGATCTATGAGGCCTATATAGACAAATGAAAATATCAATAAATTCGTGAGAACGAGATCTTATTGCATGAGTTAAAATCATTGGACCGTAATTAATGCTGAAATTTATGCAAAGTTCCTGTTTTACTCCATTCCAGGAGTGAAATAATGAATTTTTTAAATATTTGACCGAATAACGCATTTCTAGACATTGAGACGAAGAGAATGAATCCTCGATCATCAAAATCGGACAACTTTTATTTTTCAACCCAAAAAAATGGCAAGTGGTACCCCTTGCGAATGAAAAAAGAATTCATTGAAGTTAAATAACCAGTTTTTTTTTTATTACAAAAAAAGTAATAATAAAAAAAAATGGCAAATTAATTTTATTGTCAATATCTTCAGAACGAAGCAAAATATTAACTTTAGACTTATTCTATTCGACAGATAACAACAATAAAATATACTGATACAATTTTTATTTAAATTGTATTTTCACTACGACCCATGTGTATAAGGCGTGAGACTTTTTCTTATCGCGAGAGGGTTCTTTATAAGTTTGATGCGAGGGTTCTAAATTCTTATAAGATGGATAGGACCAAATAAAAAATGGATAAAAATAAAAGGAAAAAGCAATAAGTACCGATGTAGACATTCAAATCCATGCTCATTGCGAGAATAAAATGATCTAACCAATAAAAGTTAAAACGACTGTTCGGCTTCCACTCCTGTTTTTCCATTTATCATCTGCAAATAGAAAGAACTAATCACATTGCTTTCAGATTTCAGATTGAATCATTAAATTAAAGAACCGAGACGAGAATGAACGGGGTTGTTTTGGCTTTTATTGGTTATTTCATCGTGTTCAAGTGACCCCTTGAATGACCATAAAAATTTGAAGCGTCTGCCCCTACCTGATTAACCTCTTCTTTCTTGCTCCTGTTTTTTTGTTTATTTATAAAATTAAGTAAATATTTTTATATTGATTTAATCATTTTTTTCACCAGTCTACGAGAGACTTCTTGGATGAATACAGCAATTTCACAGACATAAATAAAGAGACATTTACAATAATATTTTGTTCATTTTTGCACATTTTGGTTTTTAAATTCTTTTTTTTTTATCGAATAATTTTGATATTTAAATTCTCTTCATGTATGATTATTCGATAGTCAATATGATGAATTGTGAGATTTTATTGCTTTCAATATTTTTTTTAATGCCAACTGTTGTGAAGATAGAAAATTTTTTTAAAAATATTATGTGTATATGATCGGAATAGAATATTTGCAATTCGATGTGAATAAATGATTATATTAATATTTTTTCTTTCTTTAAATTCAATTCACTATATTTTTCGTATTCAAACTTTTTTGTTCATAATAAATTAAGACATAAATTCAAGGCATTGAAGCTACGTAAAACACAATTTATGAAGTTTTTTCATTTCCTTTATACTTCTACGGTTTCTTTTAACACTACAGAAGAAATATTTTTGAACTTCAGTACTATAAATCTTCTCTAAGCCGAAGAAAACGTGTGCAAAATTGCAGGTTAATAACTTTTAGAATTTATAATCTGCATCTCCAAGAATGCTAACGTTCTCATTAGGAATGCTTTTATCGATTAGATTGTTAGAAAGTAAGTCTCATTAGCATTATGTTGGCCACAATTATTTTATCTTACTTTTGTTTCTCTTTTGTATGGCTTCTATTTTCAACTAGAGGTAGTTTAAAAGAGTTAAAAACTTTAAAAGTATATTACAATAAAATAAAATGTCTCATATTCAGAATTTGCAAATTTTTACCAAATGTTTAAAGTTTCAAGATAAATCTATTACACGAAAATTTCATAACAGTTCATTAAAAATTTCAAACTTTTACTATAGATATGTAATGAAAAATTTTTTGATTACCCATAAGGAAGAATGAATTCTTATCTCTTCACTGAATGCATAATGAGAAGCCAAAATGAATACATTAAAGAATCATAAAAGTTGCACACAAAATTGACTCTATTCGAGAATTTCCTTTTTTTGTCATATAGACTTTATGATAACATATTTAATAAAACCATCAAAAACTATTCTGTTTTTTAACTTCTTATATTCCGTTATCCATAATATCGTAATAATCACAATAACAAGTAGGGCTTCAAAATTATTACAGACTGGTAAAAATGATTGATGGACACTAAAATCTTTAATCAATATCATATTTTCAAGAATTCAATGAATTCATATTAGTCGTTTTAAATATTATAATGGAATGATGAAAATAACGTTGAGAATAATACAATAGAATTTATATCAACTGGAATAATTGCACTAGAATTTGGTATTGTAAATAATCGAGTGATATTCGATTGACGTATAATTAAATTCTTTAATAATTATTATTTTATACTTCATTAATTAATCGTCGTAAAATGATATATATTTGTATCAACGCCACATAGTTTATTCATTAAAACACTGGTTCATTACTCGATTATTTTTAATGTCTATTATTATCCTATTCAACATATATTCTTTTGAGTCTTTCACTACAAAATTGAAATTTAATAGTAAAAATCACAAGTTTTTTTTTCTTAATTTATTATTGAATTATTTCAAATTACTGTAGAAAGAACTCTTTTACTGAGTGCATACTGATAGACTAAATTGCCTAATTAATTATTTGTAATCACAATAATTGAGTTATATTATTCATGTCAGTGTAATTACAAATTAAAATCCATTTGAATAATTAAATGAATTTCTTTAAAATTATTATGAAAAATAATTCTAAGTTGAATTTTCATTATTATGCTTCGTCTCTTCCATTATTTATCACTAACAAGAACTCACTGCAGCTTTTATATTTATCATGTATTTCTGTAACACTTCTCTGAAGTTTTACTATAAAATTAATTTATACCATGCATTTACAATTACTTTGAAATGTATAAAACACAAGCAACGATAAAATTAGAAATTCCAATAAACTACTCTGCTATAAATTATTTTAAAGATCTCATAGAAGTATAAATCAAATCAAATTTAGTGTTGTAATTTTCATTGAGAGGAAATCATTTTGATAATATTCTCCTGATTTGAAAGTTTGAAGTTTCGAAATAGTTAGAACCAATAATTAATCACTCATCATGAGTGTAATGTTCAATGTTATACCAGATTCTTGAGCACTGTTATTACCGTAGGTGATCAAAAGTTTTTGATGACAAATTATCTTTGTAGATTCTACTTTAGTGGTTATGGTTATGAGAAAATTTGCAATGAGTGAATTTGATAAAAACCGGAATGTTATCATTGGAATAGATAGTAAAGAAGTAAAATCAGAGAAAAAATCTATTAAATTCACTCTTACATACATGTATTATTTCTCTTTCTTGCCTTTTATTTGTTTTTTTTATCTATCTGTAATCCTAGTTTGGATTATGCTGTTGAGCCTATAAAATTGCTTGAGATAAATTAGAATAACCAACAATTTTCAATTTTTTTCGGTATAAAATTTTCTCTGTGTACGCACTAAATTCGATTATAAATAGATTATTTCTCAAAGTTTAATGGGACGTTTATTATTATAATTAGAAGTAGTCTGAATTTCTTAGAAATCTTGAACTACATCTTTTTTCAGACGTAGAGAGAATCTTTCACATTATTTAAGTTTCACGTTTAGAGAAAAACCAAGCATGATAACAGATTGAAAATCAAACTTTTTTTAAATTGAACCAACTCTCCATAATTGGGTCTTTAATAAAATGGGCAGTTGAAGAGACGAACTTTCGCTTGATCGTCTTCGACAATCAGAATGGGGTATTCTGTAAAATCGCCACTCTCCAATTCCAGAGCTTCGAGCCAGCCTTATCCATCTTCCTATCTGTCTCATGCTATGACTTGAGTATGAGCCTGACTCCTTTAGACATCAATCCGCCACGAGCGCTAGTCGTACTGAAAGCGGAGACACATAAGCCATCTTATACGAGGGAATGTGCATACTCAGTGCCAATTCAATGACTGATTCATGCACTGATCCACAGTAGTTTTCACTGATTCAGTTTAAGAGAGAAGGGGAAGGTGGGGTAAAGTGGAACATGAAGAATCAACGCGAATTAACTAATTGACCCATATATTAATGAATAATAATTTGCCATGTATTAGTTAATTTATTTTTCTCTTCTTTCCGATAAATATTAGCCAAAGTCTCAACCACCCCTATAAGTGTTAACACAAAAAATAATTCATGTTTCAATATTTAATTATTTTCGAAAATCATTTACTTTACAGTTCGTAAAGAGCTATCACCGAAACCTTAATAAGGTCTAGAAAATG
Source organism: Chelonus formosanus (assembly GCA_028641665.1). Lineage (NCBI taxonomy): Eukaryota > Metazoa > Arthropoda > Insecta > Hymenoptera > Braconidae > Chelonus > Chelonus formosanus. The sequence goes on from CM054004.1 coordinate 19,287,397, forward strand.
ATTTCATCTCCCATCTGACCAGAAAGTAAATTCCTACGGAAAGAAAGTTTTCGTTAATTCTCAAATGGGTTAAAAATTTACAACTGTTATAGAGCTTCATAAAACTTGACAGAATTATTCATACAGATGAAATGACGTCTCGTTGATAAATAGTTTTTTGTGTATTATCAGTATAGCAGGTTTAATAAAAAAATCTCTTCGCTAACATTTTTTTCAACAAAACATTGTTAACTTGAAACAAATGTTATTAAATAAAAATATTTCATCAAAAATAAATTTTACATGGAAATAAGCGAAAAAATGTTATTATATTATTAAAGGAATGAAATACTTGCGAAGTAATAAGAAAAATTTCTTTATACAGAAACTTACGGAAATTCGAAGACGGTACTACTTTACTTCACATCCGCAATAGACGTTATATTTATTTAAGGAATGAATTTTTTAACCCGAAAAATCGGAAATAAATCAATAATAAGAATGTTCATTTTTATAAAAATGCTTAAATTAGGAATAATATGCATATTTAATAAATTAATTCTAAAATAAATATTGAAAAAAATTGCCCTTATGATTGAATAATTTGGAATATAAAGTAAAAATTAAAAATAGACGAATGTCTTTGTAATCCGACAAAATGACAGTGCTTATCTCTGATGAGGTTATACTTCGCACAAATAATGAGAATACTTGGTGGCCTCGGAAGACTAATAAGCTTTTAATTATGCTTATCAATAATAAAATGGGCGTACCAATTCGAATTGTACAATAAAATTTTTAGAAACGGCAATGAAACATGTGTTTCGATTTTTTTTTATCATCTACTTTGGATCGATTGTCGTAACGCTCCTTGGTCGATATACTAGACAGACTACCCTTTCCGGGTACCTAAATTCTTTTGCCCTGTCGATGCACGTGCCACTGATCAGCAGCTCGCATGATCGTCGCGTCGCATGAAAGAAAAACAATGCATGAATTAAATGAGAAAATATTTCGCTCGTCTAATCATGACCAAAGAAGCGAGTGTTTAGGATGAACAATCGTGTTTATTTAAACATTAAAGTAGATAACAATTATACTCGTTACAATTTTTTATTATCAATAAACCTGAATTTATCTCAAGTTATCTTATTTTTATGTTATATAGTTAAAGTCATAAATTTACATTCATAAATACGGAATGTAATTTCAACGAAACATAAAGTAGAAGTGAATAAAATATCGTCCAAATTAGCATTCACAGGAATTAAGAATCTTCATGACTGTTAAAGAAGAGTGTAAAGAGAAGATAGAATTTATAGGGTGAACACGTTACTCTTATTGATATTTACAACTTGATTGTCTGAGGAAAAGTACCGTATTTTTCGAGAATAAACCATTGAAGGCCTGGAACCAATATCAAAGTTGAAAAAACAGGAAAGAAACAAAAGCAATGTAAATATCGAGAAAGTTTGTCTTTGTCACACAATTGTCGGAAACGTTTATTTTACCTTGACTTCTCACCCCTTACCCTATTGATCTTTCAAGACTACTCAACCCTTGACAAATTTATCAAAAATCTTTTGCGTAAAATAAATGAGATTGTTTCTTGTGAAATTGCCAAATATCTCTTGTGAAGAGTAAAGTCACGTTTGTTCGTTCACTTTTCATGTTCTTGATAGTTTTATTTCCGATTGATTATGTATTGGTATGTAAGGCGAAAAAATTATCTAATGGTTTGACGTTATTGGATTTATGTATTTCCAGTGATTCATGTGTTTCGAGTTGACGGAAAAAAGTCGGTAATTTAATTATATGTCATGACAAAATACTTGAGTAAGTCGTTGTAGAAAGTCAGAAATAATTTGCTGATCGAAATTTTTTTTTGCTTTCGTGATGATGCAAATTACATTAATCCTCATTTTTATTCATATTACTTATGATCATCGGAATAAATTATTTGGAAATATACACTAATAAATAATACTGTATAATAATGTAAAATATTGTACTGATATAATTGACTTCATTCCGAATCTGGGAGCTATTTGCAACTGGTTTCTAAATTGACAGTTGAGCACAGGTTTGCTGGTACCCAGTGAACTTAGTTGAGCGTATTCATATTTGTATATTTCATGTCTTGCGGTTTATGAATAATTTAACCGATGTTTATCTGATTTAGCCTATTTCTAGTATCATGTATATATTTTTCTCACTTTTTTTTTGTACTTGAATAAATGTTTCAATATTGATGCCTGAATAGGTCTTGTGTGACCCTGTAATTTGCCATCTGTTGGGTCTATTTTGAAAATAAATAAATAAATATTATAAAGAATAAAAGATTCTGAGAAACCTATTGAAACATAAAAAATTTGGAATAAATTTATGAAAAATCACAAAATAAAGAGAGAATTAAATTAATTTTTTGTTTAAAAACAGCAAATAATCATTTTTAACGTGAAAATCACTTGCTCTATGCATAAATTATCCATTAGATACTGTTAAAAACTACGTGAGAAACAAATATAATTTATGACTCCGGACATAATGTGCCGAAATAGCTCAGTTGGGAGAGCGTTAGACTGAAGATCTAAAGGTCCCCGGTTCAATCCCGGGTTTCGGCAGTTTCTTTTTTTTTTTATTTTTAATAACATTTTAAAATTTTAAATGTTAGTTTTTTTAAAACAATAACAAATTATTGGTGTATTTTTTTTATTTATTCATATTTATTCATAGTCTACGAACTGAACAAACTATTATGTAAATAAATTGAATTTAATGTATCAAAGCTATGCTGATAGCGACAGTCTTCAAAAGAATCGTTTTCAGACTAGATTGAAAAGTATTGAATATTTATAAAATCAAATCTTGTTTTACAACATTTAAAAAATTCTATATAGTTTTTATATTATTAGAAACAGAATATACACTGTTCCAGCGACGATGTATGGTATGATTAGTGTATTATGTTTTAATACTCTATCAAAAAAAATCAGTAAAAATAACTGTGAAAGAGTGCATATTCACTTAAAAATATACTTGTGAATACACACATTTTTACTTCTAAACTTCAAATCGTGTACTTCTCATTTTTTTACTTCCGAGCAGTGAAAAAATTCTCTTCGTGCGTCACTATTCCAATCAGTACTGTTATTATCATTTCTAATAGTCAACATTCCCTGCTTCAGTTTTAGAGATTTATTTTAATCAAAAAATATTACTAAATTAACAATATCCGTAAGGATTCTACCTGCATGTTAATTGACTGTCTCCACTAATGGTGGTAAAGAGATTGAGTTTAAATTTCAATCTTCATACTAATATATACGAGAACGCAAGAAGCGTGCTGTTCACTGCGAGTTGAAATAAATTTAAAACGATACAACATGACGTGGCTATCATAGATTAATCGACTTATATGTTTTCAAAATAGATAAAATTTTGTATTTCAATAAAAACTATAAATCGATTTTTTTTAAATTTTGAACTTCACCTTTCATCACTTACTAATATGTATTTTTATGCTAAAAAAATCAGGTGACCGTGAAAGTACATTACCTTATTTTTTTAACAAGAATTACTTCTTTCATTATTAATTTAAGCATACAAATATTTCATTTAACGTATTAAGAAAATATAAAATATTTTTACTGAGAGAAAACAAATATAAAAATCTTTTGTCGATATAATTTTCAAATTCATATATGTGGCTTTAATGATTTAGAGATTCTTCGACAAAGATAATTTTATAAGAAGAGCAATTCATATTCATGAACGAAGATCATTGCAATCATCTTTCATACTTGGCGTACATTTTACACTGCAAATCGAAGTGTATAGCAACTAAGCACTTGAAATGTTTACAACGTTAAACATCATAAATGAACTATGGTAAATAAGTTTTCTTTCAGGATACTTGAATTGTATAGTTTTGTAAATTACCTATTTACCTGAAGTTTCATGATGAAACGGTAATTATTTCGTTGAAGGAATACAGACAACTTAAGACAGTTTACTAAAACTGAATTTGAAGAGTATGCGAAATGTAATTAGTGATTATTTGCTGTAATTTTAGCACTGAAGAGATCACAAAAAGTATAATTACTCACAAAAAAGTATTTTTAATGAGAATACCTGACCGTTTGAAGCAATTTTTCAGTATAGTTCACAAACAATCCTACAATGCACTTGTGCTCAAGTTTCGAGAGCTCTAGAAAAACTCACGAATTCGAATAAAAACTCTTGAACCTGAAAAGTGAAGAGACTAGATATTAATTAAACAAGTCATGGTGTTAGCCTGACTTTGAAAGTCCACTCCAGCACCATCTTATTTTTGGTTATTAACAATTTCTAGTTCTTAATAACAATGTCCTCTCATTATTGTGAGATATGTGTTTGTAAATTGTAACGAAATATTTTTTAACGTTCACCAAATATTTCGTAACTATAAAAAACTAATTTTAGTCCAGTCAATATGCTTTTCGAAATGAAAGTCCACTGAATATTAACCGATTTAATTCATTAAGTTGTTTTAAGTGACAGCAGACATTGATATGAATCTGTAACCACATGCCAAATTGTGCTTTTTTCTTTATAAAAAATTGGCTTTTTTGTTTTATTAAATATCTCGAAAACAACGTAATGGAGATCGAGTTATGATGCATACAATTTTCAAAGCTTTTCACGAGAAAAAAAAAGAGACCATTCTTAACTCTCTATAACTGATGGTTCTCGAGATATTTAATTGTTTACATCAAAAGTGTAACTGGTTTTTAAACAATTGATTGTAGTTCATCAACAAATAAACTTGTTAATTTTTTTTTTTCATCGGAAGCTACATTTATACTAAATGAGGAGGGTCTTTTCAAAACGGGATCTATTTAAAATATGAATTATGGGCATAACCTTAGTATTTTTTCTTAATATTTCATTATACAGTTCTTGTACAGTAACATTATTGTTCTGTACACTAACAGGTTTTCTTACAATCAGTTTTTTCTATTTTTACTACAGCTTTTTTAATATTAAAAGATATTAGTTAATAATTAAAAAATAGTGTTTCTTTCCATTAATAAATAATTCCTCAACAGTTCTGAATCTCTTCTATCATCATAGTATTAAAGCTTGGTTTGCTTGTATAGATAAGATATTTTCCCAAACGATGTTTATCCGTTCAAACTATATTTACTTACTTTAATCTATATTGAAGTATTTTATCATTATTTTCTTTTTAGATTTTTTGCAATAATACAAAAATGGTTGAACTGGTTTCAATAAAACTTATTCCAGATCATCTTGGTATAAATATTCGTTGAATGCGGCTGGCCTAAAGTTAATATCACAATTCTGCCGTAAGTTATTGTGAATGGAAAATAGATCGATGGGTTGAGTACTCATTCACCTACACATACACACACACACATCATCTTGAAAATGATGGTAATGAACTTAAATTGGGAAGTTAATAATCGAAATTCAAGCTGGAAATTGCTTTTTTCTGGATCAAAAATTATGATCGACCGGTACTGAAAATATTGATGAAAAATACCAACTATCAAAAGTGCGGTTTTAATTATTGATACATCGACGTTTTAAGTAGTTGCAGGTTTCATTTTCCATTGATAAGAATTGCAGACAATTTTAATATTGGTTAAAAAGTGGTTTATTTAAAAAGTAGAATACCAAAAAAAAAAAAAAAAATTAATTTATTTCATATCTTTAAAAACACTACATTTTTATTATTTTAATACCGTTAATTCAAATGGGGAATATCTGTTAGTTTATCAAATTGATTTTTCGTCTTTTCCAAGGGCGAGTGAATTAGTGAAGTTGCTATGTGGAATCTAAAATGTTTCTGCATAAAGGCGAATACTTGGCTTTAAAGTAAATCATTTAAAATATTAGAGTTGATGTTTCAAAATGGAAGTTTCAAGGAAAAACAATCAAGGTGCACTTACGGTTGCACAAATACTAAAATTGAATTCTCTTTCTTCTAAAAGGGAATGATTATCTGTTGGACATTTTGTTCAATTATTGATTTTCCACTTCACTAAACGATGGTTTGTCAGTTCATGAAAGAATAGACACAAAAATTGTGGAAATTATCAAAGAATATCATAATGAACTTAAGACAATAAATACAATCAATTACGTCTTTTGTATTATTTATGACACAAGTTACCATTTCTTTTATCTCCAAGTGGAATTTTCGTCTTTTTTCTGATCATCAGAATTTTCTTTAATCAAGATATTTTATTTTCAGCGTGAGATATTTTTGGAAGCTGGTACAGAATTGTGATGTATTCGTTAGAAACGATATACGGTTGACCAATTCCAATTGTGAATTATTGTTCTACTAGAACTAACAAACAACTGAAAATTGTGGTCAAACAAAATGAACACTAATTAGTAATTTTAGTGAACATAATTGTAAATATGTAATTTCTCATTGTGCAACATAACTATGATTCATAAATGCATTTTATTAAGTAGTGGAGCACATATTGAGTAATTTTAATACTACCAGAAGCATAATTCTGTTAGTTTGTCCTTTTAGAGCACTAAAATGCTTATCTTGAATCTTAAATCAGGTATTTGCAGTTAACCATTTGACCCTTGAATCAACTTGAATAAATCTTTGTTATCTAAAATTCAAATTTCTATCCATTCAGGACATGTGTTACTAAGCCAGTAACATTCTGTGGTGGTAAAATGGTTTTATAGTTTATATTTAATCAAGTGGTTTATAAACAAATATACCTACTCGTAAAATATATGGAGTCTAGGTACACTAATTCAATTGGCTAGTAAATATACAATAGTACTGATGCTAAATAGAAAGTTAAATGATATGAGAGGACATTGGTTTAATAAAATGTTGAGACAATTATGTTTACTTTGTTATTTATAATTTTGATGATAATAACTCTTATTATATCTCTTTCATTTCTTCTATTTATTATTAAGACAATAATTATTTTTTTTTACATAAAAAATTTCACGATAATTAAAGCAAAGTGGTCTTAATTAAATTTTTTGTTCAATAAATAATGATCATTGTCAGTCATAAAAAAAAAGATTAAAAAATAAACTTAATGTTTTAAATATTTGATAAAATATTTTGAGAGTTGCATAATTTTTTAATTTTAGGTGCTAAGATTTTTTTTATAAAGCTCATGACATGACACTTTTCATGCTTCTAGTGGAGTTTAATTATTTTCTAGCATAATTATCTACATCTGAATTGGATTTCTAGAGGATAGGATTAACGGCATGTCTCTCTAAACTTTAATATTGTATTCAATTAACCTAGTTGACATTAGAGTTTTCTGATTTTTTTAAGTCGGCAAATACAATAGAATTCCATAGGATTTTTTTTTTTTTTAAAAAACACTAGAAAATTTTTTGAAAAAATTTTTTTTTTTTAATTTAATTAAAACCTCAAGGATTTTTATAACTATTTTTATGATTCTTACTCTATTAAACTATTTTCATAGGTATATCAATAAAATTAAATATTAGTATTATAGTTTCAAATAAAAATAAAAAAAAATTGTATTTTTTTATCGTTCGTAAAATAGTTGTTGGAGAAACTGCTTCATAGAGGAGGAATGGCCCTATACTCACCTTAATTTAACACACTAGCAATTTCTGATGCAATTTTACGTATCGACCGAATGAACATGCTTTTTTTATCACATTAAAATAAAACTAAAAAAAAATTCTTCCCAAATTTTTGACTTAATGTTGTGTTGAATGGATGTTCCAGAATTAACTATATATGAACTTACTTTTTTTTTAAATCAAAAAAAAAAAAAAAAAACTACTAACTTTGTTAGTGTAAATATATTCAATTAACACTGTAGCATGAAAAGTGACACAATTTTATTCAAAAACATCACTTTAAAAACTTTCAAAAATATTTTAATTCAATTTAGTCAGTGGCTAGAGACTTGTTAGCGCAATTTTTAATAAAAGCAAGGTTTGCATTGTTCGGAATCTTTGTTCGATATCCTGACAGAACAGCAATAGGCGTAAGAATGCTGAAATGCTCAGTATTCGCGTTGTGGGAACAAAATAAAAGAGTGACCCTTTTTTTTACTACAATCAGCGACGATGGCTCACAAAAGCTACGAGCGGATTAATTTAAAGCCGTTTATCCAGGTACAATAGTTACAATCATTTTATCTGTGAAACCATAAAATTAGGTTTAGAGAAGTTGAAAGTTCAACACTGGTAGTATGCTACAAAAAATATCAATTTTATTTTTGAAAACAATTTGCTAAAGTATTTATTAATTAATCCATTAGTTAATAATTCAAAAAATAATTGGTGAAAATTTTTGGTTTGAATTTAAATTAAATTCAATTGTTTATCAGAAGGATTTTTGTTTTAATTAATAAAAGAAACGATATGTTTTTCAATTGAAAATGTAGTATAATGGTAATACGATACGATATAAAAAATCCTTTGTCAAATAGGATATTCAGAGAAAAAGTTTTAAAATACTGTTGAATAAAACCTTTCGGAAATAAAAAGAAGAGACAAACATTGACGCTTGACGAATGGGATAATCAACGGGAGTAGAAACGTTAAAGTATTCAAGCTGAGTCAAATCGATTCTCTTATTCGTTGCTTTGATAACGAATGTATTGGCCTTTTTCGAAAATCCTTTCCTAATATCAAATGCTGATAACGTACCTGAAAAGAAACTATGAAACTCAACTCGTATCAACATCAAAGCACAAACAACGTTTGAATAATATTTTGTAAAGTCAAAGTTTTACAATATTATTTTTCCTTTTTTATCATTGCTGTACATAATATTACGAAGTTTCAGATGAATTAGAAATAAAAAATTAATTTAAAATTTAATTCTCTATCGATCTAGCGATACATTATTGGCTAACTTTTTCCGATTTTTTTCGACTAAAAAAATTATAGACACATGTTTTTCACAACTTCATTACATGTGTGCAAATTTTCGCACCTTCGTGTTGCCGAAAAGTCATCCATTTTAATTTTTAAAAATTTTAAAATGAAGGAAATTTGTAATGTATTGTATTTGTTTGGAAAGCAGGAGAAGGGAGGAGGTAGTTGTAACAAATCAAAATATTAAGCACTTATAAATCATAGAACACCTATTCAGGTTTTAACTAAAATAATAATTCGGCCATTTAGACGCAGGTATTTAACGTTACCTGGCAAAAATAGTGCACCTGCTCACAACTACAGTGAAATCTCTATTATTTTGGGACTTCGGGGCTATGAAGAAAAAAAAAATGTATAGTGAGAAAGAAAAGTAGGGATGTCGCTTCTCTTCTTTGGAGAGGAAGGTCCAAAATGTTAGAGACCAAAATAATAGAGGTTTCACTGTAGTAACAGCTTAACTATTCAGTAGGTTTTGAATATTTTGTTTTCAATTTACACTTAATCTATCCCTAATAATGGGACTTATGGCATAATCACATCTAAAGAGGTGCAAAAAAGTGCAATAAATACAGTAAAACTTCTATTATTTTGGTCTTTAACATTTTGGATCTAGTGCCATCTTTTTCTTATCACGCATTAATAGGTTAGAAGTTATCTGTCCTTGTCTTACGCGAAAGTAGTGACGACATTACGATTGTGTGCCTACCTCTATTACTTTGGAGAATTCTGTGAACTCACAGCCCCGAAGTCCCAAAATAATAGAGATTTCACTGTACTAGCCCTAGGCTCCGCTACTTCAAAAGACTTCATGAAGTTAAAAACTGTTACAGTCTTTAAAATTTTTTTTCATGCTTTTCCAGAAACTTTTAAAATTTCTTTTCTTCAAAATTAATTTGACATCTTTTTATTAACAATTATATTAAATTGAAATTAAAATGATTACTTATTGTATAAAAACAAGCATTTTTGCAATAATTAAAAAAAAATTTTAATATACTTGGAGAGTAGGAAACCATTTGAAAAGTTTCCAGTAGCCAACTCAAAGCTCTAGAAATTATTCAGATTATTATTGGATTTTGATGTTAATTCAATCAATTCGACGTTGAAAAAAATTTTAAATCAGTAATAAACAATACAATTCTTTTGTTTAAAATTAGACATAATATTATTAAAAAAGACTTCATTAAATTTTAAAATTATAAAAAATGCCACTATTAATTGGTATCAGTAATCAACATTAATATAAAATCGAACAGAACCAATTTCAGAGGAATTTCATCCTTATTGAGAACTAAAAAATGTTTTGTTCAGAAAGAATTTGAATTTCAATTATAGAATTGGAAGTTTCCTAACGAAACACAACAAATCATAATTGAAAAATGTTCAAAGTATTTTCATTTAAATCGCGTTAAATAATATTGACTAATAAAAGTACTTGTCTTTTTTTTCACTTTGATAAATCCAAAAAGAGAATTTTTTGATTGAATCTAAGTGCAAAAATGACAAGTCTACGTTTCGAAATTTATAAGTAAAAATATTTCTACTCGATAGTGAATTTTGAGTTCTTGTAAGTTAACCTTGTACTTAAGAGGTGTCTTAGTAAAATAATTATTTGAGATAGCTCAAGAATTACTTACAACAACCCAAAATTCGCTGTTGAATAGAAATATTTTTACTTATAAATTTTTGTACTTAGATTTAGTGAACAAATTCTCTCCGTGTATTATAAACAGAAGTATTTCAAGTATTTGAAGAATTTGGTGATTTTTTATTATCTTCATATAAACATTTTTTCGATTAATAAAAAACATATTGACCGATATTATAAATAATTATTGCACAAAAGTTAATCATTATATATTTTTTTTGTTTTCTTATTCTTCATATAAAAGTAGAACATGGCCTACTTTCTCGTACAATTATTTTTCTTTCCCATTGTCTTTTGTCACTGATCGATTCATAATAATAATAATTAAATTCTGTTCACTCAATCATTCCATAAATGCTGTACCTCAAGAGAAAAATACTAATTTTTCCTGAAATATCTTATTTTTGCAACGCTTTTTATATTTTAAAAATATTGAAGTAAAAACAACTTCCAAGCTTCAAACAAATTTTTAATTATTACTATGCTTGTTTATGTGTTAGTGGCCGTAAGTTAATACATTTTTATCCTTACTACCAACATCAACTTCAATTAAACTAAATTAAAAATTGAGATTTTTTTAAACAAACATATTGGGGAAAAATACATTGTGAACAAGTAATATTTTGTTTAATTAATAAAATAGAAATTTTTAATCGTCACAATAAAAGATTTTTTTCAATTAACATGATAACATTTTAGTACATTCAATTTTGGTGATTATTTTAAATAATACTACCTGAGTATTGGTTAATTTTGATGCTTAATTGAATTGATTATTTTTATTAAGAATCACTTTCTAAAAATGAAACAGTGAAAATAATGAAATACACTGCAAAATCAGTGAATATTCAGTGTTTGAATCAGTTGTATTATATTCATTGATTTTGCAGTGTATTTTATTTTTTCCACTGTTTCATTTAGAGAACAGGCTGTCTCAAAAAATAGGAATTAATTTAGTGTCACTTATATTCAAACTTATCATAATCTTGAACTAAGTATTAAAAAGGGATTTTTTAAGCTAAAGTTGATTAAATTCAATAAAATATTTTATTGTGAATATTTCAAATTCTTTTTATTGATTGGCTGAACATTTTTTTGTAAAAATTTTTTTCTCAGTGCACTGACCTAAGTGAACTTGATTGAAATTAAGTGCATCAGTAACGTGAATCATCAGTTCTGACAATAATAACAAATTTTGTAGCTCACTCATAAAGTTAGTTTTATTCGAATATTCACATGCACTACGGTGCAAGAAATTGATGCATTGGCATGATTCAAGCACTAAAAGTTTGTGGAATTATTTCAGAACTGTGTTTTTCAAAAACCAATAACCAAGTTATTTCATTCATGTCTATCTATTTTTTTTATCATCAACAACCAACATAAAAACTTCCAAACAGATAATGAATAAAAAAACGACATTCGTATTGTATGGAATGATTGTTTGAACACAGTTTTTTAAAAGTAAGATATTTATTAGCAAGAAAACATGAAAGAAGATTAATGATGTCAAAATGATTATATCTATATTGCAAGAAAATACTTTTAGAAAGAATATATAAAACAGAAATCGGAAAAAGTATAGATTTATCATATAAAAGGTATCTCACGTAGTCTCATCGAACACAAATCAATCATATTCACCGAAAATGGATTTGGAAGGAAGTACATAACGATAAGAAATATCAACAGATTCAAGTTCAGTAGATTAAACAGTTTTTCTTTCCAACTCGGCGAAGGATTTTTTTTTTCATCGATACATCTTCTAAAAAAAATAATATATCAAAAATAATCCCTATCATACATGAAAAGTAAACTTTGTATTGAAACTTTTTACCGTAGTAAGCCGTAATACAACCATAACGTGCGCGTGACAGCGAAAGAGGTAAAAACTCTTGAAATGATATAAACCCGTATCATAAAAAAAAAAAATACTTTTTTTTTACACAGAAATAATATTAAAATTAAATAGTGTGATTTATTGTACACATGAATAGTTGGAGTAGTAATAGACAATAATATCTGAATGTAAACTATATCAAAATAATACATTCAATGCGATGAAGACCGTAAACTCCTAAATAGCAGCGAGATAAACTTACTTCTGGTGTTTACGGGGTTTGAGCGTCAACAACTCTTGTGAACTTGGCTTAATTAAATTATAAACACTTTTTTTCTTCTTATCTTTGACGATAATCATTGTTTAATTAAATTTCATTGTTACAATATAAAACCCTATTTCGAACGATTAAGATTCTTTTTTTGTTGCTGAAGTTGAATCATTTTTTTCCTACGCGATTTTAATCAATTATTATCATCGTTTCTTTTTCATGGTGATTGACATAGAGGACAGTAACATTTCAGGAGAATAAAGAATTTTATTCGATAGAAAGTAATTTATGAAGAACCTTTTAGACAGTAGAAAAAATAATAAGAATTAAAGCGTAAATTACACGATTTTTATGGTAAAAAGTGAACATAAAACAGAAACATTGTTGTGTTTATTTGACACTGACACAGATATTACGAAATATAATGCCAAATTTTAATAAAGAATCACTTAAAAAATTTCTGTCTTCAATTGATTATTTTTTTATAATAATATATTTTGATATTATTCTTAAAATTAATGGAAATATTATGGTAATAAAAAATTTAATTGACGTTGAATAAAAATAAAATAACATCAGACAAATAGAGGTTGTGCGGAAATAATATTCAAACTTACCCGCGACGAGAAATAGCAGATTAATAATCACTTGAACTTTATCCATTGGAACAATAGTTAATTTATAAAAATTTCATCACAATAAAATTGATTATTGTTATATATTTTAATTTTAAATTCAAAAAATTTGAATCAATAATAAAATGTTCATAATAATAATTTTTAATTTAAAAATTATTTTCTTCTAAATCACACTTTCATTTTTGGTAGTAAAAATTGCTTAAAATTATTCGCAAAAATCACAATCATCTTTGCATGGAGTCATGAGAAATGAAAGAAAATCATCGATCGTGATCGGTAATAATTCAGAGAGTCAGTAGTGAATGAAGCACACCGGTAACAAACGCGGCAATTTCTGACTTGCGACTGTAAAGAGGATACTAAACAGAGACAGTTTGCGCCGGCTTCACGCGCCCGCGCATCGCAAAATCTTCGCACCACTCCTTATTGCTCTTTCTTTTGAAGAGGTGTCAAAGTAAAAGAATTAAAACATTCTAAATAAACGTATACAGATTTCTGAATAAACTATTCCCTTTGCTTTTCTCTCATTTTCAATATCACGATATTATTACTCTTTCTCATGTTTCCCAATCACATTAATTAACATGCTGAAAAATGTGCTATTTACCAGACAACTTTGACTAACTTATAATTACATTATCTTCTACGCTTCACAATAGTTATACAAACTTCTAAATCGCGAAATATGTTGTAAATAGGATAAGCAAACCAACGAATGAACATAGTTTAGTGAATGTACTAATCTTCAACCGCGTAAATTAGAGAGAAGTTTGATTCCATGATTATTAATGATTTTATTAATTTTTTTACTCAATTTAAAATATAGAAACTTATTTAAATAAACAGGAGCTTGAAATAGATACATAGAAATAGTGATGTAAATTGTAGTGTTTTGATTTAAAACACTTCCTAATTTAAGATTTGCAATGAGGATAATTTCGCTATAAAATATAAAAATCTTTTTCACTGACTCTGGAAACTTTTAAACTTCAAAGTGCTCTGTGATTTCTCTCGTTGCAGTGTGTGTTCATTGATGATGAAAACTAATGACACAAATATTGGTCAAAGCAATTTCAAGGGTTTATAGCTATTAGGAATTGGGTGTTGTTAAAAGGTGTTAAACTATCTAGCTAGTGCAACGTAAACTTTCAATTGAATATAAATGTTGGAAGAAAAAAACCAAGAGCATTGTTGGAAAAATGTTAAAGTTGGTTTGGTATCATGCAAATTAGATGCTTTATTTATTGATTGAAATTATTGTTAATAACTTGAAAAATAATATTAACTTTGAAGTTATATACTTTTTCAAATTGTGTATAAATTGAGAAAGCATATAACTACTATAGTCGTTTTCTAAAATATTGAAACTTTTAGCATGTTTAATTAAAACATTTGCTTTATGAGAAATTATTTTACATCTAATATAACGTAATGATGATAAAGTTTTTAAATAAATAGTTCAAATTTACTTGTTGATTAAAAAAACAAGTTGTACGTAGTTGAAAGTAATTTTGACACTTGTTCCATAAATATAGGCTTGTATTTAAAAAGAATGATTTTGTTTCGATTTTCTTAATTTAGGTCGAAAATATTTATTTTTCTATTCCACATTTGAGTTCTTGATTTGAAGTGTTTGCTTGCAAGTCTTTTCCTCTTTCATTATTTCAGTAATCAGTATCCAATTCAGTACATGATAGAGGAGAAGGTAGGATTATGAGTCACTTTTTGTTTTACATTAATTACATTTTACTCTTTTAAATTATTACTAACTGTCACTTTTTGAAGTTTCTGTTGATTGCTAAAAAGTTATTTACCAATATATTTGTAGGGTAGTTAATGAAAGACGCATTGTGCTCGCATAATAAATGAATTAAGCATATGAAAGACTGAACCATAATCCTACCTTTTCCTCTATTGATTCGTTTTTATCATAAATTAAAAAAAAAAATTAATTTTAATAAAGTAAATTATTTTGGTAATAAAAATTAATTTTCTATTGGGATTTATTCATTTTCAACTCATTGCTATCAATTAATTATGATAAAAGTTATTAATATTGATTAAATAAATTTTGTTTTCAAAATTATTCAAGCATTTTATAATAATTAATTTATAAAAAAAGGTGCTATTTACAATATTTGTTTTGATTATTACATTTTTCGTCGTTTATTCGAAATTGCATTAAGCATTATTGCAAGAAGATTACATCGAATATTGTCAATTCATGTACTTTATTAAGAAAATATTTGATACTTCGATTTACTTGATTTATGATCACCATTTTCAAAGTTTAAACTCATTGTAATAATTCTTAATGTGATTAATGATAACATATCAACTTGCTATCGAGGACTCAGAATAAATATTAATTGAAAGATGAGTAAGCATATGCATTTGAATATGTAGTTAAATGTAAATGAACTTCTGCCAATGGATGTTCGCGATTAAAATGGATTTTTATTATTCAATGTTTCTCATATATTTGTTTAACTACTACTCTTCTTGCAAAGACTGGTAAATATTTATGTTTGAAAATACAAAAAAAATTCATATTCCAATAACGTTGTTAAATATATCAATTCAAGATAAGTTGGAATATCTAAAACAGAAATTCTTGTTTATTGATTTTTTTTTTAATAATCGATATTTAATAAAGACTAAATAGTTTATAGTCAATATTATCTTTTGAGATGAGAAACAAATTCAAAAACAAAAGTAAACTTCCAAAGTATGTAAAAGTATATTGACTGGTTTTACAAAAAAATGTACGTACATGTAAACAGTATTTTTTTCGGTTACGATATCTCGCGAATGAATGAAAATATCAAGTTCGCTGAAGGGTCATTTGAAAAATAATCCTTCATCATAATGCGTGGGGAAAGTATTGAGTTAGCTGATAAGGGCTTTTTATTCGTATTATGGTTGGTTTAGAAAAATCAATTCTTTCTATATGATTGGTGCAAAATTGTAACCGAGTTTTTAAGTGTAATTAAACAAGGCACAGACAAAATTCACCGAGAAATATTACACTGAAAGAAATTTGACAGCTGTAGAAAGTATTTGAAGTATTGTATCAGACAAATCGCTGTTAAAGTAATACTCGATAGCTACACAGAAAGAAGAATTGAGTAAAAATAACCCTGCAATTCAGGGCAATCCGGGTGTTAGGTTGAATTTTATCCTACACGAGAGTAAAAATTGTCCTGTAACAGATGAACTTTTACAAAGCAGAAGAAAAAATTTCTACATCGTGTAGAATAAATTTTACTCTGTTTGTGCAAGGTACCTGAGTTACTCTAAATTGCAGAGTAATTTTTACTCCATTCTTTTTAACGCTAAAGAGTGACTCGTGACGTGAGATAATATTAACGTATCAACGATTAAAATATTATTTATTTTTTGGAAACTTTTTTAGAAATATGAGAATTTTGGTTTTATATAAAGAATAACGCACGGATTCCCATTGATTCAATGTAAAAATTACGATTTTTACTTTTTAATATTTCATTAAAAAGGTCGATAAGGCATCCTCAAACTTGAGTAAAACATTATTTAGATGCTTATATTTAATATAATAATAGGCCAACTATTCTAAGTTTATTTTTGTATTTTACCTATACTACCTTAAATCAAGAATTATTTTCCTCAAAGAAGTATTATACTTGAAAAGTATTCGAAACTAAGTTAGACCAGTATTTAAATTGTATTAAAATATTTCGAATGAATCATAGTCTTGTAAATATTTTTTGTATTTCTTTTCAGGTGATTTCCTAACTAACTCTTTAACCGAATATACTGCCATATTAAAAATATTCCAGAATTAGTCTAGCACTTTTCTTAAAACAATTTTCTCAGGTGTTATCTAGCTTGGGAAAAATAGGAGAGATATGGAAAATAGTCTGGTAGAAATAGCGAGAAATCCAGGCTTCCAGGATGTCGGCTCATGTCCAATGCATACTTGCATAGATAACTATTCTACTACTACTCTGGGTAATCATAAATAGGGTTCTATCAGAATCCTTGCCTCAAGGGGATGTTTGCCCCGGAGTTGGTATTTCGGTACTAGTCGAATAATTCTGATACTGTTGGTATTCAGAGAACTGGTATATATCTCGATCAAAGTCATGGTAGTTACCAACATTAGGACGGAACATCATGCAAAGATGTCGAGAGTAATTAATCTAATTCAATAATATTAATTCCTAGTAAGAAAAGTATTTGATGCCCAAGTAAAATTTCCTGGGCTGCTCAGTAAAATTTGATGAAATTTTTTCTCAATGTAGAAATATCTAGAAAGAAGTTTTAATAATACTTCTGAATGAAAAGTTAACAATTTGCAATAAAGTTGGTGACCTACACTGAGGAAGGAAGTTTTTTTATCAACCAAGATTTGGTTGTAGTTACCAAATGGCATAGGGTAGAGTAAAGTTATTTGGTGAGACAGGCAATTTGGTGATAGACTCTTAAAAGTGTTCAAAAACGTTACTTATGCATGCGGTAACGCAGAATTGATGCAGCTAGTTCACCACAAAGTTGGACAAGGTGTAGTGATACATCATTGTACCTTATATCACTGCGTGCACAGGTAATGTTTTGGAAAACTTTTAAGAATCTATCACCAAATTGCTTGTCTCACCAAATAATCTCTTTACCCTACTTGATTATGGAGAAATAAATATAAAAAAATAGGTTTTAATTGTCAGGAAAAGCCCATCATCAGCCGATTGCACAACATCCTGCGTACAGCTTGTTGCTTATGATACTATAACAAGAATCAACCACTAGATCAGCTTCATCCAGGTGTCCATGGAAAACTGGCTCACTGACATTGAAACTGCTATTACTCACAACATGCATTTTTTCTATTTATCCAATCACTTTCTCTCTCTGGTCATTTATACTAACTTTTTAGAGACATGGTAATTATTCTCAGTTATTTGTCTTTTTTAAAAGAAACCCCTATCTTTATTTACAATATCTACACTTATTATTAACTATCTTCGAAAATTATGTTATTTGATACATAATCACTTTGATTAGTCAGCAAAGATTTGTTGCAAAGAAAAATACTACAACACTAGGTAATACACTTGAAAAATGATCTATCAATGAATAAAAAGTTTCAATCCTATTATTTTTTGTATTTTTTTCAAAGTTGCGCTAAAAGTTAAATTGATTCTGCATACGTACGTTATCTTATCATGTCAACATGAATCACCTTTTCAGATTTACGTGTGCACAGTTTAATAAATACATATAAAACTTTTTATATTTTTCGAGCACTGATTTGTTGAAAACCCATATGAGAAAACATGAAAGTTAGATATTTTAGATTCAGCTAACGACAAGATAGAGATACAATTGATGGCAAGAATGATTATTTTTCATCAATGCGACAAAAAATTAATAGACAATAATTTATATTTGTTTACATTTATAATATTTCATTCAGCAAAAAAAAATAGAAACAAATAGCCCACACTATAAAACTTGGAGATTTTTATTGAATACATCTATTTGAATAAAATACTATTGAATTTAATTGAATAAAAACTTTATCAGATTTTTATTATGTAATTATATTTTAAATAAAATGTGTTTGAAGTTGACATCTTTATTTATCCTTGAGATATATGAGTCAAAAAAAAGTTTCCAAGTGTGTGCAACACACACGCACTCACTGCAAATCTTAAGATTTCACAAATATGTTAAAATAACACGCGTAAAGTGTGTTCAATATAAAATGCCCATTAACAAACTATGCATTAGTCGTAGACACTTTTTATACGTTTTATACCGTGTGAAAAATTTATAGTTTGTTTATGGCATTTAGCATTGAAACAGTTTAGCGTGTAAAAAGTGTCTACAAGTATAACACACTTGGATTTGCAGTGCAAACAGCTTTTAGAAACAGTGACATCAGACTCTAGAGATCTCGAAACATGAAGAGATATCAAATTTAATTTGTTCATAAAATTCGATCCATTGCAATAACTTCTAAATGAAAAGTTAATCTTCACTTTTATCTATAAGTATACCAGAATAAAAGAACGTAAATTGAACTCAATTATTTTCTGAAATTACAATGAAAATGACCTGTTAATTTTGTTTAATTGTACAGGATGACATTCTATACTTTACGGATATAAAAAGCTTTGTTGTTTCATAAAATTATGGAAACAACGTCAGAGTGTTATATTATTTTAACAAAGGATTTAATGATTTAAAGTATAAATTCTTCCACTATACAAGATTTTTGAAAGTTAAACTCTTGAAAGATGAGAGGTGATTATAATATTTCTGTAAAAGAAATATATGATAAATGTTTCTACATTTGCGAATGAAGTTGTGGGTATAAGCTAGTGAATTAATAATGTATTATGAATAAAATATTTACGTTAAGTATTTGCAAAAAGAGTAATGTCGATTACACACACTAATCAATTGACATAATTTAAATATTATATTAATAATTAATTTAATTTAAATCAACAGGTTAATTTTTATTTTTTATTTATTTTGAATATTATTTTTTTACATATAAGTTTATTAAGCATTTCAATTATCTCATTCTACTATGTTCCAGAATATATTATACTTGTGATTCATAAAGTTAGTGAAATATTTTTCTTTGCACAAAATATCCTTCGACCCTATTGATTATCGATAAAAGTTGCACTAACCGGATATTATATAATCTAGGAGCTATTAGAAACTAGTATTGGAAACTGTTGTTCCAAACTTGAGATGAATTTTGTTTTAATTTCAAATTGATAGCAATCGTATCTCTGTAAAGTGAAAAACAAAATATTTCAATTATATCTTACGTCGTGAAGAATAATATTCACATAAAAATAAGCGTTGATTTAATTTGAAGGTATAAAAATAAGCTATGGAGCTAATATATATCTCAGCTTAGATTTTTATAGCCCTCATGTTATATATCTCACTCGAATTTTGTTTCAACTAAAAGTGAGCATAGAAAGTATGAAATGCTTCACAAAACTTTGTGTAGCTTCGTTGTCATCTTGGTTGACACATTTGTGTGTGTTATCGTAACAATTACCTGTCCTATCTCACGGAAATATACTTTTTCTTGGTAGCTATTGAGAAGAAGACTTGTTTCTTGAATGTGGAAGAAAGATAGAGAGAGAGAAGAACCGTCGTCTGTGGTCGGATGATAATCGATAAAGTTCATCTCGACACCTAGATAACACTGTATAACTCTTATCTTCTTTAAGAATGTAAGATGAAAAAGAATTAGATGAATGAAAATTATAACTGATTTATAGGGAAATGTCAATTGAATATTTAATTTAATGAAACATAATATTTAATTTATGATATAAATATTTTGATACAAATAATATTTACTGCTGAACGAATATTAGTTTATAAATAATACTAGAAAAAGTGTCAAAAAATACATTGATAAAGAAAGAAAGAAAAATTGACATGAAAAATATAAAAAATAAATAAAATTGTTGGAAGTTTACTTGTAACAACAGACCTCGTTCCAGAACAAGATGTTACAAGTTGAGACAATATTGTCATATAAGAGCTAATAGGTAACTTTCCTCGAAAAGTTTTTTATTTCTATTTTTTATTGTGAATAATCGATAATACAATGTGAACATGTAATGTTTTTGCACTGATGAGCACTCGTTGTAATAATTTCCCTTTTTAATGCTACAAATGTACGAACAATTTGGGCTAAAAGCTTTTAATGTCAGTCGTTTGTAATTTATGAAAATATAAAAATTTCACGATAGAAAATGCATCATTATTTAACCCCGATCGTTCAGTAAATACTAAATAAATAATAATTTTGTTTCGGAATATTATTAATATTTAAAAACATAAAGCTATACTTGACGAGCTGTTGACCAGATCATAATCACTGAATGATACCTTACAATTTAAGGAGGTTCGAATATTTCTATGGTTAAATTGGGAACCAAGTTCATTCAATAAAATTTTGAAGAAACATTCATTAGTACGATTGCAAATTGATTCACTGAAAATCGTCGTATTTTATTTCAATGCACTCAAGATTAGACTTTACTTCAAATTCTTGCCCTATTCACTGTAAATTTTAGTGTTTTATTTTAATACATTAAAATCGTTTTAATATGACGTCATCCATTTGATTAGTAAACAATGCTAGTAATAATTCGATGACAATTTTCTTTAGAATAGAGTTTTATTAAAATATGAATTAATAAAATAAAATATTGAATAGCGATATTCGATATGAAATAAGTTTTATTTTGATACCAAAGTTTGTGGATATAGTTGCAAATTGGCTGATAAATTAATTATTCCCCGACTTTTTGGGATTTTCTTAGGGGAAGCCGAAATGAACCCCGGCCTTGAAGTATTCTAAAATGACGTCACTCATTTGATTAACATTGTAATCACTTTCTAAACACTTTCAAGTGCATTAAAAGTGACTAAAGTCGAACTCCTTTAATTTATACGTCTTACGGTAACTTTCTCTAAGAAGAGATATTACAGGGTCCTCTGTTAACATATAGACTAAACTATCATATATTGACATTTAATATTCATAAAATGAAATCTATGGGGTTAAAAATTAAAGGAGTTTGACTGTACAATGTCCAATGTAAAATTTGTAATGAAAAAATTGGATTCTATCATAAACAACCAAATTCATTTCACAATCAAACCAGATACTAATAAATTGGGTCATTTTATTAATATTTTGTAATAATCTTCATAATGTTAATGGTACTTCTGTATTAGTAATTTATTGATCATCAGTTTAATTATTGACGAAGGTAGTTTTTTGTTAAGTTTTCAGAAGATTGGAGTGGCGACAGTTTATGCGTTATTCAAAGCCTGAACTTCGTATCAATTTAAATTATAAAAGCAGTTTTTAATCATCCATGTCACGTTAAAACATTTACCCAATCATTTACTCATAAATTAAAAAATGCCCTTTTAGTTAGATATTCAGGATATTATTTCAAAAGTAATTCATTTTGTACGAAAGAATATTTGACTTTTTAATTCATTTTTATCCTGGATTATGCATTAAATGGAGTAACTCTTCAGTCGCCTTTGTGTCTACAAACTGCTGGCTTGTATTTCATTTTCCTACCTGATCATTTTAGATCACAGTGTAATAAATATTTTCTGTTTATCTTAAATTAAAGACAATGCTCAGATGATAACTAGACTTAAATAGGATCTTGAACGAAATTATTTTTATTTTTAAATGAATCGTATAAAAACCTTTTTTCATTGTATTTAACAAAGAAGAAAAATTTTCTCAAATTGCGAAGAAAATTTACAATGTTTTTGTTTTCACTTGATACTATAGTTTAGAGTTAAACTATTCGTCCATTGACCATCAATCCCTAACTATATTCTAGTTTGCTTTTATCTTCAATGATTCCATCAAAAAATTTCTTTCAAACGTTGCTCCTGTAAGAATATTCCTGTGAAGTTATGTAACAGATATGATACTCTTGAAACAAGTTTTGTGAAACGGAAAATTATTTTCTTATGATTTCATAACAATATTCCACCACACTCAAGGAATAATTTTAAAAATAATTTTCTTTTTACTCAAGAAAAAATAAATTTTCAAAATTAATAATTCTTTAAACTTTATAAAAATGATAATAAACATAAATTAATTGTCACAATTGTAACAATGTAAATGTAAAAGAGGATCATCTAGCTGGAATGCCGGAGTCACACTCATTGAAAATCATTTAAGTCCTTCAACGACTCTAGATAATTGAAAAAAGTTCACTTAAAGCTACTTTGAATGCATATCCGAATAAATGACTGAGTGAAGAGGATTTGCAAAACGTTTTTGCTAACATAAAAACATAAATTAAGTCATTAGTCTGTCCGCTAATTAGTTCAATTATCATTAGAATTATTACATTTCAGAGCAATTTTAAGGATTATTCAAATATACTTGATATTCTAACCAATACAAAAGTCATTGAATATACAAGTTAAAATTCAATATTATTAAATCGGTGCGTAAAATTGAAATTTGAAAAAAAAAAAAAAAAAGAAAGTTATACTTGACTGAATAAAAAGATCTCATTTCCATATGCTTCCGCTAGACTATTATTTGCGAAGATAAGAAAATTCGTTGATCTTCTCTTTCAGGTTCTCTTCGCTTTCATAGTCTTATTCTCCACAAAATAACAAGAGTCGAGAAGAGAAAAATTATATGAGATAGTTTTTATTCCTCTCTTGAATGGTATTAAACGCTTCGATAGACGAAAAGTGGATTTTCGGTCGAAGATCGTAATGGGATTCTTCGACCATTTAAGAAATCACGGAAGAAAAGAGAAATTAATTGAAAAAGTATGAAATAAATTAAAAGATAAAAATAATAGACCTTTGTTTGAATTTGTATTTTTTTTTGTTTGTTTGAAGTTGAATGTTATATCTAAATGAGAAAATTATCACTTGAGGACAGAGAATTACAATTCTGAGAGAGAAATTTGTTATAATTAAAAAGTCTTTTATCAAATTATAAAAAATTTCTATCAAATTATTTCAACTATTTATGATGATTAGTTTCATTGCATTTCACAATAGAAAATAAAATGCAAAAATTAAAAGTAAAATATTATTAATCAAATGAGAAAGTTTTATATTAAGTGTAACAATCCAGTTGAATTATTTATTAATCGTCATGTCTTGATTTTGCTTCATACGAGAATTAAACTATTAAAGTAAATTAACAAAAAAGCGTCATGAAAGAAAGATGAACTTACTTAGTAGCCAAAACAACGTAAGACTAATCGCAGACTTAGATATATTGGCCTAAGTTTATCATTTATGTACGGGGTCAAGTAAAACACCAAGAAAAAACGTATATCAAAAAATTAACCATTATATTAAAAAATGTTAATAATTTTTAACGAATTAATAAATGAAAAAATTGATTAACAAAAAGTGCAATAAGTTTATTTAAACTCATTTTAACAAATTAGTAAATTTTCTCGAACGTTCTACTTTGCTCTCCCAATCTCTATGTATCTGCCGCTTTTCTGAAGCAGACAATAGGAAAATTTTCATTTGAAAATCTAACACCAGATAGTGAATAGCAATCTGATACAGATAGAAAACAGACATACTTAAGTCTGACGAAAATTCTTGCGTCAGGATAGGCTACTAGAAGAAGAAAGAAACATTTGTGCTATAGTTGTCTATCCTACATACTAGAACTCATTTAGTAAGGTGTGTTCAAATGACTTAAATTTAGGTATATTATATTATACAGTAATTTATTGTTTATATTGAAACAAATAAAATAGTAGATGTAAAAGTTTTTATTAATATAACCAATAAACTATTAAATCTTTGGATATCAGTGATAGGCAAAGATAATAGGATGGTTTGAGGTTTTTTGCTTAATTTCTGAGGGTAACAGTTTTAGATATTGATTTTATACGTATCTGTTATTATCAGAGTGGCAGCAATGATTTCTATTTTATTAATATCGATGCCCATGAAAATTTTTCAAGCTGTCTGAGTGCAATTATTTGAAGTAGAGTTTGCTTTTGGTGCTGATACTTTTTGTCTCAACATTTGAATTTACTTGTATAGTAGATAATAAAAATATAACTATTATTTCTTTTAAGATTTTACCTGGAAATATAAACTCTGTAACTTATGTAGCTTAGTTTTATAAAAATCTACAGGAGTGATTTAGATATTTACTTGTGCTGGTTTTCTTTATGTTTAGGTGATAGGTAAAGGTGATTGAACGAGTTGAGTTCAATTATCGGAGCACAACTAAATAATGGTCGTATTTAGTAAAGTTTTTATACTAATTTGGTACATTGTTAGTTACTTACACATTTCAGAATATTCAAAGCTAATACGTACTTTCATGAGATAATTTTATTTAGACAGTAATAATTTTCACCTGTGTTTTCTCAGTTTATGGAATTTTATCGAACTTCCTTATGTATTAAAGTCAAACATATTCGTTTGATTTCTACTCAGAAAAACAAGTTATTATGAATTGTTATTAAAGATTAGTTTGTGTGGATTAAATAAAAAATTATAATAACAATTAAAGTACGTTAATTATAGAACTAAATGAATCGAATTTTCGATATCCCAAAGAAGTATAATTAACTCATTGTAAATAAATGAACTGGCCTTATTGTGTTGTTCATCAATTACGGCGGAAATAGAAAAAGCATTCAGTTAATTTATATGTATGGAAGAAATAATTGACTAAATAAAATGCATGACTTCAACAAAAGAAATAAAATGGCACGATTCGATTTGTGGGTTTCTAAGTAAAGTAAATAGCCGTAATAAATCCCATTTCCTCATCTGATATGTATAAAAAATTATTTTATTTTTAGATTTATTTTCTTTACGACTATAATTAACTAATAAATACAAAAAAAAAAGATTGCTTAATCGAAAATTCAAACAATTGAATATAATATCAATGCAAATAATTGCATTCACTTGATTACGATGATAATTACTTTCATTATTTATTAGTGGTATTTTTGTTTGAAATAGAGTTTCATTTTTATTGACGAATAAATAAATATTGGATGAGTTAATTGAAAAATTGATAAAAAGATCAACTCAATGAGATTATGAAGTTGGTTATTTGATAAAGTAATTTATTATTTATATGAAAATGAAAATATTAAATTTATCGCTGTTTAAATGAAGGGTATATATTTTTTTTGTTTGACAATAAAAAATAATAAGCCGAGAAATAAAGGATGACAGCTACACATGAATGTTCTAACAATACTCATATATTTTCTCACTCCTGACTTTCAGTTCACAAAGTTTCCTTGAAAACGAAGTAATTTTAAAAGTTTCCCCGAGTCGAAATAATGGGCCTGGTTTGAATCTCCAAAGCCTCAATTCCTTTGATAATGAACATGCCGCCGTAGATTTTGATTTTTGTTAAAATCTCCAAAGTCTACTTTTACACTTAGAAGACTTAAAACAGTATTTGAGATATTTTGAAATACTGATTAAGCTCTTCAAGTTCTATATTTTCTTATGTAAAAATAAAAATATTAATTCAATCCTGCAAAATCTAATAGATGCTTCAATTATAATCATAAAATGGTGGAATTCTAATTAATAATTTTTAATTTGATTATTACTACATTTTATTTATTTTTATAAAAAATAAATCATAGAATACGTAATATTCATAATGGAAGGTTTTTTAAATGAATGATAAGTCACGATGTAGATCAAATATTAATGATTATTAATCACCAATCTTAAATATAAACATTTATAAAAAAATTATTCTACTTCTACTGAATTAATTGGTACTGCTAAATACAGTGTGTTCTCAACTGTCATAAGTATACAAACTGATAACAGACATTCAATTCTTATTAAATTAAAGTCGTCTGATTGACGAACCTGATAGATATGTGGGACTACATTGGATACGTTATCGTCTCCATAAACATGGATGCGATTTTCAGATCTGAGTGGACGAATTACAGCAAAGTGCACACCATTACATGTACAATGATTATTTCTACATGTACAGCTATTACTGCAGTATTTTAAAAAATAGTAAATATTTCCAAAATGTAGTTCATTCCGGCTATCTCTATAGACAACATAAGATGAAGACGTTTGTAAAGATTGAGAGTAACTTTCAGAAATATACAATTGACTATTTTTTAAAAGTCGATAATATTTCCTAATAGAACCATTATTCAACGTACTACGAATAACTTGGCGAAGAGTTCTCAATTGTTCTTGAAAAAGTTTATATGTACCAATACTGTAACAATCATTGCTGATTTTTTCACAAATCCTCATTTGCTGTCTTTGATTCCCGCAAAAGTCCTTTATTTCTCCATCTTGTAATTCTTCAAGGTATCGTTGCATTCTTAAAAGTTGAGAATGAGCTGTGGCTATTTGATTATCTATATGCCGAGTACCGTGAACTAATTTCAAAAACTGGCCATTCAAATCTTCGTACTTATAGCAGATATATGTCCACAATGGTCCATTATTGCGCACACACTGTGCAAGATGTAATAATTGATGAATGTTTATTGAACAAAATTCACTTCCATAAATTTCTTCAAACTGTCGAACAAATTTGCGTAAATAATTTTCAGCTAAATTAATCATTGCAATTGATATGATATTGCTACTAAGATATGATACAGCTGTTACTAATAATATATAATGTTGAAAATGCTCTTCAGTCATAATTCCATAAAGGATAGGAATAGAATAATAGAATAGCCATGCTTTGAACTCAGAGGCTTTCCAATGTGTATAATCATCAATTTGTCGAGGCATGCGGTGAATAAACTTTGGTGGCTTTAGTGATTTTAAACGATCATTAATGACGTCTTTAACTGCATATAGTGAAAACGCTTTTTCACTATAACTAGAGTCGAACCATAACGTAAGCAATTTTTTCATCACTCCACTATCCACACCATGCATTCGGTCAATTGTCATTCCTGAAATAAAATCTGGCATCAACGAAGAAAACACACATGGGCCTTTTACACCCATTACTGGATTGTTGGCTCCTGCAGCTATATCACCGTATCTTTTAGTATCGATAGATGTCCTCATCAATAGATTTGTTGTGTACGGAAAATAATGAGTTGTTCCTCTAGAATTCAATTGTAATGAATCACCTTTACACAAGCATAAAGGGCACCCATATTCACCATTATATTGAACTAAGTTTAAAAATTGAGCCTTAGCTGGTAAATCGCATGTTCCATATAACAAAATACCTTTAACTGTGATGATTTGCCCATTTGATAATGCAAAATTAACACCTTCACGAAGAGTTTTGAATTCTTGTGAGAGTTTTATTAAAAAAGAATTAGCGTCTGGTTTACTTTTACCAAACCAAAGTCCAGCAAGTAAGACATTACAACGTTTTGATCTTTCACTAATGGGAAGTTCGTTGATTGTCAGATATAACGGCCACATGCTTGTTTGTGAGGATTTAAAAACTGGTACACCGTCTGTGTACCAGGTTAGGCTAATATGGTTTTGATTAGTTAAAAATCCACTCTGTATCATGCGCCGATACAAGCATCCATCATATAAATCAGTCAATGTACCTAGTTCAATATCACCACGTCGATGACGGTATTGTAAATGATCATAAAAATTTCTTCTTTTAAACATCTCTTTTAATTGGATTAAAAAAGGTAATTCAATGAAGTATGATACTCTTGCATTTCCCAATACTTGACATTCCTCGCAGACTTCTCTAGATGAATTTAAATTTTTTAGACACGATGAACAATAATAGTGTTTAATGGAAACTCCATCATTCTTTTTTTTCAACTCAAAATATTTCTTAAATTTATGTGGGGAGTGGTAATATGTTTCTTCTCCTTTTTTACTGTGTAGGTTAATTACAGTCAAAAGATCGGCAAGCAATGTTTGAGTGATATTATGTTTAATATATATATTTAATACCAACATCATACTCTCTCCGACTGTTAGAGGTGCTTCAGCATACAGTGGATCACCGAAATGATCACCTTCTTCTTCACTTTCATCGCTAGTATCACTGTCATCACTGGTATCACTGTCATCACTTTCAGTGTCAACGTTATTTCTATTATCATGTTGTACATCCTCACCCCTGCTCTCTCTTTCTTCTTGTCTTTCACTTTCATTAGACATCTGATTCAACTCAATATTTTCTTCATTATTCGTACGATTATCATGACTTCCAACATTTCTTTCTGAATCCGTTTCACTCCTTAATCCTTCATCAATGTCTTGATTTTCTTCGTTGATCACGATGTTGGCTCCAATGTTATGTTCACGAATTGCACTTCTTTCAGGTTCAATCTATAATTGAAAATGAAAATGGAAATGAAGTATACTCAACGTTCATTGACAATTTATTTAAAGAAAAAAATTTATCTATTTACCTGATTATTCTCGTCAGTCAATTCTCTTTCTTGTCTTGATGTTGACTCATGAGTACGAGATTGAAAAATTGAATTTAAATAATCGCGTTTTCTACGCTTTGATAATTCAGCAAATGGTTTTCTTGACATGATGAACCGTAAATAATTATAGTTTTTTAAAATTTAACAAACTGATATTCTGACAATATGATTCCACTGATATATATTAAAAAACGAAACCAATCTAATAGTGTAACATAACCTGTCAATATATAATAAATGTAATATAAAACTTATAATTCACTTAGTCACAATTAACAGTGGAAGATGTGTATAATATTCAATCTTTAAAATAAATAAGTTTTGTATTTAAATTATTTAATTCTCAAGTACTTTATATCATTGGTCGATAAAAAATACAATTGTAATCATGCCCTGCAGGGAAGAATCTTGGCTTGTTCTGAGATTCCGTGATCACATGATTTGCAACCAATAAGAAAATTTCTCTATGATCACGTGGTATAAAGACGCTGTTGATCTGCCTCGAAGAACAACGGCATCCATTACATGAGTGACGGTTACAATTAATCACGTTTTAAGGCATCAATAAATAAAAAAAAATTAATATATTTAAAATTAATATTTTACGTAGGAGGTTACGTAATGCCTCGAAATTCTAAAGGACAATTTGTGTTGATTTGGTGGATACAAAATTCATCAAGAAGTGTAATTAAAACATCTCTTTTACCAAAAAATAGAAGAAAGAAGAATGACATTGTTTCACTTCCATGGAAAGACAGTGATGGAAAAATAACAAATTATCAAGCAAAAATCATAGAATTCGCTGGTAAGTGATAATAATCATTTCATTTTTATGTAATGCAATCCTTTCTTATTTTCATAATAATTTCTATGATTTCTGTTTACTAAACACTTATTAATTCAGACTAATTTACTAAAATTCTATTGATAACATACTATATTGCTCTATGACTTGAAAAATTTGCTATTTTAGATGATGAACAAGATCTTTGGACTATCCGTATGAATGATTTAGGAGAAGTATGTGACAACAATGCAAAATTATTCCCTCAAGAAGTAATTAATAAAGAAAAAGAGTTGAAGCAAACTAATAAATCTCGCAAGACTCTAGCAAGCAAAGCTAAGTCAAATTTAGAAATTGAACTTCGAAAAGAAACCTCATTATATGATATTAATAAATCCTATGAACAGCAACCACAGCATGATGTTCCATCTGGAAAAAAAAATAAAGAAACATCCAAACAAAAAGGAAAATCTAAGAAAAGAGATAAAGATAACAAAAATAACGCCCATACTGTACAGGAACAAATAAATAGTTCAGCTAAAATAGACCATGCCGTTACTGTAGAGACAGAAAAAAAATCATTACCTCATGAAGCTCATCCTTTTAGCATATCAAGTTTATTAAAAAAACCTAATGACATTCTGATAACTTCAGAACCATCAACAAAATTAGCACCTTTTCCACCAGCATATCATCTAGATCTTTTCAACGAATCATATAATCATCATCATACGAACACAACAGTGAATATAGATGATTTTTCATCAGTTTCATTATTTGAAGGAGGAATGATTTCACCAAAAAATGCAAACCCAATGATGAACACTATAACAGCTTTGCCTTCTTCATCAACTAGTCTGTTAGAAATAGGTGCTACCTCACAAGAAAATGCTAACCAAATTTTGAACCCTACGAATGTTATTTCTTTTTCGTCGGTTTCATTATCAGAAACAGAAAATAATCAATCTTCAATTATACCATTAAATTCTGAATTAACTTACAATTCCCAGTTTCATGAACCTTTTAATTCGTCCACTGTTAAGAACTTTGTACCATGCACAACAGCCACTTTGACAACTTCCAGAAATGAAGCAGTTATATTTTCAGAGCCATCTATAAATTTGAATCCTAGAACTTCATGTGAGGGAATTAATAATTGTAACCAAAGAATAGAATGCTTTACCGAGAATAATAGTGTGCTATTATCTAATTCAAATCTTACAAATAATATTGATCTGGATAATGCTATCAATCGTGAAGATGAAGATTCAACTGATACTGAAGTTGAAGAAGATATTGGTGCTTTACATGCATTTATTCCACATGAAGGTAAGGAAAAATCAATGGAAAAGCAATTAATTTGACATCCACAATATTATAAATAATGATAAATATTTAAATTTCATTTTTGTATTTGTAGTTACAGACCATGATGTTAATTTTATGCGCATGATTGAAGCATCACTAGAAATGGCTTATCAGTCTCAACAAAAAAATAATCCTAATTTGGAATGTATGACAAATTTATTAGAGAATTTTAGTAAAGCTGGAGAAAATAAGGTAATATAAGTAACAATAAAATTCTCCATTATAAAAATATTCACTGATGTACTGCACATAATAAGAAACGAAACTTTCTTAATAATAATGAAAAATTTTATTTTTATATGTTTTAATAGGGAAAGATTTCTGCGAAGTATGAAGTTTATTTTCCTTTAACTGAGATTATGAAAATAGAAAAAGAAAGTGAAATCGAACCTGGGATTTCAGACTGGAAAAACTTGGTGAAATTGGCATTACTGTACGTTTATGGTGAAGGGTTATACTTTTATACAGCTAAAGGAAGACTCTCATCTCGGCCTGGTTTAAATAAAAACATTCAAAAAGCTATTTTAGGTAATAATAAAATATTATTTACATTAAATCACGAAATATTATAAATATTTCTATATACTTGAAACATTTATCATTATAAATGTTCAATTTTGGATTAGATTGGGCACGATCAAGAAGCAAAAAAGTGATTAAAAAAGAAATCTACACCAAGTACGTAAACAAAATGATTGAAAATAGAAGAGGCACAGAAACTAAATGGACTCCAAATGAAAGTAAATATATATTTGTGTTTTGTTTATTATGTAAGTGCTTTATTAATTAAATTCATTATATTTCAGTAACTGAAAGCGGTTTGCAATTTTTCCGGAATGTAATAAAAGTAATTGAAAAAGCTAATGAACGTTATAGAAAATCATTGTCACCATCACATCAAAGTGAAAAAGTATTTACTTATTTAACATTAACGTTATTACATATGTTTGACCAAGTTTAATTATCCAATGATTTATTTTTACTTCATATTATTTAGTTGCCTGAAGAATTTTCTATTGCAAATTTGCAAACTCATACAAAAATTAGTGCCAACCACGAAATATATCTACCATCGGATACAGCAGCATACATAATTAAGAAAAGTAGGACTCAGTCATCATTAGATTGGAAATATGCAGTCAAACTTACTTTAATGGAAATATATGGTAAAAAACTTAAAAATTATTGTGCACTTGGAAAAGTTGGTGATCGACCCAGAATTGACCCTGAATTATTTGAAGCTCTCTATGGTGAGTGACGTTTTCAATATAATATTGGTCGTCAATTTCCCCTCAGCATTAATAATCTAAATTATAATTTGTTTACAGAATGGTTAAATGCGTATTTTTCTGAAGATGATCAAATAAAAAAATCAGATTATATTAAATATATAAATAAATTATCAGGGAATCTAAGAAAAAAGAAGAAAGACAATGCTAAAAAAGTTAAGAGTACCAAAAATAAAGAATAAAATAATTTATTTTCAATGTAATTAACAATTGTCTTCATATCATATCAAAGTTCATTAAAAAATAAATGGAAAAAATTATTATGAAAGGTATTTTTTAATGTTTTCAAATAAAATGACTATTATAGTAGTTATTGATTAATATTTATAAATTATATTGAAGTTTTCGTATCTAACGTTGTGATGTTATAACTTTATGTGCGAAAATTTTCAAATAATTTATAAATATTAATCAATAACTATAATAATAGTCAATTTGTAAATTTTGAATCGTTTTTAAACATCAGACCTATCAGGCTTGAACCAGGGTTTCAGTTTCCTTGGGACTGAATTTGTAGACTTTTAACAGTGTTTCAAAAACCTAGTTTAAGGCTTTGCAAGGAAAAAAGGGACATTCGTGACGAATTGAGGATTGAACCAGGCTTTTAATTCCATATAAATAGATGACCTTAAGTTCTGATTATGTTCTTCTAAGTCTACCGGCAGAATTAGTAGATGTATAGGTTTTGTAGATTCGAACCAGGTTGTTATTTTTGACTCGGGTCTGCTCTATGACATTTTGTGATAACAAATTATTCCTGCCCCATTATTTTTGAATGCGATTATGATAAGAAAAATAAGAACAGATAGATGTAAAAAAGTATGAATTCAAGAGAAAAAATAAATTGAGGAATTTTAGTTAAAAGTTTCATCAAGATTTTAATATTAAAGAAAAAAAAAAGGAGACGGGAGATTTTTTTGTTATTTTTAAACTAATTTATTGTTTGTTTTAATTAAATAATTTTAACTTGAAATAAAAATAAGTAAATTTGTAGATTTTCTGAATAAAAATGCTGAGAAAAGAGTATTTAAACTACTAAAAACTCGCAGAATTTTTATTCAAATCTTTTTTCTTATGTTTATTTAGAAAAAAAATAAAAATTGAATTGCGATTGAAGGATTGAAGTTTTTGGATACTGAAGAACTGGTTTCAAGTCATACTTATTGAGATAAACTTTTCAAACTCCTTAAAATTCAGTGCTGCATATCAAACGGTTAAGGAAAAGACGGCAAATACAAGAAACTGATATCGATGCAAACTTTGTCATCGATGCATTTTTCTTTGAACATACAACTCTTCATAAGATTTGATGATCGTTAAATAAATTTTTTTAAATACAGAAAAAGAAAATCAGATAGATAGGATAAATGTTGTATAATATAAATATTAATAATATTTCAACACAGATACAAAGAATCTTTGAAATATTTCTTTGAATCATAGCTAACATTAAAAAATTATGTTATAATGGGAATGTTTACATAATCATTCATTACAAAGCATAACTTAATAAATATTTCTACACTAATACATGGAAAAAATACTAATTCCTTATTTTTTAAGGACAATTTTTGTTAAGATTCATTGCAGATGGATAGCAAGGAGTTCTGTAACTTTGTATATAAAAATACAATTTGATATTATAGACAGATCGACCTGGTTCTGTACAGGATATCAATATCCGAAGAGAAAGAAAAACTGATTAGTCAAAATAAAGGTAATTGTATACTATCTCCGTCCCCTTATTTTTTGCCATAGCTCTAGATAATTGAAAAATCATCCGATTTCAATGAATTTTTTTAATCTTTGCTTTTACGGCATATTTATGAAAAAAAAATATAGAAAATACCTCACTTAATGATTTCATACTGTTTTATGATTTTAAATATTATCATGATTCTGATAATCATCGAGTATTTGACTAGTGTGACGTATCATTTTCGGCGACAAGATTGGCAACTCTAACAATTTTCATATAAATAGAAATGTTAATAATTCAATTATTACCAAATAAGAAATTTTCTCCACGTAGTTCAATAATTAATGTATCCAACAATTTTTATCACATCGACAATTGATTTTTTAGTTTTTTTTTTATTGTTTCTATATTTATAAATCAATTCATTGTTTTTTTTTTTGTTTCGTAGCAAATTCGTAGCAAATTTCGTACGTCATCGTGGAGATTTACCATAACAATTTTTAATTAAAAAAATATTTTCCAAAAGTATTAAAAAACCACTTTATATTTCCGACTAGATTTATATTAATTTTCATAGTTTAATAAATAAATTAAGATGTGCCTGATATTTTTAATCAACTGTTATCAACTCGTAATTGATTATAGAGTAATAGGACTAGATCAACGCACTAAACAGTCTAGTCTGTCAACGTTTAGCAATTAATTTCTCCTACAAAAATGATCATACTGAGTTCCGATTAGATTTATTTAAAAGCATGATTAGTGAAATATCGAGAGTACTATTACTCACAGACTGTATTTATTATAAGATGTTTAAAAGCATCAGTCTTGCAGAATTGTTAAATAAGTTGTGAAGAAATTCTATAGAAGGAAGGTCCAAAGTGGTATATGGTCAATGCCCTATGCGTGGGTCTCTTAGAAAGTTTTTCTTAGAAAATTTTTTTCATTTGGAACCACGAGAGGGGTGTTAGTCTCTGAATGTATTTATTGTATGATTTTTAAAAGCATCAGTCTAGTTTCAGACGTTGGTCGTGTAAAATTGTCAAATATCTCTATTAACCAATAAGGAATCAGTCACTCAATTTACCACATATTTCGATTATTGACTGATTTTATATGTCCATATAAATTCATAAAGAGAAGACATCCAAGCAGAATCATTAACGATACATACAAAAAAATGGTAAAGTCTCGTTTATGATCATATCAGGTATGATGTTTATTAGAGTGTACCATTAGAGATGATCATGCATGCATCATCATATGGATAAGTAATTGGCATAAATGTATTACTGTACAAGACTATTAATGGTTTTATTTCATTCCATATCTATAAATTTTATTGATTTTACTCTCGAGTATTTTGAGAACAACAAGAACACATGAGTATACAAAAAATATGATATTTACTTTCCGAATTAATTTAAACATAAACTTCATATTCTATTCATACCACACCAATTTTAGGTAATTAGAAGCACACAAATATTTAGCTATATCCAATATAAATATGATAAATTATTACGGTTAATGATATTTGAGATTTATAATAATCGAACAGTATTTGAAAATAATATTTAAACCGATTTAGATTGGATAAAACAATATGTTTTTTTTCTATCCAATACTGAATAAACAAAAAAATTTAATTTATTAAAAATATAAACATGTTGTTTACTAAACTTCTGGATAATATTAAATATGTCGTAAACTATGTTGTTAACTGAATATGGGAAACTGAAATAACTTTCCTGTCTAAATTTATTATAAATTAAATTAGTAGCAGTGAAGTTAATGTATGCTTCCTACTTCTAGATAAAACACGCGAGTTTGACAACGAAATGACAATGGTAATAGCTCGAGGAGGTAAAGATTCACTTGTGAAATCAGTAATGAAAATTTCGTCATGTATGTATTTAATGAATAGATGCCATTCAACACTTTCATCAAAATACTTGGAAATTTTATAATAATTCACAAGATGATTAATATAACTTATTGTTAAATATAAATAGAGGGCAACATATGAAATAAAAGAAAAGTTTATTAACTTCCATCAGGAAGTTATTGTAATCAGGTCGATTGGTAAAATTTGAATTTTCATCATATCTTCACATTTCAAGATATTTGCAAGCATCCTGAACAATTTAAAGAATGATGTACGCGTGAACGTATGTACGTACACTGTAAATTTTAGTGTCTTATTTTAAAACATTAAAATCGTAACATACGGCACAGGAGTCTACTGAAACAAATTTATTTTTCTTTTGACAAAGTGAAGTATTTCTAATTTTTATAAAAAAGTTATTTAAGTTATTCAAGTTTCATTTGATTCAAATTGAAGTAATTTTCGAAAAATCTTAGAAACTTTGAAGTGCTTTATATTTTAACACTTTTGATGCGAAATAGTATAGATAGAGTTTGAAACCAAGAGACTTCGATAAAACTCATTTTTTCTCTGATATTACTCGAAGATGATATAATTAACTTCATAAATAATTTTTCATTTTACAAAAAAGAAGTTAAAATTGATGTAATTTTATTAAAAATGTATGAAGAAATAAATCAAATCTGCTCTTTAATTTTATCTAACTTCAAACCAAGCACTATTTTGTGTAACGTCACCAACAGCTGAAAACGATAGTGTGAGAGGACTTGAGATAATTTAGATATACTTGAATAATAAGTTAACGTTCGTTACAGTCTTTTATTGAATTTATTATTAAAACTTTATGTTAATAATTTAACTTATCATAAAAAAAAATAAAAGTTATTTTTTATTTTAAATAAATAATCATAAAAAATATTTTGTTCGTTTAAAATAGAAGAGAAGACTAAAGTTTTTGAAAAGAAAAGACAATGCAGTATATTTTTAGTTTATTTCTGAAATATATTTGAGAATAAATTTTATTTTTCAACTGTTAGTTACAATGCATGCTCTCATTTAATGAGGCAGATTCAACATAAATAGAGAGAGTTAGATAGAGTTTTTAAATTATTTATGTAATGAAATTAGATGAGTGTATTTTTTACTTGTCATGATATTTTACGTCCTATTAAATTGAAACAGGATCTTAACTGGAGAAGAAAAATATTCTTCAGGTCAAAGCAAAGAACCATTAGACTAGAAGACACTAGGAAAAATACACTCCTTATAATGATGCTCATTAAAAAGAGGTATCAAATGTTGTTGATAATTACTCTTGCTATTAGAAATTTATTATTATATTATAGATGTTTCTTCCCATTTTAGTTGAACTAATTGACCTGAAAGGACATTTAGGAATGCAATAAGTCAACGAAACAGCAGTAAGTGACAGCTAAATATTATTTCTCGTGGTTGCAGATGCGAAGTAGCATAGAACGTGTGGTTTCACAAACGACCAAACCACAAAAGTGGGAGAGAACATGATGAGAATTTAGCAAAACCCGCCAGTTCCAGATATACACATGTCTCACCCACGATTCTCTATTATTTTTGCTCAGATAAAAAATAACGAGGTGGTGAAATTTTAGTTTTCAAATCATCTGGAATATTTTATGCATATTTAAAAGTAAAAAAGATATGCCTAATACAATGTGATACCACGAATAAAAACAAATAGAGAAAAAAAATAGTGTCATAATGAAAATATTTTTTTAAAAACAGTGAATACTAATCTAGAAGAATTTGAAATTCTTTTTATCCTGTGGTATATTTTAGAAAAATCGAAACAAAATTCAGTTATTTTATTGATCTAAATTGTCAAAAAATTACCAAATAAAAGCAAGAAAAAAAGTAATTGTTATTACAATTAAACGGTGCTTTGAATAAAATTTTAATTAAATTTATGCTGCTGTTCAAATAAAATTTCTAAATGGGAAAGTATTGAAAAATTTCAGTAAATTAAGTGATATCATCTGGTTTTAGTCAGACTTTTTCTGATTAAAACATTTTAGTGTTTGTATGCGTTCGTTAATTCTACAAAGAGTCAAATTATAAATGAAAAGTTAAAATACGATGTTAAAAAATTTATTAAACATTTTGAAATAAAGATCAATTGTTTAATTGTTAAAAATATATTAAATTAACTTGAACCACTTAAAAATATTTTTGAAAAAAAAAGAGAACGAGAAATAATCTAATAATAAAATCTTATAAATGGTAAAATTTGCATCAATTAATCCCAAGATTTGTTACTGCACACAATTGCATGGTCTATAAAAACAACAAAAAAGAAGATATGATGGACAATAATAAAGTGCACGAGAAACGAAGGAAAGGTTTCAGCATCCAAAGACATTATTTCTGGTGCAAGCTATTCACTTTCCAACACTCAACGCCTCGTTTTGTTGCACAACCATAACATCAGCACCATCATGCGGAAGCCGTTAATATTCATATATTCTAACGAAGACTTCTACTGCAGTTGGGCCAACAACGACTGTGATTATTGTTCCGAGACAACGCGCTTGTCTTTCCACTTACATTTTTTTATGACCTAAAGCTATTGTCCCTTTTCTTCAGGTCTCACTTCTACTTCCTAGTTTGTTTCCTTTATTACCCTTATTGGAATGAATTCATTTTGACAAACTTCACAGAAAGTTTGTGTGCTTTCAATTGCACCTGTGAGTGCTATTATTTATTTATTCAATTACTTACTGGTGATATTTAAAAGTAAAAAATGGGTTTGTGTCCTGACGACGATCTTCCCATTAATTGAAATCCATAATTTTATAATACTTTTGTTTTTTGTTTATAAAAAAATTAATATTGTTATAAACAATAACTATTTGTTCAACTACATCAAGTTATTTATATCAATATTTAATTGATATTTATCGAATATAATCATAGTCATGATAGTTCGATAAATTAAAACCATTTTTAATTGTTTATAATAAATTGAATTTGTTATAAAGACTATATATTTGTTTATAATCATATAAAGTTATTAACAATCATATTATATTGAGCTTAGTTGTCAATGATGTTAATCATCTAACAAGTAGAATTTATTTCAAATGTCTTCTTTACTCAACTCATTTTACACTCTTTTTGTTATTAAAAAAACGGCTTTACCAAATTTGTTAAAACTCCTTTAAGATCTTCTTCATTATATTATCTTTAAAAGGGAATTGCATCTTTAATCATACATGTTTAAACCT
Organism: Chelonus formosanus; assembly: GCA_028641665.1. NCBI lineage: Eukaryota > Metazoa > Arthropoda > Insecta > Hymenoptera > Braconidae > Chelonus > Chelonus formosanus. The sequence goes on from CM054004.1 coordinate 19,326,957, forward strand.
TTTAATATGCTTTCAAATGTCTATTGACAAACTGTTGATTGTCAAATTAGAAAGAAACTTAAATAATACTATTTGTGCATAATAAATATTTACCAATTTTTAAGGTCTTGATATCATTAATTTAAAGAAAAAGCAACAATATTTATTTAAATAATTAATGAACTTATTAATGTGATTATCATGGATCACCCACACCTGCACTGGTGTAATAATACTATTTTTTGCTGTTACAGCAGAAAAATAATAAAAAGTTCTCAAGAAAAATACTGAAGCTTGGTTATACATGATTCTACATGATCAAGCATGGTTTTATGGGTAAAAAGTCATGCACATATGTGCGGTGCAGCTAAATATATACTTATATCTGATCATATACATTATAGAGAATTTTATGTCACACCATGTCTCATCCTACATCATATCCTACTTGTGTTGGTGAGACTCTATGTGAGCATACCTGATTATGTATATTATTTAGAGTTTTATATGACATTATGTCTGATGATACATATTTTGAAACTACGTACACAGCTATGTGCATTCATATTCAATGATTAACATACATAATCAAGTGTTACCATGAATAATCTGTTTTTCCTGAGTTATTATCTTCTATACTTTACTCCCTTCTTTTGAGAAACTTTAATAGACTCCTAGCTCATTTTAGCTGACTTCGTTTGCATCAAAGTCAGTGGTTGTATGTTTATTAGTTGCTGTTTTTTATCGAACGAACCTTTAACAGACTTTTGATCAGATTTTAATAACTTTGAGCTTCACCTGGGTTAATAATCATTGGAATAATACCAAAAATATTTGCTTGTCCTACAAGACAAGCAGATATTGAGGAATAAATCAGATAAATGACCATCATTAATTAGGAATTTCGTGGTGATTGTTAAAAATAGAAATAAATTAAATGATTAATTTTGATTATTGGATTTGTAGTTGATTTTACAGGTCAATTTAAATAATAAATTGGACAAGTTCTTCGGAACTTTGCTAAATTGAACATTATTGATTACTAGAAGTTAAAAATAAATGAGCTTCTCTGATTCTAAAGTCTCTTATTGCATTAATGGTATTAATAGCATATGAATAATTAAAGATCTAATTTTCAATTATTTTAAATTCTTAAATAATATTAATTACAACTGAGAAACAGTGATGTCTAAAATACAAAGGCTGAAGCACTTTCTCAAGGAAACTAAAGCCATGTGACGCCCAACCAAAAGCTGGTGTAGCACACAGTACACATTTATTTAAATTTCTCTAAATTTAATTTTTTATTTATGTGCATTTACATATTTATTGCCAGATTTACAGTTCAATAATCTTTATTATGGGCAATTTCAGTTAATTTTCCCACATCGACCACAATTATTGAGAACATCACAAAAAAGTGGGTTTAAAAAAGTCTTTTTTTACTATTGACAATTATTTTTAACAACCCCAAGAGTATTTCGTAATAATTCCAATGGAAAATACAAATTTTAGTTATCTTGATTGGAATGAATTGGTTATATATTTTTTTATGATCACCAACACGTTTAATTTCAATTTTAAATCATTTGATACAACTACTAATGATTATCCTATGCTCACGATTCTCCAGTCTGTTTATGAATATTTTCTATATTAAATTCTTAATCAGCCATGAGGTATATTTGAACAAATTTTCATTCAACATGATAAACTTGATCATATTTAAAAATTCGTTCGAATATAATTCGATTTCGTTTGATGATACGTTGATTAAAAATAACTTTTTTCATTTGTTTTGTTGCAGCTAATCGAAAACATAAGAGAAAAGGTTATAACAAATTGGAATTCAATCACTAATTATTACATAAAATAACTCTGGAAATAATCTGTTAATTAAAATTACAGAAGAATGGAAGGATTAGAGGAAAAAGAAGAAGAAGATGAAGTTCAAATGGATGTTGATTTGAAGTTAGAATATTTAAATGCTGATTCTGATGATGAAAAGGAAGATAATGCAGGTAGAATGATATCCTGTAATATAAATTCAATTATAAACTAATAAGTACTATTTTCTAGAAATCAATAATGACCAAACCACAGAAGAAACACCTGTTCAATTTACTCTTGATCCTATGGAACTCAAAAAGCTAGTAAGAATCAAGCTTATACCTAATCATTAAAAATTATTCCAATGCGTACAATTTAATTTTATATCACATAGCTTTCTGGAAAATTTAAAGAGAAAATTAAGACTTCATTTGAATATTATTTTTATTTTTTCACAATTTCTCATTTTAGATGGAAATTGTAAAAGGAATAACTACATTATCCGGACTGGAAAATAGAAATTGGAATGATAAAATACTGAGGAATATTGAAGAATTTTTTATCAAACCAAATAAAAATATTCTGACAATCTACTTTGATAAAGATGAACTAACGAGCGAACTACATTTTCCATCAAAACCCGTTTACGAACTTACATATTTCATACGTAAACCAGGCCAATTGGTTGATACAAAAAATTTACATAGTAAAATGTTGTTTGGTACAAGCAACGATAATGTTGAAGCTACTATACTCAATATTATGGATAGAATATACTCGCCAATTTTCATTAGTATTTCCACGTGGCCTGACAGTATCCTTTGGTAACTAATTTTATCATATGTATAGATAACCATTATTTTAATCATTCCTTTGTTGTAATTATCATGATGGAAATTAATTAGAAGGTTATTTCCTATATCAATGCTACTGTACAATTATAACAGTTAATTCTACGACTATTACTTCATCTAATGTATCAATAACGTAAATATTAATCAGAGAATACACGTTTTGATGTTTAATTAGATCCAACTTCCATTCCCTCATACAGAACTGAATTAATTACTTGGACAGTAATTAGAATTTTTGCTCCAATAATTCCAACTGCAATTACTAGGGAAAAAAGTCTAAATAAGTTGATTTAATTTATTCAAATATGAGAAAAAAATCAAGACCAATTTTACAATCATTTTTTATTATGCTAAATCATAAAATAAAAATATTCCTTAACTCCCAGACAATAAGCGTGAAGGCTGAATTTTGTACGAATTTGCATGATTTCCTCATCAACCTCACTGATTTGAGATGTAAAATGTTGGGATTAACTGTAATATATTTACCGATAGAGGTAAATGATTTAACACTGGTGGATGCTTGCGTTGATAAAGAGCTAATCAAGAGACTGAATAGAATTGTGTTTTATTGGACAAAGCAAGTAAAGCATGCTCTGGCTGATTTAGAGCAACCAAATACTCAAACTAGTCCGCTTTGTGTTGATGACGAATATCAATTCTGGATATTTAGATGTAAGTTTTCGAAATTAGGTTACATATGACGTTAAATTATCATCATTTAATTATTCATGTATAGAGCTAATTTGTATGAATATACCTACTTTAATATCCTGTGTCAAATACTTGAAATTAAATACGTAAAGTATTCATGATATTCAGATCAGAGCTGTTTTATAGAATACTAACTAAATAACTTTAAATAATTTATTTGTAAAAAATTTACTAGTCAAAGAGAATTTTTTTTTTTTTGATGAATGTTGAAAAAAAGAAATGTTTTTAATTGAAAGTCTTTGTTGGCATTTGAACAGTTAGAATTTATCTTTCTATTGAGTGGAATGTCAAACAAAGTTAGTAACTCATAGAATGCAAATATGACCGTTGGAATTTTTTTTAACAATCAGTATTTAACAATGACACCAGTTTGTGATATTTTGTTTCACATATAAACATAGAGAATTGTATAGATTATAAACTTTTAGCTTCAACAAAGCATGAATAATTTTTTTTCAAGGGAATAATTTGTGTGGTTTGAGTTATCAACTAAAAAATTCAATAGTTGAAAAAACAATAAATATTCTGATAAAAACGCAATCAATACAAGCACAACAATTTATGGAACTGAAGAATAAAATAGAACATGGCAAAGCAGAAGCGAAGTCGAATATTGAATTTTTGGAGATTTTAAGACACCCTTGTTCTGAGTTATTTGATTCCAACTGTTTTAAATCTATGGTGCAGCATCTGCCAAGAATTCTATATCTTTTTCGTTTTATTTGGCTGAATTCGCCTTTTTATAGTATTGCTGAACGGACATACCACTTAATTAAACTGCTCAACAATCAAATTATTATCACATGCTCCAAGTTTATTAATCTTGATGATATTTTTGAAAAAAAAATTACCAGGAAAAGCATCAGTACTTTGAGAGAGTGTATCCAAGTATGTCAAGTTTACAAAGAGCTTTATCTTAAGGTAAAAAATATTTTAACACTTTATTTCTAATTTAATTTAATGTTAAATAATAAATCTAAAAATTAATTGTATTGTTAAACAAGATTAAAGGTTGAAACAATTCCTTTAGTTGGTAATATTATTTTCATACATTTTTGATTGATGAAAAATAATAATAGATAATTGGATTTTGTATGTATGTATAAAAATTACCTATGCGTAAAAAAAATATTATTGTGAGAATAGAAAAAAGTACGATCGGAAAATTGCATATATATAGGTCTTGAGTATATTTGCAAAAAAAAAAAAAAATGAGTTTCACAGTTGAATTTTTTCATTAATATGCATCCGAGCTACAGCAATAGGTGAAAAAAAATTATTTGTTTAATAGATATGAACTTCATGAAAAATATTTTTAGTAAAACAAATGTTTAGTTATTATTAAAAATTTTGTAGTAGAAAGTCACATTTTGTTGAAACAAAAATTAATATTTACAATACGAGCATAAAAATTTACGATTCATAATTCTTTTCATTCATAAAAATTTTATTTACATTTTGAATAAATCCATCCTACTTGATATTTGATATTTAATATTCTTAGCATAAAAAAAAAATATATTTTATGTTGTACCAATTTTTATTTTAGTTTGCAAACGCTCACAATACCTTGACATCTCATCCCTGGGATTTGAATGTTGAAGAAGTATTTACATTTCTTGATACTTTTATCAGTCGATGTGGGAACTTGATTGAAATATGTCAAGCAATGATTGATTTTGCTCGGTATGTGAAAAGTAGTTTTTCTTAAATAAAATATAATATAATACAAATAAAAAAATAATTCAATTTCCTTTCATTTTATAAACAGCTTAGATGAAACTATTGAAATTCCGTCACCAGTTTTTAGTGGTACTGAAGGTGTAACTCATGGAAAAGTTTGCACGAGAATTGAAAAACTTTTCCTTGAACATCTACAACAGCTTAAACAAAAAGCAGACAAGGTTTTAAATATTCAAGATTCAACATGGAATCATGACATGTTTAAGTTCCGTAATGAGATGAAGGAATTAGATATGATGACTGAGAATCTTGTGAACAAGATTTTTCGAAAGCTGAACAACATCCGGGAAGGAATTAGCAACCTTTATGCATTCCATACTTACAGAAACAGAGAGAACTTGAAGACTCTATTTGATTCGGTGACGACTGAGGTATTGAATTAAAAAGCTTGATAAATTTTATAAATAAATGTAGTAAGTAAGTTATGCCATACAAAGTATCTCCATATTTGAAATTTATAATCTACTTTACATGCAAGAAAAATTATGTTCTAGCTAGTGTAATAAGAAATAGACCATTTAATGAATATTTATGAAATTCCAAAGGTCTGGAGACTATTTACGAATTATATGCAAGCAATGAAGCAAGAAATGTTAGAAGAGAAAAAAATATATCCGTTTAACACCCCATACTTCGCCGGAAGAGCCATAAATTTGCATTTGAAAAGGAAGAGGCTTGATGTGATTCGCTGTCTCTTCACCGCAGCAAAATGGATGGACCATTGTAGCATTAGCGAAGAAGTCTATCATCAGCATGAAATGCTGGTTGGTTCTATAAGAGAAACGATCGCTGGTCTTTATCGTCAGTGGTTGGACGACATAGGTGATAATCCAAAGAGTCGACTCGATCGATACCTGATGCGACGAAGTGATGATAAGCCCGGATTGCTCGAGTCCAACCTCGACCCTGATGTGTTGAATTTATGCAGTGAAGCCAACTATTGGCAGTACTTTGGCTTTCAAATGCCTCTCGGCGTGGAAATGATTTATGACAATATAGATATGCTGCAGTTTGTATCTGAAAGTATTCTTACTCTCGTTTTAGCATACAATAGAATAATAGAAGGTAATGATAAATATTCAATAATAACTTTTTAAGCTGTATTGTTTTATTGATACATTCCATTTTTTTCTACAGCTTTTTCTCCACAAGAGAAATCATTTTTTCGGTATCTCATAAAAAATCTAGATTCTAAGATTCAACCTGGATTGTCCAAACTCACTTGGAACTCTGAATATATTGAAGCATATGTTGAGAAGTGCTGTGAATATGTTGCTGACGTAAAACAAATTTTTTTTTATCTCATAACATAAATATATAAAAGCAGCACATATTTTAGTTTGATAACTGGAAAAGTTTCTTTGCGAAATAAATCAAAATCATTTTTTTTTTTTAGCTTCAAAATTTTTTAGACACCTACAAACAATCCAACTTGGAAATAATGAAAATTTGTGAGCAAATTTGCAACACTTCAATGATAGAAATAAAGCACAATTATGGGTACGAATTGTTGGAGCTTCAAAATGAAATGGAAACTGTGAAGTAATTAAAAAACTAGTCGTTGATTTCTATGAATGTAATTATAACACAATGTCTTAATTTAGAAAAGCTGCTGTTCGTAATCTAGAAGATTATTACATCAACATTATCCAATATCTTCTAGTAATATATGAAGGTTTTGAAGCAGGAATATCAGAGGTATATTCTAGTGACAACAATTGACTCATGAATTAGGAGCAAGCTCCTTAATTCACCAACTGTGCAAAGTCCATCTACAAATTTCCGAGAATTTCCTGGTATTTGTAAGCTCTCTGAAATCCAGAAACACGACCTTCCCTGTTGGCTAGTCTCTGGATAATTCTGTACTCACGTGTCTGGATAATCCCAAAAGACTTAGTACCTTAATACAATTTAGCTTCAGTTGACAATGCCCTTACTATTCTTCGTTGGTTTTAATTAATTTACCATTCAAAATACAATTAATTACTAATTCTTTTTTCTAGAGCACCATGGAGTGGAAGAATTACCTGATTAATTTAGACACGATGCTAGAAGAAGCTTTTAAGCTCTGCTTAAAAAACTCACTGAGCACGATGTATTACGCTTTACATGGCGATGGAATAAACGATCCCTCAGCTTTACTTGTAGTCCAAGTTAATCTTATCGACAACAGGGTATGGAAATATATAGAGTAAATTGTGCTTCGAGTATAGAATACTTTTTTACAAGGCTTTTCGATCACTTTTTAAATCGTTTTAGGGAAAAATAAATGTATCAATCGAAAAAAAACATTCAATCTTTCGATAAAAATGAAGTTTCAGCGTTAGTAATACAGAGCTAGGTAGGTAGAATTTTTTTTTAGCATGAGAAATCTATTCGTTTGACATTTTTTATCAAAACAACTATGCAATAAATAACTTTCAAACTTTTTGCAAATGTTTTTACTATGTATTCAATTGAATAATATTTTTTTTTTCATGATGTCATTAAAAATTCCCTTTATATGTGTGTTCTGAAGTCGGTATTAAGCTAACAAATAATTAATATCACAAATGAAAAATGATTATGTCAATCAACATGCATTCCTATTTCCATCATGGTCTCTAATACTTTTAAAAATGTAGTATTCAAAAAATACCAATTTTTTAATTATAAACGTGAATAGATTTCGAGGGGAATGGAATTTAAAAATATTAAGCTCAGACATGTCACATCAGATCCTTTTAAATCTGATTAAACTCACTTTGATTGATACATTTTTCAGAATGATACAAATTTAATCAGGATCAATCAAGCAGAGTCCCATGTTTTCACCGATAAAAAAAAAATATAATAAATGTTTCTAGTTAATCGTAAACAAAAATCTACATGTATATAAGCTGCTGTATTTTGCCACTTTGATGTTTTACTTTAAAAAGGATATCATTCATTTTAATTAATATATTGAAATTTCAGATAATTCTCATACCACCACTTAATGAAGTTGCAAAAACAATTAGTAGTATTTTACAAAATCTACTAGAGCCATTTAAGTCGATACGAAGATTACCTGAAAAGTTTGGCCTTGGAAGTTATGGAGTCACTAGCTTCTGGAGGACATTCAAAGAAAATGAGACTTTCATTGGACTTCAGAAAAAGCTTGATGAAGAAACTTCTTACTGTTTTAATCAAGTTCAGATTTATTTCAAGACTTGGGAGCCATTTAATGATATATGGAATGTCGATAAGGACATAATTATTAAAAGGTATTATTACATTAATACATAAAAATATTATAAATAACTTTGATAAATGAATACAACACATTCTTATAAGTGAAAAAATTTCAACAAAGTAATTGAATTAACCCCATTTTATATTTATAGTTTATTTTCATTTCTTTCATGAATTCTTTTTATTGTTTAGTCAATAGAATCTATTAACAAGACTTGATAATAAGCTATAATTAATTATAGAGCATTATTTTTATTTTATTTGAAATTTATTGTAAAATAAATAAAACCGTTGAACCAATTTAAATTTAATCTACTCCCATTTCTAAATGGATTTAACCTTTCAATGTTTTTTAGTGAATATCAATCACTTAAATTGACCTATAAACCTTTTTGCTTTTCATTTTCAATATTTAGATTGTTATTAGGATGTTACTAAACTTATACTTATTTTATTTCTCAAGATACGAAACTCTAAGACCAAATGCCGTTTTTTTTTATGCTGAAATTAAAAAATATGAAGAAATAGCAAATGACATTCAAATTCAAGAGTCTGTCATGACTGTTTATTTTCTGGATCTTAACTCGGACCAATTGAAGACAGCACTAATAGAACATTGCTCCCAGTGGCAGCAGAAACTAACGACTCTTCTTTTTCGTATGACGCAAGAGATGGTTGAAGAAGTATACAAATATATTGAAGACAATCAGAAACGGTAAATATGAATTTTGTTACTTCTTTTTCGATATCTTTGTTCTACTTTATATAATTTTTTTAACAACATTCCATTCTATTTAGAATTACTGAAGTACCAAAGGATTTAATTTCGATGCAAACTATGCTGCAATTGTTTGAAAGACTTCAAGTTGAGGTTTTGGAGAAGGAAGAGGAATTTCCGAGAATACGTGAACAGTACCAAACATTAGGTAAGTTGTAATTTGATTGTTCAATGAGGTGAATCAATGGTATTATTGAAGACTTAGTCTGAACATTGGTGCTGTAATCCCTGCAGGGCTATCTATGTTTTGCTTAACATTTATGACGCTTGCTTTAATCTTGAATGGTCACATCTATTCAATTTGATCTTACTGTGAAATTATTGTCTGTCAATAATGCTAATTAATTAGCTATTGAATTCATTAAAATAAGCTGTTTACATAAGAATTAATATTGTTTTAATTTACAGAAAAATATGAAGTACCATTGACATTAGAATTCAAAAGAAAGGTAAAAGAATTAGAAAAAATATGGGCGAAATATCTACAAGCACTTTCAAATTCTAATATCATGATTTCTGAGTCAAAGGTAAATTATTTTTCTTCTCGCTTTTGCTTTTATTCTTTCTAGATAAGTTGAAGTAAATATGAAGATTTCTACTGTATTTCAAGTTTTATTATCGTTTATCTCATTGAAAATAATTCGCTGTATAAAATTTATGTGGAAATTTATTATAGGAAAACTTTAAAAATGAAGTCTTAGAAGATACGAATATTTTTCAAGAAAATACAAATGAGATGACAAACAAATTTTATGATCATGGACCATTTACATCTGAATGGAAATCTATTGGTATGTTGAACGATCAATTATTATATTTACATAATCTTGATACTGATGATAATAAAAAAATTACTGAAATATTATATTATTTTTGAAGATGCTTTGAATTGGTTGGAAAATTATCGAAGTCAAATGGAACAATTAGAACAAACTGAACAACAATTGAAACAAAATCATAAAATCCTTGAATTGAGCTTTGTAGAATCAACGGAGCTCATGGCTATTAAGAAGGTCATTTATCAATATAAATTATGTAATCGATTAGCCTAGATATTTTCAAATAAATCGTTTTATTGTGTATAGGATTTATTTGCTATTGAGCTGATATGGCAATTGACAAGAGAATGGGATGAAGCTTGGGAACGCTACAAGACAGGAAATTTCTGGATAATAGAAATCGATGAAATGGAAATAACAGCAAATAAACTGTTGAAAAAATTGAAGAGACTATCAAAAGAATTACGAGCAAAAAACTGGCAAATTATTGATCATACAACTAGTCGTGTGGATCAATTTCGGCGCACTCTTCCCCTGATAATTGATCTGAAGAATCCAGCAATGCGTAACAGACATTGGGATAAAATTAAAATTATAGTTGATCAGAACTTTGATGAAAAAGCTGAAGAATTTACTCTTGATGCTATTGTTGATATGAGAATTCATCATTTCGCTGAAGAAATTAGTGATATTTCTAATCAAGCTTCAATGGAGTTGGGAATTGAGTTGGTAATTAATTTAGTGTTTTTCTTTCACTTCCATATTTTCTTCTTGTTCTGAGTTCCTTTTAATAATACCACTCAGCATATTAAAATCAGCTGAATGGGAAAAGGACACATATCATGTTACTATCAGAATGACTGCTGACTAGTGAAATAAATCAGTGAATAGTCAGACATGAAGTTTTATTAAATTGAGTAAAAGAAAATAGAAGAATTCAATTTAATTCAATAATTATAATTTATATTAAGTTTCGTATATTAAAAAATTACATATTATTTTAGAATTTAAATAATATCATTAAAATATGGGAACATCTCAAACTATCAATGACATTCAATAAAGAAAGAGCTACTTATAGACTTCACTCAACAGATGATATTTTTCAACTACTAGAAGATCACCAAGTTCAGTTATCAGCAATGAAATCAACAAGGTATAAAGTTTTTTTCGTCTGATTTAAAATAAAAGCAGAATATAATAAATCAAGTAGGAATAGTAAGTAAAACTTATCTTCTAGATTTGTTGAGCCGTTTGCAGAGGAAGTCGATCAATGGGAGCGAACTTTATCCACTATTGGAGAACTTCTGGAAATCATCCTTGTCGTTCAAAAAGAATACATGTATTTAGATAATGTATTTCACACAGAAGACATTCGGAAGCAACTACCGAAAGAAACTGTTGACTTTGACAAATTGATGGCTGAATGGAAGAATATTACAACTAAGATGGCGCAAGCAGAAAATATTCTCGACTCATTCGAAGACTCAGGTGAGAATTTAATTTATTAAGTGAATTTTATTTCAATTAATCCAAGTAAATATTTTGTAGGAAACTTGCTCCAACGTTTGAATGAACTCAATACCACCATGGAATCTATTCAACGCTCTTTAGAGGAATATCTTGAAAACAAGCGTCACATATTTCCTCGATTTTATTTTATATCAAATGACGATCTTCTTGAAATTTTGGGCCATTCAAAACGTCCAGATTTGATTCAACCGCACATAAATAAACTCTTTGGAAACATAAAATCTCTGAAAATAACCAAGGTAAAAGTTCTATTATTCTTCAATCGTCTGATGGAATTACAAAACTGAGGTAGATAATTTAATTAAAGTCAATAACAAGTCGATATAACGCCGAGGGAATGTTTTCAAGTGAAGGAGAACACGTAAAATTTCTCCAACCAGTGGTATTGGAAGGACTGGTAGAACATTGGTTGTGTAAAATTGGTAAGTGTAGAGCTGAAATTCTATCTTGTCTCTCATCTTTCTAATTAAGAAACTTAATAGTTTATTTCAACGTATTCTGAAACGTATCGTTCGATGCAATTCCTTTTCTTTTTATGTTTCTGCCTTTTTTTTTTATCAAAATTTCATTTGATCCTTGATGAGTTTGTCTCTGGAGAAAACTAGATTTTGCGTTATTCATTACAGAAATGGCAATGCGGGACTGTCTTCGGGAGGTTCTACGTCAGTGTCGAACTGCACTTCGAAAAGTCCCGAATAAGCAGGACAAGTGGGTGAAGGAATGGCCGAGTCAGTCGGGAATAACGTCCTCTCAGATTCAGTGGACTAGCGAATGTACGAGAGCATTGGTGCACTGTAAGTGAGTATAGAAACTTCATAGTCTATTGGGAGTTTATGAAGCTTAGAACAGCAGGTGAAGAAGATTCAGAAACTGAGACATGAGAAATGGAGGTCTAGAAATGCTCTAGATCAATGTGATGACTTGAGCTAATTAGAAATAGAAACTTTAATAAAAGAATTTTACATATTCTGTTCTGACAATGTTCAACCTATTCTTCTATTCTCTTTACTCATCCTTTCATTTTATCTTTTAACACTATCTTGTAGTAGTACGATTTTCATTTACATGAGGCAGCCACATATAGAAAATTCACTTCATTTGGTGCTCTAGGATTTCAACGAAATTCAAAGTAAGTCTTTTTCTAATGAACTGAGAAACTCATCAAATGTAAATGTTTTTTTCAGACTTATGAATTCAAGAAAGCCTCTAAAAAAATTACATAAAAAACAGAATCGAATACTTGCTCAGTACACTGATGCTATACGAAGTGATTTAGATAAACTACAAAGGGTGAAATTTAAAGCCATTATTGTCATTCAGATCCATGCAAGAGATGTAATAGAAAAAATGTACAAGAATCGTAAGTATTTTGATTTAAAATAATCAAACTACTTATCAATAATAAAAGAATAATTAAAAAATAATTAACAAATCAATTTGTTATTAATTGCAGGTTGTAAAGATGCCACAGCCTTCGAATGGATCTCTCAACTCCGTTTCTATTGGGAAAGGAGTGTAGATAACTGTGTCGTAAGGCAAACGAATACCTACTTCGTATATGGCTACGAGTATCTGGGCAATTCTGAACGTTTGGTCATTACTCCACTGACGGATAGGTGATTGTCTTAGATTTAGTTGCAAACTTTTAAGTCGTGGAGTAAACTGAAAAGCTTGATGTTCAGTAAGTATCGATTTAATCCCGATAAAAGGCACGAATGGACGCAACTTAATTTATTGAAGAACTACTTCTATAAATTCAGTCTCGAGTATCTACTCCAACAATTTGTTCCTAGAAAATGCAGCTAGCTGCAATTTTGCATGTCGTTAGTATCAGCTTTAACGGATATTTACTTAGTGAATTGCCTCTCGCAGAATCTTTTCTGAATACCGTTCATCTTTCTACAGCATAAAACGTCTTGCAATCTTTATCCAGACGTAGTTAATAGCTCAATAAAAATCTCCTGCCTTAACATCGTTACATTCTCTAACGGTACCAGTTACAAAGATCATGGAAAATTTTGTTACTTTTCTACCAAGTCAAGCTTTGATAGTCAGATTTGTTAATTGAAAAAAAGTCCAATCAATTACTTTTTTTTTTTACTACTCAAACTTTGTTAATAACGAATTATTTTTTAGATGCTATATAACTTTAACAACTGCACTTCACTTATGTCGAGGAGGAAGTCCAAAAGGTCCAGCAGGTACTGGAAAAACTGAGACGGTAAAAGACTTGGGGAAAGCGTTAGGATTCAATGTAATAGTCCAAAACTGTTCAGAAAGTTTGGATTATAAAAGTATGGGAAGACTCTTTTCCGGACTAGTTCAAACGGGAGCTTGGGGTTGCTTCGATGAATTCAACAGGTAGTATTTTACAACCAAATATTTCAGAATCGTCATAAAAACGGACATTGTGATGTTGTAGAATCAATATCGAAGTGTTATCAGTCATTGCCCAGCAAATCCTTTCAATTTTCTCAGCTCTTTCTCAAAAGTTAACAAGATTTCTTTTTGAAGGCATTGATATTTCACTTGTTCCAACTTGTGGTATCTTTATTACTATGAATCCTGGATATGCAGGTAGAACTGAACTTCCAGATAACCTTCAATCCATGTTCAGACCAATCGCGATGATGGTACCAGACAGTAGTATGATAGCAGAAATCAATCTTTTTGCTGAAGGATTTGAGAACACGCGAGCTCTAGCTAGAAAGGTACCATTTGCATGTACCTTTAGAAGAATAAAAGTCTTATAAGATTGTAATATTGCTTAGGTATTCACGTTATATACATTAGCGCAGCAGCAACTGAGTAAACAGCACCATTATGACTTTGGTTTACGAGGAATAGTCACGCTAACACGTTATGCTGGAAAGAAAAGACGCCAGTTTAGCAATTTACCGGACGAGGAGGTAACAATAAAATGCTGATACTATCAGAATTTAGCTTCTCAATGTTAACTAAGCCAAACTTAGCGATGTATTTTTAAATGTCACTCTTATCATTCTTTAAGACAGTTTCTCTTATTTAATATTTTTCTCATCATTTTCTTTTCTTAACTTTTTCATTATCTAAATTATTATGATTAATTTTAAATACTGAGCATCTTTACTCGAGGTCTATTTTCATCAACAGATAATTATTCTTTCAATGAAAGACATGAACAAAGCCAAGCTTACAGCTGATGACTTACCATTATTTACTGGCATCACATCAGATCTTTTTCCAGATATTCAAATTCCTTCAGTAGACTATGATGAATTTTTTGAGTTTGCTACTAAAGAAGCTATCCAATTAAACTTGCAAGTAAGTATCTTAAGATTGAATTAATTAACTGTTCATACTAATACAAACTTAAACTTCACTTGGACATTTTTTATTTTATTGTCACTTGAATCTAAAAATAAATTTCTTTTCTAGCCTGTTCCAATGTTATTGACGAAGGTTGTTGAATTATATGAGACCAAAAATTCAAGGCATTCAACAATGATTGTAGGCCAGTCGAATACCGGTAAATCAGTAACGTGGAAGGTTCTGAAAAATACAATGACAACAATGAAGAAAGAAGCGAAAATAGGATTCAATGCAGTCTACGAATATCCCATCAATCCGAAAGCACTGAACTTGGGGGAATTGTATGGAGAGTATAATCTCTCGACAGGAGAATGGTCAGATGGCGTAATATCCTCTATTATGCGAAAGACCTGTGCGGGTAAGTGCAGTTATTACTCATTCCCATCCAACGAAATTATATCACATTTGACAGATTAATTGGATTTCATTCCTCAATGGAATTCTATTTATTCTTGATAATTTTTGTAGATGATACTCCTGATGAAAAGTGGATTTTGTTTGATGGTCCAGTAGATGCGCTATGGATTGAAAATATGAACAGCGTGATGGATGATAACAAAATATTGACCCTGATCAATAATGAAAGAATAACATTGCCACAGCAAGTATCCCTATTGTTTGAAGTTCAAGATTTAGCGGTAGCTTCTCCAGCCACAGTATCACGTGCCGGGATGATTTATCATGACTACAAAGACCTTGGATGGCATCCGCTTGTTAATTCATGGCTTGACAGACATCGAGACAAACCAGAGTTTGTTGAAGAAATGGATAGATTGTTCAAACAATATGTTGATAAAGTGTTAACATTCAAAAAAGAAAAATGCCACGAAATAATACCAGTGTCTGAATTAAATGCTGTTGAAAGCCTTTGCAAATTATTAGAAGTACTAGCAACTCCTGAAAATGGAATGAATAGTACTGATGATAGAGATAATTTTAATTTAATGTGTAAATTGTGGTTTTTGTTCTGGTGAGTTTAAAGTTATTTTCATTGCATTTTATTTCTCGCTGTTATGTACTTTTGTCAGCATGAAAGATCACTTCATTACTTTACCTCAAATAAAATGCAGTATGGTTTGGTCACTCTGCGCTTCCGTCGACGAAGAGGGACGACAGAGAATGGATAACTACATCAGGGAAATGGAGGGTATTTTTCCACTCAAGGATACAATATACGAGTATTACGTTGATGTCAGACAACGTAGTTTTATCTCATGGGAAGAAGAATTGTCATTGAGTTGGAGATACGGTACAGAGTATGTTACATCAAGTCTCAATAAAAATTTTGATTAATTAAATTATAAATTCATATATATTTATAATCAAACTATTAAATTAATTCAATGGCTTTTGAGAATTATTTTGTTATTGTAGAACTCCTTTTCATAAAATAACTGTACCGACTATTGACACTGTCCGGTATAATTACTTGACAAGTGCACTACTAAGGAATGAGTATCCTGTTCTGTTGATTGGACCTATTGGTACTGGGAAGACTTCAACAGCTCAATCAGTTTTAGAATCTTTGGATAGAACACAATATAGTCTTCTGGTAATTAATATGTCGGGTCAGACAACTTCGAGGAATATCCAAGAAGCTATAGGAGCTAGAGTAGAGAAACGAACAAAAGGGATTTATGTTCCACCAGCCGGAAAAAAACTTATTACTTTTATGGATGATTTTAATATGCCTTCACATGATACGTATGGGTCTCAACCTCCCCTTGAACTCATTCGCCAATGGATAGATTACAAATTTTGGTATTAAAAAATTATTTAAAAGCTGAAAATATTTAATAAAATGGAAATTTTCCCTTATAGGTATAACTGCAAAAAACAGAGTAGAAAGTATATCAAAAACATGCAGTTGATGGCTGCGATGGGTCCTCCAGGAGGAGGACGTAATGAAATTTCCAATCGATTGCTAACAAAGTTTAATGTAATTAACATGACTTTGCCTACAGAAAAACAGATTGGTAGAATATATAGTACAATGTTGAATCAACATTTGTTTGATTTTCATACCGAAGTGAAGAAAATCGGTAAATTTATACTTGGGGGTTTTAATCAGATTAAAACTAATAAGTAAATGCTTTCAGCAAACGAAGTTACTTTGGCAACAATTAATATGTATAATAATGTCGTAAAAGAAATGTTACCTACTCCTGGAAAAGTACATTATTTATTTAATTTAAGGGACATATCTAAGGTAAGCAAAATCATTTTTATTACTCACAAAAATTGATTGAGAACATTTTTTATCATTCAAATCCAAGACTTTATGAGACTAATGATTTAAAAACTTTACAATATTAAAATTTGAAAATTAATTAAAAATGTAAGATATGAAATTGCAAATCATCAATTCTTTTAATATTTTTTTCGAAAAATATCAAAAAGTTAAACTGAAAAGCAAGTAATTCATTACATTTTGTTTTAAATTCAAAAATATTCTCCAAGGTATTCCAAGGTCTTCTTCGTAGTCATAGAGACTACCAATACTCTCGAGAATCCTTTCTTCGTCTATGGATTCACGAGGTATTCCGAGTATTTAGTGATCGGCTGATCGATGAAGGGTAAGAATAAAAATAAAATGGAAAAGTTTTTTCCATTTAAACATAACGTAGACAATTACACTCTTAAATATCACACACCCATTACAATCTCTAATATTCACATAGCGATCGTGATTGGTTCATTTCGCAGCTGAATGAACAACTGGGCAAATACTTTGAACTCACGTTCCATAATCTATGTCCGGAAAAACGTTGTCCTATATTTGGTAAGTATATTCTTAATTCAAGATTCCAATTTCCGATATTCGTAAAATTTTCTTCGGCTTAAAAATAATAGGTAGAAAAAAAAAAACAAGTAAAAACTTGTCAACGTAGGTAAGATAAAAAGCGTCCCACAGGAATTTACGAGTTCTTTTTTTTAACATCAAAAAACCACTAGAAAAATTCCATCAAAGTAACGACAAAGTTGTAGTTGATGAATTATTCATTTCTTGCACTTTTTGTCTATATTTTTGCTTTTGTTTTTAAAGGAAGCTTTATAAATGCTTGGAATATATATGAAGACCTAAAAGACATAGCAACAGTACGCCATCATATAGAAGTACAAATAGAAGAGTATAATACATCTCCTGGAGCTGTAAGATTGGATCTGGTACTTTTTAGAGATGCTATCGATCACATTTGTCGCATAATACGTATTATTTCTCAGGTAACCTTCTACCACAATGAATATAAAATATAGACTACTGAATAATTAATTCAACTGATGTTTTCCAGCCACGTGGGAATGTACTGCTTGTCGGGATGGGAGGAAACGGTAGACAATCTCTATCCAAAGTTGCCAGTTACATGGTTGAATTGAAAATCTTTCAAATTGAAGTAACCAAACACTACAGAATTCTAGAGTTTCGGGAAGACTTGAAACGACTTTATGCAATGACTGGGGTAGACAATAAAGCCACAACTTTTCTCTTCAACGACACTCAAGTTATGGAAGAACAATTTCTTGAGATTATCAACAACATGCTTGGGACTGGTGAAGTTGCCAACTTGTATAAAACAGACGAAATGGAAGAGGTTTGCTTACTCCAACAATCTTTTAAGTGTTGCTGCCGCTTGATAAAAGAATTTACTCTAATGTCTCTAGATTAAAAAGAGCCTAACAAAAGAAGCTGTGAAAGCTGGAATCTCACCAACACCCGAAGCTATTTATCTCTTTTTTTTAGAACGAGTACGGTCTAATGTACATATAGTCTTAAGTATGAATCCGATTGGTGAGAATTTTCGTAACTACCTTCGACATTATCCGGCGATAATAAATTGTACGACGATCGACTGGTTTTTGCCATGGCCTAAAGAAGCTCTTTTAGAAGTAGGCAACAAGTTCCTCATGAATCTAAACCTCATTACTACTATCACTGGAGAGGATAAAGTAGTAAGAACTACTGGACTTTAAATGTCTATTGATCAAAGTCACACTTATTCTTTTCTTTTACTTATTCTCACTGGCTAGGAGCCCATAAGATCAGCTGCAATGCTTCCAGTGTATTCACTTCAGGATCATATGGTTGATGGCATTGCTTCTACTTTTGCCTCAGTTCACGAATCTGTCATCCACCACTCAAAGAGAATGGCTGCAGAAATGAAGAGATACTGTTACGTGACACCAACAAATTTCCTTGAACTAGTTGTCGGATACAAAAAGTAAAGTTTGTTTTAGCTCCCTATGTTACTTTGTTTTCTTATGTTTTATTTCTTTGAGTAGAATGCTAGAGTTTAAGAGACAAGAACTTGCGGGCCAGGCAAACAAACTTAATTCAGGTCTCCACAAGATTGACGACACCAGAAAGAAAGTAAATGAAATGGCAGAAGAGCTTGAAGTAACTCAACAACAGGTGCTTAAAGCAACCAAAGATTGTGAAGAATATTTAATAACGATTGTAAATCAACGTCGTGATACCGACGAAGCACAGAAAAGTGTTACTGCCAGGTCTATTCGTATTGAGAAAGAGTCTAAAGAGTGTAAGAAGTTAGAACAACTAGCACGTGCTGATTTAGAAACTGTGGAACCAGCATTGGATGAAGCTATGAAGGTTCTTACATTTTTTTTTGATAATAAATATAAAACAATTTATATAAAGAAATACTTAAAAAAAAATTTGAAACTGATTTATTTTATATTATCACATCTTGTGCTTTTATTCTGCATGATTTCCGTCTGTATTTTTCTAATACATAAAAAAATTGGAACGGTGTGACCATTATTTTGTATCCCACAGGCACTAGACACTCTCAACAAGAAAGATCTTGCCGAAATAAAATCCTTCAGTCGACCACCCCCCAAGGTCGAGATAGTGATGGAAGCGGTCATGATACTAAAGAATTCAGAGCCAACTTGGGTGGAATCCAAGCGACAACTTGGCGACGTCAATTTTTTAAGTTCAGTAAGTGGATCTGAGGTTAAATAAAATGTGTTATCATTGATCTATAAATTTTTTACAGTTACGGAACTTTGATAAAGATCATATATCAGATAGAACACTAAAAGCAATTGGAAAATATACCTCAAATCCAGAATTTATTCCAGAAAAAGTTGGTCAGGTATCCATTGCAGCAAAATCTCTCTGCATGTGGGTAATAGCAATGGAGCAATATGGAAAGCTCTACAGGTAATGATGTAACGTTTTCAAGATGTTTCATCAAAAAGATTGAGTTCAATTTATATATAAAAAATATTTCTCTAATTTAACAGACTGTAAATATAATTTGCTCTCTTACATACGGTTACTTTTCACAGAATCGTAGCACCAAAGCGAAAACGACTAGAGTCTGCTTTAAAATCTCTACAAGAAAAAGAGAAAGCATTAAATGAAGCTGTTGCCTTGTTGCAACAGTTACGTCAAAAATTGGAAAACCTACAACAAATTTATGATACCAAAATAAAGGAAAAAGAGGACTTAATTAGACAAGTAAGTACTTGAAAAATCCTCTCTAATGATATCGATTTTACGCTCCTTCAAGCGCATAATAACGATGCAAGCTGTCGAGAGTATTCAGAAAGCTGTTTCACTTTATAATGGTATTTGAAATTGACTGAAAAAAAACCTACTATTCATTTTTAGAAAATAATCCTTTAAAGATAATTAATTTTATTTTATTTATTCTTTTAGGCAAGTACCTTGAGTATAAAATTGGAACGAGCGAGATTGTTAGTAGATAGTCTTTCAGGAGAACATCTTCGATGGCAAGAGACAGTACAATCTTTGAGACAACTTTTTGATTTATTACCTGGTAATTGTCTCATTTCCTCTGCTTTTGTCTCGTATTTGGGACCTTTTGTGTCCAATTATCGTGAAGAGCTCGTCGAGTTTTGGATGGAGGAGGTAAATTATTAATCTATGTTAGTTCAAGATTCACTTGCATATATAAAGTAACTGAATAAAATAGAATAGTTCTACTTAATTTTTTATTCCCAACAATAGAAATTTAAATTAAATTTAGTAGCTTAAATTAAAAAGTAACCTTAAGAATTCAATTAGAGGAGCTATTATTGAATAATGTCATTATTAAGATAATCTTAAGAAGTTTTTTTTCATTAGATACAAGAAAAGAAAATTCCACACACTACTGAACTCGATGTAAAACAATTCTTAACTGATCCAACTACGATAAGAGAATGGAATATTCAAGGTTTACCATCTGATGAATTCAGTACAGAAAATGGTATCATTATAACCCAAGGTACACGATGGCCTCTGGTGATTGACCCTCAATGTCAAGCAGTAAAGTGGATTAAAAATATGGAAGCAGCAAATGTGAGTTTCACGTTTTTCATCTAAGATGATGGTTTGATAGAAATTGAATTCACAGAATTTACGAGTCATAGACTTACAAAGACGTGATTTTGTAAGAATTCTGGAACAAGCGCTTCAATTTGGTGAACCTCTATTACTGGAAAATGTTGGAGAACATTTGGACCCTATATTGAATCCTATTCTCAACAAGAAGTTCATAAAACTTGGTCTGTTGATGTTAATTGAGATAAGTTGATAGTAAATCAAGTACTTGTAAAAGTCTTAGTAATTTATATTGATCTATATCTTGTAGGTAATTCATTGATGATAAAATTCAATGATAAGATGATTAGTTATAACGATAACTTTCGATTATATATTACTACTAAACTTGCCAACCCGCATTATGCCCCAGAGATATCTACCAAAACTACATTATGCAACTTTGCCATTAAAGAACAAGGTACTCTACCCAGTAGTTTGACTAGCCCTTAGATGATATACTCAACTGTTCCCCTCTTAAGCCTGATGCATTACAGGTTTGGAAACTCAGCTACTTGGAATTGTTGTGAGGAAAGAGAAACCTCAACTCGAACAGCAAAAGGATAAGTTAGTTCTTACTATTGCTAGCAATAAGAGATTGCTGATAGACTTGGAAGATAAAATTTTACAGTAAGTATTATTTTTATTAACAGTTTAAGCTTTCAATAATATAGTACAACTTTTAAAAGCAAATCAATTTTCAACTTTCTGTGATGAAATTATTCATCAATAATTATCGTTTGTTGATGATAACAATAACGATACTTTTAACAAGTTTTAATATTATAATTAATAGTTTATTTTCGTAAAAACTAAAATTATGAATCTCTAGTTTTGTTAGTTTTCTAGAAAAAAAAACTTGGAAGCAAGTGAAAGTTTACTTTCTGATGAAATAATTTTTTCAAACAACAAACTTTTTTTAGTTTACTGAACATCACTTCTGGATCTCTCCTGGATGACTTAGACCTTTTAAATACTCTACAGACTTCAAAAGTAACCGCAACTTCAGTTGAAGAGTCGTTAATAATCTCCGAGCAAACAGAGAAAGAAATCGATGAGGCACGAGAGGAATACCGTCCCTGCTCAAAACGTGCTACGATATTATTTTTCGTGCTTAATGACATGAGTCTGATTGATCCTATGTACCAATTTTCTTTGGAGGCTTACATCAATTTATTCCAACTCAGTATTGACAGAAGTCCCAAGCATATTAAATTAAATGAAAGAATTAATGCGTTGAATGAATATCACACTCATTTGATTTATAAGTAAATATAAATGTTACTTAAGTTTTATACTGTATAACTATTTCGTTTTTATTGAAGATAAAACTCTCTTAGGAACACTTGTCGCGGCTTATTTGAGCAACATAAACTTCTATTTTCCTTCCACATGTGTGTTAAAATTCTTGAAGCTCAAGGGAAAATGGTCTCTGTAGAATACAATTTTCTACTAAAAGGAGGAATCGTACTAGACCGTGAAAATCAGCCGGACAAACCAGTGAACTGGTTACCAGATGAAAGTTGGGACAATATCACTGAACTAGACAAACTTCCAGGTTTCCACGGAGTTGTATCTTCCTTTGAACAGTTCTCAAGGGACTGGCACAACTGGTACGTTTTCAAACCCCAACAATATTCGTTTTATTTACGTTCATTCAACTTGTTCTTTTGAAGGAAATAGACAAATTCAATAAAAGTAACCTTTATAGGTACATTAATACTGAACCGGAAACAATATCACTTCCAGGAGAATGGAACGAATCGTTAACTGATTTTCAAAAAATGCTTATTATTAGAAGTTGTAGAGCTGATCGGATAACATTTTGTGTGTCGAGTTTTATAAGATGCAATCTTGGAGCGAAATTTGTTGAACCACCGCCTCTTGACCTTAAGGCAGTCCTTGATGACTCAGTAGCACAATCACCCCTAATTTTCGTCTTATCTCCGGGTGTTGATCCCACAGGTGCACTAATGCAATTTGCTGAGCATCAAGACATGAGCTCGAAATTTATGACATTGTCATTAGGTCAGGGACAATCACCTATCGCGACAAGGTAATGATGTTAGGAAATTTTTTTCCCTCAAGTACTCTCAATTCTTAATTAATTTGACATCTATTGACAGAATGATTGAAGTGGGATCGAAAGAAGGATGCTGGGTGTTCTTAGCAAACTGTCATCTTTCGTTGAGTTGGATGCCAACTCTTGATAAAATTATTGAAGCTCTTAGCAATAATAAAAATCTTCATCCAGACTTTAGGTAAAAAAATGTTTTACTAAAAAAATAAGATAAATTGCATTTGGTTTTTTTTTCTTCGTAGATTATGGTTAAGTTCTAGTCCAACACCACAGTTTCCGATATCAATTCTTCAAGCTGGACTGAAAATGACAACAGAACCACCCAGGGGATTAAAAGCCAACATGAAACGTCTCTATAGTTTAATTACAGAGAACCAATTCGACATTTGTCGGGCAAAAGAAAAATACCAAAAGCTATTATTTACACTTGTTTTTTTTCATTCCGTATTACTTGAACGTAAAAAATTCCGCCAGCTTGGATGGAATGTTATATATAGTTTTAACGATTCTGACTTTGAAGTGTCAGAAAACCTTTTGCAAGTGTATCTAGACGAATATCCCGACACGCCCTGGAATGCTTTGAAATATTTGATAGCAGGTGTATGCTATGGCGGTCACGTAACCGACGACTGGGATCGTCGATTGTTGATGACCTACGTCCAACAGTATTTCACAGAAGACGTTTTGACCCAGCCTTTCTATCGACTTTCATCCTCACCAATTTTCTATGTACCTCGAAATGGATCTTTAGATTCTTACCGTGACTTTATTGAGATGCTTCCGAACAGTGACAAGCCGGATGCATTCGGACAACATATGAATGCCGATATAACTTCCTCAATAATAGAGGCTAAGACAATGTTCTCCACCTTGATGAGTTTGCAAATCCAAGTACCATCTAAAGAGAATGAAACTACCAAAGAAGATAAAGTAATGCAGTTATCTATTGATATGGAAGCTATTCTTCCAAAAAATATAGACTATGAGACCACGGCAAAGCTGATTGGACCATCAAAGTCGCCTTTGAGCGTCGTTTTACTTCAAGAGATTGCACGGTATAATATCTTACTTGAAAAAACTAGAACAAGTCTTAGAGATCTTCAGCGAGGAATCAAAGGACTAATATTGATATCTGAAGAGCTGGAAGAAATATTTACTAGTCTGTATGAAGGTCGTATTCCGTCATCTTGGCTTGAAGCTTATCCTTCTTTAAAACCACTCGGCTCTTGGACTCAAGATCTCATCAGCCGCGTTGAACATTTTGCCAAGTGGGCTGAAACAACTCGACCACCTATGTTATTTTGGCTTGCAGCTTACACGTTCCCAACCAGCTTTCTTACCGCTGTACTCCAAACATCTGCGCGACTTTGGAATATTTCCATTGATTCTCTTACCTGGGAGTTCAATATCTTCACGGAACCTGAAGCAACGATTGTTGAAAAACCCACGGTAAAATCTTTTCGCAATACTATGATAATAAATTCAATTATCTTATTTATATTATGTTTTCCAGGATGGAGTTTATATTCGATCTATCTTCCTTGAAGGTGCTAGATGGGATTGGAAAAATGGAATTCTTATAGAACCCGCTCCAATGCAGCTCATATGCGATATGCCTGTAATTCATTTTCTACCATGTGAGCAGTCGAAGAAAAAATCTAAAGGTAATTCTATATTTTTTTTAAAAGTAAAACATTTTTTTAATCAATTATAAATAATATTACTTACGCTCTATTTATTGAAATTAAATACCAATTATTATAGAAATTCTATAATTTTCATTAAAAATTATGAATAATCGAATAAACGGCAGCTTTTTGATTATATTAATCGTAGAATAAACGAGACAATAAAGCTATCAATATCAAATTGTTATTTAAATACGGATATAAACAATTTGTAACAATAATATAATCCACGGCCAATTTAATTGTTAAAATTATTAATCAAAGAGTAAACTTATAATGTTTCATTATAAAAAGCTATGAAACTGAATTGTTATTATATTCTAGTGATTGAATTAATTATTAAATCAATAGCCTACAGTTACTCTCGCATATAACAATAAAACAGTAAACTAATAAAAATTATTTTCAACACTCACTCTATTTCAGGATATATTCTGTTTTTCAGAGATTTATACTTGTCCATGTTATTATTATCCACTCAGATCTGGAACACAGCATCGTCCTTCATTCGTCGTCGCTGTGGATTTGAAATCTGGACATGAGCGTCCCGATTTTTGGATTAAACGTGGAACAGCACTTTTATTAAGTCTTTCAGTATAAATCATTATTTACATTAACTAAAATTTAATAATTTTTTAATTAATTAAACTGACAATCAATACTAATAAGTTTTAATAGTGTTTTATGTTGAATTATTCAACTTGAATAATGGCACAAGCATTCTTTATTATTGCGCACCGCTTTTTATAACGTTAAATATCGGTAATAAAGAGATCCATGTTATCATATGCATGTTAGCTACCGTTAATAAAACAGTTATTTAATTTGTTAATAGTAGTTAACGTGATTTTTGATATTATCAACTAATTGTTGAGTGTAAAAGAAGAAAGCAACATACATACACACTTTAACACCTTACATCTGTATCAGTACTGTATTTGTAGGGGCGTAATTAATTGTAATTCCATTACTCCAATCCCTGTAAGGACAACGAATTTAATGAGTGCAATAAAGTTTTTGTGCATTCCTAGTTTTAAATCTTTGTTATTTTAGTGTTATAAATGTAGTTTTTTATGAAGTAACAATAAAAAAACTAATCAGCTTATCAACCGGTTAAGAAATTGTCAAAAGATCATTACTGTCATGAAACATTCTTTTCTGGTTTGTCAGACGTGATTGTGATCATTCCTTTGATACCGCGGCAGACTTTTGAAGATGGGTGAGTTTAGGTTATCAACATAAACTCCAGCTTAATAACTTTTTACAAGAATTAGAAAAAATCTTTTAAATCATCTTTAAAATAAATATTTACAGATGACTCGAATGAATCACAAAAGTGGCAGCAACATCTATCTCTTCTCAGAACTCAGTATGTCAATCTCTACACCTCTAACAATGAACTTCAACAAAAATATGCAATAGCCACAGCTTCAAAGCAGGAATCTGGATTTATTGAAAGGTTATTATCGACTATAGCATCTCTTTACGGGCAAAAGCAATATAGGTAAGTGTTATAAATCAATTTTTATTAAAAAATTTAATACAATTGAATGTTTTTAACCTAGATTATCTAATAAATATTGAATTTATTACAGTGATTTGACTATAAAACTACCAAATAATGAAATACCAGCACACAAATTTGTATTGAGTGCAAGAAGTGATTTCTGGAATGAGGCTTCACTAGCGAACACATCCGTTTTAGGTATGTATAACATTCAGTATAAATATTTTATTTCAAATGACCAATATTAGAGTACACTATTACATTTTTATTTAACATATACCACTAACCTTCGTACTTATAATTTATGTATATTTGGGGAAAAACCTATGTATAATCATTTATTGTTTTAAAAACACGAATTTCTCCCAGAAAATGAGAAACATCTCTTAGAATAAAATATCAAAAAATTCTTATCGAACTAATTGATAACACCGTGTAGTTACGTTTATCACTGTTCATTAAATATCACGCTTTTATCATAAAAACAAGAACATCACTGCAGCAATTTTTTCAGTTGTTGATAACCAGTAGTTATTTTTCATATTTTTTGAATAGATTTACAAAACCTCTGATAAAATTTTCTCTACAACATGAATATAAATATTATTATTATGTCCTTCATTATTGATTAACCATTTAAATCAATGCAATACATAAAACACTGATTAACATTTTTTTTGTCATGAGTTGTCTCAATTACATTCATTTTCTGATTCATTAATTCTATGAAAAATACTGTAGTCAGCGGAGTCATAGATACTTCTAAAGATAAACACTTCATGGAAGCTAAAGAATAAAAAGTGAATGAAATGGATATAAATAGTTTTATACCCCAAAAAATTTTCTTTTAATTAATTAATTTCTTTTTATTAATCTTTAAATATATTATAAATCCATCAGTTTATTTATTTATTCTATTATAAATGACATAGAATAGATGAGTGTTTTGATTGATTTTTTTTCTCATTCAAATTGGTGTGATTATTTCTTTTAATTTTTTGACATTAATTATTTTATAGTTTAAAACATGATATTGAATTAATGAAATTAATAAGTAAATGAATGTCTCTTAGATTGGAGTCATTTGGATGGTACAGCAGGAGCTATCCTTCTAAAGTGGATTTATACGAGTGTAGTTGACAAAAAAAATTTAACATTAGAGCTGATGAAAGCTGCATCATATTTTCAGTTAAAAGAATTAGTGGAACAATGTGAAACATATTTAATAGGAACTGTAAGTCTCAGAGATTGCGTGACTCTCTACACAGCAGCTGAAGAATTGGGAGCTGAAAAATTAAGGAACTATTGCAGTTCTTTAATATCTACACATTGGGTAATTTTAATTATTTTATATCAAGCTATTAAAACGACTTGCGATTGTGTGTCTACAATCCATTTTAGGAAGACTTGACAGGAGATGATTTTAAAGAAATGCCTGGACCACTTCTGTATGAACTACTCAAGACTAAAAGTGATTACCCACTTCATTCAGCAGTCCGTCTTGAACGGGAAGACGTAGTCTTTTTATATCTCGTAGAACACAATGCTGAGGTAAGTATTTTGCTCTTATTTTTTTTTCTCCAAAAATAACTCGTCTAAATTTTTTTATTGATACTCACAGCACGATTTTTTAGTATATACATTTATTTACACATTTAAGTGAGGGCAGTGGAGATTTATATCGTGATAAAGTATTAAAAAATTTTTAAAATACTTGGAATGATAATACTTATAACAAACAATCCTTTTAACGATTGACTTCCGTTGCATAAATTAAATTGACAAAAACAATATTCTGGAGGTCCACCAGGTGATCCTCTATCCTCTCCAGGAAAACAACCTTCCGTATATGCAGTTTGAATTATTTTTTCCGTGTCCCTCCAAACTTTTTCATTTTCATCGTAAGTTTTAAAAACATTCAACTGTAAAGCACATCCTCTTTCTACACTTGTTTTTACCACGGCTGAAATTATAATGACTCATAATCGTTATTGAAAAGTAGATATGAATAAAAAAAATTAGGAAGACTTACATCCGTTGCCTAGTTTATGATAAATCGTACGCTTCATACACATTGTTGACTTTGGACAGTATACTTGAAATTGATAATTCTCTTCAAATTGACTACATATTTGCGTAACATTTACTTCGTTTCTTACAGGTGCTACTGTACATTTATAACACATAATACCTTCACTCGACACTTCAGACATACCTGCAAAAAAATATCATATCATAATATATATAATTTTTCAAGAATAATTGTGTAGAAAGTTAATAATAAGATTCATTCTTACACGCAATCATAACAGGAATCCATAACAGCAATCTTTTATAATATTTCATGGTCGTAAACATCAACTCATTCGTCGAAACTCACAAATAAAAATCATAGCTTCCACAATACAAAGTAAAAAATACCAGCTTTACTTTTATGTTAATATTAAAATTTCTTAATTAATTGCATTTTATGCTGTTCTCTTCTCATCCTACTTCTTTGGTTATTATAAATAATAATGAACCTTTATTAACGCTAATAAAGAAATAGTATTTGACCTCGATCACTCCTGTCGGTGATCGATTGACACATCGATTAATTACTCAACACCACGAGGACGTTCACCATGCGTATGTTAACATCACAAACAACGAAATAATTATTTAACATCAAGGGAAACAATTTTATTTCAAATCTCGCGGTACTTCCTTAAACATCTAGCACAAGGTTGAAAAATAATCAACACATTTTCTGTGATAATTCTGTCATGCTTGTGTTTCTCTCACTGCTTGTGATAATCCACTTGACGTAGTCAGAAACTTATTGGTTGCAACCAGTTTCAATATGTTCTGTGCTACGTCATCTCCCCACTCTTCTGCTACCTCAACAACGTCCACCAACTATAGCACACTCATCAATGCGCACGACTGTAACAGGGAATCTTGAAATCATTAATAAAACAACTTTCTTATACTTGGCGGAATGCAAAACGATTACGTATTTACTTTAATTTGGTCATTATGAGACAAAACAGGCATGCATTCCAATAGAACAAAGAAATGACTTGATAACTCTGACCAGAACTTCCGCAGCCAATGTCCGAGCACGGATGCATGTAGTCACGTTAAAAGCATTCAGAGAGGGTCTATTCTATCCGGTTTCCCTAATAGAAGGATACACGATGCATATCAGCGTCCCTTTTTTTATTCTTCATTTCTAGCACCAACTTGTTCACATGATTAACACATTCTTTTATTTATTTCAGCTCTCAACAGCAGTCAACGCTGTAGATCACAAGGGACGAAGAGCTCTCGAAGTTGCGCTCAAGTCACGTCAGCCATCTCTAGCACGAACTTTAGTTGAACATCAAGCCGATTTGTGTGCTAAAGACTCCAAAGGCTTGACACTTTTACAGTCTGCTATTTATAAAGGCGATTCGTATGCGGCTGAGTTCATTATCGAACAGCTAGAAAACAGCGGTACTTCACAGAGATTATGTGACCCTTTGAGGTTGAATGACAAAGACCTTGATGAAACATTCAAGTTATTTGAAGGATGTTCGGTTTTGCATTTAGTTGCTAGACATAATACCCCTGACATGATCGCTGTGGCGACTAAGCTATTGCAAGCAGGTATTGATGAGAATTTGCAAGATAGTCGAGGATGGACTGCTTTACATTGGAGTATTGCAGAAAAGCATGAACCATTGTTTGAACTTCTATTAGATTCTAAGAATATTGATTTAGATGTTACCACCAACGACGGTCATACTCCACTTTCTTTTGCTCTTAAAGCCGATCCATATCATAAGACATTCGCGGAGAAACTTTTATTAAAAGGTGCAACACCTAATCCAATTTACTCTGGTACTCGAGATACCTTGTTACATATTCTTGCAAGAGAAGGGAAGGAAGAGGCAGCTATCTTTTTAGTGACACATTCCAAGGATGATAATTTATCTAAAAAATCCAATGCGGAAGGCTATACGATACTTCATGAAAGTTGTAAAGCAGGTTTAGCTGATTTAACTAAATTGTTACTTGAGAAGGATGATTTAGGATCATGTACAACAACTGTAACCAAGGATACAGAAGAAGTACCACTTCATTTAGCAGTATCCAATTTACATTATCCAGTGGTTGAAGCACTTTTGAAATTTGCAAAAAATCCTAAAGATCAATTGGATTGTAAAGATAAAGAAGGCGAAACACCTTTAAGTTTAGCAATAAAAGCACCGCTGAAAAAAGGTAGAGAAATGGTTGCAGCATTAATTAATGCAGGAGCTAATATTAATGAAAAGAATGATAAAGGATTAAGTTTACTTCATCAAGCAATTTTAAAAGAAGATTCAGCAACAGCAATATTTCTTTTAGAAAATGGAGCAGATATGAATGAAAAAACAGTAGAAGGTGAAACTCCTCTTCAATTAGGTGTACATTGTAGGCTTGGTGAAGTGGTGGAGGCTCTTTGCAGGCGAGGAGTCGATACTTCTACTGGTTGTCCTCTTTGGGATGCTTTAGACACTGATCAAGAAGATACAGCATCAATTCTAGTTTCCCATGGTGCTGATACTGATTGTTGGAGTCCAGGACCAGATGGATGTCTTCAAACTCTGCTTCATCGTGCAATAGATGATAACAAAGAAGAAGTAGCACAATTTTTAATACGTAGTGGATGTGATTTAAATGCTCCAAGAAAACCAGGACCCAACGGTGAAGGTGGTGATGAAGCTCGAGATAATTGTACACCTTTACATTTATGTTGCCAGTGGGGTCTTGAACAAGTAGTCCAGACCTTAGTGGAACACGGTGCTAATGTGAACGCTAGAGATTCCGAAGGAAAAACGCCTATACATATAGCAATTCAAAACCAACATGCACAAATTATTTCACTTCTTTTATGTCATCCTAATTTAGATCTATCATTAAGAGACAAAAAAGGTCTGAGTCCATTTGCAACAGCGTTAACTGTACGAAACAATAAAGCAGCTCAAGCAATATTAGAAAAGCTTCCCAGTGCTGCTGAACAATTTGACAACAAAGGTAGAAACTTCTTACACATGGCTATACAAAAAGATGACATGGAAAGTATTCTTTTTTTGCTTTCCATCCAAGTCGATGTTAACTCCAGAGTTCAAGATGTTACACAGACACCACCACTCCACTTAGCCGTTGTTTTAGGCAACGAAATGCTCGTACGTAGTTTAATTTTAGCTGGTGCAAGGATAAATGATACTGATGCTCATAGAAACACTGCTCTACATGCTGCTGCTGCTGCAGGTCATGCTGCCGTTGTTTCTGCTTTACTTCAAAATAATATAAACTTTGATGCAGTTAACACAGATGGTGATAATGCGTTGCATGTAGCTGTGCGAAAGGGTCATGTAGCTGTTGTAAGAACATTGTTAACTGAATGTACATTGAATGCAGAAACTGTGAATTTAAAAGGGAGGAATCCTCTTCATGAACTCGCTAGATCTAGTCGAGACAATGCAGCGACAATTTGTGAACTTTTTCTTGAATGTATGGAGCAGTATCCCATTAACAATGCAGGTGACAATTAATGACTGACTTTGCTCTTTTGTTATATTGAAGAATATTAATAATTGAAGATAATAATTATTTCAGATGCTGATGGAAACACACCTTTGTTAATCGCATACATGAATGGTAATGGAAATCTTTGTAGGACTCTTGTAAAAGCTGGTGCATGTCTTGGATCTATGAATAAAGATGGTATCACAATCTTCAATTATCAGGTTGCGACAAAACAATTGTTGTATCGATTATTGGATTCATTGACTCAAGAAGCTCCATGGACAGACAAAGATATTTGTTTGGAATGTGGTACTAAATTTACACTCACTATGAGAAAGCATCACTGGTAAATTTTTTGGTATATTTTACTTTATTGTTCATCTAGTCATGGTGATAACAATTATTGTTTTTTCCAGCCGTCATTGCGGTAGAATATTATGTAACAAATGCTCTGGTCAAGACGTGCCAATACTCAAATTTGGATTAAATAAACCAGTACGAGTTTGTGGAGTATGTTTTGATGTATTACAAATTGGAGCAGACTAGATGATAGTCAAATTTTCAATTGATTTTTTATAGATGACAAGACTGGCAGATAAATCTGCTGATACATATTATAAGAAGAATTCCATGAATATCTTTGAACATTTATAATATAACAATAATGTTGTTTTTTAAATATGAACTCAAAAAGAAATCATGTCAAAAGAATTTAATTAATAAATCAAACATAATGACAATTGTAGTAGATATTTACTTTTGATTATTGTTTAATTTAAATTTGAATATTTATTTCTAGTTTTAAATATTTATATACAGTCAATAGAACTATTAGATTTATTTGAAACAGATTAATTACCAATTGTAATCTACTTAAGCAATTTCATGAGACCATGAGCAGCACAATGATCAACACAGTTCACATAATCTATTATTTCTTCTAAACAAGTTTCTTCTGTTTTCGTTCTTGAATTAACTCTGTCATTGCAAGTATCCAATTTCTCTTTGAATGCAATGCATTTAGCTTGTTTCTTACATTCGTCCTGCAGAAAATTGATGAAATATAAATTAATTATTGATTAACACAATTGTAGTAATGTTTTGATTAATATACAAATAAATTATGTAATATTTTAACTGAATACTCACACGACGAACTTGCAGAGGATCAACTAATTCTTCATCCTCGGCTTTGACGGCCGGTACCAATCGGGAGATGAAGTTTTGAAAAAGAGACATTTTTATGCCTGAAAAAAATACAAATACTATTTATGTCATGTGTGTATAAGCTGCACAAGAAAATAAAGTGAATTTTTTTAAATTAATTGAACCTTTTCAAGATAAACGTATACGGCGAAAAGTGAAGATGGCTACGTCATGAACCAAGTACTTTTAGAGATGGAAAAACGTAGAACAAGAAGAACCTACATAAAAAAGATATCTAGTTTATCATGGTTTAGTAAATGTATCCATGCGTTTAACTCTCCCCCCACCTTACTCTTGTTTATCGCAACACAAATAACAGACACACACACACACACTAAAGAAATAAGACTTGCATTGTCTAAATTTTCAATGTTTGTGCATTCCCGCTGGCGTGTCGCCGCCTGGTGCTGTACGTTTTATTAGATTCTGAGGCAAACTAAAGCAAAGATTACAATTGGCTTTGGTAGCCCTCAGTACATATTGCATCCAGAACGAGTACGATAAACGTGTAGACGACGAAAGAAAAAACACAGCCGTGTCATCACGTCGAGTCAACGAGAAAAAACGAAAGGATTACCATCATCTCTCCGGGTTTGTGCCCGATACTCTTATGATGGGAGCTGACCGGAATCCTACCTGAAAAAGAATTTTCGAGGTTTGTCATTATTTTCAATTAACTTAAAAATTAGTATTTAAGGATATAGCAAAAATATTGTTTAATATTCATTTATTTCAACCTAATCTAGAGGTTAAATTTGGTAGCCGCTTCGATTTCGTTGCTGCTAAAAGTTAATTTGAGGTTATGTTACTTCAATCATTATTCTAATCATTATTATCAGTTATCAAGTTTCGAGATAATAAATAAAGGATATATTAAAGGATAATTGTTGTCTAAGTCTAATTATAATCTTATAAAAATTCAATAAATCCTTAGTATTTATATGATTGTTTATTGCTTCCAAATGACACGGTTGACAGTGTCGTTTTTGATTACAGAAATTTGTTTGGAATTTGATATGGATGGATAATGCCTGGAGGCTATGAACGGTATGGAGAGACATGGACATGGGCATAGTCATTCCCATGCACATCCACATCATCACCATCATCATCATCGACATCATCATCATCATCATTCATCACCAGCATCGTCTACGCCAAGTGCAAGTGGACAAGCAACGCCACAAAATTTTAATCAACAGCAAAAGCATGGCCATGGACATGCGATTCATCCGTCAAAGGATCCTGCTGTTGTACCAGCACCTCCTCCGCAAAAACTTAGAAATTATAAATTACTCGTTGATCCGTTTCTTACGAAAGGTGCTACAAAATTATATAGATATGATGGCGTTGTTCCGGGTGATCCAACATATCCACCTGTTCACCTTCGTGATCCACGATCTCAATTAACACGAATATGGACACGATTGGAACAGTTGGATCTACCAGTTCCGCGATTTAAAATCGATGCAAATTATTGTGGCGAACCACCACCACTAGAAGTGACGTTTTGCCATCTAAATGACAATATAGACAGAACATTTTTAACTGATATGGTTCAAAAGTTTGGTGCAGTGGAAGAACTTACGATATATTATCATCCAGTGACAAACAAACACCTTGGTATTGCTAGAGTTGTATTTGAAACAACAAAAGCAGCAAAGGCTTGTGTAGACAAATTGAATAATACATCTGTGATGGGTAAAGTACTACGGGTATTTTTGGATGCATTTGGTGAGGAATGTAAAAAAACTTATACAGAATTGACAACGGAAAAGAAACCAGAGAAAAAAAATGAAAAAGAAATTAAATCGGAGATTGATTCGGAAAAGCATACGCCTATTGATAAAATTGTTGATGATCGTGATGATTATAGAAGTAAAAAAAGTTTAGTTTCAGACAAATCGAGAGTGGATGGGTATATTGAAAATTCACGGTTTGGTAATAAGTACAGAGACTATCCTACTCCTGGAGGTAGTACCGGTAGTGATTTAGGTTATGGGACAGCTCCTAGCGAAATGAATTTTTCGAGTAGTTATTCTCAGAGTTCAACACCAGCTAGTTATGATTACTATTATTCAAGTTATCATCATCAACCAAGTGGATATGTACCTGCTATGCCATCAGGACCACCACCACTCCCTCCACCAGCTCCACCTATGCCTACTCCTCCAGTTCAAGCGAATTCTGGAGTTTGGTGGCCTGGTAATTCTACTGGCTATCCACCACCAGTATGGCCTACACATACAGCACCTCCTGTTACTGTTGAAAGTGTTCCACCAACATCTTCATTAAAAAATTCTAATGCCAAAGTATCTCATCCTCCAACGAAAGAAAAAGAAAGTCAACCAACAACACCTAAAACTGTGACACAAGATTCTCCAGTTGAAACTCGTAAGACTCTTGATTTAGATACAAGAATCGCTATGTTATTAAAAGATAAAGCGGGTGGTATGGCGCCGCCTTTTCTTCAATTTGGTAGTGATTCTGAAGATGAGAAAAAATCGGAAGAAGAAGAACAAATGTTATCTGATCCACCAAGTCCTTTTCTTTCAGCAGAAGTGTACAAAAGTTGCTTTGAACAAAAGACTGAGCGAGCAAAAGAACGTAGAAAAGCTCACGAAAATAATATTAATCAATTTTCTGTTGATGAAGACCTCGGTAGTGTAATTAGTTCAAGTGAAGATGAAGCTCTTTTAGGAAGTTATAGTCCAGCAGCTGTAGATGGTGAACCAGAACCACCAAAGGAACCTCCACCACCACCCCCGCCTGACGACGATCGTATGTCACTAAGCCCTCTCAGTTCTGGCGATGAGAAAATAGAAGAAGTAATTGCTCAAACAGAACCTAATAATCAAATATACGGAGGAGCTTCTTACCCTGGTCATCTTACTCATTATCCACCACCAGCTGACATGTACGGTTGGCCAAGACCAACACATTATCCTTATCCTTACGGAGCTCCATATATGCCAACGCAATACCAGTCAACCACAGCTCTTACTGGTGGTGTTGGTTCCCAAGGTACAAATTATTATCCCAATTTTCATTCAAGATTTCAAGCAATGGCTAATCATAATATTACAAAAGATAATCCTCAAGGCGCTACCATTAACGGTGTCCTTGAACGTGTAGTGAATGAATTAAAGCAAATATTAAAGAAAGATTTTAATAAAAAAATGGTTGAAAATACAGCATTCAAACTTTTTGAAGTCTGGTGGGATGAAAAGAAAAATGAGAAGAGTCGAATAAATGATGAAAGTACCACAGTGAACAATACAACAAAAGAAGAATCGAAACCATTATCATCACTTCTTGAACAAGCAACTCCTTTAGGTTTCAACTATGATGGTATTGGTCTCGGCATCCGAGCGAGTATACCGAAGATGCCTTCATTTAGGCGGAAAGTTAAGGCTCCAAGTCCTCCGCCACAAGATGAAGATAGTCGGCAATCAGATCGAATGGATACTGAGCTTATCGATAGCGATAGTGATATGGATCTTTCTCCGGTTTCACCATCTAAAGAATCAAAACGAAATCTTACTTCTTTGCCAAGCAGTGCCTCGTCTACCTCCGCGTTGTCTTCAAATGAAAGCTCAAGTTCCGGTCCCAGCAGTGAATCTTCAGGTAGTTCCAGCGATAGTTCTGACGATGAAGAAGAAGCTGATTCAGACAGTAGGCTTTCTGATCATCGATTACTAGCGTGTAATAGTAAAAATCCTGATATTTTAATGGAATTAGCAATTCAAAGATCACTTAATTGTCCAACACCTAGTGGTAGAGAAACCCCAATTCCTGAATTAGAGTTGGATGATGCTTCTGTTGATTTCCCACAACTGAACAATGATCCAAGTCCAATTAGTTCTCCAAAGGCTGAACGTGCAGTTACACCAGTGACTAGTGTTACTAATGTACCTAATACAGTGTCAGAAGTTAAGGATGAACCAAAAGACATCTCGAAGATGGAAAATTCTGCTGCAGAAGCATTAATGACTCTCGCTGGTCAGGATAATATTATAAGACACAAGAGTCCAGGTCCCATTCAACCTAATATCATTCGATCTATTCAAAACATGTCTTCGAAATATATCAATAACGAGCCTATTCTCAAAGAATCTGAAAAGATCGAAATGTTTAGTGAAATACCTACATCAGATTCAGAAGAGGAAAGTCTTGAAATTAGACGATTAAGGTATCAAGCAGAGACTGAATTACGCTTAAATGGACAGCGAAGTCCAAGTACTACTAGACCACAAGCTGCTCAAGTATACATAGAGCATTCGTACTCTCTTCCACCTGCACAGGTTGAACCACCTCCTCCAACAACGTCCGTACTATCAACGCCAGCTCCCGCTCCTCCACAACCGCTAGCTAAACCTAAGGCTGTGAAACCGGCTAAAGCGGAGAAACCACAGGAAAAAACA
This sequence comes from Chelonus formosanus, assembly GCA_028641665.1. NCBI lineage: Eukaryota > Metazoa > Arthropoda > Insecta > Hymenoptera > Braconidae > Chelonus > Chelonus formosanus. The sequence continues at coordinate 19,364,523 of CM054004.1, forward strand.
GAAAAACGAAAATACAATAAATATTCCAAGTTGACGGCACATCAGAATCATGTAAGAGAAAAAGAAAATATTAATGAATTTATTAATGAAAGACTGCCGAACAAATTGTCAGAAGCACCACCTGTTACTTATAAAGAAAGAGATATTATGACAGAGATGGGAGTTCTTTATGAGTTTCTTACCCGTGGTATTGATGCTGAAGACATCGAATACCTGCGTAGAAGTTATGAAGCATTGCTTGCTGATGATAATCAAGGCTATTGGCTAAATGATACCCATTGGGTAGATCATCCAGCCACGGATATTCCCAGTCCGGCGAAGAGAAGAAAAAGAGATGAAATGAGACTTCATGCGACTGGAAGTGCAAGGACAGAAGGATATTATAAAGTAGATATTAAAGAAAAAGCAAAACATAAACATCACTATGCTCAAAGCATACAACGTTCAAATGAAATAGAATTGAGTGCTGGTGCTTATGTTGGAGGAGACGGTATGAGTAATGGGCCTAAAGGCCTTTCGAAGGCTCTTACTGGAAAAATGCAAGCTCTATCCCGTGAAGCACGCAGCAATCAACGTCGTTTACTTACTGCTTTTGGTATTGATACTGATAGTGATCTTCTCAAGTTTAATCAATTAAAGGTAAGTATTTATTTTCCATATCAAGTTCAAATCAATGCTACAATACTATTCATTAAACGTATTCTCTATAGTTCCGTAAAAAACAACTTAAATTCGCTAAATCTGGGATTCACGACTGGGGTCTATTTGCAATGGAACCTATAGCTGCCGATGAAATGGTTATTGAATATGTAGGACAAATGATAAGGCCGATTGTAGCGGATCTTCGAGAATCTCAATATGAGGCCACCGGTATCGGAAGCTCTTACCTTTTCCGAATTGATCTGGATACGATAATTGATGCAACTAAGTGTGGGAACTTGGCACGGTTTATCAACCATAGTTGCAACGTAAGATTTTTTTTATCACTCTTGAGTGACTTCTTATCTTCAACATTTTATTAGGAAATTGTTTTATTTGTATTATTTTTTACTTTTCGTTAATATTAACATGTATTTATTTATATTACAGCCCAATTGTTATGCTAAAGTTATAACAATTGAAAGCCAGAAAAAAATTGTGATCTACAGCAAACAACCAATTGGTATTAATGAAGAAATAACTTACGACTACAAGTTCCCACTTGAAGAAGATAAGATACCTTGCCTCTGTGGTGCACCACAGTGTCGTGGTACTCTTAATTAAAAATCAACAAAATCCAAGATTTATCATTGTGTTTTACACGATGATTGCTCATCATTCTCATTATTCCTCACCTTATTCTCTTTAATTATCTTTTACTTCATCGTGTCCTACTCATATTTTTGTAAATAAAAACCCCTATGTAAACATTTTTTAAAAATGCAAATGGAAAATGCTAAATTATGACGGATAAATGAGTTTCTATTGAATTTAAACAAATAACAAAAACGAAGGCAAAATGTCTTGTCAAAAAAGTTTTAATTCAAATGAAGATTATGTACATAAATCCAACTAGTGTATTAATTAATTACATTCGATGAAGGATCCGGGGTAGAGTGTGAATTGCTGCTTGTAGATACAGAACCAACATTATTGTAATTTTCCTGCTTTAATGTTTGTGGTGGATTGAGATTCATAGATAATACTGTACTAGGTGTGATAGGATTTTGCATGTCCAATTGACTCTGAGCTATATCTTGTAGAGCAGCTTGAATCCTTTGAAGTAAATCCTCACCCTGACGAACAATTTCCTCTAATTGCTCACCAGCTTCTAAATTTTCTTGTTCTAAACGACTGAGACTTGCTACCTGAAGTTCTTGTGATGATTCTTCACTTGGAAGGCTATCTATCAACGTATCTATATCCTTAGCACAGCGTGCAATAAGTGTTGCAAATAATGCGGCATAATCTTCTTGAGTCTGATGAGGTTGAGGAGTTCCAACTCGATCGAACCCTGGAAACTTGCTTGGAGTTGAATATTGTTGAAGAATTCCTATGCTATTACAAAAGTGTTCAGCTTGCTGTAAGATAGAATTATTTCATTAATTATTTCAGAGGTTATAATTATGATAAATTTCAATTTTTATTTATATACCTGATTTACTGTGTCTTGTAACTGTGTCAAACGATCAGCCATAGTTTGATAGGATAATAATGTTTTATGTACACTTTTAAAATTTACAATATAATATATTATATAAAATTTATTTGACAAATAATTGTTATTTCGATATGACCATTTTGCTAATCAGCAATAACCTTTAGTAAACATAGAATTTCATAGATTTTCCAATGTTCTCAATTTAAATTTATTATATGATATAAAACATACTTTAATTTTGTTCAATGTTCTATAAATTTATGCTTTTCTGTACAAATAAATATAAAAAAGTCCGTGAAACTTGCGAAATAAATAATATTGTTTTCTTGTATAAACCGATTTAAACCAATTATTATTCTCTCATTGAGACTGGACTCAAGTCAGAAAGTTTCGCCAAGTTGACTTTACGCTCTCGTTTTGTACGACGAAAGGCGAAAGCTCGGTTTCATTTGAAATAAAGTAGATAATTAAGAAATCGTTCTAAAATTCACGTAAATATGAATAGATGTCGCTCAAACAACGTTCCTTTTTTTTGGGCAAGATGTTAAGTCGCCCTCTATTGAGTTTGTCAATTACTGTTCTTTGTTTTAACGCGTAGATATAAAATTCGGAAACCACTAAATGTTATGATTATCCTTATTTACAAATTTGACACAAATTACATTTAAAGTTCATTCAATTAGAGTAAGTAAAATGTTTGGAGGAAATGTTTAAATATCATTCTTACACAAGACTACTTAAAATTATTGTAAGCTAGATTTGGTGTCCAAATAAATTTGATGATTCGAAATAAGAAAGAACTCGAATCATATACTATAATCAGCATAAAATTAAATAAATATAAAATAGTTAACTCTTAAGTGTGAAACAAGTCATAATGGATGTTAAAGAATTTATATTTTCTTTTTAATATTTTTTCCTAACTCTTTAAATACCCCGCGTACTTGAATCGATGAATTGGCGTCGCCTAGTGGCGAAGTGTTCCATATCACGCACATAACATACAATTTTATATGAGAACTCAACATTTCTTCCCATTTATAACGTCACATAGTGGATTTTTTTTGTAATTTAAAAGGATTAGAATAATCAATTTACAAAAATGTAAAAACAGTTATAAGAATGATTGGATCCTTATATCCTACACCCTAAGGTGAGTATTGTTCATTTTTATTCTCATCATATAATAATTATATATATCATCATTTAATATATTTATTAATGGCATTAATTACTTATCATGGTCATTGATGAAATATTATTTATATTTTTAATTATGATAATGTCTAATGAAAAGTTATATCATGTATTGATCATTCGACCAATTACGCACAGCAAGAAATATAATTAAGAAGAAAATGAAGAAAGTTTTGTATAGAGCTCTTCATTAAAGTATAAGAGTCGATTCTTGTGCGTATAACTCGAAAATCAATAAGTCATTCAGTTCCTGCATAAAAACAAAACACTAATTGTTGACCTTATACCATATTGTATGAATTTTTCGTGTTTATTTTTTATAATTTTTTTAACAATATGAAACATTTTTGTTTTTATAATGTACATTGTCAGATGAGTATGAGTTTTAAGTGAATTTTTTAAACTTTAAGTTATCAAATGATTGAAGATTTGTTTTTTTTTTTTATTTTATTCAACAAAATTTTTAAGGAGAAGATAATAATATAGTTGTCATAAAAAATTGATCATGCTGATCATTGTCTGAGTAAAACAAGACTATTTTACTGAAAAGTATTAATGGAAAATAAGAAATTAATGCCTTAAATTTCAGTTAAATAATTTGTTTATGTCTAAAATTTTGTTTCTTTTTGAATTATTTATCAACGAATAATAATAATTTAAATTATTTATTTGTACAGACAAAATACTCATGAATTGGTTAACGTTTCAATAAATTTGTTTACAATCTTCGAATTCAACAAAATTAAGAATTGAGTTAACAGCAATAGAATGTAGGAGTGAAGATTTTTGGTAAGTAAAATATTGATCATATCTAAACTTGTATTTTCATTAGATAAATAAAAACAATAATATAATGATTAAATTTGTTTAAGATAATGGATAGTCATTCTGCAAGTACTGTTGCTATATTGAGCACGATTGGAGCTGCAACAGGTGCATTGTCAGCTGTTATTTTCTATGCTGTTTGTATAAGACGTCGGTTTCCTCTGTTTATACCTGGTGGTGGACCTTTAAATTGGTTTGAAAAAGACCTTCTGGAGCGAGCGAAGGAAACAGCAAAAGCATCAACAGAAAAGTTTGCTGAACTTGGAAAAGTTGCAAATATCCTTGGACGTGATCCAGTTAATAATGTAAAAGATGGAATATTTGATAATATCACTTGGCAACACAAAAATCAACCATTTGATACTATCTCAGAAACGGCAGGTAACAATACTTTATCCATTTTATTATAAAAAATGACTTTAATCTTGTAAATTATTTTCATTACTAGTAATTATTTATTTCTATTCAAAGCAGACAATGACGTACCAAAAACTCCTCTTACTCCTTTTACACCATCCCTTCTAGAAGATACGGTATTTTCATCAAATGAACGTATGGTTGTGGTTAAAGTACAACCAAAAATTTCTAATGGATCAACTTTAAGTAGTACTGATAGTGATTCAGGATACCGGAAAGTACGTTGTGTGATTTATTATTAATCACTGAAAAAGAAAAGTTGTTTTTTATACAAAATTCATTGAATATCCTACTTGATGTATTTAACTTTTTTCTGAGTGTATTATTGTAGAATACAATTTTTGAACGTTTTTGTGAAAAATACATTTATATTTGTTTTTAGCAATCATCATGGTCATCTTCTTCTTCACTAGATGAAAGCGGAGGTGAATTGCAACTGAGCTTATTTTACGATACTACTCGCGGTATTCTGTCCGTTAAATTAATTGAGGTAAGTGAATTTTATGCTTTCAATTCATTCTATTTTATTCTAATTTTTCTTTAATTAAAATTATTCTAATTAAATTATTGTATAACCTTCAAGGAACTTTCCGATCGATAGATTATTTTAAAACACTTTTTTGAAAAACTATAATTTTACTCAATTATATTGTTAATTCGATTTTACAATAATTGATTGTGTGAATGTGCAAATATCTGTGAGAATTTTTATCTAGCAATTGATCATAAGATCATAGTACAATCAAACTTTGTCAAATTATAAATGATTGACGTCAATGCCACCTAGAATTGATTAAATTCCTACTCAGTTTATTAAATTTTTCATATCAAACAAAAAACGTAAAATATTCCAAATTAGAACTGACGGCAATGCGCATGTCCCAAATCAGCAATACTCTACTACAGTTAGTTTCTTGCATACTTATTGTATTTTATTGATACCAATCAGCTGTAGATGTGCAAAATATCACTTTCGAGATATTTATTAAAAAGTTAATAAGTATTACTAATTGTTTATTGATATTGCTCAGAAGTTTCCTGTCTTTCCTATAATGTACTTTTTCAAACTTTAATAATAAGTAAATATTCAACTTAAACGAAAGTGAAGAAGAAACTTTATCAAGTGATACTCATATCATTAGTTTTCTAAAGAATTCCTCTCGATCGAAGTCAAAACATAAGTTATAAGTATAAAAATTATATATGAGGGTCAAGAAACAGTCTATTGAAACGAGAAATAAAAAAAAAAAAATAAAACGTCGTATGAGAGATCTATTGAATGGCATGGATAAAGCAATTACTACCGATGATCTTCTTGAAAGAGTGAGAAAAAGAAGAGAGCAACAACGAAAATATATGCGAAATCTACGAGCAGATCCGGCTTACAGTAAAATAGAAAATGAAAAAAATCGAATAAGAATGGCACAAAGGCGACTTAATGAAAAACTCAGATTGGAAGAAAATGAAAAGAATCTTGAACGTATGAGATGTAAGAGAAGGAACGGATCAGTTCAGAAGAGAAAAAGAAAGAACAATGGAAAAAAAAAAATAAAAGAAACAGTCAATCATGAAAATCCTGCAATAGTAAGTTAGATAATTAAGATAGAAAAACAAATTGGATGTATGAACTACAATTACTGATTAAAATTTTTTACAGAAGTTAGAAGAAGTTACCTTAGATTCAGAACAACAGCTGAATAATAATGAGAATTGAATTTATCATTAAAAATTAAATCAATTAAAGAACATTAGCACAATGATAAGTAGATATAATAATAAAAATAAGAATTGTTATGTTTTGAATTAATGAATACAGTTGTCGTTAGTTTCTTTAATATTGTGACTGATATTGAAAAACTGAAGTTAAAATAATTAAAAAATTATTTTCAATTACATAGTTAGCAAAATTCCATTTTGATAATAATTACTGATAATGATATCTAATGTATGAATGTATGGCTGTATTTAAATACGTTTGAATGAGTACTTTTTATTTATTAGAAAAAAAATGTATTTAAAATAACAATCTGTGTTCAATACATATTTTGTAATAGTTATTAATTTAATGAAGCAACAAATTATTTTATTTAAACAAATAAAATGATTTTAACTATTTGGAAAAACGAATTATAAGATAATTGAAATTAATAAATATTCGTGAAAACATATCCAAATTAAACCAGTGTCCAAGTTAAGTTAATCAGATCAATAAATAAATAGATATAAATAGAGTTCTAATACACTTTTTTTTAAATTGTAATAAATTATCAATTGTGAGTTTGATTAAATACTCTATTCTACTGATTCTATTTATGAATTGCTGCTTATGTCAGAGGTCATCATTTGCTATTTATCAGCAATGCCACTTGAATAGCACTATGAGTCGGAAAGTTCTAAATATAAAAGTAAACGTGATAAAAGCATCAATAATTATTTAATTTCCCAGGCTCGAGATCTCAAACCAAGAGAATTAAGTGGAAATGCTGATCCTTATGCAAAAATACGATTATTACCGGATCGAAGCAATACATTGCAAACTAAAGTACACAAGCGAACTTTAAATCCTAGTAAGTAGTAATAACAATTCTTGATCATTTTATTTCAGAACTGGCAAGGTTTTGGAATTTTTTTAATTTTTAAACAATTTCGTTTTAGTTTTTGATGAAGAATTTACATTTGAAGTTTCAACACTTCTTGGCAATACATTAGAAGTACTTCTATATGATTTTGAACCAGTATCTCAACATCGGGCACTGGGTTACGTCCATATACCTTTATCTTCTTACAATGAAACGAATCTTACTACTAATCCGTTAACATTAACGAGAATTATACGGAGATATGGAGCTGAAGGGAGTGTTTATCGTACAGATCCACTTGGAGAACTGATGGTATCATTGTGTTATGACACAGCTACCAATAGATTGACAGTAATTGTTATAAGAGCTATCAATCTTTTCACTGATCGGGAAGAAGCTAAAGGATCGGATACTTATGTAAAGGTAATAATGAATTGATAGGTGGTAAAAAATGGATTTTAATATGAAATCATTATTTTACAGGTAATCATTTTCAAAGATGGAAAAGCATTAAAGAAAAAACGATCAGTTATCTGTCATGACGCTCAAAGTCCTGTCTGGAATGATGTGCTAGTATTCGATTTTGGAGATAGTGAAATTCTGCCTATGAGCACGATAGAATTCTCAGTAATAAGAACGAGTGGCCAAGTTTTAGCTCGATGTCAAGTTTCTCGCAAGTGTCAGAAAGATCTTTTTCAAAGAGTATTATCGGGAGTGGGTGCCTCAGTTCAATGGATCCCATTGGCTCGAGACATACCTGAAGATTCTGTAGAAACTTAGCAAAGTACATGTACTGTAGATCAGTGACGTAAAGATATTGGAAAGATATTTTCACACTTTTCAACTGAAAAATGTAGGAATTGGTGTCTGTTTTGGTTTTGCTTTGAATTTAAATCAAAGTTCTTTCAGTATTCTAGATATTTTACCAAAGAGTTTGCATTTATTAATTGTTGTTTTGTACGTTGTAATGCACATATATTTTCAAAGTTTATTTAAATATTTGTTATTTTATTATGAAAATAATCAAAATAGAAATGATAGTAAATCTAATCATATAAATACCTCATTCACATGAAAGACTTATAAGGTTTCAATATTCAAATAATGAATAACAGTCAGATTATAAAGGACATCGGTGGAATTTTTCATTAATTGTAAGCGTAGCTTTTGATTGCAGAGTGGTTTTAACTTTACACAAATAACATTATTTTCATATCTTCACAATGGCATTAAATAAAATACTGCTTTCAAATTTACGTAAAAAAACGTTTATTTCAAATTTTTTTTTACATAATTTACCGATGTTTATTTTTATTAATCGAAGAGACCTGTAACAAAAATAAATAAGATATTAAAAACAAATGTAATATAACAATAATATAATGTTACTACTGAAAATATTTTGATATCATTTTAAAGCTACTCTACACAAATAAATTCAGTAGCTAATACATGTAATATGAATAATCATTTAAATTTAAAAATTAAATAAATAAATAAATCACAATTGGAATGAAAACATGACCAAAATATTAATATATATTTCATTTACCGAAGCCCATGTCCTCGTCACTCTCTTCTTCAGGTTCTTCCTTCTTTTTCTCTGCTTCTTTAGCAGGAGCTGCGTCTGAAGCAGCGGCGGCAGCAACGGGTGCTGAAAATGATAATTAATACATTAATATGTAATAAAATAATTTAAGTTAAGAAAAATTACAATCTTTACATTTAAAAAATTGTAGCAAGTAAGAAAATAAATCTATTTCATTTCAAACTAGATTCGATATTCCTTACTTTCATTAATTTTCTCATTTTTGCTGACCTTACCAGCTTCTGATAAACACTGGTATAGTGGATGAAATGAGGTAAGAAAACAAAAATTATGACTTAAAGTAGCTAAAGTGATAGTTGAAGAAGCTTTAATGACTTTTTAGTGAATTGAAAAGTCTTACCACCAGCTGCTGGAGCTGCTCCAACGCCAGATCCGATCTTGGTGATCAAATCTTTGATGTTGATACCTTCCAAAGCTTTTGCAAAAAGTCCTGGCCAATAAGGCTCAACATCAACATTGGCTGCTTTGAGAATTGTTTGAATTTTCTCACCCTATGAAAATTAATATCAGATTTTTATTTATTGTTTTGTGATGTAAATAATGCAGCATGAGTCAAACAGTTTTGAGGTTACTTACAGTGACAGCTACATCATCATCAGCGAGGATGAGTGCTGAGTAAACGCAAGCAAGTTCTGCCTTTGTCGACATTTTGTCTTTTATTATTTTTTATAAATTAGAGTAGATGATTTAAATTCAATGTGCAAGTCGCCGATTACGGCTTTACCTTATACAAGAACAAGCACACGGGTCACCTACTCGGTCACAAAAGAAGGAAAAATGAGGTTGGGATCGTCACATCGTCTGCCGGAAATTACAGCCGAGTTCAAATTGAATGATTCATTGTTTTTTAATCTACATTTTACGTCACTGAAACTATAGCACTGGAATCATTGCGCATAAATACTTTCACCAATGAGCTTGCGTTTTTAAAATACAACCACATAATTGGTTACAGGGTGATATTTATAAAAATTTCCGTTAGAATCTTGATTCTATTGGTTTAAATATACAAACAAATGTTTACGAACCAACTTTTAATTACGAACTAAAGACGTGATGAAGCAATAACTTGAATAACAAATTTTCAAATGACTAAACGATAAATTATTGAGACATTAGTAATAAACAAATGGTATAAAAAAGTATGATAATTGTTAATTTTAATTACTCGATCAAAAGTCGAACTATACATGGAAAGCACAGGTTATATCTATATCTATTAATGTATATTTTATTAATTCTTTTCTTGTGGCGCGACATGCACGAAGATCGATCAGTGTGTTCATTTACAACATTTCCAAGTGAGTGTTCGTCGGAGCGATAAGAGTGTTATAGTTTTGTCCATGAAAATGCAGTTTTTTTAAAAAATTTTAGATACAATAATGATTATTTATTAAGTGATAATGCATTGGCAGAACTAGTATGTGTTTAAATTTAAATTAACAATGACATTTAGTGTTATAAGTTTTGTTATGTAGTTGCTGCTTGTGAAGAGGCGGCGAATCGCGCGGCAGTCGCGTGCTAGGAGATTACTACCAAGTACGGGGGCGATAGAAATGGCGCGCAAATGTTGCGTGAGAAATTGCGAGTTAGATGGCCATGAAGTGCGTGCTGCAGGATTGCCACTTCATCGACTTCCCAAAGATCCTATTTTAAGAAGCAAGTGGTTAGAGAATGGTGGCTTCGAGCCGGATTTTACGCCGATACCCGGCCAATTTATTTGTCACAGGCACTTCCGAAAAGCAGATTACGAAAAAGTAAAAGGAACTAAACATAAATTTCATCTCAAGAAAGGTTCAGTTCCTTCCATTTTCGACAATTACAACGATCATCCCGGTATGTTGACCCGGTTTATGTATGATACCATTTTGTATGATGTTTTTACTTGTTCAATCGTCTTTTATCATAGTGACAATACATTATTTAACCTGTGTTTCAACACATTTCGACATATGGGTCGTCTTGGGCTTAAAGCAAACACATGACTATTATTCTCCATAAAGTATAGTTGTTTTCTACGTAACGTTACGATACGCACATGTACACATACAGCGTAGTTACGTGCATACCTTTACATTCTTAGAATACGATGATCTCACTGTGTAACTCTTCAATAGTGTGGTTTATTTAACGTTTGTTTACGGAGTATTTAATTAGTTACCGATTTCACTTTTACGTTTAATTAACAATGTCGGCTTTTTCAAATTTTTCATTTGATTGGGTCCATTTTAACTATAAGTAATTAAAAAATTTTTTAGAATAATATCTAGGAATTGCTCTTACTTGTTTTTTTTTTATTACAGACCCTGTAATTATGCCTATGAAGATGTCTGCAGTTTCTTATCCACAGGAAGATCTGGATCTTATTAAATCTAAAATTACGGATGCTGATAATGATTCTAATACAACCACTGAAGATATTAAGTGTGAATTTGATTCAGAAACGTTTGATTCAAGTGTTAATTCGTCGACCAATGACTGCATTGACTCATCGGAAGTGGTAGAAAGTGTGCAAAATGACAATGCCAAACACAACAATTGTGATAGTAACAATGACACTGAGAATAGTTTGAACAATGATATAACACTTGAAGAAAGTCAAGACAAAGGTGTAGAAAACGATGATGTCAAGAATTCTTCGCCACCTGTAGCATCAAGTAATTTAGTTGATGATAAAAAAAATGTTGAAAATGGAAATGCCTTAGTGACAGCTGAAAGTTTGGATAAAAAAGATACATCTCCAGATGGAAGTGGTACTACAAAAGTTGTTAATAAAAGTGGACTTAAATTTTATCCTGGTGCCAGATTAGAAGCTAAAGATTTTAATGAAAAATGGTAAATAACGTCACGTATTTTCATAAAAAATTACAATCATTGAGTAAATAGAAAATAACTTTGACTGTTTGTGTGCAATAGGTATGCAGCTCGAATTGTTGAAACTGATTGGGTTGAACGGGAAGTGTTGATACATTTTGATAAGTGGAGTTCAAGATTCGATGAATGGATACCAATGGACAGTTCAAGATTGAGAGTACTACAACTTTCAAAATCTAGGTATGTCTTTTTCAAGATATACAATAATTTTGTGAGTTATATTCAATTAACAATCGGGGATTTCAATGATTTATTGGAAAATAATGCATAGAATTTACAATGCTTTTAAAAAAATAAATAACTAATTTATACAGTTCACTCTGCTAAAAATAAATATAACGTCAATTTAATATAAAGAACTGTTGTCATTAAGAGTAGACGTTTTTAAACATTGTTTCTATTTTTTAACACATTCCCGCCAAAACTGATGAGCGTGTTTTAATAAATTTGAATAGACGCACACATTTTCACAGAACGTTCCAGGTATCTGTTACTTGGAAATTTATTGATCTTATAGAGTTTGTAACTTGGAAAAAGGTCGAGTATGCTGCGTAGTATTGACGTTGGCGGGAACGTGTTAACGAATTTTTATCATTAATAAGAATGTAAACGAACGTATTCATGAAAAATATTTTTTTGTCTTTGCAATAAGTGAACAAACGTGGACACCACCATCACAGTAAGTTCTTACAAAGACTATTTTGTTTTGATTTTATACACAGAAGTTGGGTTAAATTGTTATTTGAAATAGTTTGTTGTCAGTTTCTTTCGCTTAACCTTGACACGCAATGAGTGAATGTTGCATATGTAAATAAATATTATTTATTTATTTAATTATGGAAAAAACTTTGGTATTTTTAAAATCTTTGACTGTCATATATCATAGAATTCTATTTTTTATGAGTGTTTGTTAAATAATGTCAGTGTAGATTTGTTTGTTTACATTTTGAGGTTATTTCTACTACTACAGAGGTGAGAAAACGTGGCTCTTATCTCCAGGCATAATTTTTAGAGCTATTACTCCTGCAAGTAAAAGTGAGAGAGGTATAGGATTTTACTAGGTAGATCTTTTTGCTAGTACTCTGCAAAAGTCAAAGTTTGCCCACCCCTGTACTATTAGTAAGAACAAGCTGTGGTTTTCTTTTTTTTCTTCAATAAATTAATTCTGGGACTATCGAATTTTGCAAAATGTCATAAACATCTACAATATCAAGTAATACATGATTTAAAAAATTTCTAGTAAACAAATGAAAACGTCATTACAAAGAATTTATTCTAGTATCAATTTAATTTTTTCTTGAAAATTCGTGTTTGGCGAGAAATGAAAATGAAAAAAATTATAAAAAACAGTCAGAAGTTCATTAGAAATTAAGAAATAATAAATTAACATTTTCTTTCTCATAAATAAAAGAATATATAGGGAATTTTCATTAAAGATATACTAGTTTAGAGGTTAGTGAAAAATAGATTGCTCTATGCAATTAATTAAACATGAATTTTTACACATTTTTTGATACATCGATTACTTCATTAATTTTTAATTCAAAAACCACATTATTGTATGTACAAATGTTCGTATTGATTTAAAAAAGTTTTAAAATAGCGTTTACATAATTTTAATAATAATTATATAAACCAGTGTCCATGGACTATCTTTCTAATTTTTTTTTAATTTCTTGTGCATAAAAAACTAAATGAATGATCAACCAAATTTCAACTTCTTTCTATTGCTTTTATTAATTTCTATACAAATTTTTCTATTGCACCCATACCTTTAATCAATAGGTAGAACAGTTGATTTTCAAGCTACCGATTTTTGTAAAAAATATTTCTAAGTTTTTCTAATAATTTTCTATGACGTGTACAGTGATTCAAAAATGCGTGAATTCTCTGTGGGGGAGAGGATCCTTGCTACCTGGGCTGATGGCAGAAAATATCCAGCCAAAGTAAATGCAGTCTTGGGAAATGGTGAGTGTAACTTTATTTTATGTAAAAAAATACATACGTATAAATATATTGTGGTAACATGTTCATTAAATTCGCGGTTTATTGAGGATCTACTTATACAAGTTACTTATACATATATCCTCAGTGGCCTACAGCATACTATGTATGTGTATAATATGTTGCACTTACTTGACGTTTTCTCTTCTATTTAAGTCAACGTATCTACATCAACTAAACTCATATATTGTCATTTTCTCTTATACAGACAGGTACGATGTGCTTTTCGATGATGGATATGGGAAAATTGTGCGTTCATCAAAGATGTCGAAGATAGCAGCTACAACGAAAAAAGTAAGCTTTCCTCCAGTGAGGTTATGTTATTGTCATTTTTCTCAGTTGTTGTATGTCTTCATCATAAATGTATCCATTTTATATAAAAAATGCAACCAGTATAACGGTGAATAAATTCAAGATAAATATTTAAGTATTGTTTTACGTAAACAGAAATGAAATCCATTTTGATAAAAATACTCACGCATAAAGTACTTGAAAAATATCCATTTTTTATATCTGTTTAATGTAATTATGAGTTGACGTTTCGCTGGATACAATATGTAATTGTAAAAATGGATTAAAATAGGTTACAGAAAAATCCATGGAGAAAGAGTCTTATATAGGAAGCAAACAAGAAAGAAGAGATAAAAAGAGAAAACATACAGTAATGGAACTATTTCAACATAAGAGAAGAGCAAAAAGTGATGGTGAAAAAATGAAGAAAGAGGAAAATAGTAATAGTGATGGAACCGAGCATGTTAATACTGAAAATACTGACAATCATGAAGCTAATAATAGTTTATCTACTGAAGCATATGGTGGCGATGATTCAGGTATGAAAATATTTATTAAAATCAATAATTTTACGTTTAAAACTTTTTATTAATAATTAAAATGATGAAAATTTAGGTCCAGAGTGGGTTGATGGAGAACCAAAAGGCACAGAATCATTTGTTGTTGATGGAAATGATGGAATAAGACGTTCTATAATAATTCAAGACAAAAAATTATCGCCAGAATGGCAAAAACATTTTATCCAAAGGAAAACCGGCAATTCCGCTGGCAAGTGGGATGTTGTTTTTCTTCATAAAGTAACAGGAAGAAAATTCCGTACACGAAATGATCTTAAAGTTTTCTTTGAAAGTCAAGGTCAGCCGGATTTTGATCTTGAATCATTTGACTTCTGCGTTCATCGAAGAAGGAGGTCGAAACAAAAATTAAAGGCAGAAACATCAGGAGAAGCTCAAAAAAAGATTAAAACGATTCTACCAAAAAATAAAATGACTCCAGCTACCGAGAATTTATTGTTAATTCCAACATCAGTCTATCCAGTTCCTATAACATCTACGAGTACTCCAGCTCCAGAAGACAATGGTAAATTTTAGTTATTAGATAATTTTAGACTTCATGTAGACATTTTTCAAACCATTTTTTAATTTCATTTCATCCATTGTTTTACCGCTAACATTGGTAGGAACCATTTATTGTAAGTTTATTTATCATTAATTTAATTAGTTGATAAATATTACTCATAAAAATTAATTCATTTTTATTCATAGCGGTTTTCATTGGTGGATTGCGCGTCGAAATGGAGGACAGTGCTTATAAATGCCCTAAGGAAGGATGTAACAAAACCTTTCGTAAAGAAAATCTTTTACAAATGCACATAAAACATTACCATCCAGAGTTCTCCAAATATTTGGGATCAACCCCTAATGTCGCAGATTTAGCCTACGCTCGTACTATTGGAGAGCCAGTGTTGGATGTTACTCCAAGAAAATCAATAAATAGTCACACAGAAAAGATAACGAAATTTGACAAAAAGAAAATGGGACAAGATAAAATTTTATCTTCACAACTGACTAATTCGACTGTTAATACCGCTGATGTGTCTTCTCCTTTGTCATCTGGTGTTAATGTTGATACGCATACAGCAGATCAGATAAGTGGGTTGAAAGAAGAAACCAAATTTGATATTGGATCAGTAGATTCTAATGTTAGTTTAGATGGTGATGATGAAATTGGCAGAAAATCTGAAAGTATCTCCGCCATGTCACCTGGATCTCTATTTGATCTAAAAATAAAAGAGGAAAGAACTCAAACTGGAATTAAAACTTTACTTCCTTTGAGATCAGCTTCTTCGACAGATTCACAGAAAACACTTGATAAATTGAAATCTATCGATGATGCAATACGATCAGAAAAAAGTAAAGGCCAACGAAAACGTCAGTTGTCAGAATATAGTTCTGATACTTCAGTTAAAAGCAAAAGAAGACATGGTAAATTCATTGTTTATATCTATCATACGGATTACTAACATTAAATTTTGATTAGCAAATTATTCTGAGTCAATCATTCTGAGCAATTCAGCTTTACATCAATTTATTTTTATCATCATTTTTGCCAATAATTTATTCTCATTCTGATATTGTATTATATAAGATTTATTCACGTTATGTCACACAAAATATTCGGAATATAGGTCAAAGATTTAAATTAAATTCCATGTCTTTAGATTTTCGTTTTATTATAATTGAAAATAAATTCCATTTTCTAATAATATAATACAAACCTTAACAATAGATTACGTCATTTGGCTAACAATATTCAAAATATTGCTTTGTAATTATAAAAAATCGATTGATATATTGTTTGAAGCAAAATAATGAGCTATAATACTTTAGTTAAAATAACAATTTATCACAGATTTGAAGGTTTTATTTTCATTTTTGTCGTCATTTACATAATCTCGTCAACAAATTTATTTATTCATCATTATAGGCGTGAAAGAACTAGATGATTATGCCGATCTAGATGACAGTACTATGGATACTGAAGGACCTGTCACTTATGTATACAGGTTCAGTCGTCGAAAGAGCGATGAAAACAGTCAGAGTGGTAGGTTTTTTGATAAATGAGCTTAAGTCACTTTGCTCTTTATTTATGAATTATGTTTGCTGTTCTTAAACTTGTAGTTTATTTACCAAGACCATTATTATTATTTATATTATTCTATAGGTCAATTAAATGATACATTTTCTGGAAAAAGTGGTACTTCGAAGATCAAAGATGCTAGCATTGATCACGAAGGTACATTTTTATTGTGATACGCCAAAATAGACCGAAGTTTTAGTATAAATTCTATTCTGTTTTACAACTGAAATCACTCGTGCCTTAGAAAATATGGAACATTTTTTATTTAATACTTGATAACATTAAATATATTTTGAATTAACAGATGGAGAAGGTGTTATGATGGTGATAAATGGTGAACTGGTGAAGGTAGAACAATTACGGCGTGAAGAAATAATAAATTGTACCTGTGGTTTTATGGAAGAAGATGGACTCATGATTCAATGCGATTTATGTCTCTGTTGGCAACATGGTCATTGCAACGCTATTGAAAGAGAGAAAGATGTTCCTGAAAAATATATTTGTTACATTTGTCGACATCCGTTTCGCCAAAGGTCATCTAAAAAATATACACATGATCAGGATTGGATTAAAGAAGGCAAATTACAAAGGTATCTTTACATTTTAGTTATCACTGGTTTTTCAGTCAATTACTATTTATTACTATGAATATTTTTAGCTTGTCAAAACGTACTAAAAATCAAGCTGCTATAAATAAACGCATGGCGATGCTGAAAAGATCATATGACTTAGTAGGTGCATTACTCGAAATTCGTCAAATCCTTCATAGTTTGCGAGTCAAGATAAATGTAGCACAGTAAGTATTTTTAATGATATTTTTAGTTCTACAAAATACTGGAGAAAGCTTTGTTTATGACACTTTAATGTAGTTTTAAATCGATCTTTTAATTTATTCAAGAGTCTGATACACAGTTTAAAATAAAATAATTTATATCTTTTCTGCAAGTAATTTATTAGTATGATTTAAGTTAAAGCCAACATTTTGTATACGCTACATTATGAGTTAATAACATGGTCATAAAATACTGAGGGAGCTGATTTAATTTCCAGGAAAAAAGACCACCCGAAACTCTATTTATGGGCGAAGCATTGGGAAAAATCGGAAATACCCGCACCTCAGAAAGAACCTGTACCAGTAATGGAGGTTATGAAGTTAGAGCCCAAGCAGGAAGAGTCTAAGACTGATGTTCATGCTGGCTCGAACTCTGAAATTTCTGTGGAAAAGAAGGAAATGACTGAAGGTGATTCAATCAATTCCGACACAGAATTGATGAAAATTTTAGAAGAAGACAACACTACTATAGATGAATCAAAGAATATTAAAAAAGATACTCAAGAAACAGATACCGAAAATGATAAAACTGTAGAAGAAACTTCAGTAAAGCCTATTTCTGAACAAGAGAATACTGTTAAATCTGAATCTATTAGTGAAACTGATAAAGATGTAACTGAACCAGAATTTGATGGAACATTACAAACGGAATCCAATGATGTAGCTGTAAAGAATGAAGATGAACAGTATATTAAAGAAGAATTAAAATCACCTTCGCAAGAACCATCAGTGCCTTTACAACCTGTTATTCCAGAGCCGGAAGCTCCTATTGATCCAGCTGAATGTCGTTTACGATTATTAGAACACATTGAGCACTTTCAAAATCATATTGACTCCCGTTTAACGACTATCGAAGCTCAAGTTAGTGCTTTAGAAGCTATAGATCCGGACGATGCTGCATCGTTTTATGCTGTTGAGCCTCGAACGAAAGAAACAATTCAAATGTTACTTCGAGATCTTAGTACAATAAGAAAACTTGCTTCTTTGTGTTGAGTTAATGATAGGACTTTGAAATCAATCATTATTTTCAATAATACTATTCATTTAGAATTATATAAATATATACTTGTATATTCTTTATTACTTAGATATTTTCAACTTAGTATTTATAAGTTAAATCTAGGTGAAAGAAAAATGGAAATTATTTTGTCTTTGATATATGATTCAATCATCATAATTATAAGCATATTCTTTTGTACATTTAATATCGCCTTTTTAATAACTCAGGTTAATGTAGTCTGGTACGTGATGTAAATATAAATTACAAAAAGACTTTTGGGGATTTTTAGATTTATGTTAAATTGTAGTCCCGATTAAATCGAAGCATTTTTTATTGGATTTCAATTTAAATTTATTTTTTAGTAATTTTTTAAATTATGTAATTATTATTTTAAATAAATATTAAAAAAAAAAATTTGCAAAATAAAATGATGAAAAAAATCTAAATATATTTAAGCTTGGATATTTATAATTTTTTTACGTAGGTAAAAACTCATCTGATGTTGTTATATGATTAAAAAATATTTACAATTTTATTGTACTATAAATAAATATTAAGTCAACATTGTAAAATAATTTGTTTGGAGATAAAGCTTAGTTTTAAAGTTATATGGGAAACTATGTTAATTATAACCCACACAAATAAGTACTAAAAATAACAAGGCATAATTTAAATAATTATGTAATAGAAATTTCGTATCTATGTACATAAGCTAAACCATCAGGTTCATTAATTAATGAAAAATAATTTTGCTTAATTTTTCGAAGTTGATAATAAATTGTAAATTGTACTATATACGTTTAATTATATTAATTTTGTAGAATAGTAATTATCTGCAAGAATTTTTTTCGAGGTTTAGAGAAACATTTTTCACGTCAAATACCTTACTAGCGATATCATCTATCCAGACTGATTTATTACCTTAATCCTTTGTTATTGTTTCGTATCTTCGTGTCTCTTTCGTAACCTAGTATAGTTCGTGGAAAATTTTTTATATGTACACTAAAATGTCTTACTATGGTCTCGACTTAAAGTTTATTTTCTGTCTAGTAGTCTAGATAAATTCGTAGAAATAACTCCAAATTTCATAGAACTTGATAAAATGAGTAATCTATTCCTTCTCAATATTTTGACTTCTATTCATTTTAAATGCTTGTTTAATTTATTCTAATGCTCGCTGATTTTCAAAGTGTTGGCTAAAAAAATGTGGCAAGTTTTCTTATGTTCTTTTTTGTTAAATAAAAACAAGCTTTAATTTGCTATTCATTATTCCATTATATTAATTATAGATAAGTTAAATCTATATCCTGCCTACTTTTAAAGACATAATGATATAAATTTGTCTGACTTTTCTCACTGATAATACATTAATTATCAAGCATGCTATGAGCCTGGTTTACCTTCTACCCTTTCTAATTTAACCAGCCACCCCCTCAATTATCGATCTGCTTCAGTTTCTACGGTAAACTTGGGTACGATTTGACGGGGTGAATTACTTTTATCTATAAAAATATCTAGTAGATACTTATTTTTATATTACATATGTAATCTACAAGTGTTATAAGATATATCTTATATCGCATAAATACTGCAACTCTACGTATTCTTAAAGTTGAACAACCGGTAAAAAATGATGTAAACAAAATGTATATTTTAAAAGCAGTGACTCATTTAGAAATGCAGACATTGATGATGCACGATCTTTCACACCCATATTATCTCTTATACCAGTCTTTCAGGCGATTTTTTTATAAATAATTGTTGCATTTGTGTGATTTTATTTCACACAAATTTTAGAAACATGACTTTTCTATTGCGAAGTTAAATAAATAAACACGACTTTTTTTACTTAATAGATTTGATCACGAAAGTAGTTCTTGAAATTTATGAATGCAAGTTAGGACGCCTTGAATTGTTGAAGACTTGAATACAACGATGCATTTTTATGAGCTTTTATTTTACAAATACTACATACATTACGAAAAAAAAACCTTTATGTAAACATATGTTACTTTATTTCTTCATTTAATTCATGATTAGTAATGATTATTATTCTTAAACAAGTTGTTGAACATTTTGATGTTTGTCATTACATAGTGATTTTTTTCTCGTACAAAATCCATAAAACTAACTAAATCGACGTGAATTGAATTTTATTGTTATTGTCTAAACGTGACGTTAAGTTATCTAGCTTACAACTAAACTTAGATTGAAATCTAGGAATTAATTAAGTTAAATTTTTAATTCAATAAATTTAACTATTTTAGTTTATAAAAAGTTATCTTTATTAGTAAGAAGTTGATGCGAGTTCGAAATAATTGTTTGGATAAGTAGTAAAGTCTAGAAACAGTCAGACATGAGAGTATGTAATTAAATTGTCAGAGTTATTTTAATCCATTTATAAAGCAAATGGAACTGTTCCTGAAATGGTTTAATTAAACTGTAACATATTAATTAACTGTTTTACTATTTATTTAGATCCATATAAGTGAATATTTTACGTTGATAAAAGTGGATTAAGAAAATTAAACTAAGTATTTAAATGATTTTCCGTTATAGATAATTATTTTATTTCAAGAATATTTTTATTCACTAAATTGTTATTGAAAATTATTTTTCTATTACATTCTTTCATCCAGAAGTAATTTTTAGTCGTTACCAAAAATTCAATAATCATTTTGTTCCATCAAATTTAAGAAAATGTGTACAAAAATCGTTGAAACTTCTAAAGTATTCTAAAAAAAAATTCTATTTCAAAAGCTAAAGAGCTAAAGTATTAAAGAAAAAAGGTCTTAAGACCTTTCCTTCTCATTTGATGTGAACGGATCAAAACTGACCTTCTTCTACGTTAAGAAGTTTCTCAAATAAAGTAGATAATCAAAAATCGATATAAAAAAATATTATTAAACCAATCAATATAGAATTTAATTGGAAATTGTGACCTCAAATGCTTCGGACAGAGGAAAAAAACATTTATACACATTCAATATTATTTGTCATCTATAAACAGTTCAACTATTGAACTTTGACATTTCTTTTATATGACGTCGATGGCCCTAAATGAACCATTGAGGCATAGTAAACGAGCAAAAAGGTAATTATGGTCAACATAATAAGCCTATAAAGATAAAAAAGTTTTATTGACGCAAGATGAATGTGTAAATTATAAAGCCTTTTTCGAATGTCATTAAAAAGCTAATTAATGCAGAAAGTAGGATATGGAGTTGAAATTGCTATAGAAACCGTGTGTTTGTAAATACAAGAGATCCTCTTTGACGTAAACCCCTGAAGCATCAGTTTCACTGGTATGTATCAAAGTATCATTCTCGTTTACTCCTTCTCTTTATTCCTCTGTTAAAGTTGTGTCGTTAAATTGTTGTTATATGTAATCTTGATAGTGTAAATTATAATCTACAAAGCTAACAAATATTTCGCTGGTTGAGAAAAGGGTAAGATAACAGATACAAATGGATGAAGATTATTTTTGAATTAATGGGAGGACAAAAGATTTATTGAATTTTTAGATGAATTATTTTCAGAATTTGACTCTGGTAATTCAATGTTGTTTTCATTTTCATAATTTATTTTTAAAACTAAATTGAATGAGAAAATTTTAAAAAATATCCAAAATTTAAACTTCAAAGCATGAACAAAATTAAAAGTTCTAGATTATTTATAGCAGATAAATTTTTTAAAAATCCTTTTTAAAAATTTCAGAATTTAATTTCTTTCCCGTTTTAATGAGCAGACAACTTTGAATAATTTTTATCAACTTTAACTGACTTTAATTTTAATTTATCATATCTTTTAGCCATAAATGTTGTTGAAATTATTTAGCTTTTTCATTTTATCTTTGAAACTTACATCAGACTGTAAAATTAATTTGCACAAAGTACTTTGAAAAATAATTGCTGACTTATCCCAAGGAAAGCTAGAATGTACATTTAACTTGATATTTTTAAATGTGTCATATATAATTATCTGCAATGCATTTTTGTTGCCAGCTAGAGTGCTAGACATATCTGATGATAAGCAGAGAAAGCTGAGTGAAATAGTAATATTAGTATGTAGAATAAACTTACAACTACGCATCTATCTTGCTGTGTAATTTCTTTTATAGATATTTTTCTGAGACATCAAATATGATAAATTCCCTTTGGTTCCATATGAATAAACTTTCTTATCCATAGCCCATGGTAACGATATTTCAGTGTAATAAATAATTTTTTAACATACGAGATGATGATGAATTCCCTCAAAAAGTTACATCAATTTAAATTTTTTTCATAGTTAGATTCTGCTTTTAATTTTATCTAAATAATAATGTTCCTTTTTCTAAATATTTCCTGGATGTACTCTAGATACTCTAGATAAATGTAACATCATTTTTATATAACACATGAACACAGTTTATGTATGAAACAAAAAAAAATATCATACCAATTCCATGATAAAAATAATAAGAATCTTTTACAACGATAAGAAATTGTAATTCTCCAGTCAAATTAAATGATATTAAATAAAAGGTAGATCAATTTGCCCACTTCAAGGTTAGTACTGTTCTGAGAGGTTAAATTTTTTCCTGCAATTTTAAAAAATAGAGCACATAAATAATAAACTTCCAACTTTCCATGAAAAATAGTCTTGAAAAATGCAATAAATACTACCAAAAATATTACACTTCACGACAGAAAATCCAAGCATAAATCGACCGATAAATAAATTGAACATTTTTTGTAACTTGGATTAACTACCTTCATGAATTATTACATCAACTGGTTAAAATTACAACTATGACTGGAACAAACTGCTACTCAAAAACAGTTATAACCAATTCTGTATACGTTAAAAAATGAATATAAAAAGTAAAAGAAATGTTTTGTTGTTCTAAATGCACTTGATATACTAATATACTTTCAGATAGTAATCCTGACCTATTCCAACAGACCTACATCCGTAGGCAAACCACACAGGACGTAGTTAATTTAGATGTCAATTCTGATCAAACATTGTCGAACGCCAAGAATAGGTTTTTACATGATATTAACTTACTTAAAATTAACAATAAAAAATAAAATGCTCATCACATAAGGTGGGCTTAAGTATAACCGGAAATGGGGGAAGTTTGGATAATTGTTATAATAGCCATGATTGATATTTAAATGCACCGCATTTTTGCATAAAATATCATTCTATTGTGTAAAATAACAACATGTGTCGTGTCTTGCCATTATTTTTATTGTTGTTCATATGATTATTACTTTTATCATAGCTTTTTATATAATGTATTACATAATTATAGTACGTAGTTTATGATAAATTTTATCGACAGTGTTTCAACTCATTCCATCTGTCGATATGTAATACGCTGAAAAAATTATCACAAGTTTTCAAGCCATGAGCATTCAGAAATAAAAGTGGTTATTATTATATAGGGAGTGTAATCATTGAATGAAGTGTGGCTTTATAATAAAAAAAATGTTCACGTAAAGTATCATATAAAAGAACCATATAAAAGTCTTCACGAGGTTCTATTCATGCAATATTCATGTGGGGTTTGCACATTATGAACTTCATGTGGAATTGTTTGATATTATACTCAACGTTATAATGTAGTATGTTATGGTGTTGCTGAATGAAGTCAAAATTAAAAATAATATCTCTGTTCTTTTGCAATCAGAAGATATTCTTCCATAAATTTATTCATAATATAATTCAATAATTTTTAATCACCTACACTTTATCATAAATTTATCAATTAATGATGCTTTATAAATAAGCAATAATTTTTTTTATATTAAAATAATTCTTTTGTACTAAAACAATAAAATATGTACCTCTGTTTTTTATTCAGAAGGTATTTTTATTTTTAATAATTTCGATTTAGCAAAGGTTCAAGAAGATAACATTTTATTTACAAAATACTGATAGATTTACATTGTTTAATTACTGGTTTTCCTTGTAATTGTCGTTTTTTTTTTTTTTTTAAGAAAGTATTAAAATGTTTTTCTTAGTCTATAAATTACACGTTTTACCATTACAGATTCACAATTCATTTATCTTCCAATGCCTTCATCCAATTCAATTATGAAGGCAATAAAAAATGATGATTTCAATATACACGTGTTGATTCTAGAAATAACGGTACTCTAAATTTACATACTTAATTAAAATATGCAATCAACAAAATTCAATAGCATGAAATCATTTAATTTCTACTAACAACATAGCTAATAAAAATTATCTATATCTGCTTAAATAGGTCACAAATTAAAAGGAATGATTTAAAAATCAAAGATGCTTTATTTCTTAATAGCATATTTCCAGAATATTTACCCAGTGTTACTAGTTTTATCTATTATTGCTAAATAAATATTACTTCTATCTCAGTAAATATCAAGTACATAACATTATTTAAATATGGATATAATTTAGCATAAATTATTTTTTTCATTGAAGTCAAAGTGAAGTCAAGCATCACAAAAACACAACTTCAATCTTTGCTTCAGTCCTGCTCAATAACAGAACAAGAAACCAGACAGTCAATGGAGTCCTTCATTCCCATTTTATTCTACTGTTGAAATTCTAGGTTGTTTGACCTCAATCAAATTAGATTAAAGTGATTTTAAAGGTCTATAATATTATTATCAATACTTGGATGTATTATATGTAGCTTAATCTACCAGGAAAAGATTTTATCTGCTGATCATAAATTTTCCAATTGAATGTATTGTTCAACACCTGACTAATTCTTTGTCTAAAAGGCCACTGACTTATCAGAAATCTTGGATCACAATATGGCATACCAAAATGTTGAGCACCACTGGATGAAAGATTTAACGCCTGGAGGTTCTGCATGCATGAAAAGGTCCAGCTAAACTTGTTTTTATTTTCTATGTTACGGATTTCGGTTTTCTAAAGCTTAATAAGTACCACTCACTCCAGAAAAGTAGGTTGATAATTACCAGTCAACTGAACTATATAACTGAAAATAATTCAATCATTTTTTCAGTTGTTGGGTTTTTATGCAAAGTTATTGTTATCTGATCCAACAATTTTTGTTATCTATTTTATTGTTACTGGTGAAATGATGTAATACTTTTTTAAATATTTAAATAGTTAGCATGGTTTCAAACAATGGTGAGCTGGAACAATTGGACAAATTAATTGATAACAATGGAGATAGAATCAGTAAAACAGGTTGGTGAAGTTTGATAAAGTTAACTCCTACAGTTCATAGCTAACTCATATTTTTGAAGATGGATTAAAAAAATAATAATGAACAATTTGAATTTATAATAATTTTTTTATTATTTTTTATCAATACTTCAAATGAAGGACATAACACTTCTGTTCTCAAGGCCTCATATATTCCCAAGTAATTTTAATAAAGTTATCTTTTTATTTTGATATTAAACAAAAACTCGTTACTAACACCTCAAATAAATAATTGCTAAAATGTGACTCCAAAAAAATTATACAATTATTTTGACAAAGAGCAGACGACATGAAAGTAAAATTTACAACTAATTCCTCGAATTCCCTTAATTAGAAAATTTTCTTCGAAAAGAAGAACTGCAGATCCGACCTAATGTACAGAGTCTATTATTTTTCGCTTATGACTAACTTATATAAGTTTTGACTAATTCTATAAATATATGACTTTCGGAACTCTTTCTTGTCGCATCATTTTATTTTAGTAAAACAACTCTGATGACATTTTTATTGACCTCGCTGTGAGATGTAATATCCCAAGCTTGACATTATTGAAGTAAATCTTCATAATTTGGCATATATATGTACATCTGCTCATCCACTATGTCTATTCACATATGTATGAAACTGGCTATTCGTTTTTATTTTAAAATTCATCATAATAGACATATCAAAATCATATCCCAAATATTCTTTGTCATGATCTTACTGATAATTATCTCATGTCAATATGTAATATGTTCACACCAAAAAAGGAGTATTATCTTCTCGCATATCTCAAAACGGTACATACATATGTAAATAACTAATAATTTTAAAATGACTCAATTTGAAAAAAAAGAAGCTACTGTTGGATGGTTCTTCAAATATAATATTCGTCATTGACAGATTGTTATGTAGTCAAGCACATTATCATGTTATATGTTTATTGGTAAACTGCAATGACTTTTGAGTCATTTATATAAACAGTTTAATGACTCGTGAACCAAAAAGTGCAAATGGAATGAACACAAACGTTAAATCACTCTTGAGAGCAACAGACATACACATGTACAAGTGATAAGGACATTTTGATAAATTTAAATATAAAAATGTGTATGAAGATTAGATTAGACAATGAATATTGAGACAAACAAGAGAAGAGACGATGCTATCCTTACTTCGAAGCAAGTTGGGGTCGCTGGCATGACATTGACCCTGGCATTGATCTGAAGAGCAGAGCAACATACGCCGCAACATTGGTGTGTAAGCAGTTGTGACTAGAGGGCGGAGGGTCGACCTTGAAGCGACCTCAACCAAGGTCGCAGACGTCGACGTCACTCCTCTACTGCCCCACGCGTCTCTTTATATTAACGATTTATTTCTTTTCTCTATTCTTTTTTCCCACTCTTACAATGAGCAAATCTACTACTACTAAACTACTCTTTCTGCATGATTTCTCCGTCCTTATCTAAATTTACACTTCCTTTTTTTCATCTAGTTTACGTTTGATTACACACTGACGTACTATCAACGTAGTACAAAAATGCAAATTACACGAGAGATTGAGAACGAAGTTTTCAGTTCTGGGTTAAGTTCAATTATGTATGCAAAATTAAATATGAAGGTAAATTATTTATTCTAATTATGTATATCGCTACGTTTAATCAAGCTTGGTATTTACATTTAATATGTATCTTGATGTACTTTTGATTTATTATTATTTAAATATGATTTGTCATGTTTATGAGTTTCATTTATTTTTTTAAATTTCATTATTAATTATAAATTTTCAAGTTATTGCATGACTTCATTTTATGATTATTAATGAAACCATTCAATATTGTTTATAGGTAATTTTTTTTTTAAATAATTGTTTTTTTTTTGCAGCTAATATTCAAATACTTCTATATATGAAATTCTTGTTTTAATAAAAAATGAAAAAAATGCATGGTAAAGTATTCTCAGAAATTCCTGCGAATTTTCTAAATTAAAATTATGAATAGAGTTCAGCAGAGAGTTGCTCATTCACACGTTTTGAAATATCCTGGAATGATATTAAAGAAAGTCAA
Organism: Chelonus formosanus; assembly: GCA_028641665.1. Classification (NCBI taxonomy): domain Eukaryota; kingdom Metazoa; phylum Arthropoda; class Insecta; order Hymenoptera; family Braconidae; genus Chelonus; species Chelonus formosanus. The sequence goes on from CM054004.1 coordinate 19,392,197, forward strand.
GTAATTTGGGTAAGTAATTAAATCGGACTACTGTAGGTGTACTTCACACTTTGGATATTAGAAAAGTTTGTTCAACTCTTATTATAATATTGCATTGTAATACAAGAAGTAAATAAAATTAAAGAGAAGTAAAATGTAAAGAAATGAATTTTTACTACGAAGAAAACTTGAACGAGGATTAAAATTAACAAGGATAAATATTAACATTCAATTTATAACTGGAGATTTTATTCTTTTCAATCTAAGAATCTTAGGTATTGAATGCTTGTCTGTATTTGGCCATCATTACTGGAGGTTTATAATTATTTCTATTATGCCTTTTGAAATACGGAAGCCCTTTCATAAATTGGTCGTTAATATTTGCCTCGGTGTTAATTTTAGCTCGGGTCGTACATAATGGCCCGAACTTCCATTCACAACAAATTGTCTAAATTATACTATTTTTCTTTGACCTTCTTCTCGTGGTAAAACATTAACTAAAAATTTTTCAACAATCATCTCATAAAACCACAGTGCATTAAATAACTGTTTGAATACATTTTTTTTAAAAAGAATTCATTAAAAATTCAACTAAGAATTCGGAAAATTTGATAAAAAATTATAAATAAAACTTAAAAATAGATTTAGAATCATCTGAGTCCTGTTTCGAAACATGAAAAATTGCTTTAAAGATACTTTAAAATAAACTTTTTACAAAAAATTGCTTTTCTGCTTCAACTTCCCAACGAATACAATATTTCTTTAATCCCCCATAGCGCTTTTATACTTTTGTATATTTTAAAGGAAGTTTTTTTTTTTTTTTAATTGGAGCATGTGTATAAGTAATAAATTTACGACAATATTGACATAATTAATATAAATAAGAATTATTTGCAATCTTCAATATCAATTTAACCCCTCACTTCAATTAGATAATCTAAATGGAGATTATCTTAACAATAATATTGTTATTTCATTTCAGTTTACCATCAAAACACTAACAAAATACTCGCAATAGTATTTATAATCTTATTAGATTTGAAACTTTGCCAAATATAAACAAAACATGATAATAAGAATTTACGTAATAACAATATGATGGCTGTTTTAGAACTTAAATATTTAATCCTCAAGTCATATTTCTTGAGATATCGTTACACGTACACTGTTTAGTTATAAGATGATCATTCACGTAAACATTGTGAAACTTGGTAGCTTTTGAAGATATCAAGAAAGGGGATCGTAATACAGAAAAGGAAAATTCCCATTTTCGTTGGAATCCATTTATTATCAGAATGAAAAATCTAACAAAGGGCTTTTAGAAAAGTGTGTTAAATTGTCAGAAGTGGGATCGAACGAACGCTCGTAAAAAAAATGGACTAAGATCTGAATGTAACGTATGCTTAGATTTTATTATAACCGTTCAGCTTTTCTGATAAATTTCATCATCTTTCCTAGAATTATTCAACAAATAAATGCATGTATTTACTTATTTTATTAATATGGATAGTATCTTTTAAGAGTCATCAATACCTGCCAGATGAAAAAAGGTGGCATAGAAGAAAGGTCATGTGAAATTTTACTTCAAAGCATTTCAAATCCTGCGGTACATCGACTGAATAAGTTATAAATATTTTTGACTTTCCGCAATTTCCAGAAAAATAGGGGCGAGTGGTTATTATTGTGATGGGTGTGAAAATTTAACGGTAACTTTTTGTCAGTATTTTTTTTACTTTGAATCATTCAGGTAGTTTTCTCAAGAATATTTACATGTGTGACTTCCACTACACACATTGACGTGAGTACCAATATATTTTTTGATATCGTGAGAATAATTTGACAGATTTTGTTCATACTTCACTCCAATTGAATGAATTGAAGAATTTTTATTAGTTATAAAGCATTATTAATCAATATCATTGAGTGTTCTGCCTTTTTCACTGAAAAATAAAATTGTTAATTTTAAATTTATTTTTTTTTTTGTATATATAAATAAATTTATTTGTACAATAAATTCAATTGAAATATTTTTTAAACTCACATACAACTAAGTCGATAAAACGTGTCAAAAGTTATTTTTCCTCAAATCTGTCTAATTATTTTTTATTTACACTCTTCCAAAATTCTTGTAGCATAAATTTTATCATAAATGCTTGTAAAAAAATATTTCTTGAGGTAACTTTTAAATCCAGTCCAACTTTTTAGTCTTTCATTCGTTTCATCTTTTAATCTAAACAAATAAAATTGATGTATAATTAATTAAATTTTCATTATCTTATCATCTGACGGCTACGATAGAAGAATTAAAAAAAAGATTAGAATTAACTGTCTATTTAACTGAAAGACAAAAAAAGATGTGTCAAAATTGATAAGGTTTTATGGAAGTCACTTTAGCTACAAATTTAGAATATTTTTCAAGTTATGAATTACTGTGCAAGGGAAAAAATAATTATGATATATCTAAAGCAATAATTAACATGCCCCAGTATGAAATATTAAGCATTAATTGATTATATTTTTGATTATTACTTATTTCTGTGAAATAAGTATAAGGAAAATATACTATATCAAATAATAAAATCTACAGTCACCATTTATCTTTGTGTTTATCATCATTTTCATGCATAAAATGTTCTGATATTTTATCAAAGGCGTGTATACTTATAGTAATATTTTTTCAGCTTAGAATTTATCTGAATGAAAATCTTGATGGGCTCTTTCGAATATAAGCGACCAAATTTTCTCATATCCATCAGTGAATAAACTTACTGATATATTCTAGTTTTTTTTTTATATCAACAGCATTATCAATTCGAAACATCGTCATGTTCAAAGATGCATTCTGATGGCCTTATATTGCACAAAGTTAAAACTATGGTCAAAAACTTTTAGATGCTTTTGATTTTTATTTATCCAAACATTTTTATCCATAATTGCAATATATTAAACTTATAAAAAAAATTAATTTGTAGTGTAAGTTATTGTTAATAATTATTTATAATTATCTGATAAAATGATAACTATAATTTATGAATAAATAAAACATTTTATCATAACTTGAAATATTATTATTATTTTGACCAACAGACACTTTAGCACTTTAAAATATTGATCTATTTTAAGGTATACTTAAGTTGCTGATTCCAAAAATCGTATTAAGTATTTTCGATCTGCTTCTATAAAATCGCAGTTTGTTTTTATTAAATCATCTCTTCATTTATAATGGAATAAAAAATTATTTTTAATCATACGATTTTTCGTATGTTAAATTAAGTTCAAAAATATTGATAAAAAATTCATTCTATTAAAATAAATAAGAATATAAACTCATAAACTATGGAAATAGATAAATATTGTTTTAATTAAGCAGTATTTTTTGTTAATATCAAAGATTAATGACATCTAACCTTTTTATTCTTCAATAAAAATTCTTCTCTTTGAATCTATTGACTTCATCTTTGAGCTTATCATGAATATTTAAAAATCCTCTCACAAAAATTTCATCAATTATTAGATAAAATAACTTTATCTCTTAGTCATAAATAATGCATCGATGTGTATTTATTATTAATTAAACAAATAGACATAAATGAGAATTTTTAAAAATAACTTATTATAAAGTGTGCAATGTTTTATAATAATATATTATCATTATCATTATTATAATATTGAATAGCTTTTAGTTTTTATCTAAAATAAAATTTATAATGGATTACAATTTAGATATAATATGATTATAATACTCGCTCACTTTCTTAGCAGCATTTTTTAGCATCCATAAATTGCTAACTCGGTTTTTATTCTTCTTGTATTCGCTATATGCATGTATGTGCAAGCATGTTGGAATGAGAACCGGAATACAACACGTCTTTACTCTTTAGTATAAAGTATCCTAAACAGGTTTCACATAATTTTCATCCCTTTTTCTTTGTAAAAAAAATGAAGAAATAAATAAAACGAGTTTACATGTGATGAGCAAGCGTTAATTTCGTGTGTCAGTTCATATTTATCTTTCTTCTTGCTGAACTAAATTTATCTATAATTTTTCATCATGAAGTCTTATAGCAAACAGTTTTATTGTTTGTTGCTTCCACTTGTCTTGTACCCAATCAGCTCAATTCTTTACTTCTTCTTTTTCTTTAAAATATCTTTTTCGTTACTCCTTTTGCTTCAATTGTATCCCTCGATAAATCTCATGTTTTGTCGTAATCCATCATCATAGTATAACAATAAATCATTATATAATATATTTTTTATATATTATTAATCATAAAAATTTATTCATCTAGCATTCAGCCGTATTTATGAAAATTAAGAGTGATTTGTTAAAGTCAATGCCAATAAATCAGGCTTAATCGATTGTAAATATGTGCATTATATGATAAATTATATCCAGAGTAGTAATTAAGTAGGCTTCATTAAAAGCCCCAATTTGATACACAAAATATTTTCAATTATCTGTATATGAAAAAAGTAAATTTTAATATAGATTTATAGTGATGTGGGAGGGGTCAGGAGCGAGAGGAAAGAGAGATTTAGTGTCCTCAGCTCTCGGACGGTTCAACCTTGAGACGCAGCGATGCTCAATGCAGCAGTGTGATATTACAATGGGTGAATTCATTGCTACGTTACTATGTACAAATGCATAGTTACATCTCACCGGAAACTGCAATCTTTCGCTTTCCGCATCAAGTGACGTGTTTAATCATAAAATATTTTTTTATTAACTGTTGCAATGACAATTTTCGTATTGAAAGGCTTTTCCTCATGACACTTACTACATCATTCTAGTAACCAGTAATATCTAGAGTTCACGTCATACCTGATAGAGCATTTAGCACAATCATTTCAATATTTTTACGAGCTTCAATATTATATTCTTGAAAAGTTTATAACCCGAAGTACGCGATTAGCAAGGGCAAAATTAAAAATAGCACGACTTCTGATGGTGCATCGTTCGTGCGTTCAATATCCAATGGCATTGGTCCAACATTCATTATATCCACAACATCGATTCTTTTTGTTTGCTTTTTAAAGTTTCTCGATAAATAATTGAACATTGTTTCAATAATATACACTGATATATACACTTTAATGAAAGTTATGGGTGTATTAAAAAAAATTTTGCCTTCAATAAATGTCTGGTACATATGCAGAATTCATCATGAAACATCTATTAATTGTTTATAAGAATTTATGATTTGTATATGCAACGAAAGAAAAAGTGCCTGATGTTGAATTTTATTTTATTGCATACAATTACACATGCAAGCAGATCGCATACGTGTGCCCGTTCGATTACCCGCTGACCCAGAACACTTTTACAGTATAACCTTCCGGGACCGGTTCTCAGTTTGCAGCATGTTTGGATAATCGTCTGTTAATATGCCATAAACATTCGTATACTTCAAATAATTTTTCATCATTTCATATCTTTACCATCTACCTTAATTACAAATAAGCTAATTAATTGATGTATGTTATGAGCAGATGTGCTAGTCTTTGATGTCTTATGGGAGTTGTTTTTTGTTCCAATATACGGCACATGGATGAAACATTCATTGACATTAATGTTTTATTTATTAATGCATTTTATTAATGTTTAAAAAATAAAAGATGACAATATTAATTGGATGATTTAAATATCAAATTTGATAAAATTTGTAGACACATAATAATTTAATTAGAAAGTTATAAATTTTGCAGTTAAATCAGATACCCACGTTGTTAAAGTCAGAGTAGATAATCACTGAACTGGGAGATTCAACCTTGAATTTCAGTGCAGCGATGGCTATGTTGTCGAATTGCATTTTTGTTTTTTCTGGCCAAGCCTCACCAGTATCTTGTTATCTTTTCTTGTTCATCTTACTCTTTCATACCTCACTGTTGCTTTTTAATCTTCTTTATCCTTTGACTACACACTCGAAAAAAGACTGCATAATGTTTGCAAATATATATCTGAAATAATTGAGAAATTTAATTAATACACCTTTCACTGTCTGTAAAAAATTTTATATTCCATATTCATCAGAAAAAATATATGAATATTTATAGCATAAATAAAAATTTTCTCACCATAATCTTAAATATCCAACATTATCTTTGATGAGCAGTATAAAAAGAAGCATCAAGATGTTAATCAATCACACATTTATTTTTTAATGATCAATTCATTTTTAATTTTTGACCTACAATAACTATATTAGTTACGTATCTTTCATCATTTCATATGATAAGAATAATTTTTTTAAAAAAGTTTGCAAAAGTTGGAACTTCCTCAATGATGAGTAACTATGATAAAACATGATGAGGAAAATAACCTCTAAATATGAACTATTCTTAATCTCCAGAATCGTAAATATATACAATAACTAACCAACACATCTTTTTAGAGTATATAAAATCATTGAAAATGCATGCATCAAGTATTTTCAATTGTCATAAAAAATACTTTTTGACGTCTGAAGATTCAATACAAGTAAGATACTAAAAAATAACTATAGTTAAATGTGTACAATAGAAGAATAGTCGTGTGAACAATCACCCACAAGCTGCTGACATGACGGCGATGCAGTTGATATTTGTTTTGCATTATGTATATATGCATGCACAATAGGCCGTAGCGATAGTGCTGCCACTAGTGAGATGTTGTGGTGAAAAAGTGAAACATTACGCCGGCAGCGCAACGACGAATCGACTGCCGCAGTCGCGCGCTTGCACTCTCAGTGGTTAGCGGAGGCTGAGTGTACGTATCAAAAATTTTTTCGTATACGAATATGTATTTACTGGCATAAAAATTCGTTAATTATTACTAAAAGTCATCCACCGAAAGTCTGAAGCGTACAAACGTGGTGTTATTGAAAGAATTGTATATTGACGTACGAAAATAAGCGGCTGTTTACTACGAATGGGGCCGATACATTTATCCATCGAAAGGAAAGTGGGGGGAAAATGAGATCTCATATCACTGTGTGAGAATGTCGATGCTTCAGTGTATTTATCGCGTCGACGCACGTTACTGACTCGCACCACGTTCATCAATCCATTGATTATTGTTGTCTTTATCATGTGTGTGTTTTATCAAAAATTGCGAGAAAATTCAACATAAACGCGAGACTCTAAAGTACAAGAACTGAGTGTCATGCACGTGTATATTGTGTGTATTCAGTGTTTAAGCTCAATCGATTTAATAGAGCATAAATTAATAAGTGAACAGCAATATTGATATTAACCATCATCATCGGTGATATTATATACCGGCACACATATTGTTGATATTATTATTATTATGTAAGTATTTACCACAATAATATCTTTGTTTTTGAGCATCTAGGCGGGTGCGAGGATGCGCATTGCGTTCGCGTTGATGGAAATAAGCCATTGGGGGTGAGTAGAGCGGGAAGACATCTTGATATCGCCAGAGCGCTCTTGTTTATGTTTTGAAACGTGGCCTGAGTGGGGGAGGGGACACAATGTGGCAAAAGATTAGTTGTTTCATGGTACTGTAATAATGGGCACGAGCCAATTGAATCTATGTGATAATAAGACCATAATGTCGTTGTTTTATTGACCGATGTTTTATTTTCATGCTCCAATGTCTCGTGAGACTAGACTATAAAAGTTTATCGAAATGTCTGTTGTTTAAAACGCTTTTTTAAAAATTACCTTCGTAAGACTCTGGATCAAATTGATTTTACAACAAATATGGATATTTTCCAGCTGTTCTATAAGTAATTATCTTGTCTGTTATTTTTTAAGAAAAAATAGAACTTTATTGCATGAAAGTTGAGATTGGAGTTAGAGTGAGGTTAGGAAAGAAATTTAGAATACTATTATTATGCATAGTCTACATAAAATTGTCGTCTTTGATGTTCAATTATCTCATTATAATTCATAGAATTTCAGTAGTGTTCATGAATAACAATTTTTTTTCTAGTAAAAATAAATATAAAATCAACATTTATTTAAATAAGATCTCGGATCATTTGAATAATTTCTATCTTCTTTAGCAATAATACAATTATATCAATTTAGCTTTCACAGATAGAATTATTAGCTACGAATAATTATTTGAATCTTTTTATCATTATAACAATATTCTTTTAATTTTAGTATGAAGTAAAATTTAATTATTTCGAGGTTATATTTTATTATTCAAGGAAAAATAATTGAATGGGAATAACTTGAATGCAAATAATTTTTCAATGAGTGTTAAAAACATTTATTTGTTGCCAGTTTTTAATGCAATAAAGAGAATCTTCTTAAGTGTTGCTTTTTACACTGTCGTACTATTGTCGCATTTTAAATAGCTGTAAAGTTGTTAATAGAGCAATAGTAAGAGTGAAGACGTATTGTTACTTGAAATAATAAGTACAGACACGAGAGACATGTTATTCGGATCGTTGCCTCGACTTTAGTTACTTAAATGCAATCTTAATATGTAATTATTAGTATACATGTGCGTAATGTTTTATTACAAATATTGTTGAAGTTATGAAATATGTAATTAATTTTTGAATTCTATTGTAGTAATTACTATTCATTCACATCTCATTCTTTATTTTTTTTTAATACAATGTTTTGGTAATAGGAAAATTCTGTTTTATTATTGTGTAGTGGGTTTTTCACCTTCACATTTTTTTTATTCCTTAACACCTGTCTCTCACCTCTAATATAGCCTTGTAATACTGATATGGTTTACAAAGCATGAGTGTAGGTTGCTTGAAATTCTGATATTTTAGAGCTAAGGGATTAAAAATTGTTATCGACATTTTCTAAGATGTTATTAAAAAAGAAGTCTTTACCGTACCATCAACCCTTTGAAGAGGGATATTTTAGATTTCGCTATTCGAGTTCGAGTCGGAAAGGTCGATTACAGAATAAAAATAGCATGGCTGTATACAAACATGCAGTTGTATATGTGTAAAGATTGTCGGAGATTATACATGAGGTTACATGTTGTATTGACTATAGTATTTATCGGAAAATATTACGATAAAAAATAGAACTGTGATGCATTTATGGTTGAGACGATGACCTTTGTAACACGATTTCTTCCAATATTATCGTAATTATAAATAAAATAAAATATGTCATTTGTATTATTAATTTACGCTTAGTTTTATTTTTATAACAAACTTGGTTTCTTCCATTGTGTAATTACATTTTTTGAAAGAAGATTTTTAATAGATTATTTTTATTTGAAACTCTTTTTTCATTCATGAAGTATTTTTCCATCGTTTATTTTTGTTGGATATTGAAGCATTGAAATAAAAATTAATTTTTGCATAAAGTATTGTTTTGTTTTCAACATCATGTTATTAAAATAAATTTTTAGAAGTTTTGGGAAACAAACTCATTTATTTAAAACATAAAATACCTAAAATATTGTTTTTCTCTTGTAAAATTAATTAATTTTTTTTTTTTTTTTTTTTCAAATGAAGAATTTTTAATTAAATTTTATCCCCAAGTTTATCACCACAAATAGTAATAGAATTTTTTTACCATGTGTTTTGTTAGAGGTAAATAAATTTAACATACACATATTTACAGTATTCCGGGTATCTCAATGTTATCATGATATTGAAAAGATATCCAACATGAAACCCGTCAAAACACTTGTTTAATTTCGTTAAAAGCGTTTCCATATATACAAAAAAAATGCTTTTTTTTTTAAACAACTTGATATCATTTCATATTTTTTTTTTTCTGAAAATAAAAAAGAATTCCTTGGCAGGCCATACAAACGGCGGACAAGGCTAAAATAATTGAGAAGTCTCTTGTAAGTTGGGTAGCGGTCAGAGTACTCAGAAAATTTGGGTTGTAACTATTTTTCGCTCATGATGCAACTATGGTACGATGCACCTCTACTATTCCATATGCGACGACATATGTTTTCCGGTGGGTTAGTAGAAGTCACTTAGCACTATAGTGCTCAACGTCTACTACGTTTAAAAAAATATTTAGGTCAACTCAATTTATACTTTGACTTTTTCTTATGATCATTATATTAGACGTTTTATCGCTCTCAATTTTGTACATTAATTGTATCAATCAACAACTAAATGATTTCATTGATTCTAAAATAAACTAAAGATATAAATGTGTGGTTTATCATCATTCGGAAATTTAATTGTTTTTCTTCTTATTAATAAATACTTTATTTAATTAATAAAGAAAAAAAAGTAATCAATAACCATTAACACCTTTGTTAATTAATTCATTAATTGTTATCATTAATGTCACCATATTCATTGATCTATAAATTAATTATATAAATCGATAGTGTATTTTTATCATTCAAAATATCAACAATGTATTTAAATTTAATTAATTTTGTCCAAACAAATGCAAATATTAGTATCATTGCATTAATGAGCAATGAATAAAAAAGTAGATAAGGTTATTGTTGTACAGACATTAACTATCAAGTAGCATACTTTTAAATGAATGATATTCTTTTCATTTACTATCTCAAACTGTTTACGTTGTTTGCAATGGGACGGATATATATTATACGAGGTGTGCACACTCCTGCGCACAAGTCCCACATTCTTCGCCTGCATTCACGAGGTCACTGGCGATAAAGGTCAATAACTATTTGTCCGGCAGACTGCATGTGTATGATTATATTTACGTACTTGACTATTTAACGTCTATTAATATACTATAAAAAAATCATCTATAGTAAAGAATAAAAATAATCCATTAATAATTTTTATATTTTTAATTTTTTATCTTTAGATAAAATTCCTTTTTTTTTTTTTTTTTCAAGTATTAATGAATTTTTTGTTATTTTTACCCTTTTAAAATGACGTTGATTAATTAAATGTGAACGAGAAGACAAGAAAATGCAATCTAAAAAATGCAAAATGCATTTAGAAGATGTTCGATTGAAAAAAAAAATGGAGGATCATCGTCTTGGATTGATGACAGTAGATTAGATATGTGGTGGCGATGCATGGTGTGTCGAGTAGTCTGGGAAGCGATACATATTATAAAAGAAAACGAGAGGGAGAGAATAAACTTGCACGCATGACGTCACTTAGTGTGTATCATTTTTAGCCTACATACATACGTATATGCCTGCCTATATACCCAGTGCCAAGAGTCAGCGCGGCGCGTTGCAGTCAACTTGAATGTCGGGAGAATGACAGAGAAGTAAAAGGGGTTATGCGGTAGAGAAGATAATGTTTGTTAGATGAGTAGTACATTGAAGCGTCGATGTGTCGTGACGACAACTGCCGGTTGGTTTTGTTGTTAGCTGCATATCGTGCTTTCCCCTTAGGTACTAACCGTGCAAACCAAAGTTGTCCATCCATTAGCGTAGCCACAAATCCAAGAGTGGGAAAAAGAGAACTTGATTCGCATGAGAAGAGGCTATTCAAGTATACACATTCATATGTATATATTTTTATATAAATGTATTTGTGTAGAATTTGTGTATTAGAGGGGAAAAAAGAAAGAAGACTGGCAAAATGAGACACTAATATTTTGGTTGACCGAGGATATGCGCATGATAGACTAGAAAAAAGTTCTTGGAATATCACGCAAATATTTTAGGACTTTTTTTTAATTTTACTATTCTGTTTATTTATCAGGCACGTTTTAGAGGCTGTGAATTAGAGTGTGTTGATGAAAGCTTTGACAAATGTAGTACTCGTAGACATTTAACATATTATTCTTAGAATTTTTAATAAATAAATAAAATAATACTGAATATTTAGTGTATTATATTTAGAACATATCTTCGGGTTATTGGATTGTTTTTGTACATGCAAACGACCTGACTGTTGGCTAAGGCCAGGCGTGCATAAAAACGATTTTTTAGTCATGTGACTATACATATAGTCGCAGTCGGTCAAAGTAAACGATTTCACATCGTCCAAACAGTTTAGTTAAGCAGCCAGGCGATCACTATCAATTTTAAATCACTTCATTATGCGACAAGTATATTATTTTAACAAAGCTTTATCAGTTATGTATCTTCAGCCACATGGTTTTTTGTGTGTTAAAAATATGAATGAGAGACACGAGTACATCGTCTGTTTAGTCCTGTCGAATTAACGTGTACATACTAGTATGTAATAATAATCAAGACTGTAGACATTTTGATGGTACGATAAAAGTATTTTTTTTTTTAAAGCCAGTCGGGCAGCTCAACGACTGTTTTATCGAGGTGAAATCGAATCGGTAGAGGTATGCATTTCTATATATATTATGCTATACCTGCTCTAACGACTAAATACTTGGATGGTTTAAGATTTGCGCGTGTGTTGGAGCTCTACAAGGACAAAAATTCTCACGTCATCAGTTAAGCCGAAAGAGATATATAAATATACGTATATGTGACTGACTTTCCACGTATGAATGACCTATTATCGTTCGTGTAATTATACTACTTTTATTCATCAGATATTTATGACGTATTCAAGATAATTTCATCGCCATAAGTTATTGGACTTTTCCACGAACTCGTTTCACATCTTTATCGTTTTAGTTTTTATTTGCGATGTTCGATTTAAAAGGTTTTGAAGTTGAAGTTTTTCTGAGGATTTAAGAAGTTTTTGATCGACGTTCTGAATAAGAAATGTGTAAATTTTTTTTTTTTTGGAGCAGCTTAGTTTTTTTTTTGTGTAGATGTTAAAGAGTTGAGTGTTTAATGGAGTGTTACTTATATGTTTCAATAGGATTGTTTGATGTAGTTGGAAGGATTTTGCAATACTTCAATATTGATGTATTTCATGGATCAAATCGTGTGGACAAGTTTTAAAAAAAAAAAATACACACTTGAAATAGAAATCTAAGAATTAAGTGATTTTAACATGCAACTTTGGCTCTTTAACTTACAATATATTTACATTCGTTGGTAAAAAAAAAAAAAAAAGTAGGACATGCATAAAATTTACGTGTTTTCGAAATTTTTCTAGATGTTGAGCTGTCAGATAAAACAACTTTGGATCGATTTGAATTTTTATACATAAAAAAAAAGACTTTAATTTTAATTCTGGAAAAAATTACAATTTATTTGAAATGCACATATATTTTTGATAATAATAATAATTATTATTGCAGAATTTTCTTGTGGTATTTTAAAACAATTAAAAAATTTTTAAAGCAAAGTTTATGACCTTAATTTTATTATTCATAAATTTCAAGTTTGATTCATGAAATGATTAAACCATCTATTTCATCAATTCTTAGAAATGAGTATGAATTCTGGGAAATCAACTGGTCACTCATCAGATTTTGCAACGTATTATTAGAATGATGAGTTTTTTATTGCAAATAATTTTACTTTAATAAAATAGAATATTTTAAAATGTATTCCAGTGAATTTCATGTCCCAGTTTTTATTTCCTTTTGGAAAGAATTCTTGGAGTAATTTATATTTGTTATTAAGAGAATAAAATATCAAAGTATGAATGAGGTGAATGTAAAATTGATGATAAAGACCTCTTATATAATGAGAATTAAAGTTTAAGCATGATGAAAATATTTTAAATAATTATATTTACTCGTTCACTTATCGGATTGGCTAATATTACCACTATCGGGATTTCATAACTTCGAGGTGTGTACATTTCGATTTTTAATCGATAATATTTAAATAAACTGTAATATAATCAAAAAGCTTCATGATAATATAGTTATTTGTGTAATATTACAATCGTAATGAGCAAAAAATTGAACATCATGTAATTTTAATTGATAACTTATTCATCGATTCTGTATTTATATGTATTTATTGAAATAAATTTCAATCAATTTTTTCCAAGCTAAAATTATATTCTTAATCGATACTTATATTTAAAAATTAAGTTTGTCAATGCAATTACTAAAGTTCCATCAAAATTTTATTTTTCCAAAATTGTTTTTGATGAGAAATTAATAAATATAGTAAATTAATTATTGTTTAATTCGTAATGATACAAAGAAAATTTTTTATTAATATTTCTAGTAAAAAAAAAAAAAAAAAAAGTTAATTCGATAAAAAAATGATTAATCTGAGTTAATTAACTCAAAGGGAAAATTCGTTACGGCTGTCGAGTAAATACGTTGTTTTTATCAATAGCTTTTTCTATTTAATTGTACATAAAGAATTTTTTTTTTCGTATCAAATCATCACGTTATTATTTTTAAAACACAAAAATCATTTAGGCTTTCCTTGGGTGGTCAATTATTTATTAAATACAACTATCATTTATCGAATGATATTACTCACTTGGTAGTATTATTTACGACTTGAGAAGCATTCATCTTCACGAATTTGAGGGTCAATAATATGGTCCTTTTAAATTAATTGTTAATAACGTTAAAATAATACAACGATGTTGTAATGACAAATAAAAAAAAAATTGATAAAAATTTTGAAGATATAGTTATTTTTTGTTTTAAAAAAACATTATAAATAATTTACAATAGATTAAACGTTAAACGTTTCATGGTAATTGATGTGATTAATTCCTTGATATGAAAGATTAGTTAAGTAAGTTATTTACTATTAAAGAAAAACAATGGAATGACTTAACATTACATTGATTGTTTTAATTTATTAAGAACTAAACTAGTTATTATGATTGTTTATTGCTTCTAGTGTCTGTTGTGAGACTTTATTTATTGTGGGAAACTATTTTTACATGTTATTACGCATATTTCTACATCATATATATGGTATATAAAAAATTACATTTTATTTGCATATAGCTATCGATCGTGTATAATGACTTTCCCCGATGAATTCTCTTTCTCTGTTTACGTTCTACTCAACCTACCTTATTTTCAGATATGTGGTATATCAACGTGCAATAATATAGGCATTTTAATTATCTTATTGGTCTACAAACCAATAATTTTCGATAAAAAACAGGGTTTACATAAACCTTCAGTGGTTTGTAATATTTTCTTTCGATGAAAAATTGCATGTTTATGGTTATTACAATTAAGACAATGATTTCTATCTTGATAAAAATAGTTATTCGTTATTATTACAAAATTCATTGATATTAATAAATACTATCTGAAATGAATTTAAATTAAATTAAATGTAATCACAATAATGTCTGCTATTTAAATAGTAATTTAATTCTATTGTAATGTGCTTCTCTTTGTTGGATACATACTAAGTTTAATCAATATGTATAAACGTTAATTTAAATTATTATTTTTTTTTTGTTTTATTATATTAAAAAAAATTTTCTTATTTAGTAACAAAAAAATTAATTTCAGTACTTTTGTGTTTACAGATGGTGCAAATTGGATATTCATCGAAAGAAGAATATAAAATAAAGATTCAAAATGTGGCTCAGTGGAGAAATGGAAGGCGGTGATAAAAATTTCTGACCTCGCGTTTCTAAAATTCCAAAACAGCGCGGGAGTGTGATGGTTTATTGAAAAGTTAATGAATAATAAAATAAATATTAAAAAGAAATATTTTCAACAAGCAAGATCATTGGAATTGTGATGAAAATATTGCAGCCATTTAATATATACGTATATACATAATTATTATATGCATATATATACCTTCTACCTTGAGATAAAATACCTCGTACCTACAAGTACCTTCAAACATCATCTACCTTTCACAGCGCAATAGTGCCTGGGTCACTGAGTTCATAATACTAATATAATAATAATAATAATTCGATTAATACTATTATTATTATATTATCATAATACAATTATTAATAATAATGAAGAAAGAAAGAGCACGAAAACTGAAACATTTTGATGGAACTGATATTAATTAATTGTTAATGAAAAAATAAAACAAAATAGTCATAGAAGAAGACGCACAGATACATTATTAAAGAAAATAATATTTAAAAACTGTTATCTTTGAATCACTTAATTGAAACCAGGACATCCAAGTACCTGCAAACAAATTTATTTATAACAATTTTAAACAATACTTAAAACAGTCAAGCTATATTTAAAAGAATACATTATTATTATTATTCAGAAAAATAACAGTAACATGAATAATATTAAAATTAAAAAGTCATAATTTAAACATAATTACATAAGTATTGTCAAAAGTTATTACTTAACTTTTAAAAAGTTTTGGAAACAAAATCGTGAGACTCATTTATATTATCTAGTGACTAGTGCTCTTATTTCTTTACTATGTGGATATCTCGTTTTGCAAATTCTCGAGGTGAGTACACTAAATATTATTTATTATTTTCTACTCACCTTATATATTTTTTTCTTTTAGAAAAGGAATTGATTCTTATAATTTTTAAAAATAATCTACTGTTTGTGTTTAAAACTGTCAATTGATTAAGTTTTTTTATTTTAAAATAAGAAATTATATAAATATTTGAATTATTTTATATTGAGAATTACTTTTCTTTAATAGAATTATTCAATTAATAGTTCCTAATTTTTTTCATTTAGCTTTCTATTCTTTGTTATGTAAAGTAAATTATTCCCATCATAAAGTCTCGCTTTAATAAGTATATAATTTCTAAGTATTTATATTTGTTTATTGTTTTATCAAACTCAGGATAATTTGTTGAGAAGTTTGCTTTGATAATGAAATGGTTATTATTGTATGGTAATACCATGGAAATAATTATTTTCATTTTTTTTAATATAAAATTTTTCAACAGATATACATAGTTATTAGTAACTTCTAACATCTCATGGTAATTTGCTATCAGTATTCATTACAGAACAGACAGCTAACATTTGTTGCTAACTAGCTGGAAAAATTTTCGTGTTATTATCAATGTAGAAAAAAATTATCAGTTTAACGACATTATTCATGCTCGACATACAGACGTCAAACATGAAAATGAATGGCATAAATAAATGCAAGCTTTTCTATAAATATATCGACAACATGTTCTGATAATATTGTTATCAACAAAGTTATAACAGTATTTATCCTAATTCCATACATTTTCTAATTTTTAGTGTTATTGTTTAATATAAAGGCTTATTGAAATATTACAGTATGTTGTTAGCTTCTCAAATATCTTTGTTTTTTTTTTTAAAACAAAACTCTAAGAATTTTATGATTCTATTTATTACAATAATGAAAAGAAAAGTTTATTTCTATTTTTAATTATGAAACTTTTTAGCACTCAACTTTAAAATTATTTATTAAAAGAATTTAAAGATTGAACCGGTTGATAGATTGGAATTTAGAAAACAATTTTTTTAAGTTTGTGATTTTTTTGAGAGAAGTAATATTCAAGGGCTGAAAATTAAGAAAGAAATGATTATTGCTTAGTGATGAAAAGGATTTTTTTTGTAGCAGACAAACTGTGTCAAATTAAGTATCTAAGAAAATTGTAGGTTTAGGAAGGATGATTTTAAGGAAAAGTTGTTCAGTAAAATTTTATGACAGAATGCAGAAAAAAGGGTTTAGGAAATTTAGAAAGTTACCTAAATGTAACATAGAATATTTCCTTACAAATGTATTCACTAATTTTCTGTAATCCTTTAAAACTTTACTCGTCCTTCAATATAATTCGCTCTTTTTGGCTTCACCAATAATTATAAAAACTAATAAATCAATTGTCTATCTATTAAAACACAATAATAGAATTCATACAGTGGAATAAAATATATAAAATCCAATTGATCGCAATTAAAAAATATCGTGCATTGGTCGGATATGAATTTATACGTATAGTATTGATCAACGAAAGCTTTCATATCCAACAATACTATTTCTAACATTTATTTGTGTTGCGTGATAAAGCTATGACAGTGGTAAATTGTAGCTGTTTTATATTACTATATACTAGACAGGTGTATATATTATTCTATTTGGAATATTCTTATTATCGGAATCGTAAACTGTAACAGGTTATCAGCTCAGAATTTGCGAGGTTTCTGCTTGAATCATAATAAGTGTCGTGAGACTAAGTATTGCATAAAACAGTGGACAAAGACAATAGCTCTTGTGAACGTAACGAATATTGAATAGTTCAACCAGTTGGAACTTACTTCTTATTTAAAAAAGATGCTTCTGAAAGAATTGATTTTGCAATACCTTTATAAAGCCTATGATGTGCGGAAGCACATGGTTGAGCTTTGTAATGTGGTCGATAAACTCTCTTTCATGTCAATATACTTCAGGATGTGTTGAAATCAATGATTATTTATTATTGAATTTTTAATCTTCTTTTTTTTGCTATTTTAAGTAAAATTACTAAGGTTATTTATTTTTTTTTTTAGTAATAAATGTCTATTTATGTAAACTATAAGATAAATTTAATATTAAACTTGTCTACGTTTACTCAATTCTTTTTTCACCTGGAGCACTGCGCAATTTTTTAGTGTAACATCAGAAACGTGAATACGAGAGCTAATTTTAAATATCCAGGATATTTTATTTATTTTTACGAATGAAAAAAATTTAAATATGCTGTATTTACTTTACCGTTGCATGTTGAATTTCTGAGGAAATAAAAATATTTTTATTTGTTAGAATAAAATTTTATTTTGAAGGTCAAATAGTGTGAATCTGTGGATAAATTGGTGAATCAGTGAGAGAAAAAAAAACTGAAAATTAGTTACGAAAAAAAATCTGATAGTATCTAGCAGCAGTTGATTAAAATGGAATGACTAGAGAGAAATGATTGGAGAATCATGGAATTGATCAAAGCGTTGAAATGAAGAGGTTGCTTGAAATTAATGGATGAAACAAATAAATTGAGAATTGTAATGGATAAAGTTGTAATAATCAAGTAGACTTTTAAATTGGATAATAAAATGAAATATTGGCAATATTTTCAAATGAATGATTTATTTCTAAATTATAAAATCAGTGGAAAAGTTAAAAAACAAAAAAAAATAAATTTCTCTCCAATTTATTAGATTGATGTAATAGTAATTTATTCTGTGTATTGACACATAGTATATTATTTTTTAAATAAAATAAAATAGATTGAATTTTTTTCTTTGTTCAGAACTAATCTGTCAATTTGTATTATACCGAACAAGAGTTGTTTTTATACAAGATAATGAGTATCTTCAATTTTGTGATCAAAAATACAATATAATGTAATATAAAATTCTAATTAAAAGAATTCTAAAGTGCACTTACGTGTTATTTTATCAGCTCTGATCTAAAAATATATTGATGTCGTTAAAATAAGTATATTATTTTTATAACTTTACTTCATTTGATTGAGTGTAATTTTCGATATTATTATTTGGTTTAAAAATGTTGAATTAAAGGAGAACAATAATTTAATTTACATAAATAAATGAGGCAGTTATCGTTAAATATTACTTTAATAATTATATCAATCATTTTTAACGTCAAAGAAAATTGAAGTAAAATGACCTCTTAAAGTATAACGACTTCTCCGAAGAAATTTAAAAAAAGTTTATAATTTTAGATACCTAAATTATGTCTGATATATTAATTTGTTTATTATTCAAGTTAATTAAATATTTCTTTGAAAATGAATTATTAGTCACATTTTACATCATTTTTAACATTTTAAATATTTAAAACGATAATAAATTCACAAAATATACTTTATTTAGATTTTTCTTCAACATCTTACAAACATTTTTTATTTACACATAAACAAATTAAATAACAAATAATATTTATGTAAAAAAACATTGTATAAAGACTTTATATCTAAATAATTATAATAATTATGCTAAATATGAAAACTGACATTGATTTAAAACGAAAAACTTATTTTATTATCATAACACAATCTTGAGAGAAAAATAATAATCACAATAATCTGAGAGCATACAAAAGATTTTTAAATATTCATTAGTATCACGAGAAACTAATCACTAATTCTAAATATAAAAAAAGCAAACTAGCACAATAACGTTCAGATAATCTTATAACAAAAAATAATTCTTGATGATTTTCAAGAATAGAAATGAAAAAACGCAATCGATCACAAGTTGGTGGAGTTAGTAGGTGTTGATTAAACTGAATTTAATTATCTAGTTTAGTTGGAGGTTCAGTAGGATGATCGAACAAGAATCAAAAAATGTCCTTGTGATGATTCGTGAGGTTGATGATGGATCACCGATTTTGCTGACCTTGAATAAGTTACTTTAGGTGAAGCAATCAAGTGATTATTATAAAGCATGAAATTACTCGCATCGTCTAGCTAGAACAATGCCTAGAAGGTCACTAGTAAACGAAGGAATAACAACATAAATTATTAAGAAGACTGATGTTGCAGGTTTATTAATTGAAAAAAAATTAAAATTGTAAAGTAAATTTCATATCAAATTATCAAAACAATCTTTCAAGAATGCCATCATTAATACATTGTTTTCAAATTATTTATAATCACAAGGAAAAGTTGAAGAAGATTAATGGAATCATTAATTCACTAATTATTTATTAATTAAAAATAAGATTAAATCGTTTGATTCTTTTCTTGGTCAAGTAAATGTTTTATTTATTTTATTCAACATTTTATTTGATTAAGAATGACTTGTTTTTGATAAAATCATTGGTTTTTGTTGTTTATGAATCGTTTTATAAACAAGGGAGGATTTCGTGTTGTATAATGATTAGATATTACTACTTCAAAATGGCGGATTGTAAATTTTTATATCTATCAGACAGACAGAGAGTGTTACCATCACTTTGATCTCACGTTTTATCACGTGATTGCTTACTAAAATATCGTTTTTATATGCTATGACAATCATAAACTCTCTCTCAATTCACTTGATACATACACATTCTTAGCATGATTGTAATCCTACACCTCCTAATTTCGTTGCCAGCTTCTTATTTCATCGGAACTGCAAACTACGACAATATATTTATAGTTCGTCAACACCGAAAATACTTCTTAAGGATTCAACGTAGACAAAGTTTAGAAAAATTTTTATGTTCTTTTACTAACAGTTTGATGCTTTTGATGAGTTTAATTTATTACGTGATAATGTAGTTATTAAAGTCTCGAAAAAATGAATAAAATAAAATATTAACAAGTATATTATTGGATAGAACGGATAAGTAGATGAATTCTTTTTTGTTCAGACACTCGATTTTCAATTTAATGTCATACTAAAAAAAATTTATTGATTCTGAAGTAAAAAAATTCAAAAGAATTAAATTGAGACGTTTTTTTTTTTTTTTAATCTTATCCACTGGAATTTCCACTAAACTTCATTTCTGATTTATTTAAGTACATAAATTCTATGTTCTTGTAGCTTATGCAACTGGAAATTAATTTTTCCAATAACATAATAATTTATTTATAGCTCTAGTTTTTTCAACTTTACAAAATAAAAAAATTAAAAGCTGTCACTATCCCTTTTTTTATTAAAAAAATTTTTGTTTTAAATTTACCCGAGTCGTGTAAATTATATTAAATTAATCTATCAAGAATATTTCAACAGAAAAATGAAGTGGATTGTTGAAAATATATCATAAAATAAAATTCTTCAAATAAAGCCTTTGATGTGATTTGATGTGATAATATTGTTATAAATAAATGATCTATCATGTGACACATGAAAAAAATTATCATCGTTAAAAGAGAATCACGTCAAAGGATATATTTGATACTTGTTTCACATAGATATATGATAAAAAATATATTCTGTGACAGCAAAAAAGAAATACCCTTGTTGAATTTTTTTACAAACTTGCAAAAAAAGAGAACTGACAGTTTGTGAGACAAAAAAGTCTCTCTGCTGAGACATATCTTGAAATCCATTAAAAGAAATTAGCCCTCGTTCATTCTTTGCAACGTTCTAATGATAACTCTACTGTCGGAATGATAAATATTTTTCTCATTATCATTATTAGAAAGATTTTTTATGTCACCAGCCATGTAAGAAAAAAATTAATTGAATTGAATTAAAGTACATACTCAAAATAAATACTCTAATAGTAAATTAGACTAATTAATCATGTTCATGTATTTGCAGTAATCATTACTACACTAAAAACAATTTATCGTTGCAACAACAATATCATACCCCTTAGATTAACTATATAATATCTAATATTCATAATATTGATACTATATTAATACTTTACTTGCTCATACGATTAAAATACTTGTAGCAGCTATCTAGATAGTTGAAATAATTATTCAAATAATTATAATAGGCATAAGGACTGCTGTGACAGCTATCTACTTTGGCTATACTTTAGATTGTTCCTGCAATTATAAATTTGTTCAGTGTATCATTATTTAGTTACTACAAAAAAAATGATTGTTGATTAATTTAAAGTGTTATGTACTCAAGACAATGAAATTTGTGCATTAGAATGACAGTATTGACGAAAAAAAAATGACAAATAATACAAAAACGACTCGACGTGGTATTTATTTATGTAATTGTAAGGTCAGTGGTCTCTGCGACCTTTGTTTATCTTAAAGTATAAGTTGAGGTGGAGTCTAGATACTTTAAGGAACATCTAGGAGTAGGGAGCAAGGGTAAGGAGTATTTCTGAGGGGATGGGTATTTACTTACAGTCTCGAGTTGTTATTTCTTATTATTTTACTATATATGTCATAATTATCAATCAAAATATTGAGGCACATAAAAAATGTGTCTTAATATTTATTAGTAATTACTTGCTAATTATAAAAATTACATTAGGTAATCTTCTTTATGAAAATATACCAAAGCTTTTTATTAATTTATTTTCAAAGAAACTTCATTTTAATCTTTATAAAATAATAAATGTTTAATACTTAACTATTAAAAGTTTAACGAAAATTTGAAAATTTTAAGTATAATAAACTCAGTTAATATTCAAAAAGGAGAAATTTTTAACATGTTTTTTTTTTAAACAAAAGCTAAATTATTCAACAACTTTTGCAGCCTAGAAACTTTAATAAACTGGTAGAAACAAAGTTTTTATCATTAAAACTTTAATCTCTCTTTCCATATAGTTACAATAGTAGATATGTAACCGTGAAAAGCATAACATTCTTGAAAATATCTAATTAATTATTATAATAATTAAATTATTTTAATCACTTAAAATAAATTTATTAAATTACTAGTATAACCACATTGATAATATAACATTTAACATAAATAGTATGCATTTAATGGGTCATTATTCAAATTGGTTGACCTTATTATTGACCTCAACCTTGAAATTTGTTGCCATGATCATGACTTTAAATGACATCGATCTTGGAATAAATATACTGTTCGGTTTAGATTTCAATGATATCAACGATTTCTAGTTGTTATGAGAATATAAGTTTCGTGACTTATCTTTCTGTAGACGTGCAACTAAACCTTTACTTTGTAGTATTAAGCTTTCCTTTAGATGACTTATTTTATGTATCCAATCTTCTACGATGCATTACAAGAGATTTATTAATTACACCTTACGATTTAATTACTAATAAAACTAAGATCTAGAAATAAATTGGCACGAAAGTAAAAATATTGAATCCAATAAAATGAAATTAATTTAAAGAATAATTAGCAATAAATAATGTCTTGTATAATTTGGTTATTTAAGGTGGATAATTGATTTGATTAAACTTACATTGGCAAGGAACAATTATTTTATTCTAAAAATTGCAAAATAATATATTAGTTGGTTTTAAATGAAATATAGCAAGTTAATTTGTTTTCATTGAACGGTTAATTATTTATTGGTAAAGATAAATTCACAGCAATCAATTTTTCGATCTTGTAAACTTTTGTAACTTGAATTCTAATTTGTATTCCTAAAAAATTTCAAGTGATCATGAATGATACATTTACTTTACATCTCTAATGATATTGATTACTCTTGAACACTACTTATTTTATCGTATGTGAAAGCCTCTGAATTTTCCTCGGGCAAAGAAAAATGACCAAAAAATTTTAATTTTTTGCGAACGTATTCAGACTCGAAGATGGATTGATTTCCTTTCTACACCTCTAACCTGACGACCATCCAAAATACCTACTTTTTTCTCGGTTTTTTATCTACCAAGGTTTCAAAGAATGAGAATTTTATTTTCAATCAAGGAATCTATAAATTTTTGTCTCTTTGATAGAATGATAATAAAAAAACAAATAAAATTTTATAATGTTTTTTTACATTAGTAAGAAAACGCATTATTCATTTGTTTTTATTTTTATTAGTAAAGACAATTGCTTTCTAAAAAAGAAAAAAATGCAATTAATTTACTTTTCTTGCTTTCAACAATTGATCTTATTGTTTTTCACGAATTCATTGTTGGAAAAACCTTGAAATTTTTCCAACAGAATAAAAACTATTCCTTTTATTTGTCGACAGTTCTTTTTAATACATCTTCAGTTTTTACAATCATTTGGCTTTGAAATTATTTTTATATTCATGCTTCCATTAGTCACAGGTGATCAATTGAATAAAATTATTTTCTTCCTTTCACTTGCATCCAATATTAACTCATTGTTGTGAACAAGGATTTTTTAAATAAAATTAATTCATGACATCTGATCTTGGTTTAGGTAATGAAAAATCATTTCAAAAGAGACTTATAAATAATGAATTCCTATAAATAATGATTAACTGATAACTGATTATTATAATCTATTTTCAAGTAAAAAATGAAAATTTAATAATATAATTATAAACTTAAAAACAATATTGTCAGGTAAATAACTTGATAATTATCGTGGAGCGAGAGAAAGAGACGATAAATGCAAATGTGGGCAGGTTTAACCACAAAATTAATTGAAAACTAGATCTCGTTTTATCAATATCTGAGGTATGAAAGCAAATTTTCACAATAATTAAAACGTATTTATAGATAAATATATAACAATAATTGGCTTTAGAATCAATCTAAAAAATTAATTAAATTAATTTTTCATTACAAAATCATTAAATTAAATAAATGATTCATTTTTTAAATTAAATAGATTTGTTTAATGAATTAATAATTATTTTTATTATTATTTTATTAACATGAGATTACATAAGATTATTTATTAAACTAAGTTAAGCATAAATCTAATTAATTAATAAACGATGACAATTAAATTATCTATAATATTAATTCTCTTTTATAATTTATATGGGAACCAACTCAAATGAAGGTTTGATCAATAACGATGAAAATTGAGCCAATAGCTCATTTGAAAAAAGCGCTGGTGCGTTAATGGTAAGGTTTCAGGTTTGATTCCCAGTCGTAACTCATTTTTCCCAAGTTTATTTTGGATCTCTCACTTTTTTGGACCAAAGCCAGCTCAAAATAACTTATAAAATTAATTTAGCCATAGGTAGAATGGTAGAGGGTGAATAAATGGGATGAGGTTGCTGGGGATACACAATTAAGGGCTTGTAATCCATAAACTAGATATAATTGCTATGGTCAACTTGATTAGAAATTACGGTACGTTAGGTAATTTATAATGGAAAAATCGTTTAACGTAGGTGTAATGATTTTGACTTTTCCCCTTTAAAATCCGTTAAATCATTTTTAAGAATTTTTTTAAAATTTTCCCGACCAAGTTATAAGCCCTGAGTGAAAAAAATTTACTTTTGACTTTAAGCTCTTGAAACTTTTGAAGGAATAGTCGTTCAACGATCTCTTGAAAGCCATTTTAAGGCTGAAAAGATTTTACTAAAGATAGTGTTATTGGATTTCATCTAAAAATATTTCTACATCTTTCAGTTTCACTTTAATATTCAATTTCAACTATATTTTCAATTTCACAATTCCAGTTTCCAGAACAATAAACAAAAATTCTTGCTTTCTAATTATTTTAGACTTGATGAAACCATTCACTTCACTATTTGAAGTAATTATTATTAAAGATCGAAAATGATGACTATTATATTAATAAATAGACACTACCTTTTTTGACATTTAAAAAAAAAGTCTTAAGTAAATAATTTCTGTTAGATAAATTTTCATGTTAAGCTAGTTTATAAATATTCTGAATATCACATCTTATATAAATGTCACACCAAGTTTAAAAAACTACTTTAAGACACGTGTTACCAGCTCCATAACAAATCCTAAGATTATTGACTTTTTGAATAGCCTTGTACCTCTATTAGTAACAAGCAATAGTAATGCACGCTATGTAACCCAACACCTTTAGTTACTTCATATATTTTTATGCTAAATTGCAACGAGTATCTTGATGCCGACGAACAGACATACCATTTTTCTAGGCCACTGAGTTCATTGTGATCTTATATATACTTAACAGATATACATGCAATATATTTCTTTGATACTATTTATGATGCCAATTTCAAGTAAGCCAAGTTTTTTTTTTTTTTTTAAAGTAAAATGAAACTTTATCTTCTGGTTGTTCCACTGAGATCTCTTCGAAAGAGAAGTTTATTTTCTATTGAATTATGTATCATTTCATTTTTTTCCGTAAAAATGGTCACAGGATAAATATTAAATTGAAGTTGAAGTTAAATTTTTCTCACTGTCTCTAAAAAAAATTGCTGAAGTACTGAATACTACAAAAGATTATTAAAGTTCTTTTGATTCTGAAGTAGAGACTTAAGTTCCAAAGATATTAAGGGATTTGAGTAATCCAGCACCCTTTTCGTGGTCGTATATCACTTGTCTCATTAAGCTATTTAATACTAGTACAAGTGAAAAAAATTTTTTTGTTGAAAAGGTTTTTTTTTTGTTTTAAATGAATCACTTTTTTTTTTAGCTTAAAATATATCTTTTCAAGCACAATTGTTAAACGATAAACAGAAGTGAAGAATAAAAAAAAATTCTCATTAATTTTCAACAAAAAGTTGTAAAATTTAATAAAAAAATTTTAATTTAATTCTGTTGGAAAAATTTGCAAGTTAAATATTCAAAAATAATGAATAAAAACATTTTATGATACCTGGAGGAATTTTTTTTTTTTTACAATAATACTTTTCAAAAGAATTTCATGAATTCACGGATTTTTTATTCCAATAATACCATTTATCTGTTTTTTATGATTATCAAATATCGAAGTAAATGATATGACGATGCGATTTCCCATTGCATTGGAAAATTATTGAACATTCGATACTATGCCAAAAGTTGCTGAAAGCTATAATAAAAATAAAAAAACTTATTTTGTGATTCAACTAATGCTGATTTTCCATAACAATCTTCGATTTAAGTAATCTAAAAATGAACACGTACTTTTTATACACCAAAAAAAAAAAACGGTTATTTTATTTAAATGTCTGAATGAAAATTTAACGAAATAGTCTGCCTTTCATTGACCTTTAAGAACCGTTTCACTTACCTTTAGATAAAAGTTTTCCCTGAAGTTGATAAAAAATATATTATTTCCAAATCAATGGATCCTAGTGTGGTTTTATTTTTCATTTTTATAATTTAAATTACAGCATTATCGATTTTTGGTGTACATAAATATTAAAGTAGTATTAAAGAAAAAAGAGGGGATACGTATAAAGACGAGTAATACCGATACGATGAAAATGTTGACTGGGGTAGATTATTTAGCTTCGTACATATATATAGATATGTTTCTCATAGACGTAGACCGGCGTCGAAGGGAGCGCACGTCTTGAATAATAGAGATCGTTCTATTTACGTTTTGAAATCAATACATGCCTATTATATATGATGCAGTGAAACATTTGCAAAAAAAAAAACTCAAAAGGGTATGAAGATAAAAGAAGAGGAAAAAAACTCAATGAAAAAAGGACATGGGTGGTTGTGAATGTGATGTGAGTGTAACTTGTGAATTAAAAAGGCCGGTAGTGTCTCGTGCCAAATTAAAGTAAGCGAGACAGTTTGCTCTGTACTCTGTTCTGAATAGCAACAGATACAGGTAGAGAAACTTTGTTGATGATAACTTCATGTATGTGTGTTGATGATGTCAACGTCTTTTGAAAAATATCTTATTGTAATAAAGTTATTCTGACACTACTTTGTAACTGATGTTTTAGTTTAATATTTATTGTGGATTCATTGGGTTATGAGCATAATGTTGTATGTACATGCATTAGATTAGTACGAGAGTATGTTATTACAGTGCAGATAATTTTGGGGAAATAAATTTATTTGTCATGTACTATTTGTTATAAATACATTGTTTTGTCAGAGTTGGTTATTTATATGATGGTTAAGAATGAGGTAGGTTTACCTTAATATTTCAGTTGGACAGTAATTTTTAGCTTTAATCATTATAATATAATTTTAAATCACATTTATAAGCATACTTTAATATAAAAATGAATGGATAATAATTTAAAATCTTTAATCAATAAAGAATTAGTCATTCAATTTTCAACACTGCAAATTTCGAATTTGATAGTGTTTTAATTCAAAACATTTAAAGTATTTTAAAATGACGTTAGCCATTTGATTAACATTGTAGACACTTTTTAAATACTTCCAAACGCATTAAAAGTGACTAAAATATTAATGAAATGAATGACGTAATTTTAAAACACTTTGAATGCATTGAAATGAAACATTACGATTTGCAGTATCGATTATTTATTAACTTCACATGTCTATCTAAAATCAGAAAGAGAATCATTTTTGTTCTAATTAAAAATGTTCAAAGTAAAAACATATTTAAAAATTTTTATTAATTGTTTAATTTGTCATTCAAATTAATA
Organism: Chelonus formosanus; assembly: GCA_028641665.1. Classification (NCBI taxonomy): domain Eukaryota; kingdom Metazoa; phylum Arthropoda; class Insecta; order Hymenoptera; family Braconidae; genus Chelonus; species Chelonus formosanus. The sequence goes on from CM054004.1 coordinate 19,420,704, forward strand.
TATAATTAGTAAGGAATTTTTTCATCTGGCTTTTTCTCATTTTAGCTCATTCTTATTAGGAAAAGCTAGCCTTTTGATAGTTTATGATGTTTTTCATAGTACAGCCGAACTCCTCTAATTTTTACGTCTCGAGGTAACTTTTCCTCAGAATAAAAATTACGGGGTCCTGTGTTAACATATAGACTAAACTATAGCATATTGACATTTAATATACCTAAAGTAAAAATTACGGGACTAAAAATTAGAGGAGTTCGACTGTACTACAAAATTATTTTGATGAATTAAACTTCATTTCTGTATATCAAATGATAAAAATCCTATTATTGTTGAAATTCTTCTTAACTTTGCATATTTTTAACATGTATATGAAGTTTATTAAATAAATAGTATATTTCAAACTAAAAATGAAAGTTATCTACTTTGACAAAAATTGACGTCATACAATAGTTGAAAATAATTATTACATCAAAAGCTTCGTACACATCATATTGTGCTCATAATTAAATCTTTTTATGAAAAAAATACAAATAAAAAGCAATAGTAACAAGATGAAATTTATTCTGCAAATTAACAACAAACATCATCATGACTTTAACATTGTCATTAATTAACATTCAACTCGTAAGACATTTTTTTAAATTTAACTTTTCACAGTTTATTTAAACATATTCACATTTTCACATTTAATTACAGAAAAGAAAACTTGATAGTTGATTTAGCAAACTTCTATTTTAATTATTAACATTCATGAAATCGTTAGAAAAAAAATCTGATTATATTTTTTTCAACTGTTAACATAACATCTAAATATACTTACATCTATACACGCATATTTTTTATTTATGTTCTGTGTATTTACTGTAGTCTTTATAAAGTCTCACAAACTATGTTTTTCTAGATAATCTTTTAAATGCACGCACACGAAATTTTTTACTCGTAAACTGAGGTATTTTTCATCTTGCCTTTGCTCTTTTTTAAAACTTCACAGAAAACTTCTACTGCGTCTACAATCAGTAACATTTGTACGAGAATATTTCTTGGCACACTCGCTTGCATATTTTTCTTTATCGATCAATCCTTTTTATATTTGAATGGTATTGAAAGACTATATCCGTATATACACACGCTATGTATCTGTAATGTGTAAAACACGTAGATATGTACTATACTACATAGTAAGTAGTCTTTCGTTGAACTTGCACCGAGTTTATTTAATTCACCGTCATTTCTTATTTTATCCTACATCTACATGCTTAATGGTCTTTTTTCTATATAGAGTAAACGCTATTTATTGCTGGGGTCATTCAGAAGACGTTATGAATAATCACTGAGAAAAAGTGTTGAAAACGAAGATCGATTGTTAAAGTGATTTTTCAAAAGATTTTAGATTGTGTAAATAGAAAAACAATTATATTCTCATTTAAGAATCATTTCTCTAAAGCCTTTGTTTAAAATAGAGTTTAAGTAACCTTATTAATTAATTAATTAGTTAAAATTAATAATAATAATTTATTTTTTTAGGAACGGTGCGATAAAACTTGTTTTATTAATATTTATTATGAATTTATTTATACTATATAATTTTTTACGAAAAGTTGAAAAACCGTTTTTGAATGAATGGTTAAAAACCCACACTGCAAATCCCAAGATTTCAAAAACGTGTTAAAATAACACACATGCAGTGTATTCAATTTAAAATGTCTATAAACAAATTATCCATGATTTATGAACACTTTTCACACTGCATAGTGTGTAAAAAATCAATAGTTTGTTTACGGCATTTGACATTGCATAGGTTAAGCATTTTAACAGTGTTTACAAGAATAACACACTTGGATTTGCAGTGCAGTCTTGTAGACAATTATATTACAGGTTTAAATGGAAAAAAGAGTCAACTTTGATTTCGAATAATTTGAGTTCTAAATGATTAATCTATTTTTTTCATTAAAACAACCATTTTATTTTTCAATAATCTTTAAAGAGATTTTGAACGTGCCTAACTTGGAAATTGTTAGTCGAGGTATTTATATAGTATCCTAAAAAATAAAAATATTCTTTTGTAACAAATCAACGATCTGCTTTATGGATGCCACAATCGTGATTTTTTTGGCAATAAAAAAAACCTACAATTGCCACAAATTGAACCTGCAGCTATGATAGAAAAAAAACACAACATAATAAAAGAAATTATTGTGTTTTTTTGTAGTTTTTTGAACAATTTCCGAAATGTGTAAAGACAATACTGAATTACACAATTTACAACCAAATAAAATTGATAAATACAGCATATATATTGTCTATAGTACGAATTGCAGTCTGTTAATTGTTTTCAACAGTTTTTTGTTCATAGTATATAAATGTTATACTATGAAAAACCATCAAAGCTTCCAATGGAATTCAATTTTCAATCGATCAAAGGAAAATCATTTTCACGTTCAACGTGCAAATATAATATTTTCTTTCAAAGGCACATGTGTATAGACCAATATTTTTCAACTTTCTTCTTTTAATGTTCAGTTTTATTGATAGATAAAAAAATATTCTATGCTGTATAATAGTTACCTCAAAAATGGTTTGCAGATATCGACTTTTGAACCTCTCTTTTATTGACGTTAATAAAATTCAGTTTATTTTAGCTTTTAAATTCAAAGTACAGTACCTCAAATAAATATGCGTTACTACGACGCATACTAATTTATTTACTCATTTTTTTTTTTATTGAAATCAAATTGTGAAAAAGTTTCTTGACTTTTAAAAGTGTTAGAAGTAAAACTCATCAAAAATAAACTTACTTTTTACTGAAAAATTGTTTTTTTTTTTTTAAATTTAAATAAAAAAGTTTGTGAAAAATAAACATTTTTAATTTCATTTGCTCGAATGTTTAATGTAAATCTTAGAGAATAAAATTTATACAATGGTTTTTTAATAATTAATATTCATGTTTGCGTTGATAAAAAATTAAAAATGGTGAATTTTTGTTAATCTGAGAATATTTTTTATCTCCAACGTATCAATTTAATTCTATATTTAAAAAAATTATCAGTAAAAGGTCTCATAAAAGTTTATAATTATATTATAAAAATAATCTTCGAGGTATTTACAATGTGTGTTTACATTTTCTGTTTTACGAGTTACTATTTTTTTAAATGTGTAAAACATATGCTTTTATCAACGACTTTGTGTGAACATGACGTCTGCGCATCACGTTGCGCAAAAGACAACGCAATGTATAAATAAAGGAAACTATCACGAGACTATGTGCTTTGCATATTGAAAATCTAATAACGTTTAAAAATTGATTGTGTCAATCTTAATCAAATCAGATGTATAAAAATCTTATCGTTCATGAATAACTAACATACATCCATAGAAATCCTTCGAATATTAATAACATCTTTTTTATTCAATAAAATTTTAATCATTAATTTCAGACGATTATTAAAAATATCCAAACAGAAATAAAAATGTGATATTTTAAAATAAATAGTAAAAAACATTTAAATAATTTCATCTTATTCATATTTTTATCAAATTGATCAAAATAATTTAAAAAACATCATTGCTATGAACTTCATCAGTACATTTTTCGCATGAATTATTATGCCATAAAAAATTAATTATGTTGAGGGTTACATGTTGAACCTTTGTAAACATGACAAAACTATAAATTGAAAGCAGGAATGTTTTCATTTATATAAATGGTCGTAATAACATAAAATGCACCGACATTAGCAGATGAAGATCGTTCTATTCCAATTTACGATTTTTATCTTTTTTTTTTCTTTTAAACTTTTGCTTGTCACAGGATGTATAGCATTTAAGCCTTTTTACAACTATACTATGGAAGTATATTTTTTACTATTATTTTTCCTTCCAATAACAATGTGGGGGTGGTTCTGTCCCAATTGCAACGCGCATGCACTTCACTAGCTAAAAGTACAATCGATCCAGGCTCTCATTTTGTACATATCACGTCACGTATATGTACCAACTGCAGTAGTTTTTTCGAAATCATATTGTGATGCATGTTGGTTGAACAAACAATATCAGATATATACCACTTTTTTCCCATTTTTCTCTGCAGATAAATCTGCTATGAACAAAAATGTAAAGATTTTTTCCAGTAAAATGAATTTTTTAATAGATTGTTTTAATTAATAAAAAATCAAATCATTAACAATTGATCATTCAAATATACTTTTGGTAATAAAATAATTAAATTATTTTTATTATTAAATATAAAAGTAAAAAACGAATTATTATAAATTTAATATGATTATTTATTTATATCGTTCAGTAAAGAATTCATTATATCTATTTAATAGATTTATCCATTTGTAAATTCAATTATAGAAAAATAATTTAATCTAAAAAAAAATAAAAATAAGAATGGTTATATTCCATTACTACACTGCAAATCATAGTGTTCTATTTTAATGTACTTAAAGTATTTTAAAATGACGTCACCCATTTGATTAACATTGTAGTTATTTTCTAAACACCTTCAAGTGCATTAAAAGTTACTACAATGGTCATCAAATGGGTTACATTATTTTAAAACACTTTAAGTGCATTAAAATAAAATACTACAATTTGCAGTGTATTTCCTTTATTTATATTTTATTTTAAATGTTTATCAGTAATTTGTGTTATCAGTTTTATTAAAATGATTAAGCTGATTAATTCAATACCCAGCTCCAACTTTGTTACATTAAATAAAGAACCAGTTTTACAATGTTCTTCTTTCTATCAATATCACGACCGAGAATCTTGAAAATTGAGATGTAGATCAACGAATTATCTTCATATAAATCCATTAAACTAAATTTTGCATTTTCTTTCATTCATGTAGGTCAGTATTTTGCAGTATTAATTTGAAATTTAAACCGCTATGTACAAGAAAAATACAATTTCAATGTGTTTGGAATGATATCCATAAGGTTCTATAAGAGAGTGTGGTAGTGAAGCTATCTCAGGGTTTCGATCGAAGGTTTGAGCAATGCGACTCCCGGGCTGAGCAGAGGGTAGGCATTGACCTAGATGCTTCCATTCTCTTGACGATACTCCAAGTGAGACCCTGGCCCTGATGTTGGGGTATCTCACACACACATATGTACATATATAAAATAAAACTGATCTCGGTTTATCTCTCTTGACTTTTTACCACTGATGTTAACAAACTTCACTTGATTGTTCACATATTTTTGGAGATTAGTATGCAATTTATAGATTCAAGATACTGTAATTGAACAAATAATTACTAAATCTTACGTACTTGACTTCAAGACATTGTTTGTCTAGATTGAGAACTGTGTTAAACTTCTATTCTTGAATTTATTGATCGCGTCTGCAATCTTTGCTAAAATTTCTCGCATGATTGTTGTCACGAAAATAACCTTTGGATTGCATTATGCTGTTGTTGAAATGCATTTTGAAATTTTACGTTCAAGAAAAAGTTTTTTGGATTTAATTATTTGAAAAATATTTTAAGTTTATGATACATCAAAATATCTAGATTAATATTAATATTTTTCGAGAGATGATGTTCAGAAATATCGAGAGCAGTTAAAATTTTTAAAAGATATTTAAACTTTTTCCGATTAATTTCTTCAAAGAAATATATTTCAGAAAATATCATTACTGTCAATCATCATCCTTCCAAACTGACTTCTTTTACTCCTTATTTTTACGACAAGACATAAAATTTTTGTACTTTCTTGAATTATTTTATGGATATATTTTTTAGATTTCTTCGTGTTTGAAAACTTCAATAAACTTTCTTTAGTAAATATATCATGAGTTAAGTTGGAATCGGAGTTATCTGCAGTTATAAATTTTATATATCTATATAACGAATGTTTGTGAGGTGAATAGAAAATTAACAAAGAGCTGATAATTTAGATTTTCAAAATAAATATTTTATTTAAATAATCATATTACTAGTAATTGATTTATTTTTCAAAAATATTATAGGTAGTAGTTCTAAATAACAGCTATACTCCAAATGTCAAGCTCTTCATGCAAAATTAAATAGCTCCAGAACGATGAACACTGGCATGCTGGAAGTGCTTTGAAATGTTTATAAACTATTCAAACAATATTTTATCGATAATTTTGGCTTTTTTAATTACCATAAAATATTTATAATTGTTTTGCTTTTACTGAAAAACAAGTCTTTTCTGATAATAAATTAGTATAAACATTTTAAATATTTTGTAATAAATAGGAATTTTTAAATAAATATTATTTCTCATAAAAAAATGGAAGTATTTATTGTTATTAGTGCATTTGAATGAAAGTAAATACTTTTATTTTATTTACCACGATTTATTCAAATTTAAATTAGATTAAGTCCATCATCGAAGTCTTAAAATTCATTCTATAATTGAACATTAAACTTATTGATCAGTTCAAATTTGTCTTAGCAATACTTTGAACAAGCTTTATCTCACCAGAATAAATCAAAAACTTCTATCATTTGAATAACATTTTTAAACAAATTTATCGAATACATGATAAAAATCATTTACTGGGTTACAATCTTTGACTACTCCAAAAATATTTCAAACTTTTGCATAACTAAAAACAAGTATTGCGTGGCATAGCATATTAATATGTATTTATTTCGAGGCCATCATATTTTTCGAGCAAACTAATAGAATTGCTCCATAAAAAAACCAGAATCAACTAAATAAAAAATTTTTTTTTCAACTGATGAAAGCACATCATATTCAATGAATTAGTTAATAAATTATTGCTGAATGAATAAATTCAAGTTTTTATATTGAGGTAGTTTGGCATTGGCAAAACTCACAGTTGACTACCTTTTTTTTAATTTTTCCTGAAAGACAGACCATACCTACATGATTTGAAAGAGAAAAAGAAATGTTTCTACCACTTTGTTTTGGAAATATAATTTCTCAAAGTTATACAAACATATATGAGCTTTATATGCGTCTTTATTCAATTTTACCGGAAATTGATAATTTATAAAAAAATTGGCACAATTGACTTACAGTAAAAAGTATCTTAATATAAAAAATAGTATTTGAAATGTATTTAAGTTAAATTCCAACATTATTTATCACACAGTTTTTTTGAAATTTATGTTTTAATATTTTAATTTGGTGTCTGGCTTGATTCTCCACCCTATTTACTAGGAAAAAATGGCCATTATACTAATCAAAACTATTTATATAAATTAAAGATTTTTTTTCTTAAAAATCATGTATGAATTTTTCAAAATCTATTACTATTTTGACTGTATTGTAGATGTGCTGAATAAATATTCCTATTGACATGTATTTAAAAAACGATTTAAAAAAATCTCCAATCACTTTCAATAGACTTGTGCTATCAAGTCAGTACATATCTGTTAAGAATAATTGAATTCACTCACATAATAAGATTTAACAGGTTCATTGTTCAAAAGAAAATATAAAGTGCATGTAGCAATTTAATTTTTATTACATGAAAGCTTTCAATTTTGTTGAATAAACAGTTTGTGCACATCATTAAACCATCATATAATTTAGTTTGTCTTGTATGGTTCAATAACTTCAAAGGATTATTTATATTCTATGCTGAATGTTTATATATCACCAATTTGATGATTCATAGCTACTTCTATAATGTGTATGCTATAGCTAATTATATATTTTATTTTATAAATTAGATAAAGGAGATAATTAGTTGAATCAGTCTATAAATAGTGGTGAAAATCAAATTTACCTCTTTACATAATTCTGTTTACTTATGTGATCTCATACTGAAAAACTACACTCACATTTGTGTAATCTGTCACAATGAGTTCATTCATGCTGTCTGCATAGAGAACATTTCAATTTGTACCTTTTTCTTTGATGTTTTAGCCAGTGAAAATTGTACCAACAATGATAGTTCTACCTTTGAATGATACTCGTCTCTCGAATTTCTAAAATTTTTTTTATTGTCTTGGGTAACACGAGATGCATATTTGATGTAATAATGTTCCTATGGGAGATGTTAAAAATTCTGAAAGAACGATAGTATTTTTATCTATAAAAATAAAATATCTTTAGTCTAGAATAGTTGATATAAGTTGTAAGGCTTCTCAGTTTCTTGAACGTACATATTTCAATCCATAAACAATCGAAGCTTATAAGTAGCCGTGCCGTTTCATTGATGCAGAGAATAATCCTCGATCGAGTTACTATTTTTAGGATACAGTACTAACTTTGATCTTAGTTGAATAAATAAAATTTACGTCATTGTTTGAGTAGAGCATTGCTCTTGTTTACATATTGTTTTTATTGCTATCATTAAAGTGATTTATTCATATTGATTTTTTTAAAATTATAAACTTGTAAGATAATTTGTTGAAGAAAAAAAAATAATGATGAAAATGAAGATTTATATTTTTATGAAACATTCTAATTTTACTACTACAACCTGGACTTGATTGATGGCATCTTAGTCTCAATTATTTGAATGGATTATTAATCATGACAGTTTAATTACCCATGCAATTTGTATCTTCTATTTTTGTATCAAAAATGAAATCATACACTACTGTGAATAATTAATCCCTTATTCCTAATTGTCTTTAATTCTTTAATTGTCTTAAAGTATGATATATTAATGGCAATATTTTTATGTTACAGATAACTGGAAATTTGCAAGAACTAGAGATTATGCAACAAATTTCTTCAATTGATATATTTAAGTGATTTAATGTTCAATTATTACTCCAACAACATCATGAACTACAGATTTATTCGCGATGAATCACTCAAAATAAGTGAAACAATGAGTTTAAGTTGAATCTTGTGAAAAACAATTTTTTGAATATTATAATAAAACAAAATATTTAAAATAATTGACAACGGTTTTTGAAAAATAATAAGCCCGTATGTGAAGCTATATTTAGAGCAAGAAAAAAAAAACAGTTGAAGAATTGCGGTCTATTTTTCAGTGATGAACGTGTGAAAGTGCTTGTAAACTGAGTTGTTTAGTTTGAAAAAGTTGTTATCATAAAATAAGTAAAAAAAAAAAAAAAAGTATTTCAGAAAAATAATAAATAAAAGAAAAAAAGTACGAGTGAAGTGAAGAAGAAAGTGAATATTTTTTAGTGATTTATAATTGAGCAGAACTTCAATAAAAATAGGATTTTCCGATTACTAGAAAGTGGTCGATGCCGTTAGGCTCGCCACGAGGAAGTAAGTCATCGTACACATGATGGAAAAAGACGAGGTGGGATCACTAGAGAGCGATACGTATTTTATTAAAGTCGGGAATTTATTTAGCTTTTGTCTGAATTGTGTTTTCATTAATATTTAGAAACTCATTCATAATATATATTTTATTTTATTTTTTTTTGTTTTTAATTTAAAAATAATTTTGTAATACAAAAAGGTTTAAATATGATGAATAAGACATTGAATATAATTGAATGTGCGTAGGTCGAATACATGATACCAGTAACGACGTCGAGGTCAATATGCGTGGCGCTGCTAGTGGTACCGGCTCGTCTGTTACAATCAAACTTGTACGAACGAAAGTCACGGTGACCAGCTTAGTAAGCAACAACGCGGCCGCAGTGCGGTACGATGATCCAGCGGCGGCGATCCAGAGGGAAAACAGCAACAACAATAGCGATAGCATCAGTGTCAAAAACGAAATGGGAACAGGGGACGTCACCTTGGTACCCACATCCCGGATGAGTCCATCATCGAATATGGACACGTCAGAGAGATCTACTATGGTAGCTGGACCAACGATTGCTTTAGTCAAGGCTGAATCTACTGACCACATGGCGGGAACGTCAATAGGGTCCACAGCTACATCAACTGTTAGTGGGCACATTGGCCCAGGTGGTACTCTTTTTGCTGGTATAGCTAATAGCAATAAGAGACCAAGGCCAGATGATTGGCTTGCGCCTAGTAGTCCCAATTCGCGCCCAAACCTTCCTGTTCAGCACCTTGTTTATACTACGCCACAACAACAACTTGGACAAATTCCATCACCTCAACAACAGCAACAACAACAACAGCCAACCCCTCCACCACCAAAGCAGCAGATTATCCAGCAACAGCAGACTATGACACCTCCCACAGCTATTAGTCAACCGGGGCAACAACCAGCTAATAATAATGGATACGTCAGCCCCATGAGTTCTGGCAGCTATGACCCTTATAGTCCGAATGGAAAAATTGGTAAGTTTAGATTTCTTTTTTTCTTTTTAATTATTAGAAATCAAATAAAGGATTATTTATCACTGTTTAGGTTTATTTAGAGATGTTATAGGTATACTTTGATTGAATGAGGTAAGTAAATCAATAATTGGACCAAGGCAGAGATTTATTTTTAACTCAAAGGCAACAATGATCACAACACATGTTATTCATGATCTTGATTGTTCATCTATTGGTTTGTTTATCTCATAATATGTAACACAATTTGAATTTTGGTTTAAAATTTGATGGCGAATAATTATTGATGCTCCCTGTGGTATATTGTTGTACATGCATTATTGGACTCAATGTTCAAAACTTGCCAGATAGTTTCTGGTGAATGTTATGACATTATTAGGACTATCACACCCTCATAAAATGAAATTGTTATTTGTTCAAGAAAAATACATGAGATTTATTAGATTTTTGGTTGAATCTAGGAGTTTTAAAGAAAGAAAATTAATAGTCCAATATTCATTCATGATGAATAAAAAGTTTAATTCATTCTTTATTTAAATACAAATAAATTCGTGATTCAAAAGGCAATATTAACATTGCAAAAAAAAATTATTAGAAATAAATCAATAAAAACACATCTGCTGAACTAGATAGAAGACAGTAAAGCTATCACAATGGCAATATCATTCATTCTAAATTTTTTTTTTCTCTTAACGCGAATCTTATTTTTCCTCTTCCTCCTACTTCCGTTCATGATTTATAATGTCATTATAAACCGACTATTTCGAGTCTTCTATAATTTTTCTTTTCCGTCACTTGACGTATTTTTGCTTGTTTCATTTTAATGTGTGTATAGAATCTATTATTTTTGGTTACTTTGTTATTCACAACACGTTATCTTTAACGATTCAAAATTTCGTCATTTCACTTCTCAACCATTATTTCGGCAGCTCTGTCTGTCGACTGTTCACAATATGCGGTTAGATGAGGTTACCCTATTTCTTCTTTTTTTATTTCTATTGTTCTTTGTTGACTAGTTAATGTCAAGGCTGTATCCGCGGTTGACTTATATCATTGCCATTCTTTTATATGTATGTCGATTCAATAAATGGTGCCTTTGTATTAGTCGAGTTAAATAGTTGCAAAAATTGGAGTGAAAATTATTATTATTATTTTAGGGAATTTATTTTTTTTAATAATTCTATTAGTTTAGATTTTTATTCAAGAATAAACCTTAAGACTCGTTTGATCATTGTGCAAAAATAAAACTCTATTTTAATTTTAGTGCCAAAAATTTCTCAATATCGAAATGAGTTGTTTTTTTTTGTAACTTCCTTTTATTCACTTACTGTGACTGTTTAAAATTTTTAAGCATTAAATTGGGATGCATGCACTCTATTTACTTATGAATAATTACTTTTTTTTAGACTATTTAAAATTAGATTTATTATTTAAAAAGAAAAAAGCAAAGAAATATTATCTTCCATTTGTCATAAAAATCTATCTTCAAGGTTTCTTTTCCCCATTTCAATATTTTTATTCAGGTAAAATAAATTTTTTCTTCTTTATATTACATCTCAACTATTCCTTCCCCTTCAGTATCACTTGCTTGGACCAAAAAAAAAAGGAAAATTGATTATAATACCACCAGAGTGTGTTTGTTATAACACAACACGTCTGTATCCTTTTTTTCACCTTGAAGGATGTGATACAGTTTTTCCGATAGGATTGAATATTGCAGACAGACGATCTTTATGCTATCAAGGTCTTGCTCTCAGTTAGCAATATCAGACACGACCACTTGAAATACTTATCGTAATCGAAGTAGCTTAAGTTGGATTACCTCTTAAACCGCACACCCGTGCAAACACTATCATCTTCGGCCTTTTATTTTTTTTTTTCATAACAAGACTCAAAAAAAAATATATATATATTATTTGCATAATCACTGACACAGTCATGAGGGCTAAAAACATGATAATCACGTAAATCACCCACATGCTAAAAAAATCAAGATAAAATTCTTCCGACCCACATAAAAGGAAAACATTAAAATTTACGTATTAGTGTTAATGTATGGTCTATTTAAACTGTCTCTTTTTATTACAACGAGTCTAACAAGGAGTACTCTAATTAATTGGTAGCTAAAAATAACGATTTATTGACCAATCGCTTTTTGTGTAGACTTGCATTCAGGGAAATAAAAAAGTTTTTTCGATCAATTAGTAGAATTTAAAGCCCATTTTTCCATGATAGTCTGAGCTTAGCATTTTAGAATTTAAATCGAAATAAAAATAAGAAATAAATTGACAATTAAATGGAAGATTTTCAAATAAAAAAAATTCAGTCATTTATTTTTTTAAAAATAATAAAGATTTTTAATTCAAAACATCAATTGCTTTATTGTTTATATTCATTATTTTTTTTTTTTATTCAATAATACATCTGTATTGGTGATGCACTTCTAGACTGAAAGGTGCTGATGTTAATTAGAGAGCATTATTTGTTCTTAACGAGACTTTTATTGGATCCTAGTCAAATGATGAGTAATAAAAATGTTATCACCGGAAGATATATGAATATCCATGCATAAATAAACCTGAGGGATGATATCATAATACAGATATAAATATATAGATGATACTGTTTCATCAATTTGATAGCATTAAAGAAAAAAGGATATACTTTTTTAGATTATATAATGATCTTGTTGACACCTGAATTTTCATTTATTTAGATTTTTTATTATTTACGGTTGATTAATACTTTTATTATAAGATAAAGGTACGTCAGGCTTGGCATCACGACAAAAGACGAGAATTCATTATTCATGAAAGGTTATTTTAGCCATTATCTAGTTGAGAAGTGTACTAGACGGGTTAATATTTAATGACATGGTGGGTGAGATAATTTAGTCAAAAAAATCTCACTTTTACAAATAATACATTTTTATTATTTTTAAATTATTATTATTATCTTGTTAAAAAACTTGTTTAAACATTAGTAAATTGTCTAAAAAATATCATTTTTAGTTAATATTAAAGTTCAAATTGTATTTTTAATATACTACATACTTTATGCTGAATGTTTTACGGATAAAAAAAGTTGATAGTCTAAAAAAAAATTACTTTGAAATGTATGTTGAATAAAAATGGCAAAACGACCCCCTGCTGGTACATTGAATCTTTTACTTCTTTAGGTAACCATTAACGCTATCAAAAAAATTCTTAATATGCAAAAAATAAGCTGTCAAGTTGTTTATAAAATTTATCCGGATCAAATATTATAAAAAGTTGATATTTAATATAGTAGATATATAGTTAAATAATATTTTAAAACAATGAATATAAAATAAATTAAAAATGAAAGAATTATTTTATAAAAATTGGTACTTTTTTCCTAATTAAGATCACAAGTCTTTTTCTGAGACTACTTGAAATTTAATTAAACCTTACAGCAGCTTATTTTCAATTATATGATTTATTACTCTTAAATTATCCCTGATTAATAATTCTCGTTCTTTACAGTCTTTTTACTATTATAAATAAATATCGTTAAAATGAGTTGTTCTATATTTAAAGAATAAAATAATTGGTTATTCTTCAACTTTAATAGCTCCAAAAAAAGATATAATAAATCTACTTAATGTTGTTAAGACAACATAATTACGTAAAGTATTTATTAAGTCTTCAAACTGCTTCGAAATAATTTTTCTAAAATTAAATTTCCTATGAAAGAAGTTGCAAGGTAAGAAGTTTCGATCCATTACATTAAAGAGCGTAAAATGAAGACACTAATGCAGTAGCTGGTTTTTGACACTACTTGATAAAGTACATTATTACCAAAAATAGTTGATGTGAATAGTTTATTTACTATGTGGCCAATAAATCATATTTGTCATCATAAGTAAATATCATTATTATATAATAACCGTTTTACTATTTAAGTAAATGACTAGTAAAAGACAAGTTTATTTATAGAAGGGGTCAGAGTTCTTTTCAAATAGATGGTTTTGTTTAGATTACATTGGTCTTTCAGAAGGTTCAAGTCAAGGTACAAATTTAGATTACAATTACTCAAGTATCTCTCCCTCTCTTTTTATTCTTTTCAATTCTCAACTAAATTGAGTAATACAATTGCTGTATACACTTGAACTCGGCCAAGTATCCATCTATCTAAATTCTCTACACGGGTTTAATTCAACATCACTTAGCTTGGATAATAGCTTATATACCCAACGACAACCCAGCCACTGATGTTGGGTCGGTATCATCTTAAGTAAGGATAGGATTGATACTGCCACCTGTAGGATTTCTTTCAAGATATCCTAAATGTTTCAGCTTTATCAATAGGTGTCGTTCATATTTTTCATCTTTTTTTTATTTATAAAAAAATTCCCATAAATTATTATCAACAAAAACTAAAGACTTGTTCGGAATTACATCACACAAACCATTGATCTTTTCTTTCTCTACCATAATGAGATCAGCCACTTCGATACATTAATCTTAATTATCTTTATTCATTTGATATAATAATTTTAAAAAATATTATACCATGCTTAATATTATTTGTTTCGTTGATTATGATTTGGAATAAACATGCAAATTGTACATCTGCAGTACTTAATGATTTTGTATACATCATGGAAACATTATATTATATTATTTGTAATTAATGTGGAAAAAATTATTTGTATATTGTTTAATATGTTAAATCAAAAGCATTTCCAATATATTTCTCTGATTTATTTCCGAATATTTTGTGTTGATCATAAAATTACATTATCTGACATGAAAGTAAATCAAGCTTTTAATGATCCCAATTATGATATTAATTTGAACATATAATTTATTGCATTAAATAAATGTCGATGGATGAAGTTTTTAATAAAACTTTAGTAAATTGATATAAAAATAAGAAAAACTGGAAAAGATTAAAGCACTTTTTTATTACCTGTTTTTAATAGTTTTATTGGGAAAAATGTGAAATACTTTTTTATTAAGATATTTCATCAGAGTTATTTATTTAAAATAAATAGCAGAGAAATTTTTTAATAGCTGGAAAATTATTCTACATTTATTACTTTACTTATAATATTTTACCTTTCACCCTGATACGTCAAAATGTCAATTTAAATTCATTTTCAAACAAAAATACATCAACAATAATTAATTATTAATCAATCAAGCAGTCATTTTATTCTCTAGTAACTGTCGGTCTTCTTAAAAGTTAATTAAAATAAATAAATTATTAAAGGTTCTGTACTTCATATTCCAAAGAATCCAGACTGTTCAAAACATCAATCAGCATTGCTTGTTTTATTCAAGTAGCCACAGTTGGGTGCCCATTTTTTTTTTTTTTTTTATTACAAACATTTAATAAACAATATTCGCTTTTAAAAATCACATGAATAATGTTCAACATTAGTATTCTCATTTTCTCTAGACACCCACAAATAAAAATTGAAGATTGAAAAATAATCTCCTTGTAAAATACAACCGTAGATAATTAAAGAAAATTATTAATTACAATAATCCATAAGCTAAGAGTGCATATTATAAATTTAATTAATGCATAAGAAATAAAATTGAAACATCAAAAAAAAATAATTTGCTATTTTTCAAAACAAATTCAACTGAAATTATTTTCTCTTGAATAATTTTGATTTCTTTTATTCTATTTCGAATTTAAAATAAAAACAAAGTAAAGGAAAGAAATATGATTTTTTCGTATGCTTATTATAATCTTTAAGGTTCGCCGAGAACAAAAAGAATAAGGAGAGAAAAGATGTTCTCATTATCATTAGTGCCAACGAAACAAGTAGAGCATTGAATCAGGTTAGACAGGCTCTTCGCTCTCGTTCTCTTATATTGCATAGTATTCTCCTTCGTCACTCTTTTTTGTTTGATACCACGTTACCAGACAGACATATAAGTACATTATAAGCAATCAGTATTTTCACATCACCAACACAAACTCACTATTATATATTATTTTATGTTAATGTATTTATACATTTTAAAAGGCTTTAGACACCTGTTGCAATAAACACAGTAGCAACAAATATTTAAATAGTTTTTGTCAATTTCACGACATTACACCTTACTTTTTCGTCACGTATTTGTGGCTTTCAATCATTTTGAAAGTTTTATTCGTGCGGTTTGGAAGGAGTTTGAATGTAACGATATAAAGGTCTATAAAAATCATAAAGAAAGCTTGTAATTTAATGTGTTTTTTTTTCGTGTTTTTAACAATGATACTTGACTTGACGAGGATAACTTCCTCATTTCCATTATGCAATTATTTTTAATAATATTAATTAATGGATAAATATAATAGTTTTTTTGAGGATAGATTTCAATTAAAATTACATTATTATTATTAATGTTCTTTTTAAAATTTTTTTATTGTTACAATGTATATATTTTTATTGTAAATAGAAATAAAATCGTAATAACTTTTTTTTAATACAACTAATAGTATACTTCCAGACAGAAACTAATAATTTTTTAATCAAGTTTTTTTGTTGTTGTTGATTGCATAATAATTATCAACAATTAAAAATAAATTCAGTCAATCCAT
Organism: Chelonus formosanus; assembly: GCA_028641665.1. NCBI lineage: Eukaryota > Metazoa > Arthropoda > Insecta > Hymenoptera > Braconidae > Chelonus > Chelonus formosanus. The sequence continues at coordinate 19,437,458 of CM054004.1, forward strand.
TAGTAAGAAGGTTTTTTAATCGTGGCAAAGTTTCTTTTTAATTTAAATTTATTCAAAAGAAAAAAAAAAGGTATCTACGAAAGTGTTATTTTTATTTAGTATCTTACTTGGATTATTAATACGATATTTTCAATCATAACTTAAATGAAAAGATGGCTGACAATGTCATAATGATTTTGAGTAATTGAAAAAATAAAATATAAAAGAGCCAATATTATTATGGTGTCCTTCTTGACTTGTTTTGCACACTTTTTTCTTTTGTTACAAGTCATATGTATTTCTTCAAAAGTTTGTCATGCGAAGTTGCTATCCTTGGGAAGAGCATTGGCTCACACACATGTGTATTATCTTCTGCTTTGGTGTTAATATTTTTCAACCAAGTCGCTTGATCAAATTACTTCACGAATAATATATGTTTATAGAGATATTTCTATTTGAATATATATTTTTTAGTATTATTATTTTTACAATAAAGTAGATATTATTATTATTTTAAAATCGTTTATTTAACACGCATAAGACCAATTACTTGACTCTCTATATCGTTTTCTTTTATGTTTTTTCAACTTTGAGAAAATGGAATATAGAATTATGTGAACATGTAAAATACCTGTGCAAGTGTGCAAGTCATATAATCTATACTACATAATAACAAGTAGAGTTAACTGAAGTGTGGGAAAGTGAGGGATTTGGCCTCGAACTCAGACCTCAACCTTTTCTTTCAACTCGCGAGAAATATGGTACAGAAAATGTATAGAATTTTATTTATCATTTTTCGATATTATTTATCGAGTGTTAATCGATTTGAGATAACTCTAATTTTATTTTATATAAATTAAATTGTTATGTTGATTAATGGTTTTTATAGACAACATAACATGTGTTTTAATAATTGAAACGTATTATAGTAATAACATATGTAATTATAGCAATTTAACAAAGAAACAACAAGTCAAAATAATAATTTATTTACATTATAATAAAATCAATGAACTCCAAAAAAAAAAAGAAAAACAGAAACATGAGTGTTAATTTCTGATTCGAAAAGCAATGATGAGTTTGATATTTAGATATGGATATTGTTGCTAAAGTTCATTGAAATATGAAAATAAATATGCAGCTATTTATTCTTTAACTCTTACCTTATCTTTATTTTAAGATGAAACATGAAAAAATAAAAATGATTAATCAAGTGTGAGATGTAAAGAAAGGAAAGAATTTCCGTCAAGGCAATCGAAATGTCATGTGAGTGATAAAAATTTGCTGAGATGATTAAAAAATTAAATGAATGGAAGGGATTATATGACATCAGTTAAGCTGATAGTTATTTTTATGTAAGAATATTTTTAAAAAAAATTAATTGATAACCAAAAAGAATCGAACTAATTTTTATAAAACTTTGGTTAATAAAGTGAACTCGAAGTATATTTTGTTGACATAATAATTAAAGACAAAATTTTTTATATAATTGTATAAAATGTCTGGTATGAGAAAATAAATCGAAGAGAATTCAATTCAAGTTGTGTCATGTCTAAAGCTTAATGTTCGTAAAAGTTTTCTTCAATAAATTGATTAGTTATAATTATTTCCAAATATTGTAAAAATTTAATTATCTTTATTAATTCAAAAAGTTGCAGAATCTTTTATTAAAATAGACTCTTAATCATAAAAGCTGTAAACTCAGGTTCTTGAAGACATAAAAATAGTACTTGAACATTCACGACCTTCTAGACATTTTTTTTTTTTTTTTATTTAAATAAATCATGCATAACAACGTTCATGGATCACACTTTTTTACAACCAGGCAGTGATAGGTAAAGAAAATATATCTGTATTCATATAAAAGAGTATTGCTTAATGTTAGACTTTTATAGAATTGTTCTAAGCACAGAATCGATAGATTCCAATCACGAATAAAATATTTAATTGTTCTTTGTTGGCATGAATTTTATATGCAGCATGATATTCGTGACAAGTTGAAATTAACTGGAGATCTTAGAAGCTTATGAAGACACTAGAGTATTATCAATACTCTGATTTCATTAATTTCATTCTACTTTTCGTGAAATTTAGTTTAGAGGAAGATTCATGTCAACTTGGTAATTATTTATATGTGAGAAAATATTTAAAATGTGAGTAATTTCAAGTTAATTAGTGGAAGAACTTTATGATCATAGAAGTCTAAAGAAGGAATATATATATATATATATATTTTTAAATTTTCCTTATGAGAAATACAACACCAAATTGAATGTCGGAATAAATTATTGCACGAGAAAGTTTCATTTATTACAGATATTTTAATAGAACTTTCAAATGCTACTCGTTATTTCTAAGAGTAGTAATATCAGTCTCATAATCGACCCTTTTTCACCTTTCACATAAATTTACTTACAATCATTTTTCATGGTATTTTTACAAGTATGGATGATAATTGATACCATTATTCATTTTCTCATATAAAACACATTTATAACTAATAAAAAATTTACATTGTAAAAAATAAACCCAAGTAAAATGGTCATGACAATTCAATAAAACAATTACTTTCCAAATATTATATTTTGAAATGTATTAAACTTTACATTTTGAATAAAATAATAATTTTTATATTAACATCGTTGATGATAAAAAATGATTGTAAAAATTAAGAAAATATTTCCTTTAGCTCAATCGAAAATGATTAATTGAATGATCATGTGGTACTTGTGAGAATATATTATATAACATATATTGATTTAAACTCAAGTTTAAGAGTAAATCGAACAATGTTTACTTAAGTTATTCAGAATAATTTATGAAAATATTATTCTGAATATGAAGAGTATCAATAAGTGATAAATCTAATTTGCTAGTTTCAAAGTGAAGTTTAATATTCAAAATCAATCCATAACTGAGACTAGAAATTAGGATTATGTGAATAATTAAAGTTTTAATATCATTATAAATAAATGAAGAATTTAATTACTTTCTCCATAGATAGATTTTATTATATTCTCACAAGATCACTAATTTAATTTTTAATTTTACATAACAGTATTTTAAAATGATTGAAGTAAACTAATGATATTGTTTGAAAAAAAAAAAAATAATTAAAAAAAACTAAAAGTATCAGCCCTTAAAACTGGCAATACGTTCATTAAAAATAATTTATTGTAAAAAAGAAAATCAAAAATTAACCAACACTTGATTTATAACGAAAATATTTCAACAAAAATCATCACTCTTTTGCCTTACATAATTTTAACATTTAAATACTTGCCTGTTGAAAGTGACATAATTTATTTGACACTTTGTTAGCATTTTATTCATTATGTATCTTCACCATTGATGACCCTGACTTATGATCTGTGAAGTGACTTAAAAAAGCACTTCTCCATCTCTTTCTTCGATCATAATTGCGCAGGTCAGTGATGTGTACGCCCATACGCGAATTTTCTAAGCTTAAAAAAGAAACTATTATTAGACGAGGGCTTCATTTAAAGAATTCCAAGTTATACATAGTATAATATTTTTTTCAAGAGGATATTATCTTAATATATGGATATTAAGATAATATGTATTACACATTAATAGTCTTTCATCTACTCATAAATTTAAAACAATCAAAATTCGTATATCTATTTAATTATTATTTAAATTATCCTCTTAGAGATTGATAAATAAAACTCAGTTACTAGTATCCTGAGAAAAAATCCTCTTCAGTGAGTTTAAGATTTAATTCATTGAAAATTTACAACTGTAGTACAAAATATAAAACTCCCACAAGGTTCGAGAATTTGATTAAAAATAAAAAAAACCATCGATTAATGTTGGTATTCATTAGAATAAAATAAACATCTGTTTTGATAGTCAGACTAGAGAATTTGAACATGATATTTCTATCAAAAGTTTGATAATTAATCTATCTACTAAATTTAATAGTTAACTTTTAGCTTATCAGACATAAATCTCGACAAGTTTGGTTTTAATATTTATTAACACTTGGAAATCGACAAGAAAGAGTGGCTAAGAAAGTATATTTAAATTAGATGGTGCTAATAAATAATCTAAATATTTTTAGCAAAAAATAAATATTTGGAGTACTTGAGAAATATTATTTTGCTTTGTAAAGGTGAAATAAGTGCTTCAATTCCAAGTATTGAGTGCAAGAATATATGAGTTTTGGAGGATTACAATGTAGCGAACGTAGAGTCAATGTTTTTGGTTTAGATAGTTGAGACTAAAAAAGGACAGGTCGGTGCTTATATGTCTGTCTTTGTCATATCAATATGTTTTTCTTTCTCTCGACCCAACCTAGTGCAAGTTTTAGTGTGTAATGCACGGCTGAATAGCTTTCTTAGACATTTGGAATTTTCTTTCATTCTTGAATATAATTTTCCAAAAGGAAAAGTTGAAGGTATTATGTTGGATTTCATTTCATTTATTTTATTTTTTTTTTTTTATTGTGTTTCATAGAAATGAAATGGGGTTATTTTTCCATGAATCATGGTTGAAACATGTCGACTATTTTTTTCAAACTTGTTTGAAAATTAGAATTGCTTTAAATTTTAAATGTAATACATAGTTATTTAAATTAAGTTCATCGGCGTTGTCTTAGCCTTGATTCATGTGTTATCAAGGTCATGGCTGCTATTTTCTAATAAAAATAAAGTCCAGTGTGGTCAGAGAGATGTGCTAATTTTTGAGATAATATTTCTTTGACCAAGATTTTTTTTAGCACTGAAAAATTTTGGTATTTTATTAATAAAAATTGTAATAAATCTTTTACTATTATTATTATTTCAATTTTCTACATCTAAATTTTTTTCACTTTTTCTTGAGATATTTAATAAAATAACTCAGCAGTTTTTTTTTATTACGTCTTCAGCTGTCCACCTTTCTTTCACTCTACTGAAAAGGTAAACAATGAAACTGGTGGAATATTACAAAAATTATACTTTTCTTGAATTAACCCTCATTATTTTTGGGCTTTCAGAAAAAGTATATCGGTCAAGTATGAACTTAAACAATAATGTGTTGAGTATTCTTCATCTTAGGATCATCAAAATACTTGACTTGGTATTTCGAATATTAAATTTTTTCATGTCATACATTTTTATTACGAAACATAAATTTAATTAAATAAAAAACAAAAAAAATTAATAGTAATCAATAGTCACATATCTGTAATATTTATTTAAAAGATATTTCAAAACAAGTGCAAATAACATAAATTCAAAAAATGGTATTGAATAATTTTTTTTTTTACAATTCACATAAAAATGTATAGAGAATAATTCATCTAAAAATTTATATCGCTTTTTACGATTGACGGAATTCATCTAAAAAAAAATTCATGTATATTTTTCCTATCTCTCTTTTTTTTTTTTTTTATAAATAAAACTGTTGCAGTGTGTTAAACATGTTACCGAGAGTAACATTTTTTTGCTGGTTGACATGATATATCCCCTTTCAATGAAACAAAAAATAATAAACGTCATTTTATTCCTTAAATGTAGTTCTTACGTGAAAGTAAAGTGGTTGGTTTTGCTAAACGAACTTGTTTTATTTTTCAACATAAAAATAAAAAATATCTAACGTAACGCTTTTTCCTCATCCGACAACTTTATCTATTACAAGCAAGGCACCGTTATTTTTTAACATAAAAAAAATCACAACTAATAATTATCTTAATTATTATAAATAAAAAAAGAAGAATATAAAACTTTGCAATAATAAATTTTACAAGTTCGGGCAGTTTCCGTCTTTGAAGTGTGGACCTAAAAAAGTTAAAATTCAAATTAGGTCATTTTTTAAGAGTTTAATTTCAAGTTAAGCTAATGTGGTTATTAACTATAGTTATTCATGCAAATGATCCATATCTCAATGAAAAAAAAGACCAGTTTATGTGGGAAATAAAAAATTAGAGCATTAAAATGTGTACTTTTTACTGAAAAAAAATTGTTTTATGGATCCACTGATTACAACGTAATTATATGACTCGTCAACCCTTTTGTTATTTGTACATATTTACAACCCACAATTAATGATGATTTCGATCTCCAGGGGCCTTTTTAGGATTGTGGAACATTACGATATATGTCAAGGTCAGGTTGCGAATAAATACATTAACTATATAAGCTCATAATCTGTGTATCAGACTTTTTCATCTTCTTTCTTTTTCTCTTTCTGTTTTCTAATAAATAAAAAAAGGCGTTGGATTTTAAATATTATCAGAGATTATTTTAATTTATGATCGTGACATCGAATCAAGGTCAAGGCTGTCTACGAGGTCGGACCTAATCGGCAATTTACCTAATATGTATTTGTAGATAATAGAAAATCAAGTGATACAATAATAATTATATGATTAATATTATATTTAACACTTGTTTCATGATGATGATGATCGCGTAAAATCAATTATGTAACAGAAGTAACAACGTCCGCTTAATGATCGAGGTTGACTAATATTTGAAGTTGGAAATAATGTTTTTTCTTCGTTAAGTAAATATAATGTGGCACTTGTTAGAATGATAGTAAATACTGAATTCTTGAGTATTTCTTAAAGTAGATGCAAAAGTAAAATCTTTGACATTTATACCAAACATGTTCTATTGTTACAAAAAAAAAAAAAAAAAAAAAATACTCTTAAACCAAAATCTCTTTTTTTCATTGATTAATTCCTCAATATTTTTTTTTACCTATTCATATCGTATTCAAATAAATAAATAATTATTATTAATAATTTTTTTTATAAACAGAGAATAAAATAAACATATCTAATAACTACAATATTACTTTGCAAATATTCAAGGTAAACTAATGTTTTTTTATTTATTGTTATTTCTAGTTTATAAAAAAAATAGTACTCTATAACCAATATTCTTTTGTTGTAAACAATAAATGATTTATGCAAACAATGAATTTAACAATAACAAAAGAAATGTTTTTTAATTTTTATGAAACATTAATGCAAGACTTTTTATCATAAAACATTGTTTAAATAATTGCATTCAAAGATCTTTTTTCATTTAAAATAATTGTTATCAACTTAATAAGATGATACATTTTTAAAAAATAAATTTTTAGCATCTATCAATCACTGTAAAAATTGATTATTCACTTCAGTTAGGGAAAAGTAATATGAACAAGTGTAGAAAAAAATAATTTACAACAAATTAAAATATATTATTCAACGAATACGTTAGCCAACTAACAAAAAATTGAGTTATTTATTAATTAAAATTTTTATCCAGACAAAAAGTCTAATTAATTACTTTCAATGCCTGTAAATATAAATACAGCAAGCATAATATAGGTCATAGTATTTCTTCAGATAAAATAACAGTCAACGCATGTAATATTTATATTGTATATTATATAAAAGGAGACGAGATAGCAGTGCAAAAATACAGAAGCTGCCTCGTAATGGCAGCACACATTATATGAGCATAAAATGGCGTTGACGATGTAGGCCTTGATGCATGGTTGCGAGTCCTCGCGATGCTCAACGAAGCTTTACGCTAATCTATAATCATGTCCGGCGTCTCTTTTAGCACAATTGACATGAAAACAATTATTTTTATTACAACATCAATGACCAGTTAATCAACTTACTAAACAAAAAGATCATTGATCAAATAATAAACCTCTAGTAGTTCCAGAGAATACCTTCCTAAGAATCACAACAAGAATGAGATTGTATCAAGGTTGAAACCGACGAAAAATTTCGATTTTTACAAAAGTGTTTTGCGGTAATTGGTAGAATAATGAATCGCATGACCTTCACAATTCAATGAGTGATTTTGTGGTGTTTGATTTAATAAAATTAATTTTATCATAATTTCTATGCCGGATATAATGAACAATTATTTAAAATTGAAACTTATTCTGCACAAATACACTCTATACTTCAATTATAAAAACATAAATCACGAAGGTGATCAATGAGGTATCATCAATGAGATTCAATATTCTTTACATAAAAGGTTGAATGTAAAAATTGATTGTGGTTTTGAATATAATACACATTACGTATTGAAGATAAAAGAAGAAGCTTTTTTACTTGAGAACTCAGTATTGTATTCACATGTAAAACGTAACATGCACACGTCAGTAGTTTGTGAGAATGAAAGGTCTGATCAGTGTTCTTCACGCTGCAAAAACAATCTCAAGGATAAGCTACACCTTGGTGGTTAGATTTAATGCATGTGGATATGCATCGTATATACAGAATCTCATTTATTATTATAATTATTATTGTTATTATTAATAATGATAATGATTGTAATTGTGATGATTATTTAATTATTTTTTATTGCGTTAATTATTGTGATCCAAATAACAATGATTGTTATAACTTGCCTCTGTTCTGATAGTGATCTACTTTAATCAATGATCATTCTCATATTTACAATGTCATTAACATTGATTTTATGAATTTATTCATTATTTTATTGCAATCACGTTGAGAGTGAATTATTGATTGAAATTGTAATGATTTTTTCCTGGGAAATTGCGATTGGATTTTTCATATTGTAACCAGTTCTGTAATGATGGTAGGAAATTAGTTACTTTAGATAAGAATCTAGGATTTTGAATTAAAAGAAAAAAATAATTGGTTTTTTAAAATGAAAATTCTTTTGGTTCAAAATAAAAATAAATATTTTTTTATCAATGATTAGTATTCCATTGGATCTATTTTCTGAACATATGATTGGAAAACATATACTTGGCAATAATTAATGAGTCATTTGTTTGATGAGATTTACTGAAACCAAATACATATTTGTTAATTTAATGATATTCAACCAATTCACTTTAATTATTTATATCTACGTACTTGTAAATACTTATTTGATGTCATGAGATTTAAATCATCAAAACTGTTGTAAAAATAAGACATAATCTAGAAAAATGATCTGATTTTCAGTTATTAACTATTTATAACTTTAAATTAATCGCTTAAGCTTCTAATTGCTGAATGTTGGCATAGAGCAACATACTATTGCAAAAATTTTTCTATAATTTTATTTATATGTTTTTATTTCATACATACGTTAATTGGTTGATAATTAGTTTATATAACTCCATACAGTTTCAAACAAAGCTCAAGGTTATTTGCACATAATATTTGGCAGTAAATAATATGATTAAATAACCTGTAATTTTTTTTCTGCACTCAAACAATCTTTTGTTTACCATTAATTCTCATAAACAATTATAAAACAAAAGCAATTAATTATTAATAAAACTTCTTCAATCAAATAAATAAATAAGGTTTCTTTTTATAATTATTTTTCATTTATAAAAAAAAAAATTTGTTGATAAATAGTAAACGTAATTGATTATTCATGTAATTTACTAACATAAAAGATCCTTTGAATGCAGAAATTTTATTGTAAATGAGATTATGATGATTATCCACATTTCTATTTTAATTATCATCAAATTAATCAAATATTCATTATGTAATAAAAAAATATGTACCAGATTTTCTTGACATGATGATGTATAGGTGAATAACTACCCTATGGTGAGGTTATTTGCATCGAACAAATATTTAATTAGAGAGTATGGAGTTTGGGAGTAATTAATGCAAGTATGAATCAATCGCTCTAGTGTATTGAAATAGTGAACTTATTCAGTATAGATGATTATCGATTAAATTAAAACGTCTTAGATGAATTTAATTAAAGAGGACCAAAATAACTCATAATAACACAATTAACTATACAACTATTATAGTTAAAAAAAAAACAAATAATAATTAATAAATAATAGATAAACAAATAGTGGTAATAAAAAATATAATTACATTGAGGAATGCATTAATGTTATTGTAATGAATGCAAGCTTAAGTTAGTATGCATGAGTTCACCTAGGAAATATTTTCGAGAAAATGTGTGTTCGTTATTTGAAAAAACATTAAAGGTGTTTCTACAAGTGTATTCTACCTTATTAAAACGCATTCTGTCGGGAAACGTTACGTCAGCTGGCACTCCCTTGGTCATATTCAACTAAACATCGATTTGAATCGTGTTAATCTTGATAATTTGTTCTAAATGAATAAATTTTATATGCTGCTATTCAAATAGTATTATTTTTCGAGGAAGATAGTATAGAAAGGGCAAGTGTGCTACACGTGGAAATATTTACGGTCAGAGAAAGTTAGTTTTACTAGGTAGGTGTCTGTTTTTTTTTTTCTTTGACAAAAAAATGTGTGAACTCAATACAATAAAATTTAAATACTATTATTTCATAGCTCTTATATTATAATCATTACAACATTATTTGAATTTTATCTTTATATTTAACTTTTAAGAAATATTTCTTAATATTTTCTATTTTTTATTAGATTAGTTAAAAATTTTTTAACCATATGGCTTACTTAACTTCACTTTATCTCACTCATAAATTATTGTAATTAATTTAATCTGTCCAGCTGGAAAATGTGTTTTATTTAAATCATGAAAAATTCAAAACACTATTTCTTTCTTTACCTACAACAAGAATTGGTCTTAAATAAATTTTAAAGCTCCCTAAAACAGGTTTTTAGAATAAAGGTCCAGTTAGATAGAGTCCCTTATTGAAAATGAAATTTTTTTTTTAGACTATCAATTATCTTACTGAAATATTTGAGGAAAAAAATAAAATAAAGAAATTTAACAGGTGCATTTCTTGAAAATTTTCTTCTTTATCAATCTATCTAGTGAAAATAACAAATATCTATTTAATAATAAATTCTATAATTTAAAAAAAATACGGAATAATACAGTTATCTTGAAACAATAATATGAACATATTTTGATAAAACTTTTTATATTTATTATGAAAAACCCTGAAATAAGCTTCAGCTTATATCATATAACCTATTTGCCTTTTTCTTTAACCTACTTTTCTAAAAACTACTTATATTATTTATTCTTTTCATTTATTTCATCATACTATTATTATTATTGTTTTTAAAATAATTAAAAAAAACTAACAATTTCTATCACAATATAAATCTTCACATAATTCTACAATTTTTTTTAATCGCATTCCCATTTCATCAAAACAACTCTCCAAGACCCTGAGTATCTGTTTAAATTCTTGTAACAAAACCCCTCAGCTCCATTCTGGAAAACTCTTAGATTACAACATAGGATACATAAATACATAGAAGCATGGTCGTAGGTAGAAAAGGAAAAAAATAATTTCCCATCACAACAGAAAATGTGTTCTTCTGGCTGGGTTTAGCATTCCCGGATGCTACGTAGTTTTGATGCGTAGCTTGACCTATTTAGCCTGTCAGGCCAACCCAGAATCTGTGACACGAAGCACACAGAGGAAAGTCATTGGTACCCACTGGAGAGGCGGCCTGGTTTCCCTGGCCATGACCCACCCAAGCGCGGCCGAGAGTACACGAGTGCACGAGAGCGCGCACAACCCTTGACGTTCCCGGCTGGTTCCCTGTCTGATGCCCCCTCTTTTCTCACTGGATTCCATTGAAAGGGTCGGCGGGGAAGAGAAGTTACGTACTAGAGTGGGGACACACGTACTGATACCAGAGAGGCAGAGATTGCGGCAGCTCTCTAGTCTCCATGTGTACACGGGGTGTAACAGGTGGATGACGTCATAGGGTAGCAATCCCACGCTGTTCCCCTTTATATACATCTAATTGTTTATTTTAATCTATTTTCACTATTCACAAATCACTATCCGAGATTCTATACATTCCAACTCTTAGTTCCGACGTATAAATAAATCCAATTCCTTCCTAAAATATTTTAGAATCATCAAGTTGAATGTGTATATGTAAAAACAAAAAAATACAACCAGCAATCTATAGAGTATTTAAAAAAAAAAAATAATAATTCTGGTGATATTTTTATTTATAACGAGTATATGTACCTAGATCTGTAAAGCCCGGGGAGGTTGAGAATGTGACAGCGAAAGTCTGTTTAGCCACAGAAGAGGTAGGATTAGTTGTGTATAAGAGTGTCTAGAGAAGCAATAGGTGGAGTAGTGGAGTGAACCAATGAGTGAGTAAGAAAGAAAAAGGAGCGAAAAAGAGGGAGAGAGAGAACAGAAGCGTCTGCTCTCTCGACAGCAGACCCGCAACCTTCAGTCAGTGGCGAAGCGTCGTTGCGACAATATCGGAGATATGTGGATCGTTAAAAATACTTGTAATAATATTTTTTGAGATTACAAGAGTATTTTTTCTGGTGTCCTTGACCACAAATTGAGTGTTGGTGAATAATATGCATGTGTGAAATACGTTATTATTAAATAATTTAAATTTTTATTAAATTTATCATTTAAAGAGCTATTTTGTTATTTTTTTTCTTTTTGTTTTCAACTAGTGAAATTAACCAGTGACTATAGGAAGATATATATGTGTATATATATTGAGAATGAAAACGATGTACGGGAGTATATTATTACACATGGGTGACACTTTCGCGACGTGTTAAGCGCAGATAAGTCAACGTTCCCTTTTGCGCGATCGTGACCCCGTTTCCTCGATGACCAACACTCGACGCAGGCGCCATTAGAGGAGTTAGTATTGGAGAGAAAGAGAAGGAGAAAACGTTATTGAGATTCACTTTGTTATTCTCTCACTCTTTCTTGTGTGTTTGTGTTATATTCTCTGCGAAATCTTTATCGCCTGCTCTGACTTATATATTTAAAAGTGCATATAACATACATCTATACATTAAATATATATACTGTTGACAGAGAAAAAAATAACTGACTCAATGAAATTAACGAAATGTGAAGTGACTTACGATGTCGATTGAGAATTTAAATGTCATCATGGACTTTTTGTTTACGTTTTGAAAACGACATTTTTACTATTGTCATTACACAATGTTTAGTTAATGTTATTGATTAAATAAATATATGTATCTGGTCATCTTTCACATATGTGTTCAAATATTCAATTGTTAATACTCGAGTGTTGTCATTACAACGTTTTAGATAGTTAAGTTTTAGAGGAGTGGGGAGAAGTTTTTATGTGATTTTGTGAATGAAATAATAAGAAAAAAAAAAAAAAAAAACGTTAAAGTGGAGCCAGTAGCAAGTATTACACACGAGAGTGAGAGGAAAGGTGTAGTGGATGGAATGATGTTACAAACAGTGCCGAGGGTGCCAATGGCTGGTGTCAAAAGACGGTGGGGAAGTAGAATTGTTGGTATTCAGGAATCCAGTCCTGAAGTTACTAGCAGTGGGGTATTATCTCCACCACCACAATTTCATCCTGCTACACCAGAAAGTGCTACGAGGAATGAGGATTTACAGCTTTGGGATCTTGATTTGCATCGAGGTCTTCAAAATCAATCCAATGGGGATCATTTGCCTGCTGCTTCTACCATTTTACCTATCAGTGAATCATCATCATCTACAGTTATTACGATAGAAGGTATATTTAAAGAAAAAAAAAAAAAATTTCCCACACATGAAAACTTTACTTTTTTTTTTCAACGACATCAATTTTTGCTTGTTCTGATGCACATAATAATGTCGTTTCATGTGACAATAGAATTTCATTCCTGTGAATAAGATCTTTTTTCTTGATATGTTGATGATGAAAAATGATAATTTAATATTTATGAATAGTTTAACAATATTATAAATTTTTATCTAAATATTCGAAATAATTTATTTCTCAACAATGTCATAAAAAATATTTAATCCGTCACCTCGTTATGATGAATGATATATTTTTGCCTGAGATAATGTAATTATATCTAATTATACTACTACAGTCAAAGTCTCAGAGTTCACCTTGAAGCTTCAATCCTGTACAGATAATTTGCACTATGGTTAGATAGAGGTTTTTTTTTTTTAAATTCTTTATTATTATTATTAGAAGATAAAAAATTAATTTATATTTATTATTCTTTCTTATTCTAAACTGGCAATAATTTGATAAATTCTTTATAGTTTCACTACGCTCATTAATTAATATTGTCCAATTAATAGATAAGTAAATTATAAAATACCATAGAGTTATAAAGCAAGTTATATAATAGTAGAGTGAATATCAGGAAAGAACTTGCTGACATGTATTGAATTATATAAAATGATTTGTTCCAACGCTCTGGGTTTTCTGGTCAATAGTGGTGGGGAGATAAGGGGCAGAAAGATAGGTCAGTAGGTCATTGGAGTTACTTATAAGTGAAAGTTCTCAGTAAGTTGAGTGATCAAATGATAAATACCATTTATAGTTGACAAATATGTAAAGAGTGAAGAAGAGCATATCAAATGGCAAATAGACTATGAGTCTGCTGGTAAACAGGTGGCAGTAGCAGTTCAACAATGCCAAAGCAGACTAGACTTCTATGACGATTTAAAAGTGTCAGACGATGTGTCGACGGCGTCGTTGAACTTTTGTCACGTTGATCGACCTGTCGACATGTATTCATTCACTTATCACCACTTGAGTTTATTCATCAAAATTATTTCTAATAATTAAAACTGTAGTATTATAATATTAATGTATGTTATGTGCACTTGTGTACAGGTGATATGATGTTGAATAATAGTATGTATGAGTTTGTTAGATGTATTTTATCAGTAAATTTATCATGTTGTTGTAAGATTATTGAAGAACCAGAATTTTTCTTGTTATAATTTCGAATGTCTAGAAGAAAAAAAAATACTTATGGAGGGACAGTAAGTGGGTCAGGCTGCAGTATTATATGATGACTACTTTCTCTCAGAATGCCACTGCAATCATCATCATATAAAAAAGTTGTCGACTAACCTAATAAATCATCCGGGAAGTTCTGATACTCTTCATCAGTTTCTACGTCAAGCTTCGATGCTTTTGCTTTAATTTTTGGACTAAAATGTGAAATGTTGTTGTTGTTTTTTTTTTAACATTTTACATTTCATTTTCTTTACTCTCATTTGAGCAATCGGTTTTACGTCAGAACATTTTTATGGACAGTTGAAAAAATAGGACTTATCTGTGTTATTGGATTTGATTGTTAGATTGGGGAGGTTGAAGACCTCAAGCTTACAATTTTTAGCAGCTTGGTACCAATTGTTCATATGCAAAACGATTTAATGGGTACATTTGAATTAACTTGATGGTTATTTTCTTAAAGGGGGGAGTGTATTATGATGGATGAGAGTACATTTAAGCAATGAATTCAATGGCCTTGAGTTGATGTTCTTTTTTTTGTTTAATAAAAAATAATTGTGAAGTAATTTTTTTTCAAGAGGAATAAATTAAATGAATTCCTCTACAATAATAAGAGAAAATATGAATTCAATGATATTAGTATAAAATATAATTCTAATACTAATATTTTTAGTATAAATACAGCTGAAAAAAAATATATTTAAATCATTTTCAGCCTAATTTCTGTAATCAAATATTTAAATAGTATAAAAATATGATGGGAATATTCTTTTATTCTATTTTTTAATAAAAGATGATGACATCAATATTGAGTAACAATTTTGTTTATACAGCTAATAAGTTCACTACCAACAGCCATATTGTATGATTAAGCTTGGAACTTATTGAAAACCAAAGAATTTTATATTTACAATCAATTCGTTATAAATGATATTTTGAATATTCTTAAATAAAAAAAAAGAAACAATTATCAAACTCACTCCAAGATAATCAATATAAAAGTTCAAAGACCTTAAATGGAAAATAATTGAAAAATAATTCAAAACGCATGTAAATTATTTATTTTTATAAATAAAAAAAAAAAAAAAAGAAAATGATTTTTCTCTAAATAAAAAAAAATGTTTACTCAGTTGGAAAAATATAAATTAACTTTACTGAATTCCAATCAATCTTATCTA
The DNA here is from genome assembly GCA_028641665.1 of Chelonus formosanus. Taxonomy (NCBI): domain Eukaryota; kingdom Metazoa; phylum Arthropoda; class Insecta; order Hymenoptera; family Braconidae; genus Chelonus; species Chelonus formosanus. Next base: position 19,453,259 of record CM054004.1, read on the forward strand.
TTTAATAAAACAAATTATTACTACATATTCAATGATAAATTTATAAATATAACAAATGAATTTTTTTTAGCGTTTGAAAAATGATGAGTTCAGCTTGAAACAGCAAATTCATTTATGAGTAATAATTACTTTGATGAATAATAATGAATTGAAGTAGCAAACTAAATGATTATGATTATTCAAATAAGAATATTTTATTATTTATATAAAAATACTAGTCAATGAAAGAAAGAACACAAAATCTTGTATTTAAATTTCAAAGATTGTCTAGGCTTATTGATCGGAAGTGGTATGAAAGAATCATCCGATAAATTTGGGGAAGTGATTTGTTCACACAAACAAATTAAAAATTAATAAAATTCAACTTTAGCTTCATGCTCATCCGGCTTACTTCTTGAGCGCACTGAAAGTATCCTCGTGCGCACGTGCATCACGTAGAGCATAAGGTCGAGCGTTTCGCTTTTGCTTCTCAGCACTCTCGTGACTCGAATATGTGAATCATACGTTTAGAGCTTGTATAACTAGCATGAAACGACGAGTATGCGGTGAGAAAAAAAATGGCAGTGGGAAAGACAGAGATGAAAAATATATATCTATATGAAAGAAGTAAAGCAATGTCAAACCAAGATAAGAAGAAAAAAAGGTAACTCATTTATTCGCTTGATTCTACTGTTCTTTGTGCTGGCGGACAAGGCCAGGGTTGACTAGCAATTTTCTTGCGCAATGACTAGTTATTACATTGCACACTGTACCATAGGCGGTGACCAATTTAGTATACGACCATGTACATGTATATATATAAATATAAAATATATGTATGTTTAAATAAAAAAAAAAGACTTGATTCATGTACATACCACAAGATTCATACATAAATGAATTTACGAATAATTATAACCATTTAAGGAGAGTTAAATGTTGTATTGGGATTCATGGATTTCTCTTTCTTGTATATACACGGATGTTGATAAGTGTGTAGGTACAAGGCACGTTAATTCAACACCCTCGTTACAATTATTATACGACAGCAACTCACAATTAAGTTCCTCTGGAGATTTTATCAAGCCTATGTGAGCATGACCACGACCGAGAACGTGAGTTCCAAAGTGAATGTATCTCTCTTACTTCCATATTAAATTTCCTCACCAGTGGAGCCTATTACTGATTGCAGTCTGACGTAACAACTCGCGTGATCACGTGGGTTTACCTGAAGGAATGAGGTAAAAATATTTATTCCATTCCCTCCCTGATTAGCTTGGACTAAAAATGATAAATATGCCTTTTAATGTTGAGCAATAAGTGTTTGCAGTCATGAAACAGTGACTTTGATGCCTTCAAGGAGAAGCCAGGAAGAAGAAGGAGAAGAAGAGAAATAAAAAAAGGTGAACTATCGTTCAATTCACTGGGATACGTTTGATAATAGAAAAAAACTAAGTCACGAAAGATCGATTAATCGACTGATTCAGTTGAAATAATGGAATGGTTGTGTTTGACAGAGTGATGTGAAAACCTGGAGAACCGTAAAGAGTTCCAAGAGAGTGAGTCGACAAATTTTATGGTCTGTTTTAGCTGTGGTAAAAGAGAAAGAACCTGATCGAATGTTGAAGCTACAGACTAGGCTTAGTAAGGAAAGAGATACACATATTGAGGATTTGTAAAGAAAGGAGAAGAGAAGGAGAACTTGGCGGTAGTTGTAGGAAAGAGGGAATACAAGCCAGAGTCAAGGTCGCTCACTGCTCTCCAAGAGTTACTAACCAACACGGAAACTCTCGGCAGGCAACTGTTGCCTCTAGAATCTTGGAAATCCTGACTCTACTCCAACTGCTATATCGACCAATATAAACCCTATTCTATACATTTCCCTTCCCTTAGATCTATCCAAATTTCGGACTCCTCTTATTCACTCGATCAATTCCCGAGGTAAACGCACTTTAAACCTCCTCTTAAAGACTTTGCCGCAACTTCTTATGTGTTATGCTGGAAAGAGCCGATGTGTATTCTCTAAAGCAAAAACATTGTCCTTGCAACATACTAAGATACTGACCAACAATACTGGACCCCAGATACCAGAACTTAATTGTGTAATAAACAAACGTCAGAATCTTGAAAGTAAATAAAAGATACTTTGGTTTTTTTTGCCAAAAAAAATTCCTTTGAAGTTTTTCAAGGTGTATGTTTTTATCATAATAAATTATTTTATACTTACTGTATAGAAATAAAATTATTTTTTTTTTATTTAAAAAAGAAAACTGTCAGTTGAAGTAAATTTGAAATAAAAGTTGGATTATATTTATTTTTGATACTTTGCCAAAAATACTTATCGGAAGTGTCTCAAGGATTTTACTTGATGCTTTTTAAATGCCAGTAAATTCAAAAGTCAATCCTGTTTCCAATGTGTATTGAACTACTTTTTTAGTTAAAAATAAAACTTATTCAATTACTAATGTAATTTCATATTAATAAATAAATTATATTTATCAGCTATGAAAGCTAAAGAGATTAGGAGGAATTTATTAAATAAATAATTAGACAAAAATATTTGATGGGTTAATAAAGTTAGAATGAACAGAATTAAAAAGCTAATCCAGCTACTGAATATTTTAAATTTTATGGCTATCAGTAAATAAAACTATTTAAAATATAATCCAATAAAATTGATCATTAGGTAATTAAGTCAAGTTAAAATGAAAGTACGTTTATATTTATCCATTGAATAATTTATCCATTTTAACAGCTTGGTCTGGCATCATTTGTGATACTTTAAGTGTGTTCTGACAGGTTCATGCATTACATATGATACCTAACACCCACTAAAATACGTTACACTGATCAGGCAGGTGGATATATGGGGAAACCATTAATACTTTTTTTTTTATAGAAGCAGTCAACGCAAATGAACCGTATGCTAATAAAGACATAGATACAGATCTTACTCAGTATATTATTTTACTTCATTATTTACTTGATCGTTTCATCAAAAATTATTATTCCTTTTTTAGTTGACCAATTATTTAATAATATAATACATATTTATTTATTATTGTAAAATTATACAACTAATTTCAAATCATAAAGAATCAATCAAGGTCATCAGACTTTGTTTCTCTTGTTGTGCAGTTATTATTGTGTCATTAGTACAATGTGTGGGTCGATATTTGCATTGATCACTGTATTACCTTGCAACGCCTACAGAGTTAACTATTCTTATTTGTGGTTTACAATATAAATGTATATATAAGTGCATACTATTAAGTATTATAAAAGTAGATGCGATTTGTAAAGATAAAAAAATTTATCAAGAATTAAATTTAATGACTATAGAATTAGTAGCAAAATTGACTTCATTCTATCCTACAAAAGAAATGATGAAAGAGTATTCTTCTTTATTTTTAAAAATTGCTCATCATTTAAAATTTTTATATTACTCATTCGACTTAATAAAAGTTTTAAAAAAAAATTTATTGAAAAAATATTCAACATTTGAGGTTGAGGTAAAATAAGTAGCACAAAATGACTATCAAATTTATCGACGAAGAAATATTTGTCAAATAATGAAATAAAATGTTTTCCCCTAATTTATCTTATTTATTATGACTTTTATTATTCACATATTAATATTAATGTTAACTAAAATAACCTGAGAATAAAAGAAATATTATTTATTTATGTTAAACAACAATAATAGATGTAAGAAATAGTGAAATAGATATTCTATTATTGACATCCTGAAGCTTGTGAATAAAGTTCAAAGCTTTGTTTGGCTATCATTTAATATTCAAACGTAACATTTTGATGTAAAATACAACAATATGTATGTCGTACTGCTCCCTCTTGTTCTTTGGCCTCATGTGACCTCGTTATAGTAGAACTAGTGAAAGAATGCCCTTCAAACAATCCTGGTGGTATTGAAACTGCTTCTGAGATTCAATGTAATGAGCATTCTTTTATGAGTTCTACTACACTACTACTATGTGTAGCATGTAAAGTTGTAAATTTCATTGTCTGTCTTGTAAATTTTTTCCTAGAAAAGACTTATATTCCATGATGAGAAAAAAGCTTCTGGATCCTAGAATGCTCTACCGTTTCTATTGAGTAAACTTTTCAACTAATTATTAAACTAATTTAAAAAATGCAAATTTAACAAAAAAAATCAAACCATACTCATTACCCAATGCATGTTGCAAATTGTTTGATTATTATCATGGACTTTTTAATGAAAAAGAAGACCAAAAATTGATTATTAAGCTGTGGAAACCACAATACAAACTTTTGCTGGTTTTGATAGAGGTTTTTTTTTTCTTTATTACTTGATGGAAAACCAACAAAACACTTACCGAATCACTCAAGGTGGATTAATTTAACCCTAAGTGAAATTTATATGTTTGGAAATCTGATAGCTCAAGACAGGATTCAAACTTGAAGTTCATGTCCTCATAAATTACACCCTTCCATATATATTTCCATTACTCCAAATCGATGAAATGTTGTCACTCCAAGCCAGTGTATTCTATTGTAAATCAATATTATTTGAGATACTTACATAATACGAGCAAATTTAAATGATTAATTCAAATGTAAATATATTCACATTATAATAAAACATTTAATACAAAGGTGTTTATAAAATCAATTTGTTACCTGAAATGCTATAAAATTTGTGAAATAATTTATATATTCTCTATAAATTGCCTGATAAATTTACAAATTATTTTCTATCAGAAAACATAAATTAATATTATATATTATGCAATAAAAATATCCAGTAATATATTTCACAGATGAAATTCAATCAAATATTCAGTCAGTAATTTTATTACAATATTAAAATATCAAGTACAGTTTTATAAATGTCATTTTCATGCAAGGATGCTGATTATATAAAATAAATATGACCTTTAGCATATGTATCGAATTTCTTAGATTAATAAAAAAATATTACACAAATGCAACTGCACTATTTTTATAAAAAAAAAAATGGTCATCATTCAAACCAACTCATCAATCATTTCTAGCATGAAATAATATAGCATAAACCGTGAAATGAATTTCACTATTTTAAAATATAACTTCCAATAAACTCAAACTTTTTATCAAATTTAGCGAGTTACAACACTTGCATTTTCTTCAGGCAATCAACTCAGTAATCTAGGAACAAATTCCATGAGTACAAAAAACAGGTTTCCGCTTTTTTATTGATCAGTTATAGTTGCTAAGTCTGCAGCTGAGATGTAATCGAATGGACGAGGGAATATACTAGTTTGTTGATATACTCGAAGAGTAAATAAGTGAGGAATATCTATCTACTTATACATTATATCTATCTACATAACATCAACTAGTATTTCTTTAAATAAAAATTAAGGGAATTTATACAAGTGACTGTAGTTATTCTCACAGCCACATAAAGAGCTCAAGCCTGACGAAGGTCCTCAAGTTGGATTGCGCGTACTTTCACCGACCGTGACTTCTATGCGTTCCACACTACGAGTTTTCACAGATAATAAAGAAACTAATAGAGATACACGTGACAACGTTGCCACGTAGGTTACTAGAACCTCTGCAACGTAGCCAGTGCATTATAACAAATATATATAGCAGCTGTAATAGTTATGAAATCTTTCTAGGGCAGTAATATTGGAATTTTCGAATAACGTTAAGTGTGTCATTGTTCACTCTCTTCATTAAATATTTTTTTTAATCTTCTGTCAATGTCGTATAATCTACTATGTAATTATTAAGAGCATTAAAGAATAATACTCATTATTTGTTTTTCAAATGGTGATAAAAAATCATTACTTTCTAATTTTATCATATTTTTTAGTATATTTTTGTTAATTACTACTATTTTGAGAATTATGAGTGTTATTTTTGATTATTCTCATATTCTTCTGTGCTCTTTAATTACCAAATTTGTTACAAAAACATTGAGGTTTTTTTTTAAATTCAATTTTTATTTATACATTTTTTATGATGAATAATATTTTGTTTTTCATTAATGGAGTAGTTGAAAAAATTAATGCATAAAGAAGGTAATGGAAATGAAGTCCTTTTATTTGTATTTTTTAGGTTTAACTATTAAATATCTAAATTAAAAAAAATAAATTTTTTAGAGAGCTTCCATATAAATTGTTGATGTAGTTCTATTGAAAAAACTAAACATTTGAGTAACAAAAAACTTCTGTAAAAATATAGAGTTTATATCAAGCAGAAATGGAACGATAATAATGGAATTGTTTAAGTCATAGAGATATTTTCATTATTTAGAGTTTTCTGTTCTCAATGGAGACAAAAAGTGGTGAATTTCCGAGATATTTTAAGGAAAGTGTTGATTCAACTCTCACCAAACCTCAAAAAAACTATATTTGTATTTATAAGAAATCATAATTCATTATATTAAAAATAATTTTCTGTATCATATAATGCTTGACTTCCAATAAATCAACTTTTGATATTAAAAAAAAAGTGAAAAATAACTTTCACTGACTTGAAATCTAAATTTAGTAAGTCTATAAAACTCTCGGAAATCATCTTTTTTAGCTTTAGGTGTAGAACCTTGAAGGCTTGTCTTACATTATCAGTTGCATGGATATTAAAAATTGTCAGACTGATTACAGTACGGAAATGAGTGATTTTCTTTATCACAATATATGTATTTATAAACATCATGAACATGATGCTATTTACGAGTATAATTATTATAAAGATATTGGTGAATTCAAAGCTAAAACTAATTTAGAAATATATTTGTTTTTTTCAGGAAGGGAAGACCTATCACCACCAAGCTCACTTAATGGCTATAATGCAGACAGCTGTGATGCTAAAAAGAAAAAAGGTCCAACGCCACGACAACAGGAAGAACTTTGTCTAGTCTGTGGAGACCGAGCGTCTGGATATCACTACAATGCTCTCACTTGTGAGGGGTGTAAAGGCTTCTTCAGGAGAAGTATTACTAAAAATGCTGTTTATCAGTGCAAATATGGTAATAACTGCGAGATCGACATGTATATGCGACGCAAGTGCCAAGAGTGTCGGTTAAAAAAGTGTCTCACTGTTGGAATGAGGCCGGAGTGTGTTGTGCCAGAATACCAGTGTGCAGTTAAACGGAAAGAAAAGAAAGCACAGAAGGTATGAGTATGGCTTGTGGCAGAAAAAAAAAAACAAGTAATTTATTCAAACTTATTCTTCAGGTAATAACTATGCACTGATGATTTATTTTAGGAAAAAGATAAACCAAATAGCACAACGATGAATGGCTCACCTGGTAGCATGAATGCTGATCAAATGGGCGTTAAAATAGAACCTTCTGAAGTTGAATGTCTGTCAATGTCGAGCAGCAGCATTGGACCACCGTCGAGTTGGCCCAATGGCATTAAACCTGTTAGTCCGGAACAGGAAGAATTGATACACAGTCTCGTGTACTTCCAAAATGAGTATGAGCATCCTAGTGAAGAAGAAATTAAGAAAATTACGGTGAGTTTAAGAAACGAAATAATAATGATAGCCTGCACAAGATTTTTGATTGGATATAATAAACCAGGTGGCTTTTAATGATTTGAATATCCTGAACAGCATTCTATATAATTCTTTTTTTTTTTAATCTGAAATATCTTTAATGTTAAAAGTAAGAGTTTTTTTTGTTGAAGATACTAAAATATTTATTCACACGCAAAGTTAATTTTTTAAAAGATAAAAAATTATACTATTGGTATAACATTTTAAGTTTTTTAAATATATGTACAATCGATATAAGAATACTGAAAAAATTCTCAGGACCTTTAAATCCGTGAGATCCACCTCTGTTTACACATGCCACAAAATCTTTCAGGCTTATATAAATACACTAGTAAATAGGAACGACCCAAAAAATGAAAGAATCATAGTATTAGAGAAAAATTTTTATTGTTATAAAACAAATGACTTTTTTTCTTAAAAAAATTTCTTTTATAGACACAAATTATTGTTCCTACTGCTGAGAAGTTAAGCTTTTATCATAGTTAATTGTACTTAGCTAAATACAGCAACTGTGACCATTCAAGCTATTTAAAAATAATGAAAGAAAGTTTTGAAACTTTTTTTACCTTTAATTAAAAGCTATATTTTGATTATATTTTTAATTAATTTAAAAATTGAATTTTAACAAAAGTATTGTTATATTATTCTTTACAGTATCAACCGACTGAAGGTGAAGACCCCAGTGATATTAGGTTCAGGCATATAACAGAAATAACCATATTGACAGTGCAATTGATTGTGGAGTTCGCGAAAACATTAACGGGTTTTGACAAACTTTTAAGAGAAGATCAAATTGCATTGTTGAAAGCATGTTCTAGTGAAGTAATGATGTTAAGAATGGCGAGGAAGTATGATGTAGAGACAGACAGTATCGTATTTGCTAATAATCAACCTTACACGAGAGATAGCTACAGTCTCGCTGGCATGGGTGAGACGATCGAAGATTTACTACGCTTTTGTCGGCATATGTACAATATGAAAGTTAATAATGCCGAGTACGCTCTTCTTACAGCCATCGTCATATTTTCTGGTAATTTATTCCTTCATTTGTTCAATCATAATTAATGATCAATGAAAGTGTTTTTTATGCTTTAAATGGTACTGTGTAATTTTTATTTGGAATGATATTTTAAAATTTGATAAATGCCAAAGTTGGAAATCATAAAAACACTTTCATTTTTATGTGATCGAAAGAGCTATCTATCAACGACATAAATAAAAAAATTAATTTTGTCAGCAGATCGACCGAACTTGATGGAAGCATGGAAGGTTGAGCAGATTCAGGAAGTTTACCTGGATGCATTAAAGACTTATGTAGATAATCGTCGGAAGCCCAAGTCTGGTATGGTCTTTGCTAAACTCCTATCAGTCCTCACGGAGCTCAGGACACTTGGCAATCAAAACAGCGAAATGTGCTTCAGTTTGAAGCTGAAAAACAAAAAACTACCTCCCTTCCTTGCCGAGATCTGGGACGTGATGCCCTAGTTTTTCCATAGTCAGTTGACAACGCTGCATTACTTGTCGAGTAAATTAATTGTCGAAATCACTACGTCGTCAAAAATAGTACTATACCGACAAATCTACAACTGTTATATAGTGGCTATTAAACGGCGTCGTGAGTGACTTTTGTACTAGTGCACCACTGTGCCACTGTCTTTGTATTGTACTACATCATTTAATCATTCTTATATTTTATTTATTTTTCATTTATTTGCATATTTCTTGTTGTCCTCAAAGGTACAAGTGATAAGCATATGATTTTAAACAACTAATATTCTTAAACGATCAAATAAATTAAGAATGGCATAATTATGATTATTTATGAAAAGAGAATTAAGTGTATAAATATCTAATGATTGAGACACGATCAAGATAGTGGCAAAGGCACCCAGGCTGTGATACATAGAGACAGTTACAAAGACTAATATATATATTTATATATATGTATATACATATATATTTATGTAAATATGTATATATGTATGTATACATATATATAAAAGAAGAAAGAAACAAAAAAGAAGAAAAACCACACTTATGCACATATATTACATCTTCTACTCAACTATCCTTGATATTCATATGTAAATGTAATTGTAAATCTCTAGATTGGCGATAGACTGAACGAATGGTAAAAAGATTAGGTTAACGTGGAAAAATAAATAAAGGTATACGGAAGAGTAGGAGAATCAATAAATACTGTTTTAAACGGAGGATTTTTAAAAAATAAAAATAACGTCGATGCTCTAAGATCATTGTTGAGCAATGAATCTTGGATACGATTTGAGTATGAGTACGGTATACATAATATTATGATAGAATCTATATCACATAAATAGCATAATAATATATTACCGCATGTACGTTGTTTATGAAAAAAAAATTAGTAGATGCAAAAGAAATAATTAAACTAATTCACATAAACGTAAAACGAAAGTGTGAAATAATAGTTAATATAAGTATGTATGTGTATGTTAAATAAATGTGTGTACAGATGTATGCGTGACAGGAAACAAAATGCTCATAATGATATGGCAGAGTGGGAGAACGATAAGCATATTAGAATGTATTAGATAAGAAATTAAACAAGGCTAGAAGGTAGTAGATTGTAGTAGTCAGTCAGTTAGACTAGGTGACCGAGTCAAGTGCAAAGCCCTGTGCCTTCAGCAACGGACATCGGCTCACCGAAAACGAATATATGAAATTTAACCGTCCGTTTTAATTTTTTAACAAAATCAAGAAAATCATAAATTATTGTAAATGTTCAAAAATTCATAAAATAAACATTTATTATTATTAAAATATGTGAGAGAGAACAAAAAATTTAAAAAAGTTAAGACAAAAGATCGACACAGAAAAGAAAGAATTATTTCTGGGTGATTTTTTGTGTATTTAAATAATTTACGGTTCGGCTCTGAATGATCGATTAGATGATACTAAGGACGTGGATTGATGGGATACGAATGTGGATGAGCGTGAGTGACATAAATTGAATATGGATTATGAAACACAAAAAAAAAAAAAAAAGAATCCCAATTCTTTAATTTTGGTTAACCGCAACTTAAACTACAATACTTGTAGAAAAACAAACAACTTGAATATCATTAAATTGCTTTTACAGCGTTATAGATAACAGAATTTGTTCTTGCATCAAAGCCATTCAATTGATCCAACAAAATAACGTACATCTAAATTAACATAAATAATAATACATAGATTATTTATATATTTACAATTATTATGCATAAAAAAAATATATTACACGACTCGAGATAATTTAAAAAGTTCTCGATATTATAACAATATAATCATATATTATTAATTAATTGTATGCAGTTATATTTGCTAGTACCTATCCTACCGTTCGCAAATAACGCTATAAACTTGAGCAATATATTTAAATGAGAAAAAAATAAAAATCATTAATTGATGAAAATTCATGAAAGATAAAAGTAATAAAATACATTATTTTAAACGATATTTTGGTAGGAAACAAAAGATACAAATTAATAAATGACAATTTATTCGAGTAAAAAATAAAAAAAAAAAAATTGCGAAAAATAATCCAATGTCATTGCACACAAATTTCATATTATTAATAATCTACGTGTCATGTTAAAAAATAAGAGCGCAGTATGTTATTGAAATTAAAATTATTGTCATCATCATTAAAATACATATATGTACATTTTGTTTTAGATCACTTTGGAGTCTGAATATATATCAGGTTATCTATAAATCATGTTCGATACATTATCCATTAAAATTATTTAAAACTTTTTCATTTTACTGTAAAAAATAGAGTGTTTCTTGTATATTTCGGCTCCAGGGCGATTTATTGAGGATGACATAATATCCATTTAACAATACGTAATGCCTCTAGGCAGACACTGCCACATTGCAGAATGCGAGAACACCATGATAACGTTGTCAATGCAAAAAAAAAGATTGCGTAATAAAATGCTCGAAGTGCAAAAGTAAAAATTTTAACGTTGTATGTATATATGTATATGTAATTAATTCGCATATTTATACATATATAAATACATATATGTATCGCTACTCAATCACTGAGCCTCACCATTGCCGAAATTTCATTAAATTTTACTATTTCAAGTTTGTCGTATGTCTATACACATTCATGATAACAGAAAATTAACAAAAAAAGTTTTAAGAAATTTTTAAATTACAAGTACGATGACATTGCGATATCACATTACGTATATAGCTTCAACTTGCTCGTACCGCGAGGTTAATCAACATTAATGAATAATTATGAGTATAAAATACTAACTGAAAATGAATAATAAAACAAAAAAAATGAAAGTTGTAATGTTGTTGGTTAAATGAAGGGTTCCGATGGTACAAAATCTCTGAGGAAAGAGTAAACAACAATTGTTTTTGTATACAATTGAGATTTTATATAGATATATATTCGGAATTATATTTATAATTGAATTGTAAGATTTCGTTTTTAATACCAGTGATCTTCTTCTTTAACATTGTATATTTTGTTATATTTTTCTACATTTTAATTCCGATGTTTTAATATATTTTAATGCTATCAAAAGTTCGTACTCTTTACTTTTATTTCTATTTTTTCTGTTAAATAAATATGAATAAAACACTTTATTATATAATAATCTTTTTTTTTTTATTTAAAATAAAAACTATACACAAAAATTTACAATTTTTAAAAAATTACAAAGACACTTTGTAATCGATAAATAAATACCAACGGAACCCGAATGAAGAGTTTTTATGATGTAATTTTAAAAAAAATGTCATTAAATGCTAATAAAAAGTTTATAAAAATTACTAGAAATAAAGATTTTAGCCTCGTGGTTCAGCAGATTTAAATTGTTATCTTTATATTTGCGGTAAAATAGTCAAAAAATGGAACGTGGACGGCGGGTCCAAAAAAGCATATACTTATAAACACCGTGTTCAAGCCTTTCAAAATTTCAAGACTTTGCTGTCGAGTATACGTCGACAAAAATATATTTCCGCATTATAAAATGCGAATAAAATAACCGTATATCGCGTCAGACGATCTATACAATATTACAATTATTTTATCTATAACACGCAACCTTAATTGCTATAGATATAGCACGTTATATTTAAGCGCTCGTTTTTTCATATTTTACAAAGAAAATGAAATGAAATGATATAAAAAAATATATATAATAATAATAAAAATAAAAAAAAGTCTTATACATTCAATTCTACAATCACTGCCAAGGGCGTTATTGTTGACGTCAGTTTCGTTGTCTAGATGTCATTTTTTGGCCTCGCACGTTACAATTCGATTACTCGGAACCGCGTGTGGGTGATTGTTCATAATACTGCCAAGTATAGAATCAAGTCTCGGTGTTTTTAAAATAATAAAAAATTAATGAAAGCTGTTGAAAAGACTAAAAAATAAATACTTTATCTTTTTCAAATAAACAAGCATTTGTCTATTTGGAAGTGAGAAATTTTTTGTCTTTCTACTTCTCTGTGAAAATAATCATTATTTGATTGAAAAAAAATCCGTCTATCGCGTTATTATTGTCGTTATCGGTATTATTTGCATTAATGTGTATAAATAAGAATAAAAGACCCGCCCTCCTCGGTGCCGTCAGTTCACACCGACTATTTTTTATTGCAAAATTTACTCAAAAAGAAAAAATCTAACTGCACATGTAAAAAAAAATTCGTAATGCACATTGTGTACTTTATTTTGTTATTTATTTATTTATTTTAATTTTCATTCTCTCCATTATTTTAACTTTTTTAATTGTAAACAAAAATTGATGGAAGAATAGAGAAAAAAGAAAAATTATCTATTACTTGTACCAACATTAGCACACTGTAGGCTTACTTATGCAGCGCATTTTGCTAAGTAAATAGTAAATTTATTGTAACTTGTACAGTAATTTAAATTAAAGAAAATTGGTATTTAATAAGAAAAAAATAATAATTATTATTATTATAATGGGAAAGTTGCAACAATTAGAAATGTATTAGTTAATAAATCTTTGATATTTATTGATAAAAGAATTGGAAAAGCAAAAAAAAAAAAGAAAGAGGTCAAGAGTAATTAGCAATTGACGAAATTGGTGCTTTGGAATAAATTAGACTGAATTATTGTTGTATATTTGTTTAAAAAATTAACTCTTGGTAATTATGAGTAATTTATCTGTTAAGTTAATTATTGGAAAATTTTCTAAATTTATATTTAAGAAGTTTTCTGTATTTATTACATAAATTAGAATGCATTCGAAAAATAAAAATAACTTAATCTATATAAGATCATAATAACACGTGACTCTCATTAAAAACCAAATGAGAAACAATAAGAAACATTGTAATAATAAATATCCGATCATAATGAATAAAAGAATCGACAAATATTTAAATGTGCATTCAATTTGAAAAAATTATGGTGTTGTGCGCTTGAAAAAAAAATCATTAAAAATTGAAACAGGCTTAGCGTGTCTTTATCAATATTATATTCTAATGATTATGATAAAAAATAATAATACAATAATAATTTTAATGACTGTAATAGTCTTTAAAAATAATAGTTTAATTGAATGAGAAAATTATTAGCAAGCAGCAGCTGCATTGATCATTTAATACACAACAAGCGAACAGTCTCAAGTTGAGGCATAGACTGATTGAGTGATAGTGAAACTCGTGTAATACTATGTTGCTGTATTGTATGTATTGTATTGACATTCTACATAAAATGATGAACGTGATTTCACTGCTCTCATTGATTACTGTTGAGTCAATTGTAAAATGAAACCGGTGGTGACTGGTTTGTATTCAAATAAATAACAAAACAAAATATGATTAATTGATAGTAAAATTTAATTGCCGTTTTGATATAGTGAATTTTGCAGAATCCTACAATAATAATAAGAATAAGTGAACCAAAGAGAGCAATGATTTAGCGCGCTTATATAGCAAAAATAGCAAATTGAATCACATCAGGAGAAAAAACAGAAAACATTGAGTGGATTTGTCGTTGATTTAATTAATAATAAAATACAAAAACCGGACAGATGACAAGATAAATATGAGCTCGAATAAAGATACTTGTCAGAATCGATGATAATAATAATAATAATGACAACAAAAAAAAAATAATGAAAATAATAATTAATAATAATCGATAAATTAATGATAATACTAATGATAATAGTAATACATAAATTAAAGAATAATAATATTAAGCTGTATATTGAAGAAGGGAAGAAAACCTATTGAAATTGACAGCAAAATAACAGGCGTAACGAAAATTGTCACGGTATTTGTGTGCGCAAGTGTATATATGTGTATGTATTGAGTCTATCTGATGAAGATGTATGATGATTATACGTTAAACAGAGAAAAAAATGATTAAGAAAGTGTCGATATTTGTTACATTCGACCTGATTTGTTAAAATGACGGAATCTCTATTTAAAAATGTAAGTAAGATGGTGATAGAAATTTATAGTTAAAGACATAAAATAAAAGGAAAGAATGGCATTATATTTAAATGCTGATTTAATTGATCCGTCATTTTAACATAATTCCTTTGGAATACGACTATTGTGTATATAAATTAGAAGAAATTAGATTTTAAAGGAGTGATATATTATAACAGAAGGTGAATTATGAAGGCAAATATAGTTAGCAAGCGAAGATGATAATTTTTTCGACTTATCGAAGAGCTTTAGTTATTTGTTAAATTATTTTCTTCTCTTTAATCAATCTAAATTATGTCAATTAAATATAAAATAACTCATTTTTTGTGTTTTTTTCTAAGAAATATTGGTAATTTTTTTCTATGAAAAAATGATTTTTCACGTTCTATCGCTATGAACAATGTATAAATGAAAAAATAACAAATTCAAGCATCAATTTAATAGTTGTAATAAATAGTTCGATAATTCAATTAGTATTTCAGTCGTAGCATTTTACCGAAAAAACAACAAAATAGAATTTTTTACAATGCTGTTATTATTCTTGTACGTTGCGTCCTCATTTTTTTTTTCTTTGATCTATTGAATTTTGACCCAGAAATGTACATAGGTGCTTCTAAAGAGATTGTCGTTGAAGGTCATAATGTTATAAATACATTAATAACAAACTAAGTTATAAGTGAGTTTACTCTATACATAAAATGCTGTATTCATAATAATACATTAGGTGCATTAATATTATACATAAGTATTTTCTTACAGACATGAAAATGCTTGACACTCCGATTGTAATAAATAATACATTGTATCCTGCCGATTGTATATAATTGTAACGTTTCTTAGTAGTTGATTATTTAAATTATTCCCTCTATTAAGAGATTACAATTATAACAAATAACTTATCATACAAATATATATTAATAAACAAGGATAATAAAAAAACAAAATATATAGGTATATTTTCGAAAATTAAAATTCAAGAGTCAGGAATAAGCATAATTAATAAAAAAAAAAAAAAAAAGTATGATCTATACTGGAAAAAAAGAATTACCTGGAAAATCAATTCATCGAAATGTTTTATTTATTTCATTTTTGTGTGATCCATTTTTTATTTAAAAATTTTTCAATTTAAAGACAATCGTTGGACTAATTATTTTCAGCTAATAAAGCAAAATATTAAAAACAAATTTAGATTGAAAAAAAAGTGAATTTCATAAATACTTGTTTTTTTCTTTATAAGAACATGTTGGTTGTTTTTTCATTCGAAAAATGAAGAAGTGCCTAGATCCAGTAGAACCGGAAATTACAATGAAATAATACATAGTGATGTTTTATCTTACTGGTACAAGTATAAATAAAACTGCAAAGTAAAAAAAATTTCGATTAACTCAACAAAAAAAAGTAAAAGAGAAGATACACATTATTTTTCGGATTCTAAAAAACATGAAGATTTAATGGTATTTTTAAAAAATTAATCATTGAATGGAAACGATATTTATTTTATTGCCACAGCTGAAGAAGAGCCAAATAATCAGATTTGCTATTCTATCAGATGTAGATTAGAGTAAAAAAAAAAGAGAAAAAAAATACTTGCAATTTATTTTAATGGAACAATGCAACTTGTATAAAAGATAAAATGGCCCTCGAAAAAAAGTTTTTTAAACATCACGTGTCTTAGTATGGACAATGTACTCAGTTTTGAGTACAAAAATACAAATTCTCCGAGTGATTGATAACATATGTCGAATTATCTCTTTAGATGCATCTACTTAGATATATTTCTAGGGTAAAAAATTCTTGGAAAACTAATATACAATAATGAAAAATAAATAAACAAAGAATGGGTATAAATTATAAAAAGCAAAAAACGTATTACATCGTATACGTTAATTGCATCAGTTGTTAATCGTGCAAAATGAAATTTTAAACATAATAAAGAATAAATATATTAATATTTACTCTTGCAAAAATGAAAAATTATCTTATAAGAAAGGTGTATAGGAGCAGCAAGTGGCTCTAGTTGTATTATTACAATAAATAATATTAAAAATGATTATGCATGATAAAATGACGTTGTCTTTAATGACATTCTATTAATAAAAAGATATTTGTATGTATTTAAGTTTTAAGTACAATAGTTGAGAGATATAATTACAAAAAGGTATAAAAATTTAATATTACTATACTTTTCCTTAAGTTTAGTCAACTATTAATTATAATTGACAGTATAATTAATTTTTATTGTTATTGATTAATAATGATATTGATTAATCAATTAATTATGATAATTAAAGCGTGCAATATGTACAAATTTTGACTAAATTATCTTTTTATATGAATATATATGCGATAGGTCCAGAGTTAACTTAGAAATAAAATCAACATAATGAAATTATCAAAATAATAAATAACCCATCAAAAAACATCACACATTGGTACAAGGTAAGCAATAAGATTTATTTCTGATGCATATTATTTTTATTTTCATTCGTTTTTTTACATAAAAACTTTCATCTGGATCTTTGTTATGTATTGATGTGGTACAATAATATCAAGTTTATCAAATTAATTTTCCAACACAAATGCAGTTCTTTTTTTTTTCAAATTAATACAATGATTTCTATTATTTTGTAATACTCTTATAATTTAGATCAGTAAACATCCAATTTATTATATTGATCAAATGTTATTCATTTTCGTAAGTTTACTTGAAAATGGATCAATTATCAAAAAATTGACTGCAATTTTACTGATTTAAATTTAAAGTATATAGTTTTACAATTAGTAAGTATTATAAAATTATTCATTAAACTTAATTAATTCAATAATAATCATAATACAAATGCTAAGATATCTGTTAAAAGTTATTTTTAAAAAAATGAAGGATATTTTTTTTTATTACAAGAGAGACCTTCTGATAAGAGTGTATATATACAATGAGAAGTCTATTTTCTTTTTTAAAATATTGAGAAAAATTATTTGGTTTGTTGTTATTTAATAATATGCAGATTTTATAAACTAAATTAGTTGAATATGATATTTGAATCGTAATTGTTAAAATTCTTAATGCGTTACATACATACTTAATTACTTACTAATCTAAATTAAAATCGTCGTAAAATTTTTACAACTTGACAATTAATGCAAATGATTTTTACGTATTAAAATTCCTTCTTTTGATTATTTATAACAGCATAAGAAAATTAATGATGTAACAATATTTTGATTTTTAACTGCCATCACTTCAATGCATAATCATGTAAGATGATCCATATACCATATATTCGTCTGAATAAAAATAGTCCTCTAATTTGTACATATGCATATGCATATAAATGATGACATAGTCAAAGAAAAATATTTTTGTTAAATGCTGTTTCATTTACATTACTTTAAAAATTATTTCATTATACTACGACATATAAATATTCCTATGATACAAGTTATGCATAAATATTATAAATAATTACAAATACGTGACCTCAATGATTCTTGATTGTTTCTTTTAAATTTAATAATGATTCATATTCAACAACTTCTCCTTACATTACCTGAAACAAAAATTTCATTTAATTCAATTGGACTAATAGTTTATAACATTGTTTTATTAATTTTAATGAAAAATGATATTATACCAAACACTGCATTTTTGATATGGATTCATTGGTGATCCAACAGGACAACTGTATGCTCTAGCAAAATCTATGCTATTTGAAAGAGCGCCCATTACTCTTACGGAACCTGGTGGGTGTTCACTACTTCGTACTTCTATCAGAGCATGTTCTGGGGTCATCGTTCCACACCAGATTTGAGCATAATTGAGGAAAAATAGTTGGTCATGAGTTAATTGAAGTCCAGGAAGTGTTGGTTCTGGACCATTAGCTTTAACCCATTTTTTATAGGCCTGAAAAATGTCATTTTTTATAAAATAATTATAAACATTAAATTGTATACATTAAATATTATGGAGGGGAAATGCAAAAACTTTTTTTGTATGTCATTCTTTGATACTATAAATACTTTTTTTCTTGGTAAAATTATTAAAACAGATATATGCAATCGTTACCCGAAATGCTTGCTTCAATCCTCCATTGTCGGCAATATTTTCTCCCTGAGTCAATTCACCGTCAACCGTTAGATTAATTTCTCTTACTTTATAAGTAGAATACTGTTGAACTATGCATTTCGCTCTTTCCCTGAAAGCTTCTACAGTAGAATTATTCCACCATTGCATCAGATTTCCATCTTTGTCATGCTGTCTTCCTTTGTCATCGAAACCATGAGTAATCTCGTGTCCAATCACTACTCCAATACCTCCGTAATTAAGAGATTTCGGGAAAAATTGAGCGTAAAATAATGGTTGGAGAATTCCCGCAGGAAGAACTGAAATAGAAGTGAAAGTAGAATTGATTCAATCAGTTTACTTTTTTCTTGAAGAAAGGAAATGATAGAAGATTATTTCTATGTTACCAATATCATTTTTATTTGGATTATAAAATGCATTAACTACAGCTGGTTCCGTTGACCAGCCATCCTTATCAACTGGCTTGCCAAATCGAGCGAGATTCCGAGCTGCATCAAATCTTAAAATTGTAAAAACATTTTCCAGAAATCTATCCCTTGAGATGTTGAGCTACTGAAAACAAATATATGTATTACGAGACAAAAAATATGTTTATTCATTGGAAACTTAATGTTTATTAAACAATGTGGATAAATTTGTGCATCATTTTATTCTTAATTGTCTAGTTATTACTTTTCATTCACTTTTTGGATTTTAAAATTCAGGTCAAGTATTATCTTTGCAAAGATAATATTTGCATTCAAAATTTATATGACATATCACAAAACAGAATTCTAAATAAAGTTTATCAAAATGTATGTACAAAAGTACGAATTCATCTCATGAAATTGGATTGGCCAACCGGTATTTGCATTTTACACTGTTTTTATATTCCTGCGGATAAAGCTTGAAAGTTATTTGATAAAAGTTGAATTTCAATTCCACAAGCAAAATCAACAGCTTTTTACATATATGAATGCTAATATTTATTTTTAATTTATATAAAATTTATTGCTATTTTTATTCTTCAAACTATAATATTTGAATGCTGAATCATCCAAACTAGAAAGTAAATTTATTGGAAACTTTTCATACTACACAGCTTAGTTTAGAAAGTGATTATTATCATATTAAACTGAAATTTATGTTTGAGTTAATTATACAAGGATTAAAAAGATAATAGGAAAATTAGATAATGCTGCTTACCATTTCATATTCTCTAGAAAGTAGATAAGGATTACTAATATACTCTGGAAATCCAATTCTATCATTCATTGAATTAGCTTTTATTTTTGCTACAGCCCGTGTTTCGTCATCCATCCACTGATTTTCGTCCAGAAGTTCATTGAACGCCTCTCTAATGTTGTGAATCATCTCCATAGCTGTATTCTGTATAGAATTGATTTTTGATTCTTTGTTAACTTCTATGAATGATATTATTTTTCAAATAGTCACCTTGCTTTGCTCGTTGAAATTATCTCGAACAAATAATGCTCCAACGGCCATTCCCATTTTTTTATTCGTCCATTCAACACACTGAGAGTATCTGCTTCTTTCACTTAAAACTCCTAAGAGAGTTTTCTGGAATTCTATGCGTTTTTGCTGGTAATCATCGATCATGTGTGGCAATGCTACCATCACTAAACGCCATAGAAAATAGTTATACAGAACCCTGAAATGATAAATTGAAATAATTTTTCCAAATAAGATATTGAAATCTGCAATATTTAAATTTAACTGGATAATTCGAATTTTAAAGATATTATTGAAATGAAGAAATGATTAAAAGCTGGAAATTTTTCATTTAAAAAGTAATTTAAAAAATCAAGTAAAATAATTGTGTTAGCCAGTTATCTCTATATTTATATAAGATAATTTATTATAATCTAAATTGCTTGATTATCATTTTTATATAATTTATTAAAACTAGTTTAGAAGTAATTCGTTAGATTGAACATGAAACTTGTGAGAAATTATAAACTTTGTGAAATAAATTTTTATTTGAATGAACTATGGTTAAGTTGATACTTGGTAACTTTACTTTGGAACTACTTCATAAGTTAATAGAAGGAACAATATAACATACCTTTCATCAGTTTCCTGAATAATTCGTCCCATTTCAATAAAATATGGCATCGCATAAGATACTACAAGTTCATCATCAGTTATTGAATCATTGACAAAAGTCTGAAAATAGGTTGTCCATTGAATCTGAGGAACTTTGCGTTGTAGTTCTTTCAAAGTCATCTTGCGATAGTTGGCCGAGGTATCTCGTCGATCAGCTCCGGGTACAGATGCCTATAAGACTACTATACTTAAGCTTTTCCATTACAAAGTGTATTAATCAATTAGCGGATAGATAAAAAAATAAAAATACATTAGCTAATTTTATTTCAAACGAAATAACTTTTTGTAATTCATCTGCAGCTATGCGAGGATCTGCTCCAAGTAAAATTGCTACTTCGGTCATATATTGTTTGTAAGCTGCTCGTTCAGCTGCATTGTTAGGATGCAGGTAATAGTCTCTGCTAGGAAGAGCTAACTGCATCTGATCTATCTGAAAAAGGTATCATTTTTTATTGCCACTTGAGTTGAAATAATGAAAACAATTTTAAGGTTTAAGTGATAGCACACCTGCAGGATATTGATTGAAGAGTTTTTATCGTCGGGTCCTATCCATTGATCAAGAAGTACTCCTTCATTGAATTCTCCCCTCATATGACCCAGAAGAGCCTCAATTGATTCATTAGGACGTTTCCAAGTTCTTCCTTCAACAACTGGCCAACCACCAAACTTTTTTAATGCTTCTCTGAGCGGAATATCTCCAATCTTTCTAATTTGAGCTGTAAAATTAATAAATATTTATTTTTCATTATCATATTTAGTTCAAAGTTAATTGATATATGAATTATTTAATTTTTAAACCAATAAAGAAAATGATTTATTTCTTGATGTGATGAGATAATGTTTTTAATAATATTTACCAATATCCATGCATGATCTGTAGAATACTTTTGCTTTTATTGTCGCATTGTTGTCTTTGTCATTGAACGGTTCTTCCAATAGTTGCTTCAGAGTAACCTGTAATTGATTGGTAAGTACTTCGAAGGTATTAATGGAGCTTCGGTCTTCAGGTATGATGTGAAATCGATTCCAATTACCGCAAGCATATTGGAAAAAATCTTTACAAGGATCTGCTGTTGTATCCATCGCTGATATTAAACTTGTAGCTTTTTTCATGAAAAACAGAAAGCAAATGATTGAAAAATATTAGCTATAACAATAAAGGTTGATAAAAAGAGAAAAAAATTGAGTAAAATTTTCTCATGAACAAAATATAAAATTTTTTATTAAATATTCTGTAGTAGTTCTTAAAAAAATATAATGACTTTGAATATACCAATTGAAATAATATATGAGGTCATGAAAACCGGAATGGCCAACCAGTATTTTATTTTATTTTCATACTAGATCGGTCATTTCAGCTTTTATGGCATCACATGAATTATTTGATCAATTGTTATTTTGATAATCATAAATATTTAGTAATTGAAAGTTGAATTATTGAAACTTTTCGTTTTTTTTATTAACAAGATAGTTTCTGTTGTCTGTACTGAAACAGTCACGTTATTACCCCAATACAGTCCTATTACAAGCATAAACTACTATCCAATTATGATACCTCGACGCTATCTTATTGTAAGCATGATTTTTTGTATACATATGTATTGAAAAATAATTACTAATTACATCTTATTTATAGTTTTGTATGTAATACAAGATTGGATCAAGCTATCTAACTTCCAAATAATCCATTTTCGTCTGAATTACACTTCTCTGTTAATACAATTTACCAAAAAAAATTATTAGTTTTAAAGAACTTGAAAAAAACCCTAAAATTAGAAAAACAATCTGTAGGATTTGTCAGAGATGACATTTTAAAGCTCGTAGTGATTTTCTCTTCAATTTGTAGGTTCTGTACGATGAAAATGTAAAAAAAAAAAAAGAATAGAATGTTAAAGCGAAAAAGTCACTTCTAACTTTGAATTTTCATAACTCGTGAACAAATAATCCAGTAAAATAAGTAAAAAAATATTTTTTATAAAAATGTTTCCGTTGCAATGAAAATAGCTTTGTATGTTGGATTGTTTGTAATAAAAATCATTTCAATGGTGTGCACTCATCGTATATCAAAGCAAGAAAGTTGCTTTTGACTTCGAGAGCTTACAAACCGTAAATAAATAAGTCAATAAAGTGAATGAAAAAAGCTCTCATTGGAAAATTTTGTCATTGAAGTGTTAATTGAAAGTATTTGAAAGAAGACAAAGTTGACAGCATTCATGTTAACATACAAGTTCTTTTTCTATTTTTATAGAATTTATATCTTGGAATTCTTTTATAATTTTCCAGATTTTTTTATTATGCAATTAAACCACAGACAGTTCAAAGTAGAACTGCCCATATGAGTTCAATAGAAAAATGACTAATTACAAGATATTGATTTTTTGTGAAATTATTGGACCTCAAAGTCAAAAGGGTCTTGCAGATTCAATCATGCTAGGAAGCTTTTTCATGTCATTCTTTAAAGAATAAATCTTTTTTGCAATTTGCATAATATATATAATTCTTTACTTCATTTATCTTATTTAAATTTAATTTCAATGATAATTAATAAAAAAAAATTATTGTTCTAATTTATATAAGAAAAATAATTACTTCAGAAAATTACAGATTGTTTAAATTCAATATATGATTCATCATAAAAAAGGTAGAATCTTTCAGAGGTCTGAGCATTTAGGGTTCTTGGATCTTTGAGAGGTAATATAATGTATGCTAAAAGACAGCACAAACTTGGGGCAATAGTCTATCTAAATACTTTTAAGTAAAAATGAACGTGAGGTAATCTGCAAAAATTTATTAAAATCAAAAATATATCTTGAATTATATTAAGAAGTAATTATAATTCCACCAGGAGATTGAAAATTTATCAGGTAAAATTCGTTAATTTATTCCTAAAGAATGACCTAAAAATTTTCTAAAAGTTACCATTTAGATTCAGAATATTATTTTCACGAGTTCTAATAAATTCTCTCTCACAATAATACTAATGAAAATAAAATGGCTCAAAATCGCGTGTATAAAATAAACTGTTCATCACACAGTCACACTCACCTGTTATTACACATTCTTCGGTCAAGCAAATGTCTTTATCTGTAAAAAAAAAATAAATAGAATTTACTACAATTATTCGCACAACATTCTTTTAATTTATTTCCAAATAAATTTTCGTTATCTTATCACACTTGTTCTCAATGGAATATAAATTTGAGAATACATAAAAAGGACATAATCCCACCATAAATAGGTACTACCATAAACATTTAATTCGATTGAAGCTGCCGACGAACATACAAAATATCTTCGGGTAACAGTAAGTGGGTCGAGGTCTACGGGATTCGAAAGGTAAGTTAATTTATTAATTTAGCAAAATTATTGATGGTATAATGAGCCGGTAAAATCTTCAATGTTTTCACATCTGAAAATTATATGTTGTATTCAACATTTGATTGAACACTCTAATCATTTTTTTCTACCCTTGTGACTTATTCAAGGCTGTGTATATTATTTTAATTTTATGGATGATATCAATATTAGAATCTACGGTAATATTCTTTTTAAAGCCAACTATTGGATTTTGATAATCAATAAATAAAATACGTATAATAAAATATGATGATCGATGTAAAATCAACAGTGTGCAATTATTTAAATTATTGCAAACATTTTATATTCTAAATATTAATTCATCTCAGAATAGATTAGTGATAACTTTTTTTAAAAAAATCATTGTTATGTTATTATGAATAAACAATTTTGAATAAAAATTCAACGATTTATTTGGCTCAATATATGGAACCAAATGTAAATAAATCTCCACATGAATCGTGGTGAAAATAGCCGTTACATATTAAAATGTATCACAATGAATATTCAGAGTAAAAAAAAACACGCGAATGACATTGTAAACAAACTTATCCAGTACAGGTTGATCATTTAAATACTGTTTTAAAATATTCTAAATAATAATTTATGAACCACTTTCTATGTTCTTAATTTCTTTCACTACTTTCTTTACTTTAATTTATCATTCTTGATTACTCGAACCAAATCAATTCAAAATAATTTCATATAAGAAATATCAGGAATATTCGATGAACGATTCATCGAAGGACATTGAAAGAAAACAAAATTCAATTCAAATTTTGTCAACTAGATAGCTTGTTTACTTGATTTCTAGATTATTCTATCATTCTATCTGAATAACAGTTCATTAGTATGAAATTTCATTATGTTACACCGACATAAATGATATTATTATTATACTCTTGTTAACTAATTGGAAATCTATTCAATGGATCATTTTGCAAGTAAAAATTATTCCCTAATTTTCTATCTCTAGTTAATTTATGATAAACTTAAAAAAATTAATAAATTCAACAACTTACTTATGGTATAGCATTTATAGCAAAATTGCCCGGACATGACTATAAAACCAAACATTAATCCCACTATAATACAAAGAGATAAAGAAAAGTATCTATTGTCTCTTATTTTGGAGCATCTTCGTCTTCGAGGTGGATCAGGTGTGGGTGCAGGTGGTGGAGGTGCACGAGGCGTACGAGATGTGTGAGAAGGTGCCGAAGAGGCCGAAGAGGCTGCTGAGAATCTCTTCATAGAGCTTGGAATAACTATCGTCTTTGCCTGGGTACTTCCGCCTGGCATATAAGTTAACTGTGACAAAGAATAAAATAAATTGTTTAAACACACAATATATACTTGGATTCAATTAATTAATTAATCAATAAAATATTATTTATAATATTCCATTGATTATTAATACAGGTGTTACATGATATGTACTTCAATTGATTGCATGTCAGAAGAAGCAACTAATCGGGCTTCGTTAGGTCCAGGTGTAGTGAATGCAGGATCATCCGTATCAAATGCCGTAATCATTGTAAAAATA
This sequence comes from Chelonus formosanus, assembly GCA_028641665.1. Lineage (NCBI taxonomy): Eukaryota > Metazoa > Arthropoda > Insecta > Hymenoptera > Braconidae > Chelonus > Chelonus formosanus. The sequence goes on from CM054004.1 coordinate 19,479,319, forward strand.
GTGTTGCTATTCCGACTTTATCATATGTCAAATTCACCAATCTATCTGCCAAAAAAAAAAAAAAAAAAAAAAAAAAACAGAAAAATTGATTAATAATGTTTATTTTCTACATTGGCGCTCATCTGTTGATTTAGTCACGAGTTAACGCGGCAAAAGTGTATTCAAATCCAAAAAAAATTACGAAAGCATAATTATGTTATCAATTAATAATATAATATATTTTTTCATTTAATTCTACTTGAAAATAATAATTAATTATTCTAAATACATCACCATGTAATTATCTTCACTTATTGCTATTTATTTATATTAAAAATAATTAATAATTCACTAATGATTTCAATCGGTTTCTATTAAACAGATTTTTTCCGTTAATTTATCATAAAAGTAAAAAACGTATGATAAATTTGTCAACTATGTCATCAGAAAAATAAAGTTTCAAAAGTAAAGTATAAAGTGAAGAATCTAAACTAATAGTAACTACACTATTGGTAGTCGGTGCTACACTGAAGGGAGGCATGACAAGGTGCAGCCGTGGGGTGTAGTTGAGGCGGTGGGAAATAACACCTTTCGCTCGCGCGCGCTTTTGCTAATTTTCGCCTGCCCAGATCTTTATTAATTATTGCCATAACGTGCTTGGTAATTTCATCTTGTTTACTTCATTAATTTGATAAACATTTCGATATAATACATGAGCCCAGTTATTCATCTATAGCTCCGGTGCTAATCGTTTGATTTGTTTGGATACCCAGGAATGTGAAATCTGTTTTCCTATGCGTGAAAAACTATTTATTCGTGCTTGTTATTGCAGGTCGATATACCTGCACGTCTGCGCACTGAGCCAAAGAGTTTCACATTTTCTTAAGATAATGTTTAATAAATTGTGCTTTCCTTCAAGGGGGATATTTTAACCCACAAGATGTTGATTGTTTCTTTTCATTGTTATTGAATATGTTATTAGCATTTTATCATCAACTCTATTGATACTTTTCCACGTGTAGCAATGCAGGAAAACGGAATTTATTTCAATTGTATTTTTGAAAATCTAGAGTTTTGAAGTCTTGTGAATGTAGAAGTAAACATGGTGATTTTGTTATTTATTTTTCATTAACTATAAATAAATAAGTCAAGTCAATTAATTAGTCAAAATAATCTTTTTTTAGCTGCAGTAAAAATGTTTTACAATATTCAGTAATTCAATAGATGATATATGTTACCCTCGAGACATGAATTACTACCATGATTTACGCATCTCTAAAAGAAGCAAATAAAAGACTTGAGAAACGTAGTAGATATTCATTTATAAGTGTAATAGAAAAAACCATAAATAATTTCAATAATATTTACTTAAATTTGTCGGTTTTTGAATATAAGAACCAGTCAATTTATTCCATAAACTAACGACTCAACACTTAGCGTTGGTAGAAATTCAATAAATCATTTCTGCAACAAGTATTTCACAAGGTCATACAACTTCAAACCAGCAGACAGATGCAGGTACTTAGATTTATTACTTTTTCGTTAAATGAAATCATTTTGTGGGATTTATGAAAACCGTTTAAATTCAGGTTTTTTTGTTTTAACATCATCTAAAAAGTTACTTGTGAAATATGTCATTCGAATATTCTTTATATTTTTCAAATATATATCATACAGGCAGTATATAGAATGATAAGGAGATGGTGAATTATACTCTAGGATTATTTGGTATTTGCTAAATCTTCCATTAATGCTGTCTATAGTAAACGAGTTGAAGAAGCTTTCGTGAATTTTATAGGGCAAGAGGAATAATCTAGTATTTGTGGGAATTATTAAAAAAGTTTAATGAGTTTTAAATAATTCACAATAGAATCCAAGTCATAGTTTAACGAATGTTCTGCATTATAACAGTGTTCATATCATGACAAGTATTAATTTTAAAATTATTTTATTATTCATGAGCTGTTCTTGATATTTTGTATAAGTTGGAAGGGTAGTTCTATCATTGTTATTTTTATATTAATATAATCAATCAAATGAAACTCATAAGATGGTAATTAAGTTGAAAATTTAACAAATTCGATTTAAAGTATATGTCAAGATTCATTTAGTTACTAGATTAAATATTATGATTGATTATTTCTATCGAGAATAATGTGACAAATTGGAAAACTTGTTTAGTAGTAATAATAATATAGTATATTTGCGCTTTTCAATATGCTTGGTGATATTAAGCATGAATAAATGTATAATGGCAAATAATTTATGCAATATTGTCTTTTACAAATTAATTCAAATTATAGTATACAGAATTTGAAACTTAATTCAATATGAAATTAATTAAATTCATCACATATTAATTGAAAATTCATGGATAATTGAATAGAAAATATAAAATAATTATTTTTATTGAATGTTTATTAAAAAATATTATTTACAAATATTATATACTAAATAATTTTATGTAACTACATTTTATATTGCATAACATTAATAAAAACCTATGTTAAAAAATACTAGTTATTAATTGCATATTTACAAATATACAACTTGTTATAAATATACTTAAACTAAAAACTTGAAATTAATGAATTATATCTGCAAATGTGTAATAATACAATTCGAATTCTTACTTCATATTTTACATACAACCTAACTTTAGATTTGGTTATTCAGGCATTTTTGACTGGAATTCATTTTGCAAGACTTATAAACTAAATTATGAAATTAAAAAAATATTCTATTACTTATAGTTTAAAATTTACTATCCACGTTCTTATCATAACATAAATACATAAGAGGTAATAGAATAATTATTCAGTCATATCGAATATAAAACAATAAACGATCTATAGTATTATTTATACGAAAATACTGACTTTTTTGCTTATTGTTTTACTTCTTTTTTTGATTTTTAAACATTAATCAATTAACAATTAATATTGAACACATGTATTTTCATTTGAAAAGTGAATTTTCCCTAATAAATGCGATCTTGGTAACCACTATCCGCGGTACTAGTGGTAGGTCTGTAGAGTTTTGTAGTAGAAGGTTTTTGGGAATTTTCTATATTATTACTTCTTTGTGATGAAGCCAGGTACTCAAACATACTTTGCTTATATTGTGCAAGCATTTTACCTAAATCACTAGGCATTGGGTCAGTCCAGAAGAAATTGTGATTTAATGCAGCGTCTGCATTATACCTTTTCAACGGGTCAATAAGAAGAAGCTTATCCAAAAGGTCACAAGCAAGAGAGTCTTTTATGTAGGGTTTCAGTCTTTCTTTTACCTAAATGAACAGACAGAAAGTTATTATTAGGATTTTCCATCAATATTATAAGACAATAATTATTGATTTACTCATGTTTTTTGAACTTACCTTTCTTTGCTCTCCCATGGGTAAATTCATTTTATCGTACACTTTAAGATTTTGTACATTGGGCCAGACTTCAGATGTAATAGATCCACATAATTGGGATATTAATTCAAGTTGGTGTTGTTCAGATTTTCCTTGTAATATAGCGTACCTAAATAAGTAAATACAATATTTATTAAAAAATAATTTAAAATTGACAGATGATTTTAAAATCAAAATGATCTTCCGGTTGCGATTGTTTCAAATGATTATAACGTATTGCTTTCGATGCAAAAACCGTAAAAAAATTTTGTTACTATTTCCTATCAATTTATTTTCTTTTATTTTTACCTTGTCCACAATTCTGCCATAATACATCCAGCACTCCATATGTCGATTGCAGTATTATAATTGCTATCTCCCAACAATAACTCAGGTGCTCTGTACCATAAAGTTACTACATTCGTTCGATTATCAGAAGCTTTACTTCTGCTAAATGCTTTAGACAGTCCGAAATCAGCTAATTTTACAACTCCGCTCTTGGTAATAAGAATGTTTGCTGATTTCAAATCTCTATGAAGAATCTGTAATGCAAACAAATATGATTAATTTTGAGCTTGATTGAAAAAAAAATTATTTAATAAATTAGAAAATAAAATATTAGTTATTTACATTATTAAAATGAATATAATGTAATCCTTCAAATAATTGTTTCATGATGGTCTTGACCTCGCCGAGATTGAATTTAACCTTCCGGCAGGACAATAGTCCAGATAGGTCATGTTCACAGAATTCAAAAATGAGGTAGAATGATGAGCGAAAATTGTTTTGTGGAATAGCTGTAAAAGTAATATAAAATTTAAATAATTTATGATTGAGGATTATTTTTTCGTTTCATAATTTATTTTCATACCTTGTGTCCGGCAAACTTCCACAAGGTGCACTATGTTTGGATGGTTTAATAGTTGCAATATTTTAATTTCCCTGAGGGAAGTTATGGGAAACTGAAAATACAACAGGTACATAAGTATGGGGAATACTAATCCTTTGTGGTGCAATTATAATTTATGACACCTACCCCTTCTTCCCCCTCATTGTGAATTAGGACTTTCTTTAAGGCCACCAAATTTCTTTGGTTTTTCCGCTCCCTGGCTTTGAAGACCTCTCTGAAAGATAGGTGATAAAGGTACTTAGGTAAATGCAGGATAAAAGGAACAGGTAGTAAATTATTAGCAGAATTTTTGTGAAATAACGGAATGGAGTATCTTTACTATCAAAGTATTGAATGGAGCAATGTTATTAAAAATATAATGTTGAAGACTATTTTATATTAAACTGTTCTTACTAATAATTAAATTGACTGTTTACGTATTCCACTATTAAAATTCACATCATATAAACTAAAATTTAAGGTTAATTGAGTTAATATTAAGGTAGCTAAGAAATAATCGAGAAAATTTTTATTAAATATATGCAAAACTTTATTTCTTTAAATCACAATTTAATATTTTAAGTCAATAAAAAGTAATCTATTACACTAATTAACAATATAAAATTTACAATTCATTGTTTTGATTCACAAAATGTAAACAAGTTGTAATTTTAATGCTCACCCATATGTACCGTGGCCAATTTTGAACAGGGTTTCATATTTTGAAAAAACTTCATCACAGTATGGAAACTTGCAACCATTCATGTATTTTTCCATTTGATTATATTTGTTATTCATTGTAATAACTAAGAAAAAACAGAACAACCAAACAAACAAACTAACAAACACACTGAACTAACACCTTCACAAGACTGAGCAAGACTAATGACAACAGACTGAAACACAGCAGCTTTATCACGGTAGCAAAAGGTACGGACTATAGCATTGACGGCAGAAACTGCAACTACAACGGTCACTGTTCTGATGGTAACAGTTCAGTAGGTAATTGAGAAACTGCACTTTTCAACCGATGAAAAGCCTATTTTATCTTATGATGGTACGCATGCATAAATTTAAATTTTTCCGTGATTTTTTTTTATTTGATGAATTTCTCGAGTCAGAGAAATATTTGTATGAGAATTTGAAGATTATACGGAAAAATGAATTTAAAACGAATATAATAAATAATAACACTGGTATATAATATGCCTTTTTATTATATTTAATATCTATAATTCATGTTTACATTCATTAATATTTTACCTATATTATTCACAATAACAATTACAGCAATTGAGTATGTAAAAATTTTATCATCTGCATACATTCTTTTTTTATTTATGTATAATATTTACACGTCCCTGAGGCTTATACTACATTTGTATGTATAATTACAATTTTGTTTTATATTACATACATTATTCTCATGACAAATACACTCAATTATAGTGAAAAAATAAAAAAAAAACTGTATAAAATCAAGTACTTACGTTAACAAGCAAGTTTACTATAAAAATCACATTTTCATACATTTATAAAAAAATAAATATTACACGATATTCGTTGATTATTTAATACATATAAAAAATTATTTCAAACAAAAACTTCAATACAATATGATCGTTAGAATGAAATTTTAACACATTATTTATAATACATTCGAAAATAAGCCAATAATAGCTATTATATTCTACTAACTTTCATGTTCTAAATACAAATATACAAGTTGAATGTCTCTAGTGGTTTCTAATGCTTTTGACGACGCCAAAGTTCTTCTTATGAACTAAAGATCATATTAAATTCACTTTCATATGAATATAATTGTAAATTTTGTAGTTTAGTATGATTCATTCGCATTTCAGTACTTAGTATAGTGCTATAATATAATTAGAGCTAAATAAATTAGAAGTATTTAACTTGATACTTTCAATCAATTAAATTACTACAGATTGAAATGGACTAGAAGAATTTGCGCGAGTTCCAGATTTATATTTAATCTTTTTATTTACATAGTACGTGGAAAATAATCAGCTGGTGTTACTTATGATTTGTTTGATAGATGGAATATGATGAAATGTATTGACAAAATGTTGTGGTAGAATGACTGTGAGTAAAATCATTAAAGCTATAGATACATTAAATGAAAATGAGACATAGACATACTCTGCATATGCTAGTGTGTCTTTACATTATTATTATACTTTGAATCTAGAATAAGAGTCAAATCAAGTTGTATGTATGTATATTAAATTTTACACATTGCTTTAACATAAATTGCAATAATCTTTATTAACTTGTCCACATCGTTATTATATAGATGTTTATTGTTTTATTACGCAAGGGTATAGGAATTATTAGAATGTGTATGTATATGAACTGAATTCGAAAGTAAAAAAAATTTTACTTTGATAAAAATTGGAAGACAAGGGCTCATTAAATATAATATTGGAAATCATCTAAATGTTTTTTTCTTATTTGAATAAATATTTTTATAAAATTTTATTTCTTTGTTCATACTTATATAAAATAAAAATAAATAAACAGTAATAATGACAATAGAACAAGTTAATTTATCATGAGTTTTATGGTGATTTTGAAATAAATTCGAATTTATCAGCAAAGTATTTCAACAGAAGAACAAAATGGATAAGTTGTGACAATAAGATTCTCCACAAAAGACATTGATGGATTTTCTTTTTAATCAAATTTATCTGTCGGTCTGTTTTTCTCGATAGGCGTTAAAGTTTAATTAAACTCATGATACTCTTACAATAGTACTGCGCATTAGCTCACACTTACGTTGAAAATTTTGGTAAAAGTGTTGAAAGCATGACGACAGTGAGAGCATCCAGATAACGATATCGTCGAAAACCAGAAGCTGATGTAGACGATTCTGAATTACTCATATTTTCTTCATTGTCGTCGTCTTCTTCTTTGAACATTAATTCATCTTTTATCCCAGGACTGTTTCTTTCATGACTTCGATTGATGTTCCATTTCTTAGGATCTCGACGAGAGTTTGGTTTTCTCGTTGACGGTGGTTTTGGTATTTCTACAAATCGATTTTTATTACATTAATATCTTTTATTATTTATTCAAATTTCGTTAAAAATGTTAATGAAAATATAAATGTCAATTGAACCTTGATATAAAATAATTTATTAAATTAATTGATAGTTGAGAGTTCAATGGTGCAAATAATTTGAATATTATTGCAAGAATTATTAAACATTATTTTAATTATATATTCAAGAAATTGAATTATGATAAATATGCAGTGATCTGGTAATATTGATTGTATTCAATTACTTATGGTCATGTGACAGACATTCTAAGCGAGAATTTTAATTGCAAGTCAATGTAACCAATGATAATAAATTTTATATGCATATCAACCTCAATTATTCCATTTTTTGAATAGTCGAATAAATTTCTAATTTGAAAATTTTCATGGTTTGACGTATTTGTGTCATGTTGTCAAATTAATGCACAGTTCTGTGTCATCTGTCGCAAGCAGACTGCATTCAAATATAAGAGAAAAGTAGATGACAAAGGTAAAATTAGTATTCTATTGTTAAAAGTATACTGGCCGAGATTTTTTATCGAATTTTTTTAGAAATGTGTGATCGGTAAAGAAAACACTCTTGCTAATCTCTATGCCTCTAGACAGATACGGGGGACTTATCTACTACCCTTACACATTTACCAATCAAGTTGGAAAACTCTTTCTCCAGAATTCTTTGTTTTTCTGTTTTGAGTATCAGATAGACTCAACGATGCCAGTGAAACTTTTTATCAGACAATTTTCATGTTTTATATAATGACCATTAACTGTGTCGAATAAAAACAGATCAAATTTAATTATACCGCTTAAATTCTATCTGAATTACCTTTCAGTAACAAATATAATTAAATTAATCAATATATAATTAAATAATCTAATTGTTTAAATTTCTCATATAAATCATCCCTAGCATAATTAATAAAGATACTTCATAAATTCTAATAAGTCGTGAGTTACTTTGATAAAACGTCAATAATTGCTTTGGTTTTAGTTGATCGCGGTGTCCGAATGTTTCAACTCAATCATTTGGTTGAACCACTAACAGAAGAGAAAAAATTGAAACGCTCGGTTGTATGACAAAATTGATATTGGAAAATTACGTGACTGTCATCGGACAAAAGTCGCAGGTTACCATGAACCATCGATTGCTTTGCCTTTACTAACACCTACAGAAACATGTTTCGAAAACAGAGTGACCTCGGCCAACATCCATGATACACATTTACCTGAACAGTATCTCAGACAGAACATGGTTCAATTGACATTTCAATTTTACAATTGTAAAACGTTAAAAAATAACTCCATTTACATGTCATGTTAACTATTTTACGTTCTATAATTTTTACTATCAACATTTATCGATATGAAAACACCTAGATAGAAGGATAATATAAGATCGAATATTTACTGTATAATTCAATTCTTCCGTCCGTTTCTCCCAACAAATTTGTAGCAATACATCGGAATGTCCCGTAATCTTGCGGTCTCACTGATTTTATTAGTAACGAAATTATTGTTTCATATCCATTTGTAATGGCTTCTGCTTTATAATTGTTATCTGGAAAAAAAGAAAATAAATGTGTGATTAATGGAATAATACTATTGTGTTAGGCTTGTTATACTACATTCAAGAATGCATATAATTAATCATCCCGTTGTTTGATAAATTATTCTTTCATGCATTTTTTCAGCTCATCACATAGAAAAATTTTGTCTGTTCTTTCTGACTGGAATTTTAAAAGGTGAACTATCTCCTTTAACCCTTTTTTTACTGTTTTTGTACAATTTTTCTTCAATCAATCTATTTATTGCTGAAGTAATAGGTTATATAACTTCATAAAATCTATGATATCCACTTCAACAGAAATTCTACTTTTTTTTATTTCTACTTAGCTCAATATAGAATCATTAAAAATGATTGCACATAAAAAATAGTTACTATATTTGAAAGAAATGTTTTTCAGATTTTTATTTAGATTGGTTTGAAAATAAATAAAAAGGAAAACTTGTTGATAAAACAAAATAGTGTACAATATTTGAATATATTTTATTGATTGAAAATAATAAGAAAGCAACTATGCTTGGTGTTTGTAAATATTTATACTTCATTGTTAATCAAAATTTGTTATTGATTCATAAAATTTGGATTCAAAACAATGAATCAAAAGAACTTACGGTGAAATATTTGCAGTAGTAATAATTAATGAACAACAAATACTCTTGGCTACAGAAATTTTCATGTAGGACATAATAATATGGAAAATCACATGATGGGTTAACTGAATAAATATAATACCTTCATCACAATAAATAAAGCCTAGTTTTTTGAGTAAATTTGAACTATTAAATTTCAGATTGTAATTTTATCCTTAATTATTGACAATTGAATATTTTATCGAGAATATTTGAATAATTTGTATCGTTATTATTATAAGTATTTTATAGTTATATAAATAAATTGATTGTGATACCTCTTGGTTTATATTTTACCTGGTTAGATCTTTTTTTTTCTTAAAAGTTAAACATACATATGAGCTTTGACAATATTAAATGACTTTTAAGACTAATTTTCAAAGTACTTGTAAAATAAATAATAATAATATCTGACGATAAAGAATGAAGCTTCTCTTGTTATTAATTAACTTCACTTTTTTTCTAAAAAAATATTTTGTTTTTTTTTTTTTTTATGAATAAAATTTTTTTTATTTATGTCCATCATAGTAGATTTTTTTTTTCATTGCATGACATGATTTTTTCTTAAGTAATCAATAATAAACACAACAATAACTTTTGAAATTGAATTTTACTCTAGTCTGAGTAAATAATAAGCGAGCAAGCAGTATTTACCTCATGGAAGGTAGTTTTATAAAACGATTAAAAATTCATAATACTACAAAGAAATATTTGAAATGTCTATACACATTTTGTCACAGAAATATATTAGCATGTGGATTGTAAGTATAAATTGTAAGGTAATTTGAAAGTTAACTGACCGGAATAAATGTTTGTAATTCATTACTTTGGAATAATAAATTAGACGAGATATTTGGTCAGAAATAAATTGTTGTAGAATATTTAATCATAGAGACATTATATCAGACGGCATCCTGGACCAGGATCAATTACCATGCAATCAGATATTTAATAAATTAAACGAAGGAAAAGGTAGTTTGACATCAAGAGAAAAGTTTTCATGCTAATTTAGGTTTTCAAATAATGAAAAATTCAATTCTTATAAATAATCATTCTTATTTTTTGATAATTAACTTGACAAAAAGTTGATATCAAATTCCATGGAATAAAGGAACTATTATGAGTGATCACTTAATTCATATCAAAAAAATAGGTCTGAGCACACTTTGTGCTTACACGATAAACTTCCTATTATTAATTATTTATAACAAATTCATATTGTTAAAAACAATATGTAATTGTTGAAAGTCGTATTTAGTTGTAAACAATCATGTTTAGTCAATATCAAATTTATTTTCAAATGAAATTGTTATTCTTTTGCTTACAAGTATTTTAAATCGTTAATCTTGTCATTTATTTATTATTAGTTTTTTTCTTATAAAAAAAAAAAAAAAACGGCTGGACTGAATTCGGTTAAACTTCTTTCAGATCTTCTTTATAACAATATCTTTCGAAAAAATCTTGGTTGAAGTCGATATCTCGATCCGTTCTTGAGATATCGAAAACGAAAAAAATGCTGACGTCCGTACATACGTACATACATACGTACGTACGTACGTACATATACACATCATTCTAAAAATTGGTCAGTATGCTTGCAAATATCTTGAAACATGGAGATATGATGAAAATTTACATTTCACCAATCGACCCAATTACAATAACTTCCTTATGGGAAGTTAAAAATCCAAGTGTAAGTCTAGAAGTGATAAACTAAAAGAGACTTGGTGTAATAAATACACGTCCTACCTGCTAATAATTCAAGTGTACATTGATAGTATGTAAGGTATAATAAGTATACAAAAGTTTCTCAGGTAGACTATGTTAAGAAATGGCACGGATATGTGCGTGAAAGTTTGAAGAACATAATTTAATGCTAAGTATAATTATAAGCGTACGTTACATACTCGTTAAAAACCTCATTATAATGGTGGTTTCAACGATGGCAATAATGATGACGTTGATGTAACTTGAAGGTTTTAACCGGATTGTTGTGGTATCTTGTAGCTGCCAGAAATAAATACGTACGAAAGCAGGAAAGTAATAAACTTGCAATTTATACTCTCAAAGTAACTTTGATGTTATGAAACTTAGTTAAATAGATGTATGACTAATGAAAGAAAAAAATGAACCAGAAAAAATAGAAAATAATTAAACGGAGTATTTAATATGCAATTTAATGAAACTTCATCATACAAAGGAGTTGAATATAAATTGGGTAAAATTTGCTATAAGTATTATTAAGTCAAGATAAAATGATGATGATAAAGAAATATATCACTACAAAGGAGAAATAAGGACAAATGTTAAATAGCTTTTTTAACTACTTGATAACGTACTACCTCATTTAGTTTGAATGAAAGTTTATTGACGGATGAGTATTAAATGTCCTATTCCCATCGACGATGTGAATATAAGGAAATAATTCATTTTACTTGAACAAACTTTACAATTCTTACCTACTTTACAGTCTGACTAAATGGGCATTTGACTGCATGTCGTAAACACCTGGATGCTGAGTAATTTTACTGTTTGGAAATATATAAAACTTACCATTTACGATGGTTTCGTTATTTGGTCGAGTCCAATAGACCACAGGCCGTGGATATGCTTCACTGAGACACTCCAAAGTCAATGTTTGACCTTCATATGCTCCTATTAATTGCTTCTCAATCCTTATCATTGGTGAAACTGGAAAATGGAATCAAGTAATCAATATTTTCCACTAATAAATTTTATTGAATAACTTTATTAGAGTGGAAAAGTAAAAATATCGTAAATAGTCATGAATATCTCAAGTTTTCATTTCCTGGTGGAACTTTTATAATAAGACTATTTTTAATATTTTATTTTCTAAATTTTTTTTACCATTCATTTCTATGGATTGTAAAGGACTAATTTCAAATAAAAAAACTTGCTTTATTATCATAACTTGTGAAATTAATCAAATTAATATGTATTCATTTTAAAATTATTCAGAGTAACCAGATCCTTTAGTAGATTTTATCCAGAAGATTGATTGACGTTATTATAAGCAAAAACACAATTCAATGAAATAAATTTTTCCCAAATTTTGAACATAATACAATCAATTCAATTTTGTTTATCTTTACAAATTGAAGAAAAATTGAATTAGATACATTTTAATAATGTCATCATCTCATTTCTATCTTTTGGTCTTCCAGAGACTAAATTTGAAGTTCAGTTTCAACTTCAGAATCTTCAATTCCTTTGATGTTCCAATTGCTATCTATAATTTGATTTGATTTCAGTCATTAATGTCATAATTAATTGTTTATAACAATGTTTGTATAGCATTGATATACTTTTGAGGTTCAAAACAAATTCAATAAGATACATTTTTGACTTCAACTTTGTTAAAGCAGACAAAATAACAAAGTTGAAGTTGAAAATGAGCTTAGATTTTATGTGTAGTGATGTACTTGTAATTCAAATTTCAACTTCAAAGTTGTAATTGAAGACTTTAAAGTTAAAACGAACATCTTAAATTCTGTCTTGGGAATAGACTCAACACCCAATTTCTTTAATGATGCCAAGCATATCCAGATGTCAAAATAATTCCTTAAAATATCAAATGCAATATGATTTTACTTTCTTTTCATGATGAGGTAATTTTTTAACTGCTAAAAATGTCTAGTCCAACTTTGGAATATTTTTAATAACAACCTGTAATGACTGAAAAAAAATTACAAGTACCTTAATGATCCCCTAAGTCCCAACGTTGGCTTTTTATATTTTTGAGAACAATGGCATTTAGGAAATTCCGGTAAGACGTATGTATTCAACAAAAACTCTACATTATTTTAGAATAGCTTCCACTTTAATCTTTATTTTACTAAATTTATGCACAAATGAGTAAAGAAAAGTAAAATTCTGAATGGTATAAATTTTATCGTTTTAAAATATTCATCTTTACTAGCTAGAAAATATTTCAGATACTTCTAACTATTTATAAATATAATAAAATAAGTAATAAGAAGCTTATTTTAAAAAATTTCTCATTTTTTTGTAAATCTTTTTTCTTTATAATATTTTTATAAAATATATCTAGGAAAGAATAAAAAGTATTTGCAAATAAATTATAATAGTAAGGTAAAGTAAAGAGAAATTATTGGTAGATACGGATTATAGGATTACAAGGTGACAGATATATAGGCAAAAATAGAGATAAATTAAAACAATATACTTACAATTTACAATAAGAACTATCCGTTTGCTTACAGATGGTGGAACTCCATTGGAAGCAATACAGAGATAAGGACCCATATGGTGACGTGTTACTCGTATCAATGCCAACTCTGGACCTTCTAGAGTAGTTGCTGACATGAAAAAGTTAAAAAGTTTTCATATAAATAAACCTCAAAAAAAAAAAAATTATCTGTCAACTAAACTATTGATTTTCATTAAAACTTGTACTAATAACTTTCAAAATAACATTCCAAGTGTATTTTATAATTCATCATTTCCAAATTTAGATAGGGAAGTGAGAATAAAAAATAACATAAGATGAGTTATAATAATTGTAGAAATGAAACAAATTACAAAGAAGTACGTAGGAAGCTCATAAGTATTTAACTAGAAATGAGATGAATAAAAAAGTGAAGACTGACACCTGTTGAAATGAATAATAAATTGGATAAAATTAAAGCTATGCTATTATGTACGAAATGATTTAAGATACTTTACCGTTATGCCAATTGGGAAGAACTATCTTTTCATTAGTTTCCCTTCGCCATGTGACAGTTGGTTTTGGAGTTCCAGTAGCCGCACATCGTAGCGTAACATTACTACCCTCCATCACTTCCATGTCGGTGCTTGTTGGATAATTCAAGATGTCTGGGGGAACTAGAACAGTCCATGAAATTGATTAATAAATATAATATATAGGATATGTGTCATAATATAAAACTCCAAAATATTCCTTTGTTGGTTATGAATGCAAGTTCTGGATCAGTAAATGAGTGATTGACAATTAATTTGAATTGTTTTTATATAATACAGGTAAAAAAAATATACAATTGTTCTTTCGAGTGTTAATTTACTGGTTCTAAAATTTCTCTATACATAGCTTGTTAACGCACGTCAAACTATTGAAATTTTCATGCTAACACGTTTTGTAATAAATAGCCAATAACATTTTATTTTTCGTGTGGGATATCAATTGCCTGTAGTGCCCGAAGCAATTCAAGTAATCTCTGCATTCTCTGTATTGAGTTATTGTGATTATTCCATTTAAATATAAAATATAGTAGGAATATTGACGTACGATTGTTGGATTCGTCATGGAGAATTGTCGAGTTACATTTAAACTAATGGAGTGAGAAAATTGAAGATTGATGAATGGATGTTGGAAAAAAATTTACAGGTTTTCAAAAGATTGAAAAATCTGAGCGGTTTTAAAAACCCTTTTTTTTTAACGTTCATTCAATGAGAGGATCCTATAACTCTTTTTCAATTTTAAACAATTGTGAGTAGCTTAAAAAATAATAATTTCAATATACAATTTGGTAAATTGTTTGAAAATGAATTTATTTGAGTATAAATATATATTAATATGAATTAGTTGTAATTACTACAAACTAAAACTTAACATTAGAAGTCCTTTGGACAGACACAAAGGACAAACCTGAAAGTTTATGGCTTCCTGACCCTCTGAGATCATGCATCAGGGGCTGACTAGTCAATCTGATTAATTTTTGCGTACTTGAACGTTTCTGTGCCATTTTATTGAATTTGCCCTTTGTTGGGTTGTATTGCAATAAATTCTAGGATAACATCAAAGCCTACTGCACATTAATTATATTTTCTATCTGAGATTCAGAGATTATGGATGACGTGGTTTCGTCTAATAAATGAATAAGGGTATTAAGCTACATGTAGGGCTCGTATCATATTATTATCGTCTCTTCTACCATGAAATAGGAAATTTTTTTCTGGAATTCAGTGAAAACATTTTATAAAACCTATTGAGTGCTTTCCAATAAATTTAGGTGCACTGTTGGTCAATGATTTTTTTTTAGAAATTATCCAAGCTCAAAGTAAAAAATGAAGTTTTTTCTTTAAAATTTAATAACTCCGTTAAAAAAAAAGACGTAGGACATTTACTAATAAAGTAGTTGATAGGCAAAAGAGCAGACTTTTGAATGCTTTATTTGGATTTTTTTTTAGAATTTTTTGCTGCGCCAGTAATGCTTTTAAAGTTTGTAAAAAATACAAAATTAATTTATTTCAACTAAAAACAATTTTTTTTTCTGAATATGTGATTTTTGTTAAAATTTTATTTAAATTTTATGTAAAATACATAATAAAATTATCAAATAAACAACTGTTGAAACAATAGACAGCTACTAAAAATTTTCATGCACAAACAGATTTTTTATAGTAAATTCGGAACAAAAAAATTGTACAGAACCTATTTTAGCTTTTTGTCAATTTCAGCAACATCTTTTACTAGATTGTCCCAATCTATTGGACTGTTAACTTTCAATAATTTTTCAAACGTTTCGATTAAAAAAAAAAAAAAATTATTCAAAAACAAACGAAATTCCGAAATGTATCGAACAATATTCTAAACTCTTTCCCAACGATTAAGGATAAAATGTTTTGACTGAAAAGACGTCGGAATAAATAGTTGCTATAAAGAAACAATGACTTCAGAAAAAAAAAAAAAGAATATAAACAAGAAAATAGTTAATCAAATAATAGCGATTATTTTTTAACTAAATACAGAAATGAAAGTTGGATAAAAATGAAATAATTACTAGCATGGGAAAACGAATGAATAACAAAAAATAAAACAATCATGATTACAATTGGATTTGGACAAGCGTGCAATGTCCTTTATCGCGTGGGTGTCATTCATTCATCTCGAATTGGACCATGTCAGGTTAAATATGAATGCCAAAAAAAGTATATCTATCCAACAGTGTATGTATATCATTGATATATTGAAAACGATCGTTGACCATTTCCGAAACATAAAAAACTTTTGTTCTGATTATTGATGAAAAATTTTACGTTCTTAAAAACGTCATGACAAGTTTTGTTAAATTAAAAAAAAAAAAATTCACAAATATTTTATCACGTTTATAAATGTTGAGTATTTTTTTTTAAACCATTAAAAAAAATTTAATATTCAAATAACCTACTTTTTTGGAGCTGCACATTTGTAAATTAGTACTGTCATGGCATGAGGAATGAAAATTTGATGTAAAGAAGAAAGGGTGAAAAATGGTTATAAGACAAAAGAGGTAAGTTATTATTAAAGTAGAAAATACGTCGTCAGGAAGGTGTTTAATAGCCTTACGTTCTTACTAAGAATGCAATTGGCTAGCTTACGATCCGATGGAGATATATATACACAGAATACTTTGCATATATTTGCATGGGACCAACATCAGGCCGCAAATCGCAGCGAAATGGGCGGATCCGTAAAACGCACGTCTCTATCTCGGTGACCCACACTTTAGTTCGTTTTAACGCACGAACAACTCAATGATAACTTTTACTATAGCTAAAATATCGACGAATAATTGCTCCTGTAAAATATCACCTGAATTAACTTGAAACTCGCTTACGGTAACTTATGGTATCAGTTTTTCTATGAATTATCACGTTCCTATTGCAAGAGCAAATTTTATTGGAACACTAGAAAAAGTTTTCTGCCAAAAAAAAAAAAAGGAAAATTAATTAATAATTAATGCTAATGGTTGGACCTATGTTTTTAATCAACATGTCATTAAAAAGATAATGGCTAAAAAAAGTAGTAAAATTACGAACATAATAAAATGACCAATAAAAATAACTACTATTCAATGCATAATTGATACATTAATTATTATTAGTTGCAAACTTCTAATTACTATTTAATATTGCTTAAAATTAGAGAGAACTGTCGATATTGTGATCATAAAGTATAAAATAACTTGGATGCTTGTAATTAATTGCACCTTATGTACTGATCATTCATTGAACATTTTACTCTATAAAAGGTTTAGAAATATTAGAAGAGAATTTATTTAAATAGAAAAAATGCTGATTTGAATGGTATTGCAAAATGTTTGTTTGTTTGAATGGTTCACTATTTCAAATCAAATATTTCAACATTTATTGGAATGTTATTTTTCGTTATTTGAATATTTAGATCCTTTTGTTCAAATGAAAGATATTCAATATAACAAAAGAATTTTTTTTAGAACCACTATTGTTAAAAAAATATATAGAGTTATTAGAGTCAAAGAGTGTAGAGTATGTTTAATTAAAGACAAAAGAATGATTTTTTTACATACATTTTAAAAGTAATGATTGAAGGAATATTTTTAGATAGATGGTTTTGTTACAATAATGAAATTCATTTGGTATTGTTGATTGTTAATTAAGATCTATGGAAATGGATTGTTCTATGGAAGGAAATAACTATTGATGAAAGATAAACTTACCAATAGTTGTTGGCACTACTAGACTTGCTATTGGTGCTCTTAATCGAAAAACAATAAGTAAAAGTGGAACAGAAAGAAGGATAGAAGATATGTAAATAATTAAATGAGCATACCAATGACTAGTAGAGTTTCTTGATGCAAAAATAAGTTATATGTCAATTAGATGTATTTAACTAATTTAATGTATAATCCATTTTTGAAATAAATATTTATTATTAATTTTATTCACAGGTATTTTGCAATTCTTTGATTAGAATTTCGATTTTAAATAATATATTTAATATATAAAATCATTTATTACAATATTACAGTAAACTTCAATGAAAAAATTCAATTGGAATGATCACAAAAAATTGAATCAAAAAATTTTACAAATTAAATAACAATAAAAATACACTACGACAATTAATAGAATATTTAATTGGATGTTGGTGACAATTATCAGCAATAGTTAAAATGTTATTCTCAATAAAATAAAAGCAATGGCCCTATGATTCAGAACCTGTTGAATTCATTGATGGGCAGAACTGATTTCCATCAATATCAAATTTTATGATGATTATTTTTTAATTGTTATTGTTATTACAATTTTTATTTTCAAGTTTTTTGATATTTCATGTGTTCAACAAGAGTGTATCACTTGGATAAATGAAATAGATTGAATCTATAATAGCTAAATATTTATTATGTAAATAAAATGTTTGTCAATCATTCGAGTAAATTTACCTAAAATAACATTTATTATACATTATTCAAAGTGTATTGTTGTTAATATTTTGTTGTCTATCAATTTCTTTTTACAAATTAAATCTCATAAAATGTTAAATTGAATTTTCGTTAGAAAATTACATCATTTTAAATTTTATTGAAATTATTTAAATGATGATAATTATATAAATAATTTCACTCAAAATATGATTTTAATTCTGTCAATTTAATGAAGGAAATGATTGATATTTCAACAAAGAACATTATCAACTGACATAAACTCATGAAATAATTCTCTTTGGCAATAAACTAAATATTGAAAACTCATTTCAGTATTCATGAAACATAATAATAATGTTTTTCTATTTATCCAAACACATCAATATTGAGAATAATATTAATAAAATTATGCAAAATTATATACTATTTTTATCATCCATCATATCTGCACCGTTTTATTTAATTAATAAATTAAATATTAATAAAATAACGCTGGCAACAGAAAAGATCAATAATTCAAATAATAAACCTCTACTTTATTTGGTAAAATGTTGCAATTGATATGAAATTACTCAGCAATATTCCTTTAATTCCTTTCACAGTGATTAACAGGTAGATAGTAGATATTGTAGATCAACACTAAATATGACAATGACAGGGGATCCGATCTGAAGGGTGACCTGGTTGCTGTACTTTGTAAATAAAGTAATGAGGGGATAAGTGCGGGTTTAATTAAATTAAAAACGTGTCAAGGATGATAGAAGGTGTTTACGGTATTTTTCGAAGTTATTTCCAAGTCATGAATTCTGAATATAAGCCTTACATCCAGTTCTCGAAGAATCTCAAAACTACTTTACTTTCTTTATAGTTGCGTCCAAGTTTGACTCTTGAGTCGCAAATGCAAGAAAAATAACTAGCTAAACTTTAAGTGTAGCTGAATTGTGTGTAAACTTTTTATTTTAGTTGCTTCGTTTACTTAAACAGAGTCAATATTTGTAATTGTATTGACCATTTTGCATACAAAACATTTTAAAAATGTTAAATTTATGTTCAGAAAATATTGAATCAAGTCTTTGTGGCTTTTTGAAAAATTATTGACTTGTAGGCTAGCTATAAACCAGCATGGAATTTCTTGGGAGTAGAAAAAGCATGAAGTTTTTAAAATAATACACTAGCTTATCAATATAATCTTCTTTAATAAATTAATAAAAATGATTAACAATGAGTCAGAATAAGTTCATTTATTTCATAACTTTACTTTTACTATTTTATTTTGACTTTATTATTAAGAATTTAAAGCAACTAAGAAAAAAATATTACAAACGTTGCTTTATGAATTTATTCGCAAACCATTGTAAACAAAGCTGTTTTGTTAAGGAAATAATTAAATTTTAAATAAAGAAATGACTTTTTCTTAAAAAAAAAAAAACTGTACGAATTTATGTGGTTATTTTTAGGATTAAAAAATGAAGAATTAAAATTTCAGCTATTTTTGAATTATTTAAAAAGTTGGGTAAGGTTGAATGACTGTCTATTGTTCTTAGTACATTTGTTGACAGTACAATAGAGTGATAGAGTTTTTGTTTAGAAGAATTATTTACTTATCATTATAAAAAAATGTTTCCCTTCAAGAACTTTGTACTAGTATTTTATAATTCCAATCCTGAATCATCATTTTGTGATGAGAACTAAGTTAAGTAGATTTTGATAGCTTTTCTTTATTTTAAAGTTTTCAACAAGACTGTGGTTTAATATATGCAGTATTCCAACACAGATTTACTTATAAACTATAAAAAAAAATTCTTTATTTAATCTTAGTAACTGAGGTTCAATCTTTCATTCAAAATTTATGAAAAACATACTCAACTAGCTAAACTTTATCATTAAAAAATGCATTTACTGAAACAATTGCATAAATAATATTCTTTCAATCATTTTTCACCGTTTTTACGTTCAATTATTAAGCTGAAAAATAACTCTAACGGTCAGATAATGAATATTCTTGTAGCTAAGGAGACTAAACAACTGAAATTTTATATTAAATTGAAAGAGCATTGTTTATTCCTAAAATATGATGAATAACCTTCAGGGTATATATGTAAACTCACATAACATATTTAACAATGTTTTGGCATACATATTAAAGACTGTAAACATTTTCTATAATAAAATTTATAAAATCTACTGTCAAATTAGCTTAATGGAAAATATAATATTTATTTAAATTTACATAATTACAATCGTTGCGTAATGATAGTCACTTGAAGTCACTTGCAAATTCTTAAGCATTCAAAATAAAAATCTACACTCTCGCAATCATGAATAAATAGTTGATAATTTTCAGATGGTAAAATATAATGGCTATTATTAAGGGCCAATGACGTCTTTATGATGAAACTAATTTTACAGAAATATTTTATCGTGTATATTCCTAATTCAGTAGCTTGAGTGACGTTCGAAGAACTTTATTTTAGAAGGTTTAATTCAATTATTTAATCTTGAATTAGAAAAATCAAAAAAATAAGACAGACTGAACTGGAATGAGTGGTATTGGTTGAAATTAACAAATCTGTTTTTTTTACCAGATGAGATTGAGTAATAACTAATGTACTAATCTCTTCTCCTTCAGCTGCAATAAGAAATCAACCTTAGACGTGGTCAAACTCAGATAGTCCTTTTTATTGCCCAAGTTAAAAATAGAAAGTGCTTTCCTTATCAGCTTTGGTGTGTATCTAGACGAGTTAAAATTTCTACAAAATTAAAGAGTAGAATTTTGCAACAGAGCTTCTGTGTCATGTATGTTCTGAATTCTTATCTCCAAAACTGGGTGGCTAGCTCTTGGAGCAAAGTTCTATGGAGCAGAGGAATTTTAAACAATTCTGAGCTTCTAGATAAAAACTGGCAGATAGAGAATGGTCAAGTTTATTACAAGAAAATAGAATGATTTAGTAATTCGAATTTATCTTTTTTTTTTACTGTAAGAAGCTCTCACCTCCAGATAATTCAAAACTATGTACATCTAAGAAGCACACCATGTTCTTATGAGCACAAAGCTGCTCAGTTTTGCTCCAAACTTTAACAGCTCGATCAAGCCTGCTCAATGAAGCTTAAATAAAATTTGAAGAGACTTGAATTTTTTTTTAGTTCAAATTTAAAACTTGCTCTGTTTTTTACAATACAGAGGTAGGAATGTTGTGAACATAACTACACCAAGTATCACTGTAAAAATATCTACATGGAAAGAAGGTTTGAATAAAAATTATCCTGCAACTCAGAATAACTGTAGTACACTACACCTGAATTGCAGGGTAATTTTTACTAAATCCTCCTCCTTGTAAACATATCGTTACTATCACAATCTACATTGAGATGAGAGCCATATGCTTTACCATTTTCTGCTCAGGATTTACGCTAAAAACCTTATGCAACATTTTCCTTTTCAATATTATACAGAGAAAAAAAAAATAATAAAATCATCCACTTCTTGCCAAAAGAATATTCACTTCAATATTCGACTTCTAACTCTCGCGTGCACTTTCATAATCCCTTAATACTTCTTCCATGATTTTGAAAGTAAAAAAATCCAATGTTAATAATAGAATGCATACATTAACAAAAATTGATGTTATATCTGTTTAATTAATTTCTTTAATAATGTTAACCAACTGAGATCAAGAGTGATTATGCTTTGTTGTATCCAGTACACGTCTACTGCAGTTCACTCCGCCCCTTCATCATCCTTCTAAATTGATTTAATTAATTCCATAAATGCTAAATAATTCATACGTTATAAGAGAAACAATTTAAGTTATTATCTAAATTTATTGATATTTTGTATTGAAATTTTATCAAATTTGTAATAATAACAACAATAATTATTCTATCTTTATTATTATTATAATTCAAAATTTAGTCATAACTACAAATGAGTCATTACTATTATTAGAATTATTCTATAACATCATAATGAAATAAATAAATTATGCTTAATCTAGTAGTGAATTATAGAGTCTTTTTTGCATATGTTATAATCCAATATTTTTAAACCGAAATTCATGTTTTGTGTTAATCATGTTAATTAACACAATTATGTGAATCATTATAAATAACTAATATGAATATATAATTCGAAAAACTTGAAAACTAAAATTATTTAATTAGTGCACAAAGTAGAACATGTTTGTTATTACATTTCTCAACTAAATTAAAATTCATTCGTCAATAAAAATGTAATTTCATGAAATGGATTGTTTGATGAGTGGCTTGAGTACAAAGAAATATTAATAAAAAAAACTGTTGGAAGTAATTTTAGTATAATTTACGTAAAAAAATGATTAATATTTACCGACAACTTCCAGGAAACCAGTATTGCTGGACATTGGATCGGTATTGACTTGACACATGTACCATCCACGATCTGTCTCTCGCGTGTCTTTTATATGAAGGGACCACATGCGGTGGCCGGTGTGTACAACAGTAATCCGGTGATTCTTCGTGATAACGTGAGTTGCTATCGTTAAGATGGTCTGCGTGTCGACGCGAAGCCACGCCACCTGCAAAAGTGCCAGACAGATTTTATACTTAACCAAACGCTTTTGACTAAAGCTTACACACCCAAATGTCCAATTTATTTCACCTAAATCTTTCTTTGTTGTTTATCAAATTCATCATTTTTTACTCATTTCCTTTTCAAAATCTGCTTATAGTCAAAATAATAAGTAATTAATTTTTCATTCAAAATGGATTGTCTTTTTTTGTTTGAATAATTATTCATTAATTTTAAATTGTTTACATTTGAACTAAATAATTTTATACCTGCATAATATTTGCAGAGCTTTAAAATCCGATAGCATTTAGAGTGGAATAATAAGAATTTTCCTCAGTATTTTCATTTATTGATATTCTGTTTATTCATAATCAATTGATTAATCCAAGAATACATATAAATATAAAATTACACCCATTGTTATTTAATATTTATTCCAGTAAGATTAATTAATTTATTGAATCATTTTCATTTGAAATGATCAAATATTATTTTTACGAAAAAAAGTTTTTAATTAATAAACTAAAGATGAATATTAAAAAAAAAAAAAAGATATTCAATTATAAACACCAACGGTCATCAGATCATGAATATAACATTTCTATATTAATATTTTTACAGAAATATTTTCATACATTTATACTCAAATTCTGTAAATAAATAATCCGTCCTACAAAAATAATAATCACTATCCCGGTGTATTATGCAACTTGCGAGTGGACTGTTGCATTGTGTACATTTTTAATAAAGCAGTCTGACACATTTTTTATTAAACAAACTATGAAAAATGTACAAATAACAATGTATGTGGTTGGAGAGATCTGTTGATGTCATTTGTGACCATCAGTACTTGGAAACATACTGAAGAAAACTCAATTCTTTATCCAAAAGTCAACAACAATTGCGATATTCCTTGTACGACATCATTACTCTGTTCTATAAGTAATTGTTTGCTGTAGGATTGTCATCTCAGCTTGTTAAAAAAACGTTGCTGACTAAAACCAAAAAAAAATAAACGTTCAACAACACAAATTGCACTGGTATCATGATACTGTGAAGACAGGTATTATTTTTGAGGTTCGAGAATGAAAGAGGCGTGGGTATGAAAAGATTGAGGTGATATGGGAGAATGTAAGAGGGTAGAAAAAGACAAATTGTAAAGAGAAATGAAAATATGACTATACGTGTATTTTACAAGAAAGTTGGAAAAGAAATAGTAAATGGAACAGAAGAAGGAGGGAGGAGGGTGTAAATTGTTTGCTTGTATACTTTGTTTTCAACGCTCGGAAGCATTGACAAAGCAGCAAGGAATGGGGTAAAACAGGTGGAATCGTGTTTCTTTGTGGTTTACCATGAATTACGTTGAGTAATTATTCAGTCATTGCCAAACCTCTTTTTTTGAGTTTCAGTTTACAAATGATATTTTGTAGTGTGTACCAACCTCTATAATATTCCTCTTCACTTGGACTTTTTTTTTTACTCTTATAATTCTCAGTTTAGTTATATTTGTATATCTATTATGCTTGGTTACTACTGCGATTTAACCTAGATTTTCATAATGATTGTGTCAGAATTATGAAAGGTAAAAAATAACATTGTTAAAGAGCTGAAACATGATTCAATTCTTTTTTTTTTTAACTTTTGAGGAATATTTTATTCAAATTATTCTTCTCATTGTCATCTCATTATTCATATTTATTTCTGGTTCATTTATGAACCTAAACAATTACATTGGATACAACTAGGCTATCATATTTCCTTCAAGTGTCAGGTCTGGTATTGATAAAATAAAGAATGAATACAATTATTCATATAATATGGAATGATAATTTTTGAAAGTTCTAAAAATACTTTGGTAGAATTACTTTCTGTAAATTTTAAATTTGAAGCAGAGTAAAATCATTTTTGAACTTGGTAAGAATATTCTTCCTTATATGATAAGAATAGTGAGACGAGATGTTGATATCTGACTGAGTGTTATCCTTTTAACCATTTCATCAAAAATAAAATGAGTAATTACATGACACTTAATGCTTAATGTAATAATTATAATATTCAAAACATCTAAGATTAACCAGTAGATCAACGATTCAATCAGTATCAGTTTGGTTGTGGTACTACCAAGATCCTCCGGGAGTAATTAAAGAATGTTATCCTAGGTAGAGAATCAATCCAAAAGAAATGAGAGAGAAATATTACAAGAATTGTAGTACTAAAGGGATATTTTGGAAAATTGAATGATTTTGGTG
This sequence comes from Chelonus formosanus, assembly GCA_028641665.1. Classification (NCBI taxonomy): domain Eukaryota; kingdom Metazoa; phylum Arthropoda; class Insecta; order Hymenoptera; family Braconidae; genus Chelonus; species Chelonus formosanus. The sequence goes on from CM054004.1 coordinate 19,504,803, forward strand.
GATCATGTGCCTGAAGAAGTTGTCCTGATCATGGTGAAAGAGATGAGAAGAATTCAGCCATGATCTGGATCACAATCTTGGAGAGAAGTAAAGCATTTAGTTGTAGGTGATGTAAATTTGATGAAATATTATATTTGTATTGTAATTGATTGAGTGAGGAATCTAGGACCAGTTAATATTGTGAATTATAAAACAAAAGTCAATTTCAGCAGGATTGAAAAAATTTTGAAATATAAAGAGGAAAGAAGTGGTGTAAATTAATATTTGATCTGATTGTTATAAATTCAAACCATGATGTTTGGAGAACAGTTAATTAATGTATAGTTTACATTGGGTATATTTTCAAAACTAGTTCAAACTTAATTATGGGGATTTGATTAGATTTACATTTCAAAGGTTAATCAGAAATAGTAACTTCAAGAGTATTGAATATTTGAGTTCATGTAAATGATCACATTTGATATTCTCTTCTCTTGTAATGATTTTGAAAAAGGGGTTTTAATTTTTATGATTTTTTAATGAACAATTTTCTAGTAGAATTGGAAATGTAGATTCTATTAGAAATAATAATCAAGCATAAATCAAATTCAAATATAAGTCTTGGTAGAATGTCAAAGTGTACCAAAGTTGTAATAATTACCATCAATTATTGCACGATCAGATTATAAAAGATTTATCAAGTAATTGAAGATAGGTCACGAGAACAATATTACTTAATATTGATTAAAACTTAATATTAATAATAACCGAATTTGAATAAAATTTTTTATTTATCATAAAATGTTGATGACTAATAATTGTATTATTGATGATGTAACGTACTAAAATGATTATCGTAACTTCTGCAAATGCAATTTACTAACATTTTCCATTATCTAACGCTAATTCAAAATAACAACAAAATGATTCCTAAATTTTTCTTTCAAGCTTGAGAGATTTTTTAACATAAAAGTCTGAGTACACTACTTCAAAGCAATCTTCTTCTACAAATCAGTTTTTTGCTTCTTGTTTTGGTATTTTTCAATGGAATCATCATCTGGTTCTTTCATTAAAAAATTACAAGTAGAATAGATCTATTAGCAGCAAGCTACAGAGGAATATTTTAACATGAATTATTATGTAGAATCTTAATTATCATCTATAAGTAAGAAAGATTCTTACGGGAAAGGTATTTTTTAATTCACAGATATACACTGATAGAAGAGATTTATTACTGTTAAAAAACGATTTGTTAATTATTAAAATCAATGTTTTTTAACTCTTAATACATATTTTATGACAATAAAAAAGGCTTAGTTATGAACACATTAGTGGTTTTATAATGAATAAATTTCATTTTATCGTAAAGAAATATTTTTTAATAGTTAAAATATTTTTTAACAGTTACAAAGCCTCTGTTATTATTACAAATCTCTTCCATCAGTGTATTAATAGACATAGTTGCTTAATGAACTCATTCTTAATTCTGTCGATTATGATTATGAATTTAAAAAATAAAATATTCTTTCACTTTTTCTGTCATAATTTAATAAATTTTAAATTGCAGAAATTCATGAAGATTTTTCCTATTTTTGGAATGTTTTCATTGAAATAATTTCTATTTCTAAAAGCCAATTAATAAACTCCAATAACATTTAAAAATACAATTTTTAGCTTCATGATTTTTTTTTAATTCAATTAAACGTAAATAGTGAAAGAAATAACTCTGAGTATATTTTTATTTCGCTATCTTGCTTAAAATGATTTCCAATAGAAACTCTGTAATTGTTATTAAATTCAAATAAATGTGACAAATAAGCATGATAAATAGGGAATAAGATGAGTTGAATTAGGTGTGAAAACGGAAAACGTGGTGTGAATGATTATAGGGAAGCCAATCAAGGTGATTTGAGCTTTGGTAAGTGGAAAGAGGTGGGGCAGTCGAATAGCATAGTACACGTGTCTCTAGAATTAATTATAATAATTATACTGATGATGAGGAAAGGTCTTAGCACTGGATTCCAGAAACTCCTCAGAAGCAGGGAAATTGATAGTACGAACTCAAGTCAGTTGGTACAGACTAATTTTAGGTATTATCAGAGTCCATATAGATAACCGTTTGATTAGCACATTACTGTGTCAAAGTTTCAGTGATAGAATTTGCATCGACATTGGTAAAGTGAGTGACATGCCAGGAAAATTATAGGAAATCAAATAAAGGTGCCTACAACTTTACCTAAAATTTACGGTTATTTATGCATTCAATTGAAGTGAATGTTATAAGACCACTTAACTTGATGAGAGAAAATAGAAATTAAAAAATCAGGTATTTAATTATTCTACTTAATAAAGCTTAAAATGCTTTTTGTTGTCCCAATTTATTTTACACACAACCGTGTGCATGTGAAAGACAATGTGGTACTTGACGATCTTTTTATCTCAGTACAAAGCGATGGTAATTATATCCTGGATCGTTAAAACGAGCTTTTCCGTCATTCGTTGCCTCTACTTCGTTGGTGCACAGCTTCTGTTGGATGGAACATGATGAACATATCAATAATATACTTTTTTATTCTCTGCTTTTAGATTTAAAAAAGAATCTACTGGATTAGTCGTACTATTTTTTTGAAATTAATATTCATAAAAAATCCGATTATCAGTTGCAAAGTATATTTAAAATGTGCTTATTGTGCTTAAAATACAATATCTCTAGAAATAATTGACTTTGCGAATTTAGTTTCGAATAAAGAAACATATAATATAATAAGCTTTCGGCTCCATATGTGTCATCTAAAAATAAGGTATTTTTTTATTATTCCTGAAAATGTTTGTTATTTATTACTTCTATCTGATTTCAATATCATATTAATTTTCTTTTCTGTTATTTAAATGATTTAAGAGAGTGTTTAATAGCCAATGTCGACATCTTATTTATTTCTTCCGGATGGCAGAAAAAATCTTATTGGAGTTGTGTATAAATTTATTTAAGAAGTGTTGAGTGATTTATGTTTGGGTAGTTGTTTTTGTGAATTTATTTGTGGTCGAGGTTAACACCTTTAAGAATGAATAAGTTTTTTATTTGAAATGGATAGTATCGACATAATTGTTAATGTTTTTTATATTAATGACATGAAAAATTATTTACGTTAATTCATTGGGAGATTTTAATTAAAATTGTTTTGGGGTGCGTGTGAAATTTGTTTTGCCTATGCATGACAAACACCTTTTTTTATTGTTGTAGATTTTGAAACTTTTGAAAGCTTAAAAAATTATTCTCTGTTAAAGGACTACAGAAAATATCATGGAATAACTTTGTGCACGGATTAATTTTCATAGCAGCTTTTAGATTAGTTCATTGTGTTGATTTTTAAACGTTTGAAGTTTAATCCATTTAAACACATTGAATTACACTTTACATTAATATTATATGTTTAATTTTTGAGATAAAATGATAAATTTTTTTTATTTGTTTATTTACATAAATAATAATATTAGATTATGTTTGATTTTTCTTGAGCATAGGCATTCAAATTTTTGAACAAGTTTTCAGGAAATCAATTTAACTCATTTTTATCATTTTTAAAAAAAAATGACTGCAAAACACTTCATAATATATCGAAATATATTTATCTTCAAAATAGGTTACAAAATTTGTGCTGATGTCTCATCAGAAACTGTCATCAAATTTACGCGAATTTTAGTACATCATAAAAAAAAAATTTCAATCCTCTGTTTGAATCATAAACTCCAAGTTTTTTATATGAGTTGCATTTTAATCGATTACAAAAATCTGTCAAGATGTTTAAGCATTGTTTATTGATGACCAAACATGATCAATAATTAATTAATATTTATAATAATAACTAAAATTATTGTTTAATTATATTCAAAAATATAAACACATCAAATACTTAGAGGAAATCTTACTCCTGTTTTTTTTTTTTAATTCTATTTTTTAAAAAAAAGAATCGATAATAACTATGTCAATTCATGTAAAATGAGCATGAAATCTTAAAAGAATAAAATTGATTCCAACTTCACATGTAAAATAAAAACGAAAAAATTCATACTCATCGTCTATCCCATTACGATGGAAAGCAACATTCTAAATTATTCTCGCAATTATTTAGTGGTTTTTTTTAATACATACACACTGAAAGTCTGGCAAACAGTAGGTCATCAACGAACAATTAAAATTAAAAAGAGTGGACAACCGATGCAAATTTTCATGAAAAATAATTATTCTTCTTCTACATAAATACGTGTTCTAGTATTATTAAATGTTAAATTACTTGACATTTATTATATAACTATTATTTGCTTTAAATATTCAAGTGAATAAGCAGCAAATGACGATATGAAAAATCGTAAATGCAGAGAAATGGTTAAATAAAAAGAATCAATTATTAATTAAAACAATTGAATAAATTTTAATTAATCGTTTGCAACTGATAATTGAGCTTAAAAAACAAAAAGTAAATTAAATTTTTAGTAATTCATTAAATCGCAATAATAGTTTTTTGCTTATTGTCTATTGTACATAAATCAATACAATCCAATAGATAATAGATAATAAATAATATAATTCAGATGAATAAATCGTGTATAGAACAAATCAACATATGTCGATTGATTTATTGTTTACTCAAATTAATATGAATTAAAATTTCTTCAATATTATTTATTACACTAATACTAGCATATAATAAAGCAGCAGAGGTTGATGAATTTACACACATTCTATTGTCAGTGGAATATTTCCTGACAAGCATTGTATGCCGACGTTTAGCGACGGCTAACTTGGTTTTGCAATGGGCTTTGCATACGTAACGAGAATAACGATAAAACAGAGAGGGAGGAAATTATTATCGCCACGACGCGATAAACGTACCTTCAACCTCATATCCACTTTTTCTCTTGTTTGTTAGCTATATAACAAGCTTCTCTCGAAAATCGATCTTTATACGAAATTTACGTATAGGGGTCACGTTCATGCTCGAGTTATTTCACTGTTTAGACTGTATTGAATGAATAAAGTTTAAGAAAATATATCATTTACATAAAAATGGATAAATGAATTTTTTATGAACCAATTGGTGAATATTGTCGAATTTTTTTGCAACCAACAGAAAAATAAAGAGGTTATTTCGACTGAACAAAGGGGATTGGAATTTTCTGGAGAAAATTTACAAGTTTTTGATCCATAGCTTGATCAATTTTGATATTATTATTCATTTATATTTAAATATCCAATTTATTATCTATAAAAATTGGAATAACGTATTTTTGATCGTCGTTTTATTTAGAGAGTTAATGTGCTGTTGTTTTATGTTGAACCTCAATTACCACTATAAACACTTCATTTTACCAATATTATATTTGATAAAATAATTATCTCTGTGAAATTAATCTTTTGAACCATTTTATTTCCCAAACTTAATAATCATTTTTTGTTTTAAATATCAATTTACACAGGTATTTTGAAGAAGATATTGAAAAGTATGCTTTTTTAAAATTATACATGAATTATTTTAGACAAAATGAAAAGCACTTGTTATCTGCACATGCAAAAATTCTAGCATAATCAGTCGAACAGTTTTTTTTAATTACTTGCATATTAAAAAATATGTCAAATTATTTACTGAGAGTTTGAAACTGGAATAAAATATGTATGTGTTTATCATAATCATCTATCTGAAGTATTGCTATTAGCGTATTACTTATATCACTCTTCTACCTATATAATAGGTTTAGGTACACATTTTATTACCGTAAGGTTATCGGATGGTTATAATGGCAATCCTTCCCAACCTATATAGCTAAACGACGTTTAGCTAAAATCGTTACTCCAGCGATGTGAACCAACTCATTCACTGTCATAAAAATTTTCTTAACACATTAAAAAATTAATTAAAAAAATGAATACCAAAATGACTGTCATTAAGGTGAGAAAATTTTTTAATGAATCCAAAATATAAATAGCAAAGAATTTTTTAGTCATGTGGTATTTCGAATAAGATTCATTTAATCGGATGAAATTTAAATGGAATTGTGGTTTTATTAGATTTAATTATAGAAGAGTTTTCACTTGTAGCTAATTGAGACTAAGAGAAACAGTGGAGAATGTAATTGGGATGCAGAATAAAGACAAGAGTCTCTGCTATCTTTAAAGACCATTTAACTATCTGAGATTGCAAAAGTTGCAAATTTCAGAAAAGAGAATCCTTGGCCACATAATTTCTTTGCGGTCTTACCAATTTCCATAAAAACCACTAAATAGCTAACGATTAATTTTTTTTGCACTTAATTATTTAGTCCAGAAGGTAAGGTGGTTTGGGAATTTTTTTTTCACAAGTATAATTGAAAACTTTAGCTCAATTTTTTTTTAGTGTACGATAATTTTTACTGCCTTAAGAAACATTAAAAATATTTAGAGTATACGTTATGGAAAAAATGTTGAAACTTAATTAATTTTTTGTATGCTATTTATGTCTAAGATAATTAATTGAGAACATCTTTCAGACTAAAAGATAATATATCTGAAATAGTATATTTTTTTCTTAACGATATTAATTTAGAAGATGATAACAATATATTGATATTATATTCAAAGATATAAGGAGTTTAAAGCCCCTTTCTCGTACACTTTCAATTAGATTTAATATGATAAAAAAATACATAGGAAGCAGTAGTCTTCATTTTTCGACCCTGTCGTTTCATTTTTTTCTCCTTTTCTCCCTTTGCTTCCGCACGGAAAGTCATTTTGGCTGTTTAATGGAATTATATAATTTCCCGTTTAGACTGATGGTAATGTATAAACGTGCCTCTTGGTACGAAAAAGTTCAAGATTTATTCCTATGATTATATTTTAGTTGTATTACCAAGTTTATTAAACTGAATAATGAAATAAATGCGTAACATCACTGCAACTAATGTCTATTTTAATTATTGTTAACTTCCTAGAAATTCGATTCGATAAGTTGCAAAATTAGAAAGTAAGAGTAAAGAAAATTCTCAAGACCCAAAATAAGTATTTATACACTGCAAATCCAAGTGCATTGTAATAACTTTTAATCCGTTTCTAATCTAGTAAAAAGTGACTTGCAATTCTTTAAATAAGTTTTGTTTTTGTTTTAAATTCACTGAACTAAAATCTCCAAAATTTCATACTACTTATAGGTGGTTCATTAAGAAGTATGAATGAGTGCAGTTAATTTTTTACTTCCATTAAATAAAATACTTATAATACTTCTAAGTAAAACGATAAAACGTTATAGACATTACTAAAATGAATTATGGATTTCATAGCCCTCATGGGGTCTGGACCTTTTCATCTTAAATGGTTGGACATCTGCGAAATAATACTTGATAATTTTGTGCAATGAATAATGATGTATTATTGCTAAAAAAATTGTAGAAATCAATTAGAACGTGTTTTCAATTTAAAATCTTTGTATTGAACTATTTTTTGAGTATCATGAAATCGATCAAGCTTTTAATCAAATAATTTCAATCACTTTCCAATAATTGAATACAAATTGATAATTTTTGTCCATAAAATGAATGGTAAATTAAATTATCTTGTAAGTAGTTGAAGAATTGTAATTTAAGTTTTGAAGAGTTCCACGATATTTCGAAAATAAACTATGTATATAAAAAGAATTTGGATGGAAAATCAATGCGATACATTGAAGTAATTGTGCATGCATATGCGTATATAGGAAACGTGAAGTAAAGTGAGACGTTAAAGTACAATGGGGCATGTAGAAAGTAGGAGTAATAGTAGTCTGGACAATAAGAGACACTTTTGTTCCAGTCATGAAAAAAAATTTTCTTTGTTTTGGAAACATTCATCAATGATTTGTTGATGACTTTTTTCTGCATTTCTAGCTCTATTTAGTACTAGAAACAACTCTTTAACAATAATTATTCACATTGATTTTGATGCGAATTATCCTGATCTTAGTAAAAGAAAAATCATAAGAATCGAAACATATATTTAAAAAATTATTAAAGTATTTTTGAAGCAAAAAAAAAAATCTCTATAATAAAAAAATCATCCTACTTTGTTTTAGACTACTATAAAATTTAATATAAATTTCTCTGCACCCTACTACCCTACTACTTCACTTTATCTTCCTCACGATTACCTCTACTTCCTTAAAAAAAAAAAAGCACAAAAGTTAAAAACACGACTGAATCCAAACAAGCAAACTAAAAAGCAGACATGAACATCTGATGATGCATTTATCAAATAAAATGATCATAAATGAAGGTAAGAAAGAGACATTGAAATACTGAAGATTGTAAAAACAGTAAAAAGTGTGACTTAAACCTTGAACAAACTGCTGAACTCACATCTCACGAGATTTTATCAGTGGATAATTGAGTTACTTGAGATACGTAAACGACATTAGACGTACTAAAGTAATAAATAACAAATTGTTATAATAGTAAGTAATAAATAACAAATAGTTGATAAATTTATTAGTCTTACCTTGTACATTCCGAGGTTTTCCACAATGCATTTAAATACGGCTTCCCTGCCAACCGAGACGGTGAGATTGTTCAATGGTCTTCCGAATCTAGGTAGTAAATCTGAAAGCAATTAAACATTTATTTATTCAGGAGGATTAATTCGATAAGATAACTGAAATAGGAAAGTGGCGAGAAGAAAATAAAAAGATAATTTTGTTTAAAATCTCAAAAGTATTATTTACTTGATATGTATATACTAAAAGCACACTGCTATCGCTCAATCTCGACCAAAAATTTTCTCGTTTTATACTTTTCTATATGTTCAGCTGTAGCTGCTGAAAGTTAGAAAAGTAAGTGTACACTCGAATGACTCACAAAATTAACGGGAGTTTGGGTAAGCAGGTCGGCCAAGGATTAAGCCAACTCTTCATTTACCAACCAACGCGCCTTCAACGATTTTTCGTCCTTTCTCAGACTCACTTACAAACAAGTTAACTTCAAAGTTATTTTATTCCTTTTTTCACTAATTATTTCGTTTCTTTGTGTCAGAAGAAATTAAAAAGTTATTATTACAACTTATCACTGCTTCATGGCCGACAGGGGCTTGGAGTTGGTATTTAATTTAATGCCATTTTAGATGGTGGTATAAATCAATTATGAGGTAAAAGAATTTTTATATTTACGCTTTTTGTATGAAAAATGTCTGATCATTTTGAAATATTTGCCAAGTAGATGGATAAAGGAAAGCATTCATCATAGTATTGCACTTTGGAATGTAATTTCATCTATAATATAAGAGCATACTTTGCGGTTTCTTTTGATAAAGTATTGATTGAGATTAACTAACTAGTTCTATAATCAATCATTTACAGGTTTATAGTTATTTATTCCTTTTTTAATATAAACACCAATAAAACTATTGTTGCTCTTTTTAAAATATTTTACAATAAAATCAAACAATTATCGTTAGATCTGTTCAATTTGTTGTATAGAATATTATAACTACCTAGATCACTGCAAATCCAAGTGTTTAGCAACTAAACACCCAAGTGTTTACAATGTTAAACATCATAAACGAACTATGGTAATTTTGTAGACGACTTTTAAACGTTTCTTACCGTTTACTAAAATGCTATAATTTGTTTATGATGTTCAACATTGTGAACACTTGGGTGTTTAATTATTAAACACTTTAAACATTTTATTACTAAACACCTAAATTTTTCGGGATTTGCAGTGGCTTACTGTTAAAAAAATTAGATAAAATAGAGCAACCAGTTGGAAAAAATGTAGAGAAGAAATTAAAATGATAGTCAAGTTAATAATATGGCCTATTTGGTCAAGAACATTGTGTCTTTTATCAGTTGGTTCTTAAATCTATTAAAAAATAACTTCTTGGCATAGATGGAATGTTTATTAATGAATTTATAAATATTCAAAATCGATCAAAGAAGTAATTGAAATCTTAAGGAGGTTATTTTAACTCGATTTTTTTTCCAATGCATGAAAATTGATTTTGAAAATCAATAATTGGAAATGTCAGAATAAGATGACGTTATAACTTTCGTTCTTAAATTAATTTTATTATTCAATTCTTTTTAATTTTTTATTCATGCTTTTATTATTCACTTCGTCTATTTAAAAAAAAAAAAAAAAACATTTTTAGTCAAATAACATGAGTCTTTGATTTCCTAAAGTTCTTATGCTACTGTCGATGAAATAAAAAAAAATTTCAAGTAGAATAATCAATGCTTGTTTGGACATTTTAATATTTCTCAAGGATAACTAAAAGTAGTCTTTTTTAAATCTTCAACTTTTTTCATAAATTTTTCAGTAAGATTGCAAAATTAAATCCAAAGATGATATACATTTGAAAAAGTACATGAATTTAACGCGATAGTAAAAAATATTTGCTATAAACTTTTCTCAAAATAAAAATCGGAGAAAGAAGGAAATTCAATGGAAAAGGAACTTCAATTTTTGCGAATACAACATTAAAAAAGTACAAATAAGAATCATATTTCAACAGTTTACAAATAAATTCGCATATAAATATTATTTAATAGTAGATGTTGAATTTCATGTCATCAAAGTATAACTTTTGATATTTCGTTATTAGAGATGCTTTACATGATAGGAATAAAATTCTATTTCATCATTGGTTGGATAGATAATCTAATTTTATGCTTCCTTTTATATATAATAAACTGATAGACTTTGAACTTGAACAGGTCTTTGACATTTTCATGGAGTACAGACATAAAGTACAGATATGGAGGAGAGATTCTTAGTTTAGTTCCGCATGATTCGATCAAGAGAGGAAGATACTGAGGAAAATAGAACGATTCACTAAGCTGGGCACGTTCGCATATTACCAAGCTTGCATCGCATCCTGTTTCTCACAAATAAACCGTAACAATTGTATTTGTAATCGAGAAATTTTGATATCAACTACTTTCTCCTTCAACTTCCTGCAAACTTATTTAGTTTTAAATTACTGTTATAAATTTTACATATTTATCCACATTATATAAAAAATAATAAAATATTGAAATTCAATCATTTAGTCATTTCAAATACTGTGCTGTTAAATAAAAAATAAAATGAATAAAGTTTCTTTCACAAATTGATAACTCGAATCTCAATATAAAATCTGATTCCAATTACAAATGTTTTGGGCATGCTAAAAATACTTTCATGGAATTAATAAATTTCATTAAATAAAGTAGCTTTATATGTTATTCGATAGGCTTTGATTTTAATTAATTTAAAACATTGTTTATTTAGTTAAATACCATCTAGTGAAATGTACAATAATCGAAAATAAATTAAAACATAATGCAAAAGCAATCAATTTTATTCCAAAGAGTCTTGATTAATATCAATTAATATCTCTGATAATATTATTCAATATTAAACTATCGTAATCATAACTTTTCATTGAATTACTTCAAATTGTCAAATATTGATAGAGTGTGAATGAAAAATATGTATCTTATTTTTTCTTTATAACTAGATCAAGAGTAGAGTGATGATTAGAAATAGTGAGAAATTAGATTGAGCTCAACATAGTAAAACTTATGTCTGATTAGAGACTTGTAGCTGTTTGTGAATAGTAATGTCAATAAAAGTTTAATTTTCAATACAAACAGATAAATTGAGATGTAACTGCTTAATTAAATAAACAAAAGTCAATAAAAAATTGTCAAACTTTAGTTTTGAAGTAAATATCCATTTTTATTATGATTTTTAACATACTGAAAACTTATTCATTTAACTTCTCTAAAAGCTTTTGAATAAACTAAATAATTTTTTTTTTATTTTTATGCTTTAATTTACTATTTTTTTTTACATAGAAAGAACTTTTAATGTGAGTAATCCAATGTGTAATAATAGTAGTTCGTAATTCTTACGAAATTTTTTTTGATGGAACAATTTAAGTAGTATTACCAGATTTAGGTCAGGCACTTAATACCTATCGGCAATCTTCAAGTCAGTAATCAATTCATATTCTCATAAAGAATATAGTACTGTTATGATGGATTGCATATTTATACCATTATAATTCAATTGCATAAAATATAACAAAAACTGGCGTCTTATAAAAAAAGTGATAGCCTGAAACGAAAATGACAGGAGAAAAATAAGCATCGACGAATCTGAGTGATCAATCCTTTCTGTCATCTAAGTCTTGGAACGTCTTTTTTACTTCACGGATACCGCACCTGTGAGCTATCTTACGTGTATCTTCATGCCATACCATCTATCAAGTTATCTTGTCTATCTTCAAAAGATGTACCACATACACCTATTATGTGATGCCATTGTGAAAATCAAATAATAACTCTACTTCTTATAAGTAATCCACGTGATGTAGTGTATAAGATAACTTTTTGCTTTAAAATGCCTTTGGCTTTGTAATGGAGTTGTATAGAAGTTCTATATCAATAAAAAAATGATATCCTATTTATTATTCGAGATTAAAAAATAGTTTTTAATCATGAAAGTTACAATTTTTTGTGCATTTATTTCTTGATTGATTAAATCGAGAGAAATGAAATGTATAATATACAGGTGGATACTGATATGAATTATGAATTCAGATAATCATAATATCTATTACGAACCTTCTGTCGATTATAATGAATATTACATGATAATATTTTACAGTAGTTTGTATTTTCTCCAATATTATATCAACTCTTATTATAAAATGACCATCCAAATGACCAGGAACAAAATTTTAATTATTTTTTTATATCAAAACCTTTTGTTTTTTTTTTTATTCGTTTGGCTCTCAAATAAAGATAGATTTATGTAACAAAACTTGATTTCTATAAGTTCTTACGTCAGAATATGCTTGAATATGTTACAAGAAGTATTTTTTAATTACCTTTTTTAATAAACTATTTTTAGTAAAATGTTAATTTTTTTTTTAATTAGCTAGAAACTTGATCACATAAAATTTTTATTAGAGTAATAAAATATTTAGATAGAATCCATTGATGTTGGAGAGTAGAAATCATTAATTCATCATGTTACAAATACTTGGAACATTTTTTTACTCCATTGCCTACAATACTTTCCCATTTAAAAATCAATACATTAATTTAAATTAGTACTTATCCATCAACTATGATTTTTTACATGTCTTTTTTCATTTGTTATTTCTTTCAACGTGGATGAATGTTTACACTCAAAATATGAGAAATTAAAAATGAATTCATGATGTAATTATTGAATTTATTCGAGTAATAACAAACAAATGAAGTTCATGACCTAGAATTAATTGGGAATAGAACTGACGTCTATTTTTGTGCTACCGTTTTCTAACATTCACCATTTTCTTTGCTTTTTTTATTATTTAATCGTTCAAATTACATTGATCAAATAAACTTAACAAATAGTCAGCTTAAGATAATTATTTAAAATCAAAATGAATATGTAATTTTTAAAAAGTTTTTTTATTTGTGGACCCTGGGTTATACTTGAATTTTTATAAATTTCTATTCCCTGCAAATCCAAATGTTTAGAAACTAAACACTTAAAGTATTTACAATGTTAAACATCATAAACGAACTATGGTAATTTTGTAGACGAATTTTAAACGTTTCTTACCGTTTATCAAAATGCTATAATTTGTTTATGATGTTTAACATTGTAAACACTTGGGTGTTTAATTATTAAACACTTTAAGTAATTCATCACTAAACACTTGAGTTTTTCCGGATTTGCAGTGTTCGTAAATAAACTAAAATTGAATAATAATTCTAACGTAAACAACTCAAAAAATAAAAACAAAATGAAACTTGCCTTATGAAGCCACTATAAGAAGTCTTAGGTAAATTTATATTGTCATTTGATATTTAACAATTTTTATATCTACCTTCAACTACCAGAAATAATTCTGCAATTCTCAGTGGTGGATGGTGGTGTTAAAAAATAAAATATTTAAAGGCAAAGCAATTAAAGTTGTAAAATAAATGTGAAGTTTAAACGAGTAGATTAAATAGATAGAGATAAGAAAACAAAAGAAAGAGACAGTTACGATATCACATTATTCTCTATAATCTATATAGTAGCCCACAAAATTGTAGAGATGGTCTGGATAAATAGAAGTAGATCAAAGAGCATTGATGAATCACTTGGATATTATACTATAGTGGTCACTAAAGTACCTACCTAGGTTAACTTAATGCACCGCGTCCTAAATTTATAATTTACCTGACACTTTCTCTACAATATTTCTCAGTGTGCTATGAAACGAGAGCTATATGTGTTCGGTTTTCTATGAGTAATTTGGAGCTTTTAGTGCACACAGAATATTCAGAGACAGAAATATTTTTAATTGATTTAAATTTATTTTATTTTATCTTTGGGAAACTTATATTTTTACAAATTCTCCAACACTAACATTGATTTATAATACTAAAATAATAAAAAAAGTTTAAAAAAGAACACTACTTATTTTTAATAATTAAAAATTAAATCGATGAAAGATAAAAAATAAATAAAATTTTCAAAATATATTTTTTTAATTATTGGTCAGTCATGATTTTATTGTAAAGGTCAGTGATTTGAAAATTTTCCTTCATATTGAACGATAGTAAAAAATAACTAACATTTACTACATTCTCTTATCATTCAGAATTTTTTTTAACATCAATAAGAAAACAGCTGATTTGGTTATTTTTTTTTTGTAAAAAAAAATTGTAGGTGGTGAAAGGATATATTGTGCCCGAGAGATACTAGTTGACGCCAATCTGTAGCTAACCTGTGTCACGAAAGGTTAAGTTGTGTTTCAAAAGACTCAAATAGCCAATGACGTAGACATTTTCTGATATCCAAATATATGCAGTTCTTATTTGATTTTTTAATTGTATTCAGAATTTCTAAAATTACTTATCAACATTCTATCACTATTTTAAAACTGTTATTTACTTTTGTTATTATTATTTAATTAAATAAAAAACTTATTAAGTAAAATATTTGTCTCAAGTATCTTTTTCAGATCAACTAAACGTGAATTTAAACAACTACTGCGCTTAAATCTACATATTTAAAATAAATATTGATTCCCGAGAAAAGAATGCTTGTTGTGTCAACGATTTAACGCTCGATAGAGTAAATATTGCAGAATAAATTAAGCGCATTTGTTTACTAATTACAGATATAGATAAACATTTTACGTTTAAAAATAATAAAAGTTGTCACCACGTGGGCGAAGGAGATCTGTGCTATTGTACACGGAATACTTTGGTTAGTCACGAATATCCGAAACGATTGCCTGTTTGCTATCTCCACATGTGAAATTGATGATAGTACAGTGACGACAACTTGAAATTAAATGCGTGCCCTAGAACCATTGTTGAATAAACAGATAAGTGATAAGTACAGAAGAAAAAAAAAAAATTCACGGAATTTGTGATTATTACTGATGGCTTTGACATGTTACATTGGAGGTTGTATATTTGAGCAGTTCGGTGTAAAATATAATTAGTATTTATTATAGACTCAAACACGGATACAACTCTTTGAAGTCATGCTGGGCTACCAATCGCTCACATTCATTTCATAATTTATTTTTAACTTTTTGAAATAACATTCAATTTCTGAATAATTTTGTTTATTTTAATTTAAAAAAAAAAAATAAATAATTTCTCGTACAAAAAAAGCTAACAGTGGTTTTTGATTATTTTTTATTTTTTTTTTCATCATTAATAAAAATGGTAAAATTGTTGGTTTTTAGTTAAGAGTTTTTGAAAATACATTTTTAAAGCATTTATATTATTTCAAAGGTAAAGCAAAAGTCATCTCTTAATTTTTTTAACTTATGACGGCCTAAAAAACACTTGGAAAGAAAAATCTGAGCAACTTTACTGTGTGCACAATTCCTAGGGGTACTTTAAACCAAGTAAAGATGTTGACATCTCAACTATAGAGTCATTTTTTGATAACTTCCTACCAGTCAGTAAAAAAATATTGAACACTTTTTTTTTAAATAAAAAATCGTGTTCATAAAATATTTATTCAAAAATGTAATCATTCAATCTAATTCTCTCTAGTTGAGTTGCAAGTACATTAAATTCTCGAGATAAATTGAATTTTTATAGATAATAAAATTCCAATAAATAAAATACATGTATCATTTACAGAAACATATTTATGTGAATTGATTAAACTGTGTAATTACATAACGTGTTACATAATCGTAATTGGAAGAATTTTCTGAAATTAATTTGGTGATTAGGAGAAGTACAAATTACTATATCATGAAGGCAGTCTAATGGTAAACTTGAAACGATTAGAGACCAGACCTCGTTGATATGCTTATATCTGTACAGCGGAATAGCTTTGATGTCGTTAAGTCATCCTGTCGTCTAGATAATCGTGTTTCGATGATGCCTCAACGATCAAATCATGTCTCAAGCTAACTTGAATGCCAGAAGTCCAAATCGGTGATATTGATCGTGTAATCTCGGCAGGACGATTGAACATTATTATAGGGCAGTTTGGTGGACCCATTCGAGGAATAGAGTAACACTGTTATTGCTTTGAATAATGTAGTGTTCAATGCATACGAGACATTTCACATTTAGATTACATTTTCTCGTACCTCGTATTTAAAAAATTATTTATATTTTTGTTTAAAAAAAGTCCTTTTTTAAAAGTAAATAAATTTTAGTATTTAAAAAGTTGGTGGTAATAAAAAAAGAATCTTTTAGTTAATATTAAAAATAAATAACATTTAGATAATAAAAATATAACAGTGAAAGCAAAAAATATTTTAAATTATAATTTAATTTATATTAGAACGTTAATTGTATTTTACTGAGAAGCTTTTAATTAGAATACTAACAAATACATTTTTCTTTAATTGTAGCAATGTTATAATTAGTCAACACTCAAGGGATTACTTTGGTTTATCGGTCTAGTTAGTTTGTATGAAGACCTTAGTATTATAATTGACTTTTCAAATATTGTTCCCAAAATAGTTATTAACATTCTCTTTCTTTTATTTATAATATTTATTATAAACAAAAGATTCACTTTTAAATAGCTTGTTAACTAAAAATAATATTCTAAACTGTTGTTCATAATAATTACTAATGCTTAAAGCTCATTATTATTTAAAATGGAACAAGATTAAATTTATAAATGACCTAGTCAATATTTAAAAATCTCATTTCAATTTTTAATTTTTAATGACTTCGCTTTGTAAAGCAGGTATCTGGCAGCCAGATAAACATAATTAGATTCTTTCAATTTCGTTTATCTGTGTTTGTCTTTTTATCCACTTATATACAGAAGCTGGCTGATGATAATGCCAGTATCTGGTTCATCCTACATAAATAGAATCATTTTCCAAAGCTTCAGCATGTTAAAAATGAATTAAAATAAAATATTCCATTCTCTCAATACTTTCATTTAAATCTCATAAATAATTTTAAAAAACATAAATAAAAACAATTTTTTTTCATTACCAACTATTCTTACTATTTAATGAAAATTCTATTATATGAAAAATATTGCATACTAAATGAACAAAAATAAAACAATGAAAGAGATAAATATTTGTTTCTAAAATAAATTTTAATCAGCTAACTACCTTTACTTTACAGATATTTTTATCCAAGTAGGAAAAAGAAAGATAGAAAAGCGGAAGACAAGAAGGAAACTATATGGATCGCGTGACCCTATAAAGGCTTGATGCAAGGATTATATCAACGTCGTCACTTGATTCGACAATGTTATTAAGATACATACGGTCATATGATATAGATGGACATTATTCATATACCTACAAATCATAACCAGTATCTCATATCTATATTTTTATTTTACCTTTCTTTTGATGTTTTACACAATGCATTGGTGAGTCATTTGGCTGTTCAATTTGCTATGTAGACTGAGAAACAAAAATTGAAAGCTTCAATACCAATTAATGGTGACAAAGACATAGAAAAGTGTGCGCGGACATTAGAAGTGCGTTTTTACAGCTGGGGTTAAAACTGGGTGATAAATTTCCTCTACCGCGCCTTAATAAAACGCTTATCATGGTAAAGGGTAAAAACACCGGTACTATCTAAATGAACGTTTTCTTGAAAAAGATAATGGGCTCTCACTATTACTCTTCAAACTAAATGGAAATGGTAATTTAAACAAGATTATCAATTTCCCTATTTTTCTCACACTTATATCTTCACTTTTTTGTACTGAGGGGTTCTTCTTATGGAAGAAAGGATACTTCAATTTTATATGATAGGAATATTGGAATTTAATTGTATATTATCGATCGATGATGAGTGAAAAGAATTTCTCTTATAAGAAAGTAGCAGCACACTTACTTTTAACAATGATAATTTTCTGTAAGAGAGAGCGATTCATTAAATGTTAATTTAATTTTCGCCAGCTATTCTATGACAGAGATTGTAGAGAACTTGGAAATGTTATAAAGATAATTTCTAGGAAATTAATTTAAGAAAAATATATCAATTGTGAGAATCTTGATAGAAATTTTATTAAATGACTACGAATATTTTTATTTCAGTCACTTTTTATTAAAAATTACTCGAATATTCGCTTTATAAGAAAATGTTGGAAAAATTTTCATTGCGATGAGAAAATTGTTTTTAAAAATCTCTTGATATAGGATAAATAATTTAGAATTATTGATATTAAATCTTACATCAGAAGATAATTTATATTGTCATTTTTTTTTTAATTTAATATTGCATGTAATCTTGTAGAATTCACATAGAAATGCACAATTTATTTCCAATGAATAGTCTGATAAAAGTATGTAGATTTATAAATACAAAGTTTCCAATATATTTCTTTTATGAATGGAATTATTTTCAATGATCTATTTCTATTGATATTTGTAGTAAAGATAGTTATTGCAATTGTTATTGCATATAGTATGACTTGTATGCAACTAAATGAATTAAAAAAATGAATGGTTTTTTCCACATAAAATCAATCAAACAATTTATATTAATAATTCCTCTGAAAATAGTAAATACAAAAAGATCAATGAATGGGCTAAAGAAAACAGAAGAAGGAATATTTCATTACCGATTGAGCTGTAGACGCCTTTTTATGCAATGAATTGCATCAATACTACTAGAAACCACCAACAGTTCCGGTTTGAGGAAAAATTTCTTGGTCTTAAGGGGAAATTTTTGTATTGCAGTCATTCTTGATAATAAGCTCTTAGCTCTATATAAATTACTACGAAAGCTACGGGTACTTCTTATGTCGGGTAATATGCTGAAAATAAATAAGACGGTGAGAATGAAAACTCAATGAAAATAATGACCGTAAACCATAAATGAGTAGTCGATATTTTTCACAAGGAATAGAAAATATTCTTTTCAAGTAAAAAATCATTGTTGTAAAAATTTTTTATAGTCGCTTTGTTAAGATATTTTTTTATTTTCCAGACAAGAATAGTACAGAAATAGACAACAGGATCATGATTAGGCTAGGATTAACCATCAAACTGTGTTATTATCTAGTCGTAACCCAATTGTGACCTAGTTATGGGACTAGTCGTACCCTGTTTGGGTTTAAATAATATCTGAAATTTAAGTGGCAAGATTTTTCAACGTAAGCCATTGCAAATTATAATGTTTTATTTCAATGCACTTAGTGTTTTATTAGCTTGGTATATAAATAATAAGGTATTATGACAAAATGAATTAAATCATATATTTTTAATTTATAATATTTATTTATCAATAACATAAGTAATCGAGACTTTCTGGAGCGTGTAAAAATAACTCACATAAAGGGTGTTAAATCTTAAATATTAATATCAAGTAAGTCAAATGTAACTCCAAAATGCAATAGTTTGTATTTGGAGTTTTAATGTTAAATACATTTTATGTACATTAATTTAAAAGAACCTCATAAATTAACATTATTTACTCACTTTTTAAAACACTTTTAATGCATTTAAATAAAACACTTTCAAATTTGAAATTGGCAGTAAGTGTACTGATAGAAAGATTATAGAAATCTTTGGAAAATATTATGTCGATTGGTAAAAAAAATGTTTAAAAATTAATGTTGAAGAAGACTAGCATTTTCATAGATAACTAAATCACTTAGAGTTTTTAGACGGCTTAGGAAAAATTATGTTTAATTTTTAACTCGAAATATACATTTTTCATGTATGAATATGCCAACAGCTTCACGCTACCCACTTTGATGTATTACTTATTGATTTGGATTTTCGATAAATTTTTGTCTACGATAGGTGGTAAGTAAGTGACTATTCGAGGAAAATCGATACTTGGCTTTGGATGAGAGTAAATATTTCAAATGTCATTCAAAGCCTAAGGGACTAGAAAAAAGCAGAAAAATTTTTGTAATCAATAAGATTGCAAATAATAAATGTCTTTACATTTTTCTCACAATGTTTCATTTATAATCTATACTCTTTCATAAAGTATTATGATAAATGAGTCATTAAAAAAAAGCCTTCTCTTAATAGAAATCGATATAACAAACAATCCATTTGTGATAGAGTCTAAACAATATCTCTAGGAAGTCAATAAATCAGAGGATTTAGTTTCAGAAACGAATGTAGGCAAATATGATGCATGAGTTGGGAATAGTGTTTGGTGAAGTTACACTTTAGATTGAACATTTGTAGGACATTTCGTGCGAGCTTTTGCAGCACGATCATGACTGTCGTACCTCGCACGACCTTCTGGAAAATACTATCCCCTTTATTGCTACTATTGTGCAGTAATAGAAAAACAATGAATGATTGTCCCAAACGACTTTTATAGGATAATTTTCAAGCTATTTCGGGCATTATAGATACTGGATTATTTACCCAGAAATTTTCTAAGAATGCACTTTAATTATTTTTCGAGATCAAAATTTTATGGAGACGTTATCTTTTTTCAAGCCAATAGGGGGTCAAGCTAGATATTTTTTATGAGAGAGTAAATCTCTCAGATAATTTTTTGCTTTTATTTAGAAACAATTTTTCATGTGTGGCTTTTCTGAGATTGGAAACGAAAAAAAAAGTACAAAGTTATGTATGAGAAATATTTAGTATTTATTTTATGATTATACTTCTGAGATTGAAAAATAAAAAAATTGCAATTTTTGTGATATTGTGAATTATTAGGATGATTGGGAATTTAGTTTTTAGATAAATCTTTTTTTTTTTTAATTCTTTTTTTGCAACACACTAAAATTCTTCAAACCCTTTATATTTACGATTTACCCCTAGATGATACAAAATAGAATAAGCGAGAAGTGGAATGAAAGAGTCATTTTTTGATAAAGCCATTTTTATTTGTACGATATATCCTGTCATCCTACTTCTTTTCTATTACATGAAGACTTTTCTTTTGGATATTATATTTTTCTTGGTAATTTTTTTTTCTTTATTCCAATCCTAATTAATTAGTTAAAAATTTCATTTCCTTATTGTCATTTTTATTTAAAATAAATATACACTTATCATAAAACACCGTACAAAAATAACTCTATTCATTTGTTAAGAGTATTTCTTAAGTAACCTTGATCTAGAATACTAGATCTTTCGTTTCGATAGACACAAGACGAGATCGTCAAGTTTGATTGACAATATTACTTTGACGTGTTTCAATGCCAAATTCTTATAATTTCCTGTTACTTTTATATTTAAATTTGCAAAGAAAGCATTTTTCAAGACACGTGAATTGTTTGAAATTAAAAATTAACGGATTTTAGTAGAAAATAAGTTAAAAAATTTAATCAATCTAGAAAGAATGAAAAATATGACGGATAACTTGCAAATAAAATTTATCTTTCTCGACAAAAAGTTTTGTTTTTGATTTTCTGATTGAAACAATTTTATTTACGGCCGATTGTTCATGAAAAAAAGTCTCTTAATTATTCAGTCGTATTTTATTATTTATTCTTTGATGTCAACAAATTGTTTTCTGTACTCCCAAAGAATAACTGGTGTCTGTGAAATTTGTTCAAATTGAGTCGCGTAGTTGAAAAAGTTTGTCTGTTGATTTCTAAACTCTGAAAAAATTTTTCATTCCATTAAATCAAAAATTGGCTATAAATACTTGGTGTTAAATACACTGAAATACATCGTACACTTTTTTAATATTATAAAATGGAATTCATTAAAACTCTCTTAATGGTATTATATTTATTTATAAAATCAAAAAATTTTTCTCTATTTTTGGTATTTTTTAAAAATTCATATGTTCAATTGGTTTCAAGTCTAATTGATTACACTATAAATTCATAATTTAATTATTTAACAAAAAAATTAGATTGAAAAAGGTTTTTACTTTTATGTTGCTCAAAAAGTCCTGTATAAATATTTTAATCTTCGAAAAAAGTTCCATTTCAGTTGGTGTTCCATAAAAAAATTTTTACGTTCGTTTCTGATTTTTCATCAGGGTAATGCCTTTGATACAAATTTCTTACAAGCTTGAAAAATCTCAAAGACGGTTTATACATAATTTAACAAAGAGTAATGTCGACTTATTCATCATTTGGTTCATAAACATGCAGTTAAAAAAATTCCTACTCTTCCAAATAAAATTTATTTTATTAAAAAAAAATTAAATTTGATTTAAATTTATAACTCCATTAAATTCAAAGCACTCTTTTCTATTAGAAGCTGAAAAAATGGACAAAAAATGTGTGAGCCAGTTGTGAAAAGGACTTTTATCTCAATCTAAATTGAGTTTTTGGCAATTTTTCATGAAAAAAAATGTCAAATACACTGGTTTTTTTCTTTAACTTTATCTGTAAATTTGTCAAATTCACAATCATGAATCATCAAGTGATCTGATAAAATTTCTAATAGTCTATTTTTAAATGCTTAGAAAAAAATAAAATCGAATTTTACAGCAAGAAATTCAAAGTTATCAAATTAATTCTAAATTATTCAAATTAAAATGTTTAATTGAATTTTATAAATGATCATCATGATTAAACAGATGTAATTTTAAGACAGGTAACAGCTTTTTTCGAAATTGATCTTTCTGAAAAATGAATAAAAACTTTTTACCTGCATAACTTGAATGTAAAACTTCTATTGAAAATTGAATGTTTTTTTTTTTATATATATTTCTGAATATTGAAATGATCGAGTTTAAAAAATTTAAATGCATTCGGAAAGTTAGAGATGAATTTTTCCTATAAAAAGAATGCAGTTAAATTATTCAAGTCCATATTTAGTTGAATAAAAAGTACTTTAACTGTATAATGAAAATGAAAAAATAATAATGATGATGTATTGATGACAAAGTTAATTCAAGAATAATTAATCTGTTTATTTTGAGGTTTCAAAGATTTCAATTCCATGAGCACAAATATTCTTTGATAATTAATCAAATCGTTAAATTGATTCAATAAATCTATTTTATTTTTACCGAAATTCAATTCTCTTCGATAATTTCTACAGTAATAATAAAACAGGGTAGATGAATTCTCTATTTAAAATTTAGCAATCTTTATAAATGAAAACGATCGAATTTCTATTAAAGTTCCATCACATAAGTTCAAAAAACCAAAGCATTTGACTTTGGTAATTAGTTGTTAATAATTTTTTAGTAATAAATAGAAAAACGCACACTAGGAGATGTTCTTTCTTTACAGTTACTACCCACGTGGCTAGTAACCTTTGATATTGAATATAAGAGTAAAACATGCAATGTAAAAAGCAACTATTTCAACAGGAACCTCTAAAATAAAAATATCCTCAAGTAATTACAATAATCCATCAATAAAAAACCAATCACTATACAACATGACTGTATATTTGCTCAAATAATTTACCTATTGATTATTGTCTTCAACATTGCACCAATGAATAATAGAAGATTATGAAACAACAAGTGTAAATAAAAACAGAGAAAGACTAGGAGAGAATGATACCAAATACACTCTACATTCGTGTACAGTATGCAGGAATATTCAAACAAAAAGTAATAAAATAAGGGTTGGAAGATTAAAGAAGTGATTCCAAGCATAAATGAGTTTTTGAGGAGTGAAGTTAAGCGAATCATGAACGAGTGGTTGAGTAAAGCACATTACTAACTGATGTAAAGAAAACATGATTGTTTGATAGAATAACTATTACTAAAAATTACTAATGCTTTAAGTGAATGTTCCAACCATTAATTAATTATCAGCAAAAATGTAGAAAGAAAAAAAAGAATTGAATATTTTTATACAAAATATTGAAGAGGTAAAAAATGTTGATAATAATTCTAGAAATATCGAAATATATCAAATTAGAATGTAGAGAAATCTTTTTAATGTTGAGGAGAAATGAGTGAACGAAAAAATGTGATATTTTATTGATTTATTTATAATATTTTATTTATTTGAGATATCACAAAAATTTTATTAAATATTAGTGCCTCTTATCTATTGTAGGATAAATTTCTTCATCAATGTGATGAGAATTAACTGGAAAAGAAGCCATTCATTAGACTTTTTAATTAGATTCTCATATCCACAAATTGACCTTTCGATTGAGATTGACCCATCACTATTTTCTTGATAATTGTTCATGAAACGAATTAACGTAACACACGCAATGCACTTAAACATATTCCTCTTTGGCATATCTAGCTCAACTCCAACAATGTAAAATATGTTTCTAAAGCATGAATGATACAATCGAAGCCTTTCCTGGTCAGCTTAATGGGTATCATGTATAACTTTTGAACTTGATACTGTAAAGGTTCAATATTATTAAAACATTGTCAAGATTTAGTACGAAAAGTAGCAATTCATTAATAGGTATGTGTCAGAGTTCAATTGGATTTATTGGTATTTAAATTTGGCTTTACAAGTGGATCACGATGAATACTCGAAAGATTTACGAGAGGACGTTGCTCTCAAGCTGACGCCAATCTAAACCTCTTGACACAGCCAAAAAGGTCCAAGGGAGAGAGGATGAACATGAGCTTTAAACTTCGAAAATCCAATATGCTATCGACTGAAATTTTTTACATCTCTTTTCCACTTGCCCAAACACGTGAAATTCTTTGAAAAAAAATTCCATATCCATATCAATACTTTTGTTCACTTTTGTCTCTTATGTGAGCTAGACAAAAAGAGAATTATAAAATAAATCGGCAAGATACGCCATAAATACTATTATTTCCGCATCTTCTTTCATGAGTTTTATCAAATGGATCACACAAGTGAGTTCTAGACTGTATTATTTCGAACATGCGCTTGCATTTTTTTGAATACATGGATTTGTTTGATAACGTAATTAGCAACAGTTTTCATCATAGTAAAATAATGTAGCATTCAACTGTGTTTATTGTTTAGTAACTAAATAAAAATGAAAACTATAAAAATATCTTCATTGTTCTTTCCATTTAACAAGGAGTATACTTTTCATGATTTCTTGCATCACAATGTTGCAGCACGGTCTCTCTATTTGTAACTTTTTTTTGTTGGATATTTTTTACGATTAATGGAAGACACGACGTAAATTCTAGCTCAAGCTAAAAGACAGTTTTTTTGTGTCATTTGAAGACTGTCATTTTAAGAAATTTAATCTAATTAATTAATCAATCCTTTGATGATACAAAGAATTTCTATTTTCTTGCTTACTGAGTAACTATTCAGAACCTAAGGAAGGTATCATTGGATCCAATAGTTGTATTTCATAAAGTCAAGTTTAACTAGTTAACTTTATATCCTGATTATCGATCCGAAACCGAAGCATGACCCTTAATAATCAAGTCGAGTCCGTTCAGAAAAGTTGAAATCTGCATAAATTAGAGAGTGAAGTTCTAAGGCAGAGTAAGCAGCTGTTGTAAAATAATTGAGTAAAATTTTCAACATCATGAGTTGCTAGCAATAAGCTTGTTCATAGATATAGTTTAAAAGTTTTTCAAAGATAACCTTACCATGTTTTTCTAGGCTTACAACTGGTTTCAAATAAGTCGACCCCAGGTGTAGATCTGTCTAGCACAATTTAGAACCTGTATACAAAACCTATACAAAGTATAAAAGCTAACTTGGGGCTAACTCTATCCGAGATAGATTTCTATCCGGAACTTTATTTTTGAAACTTGAAGTAGCATTTCTTAATTTAAATATCTTTATCCAGCAAAAATATATTTAAGAATAAGAGTCAAAGAATCAAATCATCTACTTTTTGCAAACTTTTAGTAAGAAATGAAACTGGCACATCACTGGTCCAACAATGGATCAACATTTCGAAGCTTGATCTAATGTTAGACTGGCTAGGAATAAATCACTCTCATCTCTTATCAGGAAATGACATACATATCTTGAAATAATTCAGCTCAGTTGAAATTATTAACCAGTTCCCTCAAAAATGATTTAAATAATTAAAGGAATTTGCTAATAAAAAAGAATATAAAAAATAGAAGATTATTAAATTTAAAAGCTTGAGTAAATTTAGGATGAATTCAATAAAATGTGTCAAAAAGAATACCGCAAACTTGCAGTTCTAAATTCAATCGATGACCAGTTCTACAGTACGCTTTATCAAATCGGTTCTAAATTCATAAAAAAATCTTCCATACTCGACAATAAATTTCTTTATCGTATTTGCAAAGCTTTAGAGTATTGTTGAAAATTAAAAAAAAATAACCAATTCACTAAAACCATCCAAAAACATAAAACTAATTTAATCCAACTACCCCTGAATAATCACACTCACTACTACCAACACAATATTTTATTAAAAAAATAATCGAAATTTGTAACTCATTATAAACTCATATAAAGTCTTTCTAAATCATCAAATCACGTAAAAAAAATTCTTAATGACTTTCATAATAATTTTTCTTAGAAATCTTACCAACACCCTAACTAAAGTTTCATAAACTACAATGAATATGAGTATGGCAGTGTAATACCATTTTTTATAGATGATTATGTAGCAGATAAAGACAAATTGCAACGAAAAAAAAAAAAAAACTTGCACGAATTCGCATATTAATAACCCAACCTCAAATATGGCAACATCATCATTTAACAACGAAATATACTTAAACTGAGTCTGATTAAATATTCCTTCTTTTGCAATCTTTATAGCATCTAAATATTAATTTAAATTTATGTTTGAAACTAACGAAATTAGTGAAAAGCAGTTTATTGACTTAAACAATGTATGAATAAGCTAGAATAGATAGCAATATAACTTAAGTTAAAATGATTTATTTAAATAATCGTCTTGTATATAGTAGTGTACGGATAAAGGGAATAGCGAGTTTTGTGTGAAGAAAGAGTATATTCTCTTAGCTTGAAAAGATTTGAGTGTAAAACTCTCACGATGCGGATAATAATCGGGTCTTTGAAAACATCGTTGAAAGTTTGAGAATGCAATTCAGCCAGGTGTCGCCCACGAAGCTCAGGTACTTTGCTACGTCAATAGCCGCATGAAAACTGCACTGCCAGAGATAACGCTTCAGTAAAATTATTTTCTCCAAGAAAAGACAATCTACTCTTTGCCGGAGGGTTTAGAAAGAGAATCAAAAGACGAAGAAAGACACTAACAGATGATATGCACGGATTTTAAAGACTAATCCATTTCCATAACGATCGTTTTTCTGAAAGAGATTGTAGAAGATTCAACAGGCAGTCCTATTCAATGTACCATTTTTTTAACTTTATTTATATTTCTCCATCTAAGTTTGTATTTCATGAACAAAAATGGTTGAAAGGTAAAGAGAGAGAAAAAATATTAAAGTGAAATGCTTATTGTTAGCAATATCATGCAAGTTATTCGAGAAATTGTTTGACTTACAATTACTGCACTGTAGTGAGCGTGAATGCTCCCCCGATTACTATATGGATAATCCAACGAATGAAAATCGATTCCACAAGCATAATGTCGGATACAAGTAATTTGTGACACGCGATCTTACGCGCGCCGAATGAAAACTTGATGTCATCACGTTTTGTCTAACGGCGCCATACCAACATTAGGTATTTATTGTGTCATGGTAGCATTGCTTTTTTTTTTTGAGTACGTCTCCAAAATAATTATACCCGAATGTCATTTATTATAGACGACATGGCTTTTTGTTTGATGGTGAATTGAAAAAAAAGGAGTTAGGTGTTAAGTTTATTAGCAAGGAAATTAAAGTTCAAGGATATTCGGGAATTAGAGAAGATATTTATACTCCAAGGATTTACTAGATACTAATAATAAACTATAAACTACTTCAGACAATTGAATTAAAGATATTTTTGGGAGATAACTTTTTTCCTGGTTATAAATAGTTTAAATTATTATCTTTTTAATGTCAATATATTTTTGTAACAAAGGAATGTCAAGTTCTACAATATTTATGATAATAATCCATTTCCACAGTCTGACCATTACTGTGGATACTCTACTTTTTCTATTATCACAAACTTTTATATTCATTATCTACTTGAGATTTTGATTTTTTTTAAAATCAATTTAGTGCATTATAATAAAAAATACTTGGTAGTAAATTTATTGTAAGCCATTTATAAATAGAAGATTATAATAAATTCATCAAATATCTATTTATATTCGCAAAAATTATTTTTAGTTAAATACAAAAAAAAAAATCATTGTGCAGAATGCATGAAAAAATCGAACAAAAAGTTACCTACTTATTAACTCAAGTTAATTAAATAAGAAAATTATCCCAGAATACTTTTTTTTAGCCCCACAACTCCTCTTTTATTGTCATCTACCCAAGATAAATGTATTGTACAATTTTTCGCTTTGTAGTTAACATCCTAAATAATTACATTTCAGAAAATTCCTCAGAAATAATACTAATTAAAGCGACAATAAAGCTTTTGCTAAATAAAAATACAAACAATCAAAGAATCACATCAAAGTCATTATTATATAAAAATTAAATTAACTGGAAAATAAGTCATGAACAAATATTTATTTTTAAGAGTTCCTAAGAAATATCATCCTAGAACAAACCTGAGGTTTCAAGTGCTCATTTACAAGCAAATGAAATTATTGACTCATTCTCATTGCCAGTTCCATCAAAGTAGTTGCATTTTAAACATATTTCATTATAACTAGATTGAATTTACTGGCGATCTTCTAAGTCTAGAAGAAGAGACCAGACTATTAAAAAGCTATAATATATTAATTTGCTCCAATAATTGCATCAACTATAGATAATAGTGTTCTTCATACACATGTAGGACACAATAATCAATTTTCATCATATTATCTTTATTCAATACATTACTCTCTAGCAATATTATATCTGCTGAGAAGCGAGTAAAAGATTTTCTATAAAGAAAATTGCGATTTCCGTCCCGAGAGAGGTAGGTAGCTTTTTCTGTTGAAGAAGAAGAGAATTCCATTACGCGATAGAGCATAACCACTGACCAGAAGACTTTGAATGTACGCAGAATGGCTGAGTGAAGCCACAGGTAAAGTGAACAGATAAAAGAAGATGAGAAAATAAGCATATAAAAACAAAAAAAAGATGGCAAAAGTCAACGTCAGAAATGTTTGTGGTCTCTTGTCGGTCCAGGTGTTCCTATCAAAAGTGCCACTTGAATAGAATGTACATGTGCTCAGGTTTGATTTGGATGCTACTCCACCCGCATTGGTGTCCCGCAAATAGATGAGGGCACAGCTGCATTGGATTGCAAAAGAAACATCAAACGATTACAGGGAAATGGAATTTACTCTTTTACATTTTTAGAAAACTCTCCTTGTCTCAACTGTTTTTTATTTAGAATATAATTCTACAAGTGAATCAATTATTTTACAAAATTTATATTATGTGTTCTGTGAATAATTATTATGTCAAGGATTGAATAACTTTTCATCTTGTCGAACTTAGCCTTATCTCTCCATGAACATGGAATTGTCAATATGTCCGGGATTTAATCAGAAAGCTTCGAATTGACTATTAAGTTTGCAACGAATCACGGTGGGAATTAGTCAGTGGAAATTCTGCTCTAAGTGGAGATTTCTCTGAATAATGATATATATGGGTATGTGTATTTATATTGTAAACTAATGGTAGATTTGAAGTTGTTATTTACCCTAAATATGTAGACTGTGTAATTAGAAAATATCAAATAACATTTTTTTTACGATTCATTATTATTGAAAATATTAGTTTACAAAAAAATGATGTATTCAATTAATAATTTTTCTAGATATTCAATTCATTGAACATTTTTTTATAGTAAAATAATCTGTCAATAGTTTTCATTGTTTATGAATTTTATATGTTATAGAATAAATTTATCAAAGGTTTATAAATTTTATATTCTGTTCATCGTTTGATAGTTTTTGGAAAAATTATTGTAGGATTTAATTGAAAATCGTGATATTATTAATTAACTAAATGTTCTATTTTTTTTTTTTTAGGAATTCAAATTTTTTTATAGGCATCAAATTTTTAAAAGAGATAATTTTATTTTACAAATTTTTAATTTCAGTTTTATCCTAGTTCTATTTAATAAAAGATTTATCCAAAAAAGTCAATTAAAAATTTCAAACATCTAAAGAAATTTTTTGTGCTTTTTATTAACGTCAATCCCATGCTAAATTATGTGTATTTAAGATATAAAGTAACATTTTTTTACAATACTAACCTATAAATTAGCCAAAGAAAATTATACCAGAATATAGAAAAACTAAATTAAAAATCAAAGTAGAAACTTCAAAAAACTACCATCAGATTGAACTGACATATATATTTTTTCTTCCTTAGCTTACATTAAGCTTACATTAACATGAATAAAAAATTCGAGAACCTCATTTCTGGTTCATTTTCAGAATTTTCTCTCATCTCATATCATTCATAGCATTATGAACACAACTGGATACACAAATCTTTGAAAATTCTAACCGAAATTGAACTAATAAGTTCTTTTTTTTTTTACAAGTCATTTTTTATTTGTAAAAAATAAGAGTGAAGACAGAAAATGAAAATATCTAGATTTTTACAACCTTCTGACCTTTACGTGTAAATTAAAAAAATCTATAAACTTTTATTGCGACAATTTTTACCTGCTGTTACAGTCGACTAAAGTTCATTTACGCTTGACCAATTTTAAATAAAGTTTATGCGAGTTATAATTGGCTAGATAAATTGTAATTAACTAAGAGATATATATGTGATAGCAATAAAGTAATCTCAATTATTTATAATGAAGAATAAAATACAACATCAAATTAAATTTGAATAAAAATAACATTTGTAACTGCAATTATAAATAGAAGTGTTGCATGATTTCACCATAATAAGTGATTTTTAATGCGTTAAGATGAATATATTTTGATTCAAAAACCAATTAGATACCTAAAAGCTCATTCATTTAGTGGTATTTATTCGAGTACGTTAATATAGCGTGCAAGAAATGGTTTCATAAACTACTGAAGATAATGTAGTAGTGTGCGTTAGTGCTAAGTTAAGTTATGATGATAAATCGCTTTTGTGACTTTATAACACGAATTGAGTGAACGTGTAGCATGCTAACTATCTGTCAAATAATTCTTCTCGTTAGATTCCACACATCTTTATAGGAAACGCATTTCACACATTACATTAAGTACATCGAATACCTTGCCGTTAATTTATATTTTTTATTCTCTCTGTGTTTTATTCATGTTTTGCCATTTTTTTTAATTTATGCAGATTATTAACAGCTTTTTTTAAATAAACATATCATTCAATTTCATATTATTATAATTTTATTTTTAGCATGTTTATTAATTTAATATTAATTTGTCGAGTCATAAAATACTTATAAAAATTTGTACTCAAAAAATACTCTCACTGTTAAATAAAAATATGTATACAGTGTATGAATGTTGAGTATTCATTTGAAAAATATTTACATTAATTCATGAATTCAGCATTTATTTAATATTTTTCAGCATACGAATTGCATGAGAAGAATGATTATTTTATTATAAATGGAGATTTTTATTTTGTCATTTACTGTGTATGTATTCTGACTTATGATTCCATTAAGCTGATTTTTCATTGCTATTGTAATATTTAATTATAACTTTTGCCAACATGATTTAGACTTGTTCTGATACATGTATAAGTGTTGATGGATGTAACAAATAAGGGGAGAAAGATTCTAAATGATGTTAGATATAATATTTCAATTTATTAGCAACACAAAGAGGTGCTTTTTCTTTTTTTTCAAACAATGAATATTTACCGCCATTATTTACAACCAATCAACACCTGAATAAATCGATGACAAGTATGACGTCAACGTCTATGACAATTTATTTTTTCAGAAAGGATTCATTACTCTAGAGCATGTTATTAAAAATGATATTGTTGACATAAAAACATGTTTCATTGATATCTTTTATTTCAAATAATATTGGATTTAAATCGAGAAGATTTTTTTGAAGGGTTGTTTTGTGGATTATTGATGGGAATGACTTCTTTTTTAGAACTAAAAAAAAAACGTGTATTGAATTTCACTGTTTTTGGCTGTGACTGTAATGGGGAAGATACACAACTTATGGCCACTTCAAAGATTTCAGTAGTACAAGTCAAAGCTTAGAGTAGCCAAACCAATAAATGGCCACAATTCAGTCGATGGATCAATCACTAAGATTGAACACAAATGGGATTTCGATGGATAAAAACTTTCTTCTTTAAAGTAATCGTTTTATTTAGTAATAATATTTAAATAATTATTAATAAATAATAATATTAACTAAATGTTATTTAACTAACTACGATTAGCTTAATAATAAAAGTATATGTGTTACAGTCTTTGTATAGTCATGAAAATTAGTATACATAAAATACCCAACTATAATGAGGATGCCAGAAAAAGTTAATTAACAATAAGAAATGAGATACGATGAGTCTTTCAAAAAAAAAATAAAAATTACATTACAAGACCGAAAAGAATGTAACAATTGTCCTTTACACAAAATAAATTCATTAAAGAAATTTTTTTAAATACACTACTTCGTTTTTTTTCAACCAACTTTACTCCTTTCATAGTAAATATTGTACTGAAATAAAAAAAAAAAAGCAAACTACTACAATTGTTGAAAAAAAAATTAAATTACCACATTTTTTTACATATGTAAATTCCCATTTAATGCATTTCCGATAAAACCCTCAACAATAAAAAAAAAAAGAGTTTAAAATTGAGATGGCAGTAAACTCTGTAAATCTTAAGGGTTTATTCTTAAGAACAGGAAAAAAGTAAAAGATATGTGTGCAGAGAGGAAAACTGCTCGGGAGAAGAAGCAAGCTAAATTGCAAATTCTAGCCAACCTCATAAAAGGGGAAACACAAAGGCAACAAAAAAAAGTGGAGTTGCGATACCGCGCGATTGTGTTCTCTAGAAATAGGAGGTTGTTTACATGTCATTCATTGTATCCCGGTTTATACGAGGTTGGCCTAGGACAGGGGAATTGTTTGAAAGATGAACGCTTAAAGCGGTTCTTAACCTGGACATCAAGGCGAATATTGTCCAGGACTTGTTACCATCTTCTCAGACGCTTTAAGAAATTTTTTATAAAAAAATAAGAAAAAAAACAATCGCAGCTTGAGAATTCCAAGGATTCGGTAACATTCCTTTACTTTACTATTACTCTCACGTGACCCCCATTTTCTTGAAAGGTTCACGGCCGGACCCTCGCCAGATCGTAATTTACCTTTTTAATGACCATAACAAACGGCTACGATAAATACAAACATTTCAGTCCATTAACTAAATTATTCGATAAATACTTCAAAAATACCTACACGTTATTTAATTGATTATACAAGTTCTCTCTTTGCTGTGCTTGATGAGAAGGTCACCCTTTAAAAAAAAAAAAAAAAAAAACCTAGGATTAAAAAAAAGGCAGAAAAAAATTTGTGGAGTTGAAAAAAATAAAAAGAATGGCAGAGAAAAAAGGCTACGGGAAGTAGTCTTCCAGTTGAATCCCCTCTAATTTACTAACTATGTACTAACAACGTATGAAAGGGAAAATTACTCGTTTCAGATTATTTGAGATAGTGTAATGATGTTCTCTGCTTTATGTCTAAAGAATCTACTCATAAATGGGGTATTTCAATATTTCAACATTTTGATAACATTTATGTAACTGTCGTAGGTGGTAAATTAAACTCGAAATTTGAATTAAATTTCGTTATTTTAATTCAAGAGTTTGAATAAATTATATGATGTTGATTATAGAATGAATTTGCAAAACCAAAATTTATTTTAAACACATGCCAATCACTTTAACAATCAGACTATCAAAATCGATAGACGTCAGAATAAGTATGACAACGAGTATTTAAATTTCACTGTTTCTATTTTATACTTCTCTGCGACGATGTGACATGTTTTTTTCGTTCGTTTTAAAATTTTAATTTTCGGTCTCATTTACACTCGGGAATTACTTTTTCATAGACGAGATTAAATATTACATTTATGGTCGAGTACAGTTTAGGTATGTGGTTGACGAACAAAAAAAAAATAAATAAAAGAACGTGATATTTTAAATGAATTTCAATAATCGATGATAATGCTACTTTTTTTCTTTTTAATTGTGGAAATAAAAATATAATAAAATATCTTGTATGATGATAATTTTTTTTTAAAATAAAAGTATGTCTTAAAAAATAAATTGTATTATTTTTTAATTTTTCGTACAAAGGAAAAATGAATAGAATTTTTAAACAAAAAATTTATGACTGGATTATTATTATTGTTATTTCTCTTAAAAACGAACGATGACGAAGTAGTTAATTTAATCTCTAGCAAAGAGGGGAAATAAAAATTGTTGTGGATTTGTTCAAATTAGTGAATTTTTTGCGAAAAAATAATTATAAAAATCTAATTGTGAAAGTGGATAGAGAATTGGATATTTTTATCGATTTTAAGATGAATAACTCGTTGAATTTTTATTTTTAACAAATAGTTCTTAGTCAATTTTTTATCATGATCGATGTGAAAAATTTTTGCAAATACAAACATGTAGAAAATAAAATGAAGATTTATTCTGATCATTTAAGAAAAATTTATTGATGTAATTGAATCTCAAAACTTACGATATTTTTTTTATTTTAGAAAACTGATATAAAGTCATAGTTTTTGAAGAAACTTTGCCAGAAGTGAAAATTCAGTCTTTACTTGGAAAATACTAGATTATCTTTGATTGTAGAAAAATCAATTCTTTGATAAACTTGTGAAAATTCAATAAAGAAAGTAATCTTTTGGTCAAGTTGGTCAATTTTTCTATGAAAAAAAAAAGCAAATGATGAAAAATAATTACATCCAAATAAAGATTTTTACAGTCCACATTCATAGTCATTTATAAATGATAAAAAACCTCCATCAAATCAAGTCATAAAAAAATTATGATAAAAAAATCCAATAACCAGAATAAATTAACGAATGAAGAATATCTACAAGAATTAAATCATCAATGAAACATTTACGGTGTAAAATTTTCCATCATAAATGATTTTCTAACGAAAATATGACGATGGTAGACCACAGGTGAGTGGTTGGGAATGATTTTTTGTTTTTCATTCTAGGACAACAAAAAAGAAAAATGGAATAATTAAAATGTCGTCATCATTTCTATATACCGTGTGTACATGAGAGGAATAATATGCGTAATAGAGTATAATCGTGGAGTGTAAAATTACCTCTAAATTTTCACTTGGTAACCCGCCTGCACCCAATTGATTATCCAAACAAACCACTACAAGTGCATGTTGTCCAAGAACCGACGCATAGCTCGATATTTGCAATCTAGATGTACTCTAGTGTGAAATAGCTGATAAACATTGAGAAAGATCCGGGACTTACGAGTAGGACAACTAGAGATTTGAATGCAATGCATCAGTACAATAGTTCAACCATATAATACTCGTATAATTGACTAAGGACTCTGCATAGAATTAGTATATTAAATTATTTGTAAATGCATAGGATAAAAATGTGGAGAACAAGATCATTAAATAATAAAAAATGGAAATAAATAAAAGAAAATAAAAAATTTACTGACATGGAACTCGAAACAAAGGGGTCGTTATAAACCGTGGATGAGACGAGTAGGAGCATGAAATAAAAACTAGGCCGAGCAAAATAATAAATAAACATGGAAGTAATAAAGTAACATGTCCGGTAGTGACCATTGTGCTATTAAACTCAAGAGACTTAGTTATTTCTGAATCATCCTCATATTCTTTCACCAGTTTTCTACATCAATAAATCACTCTATGAGAGTATCAACATCTGCAAGAAATCGTGTCATTTCTATATTGTTCAGTCTACTCCCAGCTATAGATGATTTTCCATAAAGTTTTCGTCAATTTATATATCACTTACTCAAAGTAATGTCTTCATAAAAAATATTCAGTGACTGATGAAGTGCTTGAAGAGATTTTTTTTGTTTCAAAGTATTGAGAGAGAGTTCAGAGAAGATCTAAAGAATGGATTATTGAATTGAGATTTAAAACTAAAGTCAAATATTTTCCTACATTTGTAAAGTCTTCAAAAATATTTTGAACAAAGTGTCTATCTAAATCAAAGATTTATTTTAATCAATTAATTAATCTTTTAATGAATCAAAAAAAAAAAAAAAACAAACTGAACAGAAAACACACTATCCTCTGTGCTTAATGAATTTTTTATTCTACCTCTCAATTAGAGTAATAACCAACATACTATTTTCTTTAATGTCTTTCAGCTGTTATGAGAAACTAACCCTGGATGAAGTCGCGATCAAACTTAAGTAATCTGTTTTATTGTGCAAGCTGAAGAATGTAGAACAATTTTCTCGTCAGGTGAAAAAGCAAGGAGTCAAAATACACACCAATGAACTCACAAACTCAGATTCCTAGTTCTTTTCAGGACACTATCATGACAAATTTCACCTTATTTTATACTACTTGTAAACGTCCATAAGTATTAAAAGAGATTATTTAAAAAGAAAAAGCAGGTTTGACTCGACTTATTAATTAAAAAAGAAATACAAAAATTTTAATAATAATATTGCTTATCAAGTAACTGGCTGAGCTCTAGGGAAGGTGTCATTTGGTCAAATGCTTATTTAATAGAGTCAGGTTAACCTTATGCTCCAACTATCACTTCAAGATCAAAATATGGCTTTTAATAATCAGATTGAACCAACTCGAAAAGGTTTAGACTTGCTATAGAATTAAAGAGCAACATTCCTAAGCAACATAGCCAGCTTCTAGTGTAAGATTCAACAGAGTCGAGTAATCAACTTCAAAATGATTGGAGTATTCGCAAGCTAGTAGATACAGACATGGTCAGACCATGCTTTTTACCTGAGTGAACTCCGTTTGCAACCTAAACTACTATAGCCACGACCCCGTTCACAACTTTGACGTTTTATTGCATTCCATCCGTAACTCTAGTACTGAATTCAAGGTTAAGTTTTTAATGAATCTGAGTTATTAGGTGAAAGCTGGCAGATAAGGATGAGTATGATTCAATGCAAGAATGCATGCTGGTAAGTATTAGAAATAAGAATTGAATTATTTATTTATTCATTTAAGAGGATTAATAAAATAACAAATGGAAGATAAACGAAAATGTATCTGTTCTACATAGGTTTTAGTTGCAAACGAACGTGAATAAATTATTCAAATGTTGTTATAAATAGGTTGACGTCAATTGTACAAGATACAAATATTTTATAATACTGATTTCATAAACGCGAATTCATGCTTTTATATATCGCAAAAAGTTTACCTAGACATATAATTGCAAATCTTCTGGAGATATATGTTATAATGATATTACCATTAATGTGAATCACTTCAAGCCAGTCAATATTCACTTATTGGCAGTTATAGAACTATCACCATTTGAATCAATGTTATACTTATATCACTGTGAATATCTGCTAATTCATTTTTAGAAAGTAATGGACAGTTAATTGATTTAATTTTTAACCAATATGTTTGATAATTTAATCTTAGATTATATGAAGTTATAAGAATGGTATCAAATCAAATGGTGTTATTTAAAGTTCCATTTTTGGATTATTTAATCCTCTAATTTGATTTGAAAAATATTTGTATTTCTTTACTCTTCAAAAATAAATTGGCAAATATACAGTGTTTAATAGTGATTTTCATTGATCTATCTTCAAAGAGTAAGGAACTAAAAGATTGATAAAAAATTTTTTACAATGCACCTGTAATCAAAAAATCACTTATGGGTATAAATGTGAATTGTTAATTGATCAAACAGGAATGAATAAGTTAAATTGCTAAAAAAAATTAATTAAGAAAGAGTTATTTAAGAAAAATGTTGTTTTCATAAAGTAGAGGAATAGAACTAAGATATCTTTTATAGTCACATGAACCCCGGATCCAAATTTTAAAATAACAAATTTGGAAATAACTTTATTACGAAACTTTATCAAAACTAAATATTGAATAATAACTTGTATGTAATTTATTTGTATCCAAATAAGCAAAGTGATACAACAGCAACATCCTCTATTTTCCTTTAAATAAATTATTTCATTAAATATGCAAATATAATCCTTTTAGACCATAATCTCGTTCGATAGGATATTAAAACTAAATTGCAAAGATGACAATTGGATAGAGAGCACATTTATTTAATACGCTTCAACGTCATCGTCTCATTGGCTAGACGTTAATGAGAAAGTCAAAACGAATGAAGTTGAAATAATTGGATTGAACTTCATATTCTATGATGAATATCTTTTTATCTTATGAATATACACTTTAATATTTTTTTACGTAGACGGAACAACAAATTAGATAAAAGAGATGGGAAATTAGTGGAGAATAAGGCTAGTTAAATCGGATCGAAACTGCTGGCGTGAACAGGTACTATTATCTCTGAGATTGGTGACTGCACTCGAATGTCGAGTCGGTCTTCAACATTCTGCAAAGTGAATTTATCGCTGGCAAACTCGCGAAAACTCACTCCCTAGAGAGAAGTTGGTATTCAGATGGTTGGAAACTAATATTCCAACGTATAGATTTATATGCCTCTTTTAAAATAAATGCTTGTTTTCAGTAGCTTATACCACTGATAAACATGATATGTAAACTAATTCCATATGTTATAAGGACTTATTGGAAGATTATGAATTATATCCACTACAATTAACAGAGATTATGAAGTTGTGTTCAATATTGTCTAATTATTTGTACTGTTTATTTAAATTTCTAAAACCACTTCACGAGTTTCTTAAGCGGAATTAAAAAATAGGTCATGAATTAAAACTTTAATCTAGTTTTGTAAATAATAAATAGAACCATTTTTGCCAATAATTAATCCTGATTCTCTTTCAGCAGAATAGAACATAAACTTATAATCCAGAAGAAATAATTAAACTCTAATATTAGTATATATAAAAAAAAAAAAAAAAGACAATAGAAATGCGAAAATAGACTTGAATTTCTTTTTCTCTCACAAAAAATTTCATAATCTGAATATACTTGAAAACAAATTTTTTAATTAAAAAAATTGCCAATAACTCTAAAAGACTTGACTAAAAATAAATATAAAGTTTTTGCAGTTGTACTAATTAAGCTTATTTTTATAACAAATCTATGTTAAAAACTCAAAAAATATTTACTTCTTTAACTTTTTGATATAACTAATCAAAATACAATTCTGTAATAGCTTTTAATTTAATAAAAAAAATTATTAATACAATTGTTGTAGCTAACCTAACTGATTAAAAACTTTAAATGCCACTGAAACAATTAAAACCCTACTTAGCTTACTACAGGTTTTTAAATTATTTATTTCCTCTAAAAGAAGACTAAATTAAAGGAGCTGATAATCGATGAGATTACTTGGTAGTGCAGTTTTGGGAATAACATACATATATGAGTAGAACATAGAAGGATGTATTCTGTACGTACGAGCGGGTTGTCTCGTTGATGCTTTGGGGTGCCTATTTCCAGGTCTTGTAACAGTGCTTGAGGTTGATTATCACGCGATGGGATAACTTGAGTTCATTGTACTTAACCAGGGTGAAATAATTAATTGTACCCATCGTATCAAGCAATAACGAGCGCATAGAGTTGAGACAATAACAGACGTTTGTATTTCTATTTCTATGTAAATACTTTAACAAAACCCTGAATGCCATGCTTTGAGCTTTGTCCTGTCCCGAATATTTTACATATATGCATGTTATTCGTACATACATATATACAAAACACATAGTAAACTAATTCTCCCTTGCGGCGACAAGTGACTAATAGACCAACCAAGTTACTAGTCTTGATTTAATCTTCCTCAATTCTCAGTTTCAATTTATTCTAGCTAATTAATCCACTGGTTCTACTCAATTTTCAGTTATTTAAACTTTAATTGTTTAAGTTTTCTCATTTTTATGCTTTCTTTTTTTATTTAAATTTTTTCATTATTTTTTTATCATTTATCTTATGCCAATTTTTACTTATGTTTTATTTGAAATTACTTTTAATTTAAGTTCTGCCCATCTTTCTGTCTATCACGCAGTATCTTACTTCGTGATAACTCATTCGTTCGCAACCTTACCTACACGTTGGTGTATGTACATACAAATTTTTTTTTTTTTTTATCATTTATTTTTACTCACTATTATTAACTGAAGATGAGAAGAATAGAGGAAAAAGTTGAAATGTAAAAAGTTGGCAAAAAAAAAAAATAAAACAAAAGATGTTATTTTGCCTCATTTAATGGAGTAAAAAATTCTCCCGTTGAAGAACAAATTTTTCCATGAATTAAGACCACACATATGTATATATGAATTTACAAACTTTTAATATATACAGGGCAAACCATCCCAACTTTGGCACTGCACTTATATTAAAAAAAATAATTCCACATGAAATAAAAAAAACTTATGTTTACTATGAAAAATTATTAGTGTCCACATTTGCTTAACATCTTTTACTTGTTCTCATTGTTTTGAAAAAAAGAACTGTCGAAAATAAATGAAAAGATTGTTGAATACATATAAACGTATTATTTGCATTCCATCTTTTTCTACTTACAAAACTTAACCAAGTCCAAAATGTAAACATCATAAAATTACGTAAAACAAAGTATGCATCGTACGATCGATTTCTAGAAATAAAAGCAAATACATAAATTCAATGAAACACTCTAGCATGGTGATAGAAAAAAACAAAAGAATAAAAACGAAAACATATTAAGACTATTTACCTTTTATTCTTTCATAATCCAATCGCAATAGATGATAAGTTTTTCGAAAAACTAAGCCTGACAAATCAACAACATTATGTCGAACAATATGAGTTAACCTAAATTTTAAAATTGACGAATGAAACATTTTTCAGTGAAATCAACATTAAATATATGTTATTG
Source organism: Chelonus formosanus (assembly GCA_028641665.1). Lineage (NCBI taxonomy): Eukaryota > Metazoa > Arthropoda > Insecta > Hymenoptera > Braconidae > Chelonus > Chelonus formosanus. Next base: position 19,546,104 of record CM054004.1, read on the forward strand.
ACAATATTGGAGTCACAAAAATATTTTCTTACAGATCCATTAAATAAAATAAATTTTCAAATATTCATTTAATTTCTACTCTAGAATTGGAGTAAAAAATAATCAACATGATAAATAATGAATTTCACTGAAAAATAAAATACACAAACTTGGATTGGTCTTGACCAAGACTATGTGTGATAAAAATCCATGGAAAACTAGTATCTTCATTACTGTGCACTTGTTCATTAGAATATTTTATAACTGAACTGAAATTAAAATAAAAATAAATAAAACTAAGAACTTGTTTTCAACAACTTTTGATTAAAAAATAAATAAAACTTAAACAATAACTCCAATAGAGAAATCAAAAGGGCATAAACTTGTTAAAATAAAGTCAAAGTTGATAACTTAATAGACAGAAATTCACTATTGAGTATTTAATTGAGAGTAAATAAGCATTTTAATTACTTTTAGAAATGGAAATTGGCAAGTTGTTACATTCAAAAGTAATTATCGTGCACTTAATGACTTTTAATTGATGTTTTTACCTGTCCCGGTATCGCTGTATGCATTAACTGCTGCCACAATGTAGGGTATCACCGCGAGGATAAACATTGTATGACGATGTCGACGCGCAATCATCAACTGAATCCACGACTACCAGACGAACCGTCTCTACACTCACTAGAAGTATATTCTCCCGCCAACATGTGGCGCATGCGTGCACTGTTCCAAGTTTTGGAGTTTATTTTTATCACCCCAATCTTATTATTTTTATTATTTTCATCATAATCTTTTTTACAGTGTTAACAGTTTAACATTCGTCTCACATTTGTTTATTGCATTTTTTTCAGAGGGCATTGTTATTAGTGAGATTCATCGGATTAAAATGGACATTTCCGTGAATTCTACCAAAGCACGAAAGGGGATATAAAAACACGTGGATGGCCGCAAAACAATACTCCATTATTGATGATGCTACTGCACGATCAGAACTTGCAGTTGCATGCTAGTAAATTAATAGTATATAATATTTTGATGTAAAACACTATTTTAAACGGAGTACATCAGTAGATTTCCATCTTCAAGTATTGATATACTTATTCCAAGTGACACGTGATTACTCTTCATATCAATCATTTTCTTTTTCATCTTCTTTTAAAGCTAGCCAAGTAATTAATATAATAATTATTGGAGGAAATATTATAAACGACATATCATTATTGTCATGAAGTAGCTGGTAGGTTTTTAGCTGATGAATGTCATAAAGAGCCTTCACTCTCAATCAATTATAAACTGACAAGATTGACATGTTTATAAATAAATCCGATTAATTCATTATTATTTGAATCCATTATTTACAATTTTAATCTTCTTTTATTATTATAAAGATTCATCTCTATATTTATATCATTTTAATGAATTTATAAAAATAGGTTTGAATGAATGATAAATTACATAAGTTGAAATTTAATGAATGGTATGATTTGATAGAAACATTAAACATATTATTTTTGAACTCTATTGTATAGCTGAAAATAGTCTATATTTTTGATAAAAGCTTTGTAGTGAACGAAGCTCTAAAACTGGTAGTTAATTTTTATATAAATTCAAAATCAAACTCATATTGTGTCTTTTGTAATGATGATTAAATTTCATAATGTCATAATTAAAAATAAAATATAATTTTATTAGATATTTATATTATAGAAATTATATTTTGAAGAGTAAATAAAATCCAATAGTCTCGATAGTTTATAATAACTGAATATGTATTGGAATGTTGTTGATAATAAAAATACTGTATGCTAAATTTTTGACATAGTTACTTATAAGTATAATAAAAAATTATATAATTAATGTTCAACAGAAATGTTGTTTATTTAACAATTGAACAATAAATAGCTAAAAAATAAAACTTTAAAAAAAATTTTAATTAGGAAACAGTAAATAAAAGAATTTTTTCATCATCATTATATTTATAAGCTTTAAATTTGCAAATAAAGTTTAAATAATTTAAATCCAATATAATATAAACGTTTTTTCAATACAAGCAGTATAATTTAAATAATCCAGCATCAAATAATTTAATCACTGTTTAGCCATCAAACTTTCGCATTTAACGCCAGAACTTTAGTTTAAATTTTTAACATCACTTTATCTGATGTACATCATTTATAAATTGTGAAGAAAAATAAATAAATTTTTTATCAGTTCTTGGGGATCACCCAGATAGATGAAGTAGTGCTTAAATGTGAGGTTTTTGTAGAAAATAAACCAAGCGTAGAATTATCGATTACTTAGTAGCGATTTGGTTTCTCTAGTGTTTCTTTGCTCTGCATGACTTGATGGTATGCAAGCGTAACACGTCATTCGATTGTTGATGAGGCAAGTAAAGGGTAAAAGTAGGAGGGTAAGGGGGAAAAGGATGTAGATGAGAGACGTTAGTGAGGAAGTAAAACTCTGATCGTGCTGTACACGATCGATATGACGGCCGACTTTTGAATCGATTTCAATTTACCCTCATTTACAAGCTCTCGCTTCGTAGGCTAACGAGCTTTCGAAAGTCGTAGACAGTCGACGAGTTTGGTGATGGTTAAAGGTTGCTGTTATACCTATCTATTCCCATTCCCCAATACATTTAACTTTTCTGTAACTTACACCCGATGTTAGTTCAGTGTAGACACAAGCTGTCCGCGGATGTTGATTATAAAAAAAACTTTCAATTAACTTTCAATTAGATAAATAAACTAAACCAACAAAAAAATAAAAATACACCATTAAAATTTACCACTTTATTATAGATGTAAAATATATCTTCACTATATAAGTTCATTGTCTTATCAATTAGTTTGAGATGAGATTGTTCATGTATAAACAAATATCGTTTTTTTTTTACAATTAGATATCAAAATAAAATCATAAATTAATTAAAATATCCATTGATGTCACCCTCAATCACTAATTAACATTCATAACTAGATAACAATTTTCTCAATCACAAATTTGCTACTCTATTGATCAAACAACAATTATAACAAAAAAAAAACAGCAAAAGATACCCAGGTTTTTGTGATCAAGGGCTAACAAGAAGCAATAAAATGATCTTTTTATTAACATTAATCGATGTGTCTGATAACTTGCTACGTAATAACACAGTAATAAATAAAAACAATTATAGGGTATGTTGAAAAATGTATAAAGAAATAAAAAGTAACCTTTTGTTACTATAGAGTATTTTTGATTCACCACTTTTTCTCATTTCCTCTGATTGATTACTTGGCTCACATTCTGGTTTATTCCTCATAATTACTGTACGACTGAATAGCGGCCAACAAGAAAAACGTGGCACTCATCACATACTCGAACTGGTTTAGCTGAATTGGGCAAAGCAATGGTGTTATCACTACAGGCATTGCAGAAAATATTTCCACAATTTCGGCAATGATGCTGCAACATACAAGAGAACATTTTATGAGTGCATTAAAGTAGCAAGTTGAAGAAACTGCAAATGATTCACACAATTTTACAGAGTATGAAAGGAAAGTAACCATAAATCGTCGCGATTACGTACGGATTTTTCTCTTTTCGCAGTTTTCAGGAGAAGTGTACGACTATTATAAAGACGGTTAAGCTTAACGTCCTGGAATGGGCAAAGCTGACTGCTTTTTGTATCTCTCTTCCTCTCAGCAGTATATATACTGCAGATGCCATGCTATGCTACATCCAAATTGAATCTTTCTAAATAAGATGGTTCCGTTATTACATGAGCATAGATTGGGAATAAAACTTTTCATGCTTCCCCACTTGGTTTACCGATAACCGATTCCCCGTAAAGTTAATTATCGAGCCGTCCCGAGGCGCGTGACTTACGATCCAAACGTCGTGAATCTGCCTTGAGAACTTGGAGTACCGCCAGGCCTCAAGCTATGTTCAGTATAAGTATACTGACTTATCTTACACCTTCCTGCGGATACTTATAGATACTTAAGGGAATGCATACATCAAGTCGATGATCAGACGCCTCGTAAATGCCTACTAAATTATTTCTTGCTCTGACATTTATTTGATTCATATTAAGCAACTAATAAGCATGGATTTTAAAAATCTGACGTTATTGCTTATTAATTATCATTAGAAATTGGATTTAGATGATATAGTTTTTCACTTACTTTAAAAAAAAATCCTACAATTGGTATAAAAAGTTAAATTCTTAATTATTTAGAAAGTTAATACTTAAATAACTGATGAATTTTTAATGATAATTAAATGAAACATTTATTTAATTCATAAAAATTAGTTTATGTAAGTCAGTAAGTTGAATTTAAATGATAATACATCATATGTATTTAAAAGAACTTGTGAAAATTGAGAGAAGATAATTTTCAATGTAATAAATATGAACTAAAATCTGTGAAATATCACACTCAAAATAGATAAAATGAACCACTAGACAATTTTCTTAAGTGGAAGAAATCATTTCACAATTCAAGCTATTATAGTTTCTACAATTTCGACTATTAAAGATATTAAAGAAATAAATTTGATCAAACTTCATTTTTCTTTCTTGAGTTCTTTTTTTTGACTTAAATCTAGCAAAAGTTCTGAAGAAAAATTTATTTTATTGGTTTATTTAATATAACGTTATAAAAATAAATTTAATTAAGAATTATTCTTTTGATCGACAGAATTTATCCAATTATACAAATCAAGGTACTAAAAAAATTTCCTTTAATGTGTATATCAGTTTGAGAACATTCTTCTATCATTCACACAACCTCTTGTTCAAGAAAAATGATTAATATTTCAGAGTTGATCTATTAATATATTTTCATCTTTCAAATTATTATTCAAATATGCTTGATGCAGAGCACGTAATAATGAATGCAAGATATATAAAAAGTTGAAAAACCGATTCTTAATTTCAATAAATAATTCAATTAAATTTCTACAGACTTCTATAAAATGATTTTAACATGAAACACAATGAGTTTCCATATAAATACAACTACTCCTTTATTTTTCAATAAAAATTGTTAAAAAATAATTGTTGATAAAATGATAAAATTAACTACTGGAGAACCTTAATAGATTGAGTTTAAAAAAATTAGTAGATGAAGTTGGCTAATAAAATTTCATGGAGATTACGATGAAACGGAAATTTTTAGACACAAATGACCTTCGAGGGAGTTTCAGAAATGAATATTAAAATATTCTATTTGATAAAGTTATTTTGTTATTTTATCGTCATAAGTTTATTCCTATTAAGGTGCTTTATACGTCACTTTTACGAGGATATCCTGTCATAAGTATACACGCGGCCAACTCTAAAATGATGCTTGCAAACTTGTCCGTCTAGCCTATTCTATATTAAACAGTATGGTAATATGTTTGGTCGGTTAAAAAAGAGAGAAAAAAAAACGTAACAAAGGCATGAACGTGTTATTATGCAATAACTTAACTTGCCGTTGTTCAAGGCGTTGAAACACATGAGATTAGGGGCAGATTCAAATATATTTTACAACCCGGATGGGCTATGTCTTTATCACACTAACGGTTGAGTGTGAATATGCATATCCATCCGTGTCAAATATTGGACTCTTAAAATAAATACATAGCAATTAATTTAAGATATCTCGTTGTTATCATTGATGCTGGTATGCAGCTTAATCAGTAGTTGTTAAATAATAGCTAGGTTCCAGGAACTCAAATAAATTATAATCAGAGTAATTCAACAATTAAATGTTTATCTTATAATAAAAAAAAAAAATTATTACTGAAAACTTTGTTGAAAATTTCTCATTATTATTGATGCATTATAAAGTGTCGGACTAAAATGATGCTATACTACTTGTAAAAGTCATTTTTGAATTGAATTGAAAGAAAACTAGTCATTGGAAGAATAATAGCTTTTCAAATAAATAAACAAATATGTACATAATTAGTGATGCAACAATTAATATTAATTACCAATGAATCACAAAGCCAATTATAATACTATTTATTACTACCGAAAACTCTATGTAGTCATAAATATTGAATAAGGTTAGAAACTAATTATAATATCTAAATGGCAAAGCTCTAAATGAATTCTATAAAGTTACTCCAATTACATTATTTGCATAAAAAATATATTTTTTGTTTATATCAACTAACTAAACTTTGTGATTATTACAATTAACTACAGGACATTGTATTCATCTGAATAAATTCATTTAGCATTGTTTACTCTGAATAAAATCCAAAAAGCTTTTAAACTCATCAACACAACAATTCAAATTTTTTAAAAATTCTATCATTAATATCAAAAGCAATTCTACATAAAAACATGTTTCAAATTAATTGAAATAAAAAGCTGATGAAGATGTTTTAAGTAAATTTTGTTGCATCATCATAGAATATTTAATTTCTAAATGTTAATGACTTCTGTTTGTTCTTCTGATAGAGTCAAATAATTTTCCTGATCTTGCACTTTAGTACAGGCTAACGTGGTCACTTTACTCAAACTTGGCAAATCTTGAAAAGTAGTGAATAATTGTAGTTAAACGATTAGGAAGTCCATCTCTCGAGCTGATGAATCCTACGATTCTACCAAGGGAGAAGAAAGAAAAAAAGAGACGGAGAAAAGGGGTCGGGAGGTAGAGTTGCAATTAAGAAGTTTGATTACCTTGCGACGAGTTAAGTTAAACTCTCGGTTACAGCCTTTGCAATGACTCACTAGTCGATCATTGGCCCAAGTAGCAGTGCCTTCCTGATTTGCCTGATGTTGAGCATTATTCACTGCTTCTTGTAATTCTACGGCTGCCAATTTTGCTGTACTCAATTGACCGCCCAATTCTTCAAGAGTGTGCTCTTGCTCTGTACATATTTCTCGTAGTGCGTAATGCTCTTCTTGCAAAGCTAGATATTTCTAGAGCAGGAAAAAGTTTAATTAAAATAAGTATAGAGTTCTTTACACTAGTTGTGCTGAGAGAAAAAAATTATTTTTATTTTAAGAAAAAAAATTCAATAAAATATTTACTTCAAAGGAAAAGTTTCTTGTTCTGAGCAAATGTACAAAACAGTTGAATGAATATAATTAGTAAGATAATTAATTATCATGTTCAATTGATAAACGTTCAGTCACTGATGTAGATTGTATTTAAAATAGATGATTGAATCAATAATTGACTTCTAAAATATTTGCGTTTTAATTAGATATATAAATATGAATAAAAAATTTAAAATAAAAACAACAATACTATATGATAATATTGTTCAAACCTTGAATAATAAAGCTACTAATTTATGCATTTTATAAAAGCCATTGTTTATATTAAATAAAATTAATTCAAGAGTTAATAAAATGTATACATGAGGTTTTATTTGACTTGTAAATGTTTCAGAGTAACTAAAATTTGGTTTATGAAGCTAATTTTCCACAAAGATAGCAATCGAAATAAAAGATAAATTACCGCTTGCACTTGCTTTAATTGATCAATTTCTTGATGAAGTTGAGAAATTTTTTCTGTGTTAGAAATCGATGACTCTTGAAGCGAAGTACGCCATTCTCGTTCTACTTTTAATTCTCTCTCAACTCCATTTGTCCTCGCTTCTCGCTCTGCAGCTTCAGCATCCAAAATCCGTACTCGTTCCTCCACTTCCGTTTTAGCACCATCAATTTCCTTACACCTGAGCCAAATTTATCAGTCGCATTAAGAATATTAGTAAACAAAAATTTGTCTTAAATACTTATTTTATAATATAAATCAATTTTTATTTTCATCTATAAATAATTAAGTTATTTTTTTCAATTGAAAAATTTACTTCAATTTATTTTTAATATAGTGTTAAAACGATGATGAATCAATTTTTCCATAATTTAATAATAAATAAATTAAAAATAGATTACTTATCATCAAAGGTAGAAAAACAGATTATACTTTTCTATTAGATTTAATGAATTTTTAATAAGCATTTAATGTGAAAGAATTTAATTTATTACGACCTTCATATTCTTTATAAAACTTCCACTAGTAAATTAAAAATCTTCTACTTAATAATTCATTTTACTTAAGAGATACTAGAATTAATTCATAAGTGATATGAAATCGATTGAACGTACACAGCGTACCTTTATACCGGCTGGTTTAATCAATATTTTGCATTATATGAATAAAATGTTTCAATTATAATAAAAAAATATGCTTGTTCAATATTAATATAAAGATAGAAGGTAATTAAGACAGCGGGAGTTAGAATTATTCATTTATTATTCACATTACAAGCTCACATAAAATAAATCATGCGAGATTAATAGTAATTTTGCCATAATAATTAGTATATATAATCAAGTTTTGGTATGTGTTATAATTTTTATCACCTTGATACGTTTATTGTTAGTGTTAATAAGAATTTATTTATTCACTAAATTGTATTCAAGCTCCAAAGTTAATAATTATTGACAGGAGACAATAGTAGTTCCGCTCTGATTATGTGTAACAATTCTCTAAGATCATTCAACTAGTTACAGTCTTATTTCCCCAGCATATACTATTTTCAATTAATAAATATTAATATTAATTTTATTATAAATATGGGGTTTCACTCAGTTGTTTATATTGCCTTCTGACCATCGTGCATAAAAAATATACACATCAAAAGAGTAACGATAATAAATAAATTAATATATTATTAGAAAATCTCTTGTAAATTATTTGTTATTGGTTTTTTTAATAAATTATAAATGGAGATATTTGTATACGAAAATAAAAAAATAAATAAAAATAAAAAATAAACCTACTTTTTATCCAATTTTTGGATTGTTTCTGACATGGACATCGTTCTCGCCTCCAGTTTGGCAATGATTTCAGTTTTGTGCTTAAGTGAACTCTCACATTCCTGAAATAAATTATTTTTAAGCAAATATTCGCTATTGAATGATATTATTTTCAAGCCATATAAAGAATTTTGCTATATTTTTCGATTATGATTTTTTTAATTGCTTTTTGCCTCAATAAATCTTTAAGTTATTCTTTAATTTTTCCAATTAATGCGATAATAATAAAATCTGTTTTATTGCACTTTATTGTTTGAAAAAAAAAAGAAAAAAAAATACAACATTATTGCATTGAATTCATCTTGGACAAAAAAATATAAAAGATACTTTCAAGTTGGACATAAAATACATCTTGTTTTGAAAACAGATTTTATTTCAAAAACTAACAGAAATCTTTTTAATTGCTCGCAGACTTCTGCAGTAAAGCTTCAGAAACTTTTTCATCGTCTTTAGATAGTGAGCATTCAGAAGTTTTATCACTAGAACGCCTTTTCTCTTTATTATTATGATTATTTTCAGTTCCTAGAGCTTTATCTGATGTAGGTGAAGCTTTTGGTGAAGTTGGGCTTATTTTTAAAAATGATTTTGTTGAACTTGGTGTTGTTGGACTTCTTCCACTATCATCCTTCATCAAATGGTTGTATTTTTCGAGATTATTTAATAGTTTACCAATTTGATTGGTTTTTGCATGAAGGCGGCTGACCATTTCACCTTTTTGCGTCAACTCCACTTCACACTCCTACAAGGATAGTTGTGGACATGCAAACCATTAAGTTGAAATCAAGTTAGTGTTTAGTTGAATCCATTTATGACATTAAAAACAAAAAATACAGTTCAATCATCATTAGTAAAAGCTTAAAAAAGGTAGAAAAAAAGAAATAAAATACTGATTAAAATTTATAAAAATAATTAAAAAGAAGATTCGTGTTATTAAATTAATATTTAATATTAAATAAAATATTAATACATGCACTTAGTGGTAAGTTTAATGTGATTTTATATTAATTAATTTATATTAAGTGAACTGTGCTAAAGGATTAGTAAATAGCATGCTTCAAAATTGAAATTAAATTAAATAGTTATATTGAATTATTATACGCATTATTCACCTGTAATTTTTTATACATTTCCAAGTTAATAAGCTTAATGTCTTCTAGTTGTCGTCTTAGTGAAATAATTGTATCTTGTTTTTCATGAATATCTTTCTCGAGAAGCTTCATAGCTACTTCCATCTCGGATTTCATGCTGATCTGTTTGTAAAAACATTTAAAAATAAGTCTAAGGCTTCTTATAAACAGATCTGATTAAATTATTTATTTATTTAATCAAACATATGTTAAACCTGTAAGGCAAGTTCTTTCTCAACTTCAGCTCGTAATTTTTTTTCTGATTCTACTCTGCTTCGCAATTCTTCTATTTCTGAAGTCGTTTCTGTAATTTTTACTGGTATCTTTCCATTCTAAAATATAAACAGTTATTAATTATTGTCATTTTTATGGATTTGTTATCCTTAACTTGTACCTCCATTATATCTTTCACTTCAATTCCAAGCTCTTTCTTCAATTGTCGATTCTCTTCATGTAGCGTTAAAATATTATTTTTTGCTATTGAAAGATCTTCTTTCATCAGTGCATTTGTAGTGGTTAACGATTCTACTTTTGCTTGAAGATTCGTAACAGTTGCACTAAAAATTAATTCAATAAATAATGATTAAATTAATTTAAGTAATTTTTCTAGATCTACATTAAGTGTAGCATTTGATATTTACTTTAGATGACGATTCAACTCTTCAATGTAATTTTTCTGATCTAATACTGTCGTCATATTGTCATTCTCCAACTCATCATCAGGCGAATCACCAGGAATGTGATTACTATTACGTAAGTAAAGTGAAAAATCAATGACTCCCTGTTGACAGTCAAGATCTTCTTCTTTGACACAAAAGTTACAATCGATGACATTAAGTCCAACAAGAAGTCCCATTACTACAATAGCCTCCTCACTCATCATTAATGCATCAGGTTCAAAATATTCTGACAGAAGATCATCTCGATGATCAATTAAAACTTTCAAATAATCTGCTAATTTCTTTTGCATCAATGCCATACGAAGCCATGCACGAGCTCTTCCCATTGCTGTCCTGTGTATTAAAATTGAGTTGATTTATTTGAAGTTATTCAGGTTAATCAGTAATTAAATGAATTATTTAATCAATTAACTGATAAAGTACCTCACAGTTGGGAGGTCACGAATGCTGGAAGTGATGTCTTGTGCTTCTGGACAGTATTTTTCAACTAATTGAAGAATGTCCCACAGTTCCTTTTTTGGGCCAAGAAGACCCTGTAAAATCCAACGTTTTTAACACTGAATCTATTGGATATATTGGTATTTTTACTGTGATTATTCCAAAGATCTAAATGGTGAGAATGATTAAATTACCTTCTTTGGTCGTAGACCATGTCTGAGTACATGTTCAAGGACGATGAAAAAATGTTGAAGTGGCATGTGATCAGAGTCAAGCATTCGACCATATTTAAGTGAAGTTTCTATTAATTCTTTTACAATTAATTTCGAAATATTCACAAGATTACTTCTTTCGATAATTACTGGATCCCGAGCTGCAAAAAAGAATGATTCAAAATGCATTTGTGATATCAGTAATGATTTCTAATATTTTCTGGTATGGTTGCAGAGACTGTTGCTAAAAAAAAAACCATCAAAAAAAAAATAAAAATTTTGTTTGTTTTATTTATTGCGTGTTGAAGTAAACCGTCTTTCAAGTTTTTAATGACAGCTTAGCTTAAAATAATAAAGAAAACTAGCAAAAAATAACTAATAATAAAAGAAAAAGTGAAAAATTGGCAGCATATGAAAAAAAAGAACTGATGCAAGCGATACAAACACAAGCTGGAGAAGTGCTGAATTGGTGGTGGACTTGGTGGAAGAATATCGTAAAGCTCAGATCGCAGAGTTTGTTGCTGAGAATGTTGTTGCTCATGATGCAAACACGAATCATGATGATTAGATATACCACTGAGAGCTAAAGGTGGTGATGGAGATTGTTGCATGGAATCTTGCATTGAAAATTCAACATCCTGAAGTTCTTTTAGACATAGCCATTCACCATCAACCGACACCCTGAAGTTACACAGGTAAATGGTGTCCTGGGCACCAGCCATGTCTTGTTCGATCATGGCTCCACCGTGTTGAAGATCACCCGGGGGCCTGAGTTTTAAACCGGCATTAGCTTCTTGCCGCATAGAGATCACAATGACCTCAATTGATTAGATCTTACTTATGCGTTTGTTTTGTTTTGATTTCTTCCGTGGTTCCTTTTCTTCCAATTCTCTGACAGTTTTTGATGATTTCCACTTGTTCTTTAACAAACGTCCAATTGTTCAATTAAATTGAATTAAATCGTAGTTGTTTCGACTTATTATCAAATATTTGCAGCAATATTATTACCAATGGTGATGGAGGCTGCACTTTCCAACTTGTCTGTCAACTGTCACTTGATTTATTCCATTTCACGTTGGTGGTTGTGAGGTTTGATTCACTAATTAATTCAACCTGCTGTTTTTATTTTATTGACAATATTTAGATAAGTCAGAATATGCAAAAATTGATAGATTGCGCGTTACAAGGTTGAGATTTGATATTAAAAAATGTAATGGTGACGATCACTGTGTAAAGAATATTGATTTCTCTTCAGACGTTGCTACCCTCTATGATAATCAATAATAGAGGGGACGTGAGAAATTTCCGTCACGTGGTGCTCCCACAAGTCTTTTCATTCTTCTGGTAGTAAACTTACCATTTTGCGGTCTTTAATTGCTACTGTCGATATCGTTGAAATTATTAACATTTATTTAATTAATGTTGGTAAGAGAAATATTATATTAAAATAAATTAACTAAAGTTGGATAAAAATATCTACTTTTAAGTTTTTGAATAAAACGTCAATGTCTCTGTTTAATTTTGCTATCGTTCTACAAACATGCTGAAGAAATGTATTTATTTACTTGTAATAATCTTGAATGACACTCTATAGTTGTGTATATTAATTATGTAATGTGTGATATAATAATAATAATTGATTAATGGAATAAAAAGCTTACTTTCGATCAAAAATAGAGTTTTCAAGACTGTGAGTTAAAAAAATATTCAACCAATATTATATATTTATATTAATTAAACTCAATAAAATTTTAGAAAATTTAATTATCCATCTGCAATGAAATTTGATTATTAATTTTATTTAAAATGAAACAATAGATTGTAATAAGATTAACTAGAGTTAGAACTTTTGGGTTATCCACAAGTGTCATGATGCGATTACGTCAAGTAATTAATTTAATAAACAAAAGCTACTATTTGATGTTAGAACCGTAGGAAAATGTAATAAGTGTGGATTTAAAAGCTTTAGATAATAAAAGATAAACTGAATAAATACGGATTGACTACTGATTTAAAAACTGCCGCCTGAACGATAGAATAGATATGGAAGGCATGCAAGACACTACTGTGTTGATATGTACTCACGTCTTGGTGACCACCATGCATCCAATTTTCGAGGCCTAGACACAACAAGATCAGGCCATTTATCTTCACGTATTGAATAACTTGATGGTGATCTTGATACACTCGCGTGATCATTTTCATCGGACACCATACTCCCGGTCAACGATTTTTCGGACGGTGACATTACCAAATTCGAGCTATTTTCTGCGGCCATTTTTGCTCATTATCAATTGTAGTTCAGTTATTTTAACATTACAAGATATACACGTGAATAAATTACTGATTAGGAGTACCCTTCCAAATTTACTTATCTAATTATGGCTCATATATTTGGATTTTGATAGCCACGCATACACTTGTATACACTGAGATAGTCACCAACACACTTTGTTTTTTTTTTTTTGTTATGTACCTATCTTTTTTATCAACTTGCCATTTCGTCAAATTGTTACCAACAGTTGTTAAAAATTTTCATTAAACTTTATAACCTAAAATATTTGTTCGAGTATTATTATTCAGAAAACCTCAGTGTGTAAATTATTAGTACTTTTGTAAATTTAAGTGAAAAATAAATTAAAATGTCTAAGGCTTCTTTACCTACTCCAACACCAGAATTAGAGTGGATACAGATTAAAGAAGAATTAGCTGCATATGATCAATATGAACCGCTTGGAGAAAAATTGAAAAGAGTAGTTACTCAACATCCTTTGGTGCCTTTAGGTAAACGAAATAATTATGTTGTTATTAATTTCAGAAACAGTAATATAAATTTATTTCACAACATTTATTTTTTAGTGGAAAAAAAATCTTGAATTTTAAAAATGTAGTAAAGATTTGTACTTTTAGTTTATTTGGTACAAAAATTTTTTATAAAAGCTTTCCAACATTCTTTTAGATTGCATTGTTTCATGAAATTGAATAATTTAAGAGTAACGGCAAAAACAAACGTATTTTTGGCATCCACAAAAAAAGAATATATATTAGTCAGCAATCGATTTATTTGTTTCACTGTGCAATTTAATTCTCAATTGTTATTTATATAAATGAATCATAATTCAGAGTTTTACCATTTTTATTTTTTAAGTTTAGTCTTGAAAATAGATTTATTGCTATATCGAGTTAAAAATACGTAGTTAAATAGTCATTATGGAGGTCAAACGTTTTATTACAAATATAAAGATGCTAGAAGATTTTACAATCAATTTTGAGATGAAAGTTGAAACGATTATTTTCAATATTAATTTATACCAAATTTTATAATTTCATGTATAGGAATTCTGGCAACATGTGGATCTCTTGCACTTGGAATTCGGGCAATGGTTAAAGGTGATTCCTTACGATCAAATTTAATGATGCGATTTCGAGTATTCTTTCAAGCTGTAACAGTTGCTGCTATGACTGTAAGCGCTGTGACGATTTTAAAAACAAGAGAAAGATCTGAAGAACAGAACAAACAGGCAGAAAATTCTACATAGTTGTAAATTGATAGATAATCATGTTTTTAATTTCGATTAATAGATTTAATGATTTTTTCATTTTGTAAAAAGCAAGAGCGGTACTTTACAGTTGTTTTCATTTAAATAATAAATTATTATTTTTAAAAAAAGGTAGTCAGTACTTTTACTCGTATAATATATCAGTTTATTCTTACAATTGGTTTTAATAATACAACAAATGTATTATTGTTTACTTTCTTTATACAATTGTAATTCTAAAAAAAATTGTATACTTATGTAAATCAGCCAATAGGAAACTAATTTGTTTATATTATAATTATAATTATCTCTCATAAACGAAATATCTAGCGGTGAAAAAATAATAAAATAAACATTTAATAATGAAACTAAAGAAAAAAAAAATACTTGTAGATTGATCATTTTCAATGAATTTTTGTATGAAATAAATACAAAAATACCGTACCATTTTTTCTCAAGATCATTTTTCTTTTATAAAGGTTTACAAAATTGTATAGCGACGATATTTTGCATTTGGTTGTATATTATTGTAATATTGCTTGTATTCTATTATTGCCGCAAGAATAAAAGAAAATATTTATTGCTATTTATCAATAAAAAATTTTTGATAATAGCGTTTAACAAAAAATATAATTATACTTTCTACAGGCGGATTACAAGATTCAGTCTCAAAGGAAAACACAAAATGCATGTAAAGATGACTGAATTACAGGACTCTTCGTTTATATAATAATTTTTCTCTCTTATTGATCTCTGAAGTAATCAGTCTATCGTAATTTGATTTGTATACCACCAATAAAATCTTGATAGTACAATGTTACGCACGAAATTCAAGTGATTTCTTATAAATACACTTGGGATTTAAGTAATTTAATCAGATCAACATTTTTAATCATGATTTTTATTGGAGAATGGCCAGTGTGATTTGAGAGTGCTTGTACTTAATTTACTTGTACCACTGGTGCTTAATGATCGAGAGCGTAAACTTGGTGGACTATTTGAATTGCAGCTACTGAGACTTGTACTGGGAGTGAGGCCAAAGATTTCTTGGACTGTTGGTCTCGACGAAGAATATTCTGGTCTTACTGATTCTGTAATTATAGATTTATTAAATAGAGGAAACAATTTATCTAATTATTAATAATTAAATTATTCTGATATAATCTTAAAAACTTGCATTAGAAGTTCATTATTGTTATTCGAAAAAGAATATTAACCTATCAATGGAGTTTCGTCATATAAAGATCCCTGTCTTTTGTTACTGATGAAAGAATTTCTGGAACTCTCGATGTAAGGTACTTGTTGTATAGATTCTGCAGCATGCTTCCATCTTAAATGATCTTTAGCATGACACATCAAATGTCTTAACCATTTCTGAGCCTCTTCATTAGACTCTAACTTAACTGTTACAACTTTTTCACATCCCTCAATGATATTTGATATTCGAATCTCTGTAGGTGATGATTTTGGTAGTTGAATCGATGTTTCCTAATATTAAATAAAATTTTATTTAAGAAAACGGTCTTTTGTTTTAAAGTAATATTATAAGTATTTGTTTATAAGTTGTCTATTGACGATCATTGATAAATACTTACTCGATTTATTGGTATAGTAAGAGAAGGGTTTTGTTCATCTTCTGCAAGTTTACGAGATTCCCAAGTTTTCAAACTAAAATTTCTGAGACGAGCCCAACAATTGGCACCATTTATATTGATATTTCCAGTATAAACATCTTTAGTCATGCAGTCAAGTTGGGCAGCTAGTCGGCAGCAAAAGTGGCCAAACAATGGCAGCATATGATGTTTATTTTCTATAAAATTTGTATAAAATAACAATTAATTAAATAATACTTAAGAGTCTTAATAATTTAAAGTAATGCTTCAACTGAATGCTTTACCTAAATTATTAATGACGAGATCATGAGTATGGATATTTTCATCAGTATCATTTAAAGTTAGCTTTGCTGATGCCATCAATTCAAATTGTGGGCCTCTAAAATATACCAAAATTAATTAATATTAACTTAAATGCCATTTTGTTTAAATATTTCTTTTTTTATTATTAATATTATTTGCAAAAAATTCTCAAATAAATAAACAAAATAATACTTACAACTTTCCGGAATTTAATTCATCTCTAAGTGAAGCTGCAAGTTTTTTCCCAACAGTTTTAGAAATAGACGAATGAATAGTCCGTTTAATACGTCGAGGAGTACTTGCTATACTTAAATCCTCTTGTAAAATATGGCTGTAGATTTCGAGAGTTAATTCGAAATCTGCTGGCACATGATTACTGAAATAAATTATATTAAAATTAAAAATAATCCAGAGGTAAAACTTGAATATCAATAGTTGACTACTTAGTAAATAAAATAATATTTAAAGCAGTATTATATAACTAAAGTATCAAATTCAATTATAATTAAATGGTAATGTTATTCAATCAATCAATAAATCAATAGACTTACAAGAGTAAAATGTCAGGGAATGTGATGTCTGTATGTGCCCGATCAACAGGACAAAGAAGAGCTGTATCATGTATTTCGGTCCCAACTCGTGCCAAACAAAATACAGCAAATCTACGGTAATCCCCACGATTCTTAAAGTGATCTGAATCTCTCCACATTAAAGGAACTCTCAGTTCCGATAGTGAAACTTTGGCTGTGCTACCAGAGACACTGAAAGTCCAAACAAGAATAAAAAATTTAGAGAAAAAGCTTGTCTTTGTCAACAAAAAATATTCGAAATTTTGATAGAAATGTCAAAGCGTTTTAGTCCGATGAACTCTGGACCTCAATAGATTAATATTATGTTTCAAAATTCTCTCACAAAAAATCATTGAATTTTAAGATTTGTTCCAAGTTATGCTGCATTCTTTACCTTGATTTATTGTTTGGTTCTTTTTTTCTGCGTTGAAGCTCAGCCATGTATGCCAGCATTCGTTCATTAGATGTCAGCAAAGCTCTAGCAGCTTCCAAACTTTGTGCTCGATGACGGGCTGCTGCTAAAAGCCTTGCAGATCCTTCTCTCATCTTAATTTCCACTTCAATTTTCTGTTCCAAATCATATTCCTGAAACACAACAATGTTCATACTCATTATCTATATTTAAACTCATTCTAAAAATATATTTACCGACATTTTATTGTCTGAATTAATTGAAAATGCAGAAAATCAAGATGAATATTAATAGTATCTTAGTTTAATGTATATTGAACATTTAAATGATTAAAATTCCTTTTGAACATTCACTACATCCTGAACCATGTAGAGAATACAAATGTCAAAGGTATATTACCAGAATGTAAAATCTTGCCAGTTTATTTTTCATTATTTTGCATCGAGTTTTAAGTTTATAAATGAAATATTAAACAATAAAATGAGATAAAATAAAGAGGAATACATGAGATGTAATAGAGTGAAATAAAAAAGGAGAAATAGGATAAAAATCTCTTGGATTTCTTATTAAAGCCGGCAGTGCACGCAAAGAAGCATCACATTTAGGGAGACCTTTGCTAACAGAGAGACTGGTTGTCGATATAGTTTACTTCTTGGCTGCGTGTGGCCAAAGTGCCGCAAGGCGGTAAGTATCCATCTTTTCTTATGTTGCTTTTAAACATCACCGTAATTCCATCAACTTTATGAAGAGATATATGCATAATTCTATAGCCGACGGACACTGACTCTGAATGTATTGAAATGATGAAACTTGATACTCTTGAACAATGGTAGAATTCAAAGTAATTACTAGTTTTTTTAATCATCTTTTCCTTATTAATTTTTTATTTTATTATCAAGTCAAGGGTTACTTGATGGCAAACCAGTTTCTGAATATTTAAATTTACATTTCCACTCTAATAAAAAATAATTGTTGGTAAATCAACAGTTTTAGTTCTGAATGATAAAAGTAAATTTGGTGTCAATAAGTATCTGTTTGTTGTTTTAAAGAAATAAATAAAATTTGGAAAGATTTTTGATATTGTTTGTTTTCTAGACAAAAATGTTTAAATAAATAATAGATATGTTTGAGGAAAGATAAGCGAATTTTCGTGAGATCTATTTTTGGCAAGACTATAAACTCATATTGTCAAGGAAGAAGAAAGCCAAAATATACTGAGTGAATTTGCTGATGGCCGTAAGCCAATTGTCGGTTGAAATTATTCAGCACGTTTGTGCGAGATTCATGTGTATGGTACAAAGTACAACCACTTGTAGACTATATGATATAATCACAGATAATTTTTTATTTGTTCAATTATTAGAATAAATTACTTGATAAATCATTTGAGAAAATGAAAATCAAAACAAATCAATTATGCATTGAGTATTATAATTTATTTTTTTTTTTAGTCTTTACCTTATTTGAAGGTTTTGAAAGTATTAAAGTTGTTGTCATGATCTTCAAGCCAAATGTTAAACCAAAACTTTTATTTCATAAATAATACATATAATATTTATATAAACTACGAGTAAAGAATACGCCCAAGATGATAATAGCACTTTCTGAACACCAGTTTCTTAGCGAAACTTTGGGGTTTTAGGAATGAAAAAGGAGATGAAGTTGGACAGAAGAACAATCAAGTTAGTTTAAGGTCAACTCTGATCTTACGAAGGATGATTTTTCTTCCGTTTAGCCTCGGTTTTGTGTATTTGAATTGAAAATGAATTTTTTCAAATTCAATTTAACTTTTTACTTAAACTCTGGATGAAAAAAAATTAATATTTTTCTTTTATCAAAAACATGTTGAGTATAAAATATTAAAAAAATATAAAAATACTAGACAAGTCACCCCGAAAGTATCGCCAGAGAGACTGAACTCATGCGTTTATTTGAAGTTCAGTGTCGGTTTCATGTTTGACGGCAAGTTAAGTCAGGGGTTGGTTTGGCGTCGAGAAATATCGATCCATAATGCCCCCTCCTCTTATCGCAGGTTCGCCGTGATACGATTCTGCGCCTGCTACAAAATTGTGCAGGTCGGGTGCATGGCTATGGAAATAATATTAAATGAAAATTTATTGTAGTGATATATCAATGGTAAACCACGTGATATATCAACAAAATTGATGTTAATAACTTTGAATTTAGTATTGTAATACAATTTCATCGTGTAATAACATCAACGTTGATAATAAATTTATTTTTTAAGACAACGCATGGTTGCACTATCTACCTACATGAGGTTTGTCATAAAACTCGAGCTGGTTTATTTTTTATAGAGTATAAAAATTCTGGGATATTCTGGGATTTATTTACTTTTTCAAGGATCACGATTTTTCAGGATACTTTTAAATTATTTTTTACAGCTAGTACTAGTTTTCTAGCAATAAAAATTTTTCTACAAAGGTCACATATGTCATTTCAGTAACATAAATAACAAATAATTGAATATTACAAACATTAACAATATAAGCAAATATTTAAACTTCTGTATTGAGAAATCAATATCTGTAAGTTATTTTTGGAAACCAAATTTGAAAGTAGAATGAATAAATTGATGTTTTGGAGTAAATTTGAATTTTGTTATTGGAGTAATTGAATTAAATGTTGCAATGTAATGTCGTATATATAATTATCTACTATCTTTTTATTGTTTAATTAAATGATAATTATAGTTCAATTATCTCTAAATGCCAAATCAAGGTATCCATACACGTGTACGATCAATACTACTGTTATCTTATCATCTACAGCTATCCAAATATTTGCATAAATCCTTTATAGGTCTAAAGACCTATATATGTATACATATATAGATGTTGTACGTCAATTGAAACTTCAATTTAAATCAAACAAAATCTATAACTACATTTATTTCAATTCTTCATCTTGAATTTGAACATAAACTATATTTTACACAATATTCATTAGAACAGTAATGAACTATTTTCTTAACATTGTCTATTAAATTTTTTATAACAATTATTAATTAAACTTATTTCTTTATTTCAAAGTACCACTTCAAAAACATATTAGGTCTAGTCAATTAGAAACTCTAGACTGATAGACTCATATCAATTACATTATCGAAAGCACTCAAATATATATGCACTGTTTATAAATATTCACAGGGTTATTAACTGGTTGTAAGGTGAATTAGATTATCTATTATTGTTTTAAAAAAATTTCTAATAGATAAATAAAGTAATAGTAAAGTAATAAAAAATAAAATAATAGATAAAAAAATAAAAAAAAATGGAAACAAAGGTAATAAAATGCAATAAAAAATGAAGTAGAGTGCAAAATTGCAAAATGGACTTTTAGATAAAAGACGTTTATTATCTTATGTTTAATGAGAATAAATGTAATGAGTATATTGTTGAATCAGATTGAGTTTAAGTGCGTTGGTGTTATTAATAGTATAACTTCTTATGACATGGACTAATAATGAACAACTGATGATTGATATGGAGGTTTAATGTACGTAATACGACGGGTTTTCCTCGTGTATAAACGTCGACATCACTTGAAGACGTGGGGTTGACACACTTGACCTCTGATGACCAATGATAATGAGCCTTAACGAATCTCATCGCGGTAGTATACTGCTGCAGTACAAGACAACGCTCTGCTATAAATTTACAAGCCGTCAGCGGTATTATTAGAGAAAAAGAAGCGTCAATTCGCGGTCTGATCGATGCAAATCAGCGTGACTGCACTTGTTGGATTTAATGAACTTAAATCGGGATCCAATTTAAAAATGCTTTCAGATGAATCACGTCATATGTTTACTCCTTTATTATGCCACTCATTCATTGTGTGCTGAATTTCAATAAAGACTTTGTGATAATCGAAAAAAAAAATATCATGATAAATAATACTTTATTACTTTCAAGCTGCTCATTTAGGTGTTGTTAAATAAAAGAGTAAAAATTGGATGAAGAAGGTAGCACTGAAGATGTATGCACTCTGTATGCCCTCGTCCGAAATAATCTTCCTGTCGACCCAGAAAATATATCATGCATAATAACTTATATGATATTATGCAGTATGACATTGGATAATTGGTATGAGAAAATTTTTTAATAAAATAGATCAACGATAACTCGTAATAAAGTAAATGGATAATGAAAATGCTTTTTGTAAGTATAAAATATAAATGTATATTAAATGTTATTCATTAAAAAAAATATTATTAATAATTGTTTTTCAAATGAATTTTAAAAATAAAAATATACAAATTTTTTTTGCATAATATTAAAAGATTTTTGTGGTTGTTTAACTACAAAAAAAAATCTTTGAAATTAAAACAAAAATAATATACATATTTTTGAATCATTCTTCTTCGCTACACTGAAAAAAAAAAACTTTAAAAAATATTTTGTCCTTTTCAACTTGTTTACACGCCTTGGTGATGTAATACTTAATTTAGGATTGTTGTGCGTATTTTTTTTTGTCCAGAACCACTCTCAACAGTAGCTCCTAATATAGAAATGTCCACGAATGCATAAATAATGAAAATGAGCATGGAACAGAATGAAACAAAAGGAAGCAACTAAATGAAGAAATCACGAGAGAAAGAAATAATTAAACGCAGAAGTAAGAAAGAACAGACTCTATAAAAGGGATTTATTAAACAAAATTATATCATAACAATATTAAATAAAAAAATATTGTAATATTCTGAAGAAACACAGTTAATTTCTAGCATAACGATAATCATTCAGACAGCGTAAAATATGTGAATAATTTAAAAGATAAGCGTAAATGCACGTTCACGCCTATTTTAAATTTGTTACATCGTATCTAGTGAGCTTCGTAAGCGTCAAAAGTGGAGTTTAATCCCAATCCCAATATATATAAGCTTCTTAAACTGCAGATGAGAAAAGCTATCAGGTTGCTTGCGAGACTTGACGCATTGGAGGTATATGGTCGTGCATTAAACGTAATTACGTAACGGGATGCGTGGCCACATAAGCTCGTAACTCTCGTTACAACACGCTTTACTGGTTAGGGATTAAAGTAAAGTATGTTTACGTGCCGGCAAACTTATACAAATGTAACCAAATGGAGATATGAAAATGCAAAAAATAATTAAGTGTAGTTAAATATCACAGGAAGTAACAATAATGAGAATATTTACATGTTTGTACTAATAAATAAATAAACATGACTTTACTCTTTTATCTTGTATACTAAAAAAAAAGTTTCTCGCTAAATAGATATTTATTTTTAAGCAGCTAAAAATAATGAATTAGTTTATGAATGAAAATTTACTTTTTACTTGAAATTTTATATTTAAATTTATTAATTTTTTTTTTTTAATGTTAATTTAATTTTTTTTTAATTAGAAAGAGGCATACCTTTGTAGCATTTAATTTAAAACCAATTTATTACAGAAAAAATCATCTTCACAGTTAATCATTAATGGAAATAGATGAAGGTTTAATTAAAACCTGTATGTGGGATCATTTACTTTCGATTAATAACATATAATTTCCTATTAAATAATAAAAATAAAATTAAAAAGGACATTCTTTTATTAAACGTTTTATTTATTGTTTAAACAATCAATTGATGTCAGAAATAATGAAAAAAGTATTTTTAAGCCATCCTTTAGAATGTCTATTTCTTCAAAACCAGAAATAATCTATTTTTAAAAGATTTATTTTCAACAGGAAAAACACATTTTTCTTCCAGAAACCTAAGAATTCTATTCACTATTTTCACTAAATCTCCCCAGAAAATGGAAACTCTACCAACGTAAAAAGCGAATTGAAATAAATGTCAGAAAAATCAATTGAAGCTTGAGTGAGTAAATTAAACATATGACAGATGAATGGGTTATTTTGTGTTAAAAAGAGAGAATATTGTACGTGGGAGTGCAGGTCACAATTAACTATTAATCGTATGTGTGATTCCATTTGTATTATATCAAACCTAAGAGAAAATGCTATAAACCAACAACATTGGAAAAAATATATTCACCAGATAGAATTTATTTCTTCAAGCTGATCATAAAAAACAAAAATAGTAATAAGAAGAAAATAATAACAGAAAGAAAAGCAAATAACCGGCAGTGTAAATTTTTGGATTATTACTCATGATACTTAGATAGCCAAGGTCATTCAAGTTGTCTCACAATTGAATGTGTTCATCGACAATTAAAATTCAATGCGTGATCTATCGAGTTGAGAGACCTAGCCGGTGGTTCTTAGTCAGTCTACTGAATCAAACAATTTTAGCTCACAATCAAATGGAAAAAACTCATGACATAATTTTTTCTAGACGTCATAATTCTTTTAAACATTTATCTAATGATGAACAATTAATTTATAGAAGAAGGAAAACTATTTATGTTAAAAATAACATGAGGAAACTCATACACAGAAATAACTAACCACATTTAGCGTTATCACTTGACGACAATCATAAAAACACTGGCTGATAATGAACACTATTTGTATATTTTAAAAGTAAACTTGATATTACCTTTAAATTATGAGCAATCTGACGTATATAATACAGATCTAAATCTTGGAGTATTTCAATTGTTCCAGGATTTGGCGGTTTTTCATTTAGTAGGGAATTTTCACCACTGCTGAGTCGATTTTTTACAGTCATTGTTGAAGACTTCTTCGAGTCTCGTAGACTCAGTGCAGCAAAAGGAGGAAAACATGAATCCATTTCAAAAACACTGGTATTTAAAATGGAAAAAATAGAAATAATTATTCATGAATTATAATTCAATTAAAATAATAAAATTCACTGAATGTATTTGTGTATAGTTTGTTGTCACAATCAATGATGGGAAACACAAAAGAGCAGGTCTCGAGTGAACGGTAAAGGAAGTAAACTGGCACTAAGTACAATCTCAGAAAGTCTGCAAGAATGACCTATCGAATGTTTCGATCTTGCACGCGTTGTCCCTCGCTTCTCGCGACAAGGTGAATTAGAGATGACGTCAGTCTCAGAGAGAATTGAAGGGGGAAACAGGTATCTCACGTGCAAACAAACTCTTCTCTTCCCAAGTTCATCAACTCCCGAAACGAAATTTTTAGATAATTCATTTTCTCCTCACTGTAATCAATTTCACAAGTTCAATAATTACATTTATTCACGTTTGTTTTTATCACTAAGATAATATTTTCACATATTACTTTGTCCTGACTGATGTAACACTGAGGATAAAAATGAGAAACGAATAAAAGACGGTCACTAGTTGCCGCGTTTCAAACTCTTCCCACGAACTCTAGACGCTCGAATGCTTATTGCAGCGTTCACTAGTCCTCTTTCCCTTTCCCTTTCCCGTTCAACCAATATATTTATAGATCGCAAGAAGAAGGTTTCAGTCGTTTGCTACAGACAGATGTGTTAATGTAAGTATGTATGTATGTGGTTGTCAGTAAACTACTGATATATTTTGACAAAGATTTGAAAGCGAGATAATTTTTTAAAAATTTACTTATTTCACAATGACTCATCCCTTGCATTTTCAAACATTACTCAGATGTTTCTCAGTTTCTTAGTGCAGACTTAATCCGACTGAGTTAGACTGTGTGGCATCGCTTCCCCTTCTTGCAATCTTATTATCGCACTTTCTCCCTCTCTGTTTCCTCCTTCGTCACCACGTTGGTCTTAAGCACCAGAACACTTGAATTGGCACATTTTACCACTATCTGCTAATTAGTTTTTGAAATAGAAAATTAAATAAATATGTAATTCTTGTTATCATGGATTTCAAGTGTTAGACAACTGTGATGATAACGGTGTGAAAATAAAGATGAAAAGATAAGGAAAAAAATACGTAGTGTAATCAAGTCAAACGTAATCAGTACTTGGATCAGCAAAAAAGAAGAACAAACTAATGTTAAAACCGACGCTTATAGGAGACGTATGCGAACTGTGAATAATGACGATGTCGCAGTCTGTGCCCCTCGAACAATTCGAGTTTGTATGGGAAGAGGGGGAAAATGGTTTCAGGGTCGGAGGGTCTTATGCAGATATAAACCACACCATATAGACCCCAAAGGATAGGAGTATAGAACCTGAACCACAACAGCCTGCTGCAGAGGTACTTTATGCCTCAGAATTACGCACGTGCCCCCGGTGTAACATAAGAAACAACTGCTTTTAATGTACATATATACACTCCTAGTAGTTATGGTTTGGAGCGTTAGACATTCTTTTGTCTGTAAAAATCAGCAGATTTTTTATAGCTGCAATAGACTCCATTATTATATGGTGAAATATTCTACCTATATTGCAGTTTATTTTCAATTATTTTTTTCGTTCTCTCTTTTTAATATTATTTTGAAGAAAGAAAATAACTTTTTTCTGCTATGACATATTTAAATCTCGACCTAGAATTCTCAATTTTTATTTCCCTTCCAATAAAATTAATTGCTTATTTTTTAAACTCAATAATTAATAATCTTCACTTCACGATAACTACTCATTAATCAATTTTTTTGGTGGCAGATTATTGCAAAATATTTCACAGATTAGAATAGGAATGAATACCATTTAAATTTAAATTCCAATCTTTTGAAAAAAAAAAAAAAAAAATTATTCTCATCTTTTTTTAAAATAGCATGTTATCATCCTATATGTTAGAATTATTATTTTTACACACATGCTTTCTTTTTATCGAATGTCGTTTTTCAAGGTTATCAATTTTACACTAATTGAATATATTTTTTTACATCCTCTGCAAAATAATATTACTTCGTAATACAAAAAGTTTTTCTGCTCCAATAACTGAATGTTTGTAAACAACCAATACAACACTATTTATTTCTAGATAATTTGACAAAATAATAATTTATTGACCAGCAGAAGGTTTTATTCGAAAAATAAATCAATAGAAACAATAAAAATTTTCTTGGAAACTATCAAAAAAAATAATTTACTGTCCAAGTCAATTTTTAATCTCAATATCCCATCACAACATACCCCTCTATGCTATCAGAAAAATCATAAATCGACTGCATCCAGATGTATTGATACATAAATGAAATTGAATAGGAAGCGGGCGGATCTCTCAACTCGAGAGCAGTCGACAGGATGCTATCCTCGACGACACAGGATGTATGAGAGGGATTCCGGGTTCGTCCCCTTAAATTTAGAAAGCATATTTTTTGCCGGATATTCTTTTAATAAAATGATACTTTCAGGTCAATGTGACTAGAAAAAAAATATCACTAACATATGTTTAAAAAGTTCTGAATAAACACAATTATGTCATTCCCAGCAATCTACATATCATACAATATATTATATTATTTTTCATAAAAGTAAGATAAAAATCATTGTAATATATTTTATTCATTTATTGCGATTATTTAAGAGTCGCAATCAACTTTGATAATTTAATATACGGCTGTGGGCGAGTTACGGTAACGTTTTAAAATCCATCAGTCTTTCGATTGAAATGTCGTTGATAGCAGGCAAAAAGTGAAACGTAATCTCGTGTCCGGTGGCAATGAATATCCGGGAGTGCCCACACTTTTCTGCCCACGTAGTTATATTTATTATTCACAATCCAAATATCGTTGAAAAAAATATTTAATTTACAGAAATCAAAGGAGAATTAAATAAATGATTAAATCTGATTATTTGAAATGTGAATTCAACATCTCATTTATGAAAATATTTTGTACAAAGTGAACAAAAATATTAAACCACCTTTTTCTAAATCAAAAGCAAAGAAATGTAAATGAGAGTGAAAATGAACAGCTGAAGCCATTCCTTTCATATGAGGAAAATCTATTTCACCTAGGAATGAAAAGCTGTGTTAAAAGAAAGAACGGTTTTTCACAGGAGTATGAAAAAAAAACCTGATGAAAGAGGCGTTGAATACCGCCAGGAAGTTCATAGACGTGAGACCTATTCTAAAAGGGTTGTAAAAAAAATATAAAGACATAAAATTGTCAAGCGTCTCGAGTGGTGTCTGGCTGCTTCTTTAAAGACTTTAATAAAGACAGCATTTCGTATTATGCTTGGTGATAATTACACTGCTTTATAGAATAGATATCTTCTTTTTATTTCATGTACGTTTTTTAAAATTAGGATAATTAATATAAATGAAAATCCCTTTACAAAATAAAAAAAAATAGTCTTGACAAATTACTTTAATTATCTATACTATTTAAAACTATTTCTGTAGAAAATCCTTTTTTTGAATTCAATAATTACGGGTTTATTAAATAAAATACTTCATTCTTTACTTTATTGCTTCCAAGTATTGAAGAATGAATACAGGTTTCTTGAATGAATGAAACTCCATCGAATGGCAATGTAGTTCATCGACATGTTCGACCAACGGTAAACAAGTAATCTAAAAGTGAAAATGTGAATACTCGAATGAAAGAACATCAGCACCAATGAACCTCCTGACTGAATTACAATCACGATCGATTGATTGGAATGATGGCTTAATAAATTTGATGCAAGATTACATTACAGACTGTCAATATGAAATTTATTAGCGATTCAAATCAACTCTTTAGATGACTGCACCGTTGAATAACCGTTTATGCAAATACGGTAATGCCGGACGTAGCTTTTCTATCACGGTTATAAGACTCATGCAGTTTCATTAATAAGATTTCCAAGTTTTTTCAAGTGATCAATCATCGTTCTCTCTATTTAAAATAGGAATTTTCTATTGAATGTAGAAATCTGCTGAGTGATTAAATGGCATTTGATCAAGAAAACTAATATAGACTGAAACTTTCGATCTTAATAGGTGAGGAGAAATCTTCTTAAATATATTTATTAAACTAGATTCTGATTCATACTAAATTTATTTAAAGATGAATTTTCTAATTGATAGGACAGTACATATTAAACTGAACAAACTTGAATTGTATGTTGAACTACTTGGAAAAAGTAAGTTCAAGTAGAACTGGTTGTCCGGACTTGAATGTAAAATAAGATTGATATTTGGAATTTACGAGTTAAAGGAAAAGTCAATTATCAAGGTAAATATTCAATTGTTTGCTAGAAATATGGAAATTATTTTGACAGTGTATTTTTAAAATTAACCATCACAAATAAAAGTGTAAGAAATTACATGAATTATTCGAAATATTTTTTTAGGTTACATAATTTATCAACTTTTCATTAAGGCTGGGCTTTACTTCGGTTTCCCCCTAGAAAATCCCACGGAGTCGGGAAATAACTAATTTATTAGCCAATTTGCAATTATATCAATTGATTTTAGTATCAAAATAAAGCCTATTTCATGTAGAATGCCGCTGGTAGGCGTTTTTTTTATTAATTTATACTTTAATAAAATTTAATTAGAAAAAAAATTGTCATCGAAATATTACTAGATTTTTCATTGTTCATGGCCGTCAAGAGGAAATAATTAATTATTCATTTTTTACAAATTTTTCGCTGGAAAAAGTTGTCGGCCGACCTCCTTGCCACCTTCTATATTATAAATAAAATCATTTTACATAATAAAACGCAGTAATTAGCATGAAAGTTGCATTTAGCAACTAGTAAATTTTATGAAAAGATATCTCATTGACAACTTTGAGGTATCTTTAGAATGTTTTATTGACAAATCATTACAAAAAATTATATTCAGAGTTTAGAAATGTGATCTTCCTGTAAGTAGTTATACTAGACATTGTCTTCTATTTTTTTATAATAAGTGATTTTACGAGAGAAAGAGAACAAAAAAATCGATGCTGTTGTTCTATTAGTCATGGTCCATGTCCGAGATCAAGTAAAAGAATATTGTTGCAAGAAATAGCTTTACTATATACTAATCTTCAATTCAACCCGTGAGATTCAATGCAATTTATGTTAATTATTTCTTTTTTAATAGATTGAACGTCTTCGGATTATATGTTTGATTATTAAAATTAATTATTAGTTAAGTATAGAATTTAACTAGCGAAAAAGAGATATACCAGTCAATTTTTGCCCCGTTGACTGGACTAGAGCAGCAGCAACCCAGTGTTCACAGTTCCCTCGATAGCGACTGACTGATTAGATTCCACATTTCATGGTTTTTGGCAGTTATTATCAGGACTCACTGTTCAAACAAATGTTTAGTGCTGCTTGTTGAATTTTTTAGGGCCGCTGTTCTTGAATGCCTGTTATCTTATTAACAAAAGGTTTTTGGGTATGACGCATTCTTTTTACTGTGATGCACATGTTTCACTAGTCATTGTCAATGCAGGGCACTATCGACTACTCGTTGGTGACAGAGTTTCACAAGAGGTCTAATATTATTTGAATAAAGAAAATAAAGTATGGATCTCTTCTTGGTCGTTCGTAACAAACCTAACAATCAGAATATAAAATACCGAAGATTACAATAAAACTCTACAGCTGTAATCCAATGCAAATGATTCGAATTCAACAAAATAAAATAAACAACTTTTTTAACGCATAATAATTTATGACTGAAATAATCTTAAAACAAATAAATCCATACAAAATTCCATTAAAAAGCCTAACAATAGAGATACATAAAAAATAATCAATTTCCCTGAGCAATATCATTTGCATATAAAATTCTCTCATTTTATACGAGTCATATCAATTGAAACAATAAATTTTCAGCGATAAAAAAAATCCGTGGAATTTTATAAACATGAAAATATCATGTTTACACATGGAAAACTTGATATTAGAATTTTTTTTGTTATATTGGCAATGTTATAAAAAACAATTCACTATGATTATCTATAAACTGTGATTCCGAACAAATTGATAGTTTATGAAGAGAAAAATTTAATTCCGGTACATTTTTTTAATTACAAAGATAGCAAAACATGCATAGTATTACTCAGTTATAAATTAAGTAAAAGTAATTCATATAATCAAAATCCAATATCTACAATAATACTTATTTGTCAATGAAATTTTATTAACTTGATCTTGAATTATCAGTGAAACTATTCTGAGAATGAAAAATTAGAAAAAAAAACTTGTTTAACAGAAGAAAAAGTTCTCAAAGCACATTTATAATTTATTATTTGATTGAAAATATTCTTTTGAATATTAAAATGACTTTCAATCTAAAAAAAATAGCATGCTACTTATGATTATGCCTTGTTGATAATAAGTAGGTTTGCTAATGCTAAATGATTTTTTGCCAACTCACTAAACTTCACAGCTATTAACCAAAGTCATTACTCATTATCTACTATAAGAAAGTAATGAACAGTATCAGGTTTGTAACACTTGAATGCGATGATAAGAGTAACGGATTGTTTTCAAACATAAACTCATAAACCTACTTCTCTACATTTTTATCTTTTTTCCCTCAATGTTGGTTTGATTACCAAGTTGTCTATTGGATTGTGCACGAGAGTATAAATGTGGTTATAACCCAGAAACTTCAGGAAATGCAATACATGACTACGGATATGGCGTTACGATTCAGTGGAGATGTTGCTCTCCTTAGCCTTGATGATCGTGTCATGATACACCCTATGTAATTATGGAGAAACTAATGATGCGAGTCTGGGTCGATTCCAATTTTGATTTATTTTTCAAGATAGCTATGAATATACATGACGTTATGTAAATTCCAGAGAATAGATTCAATTCATTTAGTTTTTCTGAATGACGCAAAATTTTGTGTGGATTATATTTGTAAATGTTTCCAGCAACAAACATCAGGATGATATAATGCATATTTTCACCTAGAACAAGTTGAGTATGACCAGAGGCTAGAGTTCTAAATAAATATACGTTTGATGATAAAAGAAATGTGAAAAATAATTTCCCATTTATATCGTCTGAAAATAAAATCAACATTTTTGTCAAAGAAAACGTAATGAATTGATTTTTAAATGTTTTCCAGAGAATTTTGGGTTTTTAATTGCAAGAAAGTTTTTGTGAGCTATGATAATTAAATTTATCTTTAGCAAAAAAAAAATATTAAAAGTCCACTCTGTCACTCAAACTCAAAAATTTGTGATTGAAAAAAGTTATATAGTCTAATAAAGTATTTTTTGATTCATTAAAGTTTTCATTTTTTTGCAGTTAATTGTAAAGTGACAGTGATTGATAAAAAAATTTTAATCAAAATGTTTTCAAATTTCTCCAGTTTTAATTTTGATTCGAAAATTTATTTATCACTTTTCGTCAAACTACAAAATAACAAATAATCAATTTTTATAATTGGATAATAAAAATTTTAATCTACTTAATATAATAAAAATATTTTAAATAAAAATGTTTTGAAAAAATCAACTCTCATTATAAATGAATTCAAAAAAAGTTTCCCAACTCTAGTGATGATTCTTATCCATCTCTATTGAGAAAGTTCATAACGATAGGAAGGCTGCATATTTAAATTCCAATATTTTTTCTTTGTTCAAGTATATTTTCCTACAATTTACTCAGATTTTAACGAGTTAAAATTTTCTCGGAATGTCGTAATTGGACGATGATCAAATAAATTTATTAAATCGTGGAAGCACAAGGGTGACGATTACTAAGCACTATCCAGAAACATATGTGTGTGGGAAATATTGAAGATATTGTTGTAGTATGTTAAAAATACCCATTGTCTACGCAAAGTTGTTTAGCAACCACTGAAAAATTATTCATGTCACCATTACAAGTCTGCCGATTCTTAAACTCTTTCAACTCTTTTCCAATTATATATGGGTCCATTCAATCGACAGAATAAAATAAAAGTTAGATCATGAGATAATGAGGATGATCAAATAAAAAAAATATTTTCTACTTGTTTATCTCCTTATAAAAATTTTCATGTGAGTTATAAGACGATCCACGCATTTATTTAATGTTGTGAAATAAAATTACAAAACCAAGTATCGATGGTAATTGCTACATCAGAAATATAATCAATGAGTTAAAAGTTCATTGACGCATCTCAAGTTAATTGCAATTCAATTCAACATGAAATAAATGTACTCAGGTGTTTATAAGTGAGTACGATTCCTGGAATTGATATAAAAAAAAAAATATTTATAAGATAGAAGAGAAAGTGATTGAAGCATAAAAAAAGAATGTTAATTTGGTAAAATTACATATCTATTGAGCTAAACCTGTCCTGCCTTTGCAAGACTTAGATGAATCGAGCTATATAGTTATTTTACATCAGTTAGGTATAATGTACCTGCGGCAATTTCATGAATTCACATTTGTTCCTGTATACACGGTCCTTCTATCTAAATGAAACGGCGGCAAGTTTTCACTTTCGACACAGAACCGGTCGTTGAGAGATGTGCTTTCTTCTCTCGCTTGAGGGCTATTTTACAGCATAGAAGTTTCAGACAGGTTTATTGGACACTAGATTCCTAAATGTATAGTTCTATTATGTTTCACTTGAATGAAAATTGCAAGTCAAAATATAAATTCCCATTTCATACTTTGGAGTTTAATGTTGTACTTTTGAAATGCCGGTTAATTTTAATTCTCACGTGATCTGATTTTTTGTTTTTTATTGAAGTCTTGTTCTGAAATTCAATTTCAGAAGTGAAGTTAAACTCGAATTTCATTTTTATGAGAAAAAAGTTTGCTGAAACGTTTATGTTTCCAAAAGAATTTATTTCTACAATTTAAAATGGAGAAGTTTCAAATAATTATCACTAATTGTAAGAACATCAATGAATTTAATTTTTTGTATTATTTATTTAATTTATAATTGTTATATTGTAATCTAATTAAATATTTATTAAGTTTAAAATTCTTCTATTGACAAAAATGATTCAATATCGTTAAGATTTTAATTTTAATTAGATTCATATAAATATTCATAAATTTTATTCAATGTACGTGGATTTGTAGATCGTCTGAGTCATTAAAAATCAACATTTAAATTCATTAAAATGAATGTTGTTTGAATAAAAAGACTCTTAAGAACAATTAATGTACATTTCGCACTTCAAATTACGTGGCAATGAATAAAAAAATCTCATTTTTTTATATCTTTTGATTATGCGGTCTACGTTGTATAAATACATTCTGTAATGATTTTATTATACTTCTTACATATGACGAGAGAATATTATGCTATCGGTCATTATGTTATAATTGTTTTTTTACATGAAATATAAAGTAAATTTCAATAACTTGGCATCGAAATTTTCAAATTACAATCATAATGATGGCGATATGTTTCACGCAGAATGTTGCGTCATCATTGAGTTACATCAAGACATTCCGTGATTACGGAAGTTTTTAAATGCCCGGAAAAAAAATCGAAAGGAATTTTTTCGACAATTTACTTTTTCGGTAAAAGTTGATGAAAGACGACAGCACAGTTTCAGATAATTTAGTACATAAAATATCTTAAAATAATTCTGGAATGAAAAAATGTAAATTTCTGGGATAATTATTTTCATTTCAATAAAAATGATTAGAAAAATCAAATTAAATTAATTTGATACAATGATTATACTAACTAAATTTCCACGTAGCTTGGAAAATAGATAGTGAAAAATACACGTAGGCATGTGTTTATATAGTATTTTGTATGGAAAGCAAAGGTGTGAAAAATAACATAGTTATTTTTTAGACCAGATGTTAATGTGACAAAAAATTTTAAACAGTTTCGAATGGAGAAGAATTATCGTTTTTACATTAACAGCTGCGATATCATTAAGTTTTATGATAATGCCTATTAATAAGATAATTAATTAAAATAATTTTTCCGACATTGTTGATTTTGGAAATATTCAAATATTAAAGAAGGTTAGAATTTTAATTCAGAAAAATAATATTTTAATCATTTCAAAGAAGAGTTATTTTTTTCTATTTTATAACAAATTATTCCCTACCAATCTTATGCCGTTATAATAAACGTACCTTCTAAGAACAATTTACTACGTATAAGCTCTTTTTGTATTATTCCTGATTCTTTTAAATACTTCTTATTTAATGTTTTCAAGCTATACTCTAACGGCACAACAATTACGAAAATAATTATTTACATAACTGACTTCAGTACTGACTTTTACAATAAATCTACATTAGCATAAAAATTCAACCTCCAAACCTAGTCAACATTTTTACATCCACACCTGTATTTCAAGATGAAATAATTTACTCTAAATTCTTTCATAAGTTACTTGATATATCGTCAAGAAAAATTTAATAATGGCCTAGAGGTCATTGCTATATTAGTATAATTACATCAATTGTATTACATTAGTAATTAATTATATTCTATAACCAATTAGATCGTAATTAGAGACGAGCTCGAAGATCAAACAATAGTAGTCTGGTGTATAGGTGTATTTACAATTTCAGCATGGGCCGTATGATTACACTGATTGAATTGCGTGCTATTGAAGTAGCTTCTGTTGTAGTCTCTATAAATTAAATCTTCATGTATTCGGTAATAATCTAACATGTAAAAATTGCTGTAACATATTTACTTGGAGACATGTATACATAGTTGACATTTCGTGTTGTAATCGACAGGTGGTATTTGCCTTGAGCAGAATAACGATCGACCTCTTGTACTTGGTTTCTTCATCATTATTTTACATTGAAAGGAGTTTCATCTTCCCATCATCGTCGACAAGCAATAGTGTGTTTAATATTATAAGTAATATTTACATAACCAACCAAGCATTTTTTGTATTCAATGTTTGCAATTTAAAATAAACTATTTTCAACCTGGCTTTGTTATATAATTATAAAACTATTTTTCGAACACGACAGTCACCTTCGTTGGGTTTTAACAAAGTATGTATATAGAAATGAATTCGTGGTTGGGAGTGGTAACCGGTATTTCAACGTTCCGTTGATTACTTATTGAGTGAACAATGGCATTAAGAAAGTTATCCATCATATGAAATTGACACCCTGACATTATGATTGGATGATAATCCAATTGAACACGGAAAAAGCAATTTTGTGAAATTTACAACACAATTAGAAGTACATTAGCCACAGGAAATAGTTTTATTACAGGTAATCACGTCAGTAACAATAAATGATTATCTTTGGCAAAAAATTCTTCTTTTTTTCATAATCAACACGAATGAATTAACTGAAAATATTGCCAGCAGAAAATAATGGTGTTGTTAGACTTAATGATGATGATTTGATTGATTATTAGAAGATGAAAGTATTCCATTCAAATTAGTTTATAGATAAAAATATTTTCCAAACAATGATATCAATTAAATTGATCAATAGTTTTATGTCTTATTAAAATTAGAATTTTGATGATATCTAAAAATCATTTCAAAATATACAATTAATATAATTGGATTTTATTTTGATGTTACATTTGATTGGAGTAATATTTTCTTTAATAATTGGAATAATATATTTGTTGGTAGAACCAATAAATTTTCTAGTATTATTACAAATTACACATTTTGATATCATTTAAAAAAGGGTAAATTTATATTTAAAGTAAAAGCTAATAGATTTATGCCATTTTCTACTTTACGGTCCATTAAATGGACTAGAAATATATTTTCTATTATTCCATAAATAACAAATAATTTATAGAAGCACTCATACTATACTGTTTAAATAATTAAAATAACATCAATAATTAGAACGTCTATTCCAACTTTATGATCTAAGCACTAAAACAATTTAATTTCAATACAATAAGTGTAAATCATAATTTTGCAACTATAAATCAAACTATTTTCAACAATCAAACGAGTAATAAGTGGTCGAGATATAGCCCAATAAATAAATAAAACAGCAGTGATAATTTTCTATGTTCAAAAATAAAATTAATTTGATATCAAAATGTTATATAAAGTAATAAAACTATATTATACGACTAGGATCACTGAATTATATTTATAAATTAAAGATAAGATATAAATGTACAGTTTTATTCAATCTAATGAACATAATAAATTTCTTATAAAGCATAAAAAATGAACCAAGATATGGAACCATAATTCTAAGATTCACTTTATAATGAACAATATTTTGCTGTATAATAGTGATAAATAAATTTCGTATTCTAATCTACCCAGTTTGATAAAATGATGTGCTTGAACTTCACACTATCCTTTTTTAATTTTACTCATTAACGTGATTAATATTAATTATTTTCCGTTACTTCTATTTCCTGTATTGAAGGTAATTATACAAGTTTATGTTTGCACTAAACTGTCGTAGATTTTATCAAACTACTTGCTATCCAATTTGTTCATAACTCAATTACTAGTAATACATGCTTTGATCTATTTATTCAGCGATTTAAATAGAACTCTTTGATCTAGTTATCACAAATGCGTTGTAATCGCATTAATTTTCAATTATCATAATAAGATATTGATCACAGCTACAGAAGAATGTGGAATAGAATAAACAGACCAGCAGATAATAAATATCATTTTTAAAACAATTACAATAATTTTCGAAATTAGGTTGTGTGATTTTGCAAAAAAAAAAAATGTATAACCATTGTGTTCTACATTGCAGAAAAATTATTTTGCTTATGCACCAAGAGTTTTTAAAACAATGAAAAGTGGAATGATATCATAATTATTTTGATATGAATTGTTTTATTTTTTTGCCCACAATTAAAAATTTTTGTTGATTTAATTAATTTATCTATTGTTAAATTACAAAAAAAATCTCTGAATGGGTTGTTTACCAATAAATTAGATAACTCACCTCATAACCATTAAGTTTATTCTTACGAAGCATAATCAACTTGGCCGACTTAATATCACGATCACTATTATCCGAAATCCCTCTTGTGTCATCATTTTCATCTGTGACTTTAACAATCTTCTTCTTAGCCGTAATAGAACTCGACTTTCGATTTTTTTGAATAACATTAACTCTTATGGCACCAGGACGTCTTGAATTTCTTCGTTGCATAATTGGTAAAACATTAAGATCATCTAACTCATCGTCTTCAGTACTTTCTTCTTGTTCAGGAACAACATATAACCGTATCTTATACATGATCACATTCACCAGAAGGTCACAATGATAATTATCAAATAAACAACCAAAGTTTTAACAAGTTTTTACCAAATTCACTTTTTAAAACAACATTATCCAGTTTAAACTATTTCAAGTACTAGATTAATCATCAAGAGCATATGCTCCCGTCAGCTGCATTTAAGATTCGTGAACTCAAACTGATCCTGATGTTCTAAAACTTGGAATAAAAACCCTGTTAACCTAGTTCAGACTTGGAATACTAATCATCTTGTTAAGACTTTCTTTTGCAATCCACCGGATATCAGGATAGCTGATAGTATGATTTACATTCTGTTCACATTCTTAAACCAACTTGGCTCGATATTTTTTAATTAATCAACCATATAATTAATCTTGAGCTCTACAGATCACTGAGTATATTCAAGGATAGATATAAATCATTTAAATCTGCAACTACCAACCTGTATTTACTCACTAATATTCTCTCTTATCGATCCTAACATGTAAATTGAATTACTGGATTTGTCGTAAGTCGTCAGTATCATAGTCGAGATTAGCCTACATTGATACTAGAATACAATTATAATATATTCATCTAATTGTTAGTAATGAATTTTTTACTCTTTCTAATGTTATTTATTGATGGTTTTTGAATGTTAGTAGAAGTATCTATCAAGTGTTTTGTGAAAGTGAGAAAATGGAATGACACTTGTGTCCTCTTGTCCCTGCATTAAAATACTCGAGCACGTGGTAGACCTCGTTACAACTTATTCAGCTGTTAAAGTCGGTCACCACAAAGAAAACAATTTCAACATGCATATATTAATAGATTAACAAATACTTAGTCAACCGTTTGTTCAGCCGTTTTTTTTTAAAGAGTTCACTTACTTAAGTTGATCTAGTTCAATGATGAAAATTACCAAGTGTTATGAGAAGCCAAAGTTTGATCAGACTTATTAGCTTGTCGTACTAATGTGAACTTTAGAAAGTCAAAAAGAGACCAAGTTGGGTGATATTGAAATTTACAAGGTATTTATGGTCATATTAATTATGTAGTCTTAAGTAAAATGTCACTGAACACGTAAACTTGGCAGCGATCGAAAGAACACTGATAATGACGAGCGCGTTAGTGAGTACCACAAGTATATTGAGAGGAGGGCTACCTAACTGAAGCGAAAGAGCGGGACTGTTTATGCTGCTGCAGAGAGGGAGAACCAAAAACAAGCATCAACTAATCAAGAGAAAGATGGAGAAAGTTTGTGTATGCATACATGTATGAATTTAATTTCTTATTCATCATTTGACTTGATAAATGCAGGTCTAAGGTTGCTATCTGTTATACCCTTCAAAAGTCATGAATAATTAATTTTTGTGATGAAAAAATAAATTTAAAACGATTTAGGAATGGAATTTAATTCTTGCAAAAAACTGGGTAATTATAAAGATTCAAGATTCCATGCTTTTAATTGGAGTTTGTTGTAATAAAAATTCGATTATAATTAAGAATCTTGTTAATTGAAGAAGAAAAAAGAAATAATTTCTTGAAAATTGATTTTTTATTCTGATTTGATTTAGTGGTTATTAAAAACTCAGCTGCCTTTTTGATAACTTAATAGTGCTTTCCAATATGTAATATGCATTTAACAATTTGCCCTTCAACAACATTTTATTTATTAAAAGAATGATTTGTTTTTTATGGATGGATTTATTTAAAATTATTTGAAAATATGCATAATTGAATAATAATGAGTTACTTCATAGAAATTGACGTGGAATTTTTTTCTTGAGTAAAAAGTGGTGATTATCAAATTGTATAACTCAAAGCTTGGTAGTTCATATAGTAAGTTATTCAATTGAATATATAATTCAATAATTTATATAAGACAAAGAAAGTAAATTTTATCTTTTATATTAACATGTAATATTTTATTACGATTAAAGCCTCATTATTATTATATAAATATTTGTATTTAATAAAAATAAGTATTTCACAAGTACTTTTAATCCAATTTATTGATTATTAATTAATTACCCCCATTTATATTATATACAAATTTTTTTACTCTAAATATAGGTTGAAAAAATTACTTTCAGGGTTTCTATGAATGTAATCTAGTTATTTATTCATGTATTCATTTATAAAAAAAATTTTTTTGTTTCAAAACTAATTGTCTATTTATAATTTTCTATCAGGTAATTAGTGATGATGAATACTATAAAAAACGTTATTGAAAATGATATTGAGAATAAATAACAAAAAATTATAAATCTTACAATCATAAAAAAAGAATAAAAATTTTATGCAATGATCTACTTATTTGTTTATTTTTATTCATAACATAAATTTTTTTGTAAAAATGTATTAAAATTGCAAATATTTAATAATGGAGTAAATATTATTCTCCAAAAGATTTGTTTATTCAAATTCCAAACAAATCTGTATAACGAATGACAAACAATATGAAAATAATAATCAAGAAAAAAATTTAATTCCAAATTAAACAATAGAGCTCACCGAAATGCTCGGAATATAGAACATGAATGGCAAGGATTAACGAACATTCAATAAGCCGGATGTAGGCCAGGTATTTAGGAATTTAACTGACATTCACAACAATAAACAGGTAGTTCACCCCAATAAAATTGGATTAGCACACAAATTAGCTATTCACAAGTATGAAACAAAGATTTTCCGAATTAAATCACCATTGGTGTCCAGCTAATTGATTTAAATCGCAGATTGTATGTAAACGGCATAAAAACTTTAAAACGTTACAAACGGTTTTGTATATCAACAGGTTAGCGACCTATGCTTATGTTAATAACAGATTTATGGTTTATCATGACTTACCGGTTGCTTGCGTTCATGTCGAATGGTTTCTCTTCTTGTCACTCGTGAATGATAATCACTCAAACGTCTTAAATAATTGTTTTCTTTTTGAGAATTTTCATTTGAAATTTTTCGCGACAATCTCAAGCTTCTTCGATGAGGAGCCATTTTAACACCAAATGTCATCGATAAATTCAATAGCACAATTACCAACATGATTTCTCTGTAGATAAAACAGGTCTGAGTAATTAGTACACTTCATAAGAGAGCGCTGCTTCAGATGTAGATCGGAAGAGTCAGTGAGACTTGAAAAATTTGGCAACCGCAATTACACGTTATTGAAATCAAATCGTTAAGTAAAGTTCATCAATATTCAATTAATCTAATTGAGCATCTTATTGACAATAAAATGTCAACAATATCAGCAACAGAAGCTCCGCATCTTCAACAAATTGACTTAACAAAGTTAACCATTCCTCGATTGAATCTATTGAAGCAGCAACTAGATAAGGAGCTCGACGTTTTTCAAGAATCCCTTCAAGCTTTAAAAATAGCCCAAAATAAATTCCAAGAGTCGGGTCATTGTTTGGATAAAATTACACCGAAAGCTCAAGGTAAAATAAATTCATTCACTTATTAATATTTATTATTCAACTAGGATTTTAATTTCTGAATGTTTGAGGTTAGGTAGATAGAGTAATAATTTGTATGTAAATAATATTTAACACAGTTTGATATGGTGATTAATGATTTTTATATTAATAAAATCCTATACAGTTATATTTAAAAATCATCAACTTAAAACATTTCTGAGTATCTATTACTAATTGATATTATTTTATTATTATTGTTATGAATCAAGCATGCTCATGATTTGATTAATTTGCTTATAGGAAAAGAGATCTTGGTACCTCTAACAGAATCAATGTACGTCCCAGGGAGGTTAGCAGATACGGAAAATGTGCTAGTTGACATTGGAACAGGTTATTATGTTGAAAGGAATGTTGCGGATGCAAAAGATTACTTTACTAGAAGAGTAGCCTATGTCACGGAGCAAATGGAAAAAATTCAATTGGCTGGACTAGAGAAAAGTAAAATACGTGATGCAATTATTGATGTGATAAAAATGAAAATTCAAGGCCTGTCGAAAAATGAAGAAGCTTGAAGAAGTAGTGAAGGTGTTAATTAAATAATTCAACGTAAGAACTCATTAATTTTATTTATATTCGATAAACATTATATAAAACTAATTCATCTCAATATTTTCGCTTAATTCACTGACATAAATAAATAAATGTTCCAATAGAAATTTGATTTCATCTATGAACTAAATGGAAATAATGATTTTCAGTAGGTTCTATACAATTAATTTTTAATTAAATAATAATTGAATGTATGACAATCAATTATTATTATTTAAAATTAATGCTCTTAAAATAGTGCATTATACTTATGTTTTTTTTACGTGCACAATACTGGTTCATTTAGTTCAAATAGAATTTAATTTAATCCAATAACTTTATTGAAGTTAATTGTCATTGAATTAAAATGAACAATGTGAATAAGAGGATTTTTGATATTTAACAGGAAAAATGAAGTTTCAATATCTTTCATGTATATTTAGCATCAGAATTGCATTTTATTTGGTTCTCAATGAACTAATCTATATTAAATTTATATAAAATATTCCATAATGTCAACAAATTGTTTTATTATATCAGTTACTCCATAACTCAATCAAATTCTCTAACTTACTTCGAATATTATACTAATTATTAAACCAAGTTTATTGTTGATTTTGGCACAAATACTCAGAACTAGTATGATGGTTAATTTTTTGATTTCACAATATTTTATATAGCTAAGAGCTTTGGATGTTCAGCTTTAGTTGATGTAAAAAAAATTATCATCAATTATAATAATAGAAATGGACAAAATAATAAGTTATAAATAAAGTTTTTTTCATTTTAAAAATATTGATTAAAAATTTATTTTAGTTATCAGGTAGGAATATCATAGAGGATCAGGATATTTAACATGTATTTTCAGTTATTTTTAACGAAGAG
Organism: Chelonus formosanus; assembly: GCA_028641665.1. Lineage (NCBI taxonomy): Eukaryota > Metazoa > Arthropoda > Insecta > Hymenoptera > Braconidae > Chelonus > Chelonus formosanus. The sequence goes on from CM054004.1 coordinate 19,588,619, forward strand.
CAATAATTTATTTATTAAATATCGAAATGAAATATTTCATTAAACAATAACAGCATAATACTAGAAATTGGACAGGACGTATTTGTGTTAGCTACAATTGTTTTTTATCGGAGGTATCAAAATAATCGTTCACAGGATAGAAAACATCATTACAATATTTGTATGATTTTGTTTTTGTTATTTTTACATATAATATTAATATATTTATTTATATAATTTATCAATACTTGATGGGGAAGTTGAGTTAATCTAACACAATGATTATTTATGTAGATTACAACACTCGTTATTTACCAAAGAACGAGTGATCACGTCCATTTAGACGTACATAATTCGCTAAATCATTATCCTATTTACATGAATAACATAGACTCGTTGGAATCCTCATCGCTCAGTTGTCTTCTCTTTACATTTCAATTTTTTTCCTTTATTTTTATTTAAGTTTTTTATTTTTTTTTTTTAAATTTTATTACGTTCATGTTTTGCAAGATAATCACGCGTTTTAGTTTTTATTTCTTCATCATCTATTACAGCCGTAAAATGACTTATCTATGCATTCAACAGCACTCTCACTCTTCCGCTTAGTATCGCGTTGCAGTTCAACGTGAAAATTTAACTCTCGGTTCATTGGTGTTATCTGAGACCACCAAGCAGCAAATTAGTAGCTATTACCATACACAACCATTTTGCGGTATGCTTCGATGCTCCATCTATAACAAAGCACATAATTGTGTGAAGTTGAGAAAAAATGATTATTTGATTTCAATTGAAAGATAAAATATTATTGAATATGATTGTTTTATATACAATACAATATTATAAATGTAAATTGTAAAAAATGAATGGCATTACTAGGATGGGGGGAATCACGAGTTCCAAGTACAGGTGCCAATCTCGGGCGTTCCTCATCCAATTGCACTGTGGACTCTTCATCGTAAAGTTGGAAGACATTTGCATGACAAGTGATTTTAAGTCTGCCATTACTAAATTTGTCTTGGGTTATCTCAAAGTCCAACTCGGCATATGTTTTTGATCGATTGTCAACCTTTAGTTGAATATTTCTCTGATACGTTGAGTTCAACTGAAAACAGACGAAATACGTTTTACAATAATATTATGGATGAATATATTCAATTCGTCAAATTTATTTTACGACACAGGACAAACATGAAGATAAATATTTTTGTTATTTTTAGAAATATGATTTACTAGAGTCAATCTAATCGTACAATAATATTGTAAATTTTTTCAAGTGCTTTTATTTTACGTTGCAGAAAAAATTAATTAAGATGTATGTTTAACAGTACATCTTTATTAACATACACAGTAAAAGAATAACAAATTGATTTTAATTATGGAAAAATATTTTTTTTGTAAGTTTAAAATAATATTCAGTTAATTTGATTAATAGCTGAGATGATCTTTGGTAAAATATTGCATATGATGATACTAGACAAATATTAATGCTTTTATTAATTTTTCCACTGATACAATTATTTTTATATTGCGTTAATTCTTTCCAACCCAAATAATCCTGTATTTTTTAAAAACTTTAATAGCTTTCATGGTATCGAAAAATATTTTTTGAAAAATGCAAACAAAGTTTCTAAAAGCTATTTTTACCAACAAAATAGAATTTCCAGTTTATATTGCACCACTTTTTCAATTAATACAAACAATTATTCTTACTCATAACAATATATATTGTATATATACGTTGTACAATAATTTTAATATCATTTTTTGATGTATACAATTTAATCTAGGATTAATTTTCTCTGGTTCATTATTTGACGAAACTTTATCAGTATTGTATGTTCATAATGACTTCATAATATTAATATTATTTAACTCAAAATCATATTAATAATGCATGAGTTGTTCAATCTAATCAAAATATCATTCATTACATTGCAAAATTATATATTCAGTAATATGTGAAATGTTATTACATCCTTACGAGAATTGATCAATGTTTATTCATCAGTAATGATTATTTTTATTACGTGATTCAGAAAATTTTATAATTATCATCTTCACAAAAAGTAGCATATGGTATTCGTTTAGTGGACAATTAACTCTTCGTCATTTAATGAATATTATAAATTCCAACATCACATTGCTTGAGATTAAATTTTTATTAAAAATGGTACAGTATAAACATTCATAAATAGAGTTTATACTAGGTAATTGATTTCCCGAATAATTAATCAGGATATAAATTCTATGAGAGGAAATGTGAGAAGAAAAACATTTTAATGCACGACTGTTTTAATGAGCAGGCTGTAAACGGATTAATTATATATCATATTTTGAATTAATGGTTTGATTCGACTACTGTATTGTGGTTTATTTAATTTTTGAAATATGTTTATGATCAGTGATCCCTGATTTCTTTTATTTTAATTCCAAGCTTGTGGTATGATGTAATTACAAGTAATTATCAGACTTAATTGATAGAAATCCTTCAATCCAAATGTAATAAATTTTTTTTAAATTCTACCAAATAATCTTTCAATGAGTACTTCTTATTAAGTGATAAAGAAGAACATTATTCACAAATTAAAACTACTATTTTTCCTATGGGTTAAACGATACTCCAACTTTTACCAATACAATAAAAAGTTTTCAATTCTGCAACAATCCTTCAAGTTATTGAGTGAAATATTTAAGCATAAAATCGCTCGATTTGTTGTAAAATAAAAACAGATTTATTTTATGTAGTAAAAAATAAATAAAAAATTTTGTAGCTATCAATTGAAATAATACATTGAACGAGAGGTTAAGTTTTATAAAATATTTAAACATGAGGATATTTTTTCCCACAATAATCATAACTGAAATGGAAATGGGTATATTTAAATTCTAAACAAAATACTCGATATTACTCGAGAATTATTTTCTTTTATAGCTATTAAAGCCTCTAGAGAGAAAGAGTACAATACAGAATAGTATTTTTAAAGTCTACATAAATGCTGACCATTTTTCAACACTCTCTCTCTGAAGAATTATTGTTGGTACTTCGAATTGAATACGTGTATAAAAAGTTTTCAAACTGGCTATATTTATCCATCTGTCTATTGTATGTTTTTCAGGTAAAAACAGTTTAATGTTTTTGGATTATCATTAAATACATATTTTTTTTTATTCTATTGTTGTGAATTTCAAAATGATTATCCTCTCTTTTTTCTTTTTGCTGTTCAGTATCACAATAAAATATATCATCGTAATTAATAATGGATAAATATATACAGAACTTTGAATAAACAACAATAAAAAATGTACAACATCTGATTAATTAAAGAACATTGAATGTTATGTAAACAAGTGGAGTAAAAATTAAATTGATGACCAGTTAATTCTATAAATGAAAGTAATTAGGAAACGAGAATTCATTTGAATAAACATGACTATGCTTTTTTTTGTTTGCTTATAAAAAGTTGAAACTTAAGTGAATTCTATTTTAATTATTTGCAATAGACACTGTAGACATCATGTTGGATATTGGTGACAAAAAAGACTAAATTGATTTTCAGATAAATTGGAATTAATTAGACAACGTTAATGTTAAGCAGACAGTACAAAGCCAAATAATTTAACAAGTACAAAATTAATTCTGATAAATGAGTATAATTACAAAATGAGAAATTGATTTCTGTGATAATTTAATTATTTTCATCATGTTCATACAAGTAATAAAATTAAAGATACACTTTGAGACGCTTAAGAAAATTTTTTTCTTATTAAGAAGCTTCTTATATTAATCTTGATCTAAATTAAAATTTTATCCAACTCTCTTATTCTATATTTTTCTACTTTTTAAAATTAATAACAATTTAGAAAATTTTATAAAATTATTTCATTAAATCAATTCATTAATTATATATTCTACAGCTCACTATAAAACTAATTGCAATTATTTCCACTGACACATTAATTACTATTAACTCCAATAAATTAAAAATCCATCAGATAACATAAACGTCATATTAAAATTCTAAAAAAAGCATAATGAATGTGAAGCTAACTTTGATAAATGAATGTAATCGGAAGGCGAGAAATTAATTTCGGTGATAATGAAATTGTTTTCCTCATCCTTATAGAGATAAAAAAAATTCAAGAATGCATCGCGAGATATGTGGTAAGGTGTGAATTTTCACTCATTAAGGGCTTGTTGAGAGCTAGCAGCTTGTTACTTGGTTACAATTCTTGTATAGAACTAATTAAGTAAGAACTATGAGATAGTCCAAGTTCTGGACGTCTTTCCCTCAGTCATTTACCCATTCTTTGAGTGTATAGTGCAGGAACTTGTCACTTCCTGCCACTAATTTACACGTTAGATGCAGCCAGACGCCCCCTCTCTTTTCTTTATCTTCAACCTTCGTAATAATTCGCCACTGCATTGAACTATACATAGGATACAAGCTGAATTCTCAGGCACCTCATAAAGTACTTGAGCACAGATTCTCGCTTGGTCCTTACTCAAGTACGATATTATACGATTATAAAACCAGATGAGCGGAAGAGGCTGGAGTCTCCAAGAGGGTGATAAAAGCACAAACAGCTCAAGGAAGATACATGCCTGCTTGCTATTATAATTCAAGAAATGGAATCTCGTTATGTAACCACTATTAATGTAGTAATATTCTCATAACAGACATTTACCTACACATATTTTCGTCATTATTACTTAGTTTCATCATTTTCTATGATATAATAAACTAGATACTGAATTTTGATGAAATATAAGTACTTAAATGTTGAAATAAAATTTTTTATAAGCTTCAGTACTTAAAAAAATTATTGTTCCATTCTTTAATAGCTTGAATTTAACAACATGATATTAAAACTCATCGTTGTTTTACTATAAATTATTGAAAGAAATATCATTTTTTATTTTATTATAAATTATTATTATTTTCCATCATTAAAACACAAGGAGTACATGATATTATAATTAATGAGTGGAAATTTATTGACATATATTCTCACCATACACATTGCTAACTAGGAAAAAAACACTATTAATTAATAACTAAAATAATAGAGTTTTTTATTATATTTATGACAGTATTATCAGTTTAACTGAGTTAAAAGAAATTATCGTGTTGGTAAATATTAAAGGTATTTTCTTTTTAAATTGTCAGCCATTAAAAAATTTTAGCTCGCGTCAAAATAATTATTTTTAATTACACTAAATTGTAAAGAATGAGAAAAAGTTTATCAATTTAATTTTAAATAAGCATCTAGTGAAATGTTTGAATTTAACATGGCTTTACGTATTAAACTAGTCATTTTAAGACAGAAAGAAATGGAATAAATAAATGAATAGATATTTTTTATTTGTTTGTATGCTTTAGAGTAAAGTTGCTTCATTTCATATAGTAAAATAAATGAGATACAGTGTTTCAATTAAATTGAAGCTATTAAAAGAGATATGAAAGGTTTCTTTTTTTTTTGATATAATTGGATGATGAGAAATTATATTTGGTACTTGTTACTGTCATTGTCTTACCCGGACTCCGTTGACAGTCCAAGTGACATTAGCAGGTGGATTACTGGGTGGAGTAGTGCAGTTGGCTTTGACTGTGTCTGCAATTGCGTATCTCTGCTTCTCAACGAGCACCTCGGGTTTACCTTGGGGTAGATCTGAAAATATATGATCCTATTTCAAGAGAATGTTCCACAGGGAAAAGATACTTTGCTCTTTACACGACCTGAAATGGCGCATAACGTCCACGATCCAACGATTTCTACTATTTGAGTACTTAAATATTTTTTTTTCTCTTCTGACATAATCATTTAATTAATTGAGACTATTTTCCAACCATTTTTTCTTTCCTTTACTTTGTTTCATTCATTTAAGAGAGCACACGGTTTGCACTTGCTTCTCATTACCCTTTCAAATAAAGATATAATGAGAACATTTATGTACAAAAGTTGTAAGCAAATTTTAACATTTACATTGTGTTATAAATTAAAACATAAAACTCGAATTAGTCTTGTAATTCAATTTAGTCTGGCAAATATTCAAACATTGGTATTTTATTAAATTTACTTGCCAATTGATTTGTTAATTTGCTTTTTTGTTTTAGGTGAAATATGATTTGTTGGAAAAAAGGTAGTTATGAATTTTTATGATCTTTTTTATTGTGTATAAGCGAGTGTAAAAAAAAATCTATTATTTTATGGATTTACGTCAATTGGTTGAATATATCTATCTATTCTGTATTCAAAATAATGCAGGCAAATCTTTTTATGAAACCAACATAATTTTTTTTTATTTATGGGTGTTGATGAATTGGATGTGTTTGCTTTATGATTTTATTGTGAATGTGTGAAAGCAATTGAATATTTTTTGTGTTCATTGAATTAAAGTATAAATGAATATACTATACTTTGGTTCATTTTCATAATTAATTTAGTTGATTGTTTAGGAAAAGTTTCATGTATATTTGACGGCCAGTTTAAAATCTACTCAGACTGTCTGACAAAAAGTATTTGAAACTTTGTTTTTTACTTAAAAGTTTGAGTTATATTAGCCGTCAACTCTCTGCGCATGAACTAGGTTATTATTTAAATCGTTTAATTAATATTATAACAATCAGCCGTGCAAAAAACTTTTTAGTAAAAAAAGATTAACAATAAAAGTGACATCTGGAGTTTGTTTATTTGTTACAAATATTGATATTCAATACTATTGAATTTCGGTTACCTTTTACTATAACAGAAGATGAAATTTCTCATAATTTCAAAAGTTGATGTTTGTTTGAAAATAAAAGGTCAATTATTGACAAATATTATTCTTTTTCAGTGTTCGTTATTAACTTTAAAGTCTAGGTTGTGATACATTTGACACATCGATTTATTTGATGAAGAACTTGAGAAGTGAAAACTGATGACAGTATTTGTTGTCTCAGGCAATCAAGTAAGATGCTGGGCTATGATATTGGCTCAATACAGAACAAATAGATGTATAATTTGTTACAAGAGAACTATTTTATTGAATACTTTTTTTCTCATTCAATCTTATCTTGTGTCAAACCAACAGATATTTTCTTATAGAAATTTAATAAAACTATTTACAGTTGTTTACAAACTTGAGAAGCTATTATTCCCGAACAATTAATTGTAAATTGCCATTGAAGTTTTTTTTAACTTGAACCAATTTATTTTTATAATTATTAAATAGAAAAGTAATTTTTTAAAACAAGTTGTCACATTTTGACCAATTAAAATTAACTTTAAAAATGAAAGTTATTTCTTTCATATTGAAAAGTTAATAAATTTAATATTAACAATGTTTATTAAACTCAAAAATTCACTTTAATCCAACCAAATATCACTTGATCAAAAATCATTAAAATTTATTAGAGTGTTCTATAAACAAATTCCTGAAGATCGAAAATGGATTGAAGTTCTAACGAGTAACATCAAAAAAATTCAAATACATTTCTCCAGAAATATCTATCGACAATTTCGATATTTTTATAGAGTATATATGTACATACATCAATAGTTCAATGTTTTATTGCAGCAAATGATAAGAGTACTCTTGACCTGTGGGCCAATAAAAAGAAAAGTGGATCATGCTATCGACAGAGTACAGTATACAATTTTTCGTGAATTTTTTATCAAGTAAAATCCATAAAAATGAAATTACTTACTGACTACATGCATGTATCCAGCTTTCAACAGAGTATGGAAGTGTGGATCATTGGAAACTTCACAGCGGTATTTACCTTCCAGATCAGACGTAACATTCGTTAAGGTTACTCTATAAGCATCACTCTTGGAAATCTGTGAAGGAAATGAATGAATATTCCATTAGTCTGGCATTAGTCTAGTGTCTGCGTTATTTTAAGCTTAGGGTGGTACCCACTGAGGGTATCGAGTTGAGAGAACATGAACAATAGTTGAGTTGGAATGGGAGTTAATTCGCCGGTGGTCGAACCGCACTATCAACCATTGAAAATCTATTCTCGGCTGAGTATAACACCGCCAACAACTATTAATTATATCTATGCATGTATATATGATACTTGTGGCAGGATGTAAATCATCTACAATCAATTTGGTAGGTTTGTCGGTATGTAACTGGCACGTGCATACAAATTTTCTCCTACCCATTCTACGATTTACGCGTACAGTGGTTGACCAGTTCCAACGTGCTGTGAATTGTTGAAAATGTTCAAGCACGTATGCGTAACTACTCACTTTAGAGTTTATACAAGAACTACAAGTATTATTTCCCAACAATAATAACAACTACAAGAGTTTAACAAAAATTTATAACCGTTGAAGTTTTTATTTATTTGGTCATACTTCAATGAGAAAAAGGATAAAAATGTTGGAAAAGATTTTTGGCAAATGATTCTGGTTTTTTAGTGATGAGAGAAATTCAACTGTTTCATTTGATAACATGAGAATTTTGTAGAATATTTTGGATAATTTTACAGTACAATATAAAATGTCATTTGCAAATTTATTCAACGAAAATTCAAGAGACAGAATTGTATGTGCTTTGATTTATCATCGTGTTCATTTGACAATGAATGCTATGCAAGCAGTAGTGGCATCAAGTTGAATGAGCTAGCTAGCTTTGTGTACTTAAATTAAGTAGACAAAACGTGTTTGGATGCACTATTGAAATTCAATTACAGTACGTTATCAGCACAACTACTTATTACCTGCCTTTTAATTGTTCTGTATTATTTAATTAGCATTGTCAAAGCTTTGTAACATTCGATATTCCAGTCAATTAACGTTGAAACGAAAGTCTGTAATTCGTTGAAAAAAACTCATGGATGAGTTGTCTGACTCCCAGGAACTAGAGTCAGAACTTTTCGAATAGGAATTTGTTCAATAACATGTTGGGATGGGTTGAACAATTTTTTTTTTTGACATTTTCAGCATAGTTTTGAAAGTAAGGTAAATGTTCATTCTAGTTAGTTGATGAGGTCTAGGGGGTATGAGAAATGGTTTGTTAATTTTATGTCAGGGCGATTTTGCAATAAAGCTTTATTGGAAGATCTAGAGAAACTTGATCTAGGTAAAGTGAAGGTAATTTGAAATGAGAACATACCAAGAGGTACTTTCAAGAATTAAATCAAGAGAAAAAGGATGATTGGTAATAGAATTGGACTGATTTTCACAGAAAAAGTTCACTATTGGGGATGAATAGAACACAGTCAAGTTTTAAAGTGTAACAAAATATTCTTTTTTCTAGAAATTTTTTTGCAATAAATTAAAAAAATAAATAGAATGATTGAAAATAAAATTCAAGAGCTTTTATAATATGAAACAAAATATTTTACAAAGAAGAAGAAGAATAAAATTTTTTCCAAAAGCTGCTGTTGAAAGTGCAGGTGTTTAACTTTGATATACCCCCTGGTTCATGAAAATTTAATGATTTTTCGTTAAAAGACTGCTTTTTGAAAGTTACTCCAATTTCTTTACATTTTAAGTGGTTACGTAATTTGTTCTCGAACATCAAAGAACAATTTTTTCGTACATGGAACCATGAATAACTTTTGTTAAATATTAACTAGGCTTCTTATTCATCGATAAAATGATTAATAATAAATCAACTCTTCTTTAATCTTCACAATTGAATTTCTAACCAGCTAATATTAGTCAATCAACCAATTAGACATTTATTTAATTAATACCTAAAAATAATCTACTATCATATTCAATTCAAATCTTTCTTCAAACCCATTACTTTTTATTCCAATTTCAAATGTCACTTTCTCCTCAACCCACCACGTTTCATATTCACACTTATTTTCCTTTATCCAGCTCAGAATAACTCTGAACCCCGTCAAAAATATAAAACCTTGATCAAAATCAAATGGCTATTTTCCTTATCTGACCTTATTTATTCAAAAATGGCAACATCTAGAAATACTCACATCAACATTGTTGGTGAACAGTTCTCCAAAGCCGGAAATACGTTGGAATTCTTTTGGCACATATCTGTAGAACTCGTCCTTCCCCTTGTACCACTTGACTGCATAGAGGACGTCAGTCTGAAGGTCGTAGTGGCAAGTGAGCGTGACGGTAGAGCCGACTGCAACAGCCTCGGGTATTTCGACCGAAACATTGTGCAGTCCGTTGACACCTGCAATGGTTAACTAGTTAGATGAACAAGTCTAGGTAGTAAAGTAGTGACTTGGTACATTCTAATTGGAGAGACTGTGGTGATTCTCTCAAGTTTGACGTACAATATTATCAGCGAAAAGGGCAAGCATTCAAAAGACTAGGTTAATTATAGGAAAACAACTGTTTATAGTAAATAGCATTCAGGTATAGAGGCAGCAAGAGTAGTATATTTGTAATGAAAGTTTGGGCCAGCAAATATACAGTAGGATATAATAGAGCGTTTAAACAATCCAGCAGTAGTAGTGCATAAGAGCTTAATGTTCGTAAGCTGGAGTACCTTATTGCCTCCTTCCACCTTCGCTCAGCACATTCCCGCGTCGTGCGAGCGACTTAAATGCCTGCATTCTCTAATCAGCCCATATACTAATTAGAATTACCATGATTCGCGGAGTAATTATTTGCACACTGGAGGGAAGTGCGAAAACTGAGAAACAAGAGACTGCTGCACTGGCAATCATGATACTCTCTGGCTCTGAGTGTTTTCCGAGACATCATGAGGTCGATGACACGCTCTCAAGTATATACAGAAGGGAAGAGACAGTTCCTCGTTTTCCACGCTCTGTCCGCGCGGGCGCACAAACTCTTGCTTAATTACTAATTACTTATCTATTCGTGCGATGAGAATACCAAGTATATAAACCTGGATCACTGATCCCTTCTTCATTTTATTACATTCTTTATATTCATCACTTTTTTATAACTTTTATTCTCTAATTAGGGTAGAGTTGGGATTTTTGGCAAAGGATGCCATTACTCAACTGATAACCAAATTGTTTGAGTGGTGTTTCAACGAGCTTCGTTGCTTCTCTTTTTAGTCAGTGATGAAAAATTTTGTTATTTATGAGAGGTATTTAATAAAGGGAATTGCTCGGTATGAAGAAATTCATTTTCATAGAATAATTTTTTTAAAGTCAGCTTTAGTATTCATAGAATCACCTTAATTTTTTTATTTAATAATTTAGTTTTTACTTTTCATTAAATTTGAATGAAAATATTTTGATTAAAATCTATTTAGAGTAAAAGTAATTTATTCAAAGAAAATTATTATCGTCATTCTTTTTTAAAATATTTTAGTATGCATATTTCAATTATTTATCAATTAATTTGTCTCTCGTTTAACTGAACACGATAATAGTCGTATAACCGTTTATTGTCAGTTTGACATCCCATTAATAACTTGCTACATTGGAAGTATTAAATCTTGAAAATAGTTTTTAGAGTTACATTCGTGATATATAAAGTTTAGCTTGCGATGAAATATGTATGAATGTACTACTCTTATTACTTATTAAACAACCCTCTCGTATAGAGGTATTAACGATTAAAATAAGGACTACTAAATTTCATAATTTAAGTAGCAGATCTTGTAGAGTATATTTACATTCGAAAACAAAATTTAATATTCAAACAAACCTTATTTGATTACGTAACAATAATTAACTGCTTCCTTCAACTCATTCACACACATAAGCATCCGTTTTTACAATTCTTTTACTATTTAGTAAAAAAATAAATAAACAAAATCATCCACAATTGTCATAATTATTTTAATAATTTAATTGTTTATTATGTAATTAAATTGTTAATTAAGTTAATTTTCTGTCATTAAATCTAAAACGTTAATATAAAAGTCTGTTTTATGTAAGTTTAAGAATATGAGAAAAATAATAACTCTTTAAAAAAATTTAAAAGCCACTTTTATTTTTCTTTTCAAAGGATTTTAAATTTTCCCTTCGCGTTTTTTTACATCACATTATTTTCTCCATAACTAATCTGAATCACACCAACGCGAGAGAAAAAAATTAATAAACAAATAAACAAACTTTTAAATGAAAATATTAGTTGGTTATCTAAAAATAAATATATGCATCAAAATATAATGAAAATCACCTTAATTACATCAACGCTTAATTAATAATGAATTACCTTAAGATAATTGTTTCTCAGATATTTTTTTATGTTAAATATTCTAGAGTTTTTAATTTCTTGAAAATTGTAGCTCTTTAAAGAGCGCCAGGTAATTGTTCTTAATAATAGCACTAACATTAATTTGAACACCACTCGTAGCAATTTAACAAATTTTCCGTTGGTTAACTATTCCAATGGAAAGCATGGGTAGGGCAGATATCCCAACAGTACTCTATTCAGTAAATTTTAAAAAAAAAATTTTATTTTCAAACTACACACTTTCTGTTCCGTTACATCAAATAATGTACATAACCTTTGTGTAAATACACCGTTTGGCTGAAATGCTGACCATTCATAGAAGAAAAGCTTCTAAACCAAAATGAGATCTCTTTCTTCCCTTCGAAACGCAACTAAATGAAAAAACTTGTATTCTCACTGTTACTATCCTCTTTCTTCTTGCGTTTTCAAGGATTTTTCTTTTTTTTATATTTTTTTAAAGCTGAAAGCTTTTATTGTTTCGTAGAAAAGTGTCGGCGAGGGACGTTAGAGGGTAGTGGAAAAGGTTGCAGAGACGAATGTCGGAGCGTCTGTATATAAGAGTAGAAATGAAGGGGGTGAATCACGTTAAAAAACGTTGCAATACGAAGCTCTTGAGAACGTGGTTGAAAGTGGGCTTTCGTTTGGAATACATACAACTTTTCTCGTGCGCGAATGAGGAATTACAGCGTACCGCGTGCCATGAGGTACGACGTGTTTACCGGTGAAAACAGCGTTTTTCTTTCACTCGTTTCACTTGTCTCGCTGCTGTGGTAGATTTTCGCTTTTATTTTGCTTTCATTCAGTTGTGTAGGAAAAAATTTCAGTTCTCATTCTGCTGTGTTTCGACTGATGAAACCGAATATTCATGTGAAAGGTGAACGAAAAAATTGAAAAAAATATATGGATAAAAAAATGGGGCTTTTCTCTCCCACCAAAGTCGTTAATTTAGTTGGACGCGAGAATACGCGCGTGGGAGAAGAAATGAAACACGTCCGCACACAGAAAATAGAGGAAGAAAGGGTTTTGTATTTTGCCACACGGTGTCAGGTGACTAATTGTGCCATTGAATAATCATTGGTGTGGTGACACCTTCCATAAATACTCTAGATACATGGGTTACCTATCGTTAAACCATTGGAAATCGATTCAATGCTTCCACCATGTTTTCGTTCAACGAGTAATAATCATAGCTTTTTTATCTTACTGAAATAATTGAAATAAAAAAAAAAAGTAAATATACACATATTTGGCTGCTCTACATTGCAAGTATTTTTTACTCCGGAAAAATATACTTCTGCTTAGGTTGAGTATAGATTTGCAGCTTTCAATCAACTTCGTCTCGAGCTCATTAAATTTCCATTTTTCTATGAGAGCTGATATAAGCTATTGTTTGTTGAAAAATAATTGGTTATCAAATAGAATCATAATTATCTTAATTAGTAACTGGGCATCATTGATGCATCAAGGGGATGATTGATAATACATTATTATAAATTTTTTTTTTCATTTTATTAATATAGAAAAGCTCATGATGAGGAAAATAGATTATTTGGTGGTATGCAATATTAGTGATTTCAATCTGTAATATTTATGAGGAGTATAGATTATCTACAAATGAATGAGTAATTCACAAAAAACTAATCAAAAAAAGTTTCTTTAATTGGTAAAACTTTGATTGCGATTGGTCCAAGTTTTAGAAATTGATAGCTTAATTAGAAAATTTTTCCCCGAAGGATGTTTTTTCATATTTTAATTTGAAATATATTTAAGTCTTGTGAAGGGAGTAATAAATTTATTAAAACTATAATTATGTTTTCTAATATAGTATAGAGATTTGTGTTGAAATAGAGATTGAATGGTTTACTAATTAGTCTATTGATACTTCTCATGTAGCCAAATAGTAAATTACATAAATTCAATTCACTTTTACTTTTATTACTAGCAGCTTAATATTGATTGTAAGCTGTCTAACTGTTTGTAATCATTTTAGTAAATATTGTTTAATTATTTTTTTCTTTATTGAAATGTGTTATAAGTAAAATATTATTTTAAACTTCTAATTTTTAATAAATGGAATTTATTATTCGATAAACTTTAATAAAGAGAAGTTAATTTTTAAAAGTTTCATCTATTAAAACAAAAACAATAGATTTTTATTAATAGAACATAAGGTTTTATATAAAATTTTATTTAACAACTCTTCTTTACTAAGAGCGATACTTTACAAGTTTCCTCTTTCGTTAAGAAAGCTGTTTTTAGTAAATGTGAAATGTGAAGACATCTTCAAGTCGAAGAATTCAAAAGTCATGAAAAAGTTTTAAAAAAGATTTATATAAATCATTTCAAAAATACAACAAGTCTAATCGGTGGAATATTTTATGATCAAAATATTTTTCAAATTTTATTCGAATTTCCAGTGGCATGGATGAACTACTTTCAGTTCTTTTAAAAAATTTTTGCTTAAACTGAAGAGTAAATAGAAGAAGAAATTCGTTAAAAAATATCTATTCCTGAAAATTTCTAATGAATAATAACATTTAAGCTAATTAAATAATCATGTTAAGACAACTATGAACAAATTGTTTAAAAGGCATTAAGTGTATTAAAATTTCCAAGTCATGGTTGGGCAAAAGAGCATCAACACTACTCTAACAATTTAAAAAAATAATTTATTGATGAAAAATTTTTATGTACAAAGTTTTTGCGAGCTACTTGAATAATGTAGCTAGTTCAAGTATTAAATACTCAGCTTCACAGTATATACGACATTTCGAAACAAGTTTCCGTAAAAAAGCAAAATTCGATGTGGACGCAGCCTGAATGGCGCTTACCTAACTTTTATACGATTCTCGTAAAAGCTTTACGAGTTATTCCGGGTATACGCCGATACCCATGTACACTTGTCTCAACAAGATTCAGTGTGATGGTTGGTACCAGCTACAACTTTGCTTTATAAAGACCTTCATTATTACACAAGTTGACGAGTAGGATGCTGAAATATGACTCGTTTTAAAACTATTCAGTGTTAAAACGACAATATTATAAAACTTGGATGCTATATACGACGACGTATTTTTGCTTTGTGAACATATACCAACTAAATTTGTCGTAACACCACGAGATAAATGTGTGTACCATGTTGAAGTAGTTCTGTTTGGTTGGAAGATAACAACGGAAGACGATCAACACTCTTGTGTAAAATATGAACCAAAAATTTCCTCTAAATCCTCTTCAGAAAATGTACATCCCGACATATACAAAGAATCATGCACGCAATATTTGTCGCATTTTCATGAATGTTTTGTTGAATAACATATCCAGATTTTTGTATCTTTCCACTCGTTGTTATCATTATTACTGTTATTATTATCATGATACATCCAAGCTTTTGGTATCATGGTCACGTGTTTTGGTGTGCGACATTTCGATTGGATACTCATGCAAGTGACATATCTGGGAAGCCATTGAATAGTTTGAGCATTTGGCAAATAATTGTCGATGCGGAAAAAAGGATGCTCCTTTTACTTCGACTGTCTCCTACTTTAGAATATAGTTGTGAAGGGAGAATGAATGAAAAATTTATTCTTAAAACGTACGTAGAAATCGTTTTCATTTCTTTGGATCCTTAGGTCCCAGCATGGTCAGTTCTTCATGAGGATTTGAGAAGTTGTCTTCGTCTGGTCGATTCCCATTTACCCATTCCACGAAAGAAGATGATTGCACACGTGTGTGGAGCAACCAATAAAAAGCTCGACAAACGAAAATGGACGCAGATTTTTCATTGGTCCCTAAAAGTGGTGGAACATGAACTGAATGTCTAGTCTTATATTCGGTGGACTACGTACACAGTAAAATGTAGTAAAAAGCTCAACCTTACTCTAACCACTCACCAGGGGGCTTAACTTTCAAAGTAGGCGAATGTTCGCGTGCGCTAGTGATTTACTTGCATCTCGGGACATGGTATTTCACGATCCCATAGTTCTGCAAAGGAAAACGAAGAAATTCGTGGGATTTCAGTGACACCAGAGGGATTCGTTGTTATTGATGTTCCTCGAGGGCGAAAAATCTTTTTCGTCCAGCATCGAATGAAGCTGTGCACTTGGTCAGAATTTCGATGAGTATCCATTACTCTTACTTTTCCTTTTTTTTTCTACAACTTCTAGTAATTTTATTGTCATTCCAATCCTCTCTATTAATTGTACAACAATCCCTACTTCCATTGAGATATTATTTAACTGCTCCCAAAGGACACATTCAACTCTGGCGAGGTACAATTTAAATTATCGATCCATTTTTGTGTTAGGTCAATGGTAATAGAATTGTCGAGAGAGAAAGATGTTAAAAGAAAGATTTTTTAAATATAAATAAATGATTTGTGCTTGGAATTTATTGGAGTTTTGGAAATTTTCTATTGTTTTTAAATAGCTGGTTGTTGGTAGAAAAATAGTGAAAAGGATAAACAAGAATATTCTGATGCTTTAATTCTTTTGTTTGAAAAAGAAAAAAATTGAAAAACTTTTTTATCTCAAAGTGAAGCTTTTTATTTTTTGATAGGAAGCTGGAAAAACTTTTTTTTTCAACTTGAATTGACTTTTATAATTCTCTTGAAGTACTATGAAAATTTTGAATTCAATTTAACGTGTACTTATAATAAAAATACAGATTTAGAAAAATGTTTAGATTTTTTTTAAAGTTATTTACAAAATAGTTTTTTAAATAAATGATTTGACCATTTTTAGAAAGAAAATAATTTTTAACACTTGTTGTTTTTGTTTTTTAAATAAATACTGTTATATAAAATGTCCTAAAACTTTTCTTCAGAAATAATTATTATTGTGTTATAATGCTTTCATTGTCGCATTGTAATAATTACTCATAAAACCATTGAATTAATGGTGATAAAACAGACATATAATATCCAATTTATTCACAAAATATATCATGTAAAAAAGTTTATACATGATTAATTAACTTGTACTAAAAACTTTGTTCTCGACTATCAACGATCCTAATGCCCCATACATTACATGATTGATATTCAGTGTAAACAAACGTTTTTATTCCTAGAACTTTCTGCATTTTTAGCTGACCTATCCTACTTTTAAAATACATAAAAACGTTGTTTCATGTGTATCTGGAGTTTATAATCACAAAACATGCACGAAAAATCAATTAAGTAAATTTTGCTATCGATAAAAAAATATTCAACTTTACGTTTGTACAAATTTTATTGTTGTTGTTGAATAAATCAATAAAAATATTGAAAAACTGTTAACGAATGTACTTCAGAAGAATGAAAATACTTTGGAAATTGAAATTTTCCATTAGGAAGCATTGAAATCGAGACAATGTGCATTCGACGAAAATTATTTGCGAGATACATAAAAATTTGATAAAATTTACCCACGAATGAAGTAAAACTTTCAGCTTGAATTAAAAATTTATGTTTAAAAGTTAACGATTATTCAAACAAAATATTCAGAATGGAAATTTTTGAATCTAAAAGACAATATTTAAAATACGCTTGGATACGTGTTGACTTTGAAAGCACACAATGACAAAAATCTATTGAACCCAAAAAATTTATAAATTCATTGGCTGGGAATTATTCTTTTATTCTGAATTAAATCATCTCGTCAATTTTATTTATCACCATTTATTTTAAATAAATTCTACTTTTGATAAATCATATTCAATTGTTTAAAAAGAGTTCGTGAAATACTCTTATGAATTCTATGAACAAAATATGGATTAATTTAATTCGTTAAAAGAATGTAGTCAAAAAAAATTTGATAAATTCAGTGGAATAAATATTATTTAATTATTTTATGACTTTTTGAATAACACACAAACAAAATTGCTTTTTTGAAGTATTTAAGTATTTAAGTAAACATAAAAATCTGGACATTTATTCTTTTACTTACAATAATAAAAGAAGGTTTTGAAATTTAATTTAAAAATAGTGATATTTGTTGATTAAATTTTTATTACTATTTTTCTTCCCTAGGAATCATGGAATCAACTAATAAGACATTGTTTTTCTTTGTTTAAATCCTACGTGAGAAAAAAACATAATAAACTTTTATTTCCATTAATTAAAATAAAGAAATCTAGGTCAAGACAAACCCCTGGGGTACAATAGTCAGGGTAAATGTCTTGAAAAACTACAAAAATGTCATTTTTATTTTATTCATCTAGCCGTCGAGTAATGAATTTTTTTATTTTTAAAACTAATGATGTTAATGATGGAAAGAAAATTCTTTAATTAATAAAAATACTTCTGAAAGAAGGCCATCTTTTACTGTCATTTTTCATTCATTTATTTCTTATTAAAATTCACTTCATTTATCTCAGTATTATTAGTGTTTTTATGTAAAAGAAAAATATCTTCAAAACTGAGTCACACTTCTGCAATAATTACGAGTAATTACAAAAATCGTAATTAAATTTTTTAACCTCAAAACATGTAACTAGCCCACTTTACATAAAATGACATGATAATAAAGTTAAATGAGAAATTTTTTTATTTACATACCATCCAAAAAAATCCCAGGCTGATTAATTTGAAAATATTAAAATATTAACTCCCTTTAAACATATTTATCTCAACTCTCTTATTAATTTCCCCTCGATTCACAACAAGTATGAAAAAAATTCTTTTAATTTAACAATCAAAATCACTTGAAAATAACTAATTAAATAAAGCCACTTTATCCTAATTAACAGAAATAGTTCTCTCATGTCTTGTTAAGTGATAGATAAAGACTTAATTTATGGTCAATACTTAGCTTTATCAGGAGGAAATCTGATATAAGGCCAATTAAAAAAGCGATATCGCACATACATACATTGATGCACACCATCCATACATCCTATCCTGATGCACGTTTCCTTTGCTAACTCGAGTATCCTGTATCAGCTTTTTCACTTGGCTGTAACAGTATAATATCCATCGCTAAATTTCGTTGTCGTAATAAATTGATCTAGTATTTTAGCAGGTGATGTCAGTCTTCATTTAGCAATTCAACCCTAGAGCGAAGGCTTTAATTTGATTGACTAGTTAATTGGAGTATAAGCTCGCACAGAGTGTACATGTGTGGAGCATGAGTTGCATGAATTGCCTTGTACATTTGAATGCTACTGACTGCAACCACTTGATGAAATTCATCTCATCAACGAACGTACGTTCGGAGGTAATTCTTTTCACAGTCTGGACATTGTATGATACTCTTGGAAAGCTTCGAGCAGTTTCAGGTGAACTGAAACGATGGTTCATTTAATTATTGGAAAGCTGATCGGTTTTGAACGAGTGGTGCCTAGGTAGTAAAGGAGAAAAGCCTTGATGCGCTTATTGAAGCTACTTGAATCTAGTGTAGAGACTTTACTTTTGTGTTTTATACTGGGAAAAAGGGACTAAGTCTGTTTCACTGAGCAGAATGTCGTATCATTGAACGCGCGGCCAGCTTCTTTTCGAGATAAGACGAAGCGACGCTTGACGGCTCGCTCACCCGAATTATGTACTATCTTTTACCTACTCTCATCCAATGTTTCCTCCGTCATGTTCTCTAGGGCTTTAGAATACATCAGTTTTCTCTCCTTTCTTACAACCTCCTAAAATAGACCAATGCCTCGAGCTTCCACTGTCCTGCACTTTCTTATAATAGTAAATGCACCAACTACTTTTACCTCGATTGTTTCTCTCTGCCTTTTCGCGACAAACATATTTTTCCATTTTCCTCCTCAACGGACTTTATTTTCTGCTACGTATATATATATTTTTTTTTTTTTTTTCGTTTACTATACTATAATGTACATTGTGCATTTTTCATATATATTTCTGTACGATTTTGCCTTTTGTTTTTATCAATTCTCTATTCTTGTTATGAATAAGCAGTGCTTATAGAATTTTTATCCTGTTACTTAGTCTCCAATGCTTTGCTTTTCTTAAAGTTACCATTTTCCAGTTTTTTCAATTATTTCTGTTGAAAGTAATTTTTTATTTAATAATATTTATGGATAATGTTTTGATTTTTGTACGTCAAGTTAATGAGATATTGTAAGAATTAAATAAGGACATTAATTTTTTTATGATGCTAATTAAAATAATGATGAGAACGTGGTTGGTAGGGAGGAGAATTTACTCGTTTGATTTTTTTTTTTTTTTTTAGATCAAAACATATCTTAAATATTTCTTTTTTTCTTTACTAGTTGAGTTCTTCTTATATAGAAAATTATATAAATGAGTCTTTTTTTATTTTCTCGAACTTTCAGACTGGACTGTTTGGAGAAGATCTAGGATTAAGCTCTGACTCTGGATCATACTTTTTTCATATTTTTTAACCTCTGCGTGCAAATATTAGCTTTGCATAATTACTTAACGAGTCTTTTTAGATGTAAAAATGCTAGAAAAAACTACAAAATAATATAAATCATATTTTTATGCATCGAATGTTGTCTAGTACTCTTAAATATTACTAGTTAAAAATTTTCAAACGTAAACAAAAATGATATTACATTTATTTTTATTTAAAAGAATAAAAAATCTCTACGTTTGTGAATAATCTAAAGACTCGAATATCCTTCTGCTTTTAAAAAAAAGTTGTTCTTTTTTTTAAATATTTTTATGTCGTTAAAAAAAATAGTTTTATTTCGGAAATTTGTTCTGAATGCACACTAAACTATTGTTTGTCACCTGACCTCCTTAACGAAACAAAAACGAACATTCAAGTAGAGAATATATAGGTGTAAATCGAATAATATTGGCCGAGTATTTCCGATTTAAATTTATTCTGCGTACAATCCTGCAGCACACTATACGTACACCAGATGTAGTTTCAGTATTAAAGTTGAATAAGTAGAAATATACATATATTCTATTGAATTTTCCAGGGGGGTGTATTCAATTGTAGACTATACGCACTCAGCCGAGTTGTCGTAGAGAGTGGAACAAAAAGATTTTGCATAAAGTTACAAAATTTCCCTTGTCAGTTATTTTAACAAAAAAAAAAAACTATTTATTCTATAAGGTGACTTGTCCGGATGTAGAGTATTTTTTTTTATTGATTTTTCGAAAAACTTTTTATGTAATAAAGAGTTGGACTTACGTACTATGGTACGTCAATTTTTGAAGGTTTGTTGTACCCGATGTTTTCTTAAGAAGAATTTACGCGTCAGTTATGTCAATAGTTGCTGAAATATTGTGTCATTTTTGCCCTTAGTATTTCATAGAAGAAGTAGAGGGTTGTTAGTGCGGCATGTCTGGGCTTTAAAAATGAAATAGGGGGACTTAAAAAAGATGGAGAACAGCAGAAAAATTGAGCTGTGATATTACTACATGACTGAACGTATATTAGCGCATAATAAACAATAATAAAACAGGATTACAATCAAAACTAACTATTAATATTGTGATAAACAACAACGTTATTTTTTAGATCAGAGAATATTGAAGCATCGTTGCCATGTCATACATAAATATTTTAATAAAAAACGAAGAACAATAACTTTCATATTAAATATCAAAATAACATTTTTTATACACAATAAATTGAAGGATAATCGAAAAAGGGCATGCAAAGGATAACTCCGCTCAAATTAATTTACTGAATACGTTCTTACAAATTTTTTCTAAAAGCTTATTAAATTTTTAAATGTTCATCAGTCGATTGTTATCAACAATTAATTTTACGTCAAATAAAAAAATTATTTTTAGCTTCATGTTCACAATAAAAGATTTAGTCTTTGATAACAATCAAAATATACGCTGGAAAAAATTCATTATTATAAAAAATATTCGCTGCCAAAATTGTACAATTTTATTGGTTTAGTTTCTACACAATACTAAAAGAAACAATATTTCAAATATCTGCGAAAACTATTTCTCCAAAGCAACTATTTCAAATATCGTCAATCAACTATCTAGATAATCTCTACAGCCATCTAATAAGAAAGTTTATCTAAGAGGTACGGTATTGTTTTTACAGCTATAAATTTTTTTCAACATATTGTATATCTAAAATGTATTAAAATAACATATCTTAAGTGTATTTAATGTTCAATTGGTATACACAAACTGTGGAGCCTTGTAGCCTTTTTATACACACTTCAGAATGTGTTAGAATCCATAGTTTATTTACGGGGTTCAATATTGAACATGTTTGAATGTGTTTACCGTAGCACACTTCGATTTGCAGTGTACATGTTATTCTCCAGCGCAATAAATGACATTCAATTTCAAATATTTTAGTGGGAATGAAAATTTTATGAAAACTGAATCGCTTTGTCGTAAAATAAGTTTTACTCAAAGAGCCTTTTCATTTTCTGTTGTTTAACAATTCAATAATGAACAATAGTTGTAAACAAAATAATGGTTTTATCAAATTTTCATTTATTCAAAGAAACTTTCAAGCGTAAAAATTGTGTGATCCATTTTTTAAATAACTTATCATACACAAAGAATGTTTATTTTCATTGGAAAAAAATTACTTGAATATTTTACAACTGGAATACAGTCTCTTAGAATCGTACACCCTGGTCTTTTGAAAGATATAATAATTGATACTTTAAAACGTGTTGCAGAATCACTTGCTGCTGAGCTCCTTGTATTTTCCAGTGTTGTAAACGTATGCTCGATACTTATAGTTTTGTTTGAATAACTTGCTCCGACCACTATTCCATTTGTGGAATTCTACATATCGATCGATACATATAGTATTTATGCATCATATAACATGAAGAATAATGGATTTAATTTATCAGATAGCTTAGAAAAATATCTACAAAAAATCTTCATTAACAAAAAAAATTAAAGCAAACCTTTTCGTGTTGAAAAAAAATTGAATTTATTTATTTTATTTTAAATAAAGTTGGAGTACGGATTCTATGGTGTAGAATGAAAGTATGTGTTGAATGAGGTCATATGTAATGCAATTGTAAGACATCTTGAATTAGATAAGAAAAATGGAAGAAAGTGAGAGACAACTTCTGACAATGTAAGTGAAATGAGAAGTCAACTAGCTCAGAAGCATTAGAAAAAGTGAATTAAAAAGATAAATGTACTTTGTACAATGAAATTAATTGATGAAAATATTTAAAAGTTTCATTAAATGATGATTAAATTAATAAACTTTAAAAGTGTGATAAAAATATTTTTAATATCAGATAAATGATAAAGAAATAATTATCAAGAACATTGAGGGCAATAATTCAGTTTTAATGAATTCAGGGTAAAATATTTATCAAAAGAACAACTTCTAGTCTATTATGTTCCATGAGAAAAAAATATAATTAAATTAATTACTACCCCGAAGTTAAATGAAACTATCGAGTTTTCTCAGTTATGAATAACATTTAAATGTCTGTCAGGATGTCATAAATACTCCACGTCTTCACTTTCTAAAGGCGAACAAAAGCTCTATTACAAAGCAAATGGAGTGAAGTTCTTGGCTGATGAATACAATAGTATTTACGCACATATTCTATATTAATGTAACTCGCGTAGCATAAACTCGAATAAAATAAAATAAAAAAAATATCGCAGCTTTAATTTCATTACTCAATAACTCACTTTTTAATTGAAAATAAATGTTTCCGGGAATAATATTTTTCATAGCAGGAACGCAATGGTCTGAAACAGCAGCCATTGGTATTTATGATGAAGTTATTTAAGTGAAATTTATATGATACGCAGCGACACATAAGATATCAATCAGAGCAGTTCCGTTTCACGTTCCATCCCAGGTCAACCGTACGTTTTTCCCGCCTGCGGTAAGTTCACTCTGATATCTCACCATTTCCGCGTTCTTCTTTACTTCTCTTCCTCTCTTTCTCTCTTTACCCTTTTTATTTATCGCTTCATGCAACCTAACTTCTTACAGTTCTTACTCGTTCCTTCCGGCCCCACGTGCGTGCCGACACGCTTGCTTCCCATTACCTTTACTGTATTATTCTTTCAAGCATTTCAATGATCTCCAACTTATGTTACTATATAACGGGATACAAAACAATAATATTCGCAAGTGTAGGTGGGTATTATTATCAACACATAAAGTTTATTTTTTTAAGCCTAAAATAACGTTGTTGAATCACATTGCGTGCTAGTGCTGAGGAAATCGGGTTACTTTGTTGCTTTGAGGTGGTATTATGTAATGAATATTCTATTGCCAAGCTTTTTTTGATGATAGAATAATAGAATAACAATGATGGTAATTTAATCTAAAATACAACTATTCATTTTATTTAGAAATTCAATTTTATCATTATAAGAGACAAAATATATATTTATTAATAAATAAAGATAAAATTTTTAGAACAAAATTTAAATTAAATGTTGAATACATTAATGAATGATAGGTGTATACAGGGTGATCCAAAATTATTATCACAAGGAAAACATGTAGAAACGAGAGAGAATTTGGAACAGATTGGCGTTCACAAATTTTGTAAATTCACAAAAAATAGAGGAGTTATTAAATAATATAAACGACCAATCAGATAACGGAGATAACAAGACAGAGTTAGCCAGAGAGGGGAGACTTTATCGATGAAAAATGAATTACCGTGTATAAGATTGCAAAGTGACTAATATCACTCGGCAACAATTCCAGTTGATTTCTTAACCATAACAATAGGTAAATATTGAAGTGAGACAACTTCACATGTACAAGCTGTTATCTTTGTCTATTGAGCGCCAATAGACCGCACACGTAAAATGATACTTAGAATTAAAAAGAATTTTTTTTTGATTAAATTTACGTAGTTTGATTGTATATTAAGGATCTTAAGATAATTAATGAGATCTTTAACAATCGTCAGTAGGTGTATTCAATTATGAAACAATACCGTCACAATTTTAATCAAATATTTCTAGAGCCAATCTGTGGATACGGATACAAAATTTGCAAACGCCAATCTGTTCCAAATTCTCTCTAGTTTCTACATGTTTTCCTTGTGATAATAATTTTAGATCACCCTGTATAATTGAATTATTCATTTAATATTAGTAGAATGCAGCATTGTATTTAATTGAAATTGAAACAAATTATTTGAATATACAGTTTATTAAATTGTTGAATAATTAATGATGAATTAATTGACGCTTAGGATAATATTAAATGTGAGTAAAAAAAAAGAGCTTTAGAGGAAGCTTGAAAAAAATGGTTAAAGAAAATGACATTTTACATGAAACATTTTCTTATGGAAATTAATTTTATTCACTCTTCAAAGCATCCCTTTTACTTTCTAGAGTTTCTTGCAGACGTTAATGTACCAGTGATAATAAACATTATTTACTGACAATTACACCAGGAGATTGATAATTTTGTCGATAATTTGCTTTTATTTAATCGATAATTAGCTATTAATCCAGCAAAAAGAGCTTTTGTTCATTAAAATTCCAAGATAATTGCAGAAAAAATTGATTTAAAAAGGGGGAAAAAATGTGCTGTATTGTGAATTTTTTTATCAAAAGAGAAGCATGAAGATTAGGATTGAAACGCGTTAATATCGGGAAATTAATCGGGTCGCATAACTACATATCATGCAATTAATTAAGTTTTGAACACACATTTAATTATAAATATTACCAAACTATGTAGTTAGTTACATGTGTTCATTTCTCTCATGAATATTTAATAATTGTCATTATTCTTGTAAACCAGTCCCCTGAGGTTAATGACACTCCAAGAAAAATTGATTAATTGCCAACAGTTCAAAGACAATCTTGAACAGAAATCCTTCAATCCCCTGACGATTGTGACTATTACTCGTGAATCATTTTTCACAAATGTCTTTATAGCTTCTACTTTTCTCACATTTTAAAATTTATTTTAAATTCCTAGAAAAATTTTACTGCTTTTCCAACTTCAATTGTTGTTAATTAATTCATAATTTTCTATCTTCGTTATTTTTTGGGTCCAGAGTTTACAATCGAAAGCTTAAAAAAAACTTTGAAGCTAGATATTAAACAATTACTGTAATTAGTAATATCACTTAGACATTATTATGATTTTATGTATCATTGAACATAGTTTCAAATGGATAACATCCGTTCTTTAAATAGCCCATCAATTAATAGAATCATCGATTAATCAATAGAGGAAGCTCTGGATAATTTTCCACATTTTATATTCAACTGTGAACATTATCATTTACCAGGCTGATAATTTTTCAAAAATTGAGGAATAATTGAATAAATCAATAAAGTAATCATTCAAATGATTTACTTTTTGCCCAGACATTTTTGAGATAGCTATTTCTCTTGGAATTGCGGTGATAGAATATGATGAACCATAATTCACAAGCAAAACATGTATAATTTATGTGATTGTGTACATAATTACCTTACAATGGCATTTAAATTTACTTTGGAGACAATTGTATTGAATCATTTTTCGGTTTAATTGGCTTTTGATTTCCGGTTTATTTCATTGCTTCAGACATTCAGCTGTGTATCGAATTGAATAGACGATCGAGAGGGGGGGGGGGGGGATTGAAAAAATTGAATAAAAAGTTAAAAATAATAAAAGAGAACAAGATAATAATAAAAATTGCGAGGCGGTTGTATATAACTTATACACGTTGCGCTTTTCGACCTGTTAATGTTCGACGGCCACGCTCGAAGGGGATTTAATTGGCACGCGCGAAATTGCCGAGTGTCCAGAGCGAAATTTTTTTTATTGCTACCTGCTCTGTACATCGACAAAATAAATCACAGTTTTTTCCATCCACGTGCGGTTGCAATCAATTTGAACGTGGACGCTGTTCAGACTAAAAGGGGTAGTAAGTCGATGGAAAAAGTATCAAGGATCACTCCTCTGTTGTTTCGGTCTTTTGTATTCTGGCATTGAGAAAGGATTCTATAACAATTAGTTGAGTTTGTTAATTGTAAATGAATGAAATGTGTCTTTCTGAAGGAAAAATGTTGGAAAATAAGCAATGGTATTTTTTTTTATGTGCAAAAATAGAAAACATCAATAGTGAATGTTTTATTTTTGATAAAACAATTTGAACAAATTAAAATAAAAATATTTTTTAATGTCAGAATTTATTATTAGAGTTGTCACAATAAAGAGCATGCAGTATACATTCACAAATTCCTCTGAATTAACAAATTGAATCATTTAATAAACAATAATTATTATTATTTAAATAATGATAATTAAACTTGATTATGACTTATTTCGTATTGAAATGAAATATGTGAAATGATACAAAAATGTACGTCAATATTGTTTTATTCATTTTTATTAATCGTAGTATTTGTGAAGAATTCGTTTTACAACATGAACAAAGTTATTAGTTTTTTAATTTAAATTTATTGCCAAATAATTCGAATGTCAGTGAACAAATTGAAAAATTTCTTTCTAATTGATATTCAAACATATTGACAACCTGTCTAAAATTAATTTTTCAACTTGTAATATCAAATCTGTAAATTCAATATTAAATATTCAACATTTCATTTTTATCATTAATAAAACTACTAAAAATAATAATATACCCAGTTAATACTTGTAGTTGATTTATTTTACAATAGTAATTGCATGAAAAGAAATAAATACCGTCAGATAAATGGAATTTTAATACTATTAAAATGTAATATAAATATTTCCAGATATAAAACTGTTAACCTCCCGTATATTTACATGAATTCTTTCTTGTCTTTATAAACAAATTTCTCGTTCATTTCATCCTCATTAAAAGAATGTCCTTCTAACGACAATAATAAAAATCTATTAATGTAATAATTAAACTGGACTCCTAATTATTTTTTCTAACACAAATTTAGTTTCAATACATATTAATAATTATTTATAATGTATTAACATTCAATAAATTCTATTTTAAATTCAAAACCAACCACATTTATCACTTGTCAGCAGATTTGTCTTTCATTTTATATTTTACATGATACGCTTTCAGTTAATATAGAGCTGATATCACTGCTTTAATCTTATTCTTTTCATTCTTCTTTCCTTGAATTTAACATCCGCTAGATATTGACGTAAGCATATACGGATTCGTAGGGGATAGAGAAGTTGCGAATCATAAAATGAAGGGTAGGATTATAGGAACGATGCTCATATAGTCGCCAGGTCATGCGTCTGGTTAGTTATAATGCAACAGCACACTGATATTAAGAGTTGACGGTGTGCGACGGTTTCCTCTGTATACCAAAAGCACGTCCACGAAGAGTGGAGTTCATGTCTTAGCGGGGTTAATGCTGCCTACGTATGCAAGAGAGCATCCAGCTTCTCAACGAACTAACGAAATAATGAAGTGTAAACGGCACACGAGCAAAAAATGACTCTTTTACAAGCCAACACTTCTTCTAACCACTTTATTATTCTCGATATACATTCACTTCGTACACGTTTTCACTCACTATCATAATTCAATATTACAATATTAAAATGTCGCTCGATTTCTCGCTCGTAAATTTTTCGCTATTTTTATGTATACATTTTATCAATTATTCTCAACATCCATGCTATCATCGCTGCATATCATTATCATATTTATCATTTTTCATGCTTTTTCTATAAAGTAATAAAGAAATTAAGTTTCGCTGAGAATTTTAAAATTGCATTATTATTCAATTTGCAAATCTTAAAGTGAATAAAAATACTTTTCTATATTTTTTTTTATTAAGTGACATTTAAAAGTGTGAAACATACTTAAATTATTTGTTAAAGAAGAGGAACATTTTTCTTAGTGAGATTTTATTGAGCGGGTAGTACTATAAAAGGATTATTAACATAGCACAATGCGAGTTGAATCTTTTTAAACAGTGAGAAAATGGCCCAATTTATCTTTTTCGCAACATTTGATGTGAATTCCTAATAATCTATGTAATAAAAAAGATTTTATTCTCTTTGAAAATAAAATAGTTAACACACACTTTTATGCCTGGAGAAGATTAAATTGATTAATTAATAGAATGAATCAAGTAAAGAGATAACTTAATTAGTTAATTTATAATTCTTATGAATAATTGAAAAATAATAGACATCCTAAGTATTAATAACATTCATAATATTTCATTAAATAGAGTATTACTTTGAACATAAATCTTAAATGTTTCTTGAAAGACAGAAACTTTACTATTCGAGATATCCTTGAAAAGAAGAATTGTAAAGAGTGAGTTGAACGTTATCTTTATTCTTTCCTTAACTTAAAAATGAATTACAGTTAAGCTATTTTCTACGCTTTGTTGAACAGAGTTATATGCATATTAATAATAATAAATATATATATGGTTCTTTTAACAACAAATTATAGATCTCTAATAAATACGTCGTTAAAAAAGTCAATTTTAAATCATTCCTTTCAAGAAGATACTTCTCAGCCATTACTTAAAGATAATTCTTTTTATTAATAAAATATATATATATACTTTTTCAACAACTAGGATAGACATTATTTCTTTTGAAATATCATCAGATGGATTGAAATAAAATAATTATCCTGCAATAAACGAAAACCTGATAACGCAATAAAAAATTTCACTATCCTTTTTACAACCCAATTAAGATCTTAATTCATCCCTGAAAAATTCACTCCAGTTAAAATTTTCACTTAATTCTATCTCTGTGTCACCTTGGGAAGCCACCCAAGTTTCACCTTCGTCTGAAAGTGATAATGAAAATCGTAGGAAAATAGCATTAGACACTTGATTCAATTAAATGAATTCACTTGAAATAAAACAGAGCAAAGGTAGACCATTTACATTATACTTGCGGTTTTAGCCTAGAGACGTTACATTTGTGTGTGAAAACAGTGTGAGAGAAATAATAGTTTGAGAGAGTAAGTAGATGAGAGAGAACGAGAAAGGGAGAAGGAAGGAGAGAAATGCCATTGCCGGTTGTTCGGCCACTGCACGAAGAAACGCTTATTGCTTCGTAAAGTGACGATAAATAATGTGTACGCTGTGGGAACGGTACAGTGGTGGGCATATCTCTCGTAGAAGAAAAGAGAATATACATCTTCCACATGGTTTAATTGTAAAGAAAAGAACAAATGCAACAGTAGTGAAAAAAGCACGCATCGTTGCGTTTTTATTTTTAACTTAAATACATTTATTTATTTTATCCATGTATATAGTACTCTTTTGCATCACTATCACATTGTGGTTGTAAATTGAATTCGTATACTTGAGAATTAAAATAACGGATGCATTGGATTGAATATTTTGTCACAAGAGAATTTCTCCTAAATAAAAACATGGTAAATTTTTCGAAGTATTTTTCCACAGGACCCTTGAGGCACACTCCTATTTTACCAAAAGCACCTGAAACCGACAACTGAGATCGTACCACGTATAGAACTGCCGCGAAAAACGATTTCACAGCAGCAGCACCACCACCACGTGTATGTGTGAGTAGTGTGGTAATAGAAATTGCGGCAGGATGGATTCAACCGCGAGATACTTGAATTCGTTAACCGATAAATGCTATCATCCACCTATCTCTTTTTTTTTATTATATATATCTCGTTATATATATATATATATATACATATATATCTACCTTTATATAGAAGATGCTTTATTTTATTTTTAGTCAATTATATTTTAAGAGAAAATCTTCGCACTCGACTTTATAGTGGATTTTATTGATACAAGTGGAAGTTTATTATGTTTTAGTTCTCTTTATTCGATCGTCATCTTCATTTTTTTATTCTAAATACAAATTGATTGAAAAAAAGGTCAATCATAGAGACAGGTTGAAGTGTTAAAAGGAAGAAAAAATAGCTAAAAGATCGTTTTAGTGCAATTTATTTACGAGCATCGTGCAAAATGTGATACTATTTAGATAACTATTTTTATTGCTGTTGTAAAAAGATTAATGACAAAATATAAACTTACGACAATTAATAACACCGGGTATATATATATATCTTTTTTAAAACGTTTTTAAACTTTTGATGGGCCATTTAATGCTTCGAAAACATTCACTTGTGATTTTAATCTAAAAATGAAATTTAAATGTTTAAGTGAATTATTTTTTTGTGAATTATACATGTAATTAAGGTTCAATTTTTTTGTTTAAGTTGATTAATATTTTTTAATTTTTATTTCTGGCTGGATTACGTATAGACATTTATAATAAGTAATGGAGTAATGTACCTACAAAACTTTTTCCATTTTTTTCCGATATTTTATTTACGCCTCAAGCGTTTGAAGAGTCAGGGTAAAAAATTATAAATTGGAGTTTAAATTTGAAACGTTTTGCCAATATTATTGATGTTGGCTTATAAATAAATTTAAAAGTGTTATTAATAGTTATTGACAAATAAAATGTATTCAAAATTGTAATTTTATTTTTTAGTGTATTGTCATTGATGACGCTGTGAATGAATATTTCTAACAATTGTTTTTCATTTTTTGACAATAATTTTTATTAGGATTTATTGTCAATTTTTTTTTAAAAAAAAAACACTACGTTATATGTTGAATAAAAATTGAAAAATTTCGAAATTGGAAACTTTATTAATAATAACAACTGAATCATTTAAAATAATGAAATAGAAATTTATGAACATTATTAATAAAAATATATTGGATTCCAAACAGAATTATTCAAACTACTTTTTAGAGTGGAAACAACCAATGATTTCTAATTAAACAAAAATTTTCACAGTTAAATATTTTATCCAAAACTCTAAATAAAAATGTGTTGAACTTTAATGCATACATTCAACACTTTTTAATAAAAGTTTAGTTTAAATAAATCCTCTACTGTATCTATTTAGATTAAAAGAAAAATCATGTTCATTAAAATTAATTGTTTTTCAGTACATAAATAGTTTAAAAATCACTCACAATGATTTACTTGACCCTTAATACAGTAAAAAATGAGAAAAAAATTCATGCATCAATTTTTTCTTATTAAAACGAAAACTGCATTGAGTTAAAAAATTCAATCCAACGTTTAATGTACAAACTAACTTCTACTAACCAACAAAATTTTTATAAAAGTCAAAAAACCATAAATCGCAAGAACAATAGAACGATAAGTACATCGAAAAATTTCGTTAAATCGTTTAGCAGAAGTAGTTTTCTCACGTGCAGACTTATTAGTTGGTATTGAAGTATACGTAAGTAAGTATACTCGAATATAAAACTTTGTTAGTTTATTTTATTCTTTTTTTTTTTTTTTTAATAAATCCATGAAAAGCGTTATTAACTGGAACAACGTGATTTCTGATTGTTAGTTCAGTTTAGAGCAAAGCAAGTAAGATCTATATATATACACATGGATATTAAAGGTGTGTGTATAGGAAGTGAAGCTAAAGCAAAAGAGTATAAATCGATTGGTTGCTCAACTTTGCGAAGGAAAGTTTGTTGGATGCCATAAACGTTGGCGAAAAACGAGTAGAAGTTAGAGTGGCCGCACTATATATGTATACAACAAGCGCGGGTTGGTAACCACTTTCTCACCACGATATCTTGGAGGACAGAAAGAGTTTTGGTGTAGCTGATGTGGTTTCGAGTGTAGTCGTCTTGTTCGTTGATTGTGATTTACCACGAGTCGTGTACGAGGATATGCAGAAGAAGAAGAAGCTGAGGACGAAGAAGGGGTACGTTTGATGCTGTAATTGAGTCGTTCTCCACGCCAATATTTTCACGCTGTGAAACGAGCCAAGTTACGGTCACTCGACGAGGACATTACGGGTTTTTGTAGACCGACACGCCTTTGGAAGACGGATGTCCGGGCGTCAACTTAAAAGAACTTGCCTCTGTGTCGTGCGGAAGAGGTTGAGGAAGCAGGAGATCGCAATTACATGGCCCATGGACTTTGACAATATGACCAAATTCTCTTGTGGGCTTGGGGGTTTTTTTAAACCAGCGATTTTTTATCAGTATATCCTGATGGATCAAGGGCAGAAAAAAACATGGAGTATTATTATGCGGGGATTGGGAGAAGTGAAAGAGGATAGTGGAATATAGACTGTAGAGTGGTCGATTTCATTTGGATTTTTCAAGCTAAGTACTTGGTACAGTAGATACATAGAGTGTTGTATGTATATATATGGATTCAGGGTTCAATAGAGAGCATCTCTGTCGTCGTATGATCCTCTCTTGATGCACTAGTGATTCTATAGTATGCTTTTCGTGTGCAAATTCCACTTGGTTGTTAACCCCTCGCTGTTACTAAAGCCAGGCGAACATTTACTCAGGAACGATCAGGCAAAACGAATAATATCAAACGAGAGAAAAGCGATAGTAACGGCTTCCGCGTTAGTTTTTTATTTCTCTTTTGGACATCCAACGTACGTTGGGGAAATTTTGTATTGATTTGCAATTTGGCAAATTGATAACTGCGGCAGATGGAGTCCTATTGATTTGTACTCAAGTGCAAAGGGACAGGAATCAAAGAAATGACGAAGAAGAAAAGATGGAGGAAGAAGAAGTTGAATTTTATTTTTCACTCTGGCTTCTTTCTTGAATGAAACTCGTTTCGTTTGCCGCGATCGTCTTGCCTCGTTGGATGAATTGAGATTATGAATTTTATCGAGGAACGACGCCTTAGGGAATGAAAAATTCACAAGATTCAAACGGGTATATGCGAATACGTCCGTGGCGCCAGGGGGCTGCTTTTACGTGTTACTTTTTTTCCCATTATCGAGCTCCCGCGTTCGATCAACCGATCGCCGCTTATTTGGAATAAAGAAGAATGATAACGACCGAGAGGGAACAGGGGATAATGAAGATTCGAGACTCGACGACGACAACGACGACGACGACGTGGAAAATGCCAACGATCGTAATTCGCTGACTCTTTTCTCTTTTATAACTCCGCCTTCTCCTATCTTTTTTTATAAGAATACTATTTTTCGCTAAAATTACCAACTCGTTCACATTTTATCGTTTTTATCCACAGTGATTATACAATTTCTTTTTTTTCTCATCGATTTATCCGTGCAAAGATTTTTATCCAAACCATTAATGATTATTTAATCGATTATTATAATTTACTTTTTCGATAGCGAGTTTTATCGTTACTTTTTATTTGCATTTCGAATCATTGTGTAGGTATTGAACTTAATTTTTGTTATTCTCCGGCATTTTATAAAAATATTAATTTAATCAAAATGATTTGTATTTTTTTCCATCTTTTTAACTTTAGAAATGTAATAATAAAAAATTCCTTTAATCACTTTTATACACTGACAAATTCCATTCTCTATTACTCTCCTAAAAAAATAGTTCAAAGCTATTCTTAGGAAATATGCAAACTAGAAAATTACAATACTCCAAACTAAAATCTAATTTAAATTCTCAATTTTTTTCTCCACTCATCTCCAACTCAAGTTTTTTTTTCTTTATTATCATTATCCTAGTGTATCATTATATCGCATTTGGTAAAAAGAAGCCACATAATAATTTTTGTGGCTGTAAGTCATTTGTTATATTTTGTTATAAAGTGTGCACTATATTTTACTGTATATTAGCTGCCAGTTTATCTCTTAATTATAGTAATTTGCGTTATATAGCAGTTGAAAAATTTATTACATAAAAAAATCAATATAACTTGCAATAAAAAAAAATATTTTTATCTTCCATCGTGATATTTACTACATACATAATAAATTTCGGCCTGATTACATTTAATCTCGATTTCACTGATAGTAAAATCTCTCCACCTCTTCCTACATCTCCTCTACGTTGCAATAGCACCAAGCTATTCTCAGCGTCGTTATTTTTAGAATAAAATCTCTTAAGTACTTTTATAACACAGACAATTAATATGAAAATTTTATCATGGATTATTTTTTATTTTCCATTTCACACTTGATAAGAGAACAATGTTTTTTTTCTGCGTTTGCAATATCAATAGACAGAATAGGCAGACTTATTTTTTGCTTTTATGTAACAGTAGTGTGAAGCTATGATAAATAACGAAACGTCAACAGGGACGATTGTATCGCCAAACACTCGGGATTTGATAAAATAATTAATGAAACTCGTCTAGATGAAATCAGCAAACGAAATAAAACGTGAATGTTAGTCTCATTCATGTGGATATAGGTTCTATGAACCAGTCGCCTTTATTTAATAGTTTGCCCATACGATTCTCGCGAGATCGATAAATATCTTGGATACTTTTTCTGTTTTTTTTTTCAACTTTTACTGTGCCTATCGGTGATATAATAGTTTATGGTAAATTGAAGTGGATTACATATATACGAAGCCAAATCTAACTCGTTGCCTCATTTCTCAATGCTCGAGATGTCGGTATATTGGAAGGGAGAGAAATGATTCCAAGTGGAAGTAATGGTAATCCCCGGCAATTTTGCTTGAAAATGCGTCCAAACTCTCTTCTAAAGTAGAATGAGAGGATGAGGAGAGTAAGAGAGACATGATATTTCCCACAGGCATTCAACGATTCTGTTACCTTCTATAAGTATCAAACAGGACTCAGATGAGAGACTATGTTATGACGTTGAGTTTAACTCAATCTCTTTTTGTACTATCTCCCAGTGATAATTGTCATTCTGATACTATTAATTGTAATTCGATTTAAAGTGATAATAGAAATGATGAGTTGAAGGAAAAGGGAAAGTTGAGATGAGGATTAAAGCAAGGGCATTAGTGTTTTGACTCTAAATAGATATTGAAAATTTTTTTTTTTAGTTATAGATCAGTATTTTATTTAAATGCAATTGAATTTCTAATGTCTGATTGAAATGAGATAATTCTCCTTTTTTGAAATAATTCTTAATTAGAAAGACAAAATTTTCCACACTTAAAATATTTATTGTACTATTTATTAATTAAACTCATATTTACACTCATGTAAGTCACTGTTTTTATTTTTATGAAAATATTGTATTCAAGATTTATACTAGTAAACATTTATGACAACAATATTTTCTAGATTTGAAAAATCCTTATTTTCATCATGTACTGAGCATTGTGTTAAACATTGACGTAATTAATCCTTATAATAATAATAAAAATCATAAAGAAAAATAAATTGTACTCTTATATCATGTGAATATGACTTCGTTGAATAATTCCATATAAATTTATTGCAATCAATAATTCAATTTAATAAAAAACGACTTTAAATAAAACATATTCATCTTACTGCAATTACCTTCAGTTGAAATTAAAGAGAAATGTGTCGGAAAATATTTCAAAAGGAATTATTCTTGTAATTGATTTTTATATTGTGGAAATTTCGATATGGTTGATTCAATTGATTGAATTTTTTAGGTTGTTACACAACGAGAAGAAAAATAAGTAAATGGAATGATTTGTTAGAATGTAGTACAGTGCATTCAGGTGACATTTGTGTAATTCATAAGAGTTTTTGTATTTTTCTTAGATCGACCCACATGTTGGCATAGTCAAGTTTACCAAACTAACATGAGATTGGTTCTGATACCATCATGAGTGCATGGAGCGGTTTGTTGATTATTTATTTAGGGGTGGAGAAGGTTGTACTAGAGAAGTGTCATTTACATAAATTGGTTGGTTTACCAAATCAAGGAAAAATTATGTTCAATTAATTGTTTACATTAAATCAATTCATTAGTTTCAAAGTCTACATGAAATTTTAGAATGACAAAATTTAAATAATGAATTCGGCATAAATTAAGTTTACATGTAATATGTTTAATTCCATCTAAACGAAATTCATTAATAATTAACAAAGTCTCTTTAGAGAAGATAAACCTTCTCAACAATAGAGTACTCCGTTTCTCAAGGCAGAGATTACAAACTTTATCATTTACTTGAACTAATTAAAATTTATAATTATTTAATTCTTACAAAAATACAGCTTCCTAGAGATCACTCCAATTTTCCCATTTTCCAATTAAATGTTTTTAAATTAAAAAATTTTTGATAGAAAAATAAACATTGATTTTTTTTCATCAAATACATTTTTCTCAATAAAAATGAGAATAACTGAGGCTTGTTATTACCCAATAAAATTATTTTATTGTCAACATTGTTTGTTTAGTCTTTCAACTCTCACAAAAGATTTTATTAAAAAAATATAGTCTCTCGATTATAAATAAATTAATTAAATCATTGAAAAATATTTAACACACACAAAGTAATAATATTCATTGAAATAAAACGTTGAAAATTCTTTTTTTTTTTTTTTAGCATTTACTAAATGTTTTCTAAATAGCCTTTTTCACAGCTAATATAACCATTCGCAGCTAAATGTCGTTTAGCTACCTAAGTTAGGAGGGATGCTATTGTAACCCCATTCTAATTATCTAATAATGAAACGTATTTCTAAACCTACAATGTTGAGCAAATCTTCAACAATTACCCCTTTTATACCACTTCTAACAATAATAAGAACAATATTTCACCCCATCCCTAAGGATTCAGACAAAATTCCAATAATTACTTCATCTTTCTTCTCTTCCATGACACCAAAAAGCAAATAAAGCTTCAATCAAAAAACCAAGTCTACTATTTAAAACTGTTTGCACTTCCTTTGCCAACGTCAGAATGAGTCGCATGATTTATCACAAAAGATCTGACATTCTTTTCATTATTCAAAACAATACTTTATAATAAACAAAAACCAAGTTTTCACTTGATAAAGTTTTTATTACTGTTAACCAATTTCTTTTTTTTTTTTGGAGAATAAATGACAATAAACACATCAAAATGGATGAAAGAAGATGATGATGATGACTGTTCAGAAAGAAAAAAAGAGACTCAATCAATAGGGAAGATAAAAAAAGTTATTTGAACAAAAAATATTAATTTTCCACTATTTTTTTTCTTAAAGTATAAATTAGATTCTTTTCTCCTGTGAATGTACACAAAAATCAATAAGAGAGAATAACTTCTAGGTAAATGAAAGAATATTGAAATATTGGACAGTAATTAAATCAAAGTTTCTTGAAATTTAACTTAATATTGAAGACAGAAAAAAATTCATGAATGCGAAAGCTTTAAAAAAGATTTACAAAAATAGAAAATGTCAAGGATAATTGATAACAATTTCAAAAATTTTATTAAAATCTCAAAACTTCTTTAATCCTCTGTCGTTGTTAATAAAAAAAAGAACAAATGCGTATAATGAAGTTTGTAGTTGAAAACAAACTCAATTGCAAGAGACAACGAAATCCTTTCCGGAGCATGTAAGGACAATATTCGAGGGTGTGAATAATACAATAAAAGGCTGATGAAGATTGGTGAGAAACCACGCGGGTAATTCGCCAGGCACATTTCCCGTGAGGGTGGGAAAGAGTTAAAACAAGTGGGAGATATAGGTGGAGGAGTGATAACGCGGTAGCCAAGAGGGCGTGAATAAATCGGAAAAAGTACTTTTGGCCCGGGTTCCTGTATTTGTTGGAATTGTATATCCTGAACGTTATACGTTTGTGCAGTCTAGAAAATTTCAGTCTTATTTTTATTCTTATTCTTCTCTCCTTCTTTCGTTACGCAAGTCAAGCCAGCTAGAGGACCACCGGTGAGTATTCTCAAAAGTTTCAAGCGGACTATAACTTTGTTCGTTACCCTCTTTCCTCGACGTCAACATTATTCTTATGATATAATAAGGATCTGGGAAGAGAATAACTTTGCTGCTAGTCAACTTAGTCTTTCTACAGTTATAAAAAAGATGGAGAATTAAGCCAAGCTTGCGGAATATATAGAGTGATATATCTAGCCTCTTCCACCAACTGATTGACTCTCTCTCCAAGTTTGTTGATTTCGAAAGTGGAAAATCTTAATCGTGAGGTTGTCGTTAGGATCACCCACTTGAAATTCCGAGTAACAAACCGCCAAAGCGGAAGTCCGAGAATACAAGACAAAGGTCTTGTCGGGTCTCTTGAACTCACTTGAGATGAACTGAGATGGTTGATATTCATCCAGACTCGGATTTTTTTTCGGCTCAACACACAACACTGAATCTACTTGGGAATTAAGTCTCTCTGAATTCTTGTTTAGTTCTCTATATAATATCCAACAGCGTACACACAACAGTAGGATAATTTCATTGCTATTTCTCGAGATTGTACGTAATATACATTAAAATTCATTGCACATTTGTGATATTTCATTGCTGGCTACGGGAAACAGGAAATTTCCTTTTCGGAATACTTGATTAGCGTCTACCGAGCTAGGAAAAAAGATGATAGATAGCTAAATGATAAAAAATGAAAATTCATCAAGAATGCAGCTGTTCATGTAAGATGCTTCCACCTAACATGTAGCTTTAGTTGAGAAATAATATTATCCTCTACCATATATAAACACCAAGTTGGGACAACTTTTCGTTGTTGGTATAAATAACGCGCACGCTATAAAATGAGAGACAAAAAACATCTTAAATTACACCACAATTAAATGGGTTGTTTAATTAGTCAATTTTTCACAATGAAACCAACTCTCGTCGCGTAACAAAGAAGCCCAGTAGCTATTGGATTGCTGGTGCATTTTTTTCTCCCTCAAACTTGCTACCAACATTACTCCTTCCTGTGACACTTTAATTATGGTCTTGTATAAATCTCGCGAGGGATGCGCTTATAGTTGGGATGATAGTAAAAAAAGCTTTTTTCGTCTTCATTGCGTTGATTAATATCGCGCGTTATCCTTTAACGAAGCGATGAACAGCTAAAAGGATAACTAGTGGACAAAAGGTCGACTCTGAGATAAGAATTTAAATAGGAAAAAATATACAGAAGATTTCCTTCAAGTGTAAATGAAAATAATTTTCTGGCTTTTGATGCTGAAAACCGCAACGTTGGCTAATTACTCTCGTTAATTATATGCTATGAGGAAAATGAGAAATTCCTCTCGAAAATACGATGAAACAAGACGAGTTTCGAGTGAAAATAAATTCTTTAGTAAAAGCTTTCATCATTAAGATCGCCTGAGTTTGATTCTGAGTTTAAAAACAGCTAAAGAGTAACTTTTTGCCAATTTAAGACACTAGTGTACGTTATTTGTTTTCATTTAACATCAAGCAGTGTAAATTCCTCTCATTTCTCTCTATCAGCGCCAGTGGCTTTTCTAGAGTTTCATTGAAAAATACTATCGAGTTTTGTGTGTTAGATTCTGTAGAGCGTCGGTTGCGCGCAAAAGCCTAACTTTTACCCGATTCTCAAAAGGTTTCAAACTTCTTATACTAGTACACCAGAAAATTCCAATAGAGATGGATAAAGTCAAAACTTTCTCCATTCAGTCACCACCTTCCGTTTCTTGACTTTCAGGTGGTGCTTGGTAATTTTGCGAATCTTTCTTTCAAATTCTTTATTTATCAAAAAAAGCATCTCGATCTCGAATTAATTCCATCCTTCATTCATTGACGAGAATTTTTTTTTTTTTTGTTTTTATTGTTTCATTTATAGATTGATAAAAATATTTAATAGCATCATTTTTATATGGTGATGATGATGATTGTCATTTATCACAAGAAAAAAAGATATAAAGCACAAGCGATCAACAGCACACAGCTTACCGGTTAGGACTGCAAGAATAACAAGTAATAGATCGAGAGATAGCAAGTTCCGGCGTCTCGCCGTGCTTTTC
This sequence comes from Chelonus formosanus, assembly GCA_028641665.1. NCBI lineage: Eukaryota > Metazoa > Arthropoda > Insecta > Hymenoptera > Braconidae > Chelonus > Chelonus formosanus. Next base: position 19,629,246 of record CM054004.1, read on the forward strand.
ATGATTCTCTCTCACCGTCTCAAATCACAGGATCATAGTTTGTACGAACACACTGTCGTTCACTTGTAAGAGAAACTTGTTCTCTCGGTTGACCGACAAGCCCACACACTTCACTTCAAAGCAGTCTTTTATCCTTTCAATTAAAACTTTAAATGATGTTTAAAAAAAAATTTTTTTTTCTTTATGAATTATATACTCCGCTCCACTGGAGACAACTGCTGTCAGAGTCAATCAGGAATTTATGAGTTTTTTTCGTTCAATTATAACGAGATAAAAAGTTTCAAAAGTTGAGTAAAAGTCGTTGCGAGGTGGTGGCTTATACAAAGCATAAAGAAAAGCTTGAATTTCGCACGACGCTCCGGACACTACTGAAAGCTCTCTGTAAGCGCCAAGAGCTTGTAGTGCGTCGACTCGGACCGCGAGGGCGGTTCAGAGGGTTAACATTTGGGGGACTGACGCTGTTCTCGCTGCGCGAGAATCCATCGTCCATTTCACTATGGTGATTGATTGGCACAGGAACTTTGCGACTGATTGAATCTTTTTTGTGTTTCAATATCGATATATTTATTCTTCAAGCTGATAGTAAAAGATGTGTTATTTAATTTTATGCTTGTTGCAAAAAGAAAAAAAATGCATAAAAATATGCAATGGGTTGTACATATTGTTTCATTATGTTAAGACGACAAGACATGTATAGGTCGAGAGTAGCAAGCTTCGGTTTGCCTCGAAGCATACTGCTCTCAGGAGAGTATTTGAGAGGGTGTGAGAAGGGAAGAAACCATTTCCCAATGGGGCTTGCGAGTATGCGGCAACGGTATACGTCCAGCTGAATATAACTAAGAATCATTCACCAGCAGATCCAAACAGAACAGTTTCTCTTCATTCATTTTATCTATCAGTTGATCCACTTCATCTTGCTTACCTTATTTTTAGATATTGATTCATTCGTTTTCTTGAGTAATTATGTCGTTATTACTATCTTCTTTGGTTCATATCATTAGCAGCTAATTAATATGGATGAGGAATTTATTTTATTTTCAAGAATAGTTGAATTTTTATTTTTAAAATTTATAAGTTGGTGGAGATCTTTAATTAAGTTGCTTTTTTATAGATAATCAATAAATATGGTTATTTATAAGTATTAATATTTTTATAGTTAAATCATATTTACATATAGGAGAAACCTGAAATGTAATTTAATTGATTTGTTGATATTATTAAATGGTAGCATGATGGTGTATTAATATATTTATAGGATTTAAGTGGTTTTTTTATGTTATAAAACGATTTTTTCATTTTTGGGATGCCAAAAAAATTTTAAAATCTATTTATAGTTGAAAATCTAGAATTTAAATAATTGAAACAATTAATCTACTATATATGTAAAGAAGTCTGTATTTATTTCTATCAGATTTAAACACAGCAAATAAATACTGTATGTGGTTATTTGTTCAATGGGTCAAGAATAAAAATCGGCTTTTGCAATTAAAGTGTAGTTTCCAAATATATATTCGTTTAATAACATTTAATAAATACCAACTTTTTATCTGATGATCCTAAAAAACTATCTGCACTAAATCTATTAACATTTATTGTTATCAAAGCTGTAGTTATGTAAATTTTTTTTGTAGATAAAAGTATCATGTTAGATCTCACTAGAGTAATTATTCTCATGTGTATTTTCGACAGACTTTGTTGTATTTTTAGAAATATTACACTTTTCTGTGTATCTCTTTTTTCTTTTTTTTTTTTTTTTAATCCTTTAGTATCAATAAAATATTTTTTTTTCATTTATAGACTCTAGATAAAATAATTTTTTTATATTTTATTTTGAAATACTAGTAAAATGATACAAACCTGAAAGCTGTACATTTATTTAGTTGACAAAAGCTGTCCTTAAAATTAAAATTAAACCGTGCATACATAAAGGAAAAAGTTTAAATTTATTTTCCATGCTCAAGGAATTTTCATCATCTTAATAATGAGTTATTACTGAAAATATTTTCTCATAGAGAATCGCACTATATATTTTGTTTGTAACAGGTGAATAAATATTCATTTATTCTAGAGAAATATCTTATAAGCTGATAGAATTATTAATAAATTAACTCATAGAAAAATACTTAAGATACAAAAAATATTGCTAATACTATGTAAAATAATATTGAACTTGTGAGTTTGGAATCAATAATTAAAAATTCATTTGATGATTAAAAAAAAATTTAATTAATAATAAATATCATCGATTGCACAAAATACACAAAACTTTATAATGAAAGTGAACAATAAAATATGAATTATTATAAAAGTTATCGAGAGAATAGTTACTTATTCATTAAGGTAAGTGATAAATCATTCAACAACAACATACAGAACTTAACATAAAGTTATTAGAAGTGATACAGATTACGACAGATTTAATTCTAATTCACTTACATTAGAAAGTAGTTGGATGTAATAAATAAAGCAAAATTGAATTTACACGAATCACAGGAATATCTGTTGGATTCAGGACAAATTAGTCGCAGTGATTGATTTAAAGAATTCTGAAGTACCTCACTCTCTCCAATTGAAACATTTGTAACAGAGTAGTGATGGTGATTGCAATTTGCCGGTGTTGGTACACCAATGGGTAGAAGTGGATTCGTATAAACTTGAATCTTCTCTTTGCTTCTCTGTCTTGCATACTGGTCGACATTTCTAGTCGCCTCACCGCGAACTTGCCAAAGATCGATTCGTTACAGGAGTCAGATTCCGATGAACGCGAAGGAGAACGGAAGTGAAACACGTGGCGTCACGCTCGACAGCCGGCAACGAAACTTTGACATCGTTAGCGGGACGCCCAGTTTCAATCACTCCGGACGCCGCGAGGGAAATTCTTGTCGTCTGTGACGCTTTCTCATTCCCTTTACTCTTATTCTCTCACCCTCTGCATTTCTGTCAACGACCAACCGTCCAATTGTCACACAAGCATTGGGCATAATACAAAACTTTGAATTGAGGGTGTGATGCTATACGATTCAATGAAAGTTTCTTGGACCGTATATGTAGTATAGAGAGCTTCAAAACTCCTGTCAGTTTCTGTGTTACATCACGCTTTCCTACCGACAAACAAAATCTTTTACCATAACTGCAACTAATGAGCATTATATATTCAGACGTGTCTATTTCACCAACAAAACATTACTCTCTTGAATTCAAACTGTTGTGTTTTCTCTATTTCATGGAGTAATTAAAATAGTCGGTGCTCAAGTGATGACTTCTGCCTCAGGTTTTTTGCGGTTTGATGAAATAAATGCTCTTGTGTACGAGATTCTCTTTTTGAGTTTTCAACAATGGATTTTAATAGTAAGCACAAGTTACTTAATATTTTATTTCGTTGTTTAACATATTTTTTCTCTGTAATTGCAGTATACAGTCTCGTTTGAGAAATTTCTTTTCTAATATAAAAATGAGAGAAATGAATAAAAGTCATTATTAAGATATTTTTTTTCAAGCTTAGTGAATTTGATTTTACTTTTGAACTCATTATTTTTGTTTAGTTTATTTTTAGGTAGAAAAAAATAGTCAAACTGAAGATGGAATGACTTTGAAAAACTGGTTTTATTTATATTATGAATGCTGGCAATAAATAATTAAATTAAATTTTCATAAGGTAGTGAATAAAAATTTTTCCACTTTAATATAAAACTTGTCTTCAGATAAATCTGTGTATTATTATGAAAGGAAAAATATCAGTTTAAATTGTTTTCGTTATTAAAATTGGTTATCTCTATTTTAGGAAGCATGCTTATATTGAAGGAATGAATTAAAGTAGCAAACAATGAATGAGTAAGTACAGTAAAAACATTTTTTAATTTCCACCAACTGTATAATGAGATTAATTGTTAAACTTAAATATTAATTTTAGTATGTATAAAAAAATATGTTTCACATATAAGAACTAAATTGAATTATATATAGCTTGTTTTGTGTGTTACAAATATTATTACTTAACTCTAGATAATAATTTGTTGCATTGTAATTATTGAGTGATATTAGTTAATTCATATACAATTGTTGCAATTACTTGACAATAATTATTAAACATTGATCAAATAAAATTCGAGTTAATAATTTCTTTGACTTATCATTATTCTTTTACCCCTGAGAGTAATTTTTTTATTTTGTTTTTTATACAATTTAATTATATTCGAAATATTATTTTAATACTTTTTCTTATTTTTTTTTAATAACTCTGATTTATATATCTCGACATCATCAATAACTCTGACAGTCACAAGTATAAAATTGAATAGTGGACAAAAGTCGTTTTATATATATCCCATTTTATCCCTGAGGATAATTCTGGTAAGAATAGAATCTTAAGGGTAAATGTGATGTTTCCTTGACTCAAGTACAATCATTCCTTGTGTCAGACGTGTTCTCCCCAAACGGTTGCCATTTTCGCACGGTCCACAGATGCTAGATACGTACCATGAGGATGCCAAGCTACCGCTGTCACCGCAAATCTGCAATATGAAATGAAGAGAAATTTCATTCAATTACATGAATAATTGTATGAATAATAAGACGTAGATAATTTTAATGAAATGTTCCCATGCTCTGAGAGGCAAATTTATAGTGAATATTTTTATTTCAATTATTCTTTACAACTAATTAACTAAGAATAACAATAATATAATTTTTAACCTCTCAATGGGAAGTTATTGTAATGAGTCTGATTGTGCAAACTTCCAATTCTGATATATCTTCAAGGTTTCAAGATCTCTGAAGTCGATATGGTTTTTAAGAGGATGTCTAAATAGGTCTGCATGTTTGTTATTATCATCTCGTGTTTCCCAAGAACAAATTATGATATTGACCTGAGACCAATTTCATTTAATGCATTATGTAACTTACATTTAATATGATTTTGATCAAAATTGGTCTAGCAGTTTTTTTAGCAGAATAAAAAAACAAAAAAGAGGTAAACTAGCCGATTTTCACAATTCATGAATTTTATTTTTCAAAACAATTGAGTTTTTTTCAAATTTTTCGTTACTTTCCACTGAAAAGTCAATCATGTGGACCTCCCAGATCGCACCTATACAACATTTTTTAAAATTAATCTTCAACATTTTTATTTATTGAATTTTACGAAAACATTTTTTCACGAAATTTTATTCAATTAAATAAGAATCACTTTATTTTATTTTGTCTAAGTAGTTGAAAATTTATTCACTGTTACATAAAAATTGTCACACTATTAATAAATATTTAATACGCTGTCAAACTACCCCAAATTTATGTAACGGTTACGCAAAATTTTGTTCCAAACATTATCATAAATATTTCCCTAAAAATTTCATTCATGTATAATTTGTTATTCAATATTCAGCTTCCAAGAAAAGCCTTGCTTCAATATCTTGATACAGGAAATAACGGACCATTCTCGTGCCAGATAAATCGTCGGTTAGATTAGCTTGGAACGCGGCTCGTCATCCACAAGGGTGACATTAACTGATTTCGTGGCCTGGGGAGTAATCCATGGCCAATTATGGACCCAGCTTGGAGATTGTGCGCGTGTCTCAGACGGCCGTAATTGACTGGGTGCCTTCGTTGCTATGACCATCGACTAATACTGCTACAAAAGACAGTTTTTCTTTTGCCTGATTCTCGGTCCCTTGCTGCTAGATATGGAGCTCTGATTAAAATTATTTTAATCTGCATTCTTCGAATAAGAAAGAAAATAAAAAAAGAGAAAAGGGGAACAAAAAATGCCGGTTGTCGAGGGAAAGATAACTATTAGTTGCAAGAATGTTCGGAAAGGAATAATATTGGACAAGTGTCTAGACAAGCTGTCACAAATACCCTCACGTTGACGATATTTCCCATTGTCTATAACCCCAAAGGCAGTATTAGCGTCAAAGATACGTACTTTTGTAGACCAGCTGCCTATATAAGAACGTATATTGCGAGGGTGAAGAACGGCCAGTGATCTGTTCTACTTGCTAAAGTGGCGTACAAAATAAGCTCCCTCGTACTACACCATGCTACACGACAACCGCAGTTTTACTACTGAAAAAATTTGTGGGGTGGTGTGTCTTGGAATGTGAACCGTAAAGGAATTTTCGCCTCACTCGTGACGAAAGGTCGAGATGTATAGATAGCTAGGAGGGTAAAAAAAAAATAAAAATGGATGAAACACAAAATTCCACAGATTATTGAAGTTGGTCTGCTAGCTGTTATGTGAAAAACAACTATTGAACAATGGGTAACTAATCCATCTATAAAAATAAAACTTTTTACAATGTGCCCAACACATACTAAACATTACACTTATATTGTAACGGATTTTTTACCATTGCTTTTTTAGCATTTTTATACCGCTTTTGAGTTAACTCAATCAATAAATGCTTTGTATTGATCAAGTTTTAGATGCAATGAATTTCACTGGGTTGAATAAAACAAAAATGGAATTAGGAAAATTCTTATAGGATGTATATTGAGAAGTAATATGTTGTAATTTTACGAGAATAGTTTATTTATGGGAGAAAGAAGGATAGTTTCTTAGAATGAGAAAAATGGAACACGGACGTTTATCAAAAATTTACTTTAAAAAATGATTGGTAGAGAAATTTTAAAGTGGATATGAATAATACTATTTATCGAGAAATTATGAATAAAAGGACTACTTCTGATAAAGCTTTTCAACTTGAATAGAATTTTACTTCGGATAATTTAAAAAAAAAACTGAAGTTAAGTGCGTTTAAGAAAGTTGATTTTTCTACTTTCGATTGAAGATTTACTTTAGAAAGCTACTTTGGAAGTAAAATTATTTATTTCAATAATAATCGAGAACATCTACACAAATTTGAAAACTTTTACTCCAGTAAATACTTTAATTGAAAACTGTTCTCTGTTTATTATAACAATTTTTTCTTAAAAATACTTCTATTCTGACTTTTATAATTTTTTCATTTCTCAATGAAAAATAATCAGTGAAAAAAAAAAAAAAATCAGTCAAGTAATATTTTGTATTGTAAGCAATTTGTTTTTAGTTTATATTGTTAATTTTGATGAAAAACTTTTTTTTAATAAATTATTATTCATTGTAAACATTTACTGGTAAATGGTTTCAATTTTAGTTAATTAATTTCAATATAATACTGAAGATAGATTTTCACTAATTTTCATCTGACAATATCAATTTCAAGTGCAGTATACTGAATTCGATATAGACTTTGATAAACTTCAAATGTATTAAAATTTATCTTCAGAAGTGTAGCTATTAATTTTACCTCATGTAGAGCTTCATATAATAATACACATAGCCATATTAATCAAAGAATATATTATTATATAATATTATATCATTATTATTATTATATTTTCTTTCTCTGTGTACATTTTCTGAGTGGAGATGATAAAAAAAAATATAAACATTCATGTTATAAATATTCTAAAGTTTTATATAAATGTTGATAGAGAAAAGAAAATTTATTTTTTGCTAACATTTTGCCATTTTTCGTTGTCAAATATTTGGAATTAGATTATTTTTATGCTAAAGTGAAACCTTCGACTCTGTGTCAACTTCAGGAGAGACAACAAAATTAAGATGGAATATTATATTATCTGATGGTATGATGAAATTTTATCTGGAAAGTTTTTTTGTCATTTTAACAAATCAAAAGGATAATGTGGCGTAAAAGCGATCAAGTGATGTTTTGGTTCATTGATAACTCCCTTGAAAGTGATCATAAAGAAAAAAATAGAAAGAAAATTTCAAAACTTAGAAGATAAAGTTTTACATAATTTAGATACTTTTGAGATCAGAAATTTATTTACTTTAATTTTTATATAAAAATGTTTGGAAATTAAAAAATAAATTGAAGCACACATTATCATTTTTATTTTTCTTGTTCGTGAAAAAATATTTTACGACAATTTGTTCTCAAGCAACTGAGTCATAAAGCTAGGAAGACGATTTTATTTCAAACTAAGATAACTCGGTGAAGAAAAATTGCAGAACATTTCTAGAAAAACGATTCCAAAGCTAAAGTATAAGCTTTTAGGTGTTATTGAAGATCAGGTTGTAATTTTTCCCCCCAAAAAAATATAAAATTGTAACTTCAATATTACACTAAAATTATTTTGCTTTATTTTCTAAAAATTCAATACACTAAGCAAAGACATTTATTTACACTGAGATGAGTGAATCAATCTTTTACATCAATAGCGAGGACGAAACGTTGTTTACATTGATAGATAAATGGCCGAGCATGTTGAAAATATCCCAAAAATATGGAAGTGAAATTAAAAATTTTTCTTTTACCCTTTTATGGGTCACAGAATAATTGTTCTTCAAATAAACAGACTCAAAAAATAGTGATATAACTTTTTTAATAAAATATCGATAAATATTTACAAAACAAAAATTTATAGTTAACATATACATCTCTTTGAAAATCGAAATAAATAATTGATTTACAAATTTCAAATATTTTTATCTCAATCAAAAAAATATTTTCCTGTGTACAAAATATTACAACAATATCTATTCCATTAATAACAAATTCTAGCAATTCAAGTTCTCGTTATTTTTGCACAAAGAAGAAAAAGCAATTCTTATTAAATATTTAAATTACGTTAACGAATGTTATTCTAGAGCTACAACAGATCTAATCTACATCAACCGGTCGTGCGTTATTAATTAAATTAAAAGTACATAATATGTACGATCAGCAGTGAAATCATGCTACTATAGATTCAAGAATATGCTCGTTAGACTACAGACATCGTTAGACAACAAACAATTGAATATTTGCATGATTCGATGAACTAGTTTGAGTAAATAATAGTAGTACATAGTGGTGGGAAGGTAGAGCAGTACAGTTTGACATGAAGTGTGATGCTATGGAGGTAGAGAGAACCTTGGACGAAATTACCGCTGGTCCGCAAACAGTGGCATCTAATGGAACACTCATTGACGACCTCGTGGCATCGTCTCGTGGCAGTCCTGGCACGAGGGAAAACGAGCGACAATGCTTACGATGATTAGACCATCGTCGTAGATGTCGAGAATCGATGTGGGTGGCCACTATGCTGTACAGACTAACAAACCCCAGAATACAAAGGAGTGAGAAGGAGAAGCTATTCTTAAGGGGAAGAATAATAGAAGGAGAGCACGCGCTAGAATGCACACTGTGATGCCAAGACGTTTTCGATACTTCACGGCTGATGAAACCTCATCTACTCCTCTTACTCAAGACCCAACATGACTATACATATACCAACGTGCTTTAGAACAACAGGCACGTTCGAACAAAGCGAGATAGTTGCTCGATCGAGAGGAAAATTAAGTCTTATCCCGTTCTATCCAGGATATACCAAACTATTTTCGATTAAACTTACCCAATATTCTTCATTATAATACATAACTTCGTTATGTTGCTATGAAATTATCGGCAGTAAAAAAAAGATGATATTTCAAAAATGATTGCAATGTTGAGAAATATTTAATTAACTTTTTTGTTCATCAAGAAAATAGGAAAGAGTGAGTGAGAGATCGATTAAAGGACCTATTGATTTTTTTTTCCTCTCAGTTGTTAAGTTAAATATTTTTTGCTTCAATCTTAAGTTATTGATAGCACAAGAATTCCCTACTTATAGGCTGTTATTGAGTTGATAAGAAAATTTAGATATCAATTTTTGCTGCATCACAGTTCATTTTAATTGTTTTGATTTGAATAAAATCCAATTTTAAATGATCAATTTTTCTTCTTACTGAATGACAAAAATACTTTTTATCAACAGATAGATAAATTGAGCAGAAAATAAATCGATCAATGCTTATGATAATAGTTTACAATGTTCAAACACATTTTTCAGTGGTAAATCGAAGTCAAAAAATTACTTATTCGATAAAATAAAGGATTTCTTTTAAAATTTTTATAAAGTTCTTTCGAAGAATTCTTTTAAAGGGTTCACTTCACTTTATCTTCAAGACTTTGAAGATCTTTTTACCTAACTTTAGTTGTAATATATTTTATAAAAGTATAATTTTATGTCACTGAATTTATGAACTATTCATAAACTTTTAAAATCCCTCATGTTTTATCAACTTCTCATCAACAACATTGACTCTATCATCATTAATTAATAATTATTTAAATTTAAAATTTCTTATATTTTTCCTTACTCAATTTTTCTGTTCATTATTACTCACATAAAAAAATTTGTCCTATTTATTTCAAACATACTTTAGCTTGGATTTCTGCTAATAACTCAAGATCTATGAGGCCTATATAGACAACGAGGATATCAATGGATTCGTAAGAACGAAATTTTTGTATTGCACGAGTTAAAATTATAATTGCAGCATAATTTATGCAAAAATTTTCGCAAAGTTCCGGTTTTACCCCATTTTAAGGGTGAAATAATGGATTTTTCAGATATTTGACCTGATTTCGCATTTCTAGGCATTGAGACGAAGAGAATGAGTCCTCGATCATCAAAATCGGACAACTTTGATTTTTCGACCCAAAAAAATGGCAAGTGGTACCCCTTTCCATTTTTTTTGGCCAAAAAATAAAAGTACTCCGATTTCGATGATCGAGGACTCATTCTCTTCGTCTTGATGTGTAGAAATGCGAAATCGAGGCACAGCTTAGGAAAATTCACTTTAAAGCCCTCAAAACGGGGTAAGACTGGATACAAATTACAAACAATCATCCCTCTGACTTTAAATCCTTGTAACTCTTGAACGGACGGTCCAATAACGTTTTTCAAGGACGTTTTTAAATTTTTGAAGTTTCTAAATAGTTCTTCAAAATAATTATTTGACTATTCGTGTAAGAGTTATAGGGGTCCAAAGTTAGAGAGTATTCGATTTTTCACCTTTACTTCAACTTTTGACCCCTATAACTCTCACACGAATAGTCAAATAATTATTTTGAAGAACTATTTAGAAACTTCAAAATCTAAGCTACAAATACATATCCATAAAAAACATTTTAAATTATTATTTCACCCTTGAAATCGCCAAAATACTTGCCAAACTCCCTATAAAAATGTGACTTTTTCTTTATTTTAGCGATTTTGAGGGGGAAATAAATTTTTCGCAATAAATCAATGTATATGCATGTTTAGCTTAGACTCTAAGGTTTCCAAAACGTCCTTGAAAAACGTTATTGGACTGTCCGTTCAAGAGTTACAAGGATTTAAAGTCAGAGGGATGAATGTTTGTAATTTGTATCCAGTCTTACCCCGTTTTGAGGGTGTTAGAATGAATTTTCCTAAATTGTGCCGCGATTTCGCATTTCTACGCATTAAGACGAAGAGAATGAGTCCTCGATCATCGAAATCGGAGTACTTTTATTTTTTGGCCAAAAAAAATGGAAAGGGGTACCACTTGCCATTTTTTTGGGTCGAAAAATCAAAGTTGTCCGATTTTGATGATCGAGGACTCATTCTCTTCGTCTCAATGCCTAGAAATGCGAAATCAGGTCAAATATCTGAAAAATCCATTATTTCACCCTTAAAATGGGGTAAAACCGGAACTTTGCGAAAATTTTTGCATAAATTATGCTGCAATTATAATTTTAACTCGTGCAATAAAAAGATCTCGTTCTTACGAATCCATTGATATCCTCGTTGTCTATATAGGCCTCATAGATCTTGAGTTATTAGCAGAAATCCAAGCTAAAGTATGTTTGAAATAAATAGGACAAATTTTTTTATACGGGTACTTATAAATATAACAATAATTTCGACAAGCTTCAAATAAAAGATTATGAAAATTGATAACAAGTAGGTTTTGTGATATAAGATTTTCTTCATTTAAATAAAAGAATAATCAATAGTAATTTCAACACATAAACAATGAAGATATTTTTTATCATCAAAATATGCAGTTTGTTCAAAAACTGTCACCCTTTTTCTGCTACTCACTCTCCCAATACTTATTTCTTCCATTCGCACGCACTTCCACACAATACTGTCACTCAGGTCATCCGGGATAAAACCCATTCATTCTATTCAGAACACTCACACCAGAGCTTAAGAAAAAAAGTCTCCATATTTATTCCAATTATTCAACAATTTCACTGGTATTGAGATAACCACAAACAAACATTACGTATCATAATAAGAGAATATTATTTTAATTCCAAGCGAGAAACATTATGTAAACGAACTATCAGAGCAATGTTATCAGGTCCAACAATTAATGAATTGACCTCTAAAATAGCTCTCACAATTATTCGTCGAAAGAAGTTATTTAAATACAGTATTAAAAGTTTGCTTTTCTTTTATTAAAGCACTTTTTGACTTGAACTCTGTCCTTCAGTATATAGTTGATAATTAACGTGATTATAGTGAGAAGAAAAAAACTCGACTGATCAGAAGATCTACAAACTGTAAAGTTTCTTAGGGGGTTAATTAAGCAAGAGAGACTTAGTTAATTTTAACAAAAGTTGGCTCTTAAACATATACTCTCCTTTCCTCCTGAAAACTATAGCCATGAAGCAGGAGCAGTATAGCATTTTTCTAAAATTGTTACGAAGGAGAAAGTTGCAGGGAGGTAGGTATAAGGGAAACGTGAAACTTTTAAGCAAGTCCGGCATTAACTTATGCGCGGTTGTGAGAGATATATCCCTTTCTCCGGTCGGGATTTACCTGGCTTCCCAACTAATGCCAAACTGCAAACTGGCAAGACAATCCTATTGCTTGATGCTATCGTAGGACACTATATATACCTTTAAATAAAACTCAACAAGCTGAGACATTAAAGCAAATAAATTGAAACATTTGTTTTACTTTTTATATCAAGTCTCATTTGATTTATAATACTATTATTTACGTCTTTATATAATAATTCAAGGACAGACAATGTCCACCGCATATTATATCGCGTTGTGAACTCTATACGTTAAGTCAATACGTGACTTGCAATTGGATTATCTCATTGTTGAGAGTGAATGGTGACAACTTTTAACTTATTTCTCTTCTTGCATCGGTTGATTCGGCCACATGTTGCCTGGCAATAATGTGTTCAACCTTTTTATGACTCTATGGACTGCACTCTGATAGAAAGATTCGTTTAATATTGATAGTTATTGAATTATTTATTTTATTTAAATAAACAATATTTTAATAAATAACAATGTTGTTTATACTGAAAGAAATTTTTAGTCACTTTAACTGGAAAGCATCAACTCTTTGCTATTTTTGGAGCCTTTTGATAGAGTGATCCATGTAATATGAAAGCCAACTGTTTATTTCTTTCTCAGTGTATCAAAATGCCATGATCAAAGGAGCAATTAGGATTAATAAGTGAAATGTTATGATTATATAATCCATGTAATAAATCTTTTTATCAATGTATGGTCAAGATATTTTGAAACAAAATGCCTTTGATGAAATAGATGATCGAATTTTTTTAACAGATACAAGTACACTTTGGAAAAATAGTAGATCAAATAACCAACTTCATAAAGAACAGTTATTACGAAATAATCGAATCAAGAGTTCATTTTGTTGCAATTATTCTAGAATTCGATGGAGAAAAATTTTGCAATTTACGTGAGATAGAATTTTTGATGAATGAATAAAAATCTAGGATAAATCGATAAATTTTTAATCCCATTGAAATATTTAACAGTTATTATCAATATTATCGATTGGTAAATAACTGAGAGAGATTATTTACCAATTAATCCATATCGAATTCGAATACACTTTGAAATGAAACAATTCGCTCGAAGTGTTTCTATTTGAAACTATTTCAAATGGAATATTTCGACTTGCTCCCAATTAATTCATACATATACAGTTAGTTTTATTTCAAAATCATTTTTACCCTTGAAATTTAATTTATAATCAAACTCAGTGGAGATACTCGTAACTACGATGGAATCCTCCGCGTGGTTGCAAGTAATTGGACAAGTTTGTACGACGAATTATTTACGCGTACCGGTTTGGAATCGATGCTATACATTACTAGTAGGACTAATTAAGAGCTACGCACATCCCGCGTAACCTGCTTTTATTGGATGAACATCCGTATTTGTCATGCTCACGGTTTATTTATTTCAATAGTGATTTAGGCTTCGATGAATGTTTATAGAGACTCGCTACTAACTGGAGAATCTACTTGGAGCTTTCAAGTTAATGTATTAGACTATTATATACATATATGAAACTATGTATACACGTGCGTTATTACCTGATATTCAAACTTAGCTATATTCATGTTTTCGACGATGGAGAGTGGTTGTATCTCAGGCCTTGCGAATTCCGCAATGTGAATTCACCGTTTGTAATTAGATGAGGTACCTCCCCCTTCTCCCCTCTCTTAACTCAAACGAGACTGTGTTGTATTATGTAAAATGTGAGAATATCCAACTACATAGATACCAAAGTTAGGAATTCCTTCTTTACTAAATAACGGTGACAATGCCACTGCGTGTCTGACCAATGTCGATATCGTGTCTGTTTCTACTTAACTCAAGCCTTTGTGTCAATATATATCAAGTTACGTGGATTTCACACAATTTATTCACTACTGTAATAATAATATTCATTGTTCATTGTAATTGTTGTCTTGATATTTGATTACAATACTTTGAAGAGATTTTTTAATTTTTTATAAACGAAATCGAACGGGAGTTTAATGTTTATTATATTTTATTTATTTTCAATTTATTGGAAATATTCATTTTCATCGAATAATTTAACGTGTTGATTAGTTTTTCAACATTTTCTTGAAATAATTAGTTACAAACTGATATAGATTTTTGCCATAGCTTCTAGAACACATAATTTATTCATTATTGATAAATTTAGAAAAAAAAGTAATTGATGTATGTGATAATTTGCGGAATAGAGCTTTTCTGAATCAATGAGTTATTAATAACTTTTTAAAAATTAACAAGTTGCGAAATTCTGTGACATATTAATGTCAAGGTGTATAAAAAGTCACTCTGAGCATATTGGTCTATTACACATTTATTTATTTATGTCGGAATAAAAAAGTGGTCGACGACTACCAGGTGATCCATCACCGCTGACTCTATCCTATTAGTTTCGTTCCACATTTCGATAAATTTTTCTTTGAATACGTAAATTAGGCAAATTCAAAGTATTTTGCAAATATACATTTCCATTTTGCTTATATTCTTATTAATAGAATCATTCGGTTAGTTATATCGAGCAATTTATGTTTGGTTCTTTTGCATTTCAATGATGTTTACATTTGATATCATGTCACTAATCATGAATGTGCTATTGATTTTCATTGATTGTACTGAACTTTTTGAATGATATATTTACATTTCTACATTAAAAATATAGCAAAATTTATTCATATCATTATTACAATTTTGTAAACATATTTCATATTATTTGTATACCACTAATGCTTTTATAACAACGTTACCTTTCATTAAAAATCGTATCAAAGTATGTAATATTTTGTTATTCACAGCAAATATATTGAATGAAAATTGTAAAGAGAATATGAACATTTAAATTGAGTTTCAATTAGTCTAGAAGATATAATTAACTCAAAAAAATATATCTATATACTATAGAGATAATACAATTATAATTACCTCAAAATGACTATGACTGATATTAATCTCGTCTAAAGTGCCATGTATTTTTGACTTTACAGCAAATACAAAAGGGAAGAAGGATTGTACACTCAACAAAACTTTACTCTTGACTTAATAACTATTTTCTTAATTTATTTTAAATTAAACTCTTATTCAACCTTATGAACGAAATGTCTCTCAAGTTACTTCCTACAATTGGACCCTGCCAAGCATTCATGTGTCAAATGCCACAAAGTCAATTTCAAAAAAAGAGATAATAAATTTTTCTTTCATTACATCAGTATTAATAATATTTTTTTCAAATTAATGTACAGTAAAATGATTAATTACATGTGATTAATAGTAATATTTTTAAAATTATTATCTCCTCAGCTCAATCTTTAATTTTTGGTACTTGAAACAGAAATGTTTAAGAAGAATCAATTATTCAAAAGTTACGGTATAGTGACGACAATACTTAATTCCATTATTAACTAATGAATTATGAATGAACGGTAATTGGATATTATTGAAGTTCAACTGCATTTTAATAAAGTGATTTAAAACTATTCAAAAATTTGAATAAAGATTATTAGAATCATTGAAGAGTTTTTATTGTTTTATTCTAAAATAAACTTGATGTTCAGTGTTTTTATGTACAAAAGAACAACCAGAAGAAAAAAAGATTAAAATGATTAAAATACTTGATGTACATAGTTAATATATAGAAGATTAAGACTGTATGTACTACTTTCATTCTCTTATATACAAGTAAGAGAAAATTCCCAACCATTTCAAACACTGCACATTCGTGAAATGTTCAACATTCTCACTCTACTAACAAACGTAGAGAAAACAAACTTAACTACAATTATTTAATATAAATAAGAAACAAACTAGCAAGTAATTATTACAATCTGTTATAAAGTAATTAAAATAGTCGATATATAAAATGGAAGGTAATGTTATGTTATTTCATAGAACATTGACTAAAGATATTTTTAATGCATCAATGAATACATGTTAAAGAGTAATTCGATTATATAAGAAAAATGAAAATAGGCGGAAGAAATATATATTTTCATAAAAAGATTACTTTTACTCTTTCTCGTAGATGAGGTACCAATTTATGTCACCATTCACTTTGACTTTAATGTGAAATATAAGGATATAAAGCTCCGAAGAAACCAATTTCTTCTTAAGTTTTCGAATGTACTTCAAAGTTAAGGAGATTGAGAGAAAGTTGAAAAATAGAGAAAAGGCGAAGAAAATTATAAAATAAAAAAAAAAATTGATTATTAAATACACCTCATGTCCAATAATTAATCGTAAACAGCCTTAAGCAGTAGAAATATTTTTTTTTGAAAAATTTTTATTAGAGTTCTTATCAAGTAAGTCGATTTCAGAATTTTTTTTAAAAAGAATCTTAAAAGAGAAAATTCATAAATATTTTCTCTTTCAACAATCAAAAACATCTACTAATCCATCTTTCAAAAAATCTTTAAAATTTAATTAATATTTTTATCTGAATCTGACAAATTCCAAGTAAAAGACTTTCAATTGAACTTTATTTTCATCCTTGTCTGTTGTTAAGAAGTTACAAGCTTGTGTATATATTCTCTCTCGAATTTGTGACGCTCCGGACCCTTCTTGGAGAAGCAGGAGATAAAAATGGGCGGCACGGAAGGGGTCAGGGTAGGACGAAGATAAATGACATAATATCGTGTCGGACTGAACGATCATTGCGTTAAAGAATCGAGAATCTGTACCAGGAAAAGTGTCATAGTGTCGAATGGCCAACGTCCTTTTCAAGATCTAAAGCTTAATGTCACGTGTATTCCGAATACGACAATGAAAGAAAGGAAGCTCTACTGATCACCGAGAAACAAAAAAAAAGACAAAGACAAATCAAATGAGATGGATCAAGACTTTTTTTTCATTCTTCCCTTATTTAATCAAATATATCGTTCAATACTACCTAGATCTAAATCCACATTTTGTTTCTCTGAGTTGAGAATAATTTCATTTTATCAGGTGAACCCTTGGAAGGATTTCCGTTGGTGTTGAAGTGCGAGCTCTGCCTCAAGCAAGAGTTTGCATCCTGTATATATATATGTGCTGTTGCCAATCCAATCAAGTCGTTAATAGCATCAAAGAATTCACGCCCCTGTACATATTTATTCAATATTGCGAAAGGTTATCTTCGTATTTTGTTTCCCCTGCAGGAATGAAGTCAAGATTTAAAGGGTAAATCTTTAGCCATATTGTCTAAGTTATGTTCGACCTGTGATCCGGTAAATTGTATAACAATTTTAGGAATTTGAGCATTTATTCAAAAGATGTAAAGCAACAAATTTCATTTCTTTATGTCTATTCAACAGACTTATCTATTTATTTTTTTCTTTCAGATGAAAATTTATTAATGCATATTTTTATTTCATGAGAAAGAAAAATGCAAAAATAATTTATCATAAAAGATAGTAATGTTTCATTTATTTTATGTAAAAAGTTTGTATTCAATACAAGTTTTTACATTTATTACAATTTTATTTACCTTATTTTTCAGTCAAATAATGTATAGATTAAGTTTATTATGCAACTTTGCTTTTATTTGTTAGATAACATTTGTTTAAAAAGGATTAAAATAATTATTTACTTCGAATCTGACTGTAGGAAATATACTTAATAGCTAGCTTCTTTAAAGACAATAATAAAATTAAAAAATCAGAATTTATGATAGAGTTTAATAATGAAGTTGAAGTTACGAAGTTAAATAATAAAAGTAAATTTAAATGATAAAGTTTAATCATAAAATTAAAGTTAGCATTACGACTAATTACTCAACAGTTTTATTTCATATTCTCAACGCTATGATAATTCTGCTCACAACTTACAGACATCAAGTAACCATTACTACGAGGTATTTCTCGGTCAATGCTTGATTGATTTCCTAAACTAGTCTGTATTGTTATACTTTTTACTCGCTTTCGTTATACATAAAGTGGTCGTGAAAAACCGAAGGTGATAAAAATGTCGATACATTTTGAAAGTGCCTTCGTGACATTTGGATTTATTTAAGGGGTTTACATGGTTAGCAAGCTAAAGAAAATCTGATTTTTTCGGGCTTTCAAATCTAAATGTTTATTCCTGAAGAATATTTGCAAATAAATATCCCGCAAAGAAACATCTGTGGATTTTTCATACTTTCAGAATTGCACTATAAATAATTCCACTCATATTATAAATAAAAAAAAATATATTGTTTATAATAACATTTATTTTATCACAATATCTTATTATTGTATTTTTAATATTTATTTATTTGTAGTATTTTTAAATTATTTTTTGCACTGCAAATCTTAAATTTTGTAGTATTTATTTATTTCAATACACTAAAAGTGTTTCAATATGACATTGTCATTGTTTTTAAAACATTTTCAATGTGTGATGTTACATTAAAACACTGTTAGTGCATTCAAATGAAACACTACGATTTACAGTGTATTTTTGAATGTATAAAGTAATTTAAAAAAAACCAGTATAATTCAATGTAACTGATAGATTGACAAAAAAATATGTTACGCTTACAATGAAGTTGCAAAAAAAATTTACTCGATTCATAATTTTTTTGCTGTCATTCAACTTTCTTCACACATAACTTGTTAATTGAAGCAGTCTCGACAAGTAAGCCTAGTTTTTCTTATCCCATCGAAAAAAACTTGATATTACCCGATAATTTACACCGGTAATTCTCACCTGCTACATCAGAAAAAAATTCAATCTATAAAAAAAAATTCAATTTTTGAACAAATAAATCTTTAATTTAAATCAAATTAACAATCTTCTCTACGAAATTTTTTCATGTCTCTAAATTTAAATTTTTAGTACATTAAATATTCATTAAAAAATAATTATCGACCATAAAAAAGGAGTAATAATGGTTATTACTCTAGCTCCACCTATTCCATTTATCGTGGTTGATTTTATATATTATCTGTTCTAAATAACATATATAATAATATTGCCACCAAGAAATGTATAAAAATTTACCTAAAAATAAAATCTTTATCTCCTCTAGACAATTTAAATCTCTTCAAAAAAATATCGAGACTGAAAAAAAGAATATAAGATCGCGATTATTGGAAGGAAGACTTAACTTTAATTACCGATCATATCAATTAAATCAAGAAATGCATGAAAATAATTTGCAAAAATTATCCTTATCAATTTTCCGAAATGGATATATATATTAAACTGCAGATAAGATGTGTTGGAGTGCTGTAATATCGGCAAGATCGAGTGGTAAATGTATGGGATGAAATAAATAAAGGTTAATAAAATGTTTGAAACGATTAGCTGAAGGCGGAGACTCTTTCTTGAGTTGTAATGAGAGCGAAAGAGCTATAGCCTAACTGAAGTATATGCTTGAAGCGGGTGCGTAAGTTAGAACGAATTGTTTATATGTCGACGACGTTCAGCAAAGATATGGTGAACACTCGAAGCAAAGCGATAGACCGTGACTTGTGTGAGAGGCAGGCAAGCTGCTTATTAAGTTAGTCCTGCAGATTCTTATAAGCACCCGCGTCGTGCAACCCGCGAATTACGATTCAACGACGTCTCTTGCGACGCTCCAGGTAAAAGTAATAACAGTGAAACGCTCAATATATACATTGCTGATGCTTCAGTATCAGTTTTATACACTGCTTTATGGATAAGAAGTGGTATAAAAGGAACATTTGATTCTGTCTTTCATTTTCTGAGATATTATTGTGAAAAAGTCATAAATTTGTGATAGGAAGTTACTTCATTAATCTCATTGCAGAAAATGTTGGACTTTTTTTAAGAGATTCCTTTTTTTTAAATAACTTTTTATGGAGTGATGGCTTTGAATAAATTATTAGATGCTAATGAAGTAACATTTTATGGTTTTTTACCATTTTTGTTGATAATAAGATATTTATTACTCCATTCACGGTAAATCCGGGAAAACTCAAGTGTTTAGTAATAAATCATTTAAAGTGTTTACTGATTAAAAACCTAAGTGTTTACAATGTGGAACGCCATAAACAAACTATAGCATTTTGGTAAACGGTAAGAAACGTTTAAAAGTCATCAACAAAATTGCCATAGTTCGTTTATGATGTTTAACATTGTAAACACTTTAATTGTTTAATTGCTAAATACTTGAATTTGAAGTGTTAGGATTGAAAATTGATTAAAAAAAAAAGTTCTTTCTTTTAGTCTTTGATTCTTGAATGATACTTTTGAAAATATAAATAATTGGATAGAAAAATATAATTCAGTCAAATAGAAATTACAGTCATTTGATTTTTGTACAGTTAAAATCCTTTTAATGATTATTATAGGTTTAAATTTGACTTCATGAGTTCAAAATAAAAAGGAAAGATACTTTTCTGAATTATTTTTATAAAAACTTCCAACGAATCTCATAAACGACAACTCAGGATTTCTACTTAAGACGAGCAAAAGACAGATTATGTTGTAAAATGTAAACCCAGACTTGTAGCATTGAATAAAATAACTTTTCTTAATTAAAAATAAATTTATGCCTTCTTTCATAATTCTTCAGAAAGCCTACATATTATCTGCGAAGATAAAAACTCCATCTATAATCAAAAAGACTGACTAAAAAATATCATATGAAAACCCCTTCTTCTCTCCTTCAATCAATTCTTACTAGTATTGTCACCAAGGGAAAATAAGTTTCTAAGATTTACTACGGTCTAAATATTTTTATATCTTTCGAACGACCTACCTCCTCCTCTCTCTCTCCCTCTCTATTTTTCACAATTTTCTGATGATGTAAAAGATTGACTGATATACTTATAATATCAACCTTAAAAAATGTTGGAGATTATATTAAATGATAAGAAAGATAAGAAGTCCATTGAGACGTTAAAAAGTCTTTAAACTTCTACAATTGCGACGACATCTAAAATTCTCACGTTGCCTCAACTAAGATATGGCCAACTTATCACGGTCTTTATGCCTAATGAAAATGCACATTAATTTATAATGGGCTTTTAAATCTGCAAAGAATAAATAAAACTTTTCTTTCAAATTAATTCATTTAAATTCTTACCTTTTCACTGTCATTGTGATTATTTTACAATTGAAAAAATCTTCAAGTCTGCTTGATTTTTAATTCAGTGCATTTCTATGCTTGATAAAGGAAAGAAGAAAAAAAAAAAGCGATATTCTATTCATTTTCGCGAAATAACAGTGAATAATCTTTCTTGAATACTTGAAAATTAAGTCGTTTTAATAAGGATACAGCTTTATTATTTTATTTCTCATTTCATTGCTATATTTATCGTGTTATTATTTTTTTAAATGCACCAAGTTCTACTTTGAATAACCCCTTCTCTGTTTTACCTAATATTAAGATCACAAAGTTTTGGAGCAAATCCGACAACCACATTGCAAGAAATCCTTGGGTCCACCTTAACAACCTTAAGTTACTTCTTTTTTTCTTTTTTGTTACAGATTTCATCCTAATCTCAGATCGAGCTGGTAGTTCTACCGATATCTAGACCACAGCGAGCACAGAAGTAATGGAAAGACTGAATCCAGGTACATGCGCACCCGTTGGATACTTTGTCGAGTGGGATGGTCTCAATGGTGACATTACGTGGTCCACATTAGGACTTTGAGACTCGTATAAATGTGCTATATGTAACAGACGGGTCTCTTATGTCGATACGCCCTCGAAACGCTGAAATTGAGATTCCCTACATTTCGATCGAATCTATATTTTCCAGACTTTTATACACATAAAATGAGATCAAAGCCTTTAAGAGTCCTTTCTGTATTTCTGTACCGGAAAAAAGTTTCATTTCAAATTGAACATATATTTTACTGATCTCAAATGCTATCATTTTTGCTTTCTCTGAGATTATTGATAAATGAGGTAGAGCAGAGGTACAGACCTAGTGTGCAATGGAGAGATACTTTTACGTTGGTGATGTGTTTTAAAAACAAACTTTGGATCGTGTAAACGAATTGTAAAGATATAGCTCTGAGCAAACGTGGAAAATGTATATTCATGGGCACCATTCGAGTTGGCGAATCTCATCTCGTTATACATTTCAAGTAACACATGGTTTTTGGACGATCCTGCTAATAAAAATGGACACTCAATCATTTTAAAAAAGTTTTGGGGATTTTCGTTTTATTTATTTTTTTTTTTAGTTACATGTTTTTTATGATTTTTAGTATTGTTTGGTCTGAAGGAATGGAGAAACAGGTTTTAAATGCAGTTGAGGTAATTTTTATTTTGATTTATGCATCGTGTTTTGATAAATATACAAGACTGTTTGTGTAATTTGAAGAATCAATCTGAGTGGAAAATTGCAGTATTATTTGAATGACGACGTTATTAAATATAAATCGTTGGGTAATCTTTCCAATTTTCTATTAAAGTTTTTCTTTTAAAACATGTTGAGGAAAATTGTGAATGAAAACCCGTATAAAAAAAAATAAAGAACAAAATTTTTTTTTCTCCAAATTTTTCTTGAATTTTCAATGGATTCGTAAGAACGAGATCTTTTTATTGCACGAGTTAAAATTATAATTGCAGCATAATTTATGCAAAAATTTTCGCAAAGTTCCGGTTTTACCCCATTTTAAGGGTGAAATAATGGATTTTTCAGATATTTGACCTGATTTCGCATTTCTAGGCATTGAGACGAAGAGAATGAGTCCTCGATCATCAAAATCGGACAACTTTGATTTTTCGACCCAAAAAAATGGCAAGTGGTACCCCTTTCCATTTTTTTTGGCCAAAAAATAAAAGTACTCCGATTTTGATGATCGAGGACTCATTCTCTTCGTCTTGATGTGTAGAAATGCGAAATCGAGGCACAGCTTAGGAAAATTCACTTTAAAGCCCTCAAAACGGGGTAAGACTGGATACAAATTACAAACAATCATCCCTCTGACTTTAAATCCTTGTAACTCTTGAACGGACGGTCCAATAACGTTTTTCAAGGACGTTTTGGAAACCTTAGAGTCTAAGCTAAACATGCATATACATTGATTTATTGCGAAAAATTCATTTCCCCCTCAAAATCGCTAAAATAGAAAAAAAGTCACATTTTTATAGGGAGTTTCGCAAGTATTTTGGCGATTTCAAGGGTGAAATAATGATTTAAAATGTTTTTTATGGATATGTATTTGTAGCTTAGATTTCGAAGTTTCTAAATAGTTCTTCAAAATAATAATTTGACGACTCGTACAAGAGTTATGGAGGTTCAAAGTCGAAGTAGGGGTATAAAATCATGTACTTTTCGACATAATTTTTTTATACGAGAATACTCAAAATAATATTTATTCTAAATTATATTTAATTAACTAAAAATGTTTCATCTAACGATTCCATGAATTTTGAAGATTAATTAATAATTTTTCTCACTTTATTCTCACGTTTTTAATAAAAAATTTCTTATTCATACTCAAAAGACTACTCTAGTACCGCGATAAGGAAGTGCCTGAAAAATTATGACTTTTATTAAATGTAAAAATGCATAAAATTCCAATTCCTACCAAAGTATGAGATCGTACACTGCTCCAGGAAATATATCCCAAATTACACTCATTCTCTGTATTTAACTCAAACTTTCAAACAATACTCAATATTTTTTCTACTAATCTCCAAACTAATAATTAAAAATTTTAAACTTCCCATTATGACTCCGTTAATCCCCTCATCCTCTTTTTCCCCAATTCGCGAATAAACATTTTGCACATATACCCCATAATATTGCAATAGTCAATTAACTTTCTAGTAAGTTTTCACAATACAATTACTGTCGTTGACTTTAAACGACATTGTCTGACCAAGAAGTCCATACCTACTTATAGTTTTTCTTCGATACAAAGAGCTGTTGGGAAAAATCAATAGTTATCGCGAAGGTTTCACTCGAGGTAAGGAACTTGAAAAGTGTTGTGAATGATCAAGTATTGTAGTAGAGCAGTCGTAACCATCGCCATTCTTCTTGAGCTTTCATCGGCAATCTTGTCTTGTTCGTTTTTATTCAAGACTTCTTTTATTATAAATTCACTATAGATTCGTTTCTCTATAACATTTTCCACGTGCGCCCGACGTCCATTTTCTACGATCATTCAGTCTGGATAATATATGAGGTTATAAAGCGCCAAAAAGGTAGCTTAGTTTGATCGCTCTACAAGTTTGAACTGTTCGCGTTACCGTATTAATGCTTCGCTGCATTGTAAAGTTGCTGGTTGCAAGAGGATATAGAGCTTTATCGATTCCATACCCAAAATTCTGTTCATATCTATATATATTTCTATACCCTTTGTATATTTTTTGTATTTATTCAATGAACATTTATAATCCCCATCGAATAAGGTTTCGAAATAAAATCTAGCAGATTATTATATATGGAAATTTCTATATTGCCAATGTGGGTTATTATGATGTAAATGAAATTTATCTCTCAATTCGAAATATTATTTGATAAAAATATTTCGTTTCACGATATATATTTTTTATTGAAAAATAAATAAATTTAGCGTAAAGTATTACTTACGTGTGATCTTTCAGTACTGTTTCTATTTTATTTGTTATGATATTCCATATAAAAACTGATCCATCCGCTGACCCAACTGCGATATAGTGACCGTCTGGACTAAATGTAGCTCGCGCCCAGTCACAGCCTACTTTAAATTCATCCGCACTGCAAAAAAGCCAGAAAAAGGGATATATTATAGTTAATGCAACATGATATATATATATATATATATGTCTGTGTGTTTTTTTGTTAGAAGTGAAGAAAGAGATGAATTAAAGAGAGTTTTTTGAGAGTTACAGTTATGTATTTTGGCGTACAATTAGGATTACTGCTCAGTAGGGAAGAAGTTTATTAATATCCTATGGGGAATAAAATTATGTAAAGGCATTTTAATAGTAGCTTAGTTGTTGGAGTATTTAATATTTTTATAGAGCTTTTTTCATAGAAATAATTCAATAAATATTGAAAAAAAATTTTTAATTTTTTATATAAAAATTATGTTTATCCAAAATTTTTTTTGATAGAAAATTAAATGGAATGTTTTTTTTAGAGTAGAAACATGTTATATAGTGTAAAAGATTTTAATTAATATAATTTAAATGTGTATAATAAACTCGTTATTCAAAAGGTAGAAGATAGAAAAAGCATTGAACAAAAATATGCTCAACAATTTCAACTCGAAACAAAATTCTATTTAAAAATATTCTAAGTTTATTATTTTCACATAAATTATTTGAAATTTTTTCGACCTGAAGATAATAAATATGATTATAGTCAAATAAAAAGAGGATAATTTTCAACCTAACATGGATTGAATTAAAATATTATATTACGTAATTTAATAATATTCTCGACTGTAGAAGTATAGTTAATCCTCATGACATTATGGAGCTCATTTTCTATTTTTGCATACAAAAGACATTTAATCAATAAAATTTTCAAACTAATTTTCACATATTCGGAACCTTCGTAAAGCAAAAATGATTATTTACAAAGGAAATTTAATTTAAAGCTTATCGATCATGTTGATAAAAAGTTTGAAACCATAGTTTTTTTTTTTTTGTATAAAAATAATTTTTCATTTAATACTTTCCCTTTGACAAATATTGAACTTTATAATATTGTATAAAATAATAATTCATTTTAAAAATAAAATTTGTTCTTTCAAATTTTTAGTTTATTTTTATATTTAAACTCTTTCTGATGAATGAACCGTTGAAATGATTAAACCATAATAATTATTAAAAAATAAAATAATTTTAATATAAAAAAATACTAAAAGACTAAATTGACCCAAGTTGGCATTAAATTTAACTATAAACCAATCATTAACACCCATAAAAATTTTTTTATCACTCATACTTACCTAAATGATCCAACAATTTGTTTCATACGAAGATCTAGTAATTTAACTGTATCGTCTCTCACACAGCTTAACAAATAATTGGCATCTGAAAAGGAAAAAAGCGTGAAATATTGTTAATTATGTTAGCATAATAGACGATTTTATTGGAATTCAATTGAAATACCGGTTGGAGGATGGTGTAATTATTTATGAAAGGTCAATAGCCAATCTAGCATTTCTTATATCCTTACATTACAAGTTGCCGTTTTGTGATCCATCTTAATTACGTCTATTATTATTCAACTTTTTCATCACCATGTAAATTGAATCTACGTCTACATATTTAATCATTCATTCCATTGGCATGTTGACAGAATAGGCATCATGCACGCCGTGAAAACAATATCTCAAATTTGAAATTGGACACTTGATTCAAAATAGACAAATCCTAAATGGGCTCACGGGTATGCTTGAATGTGATATCTCCACAAGGCGCAATTACGTCAAGTTGGAAATAAAATACTTCTGGGAATGGTGCTCGCTGAGCTGCCTAATAAAATATAGGTACTTCTATCGTGGTTAATGTGAATGTACCAACAGGAAAATGTTAGAAGATGTACAGTATTTTGTAGAGCTTAAAGTAATCCTTTCATGAAGCTAATTTTTTTTCTATTCTAAAAGATGTACTTATATTTTCCAAAATTAAAATTGCGCTCTACTGAAATGAAATGATACAACTGTATACTTTTATTCTTGAAAATAATATTAAAATTCATTTTGAGATTATTCGTATTAATTATTTATAATTTCATTGATTTAAAAAATTTATAATATTATTTATAATTAAACTTACTTTTTTAATTTTAATAAAGAACGAAAGTCTACTCTAGTACAAAGTAATTTAATTGTTCTGAAAAATTGATTATGATAAGAATAATTGCAAGCAGAAAAATATGAATAAAATTGAGCATTTGATTTTATATAATTTTATATTTTAAGTTATAAAGAGAATTTATTATGTTTAAATTGAAACAAAAATTTTGTTTATCGACGATTATTGATTTTCCTTTTCTAAAAAATTGATTGGCGGATTGACGTCAAAATTACGTCATATCCGTCGCCTTTTTTTCGTTATTTGATTGGTCTTTGAACTGATGGTGGTAAATAGCTTTTATTTGAATTTTATTTTATTTGTAACATATTCATTAAGGAGCCCAAAGCGCGCCATAGACCTCTAGTATTTTAAAATGTAGTTACTTTGAGAAAGGTTTAAAAAATTTTAAGAAGTGAAAGAAAATAATATTTCTCTTCATTTTTTTTATTTGAAAACTCAAAGACTTTTGTCAGTAAGGAAATTTTTGGTCAATCCAAGTGTATCATTTGAAGAATTTTATTTTTTACTTTGAAATCCTTTTGAAGATTTTTTTCAATATTTTTTTTTCGGGCTTTTTGTAAGCTATCGAAGTCAAAAGCTCACTTCTAGCTTTGAGCTTTTGAAGGTCCCAAAAAATAGCCGCATGGTAATCGCTTGAAACGTATTCGAAAGTCCAAAGTGTCATATTTGAAATGCATTTACTAAATTTGCGAAAAAAAATTCAAACTATTTTATTTTTCTATTGAAATTGAATCAAATTTTTTTTTATCAAAATAAAAACATTAATAAAAATTTTATCTTGAAGAATTAATATTTTATCAACAAAATCAACTTGAATATAATGAAAATGTTAACATTGTTGATAGCCTGTCAAAGCTAAAATTTAATCTTGTATTTAAAACAATAAATAATGAATCTCAAAAGCACTACACAGAGAGAATTTTTTCACTAAATCTAAGTGCAAAAATGACAAGTGCACGTTTCGAAATTTATAAGTAAAAATATTTCCATTTGATAGTAAATTTTGAGTTCTTATAAGTTAATTTTGTACTTAAGAGGTGTCTTAGTAAAATAATTACTCGGGATAACTCAGAAATTACTTACAACAACCCAAAATTCACGGTTGAACAGAAATATTTTTACTTATAAATTTCGAAACGTGGACTTGTCATTTTTGCACTTAGATTTAGTAAAAAAATTCTCTCGGTGTACCTTATGATAATTCAAGCAAATATTTCACCGTTTGAATTTTCAAGAGTAAATTTTTTCCAAGACAAGGTTTATCATATTTCACCATTTTTGATCGAATAAAAAAGCTTTTATACTCTTGAAAAGTCATAATGTAATCTTCGATGTTTTACTCTGATAGAAGAATTACTTTAAAGAGCTTAAAAGTATATAGAATAGAATATAAGAAGTTACCTCTTGATAAATCAAGTGAAGTTATTTTTCCTTGTAGTTCAATGTCATTGGAACTAGATTCAGCTCGAGTATCCCAGAATCGGATTCTCTTGTCAAAGTGACCACTGATTATGGTAGAGCCTGCTCCGTCTGATGTGACGAGGTCATTGCAGCTTGATCCAGCAAATTTGGTCTCAATACCTGGTGAGTAGCAAACAAAAATACTATTATGGTATTGCCTTTGACGTTTGTACGTTGAGGTCATGAGGCAACGAACTTTAAACTGTTCTCAGGTTACCAAGCTGCCTTCGAAAACCGCAACGCCTGCGGAAATGTGTAGCTTACATATGGTAGAGACTATAAACTGGATAAATAATGAGATTTTCGCTTACGCCCACCCTGTGTCGTGCCATCTCGACTCGCCGACCAATTTCGATTTTCCTCCCATCGAATCTCTACACACATAGGTACGCATATACCTCTTCTGATCTTACGTTCTTTTCAATTCATACTATTCTTTATTTTACTACCCCAACATTTCAATCAACTTTATGGCTTTACGAAACGAAAAAACCTCATAATCTTACACGATGAAAAAATTTGCGGTAACTAATAAATATCTAGGAATAAAATATTGCAAAGTGTTTCATCAATTTTTTATATCGATTCCTTTTTATTGTCAAACAATATTGGACGTTGAATTTAAAGAATTGACAATTTTATTTTTTTTTTTTAAAACAAAATTTAGTAATGACGTCATTGTTGTTGTACATTTTATCATTGATACTGAATGAATGTTTAATTAAGGAAAAAGAGATCATAAAAAAAATTTTTAAAAGAATAAACTACTCTGATTCGAATGTATTTAAAAGCAACGGAAGAAATCGTATTGAAAAGAAGTGTATTTATTCGGTAAGGGTCATTTCAAAATTTCTAGGGAATTTGAAAGAATTTTGTGTCGAGTGTATTTCGTGAATTTATCTAGGTCATCAAACAAAGAAACTTAATTGATTCATTAGGTGATTACAATTATTGTGCTTAGAATTTTATATGAATTTATTTAGGTCAAACAGTAGAAAAGAAATTTCGAGACAATAATGAAGGATTAAAGTAATAAATCTGTCAGGATTAATAGTATCGCTTTGACGTTTTACATGGAAAATGTCTCGAATGCATGCCTATATAGGATTATATTAGTTTAAAATACTTGTGAACAAAAATGACTGTGTATAACATTCTACTTAGTGTATTTCTAACTTGTAAAATACTTTATAATTAGATAAATAGACATTTATTTTTTTATGTAATTGTTTATAAAACGGAGCTGTTTTTTTTACATTAGAATTGTTCTGAGAAAAACAAATTTTAATAATTGTGCAGGAGTAGTTGAGTGAACTCTACCAGAAAAAAACAAAGTTTATAATTTTTTCAGGGCTACTGGAAATTTTTTACCGGTACTAATGACAATAAAAAGAAGTTAAATTTAGCCAAAAAAAAATTTTAGACTGATGAGATTTGCAATTGTATCTTTTTTTTTGTCTAAGTGTCTTAGAATGTCATTATTTTTTTTAATAGTTCATTAGTTCATCGTAAAATATTTTTGATAGTAAAATATATTTCAAACGTCTCATATCAAGTGCAAGGAATAAAAAATAATTGTGTAATAAATCAATTTTCCATCATTATTTTTAGGGTCAATGTAACTTCTTTCGACAATAAATCATTTAAAAGAGTCAGGCTCCATCTAAAACTAGGATTAAAATTTTTTTTAGATTCCTAAACTGGAGTCTTCCTCCATTAAATTATTATTGATAATAATTTTCATCTTTCCATTAGGAAGTTATTGTAATGGTGTCCGTTCTTGAAATGTAAAATTTTATCATATTTTTATGTTTTGGAACATTTAAAAGCATACTCACGAGTTTTTTATTTATTTATTTGAAGTATTTTTATAGGAAATTTATTGTTGATACACTGTTAGAGGATAGTTTTTTTTATCAGAAAGTATAACAATGAAAATGGAATCTTAAAATACTACTGTAAAGAATCATGCAATAAACATGAACTATTACACATTATAAACATTACATGTAAAAGTAATTAGAGTTATCTAGTAATGGTAAGAAAAAAAATGAAGCATTAGGGTTAGATACTATATGTTCTATAATAGTAAGATATTCAGTGAGAATTATTAGTAAGATATAAAAAAGAATTATGAGAAATATTAAAAAATTATTAGCAATGCATTTCATAATTGATTTTTAATGATGAATTGTGTATCTTAATAATACGTAAAAAATTATTTAAAACATGAAAAATGTATTAGTTATCAATAAATACCATTTTATTCATCTAAATCCAGAACCGTTATCTTTTCATTTTCTACAAACGTCATTTTCATATATGACTCCAAAGTAATTAATTATTTCAATGAATCCCTATAAAAGTTTTCACAATTTAATAAATGAATTGAATTAAAACGTGTCGATGTGGTAATATTCACTAAATTTGATTGCATTCAATTGAGCTGCTATTTCATTCAATCTAAAGAAACCATTGCAATGTCCTTTCGAATAAACGTTATTCATACATCCAAACTACAATAAATAATGTCTCCACCAAATGTAAGTACCGTAATAATTGTTCCTATTTAAAATTATTAAAATATCACTTTTATAAAAATGGAGAAAAAATAATGTGTTTATGGTTAAAAAAAAAGGTATAAATAAGAATAATTTAGTTTCCATTAAAAATGTAATTCAAGGCCATTAAAAAAGTAACAATTGAGATTTTTATCATATTTCACGGAAATAATCTAGTTATTGTACATTTTCCATTTCCATCATGGATATAATGTGATTTCATTTTATGAGATATGATAGAAGTTGGTGAAATTTGATGTTATATATTTGCATTTAATCAGCGAGTCATACTATTCAGATGTAATCGTAGATAATACCTAAGAATATATTAGAAATTTGCTCTATTAAATTGCTTTCATCCATCACATACGAGTAGTGAGTGAACGGAATATTCTCATTCATATAACACACATAGTTGAAATGATAGAAATAAAGAGAAAGGGTAAGTTTAAAAAACGACCAAAAAATGTTGAAAATAAAGTTGGAAAAAAAAGAACTGATAATAATCTGTATATGTACTATACCACCGAGAAGTTGAGTCAGTCAATTGTGAATGCATTAATATTTTTATCTAATTTTATTTTCATCCGAGAAAATTCTAATGACAGTGTACGAAGGTGTATCGGTCGTTAGAGCCTCGTATACGTTCGTGGGTACGATCACATTGCAAGCTCGAATGAAGCGATTTTGTACCCTTGGGGCTTGAAAGAATAGCGGAAAATATGAAATAACCAAGCAGCGACGATGTAGTCTCTATGGGCGGGGAAATTACGCTTGAAACTTAATTCCGATATTCAGTCATGTTTTGTACTTTGCCTGCAAGCGAAAAATTTTTTTTATAAACATGTATATATATATAAACACAAATAAAACAAAGCTTTCGGTGTTGAAATGAATGAAAAAGTCAACCAAAGTTAATATTAATGCACGAAAAATACGTGGAGAATTATCATTTCATGTCACTTTTGTGTGTCAGAATGGCCACCAAGGATTATAGTTAATAGAAGAATAATAGAGGAGGATTTTGAAAATATTACGTTAATAACAGAGATGTACGACTTGAAAGAGATGCCACTGTTATCTTTATAGTTTATTTTTGATGTGATTAGTAATTTATTCACATAATAACATCAGCCAGTATTGGATGGAAATTGGTATAGCTTTGGATAACCTAATTTTCATCAAATAGTTGAAAAAAAAATTAGGTCTTTACTCGAAAGACTTTTTAAATCCAGTGTTTTACTTTTCATTAATGCTTGATGAGTAAATTTTCAGTCTATTCTATTCATGCTAATTCACTTTTCTGTTCAGTTTTAGTACTATCATGCATTTAAAGTGTTTTCTTTTGTGTAATATAGTTATGAAGCTAATTAGTTGTTTGATGTCAATAATTTGAGTTACTCAAAAGGCAGTAACATTGAAAAGCTGTTTTAACTTTCTGAAACTTTCCCATTAGAACTGTAACATACCCAATTTCTGTAAAATTTACATTTAAATATGTCACATAGAAAATGATAGATATTGTAAAGACCTATTTATCAACAGAAAATTCAAAACTCATATTACAAATCAACATGAAATGTAATATTGACTAGAAAGCTGGAATTATTTAACAAAAGTATTTATTTTTCCAGCATTGAAAAGTGTATGGAAGGAAGTAAATTGGAATTTGATTGGATCCACTTGACTTCAGCACTCTTACAATACCAATCATCATCATTATTATAATCATTATGAATGAAGTAAATCGAATAGATGATGTTACACATAATCCACACTCTGGCTTAAAATTACAACAGGCTATAGAATGAATTTTTCGTGCCTGGCACCCTCATATAGGAGATAGGGGCATTGAGCTCAGTGAGATTGAGTTTTTTTTCGTCTAGAACGCAAACCCTTATCTCTCCCAGGGCGCATCGGGCAGAAATGCCTGTAGATTTTACCACTTTGGACGGAAATTAGATGTGCTAGAACTTATGAAAGCACTGCAGAGAACAAGTCAAACTGCAAAAGGTAAATTCGATGTAGCCAGTTGCTGCAGACCGGCTTCATTCAATTGAAGAAGGAATGGTGGAAGCACAAGTAGCTGAAGCTTCCTAACAGTGGGCTCTTGAGATCCAAATTCTCTCTCGCAAATTAATACCATCTAGCAGATTCTCATTGGCCTTCTCGAATCTGTGTATACCAGTATCTTGTGTCAATAGGGAGTAGTAGTCGCGCTATCATCCTCTTGGTTGCTACGTCCCTCTTATCCCTACCAACAGACTCCTTCTCATCTCTTCCCCCTGGTGATGGTGGTGGTACTGGTCCGTTGTCCAAAGTGCAAATCGATATCTTGAGTCGCTCTTCGGATACCGTTTCAGGAGATTAGGTAGTCTGAAGGACTAGGGTGTAAATCTCTAGATATACATTTTCCTTTCAATAAGAGATAAAACTACCCTTATGTTATTTTTTATTATTTTCCATTTTCCATTTTTATTTCTCATAGAAATCGTAATATTATTGTATGTGCAAGCAGCCCGATAGCTTTTCAAAAGATTTGAAAATTTCATCCAACAATTGCATTGAATAGAGTGACGTTGATTAGCATGTTTAGTGCGGATTTCAATAGCGGAGAATGGGATGCTGTTGTCGATGCAATTAACCTATCGCCACGAGGGAGAGACAAAGACAGAACATAATAGACGATCGTCGACTGACAGCCAAGAGACACGACAAATAGGTTACCGCCGTACAATATATACCTAATGAAAAGTGCAGCTTGCTTTCGAAAAGACAGTTAAAAATTTCTCGCTTTACAAAGTCACTAAGTGATGACCTTTCAAATGTCTCATGTCTCTTTGGAGAAATTTTATTTACTCTATTATTATTTACTCATTAAGTCTTATTATCATATTAGCATTTTATGCTGGAAATAATACCTCCCAGGTAAATAAGAAATTTGCAAAAATTTTACATAGAAAAAAATTAACATTTTCAATTATCATATTATTATTTTAGTATTTATTTGTATTTTATTTAACAAAAAGTATTTAAATGCAACAATTGGGAATGTGGTATTATTTTTATTATATTGTCGAATTAATTGTTCATGAAAATTATTATTATGCAGCACATGTTACTTATTGTTGATTAATTGAATTAAGTATGGAAATACTGTTCCCTGGAGTGCATGATCCACATATCAAAACTTACCAGACATGCAAAAAGTTCAACAAAAGAACTAATTTAACCAATTTCTGCTCAACCTTTGTTTACTCATAAAAGCTTACATTAGTTACACGTTTATTTTTTACTAATTAACGTTATATTCAATGTATTTACATTGATAAATTGTTCATTGAATTGAATTCATTAAATGAATAAAACTATCTCATTTAATTATATACTCATTTTAAATGTACTGTTTTATTGATAATTATAATTTAGTAATTATATGAATTAGCAAGCTCTGGAAACTTTTTCATTTAAAAAAAAGTATGTTCTGTAGCTGATAAAAAGTTCTTTTAGTGTCGAAAATTTAGAGTACAAAACATTTCTCGATAAAAAAATGTCAAAGGCCTTTATACCCCTGGGTGCTATTATACCTTAAACTCTCCTATCAATAGCAATTTAAAGCACGATAAAAATTTTATTTATACATCTTTTTTTTCGAATTGTACATCTTTTTATTTTGTAACATAAAGCTTTTTCTTTCAATAATTAACAGTATAAACTTTTTGTGAAGTTTATCGATATCAGTTTTATAATATTTGACTTTTATTAAGTATAGTAAATAAAAAAAAATGTTTTTGATAAAATCATCTCAAAGTTGAATGAGAGATTAGCTATCTTAGATTAATTTTGATATTTTTACTACTTTTTTTAAGATTACTTAAATACTCTAGCTGAAACGAATTCAAATGGCAGAAAAAAAATAAGAAATCAAAACCCCACTACAACTTTATAAAAAATAAATAAAAACATAAAATGTTTTTTATCGTCGTTATGTAATGTTACATCATTATCGAGACTTGGCGAATAAAACGTCGCTCATGACCATAAAAATTCTTCAGAAAAAAGAATCACACCAACATGATGTAATCATTAAATAAGAGCATAGCCAGGATGCAGTTTTTTTTTCAAGCGGCAAGTGCCGTAAAAAGCAACCCCTATAACTTGTGGGCCTTTTTTTTCATCGTAAAATCTCAAAATAAATTTTCGTGGACTTTAAGGAGCAGACGTGAGTCATAATCACTTAGGCAGACATATCTGTATATTATCAACATCAGCACACTTTTCACTTAAAGATCATAGTACTTGGTAGTTTATAGACCGTTAGGATGTACCATAGAATATACATATGAATGACTATGCAAATACGCACTGTTTTATTATCACAAAACGCCTCATGGTAAGTGCGTTGCATAAAATGCACCGACTAATAGAGGTAATAGAAAACGTGATTACGACGGCGCCATAATATTTCGCGTGGCCTACGAATAAGTTGAGATTTACGAGACTCGGCAAGATATACGTATATTCAGCTCGTTTATAATGTGAACGCAGCTTTTCATTACGCCAGTCGACCTTTGATAGAGCTCATTGTAATAAGAAATGAGCGAATAAAAAATATAGAAGGTGATAATAAAGAGATGGGAATAAAAAAATAAATAAATTCATAAGTTATGATAGTGAATTATGACTTACATGCGCGACTGCGTAAATCCCAGATTTTTAACGTACGATCATGACTGCCGGTGACGACTTTAGATGGTTCTCCAAGGAACTTGGCTGCCAAGACTTTCGCACAGTGTCCTGTGAGGGTATGCTGTAACAGAAAGAGGAATGCACGTTTTTCAACATTAGCTCGTAATAACAAGTGATCTTGGTCTCGTTAATGTTAAAGCGAAATAATAGCTTTGTGAGAAACATAAAAACTGCATTGCGCAACTTAGTAAATTGTAATTGACTACGTCAAGTATACGAGCCATGGAAAGTTTTATGAGCTCATTGAACTTGGCAGAATTCTCCTCACGACAAAAATTAAATTGAGACAACGCAGGATGAAATTAACCAACAAGTGGTCGATTCCCAGAAGGGACATTCGTATAAGAAGAATAAGTCGATTCTACTCTACTGAGGCCTCTCGTATTCTGATCTAGCTTCACCGTGCTAACTTTTCAGGCACGATTCGTTAGTTTCTGCCAGTTAGAAAAGTTGCCTTTTTTACCAACTACCATGCAGTTCAAACTTTTATCTTTCACTCCACCCACTTGTCTCTGCTTTGAAGACGTGGTCAAAATAATAGATGAACAATCGCCGCAGGTTCTTTTCATTGCTTACGTTATTCATATTTTATTTATTTTAATCGAATAATTATTATCGATAACTCCCTGAGTCTTTTTAAACTTTTCCCTCTTTGGTGAAATTCCTTTTTATGTTTTTCATTGCACTGGAAGTTTTTAAATTTAATTCCATTTTATTGTTAAATTTTCTTCCAACAAGTCCTCGAAAATTATTATGTCGATTATTCGTATCTGCATTATAGAAGTAAATGGTAAAAAAAAATTAACTTCAACTCTTTTTAAGCACTAGAAGGATAAAGGATATCGATCAAAGTCTTTTAATAATTGGAGTAATTTTTATTGTGAACCATAAATCATCAATAAGGTATAGGAGAAGGAACAGGAAAGAAGTTTAAGAAAAAAAAAGAATATTTGTTGAAAAAAAAAGGGATGAAAAATTAAAGCTTAGAATAAATTGTAGAGTTAAGTCATATAGAATTTTTCTTAATTAAAAAGTATCATCTCTATTCATCCTAGTATATTTTTCTCAATTTTGACTACTAATGAAAAACAATTCAGTATATACAATTCAATCTTTATATTTTCTCACAGTAAACTTGTTCGCAATTAAGAAGTTAACTTAAATTATTGTAGAAAAAGTATTTCGTATTTATTTTTCTCACTTTTTTATTTCTCTTCAAAGTCTTCCCTTGAACTCAATAATATTTTCTTGGAATAAAAGAAACTACTTTTGTTTGAAATATCAAATAAAAAGGAAATAGTGGATGAATAATAAATTAAAATTATACTTTCCAATATCCATGAGGAATATTGATGGAAAAAGAAAACCTTTAATGAATGATAAAAAGACAACAAATTTATCATAAAAGAGTAAATCAAAAACTGGAGAAGAACTAAGCAGTTATAGTAAACAAAGTTTCAAGAAAAAAGACTAATAAGTTTCGGAATTTTAGATGCATAATAATAGTTGATTTAGATTAGTGATAGTCTTGAAGAAGTTTAGAAAATTAATTCGAGACAATTAAAATAAGACTGGAGATCTTAAAAAACTAATTGTGCGAAGAAAAATATTGTAATGGATCGATGAATGAGTTAACAGTGAAACTAAACAATGGAGAATTTCAATGAAATAGTTTATTCGTTCAAAGAATTTATTAGAATAATTATTTAATTGAAGAGTCTCGTGAGGATTATCGTAGCTGATTAAGGATAGGTTTGCATCTGGTAATCACTTAAAAAGCTTAAATAAACACGGGTTTAAGAATAATTTCTTAACTGTATTCTACGCTGATGGATAATGAGTTTGTATGAGGAGTACAGCACTGAAGAAAAATTGATTTTTAATGGAAAATAAATATTTTTAACGACTAAGGATGTAGTTGAATCTTTATTATTCTTTAGCTTTATAATATAAGGTTTGATTATTATAGAAAGAATTAATTTTATCTCGTGAAATATTTAAATTATTATTAGAGAAAAAATTTTTAATAAAGAAAAAAATGAAGATGAAAAACTTAAATTTTCTTTTAGTATTTATCATTAATAAATTATATTGAGGACGTTATAGGTTTATTGATAATTGACAAGTAAAATTATTAATGAGCTAAATAATTGATCGAGGCCTGATTTTTAATCTCTGGATTATTAAAATAGATGAATTCATTTATTTATTCATAACTTTATATCAAATGTAATTGAATGTAGTTTTATTTTATAAAAAAATGAAATTCCGAATGAATGATTATTTAATAAAAAACCAATTTTTCAGTATCATTTCAAAGCATGATTTATCACCAAGACTACTAGTTGGTGCAAATAAAATTCCTAGAATATCGTGTTAACTGCTCTAGAATTTTTCATTCACTATTATAAATACGTAACTCAGAAGAAAAAGTATTTCACTTGTATAATTCCTC
Source organism: Chelonus formosanus (assembly GCA_028641665.1). Taxonomy (NCBI): domain Eukaryota; kingdom Metazoa; phylum Arthropoda; class Insecta; order Hymenoptera; family Braconidae; genus Chelonus; species Chelonus formosanus. The sequence goes on from CM054004.1 coordinate 19,667,844, forward strand.
AGTGAGTTAATTAAAATTGATGGACACAATTCCCTGATGTAGTTGGAAACTGTCGATAACTGAAAATATTCAAGTTACAGATACTTTTGATCTTTGAATTTTTCATAAGAATGTGTTAAAAGCTAGTAAATCAAGGCGCAACTTTCATATTACTATGGCGAATCCAATCTCTTTCCGTTTTTCTCAGCAACTACCGTACTACTCCATTTCACCTTCAACTGCAGTATCAAAAGAAGAAGAAGAAGAAAAAATGAGGCAGCGCTAGGGAGGTGGAGATGTAGGTGTAGGAGGAGAACGAGATGTAGGGTAGAGAGAGAGGGAGAGAGGAATAAAATAAAAAAGAAGCTTCATCCACCTACTCGAACCTTAGAGTAGTTACGGATGTTAAGTAAAGCACGGAAGAGTGTTTTTTCTTTTGAAAAACCTTCTAATGAAAATTAATGACTTGAAAGTTTTACCAGAGCACTGGATCTTAGCTCTGATGCATATGGCTACGAAGAAGACCATGTGGCTAATCTGTTTAACTTTAGTGAGAATAAAATTTCCGTATTTTATATATATCGGTATCTGTGAATGAATAAAACTCTCAAATTGTGTGTATGAATAATTAACTTGTTGTTAAAGTTGATGATAAGTTGGGTAAAAGTTGGATAAAGCTCCTAGGTAATAGGATGTAGTACAAGATATTATGTATTTAACATGTGTATTTCACGAGTTCGATTCATGGCTGTAATTGGCCATGTGCCATGCTAACACTATCTGTTGCTTGTTTCTCTGTTTTATATGTCGAATACCAGAGATAAGAATTGGATTTGAAATGAGAAATTCTTAATATCTAGAGTATTTCAATTCCTCGTCAGCTATTTTACATTCAGACTACAGCAAGATAACTCTGAAAGATATGAGTGTTGAATATACTTTTATAACATACGATCTTCTTGTCTTGTCGTTTTATGAAAAAATTCATACATCCAAGTAATAAGTAATAATAAATTATTACTACTAACATCATCAAGCTTGCTCTTAATCCGGAAGTATTACCAGCGTAAATAAAGATTATCATCATCGTCATCATGATTTCAATGAAATTCAAAGTCATATCCTATTCAAATAAAATTTTTTTAGTCTCCGACTTAAAGAGTTTATGTAAGGTTGTATAAATAATTTGATAGCAGATGAAAAGTTAGTCAAAACAAAAGTGCATTAGTACATTAATTATGTAAAGGAAGTAAATAGAGAAATAAGTACAAATAGAGATGAGGTAGGCAGAGTGTACGAAAGGGGAAGTAAGATAAAGTTGAATGGTATAAGTAAATCCATAGACATTAGTTATTTAGTGAGAGTGGTAGAAGCTGATGCTGAGTATCTTTTCCGGATGGGGTAGAGTCAATCGATCTTAGGAAGAGGGCGAAGGTTCTTGGATTCTCTTCTCATGCAAGTTTGGTTGGTTGGTGTGGTGGCTCGGTGTATAAGAGAGCTGCTGGTATATCTTCTCTATATACCTATATAGAGTTTACTGTAAGTTTGCAAATGGGGATGGTTGGCGCACGAGTGGACTAACGCGACTATGCGAGCAAGCAAGTAAGCGTGCGAATAGGCAGGTATGCTTTCAACTACCATATAGTAGGATAGTAGTAAGTACAGTATAAAGTAGATGGGTGGTAGTAGTACCACTAACGCAGTAGACTACAGAATCGGCGTGCTCCCAAAGTTCATTGGCCGCGGTGCGACTTTTCTACCGCCACTCTTTCACGGCCTTGGCGATTCAATGCCCGCACCAGATAACTCGCTACTCCCTCCAGATAATAGATTATTTCATACATGTAGTAACTAGTCGGCTGGCACACCACTGCCAGTTCTCTGTACTATGCTTCTGTTATTGCTTCTGCTATACCTCGTTATCTATGTGTGCTAGCTGTGAGCATACGCAAAAGATCTGCACCAGAAACCATGTCTCATTATCTATCGATTATACGACACTAAATAATCTTTCTTCTTCTTTTTACCCCTTCAATACTACATACTTTCGCTTCATATACACTTGCAAGTATTATAATATACTTTAATTTATCAATTGATTTTTATTGTGACGGATATTAGCTATCATTTATTATTTATCATCTATATAGAATAAATTTTATATAATAGATTAAAACTATAAGGTGTAATTAATAGAGTTAGACGCTAAGACAGGGATAAATGATTGGGTCAAGTTTATCCTGATAACTTTAATCGCCCAGACGAGGGTGTACATTTCTAACATGGTGACTTTTGATATTTCTCTATTAAAAAGATCATGTTTTTTCATTTGTTTACTTTAAGATTAATTGTGCTGTGTATTTATGACATTTCTATTAATAATCATCCTATTGGAACTTTCTGTGGTTAATAACTTATTGTATTAATCATTTCGAAAATTATTATGGTGATGCTCAAATTGTCATTCACATCGAAATATATATTTTTTTCATTTAAATAAGTTATATAAAAATGTAATTTGTTAGGTGTCATTAAAATTAATAATAACCTAATGTATATTTGATATTTAAATCTATTTCATTATTTATTTATAATTAATTAATAATAAAAAATAATTGAGCATGTAATGATTTTTATTAATTATTAATCATAATATAAAATCAATCTTTATTATTTACAAGTTATTATTGTTATTGAAAATTTATTTTTACTCGTTTATAAAATGCATATCGATAAAAACCCGAGGATTTTAACGCTTGGAAAGATTATGTTTTTACGAATTTTTTTTTCGTACTGTTGACTTTAAAAGATATTAAAATTCATGGCTGTTGATTTTCCATCGAATTTCAACAAAATGTTTTTACCAATTTAGAGACTAAAAAATTGACTTTACAAGTTTATATACCACACTAAAGAAACATTAACAACAACATTAAAAATGTAGGTGTACTTCCGATTTTATTCTCACAAAAACTTGTAGTAATTGTTTGGAAGTGGTGATCTGCCATAAAATAGGCTGTAAAATTTTTTTATGTCATTAACTTAAGGATAACAATGTCTCGATAAGAAATCTTATCTCTTTACTTAAATAAAAAATAATTAATTGAATTCTACAATTGAATGATTGAAGAATTTATTTACAAGATTATTATGTAACTGTAATTTAATTTTGTAGTGTTTATAATTTTCTTAATTCTTATAAATACATTCTTCATTATTAAGTACAACTCGTTGTATATTTAAATTAATATTTAAATAAGAACAGCAATGAATAAATAATTGTAAGAAGTTCATAACAGATAACAAATTACCGTCATTAATAATTAATGATTTTTATTTTCATAAATGATTGTGATACTAATAATACTTTACACTCTTTAATTTTTCTTATTATTCTCTAAATTACAGACAATATGACTTAATTAGTATAATGAGATTAAAAATGTTGTAAATAAAGTAATACATTAATTTTCAATAAACAACAAGTAAATGAGCTTCATTTACTAACAACTTAAATATCAATAAGTATTTTTAAAAAACAACTTTATCAAAATTAATGGAACAAGAGATTACAAGTAATCGTTATAATGATTCAATTAAATGATACGTTTAAATTAATGTTCATTGAATAATTGTAAGTAAAAATAAGATATAAAATTTTAATAGTATAGAAATTTTTTTTTTTTTAATTAAATTAACAAAGTCCTAATAATTATACGGTAGAGAATTTTCCGGAATCAGATGGCACATGCAAATTCGTAATCCGATTAAATGAAAAACTGATGAAAATCTTGTTTTACTCCAGCACGTGTTTATGCAAAAATATTGACATTTTTTTTCGTTTTTTTTTTACTAAGCCTTTTTGTATGTTCATTACAATTCATCATGAAGAAGAGAAATATAATCCATCATTACATAAAATCCTTGATTTTTTATTACACCTTTCAAAGGCAAGGAGGATTCAAGTTAGCATTATCTTCTTGCTTTATATAAAATATTTATATATATTTATAGCATCTAATTAGCACTAAATATTAGACCAAGTTCACAGCATAATTTCTTTCAAGAATAAATATATCTATACACACATAAGAAATAAAAAATAATCTTTTCCAGCAGATAATAATACAAAAAGTTGGTTTTCCTTCTACTATTATTTTAATTAACCGCATCCTTAAATGTCGTATATTTTTTTTTTCTAAATTTAGAGTCTATAATTTATAAAAGTTTATATATGTGAGGCAATAAGTTTCGTTTATTAAATATTTAACCAAGTAGAAAACTGAAGTTTGTGAAGTAAATTGATGTTTATTATCGTTGTTTACAAGTTCGAGATACGTTTTTCAATAATTAAGTAGCAAAGAAAACAAATTAGCCAACATATGTGTCATGTAACAGTAAATTGTTGATGTAAAATTTGAAAAATATTATCAGCTCGTGATAAAAAAATGGAAGAAAAAAAATCGAACGTACATATTTTTTAGCCTGAAAATGCTCTACATAAATTTAAGGTGCATGCGAAGTACGAATACATACATACATGTACATAATAGTGGTGTTAAAATGGAGAGCAAGACATTCTCGCGACTGGTCTCGAGGCACTCCAATATCTCGTCTCTCAACGGGAGAGAAATTTGCTTATCACGCGCGGCCTAACGGGACGACAGCTGTCGGAAGTACGCGGGATATACAAGAGCACTGAGTTCTTTGCTCTCGTGAAGTGTGGAATAACGTGCGGAATGTCGCGAAGCCTTTACAAGCAGCTCTTTGGGGGCTCTGACCTTGTGGAGCGTGGATTGTACTCCATAGAATTGAAAATCACCAAGGGGGAGATTAAAATTTCTCCTCGCCACCACTTGTCATTGGATTTTATACAACATACATCTACCATCCATTATTTTACAATTCATACTATCATCATTGCCATCATTATTATATTACGATCATTATGTCATTCGTTATTTTTTCTTCATCAGTCACTCTTTAATACACTTGTCGCTTGCTTTTAACACACCGGTATCAACGTGAAACATATACATATATGTATGAAGTAATTTATTCCAGAATAGAGGTCAATAGACTAAAATTTTAGATACACTGAGAAAAATATTTTCGCTCGGCAAAAAAATGTTCATTTAATCAATAAAAAATTCAAAATATCCGTAATAAAATATTTAGTTGAATTGAGCATAATTTAAATAAGTTAAAATTAAACAATAAACTGAAATAAAAGTGACATTCAATTAATTCGGAGACATCGTGGATCTTAAAAAGATTAAAAGATTAATTCTACAAAACATTAGAATAAACCAATACTCAGATAATTTTATCCAAAATAATTAAACACAATAAATCTGTGTAATTAACACAATGTATTGTTTCAATCAATTATTATTTTATTATTCTAAGTAACCATCAGAACTGAATCTATCAAAATGTTACCAGGACAATTAAAAAAAAAAATATCTTATCACTACTATTCAACATTTTAATTTTATTTGTTGAAAAAATATTTTAAGTACTCACAACATTGTTATTATTATATATAAATTATTTATAGTTTAACTGTTAATCAATTATTGGATAATTTATTTTAAAAATCCTTCCGATTATAAATAAACACAAAAATTGATGACTACATTAAAAAAAAAATTGCTGTTGCATCCTGATCTTCCAATTTTCATAAGCAATACAGTTATCTCACTTATGATAATTTTTAGCTTAATTCAATATCACAAAATGATTATGGAGCTCATTATGAATCATTAAATCCGTTTTGTAGAAATTAACAAGCATTAACTTAACCTACAATCTTTAGAATTACACAAATTATCAGAAAAATTATATACCATTAATGAAAAAAAGTCGCCAATTATTAAACAAAATTATTCCAATGTATGCTACTCATCATTAAATATAAACACGAGCATTGATTTCTATGATTAATATTAACATCAACATCTATCTTAAACAATAAAGTTATTTTTGATAATCTCGAGACAAAGTTTAAATAATTTTTAATAATCCAAATCCTCTCAACAAGCTCAATTCAAATATCTCTTCAACTTCGTTTAAACTAAACTTGATTACCTTAAAATCTAGGAGTATAATACTGCCTTGCAGTTGGTAAATATTAGCAAGAAGAAGAAATATAAGCTTAAACTTTCCTACTGACAACAATACTTGGTTTTATTAATTTACATCGAGCTTTAAAGTTAAACTCTTGATGTCTAGTACTCTATTTCTGTTACTTGTCGCCATCCACGAGGTTGGATTTCGAAGCTTCACACGCAGAAAGTACGTTGCATGACGTGACTGCCTTAAGGGATTTTAAGAAATATCGTGAAAAGCGAATTTATTTATAAAGGTAGCGTGCTTCTAAGCTAAAGTACTCGTAATAGCTCAAATAGTAGAAGGTGTAACTACAATGTATTAAAATAGATTATTACATAAAATATATATATTAGCTTACACTCATTATCTATACTTTGAAAAATTGTAAATTATTTTCGTGTATTACATACGGTTTCACTGTATTTATGAAAACTCAACACCGATGAGAGAATTACCTACTGAAAGAATACTTCGTTCATTTCTACTGTGTGGTTTCACTTATTTGTCGTTACTGGAAATTGATTTTGTTAAAATTATATGTTTTTATGCTTATTTATTTTCTAACACAGTAATCATCGAATTATTGTCAGATGTATAATATTTAAACTTGTTTAATTGATTGTTTCAGATGCGTTTACATTGTAAATATTTCTTGTTACCTAGTTAAAAGAATACTACTGATGTTAAAATTATTATTTCTTTTCAGTTAACAAACATGAATGAAAATGATTATTATTAAATGCGCACAATGCACTGTAGCGTAGTAATGAATGGAGAAACATTGAAATTATTATTTAATTCAATTCAACTTCAGGCAAAAGTAATGGTGATTGATAGAAAATTTGAATTGATTTTATTGAATATCAACATCATTTTCAAATATTATCAAATTTTATAGCTGCATAAAAAACAAGTGAATAAATAATTACTTAGACGGTTTTTAATTCTGTATAAAAAAAATTATGTTTCCCGAACGTTCCCTGCATGTTCCCCAGTGGGGATGTTTCCCGACGTACCCCTTATGGGACTATGGAGAACGTTTGAGGAAATTATTTTTCTTTTCTAAATTTTCCCTCTCTACTCGTTTTATGTTTAGTTGTGGCATAACTTAGTTTTCTGCAAATAACTCAAGATCTATGAGGCCTATATAGACAATGAGGATATCGATGGATTCGTGAAAACGCGATCTTTTTATTGGACAAGTTAAAATCATAATTGAAGCATAATTTATGCAAAAATTTTTGCAAAGTTCCGGTTTTACCCCATTTTAAGGGTGAAATAATTAATTTTTTAAATGTTTGACCTGATTTCGCATTTCTAGGCATTGAGACGAAGAGAATGAGTCCTCGATCATCAAAATCGGACAACTTTGATTTTTCGACCCAAAAAAATGGCAAGTGGTACCCCTTTCCATTTTTTTTGGCCAAAAAATAAAAGTACTCCGATTTCGATGATCGAGGACTCATTCTCTTCGTCTTGATGTGTAGAAATGCGAAATCGAGGCACAGCTTAGGAAAATTCACTTTAAAGCCCTCAAAACGGGGTAAGACTGGATACAAATTACAAACAATCATCCCTCTGACTTTAAATCCTTGTAACTCTTGAACGGACGGTCCAATAACGTTTTTCAAGGACTTTTTGGAAACCTTAGAGTCTAAGCTAAACATGCATATACATTGATTTATTGCGAAAAATTTATTTCCCCCTCAAAATCGCTAAAATAGAAAAAAAGTCACATTTTTATAGGGAGTTTCGCAAGTATTTTGGCGATTTCAAGGGTGAAATAATGATTTAAAATGTTTTTTATGGATATGTATTTGTAGCTTAGATTTTGAAGTTTCTAAATACTCCCCTACGATCATTATTTGACGACTTGTACAAGAGTTATGGAGGTTCAAAGTCAAAGTAAGGGTGAAAAATTATTTACTTTTCGTTGAATTGAATTAAATAATAATTTTAATGTTTCTCCATTCATTACTACGCTACAGTGCATTGTGCGCATTCAATAATAATCATTTCCATTCATGTTTGTTAGTTGAAAAGAAATAATAATTCTAACATCAGTAGTATTCTTTTAACTAGATAACAAGAAATATTTACAATGTAAACGCATCTGAAACAATCAATGAAAAAATTTTACATATCATACGCCTGACAATAATTCGATGAATTAAAGTTATTTAATATATACTTTTTTAATTAACTAACAATATGGAGAATAAACAAGTTTAATATTCTAGTAAATAAAATTTATTCGGTTCAATTCTGGATATTATTTATCTCATTTTTATCAATGCTTTAATGTAATTATATATTTTTATTGTTCAATTTTTGCATAAATTGCTCCGAAGTTTTTTCCTTGAACGTATTCAGTTCGAAAGTTTTGTATCCTATCTATTGTAAACTCAATGGAAAATAATTAATTTCGTTTTGTTACTCAATCAATACTATAGTTCAACAACCATTTCAATAGAAATTTTTAATATACTAAATTTGGGTACAAATCAAACTACAATATTCATTTTATTAATATTGACTAGCATGTTAATAATATAATGGCAGCTTTTATTTGTTTATTTACATAGAAAAATAAGTTTTCAGAAGAATAATTTAATTGAATACCGTTTACATAATAAATCATTATTATTATTATAATCGAAAAAACTTGCAAGTTTCGTTTGTGAAAGAAAATTGTGCGAAAATATAATTGCAATTAGAAGATTAGAAGATAAAAATATTGAGAATAAAAAGATCTTCCTTTTTTTTTGCTAGACAGAAAATTCAAACGGTTTAATTTTTCTTTAATTTTCCAAAAATACAGAATTTATTCTGTTCTGTGCTTGAATACTTGTGAAAAGTATTCAAAACTTTTTCACTAATTAAAATTATTCGAGCATTAAATAAGAGAAATTTATTTATAAAAAAAAAAGCTGAAACTTTTTCATCAATTCTATGCTGAAATGCTTAATATTTCAATAACGTTTAATGCAAAAGTTTGCTCGCGAAAAAAGAATAAGAATTTTTATGGAGAGGTTTTAACTACTTACATAGAATAATAATTACTTGACCATTTGAAAAACGTAAATAAATACTAAGATATAAACAAAATATTCCCTTATCCTTCCCTGTAAATTTAGTTATAAGTAAACAAAATCATAAAGAAAACTCATCTCTATATTAATTCATTTAATGATCATAATTATTATTATTACTATAACTTGAATGTAATTGATGGAGGGTACTGTCAATCTGTAATTTTTATGAAACACACAAACAAGGGATAATGTATCATTATTTCAAATATTAATGTGTTTACTGCAGTCTTTTTTTAAAAAGTAAGTAACTCGATTACTTTAGAGTAAATGAGTTAAGTTACCTATTGAATTTCTTACGTTTCCCTCAAGCTGTGTTTTACAGTCACGCGAGTTTCATTTATTGAGCCGGATGTGCACTGTAATAAAGTTAAGCTAAGAGAGCACAAACCATGACTCAAAGACAATTGTTTGGAATTTTAAAGTTTTATGCCACTAACTTTTATTTCAAATTAAAATTAGAACTTAATCCAAAGCAAATATTTAAATTTTACAATCGAATATTTTCAACAATAAAATAACTTTCCTGTGCAATTGCTGATAATATTTAATATATTAACCATTTTATAACTTCTAAAGAACGAGTATGTTTATTGTCTAGAAATAAATTTTAAATTTATTGTCACTTTCTTTTACTGTTTGATTTAAGTTCACCCTTAGATTCAACGTACTGTGTCTCATGGAATCAATGGTGCGTAGGTCTACGAACGTGCGACTTAGGCGTACGAAAGTTATCCTTCGTTTTCTTCAAGGGGGTTCTATGACAAATTGGTCAAATCTATCGGACATTGGAAAAATGGTATTGACAAAGGATATTTAACCTTTGTCTCTTTTTGCTCGATGAGTATTCGAAGTATTCCCACAGTATATTATTCATTGTGCTCAAAACGATTCCCGGATGGTGGAGAACAGGTTCTATATATAAAGGTGCGTGATGGAAGTCTAAAAATACTTGAGGTTTTGAAAATACTTCATTTCAATAAGATTCTTTAATAAAAGACTTTTAACATCCTTGAATTCCACTATTTTTATTGATTACGTATTCATTCTATGCAAAAAAACATATTTTTAAAAGTTTTTAATAATATTTTTCACTACCATAAACTTGCATTTAAGAAGTAAATAAGTGTATTATAAAATAAAATACTTGAAGGAAGAAAAAAATCAAGTATAATTTCGCAATTTTTTAAAGCTAATAATAAATAATAAAAAAAATCAAAAGATATTTGAGAATGATTACAGGACAATAAAATAGATTTTTTTAATGTTAGAGATAAAGATGTTAATTTGAAACTTGAAAAAAAAAAGTTCCAACAAACTTGATTACTCGGATTTCATCAAAAGTCGAGCATCTTAAATTTCGTTGCTTAATTAATGATAAGTTATGTTGACAACGGATAAATGGTATTTCAATTCTTAAGAAAATGATTAATACAATTTTTTTGTTCTTTAACGAAGATTATTGATAGATTATATGATAAATTGATAAAACTTGCAGGAAATTGGATAAATGATATCGACCGCAGAATCTAAGTATCTCAAGACAAGTTAGAAGATATTTGAACTAGCAATTTGTCACTGTCATAAATTACTTATACAATTTTTTCCGAGTGTAAGATTAAGATAGTCCATAAAAAAAGCTCGGAAAATTTATAAAAGTTACAATATATTTCATTTAGAGGTTCGTATTTCCACCTTCATTATAAAGAGAATAATTCTATATTTTTAAGTTTTATCATCTAAGTCTTTTTGCTGTGATAAATTGAAAAATTGCTATATTGGGATGAGCTTTTAATCCAAGAAGCACACTATTAGTGTAATAGAAATTTATCGGATTTTTAATTCATTATTTATTCTTAATAGATTGTGGAGAATACTTTTATCTGTCATTGTTATGATTCATTATTAACTTTATCTTTAAGCTAGTGTGTGATAAAATTTATAGTAATTATCCATTTAAAAAAACTCTAAAATAAAAAATGTCACCCAAAGCTTTCAAATTGCACCTAATTGAAAATTTAGTAAAAAAAATGACGTAAAAATAAATACAGGAAAGTAATAAAGTGAATTTCAAATAAATTATCTTTTTCAATGACTATTTATCTTCTTTAGTTTTTCAATTATACAACAGAATTATCGATAGCCTTGAGGCAAGTCAAGATATCAAAAGAAATTAAATATTTAACAACTAGATTAAAAATTATCTCTGCAAGTCACCACTTATGAAATGTTCATACTTTTAAAAAATACATTAAAAATGTCAATAAAAAATTCTGTCTGGATTAAAATAATCAAAAACATGAGTTTAAAGGTAGAAATTATTCATAATTAAAAAAATTACTGATATTTATTATTTAAAAATTTTATTTGTCAAAATAATTAATTTTCAACCCACTAATAATTTCATTCAAGTGTCTGTTGAAAAAAATAGTTACTTCTGACCTCTAGAGTTCTAGCGAGTCATTAGTAATGAGTCAATTAACTGCAAACAAGCAACAAAACCGAGTCTAGCTTCTAACTAGGTGCTTCTGAATAAATTAATAAATTTCGAATAAATATCTTGACTATTCTTGTCAGTAAATTTTTCTAAGGATTTCTTTTTTCAGTATTGTTTTTAACCCCTAGAGTCATTCACCCCCTAAAAAATGAACACACATACTAATCCAGCCCTCAATTGGCCTATCACCTATATCAATGATTTACAAAGTTGATTGAAAAAAGGGCTGATAAGAGAGTTAAGACGTTAGTTGATTATGATCTCGCTAATGAACACATTTTATTAGATGTGAGTATGGAAATTTTAAAGATGTTTTCAATATGCATTCGATGAGACATGTATATGAAGTGCGATGAGTTATAATTTGTATCGATAGCCGGGGGCAGCGTGGGCGATCATCTGGAACAAACGCCTCTGGGATCAATTCCTTAATACGCAGGAAGCACGGTCCTCAGAGAAATTGATTCGTCATTATGCTTACTCATAAATTACTCTATATGCACGTGCAATCAATAGTCATCTCTTGTTCTACTCTTACAACATTTGTCTGTTATCGAAAAATCAGTATTCACATATGAAGAAGGATAATTTTCGCGACGCCTAAAGGTAGTATTTTAGCACGATAGTGTAGAATACCACGTGGATTACACGCCAAGTGCGAACGCCATACAACATTTGCGGCGGGGATATGTCTAGAGCTTGGACAACGTGATAAATCGATTCTATTGAAGCTTGATGCGGGAAGAGAATAAGAATGCACTTGGAGAGGTGAGATTATCCTTGGAGATTCCTTTCACGCGGCATCGGCAGTTGCCGCGGCAGCTTCCTTCTGCTCCCAGAGAACGCACTCTTCGGAAGGTCCAGGGATTTTACTAGGATTATCGCGTGAGTTCATTATACGCCTTACGTTGTACGTGCAATCGTTACGTAAATCCAAATCCTCTGTGAACCAGCGACAGTGTTCCGATCCCACTAACATCAAATCTATCATCGTATATTGGCTGTTGCCGGCTAGTAATATTACGCACTGACTTTCGACTTCCATGTAAGCCGAGAGAAATATCGTTTTGTAAGCATCTAAGAGATCATATAGAGGCTTTTTTATACGATTAATTATCGATGCTTGTGTAGGAGGAATGTTGCGTTGCGAATAAAACATGGTTTTGAAGTTTATTTTTGGAATGGTTAAAAAAATCCTTACTAACAGGATGTTCAGAAAATATTATTTTATTGATTTAATGTTGTTTCAATAACAATCTTTTTTTTAAGCATAATAAAATGTTTTTAAAAATAATAAATATTCCAAATATTCGACTTTATTTAAATTGTGCTTTATTGTTATAATGAAAATAATAATTTGATATCAAAATATAAATACTGATTTATTGATATCAAACCTTTTCATTCGGATTTATTGTTTATCTTTATTTTATATCGAAAAATACTCCAAGTTGGCTTTAACTCGAGATTGTCTGAACCAGATTGAAGCATATCATTGCTTGCACTCTTAATACTCTGACGTGCTTCCGTTCAAACTACTACAAACTTTAGATCTTATAGCATAAATAATATTATGCGTTAATAAAAATACTAGATCAAAACAATAAAATATTATCTCATAATCTAGCTGTGGGAAAAATATATTTTTTTACAACAACTAATTTTCCATAAAATAAACAAACTATTAATCATGTTAAATTAATTCCATCAACCCGATTACTCATTTCACTTTTGACATTAATGTCACAATTAGTCTTTTTTATTCAATCAAATAATATGTTCTCAACGTTAAACACATAAATACATTATTCACACTGAGTTTATCATCAAAATAAAATGAAAAAGGAAGTTAATGTGATTAAATCATAAATGGTGGTTGAAAAAAAAAAATATTCTAACGGTGTTTATAACATTAATAATCGTAAACATTGCATAGCAAAGCGTCATTGATAACGATTACTTTCTCTACATGTATCTCTTCAATCACACAATCTACCTAGGACACCATTTTTTATATCAATTTACTGTGATAGTTATAATGGAAATTATATAAAAGACCGTAATAGTAAGACAAATGAACACAGTGACAGTGAGATTACATCGTCTAATTTATTACACCTCCGAATACCAACTTCCAACATTAATTTTACAACAAGGACAGTGGAAAACTAGTTTACATGTAAATATTAAAAGATTATATTTATGAAACTATTAGAAAAAAAATTTAATATCTCATATATTCATTGTTAATAATGAAAAAATTTTTCATTACTGGAAAATTTCATTTTGAACAGAAAAGTCAAAGTTAATTTTCTCTTCAGCATTTGCTATATTCTACTTGGTGTGTTTTATTACATTCCCATAGAAGAATATTAATTACTATCTTTAAGTTGGTATATTTTTCGTATTAAACGTATTATTTATCATTGAATTGTATATGCGGTGAACTTAATAAATAATTCAATTAAATACAGCTGGATCGTGATAGCCCCAAGCTAACTACATATTAACTATAATTTATTTTTCAAACTTTGAATAATTATTACATTAGGATACTTATTTATTGAAATATTAGAAAATTTTATTAAACCCATTTGACGATTTAAATGTCATTATTGGTTGAAGGTAAAAAGTAAAGGAAACTGAGGAAATAATTTCATTGCAACTTTAATAGATTCTCACTTGATAACAAGATTGTGAATAAAATTATTTATGAAACGAGACAGGAGAAAATTATAGTTCTTTCTAGGAACTTTAATTAACAATTATTTGAAATTATAAAAATATTTTAATTAAATTGTCGTTGGCATGTAATCGTTGCATAGTTGCTAGACAACTACCTGAAGAGCTCAATAGACTATAGTTATTATGTAGAATTTCGATCCGGATTTTTGAGTAATGAATGAAATTTTTTCAATAATCATCTTCATGCTTTATAATAAAATTTAAAAATTCACACTCAGGTTTAATAACCAATTTTTTCATCATCATATCTTTTATTATTAGTTCCAAAGTAAAAATTTAAATTACTTTTGATAAAAGTAAGGTCAACTAATTCAAAAAAATATATATTTAGTGTATATCAAAAAATAAATTCACAATTTGAGCTTTATCTTTATTTTTCAAAATGATTTAATAACTTTAGAATGAATTTTTGAACAACACAATTGTTTAACAGAAATATTATCAAGAACCCACATAAATAGCAATAGAGAACATTCCATTGATACTCTGAATCGGAATAGGGCAGGTCCTATAAGCTTGTACAAGGCTATCCACACGAAGCAAACGTTGAAATGCTAAGGTGTTCACTTCCGGTTGTAGTCACCACTTGAAAGCCACAGAGGGTCTGCGATATCCAGTTTCCTACGGCGTGTGAACGCTCTATCTAACGTGCATTCTGTACTCTGATCTTCAAGACGTACAATCAACCATCATACCAAATTCACGAGATCCTCACATATCACTCGCATCCTCACCCAGTATACATACACTACTGTAAAAACCTATGTCTAGCTAGAAGGTGTTGACTTAATTCCAAACATCTAGCGGACGCTGATACCAAAAAGGAAAAAACTTGATGATGCTTGATTGTTTTATTACTGTTTTTATTACCAGATCACTTTTTTCCATAATACTAAGTTTGGGTCTATGATGTGGATAAAGAACCGCTTAATATTCTCACACTACACCTCTTTTGTGTGCAGACTGTTTCATATTACATTCAATAACCAGTAAGTACCGTACGAAAGTACAATAATCCAAGTTAGCCTGCACTACGCTCACTATTAACCCCAATATGATGACATTATGTTGGCGAATTTTAATTAACCGGTAAACAACGGTAAAACCTGAAATAAGATATGAATGTTGAATTGTAATATGGACATAATAGGTGTCCATTCATGTAGGGGTGAATTTGCTTGCTAGAATAAATGAAAATTCCTTATTAAAATATAATTGCTTGAGAGGAAAGATGTGGGATGGTATTTTAGAAAAACACTGGTCATTTGTCAACGATTAGAAATGTCCATTATACCAGAGTCAGTTCAGAAGACCTAGACGTGATTGGAGAGGCTGATGAGAAGCTAGAGAAATGGTTGTTTTTCATCTTTGTAAAGAAAGAACAATAACACTGGACTACTAGCAGATGAGAAATAGAGTAATATCTTTTTCCTAAAAATTATTGGAATTACTAGTGCACCAGTGGTTGAAATTTGGCAATAGTATACAGCGATAAACTGAACGATCTTTTGATGAATGTAGGAAAAAATGAAATAGAATTTCGTGCTCATACAGATGGGTTCACATCAGTTATTTTATGTTTTGGAATTGCTGGTAAAATTACTCTTGATGATAAATATCAGTAGATCGTGAAGCAGAAGGGAAAAACATTGATGAACTTATTGATCTCTGGTGTTTCTTGTTATTTTCTTTTTTTGGAATATTCCGTAGAGTAAATGTTCAAATAATTAATTAACGATAATTGAAATTTCAGATAAATTCTTATGTACAGTAATTACATTTGTAATATATAAAGTGATTCAGCAGGTACTGAAACTCACTTTAAACAAGATTCGCTTGCTATTAAAAGTCGTAAAGGATTTTTATAATGAAAAAAAGCATAACTTGCGTTCATTCTGAATTGAAAAAGAAATAAAATTGTTGCTGATGAAAAAGTGGAATAAAGTTCTATTATTAAATCTTAAGTTGAAGATTAAATAAAAATTCCTATTGGACATTAGACTTGTTGGTTATTTTTTATTGTAAAATGTCTGAAATAAAGCCTGAAACTATTTTTTGTTGTTTTTTAATGAAGTTTATTTTGGCAAAATTTTTGACAGCTGACATGAGAGAAAAAATTGTCGAAAAATCAAAAAAATCTCTGAGAGGTAAAAAAAAAATTGAATTAAAAATGTTGCATCACTGTTCTATAACTGATAAAACAACAAAAATTTTTGTTTTTTATAAACAAAATTTTTGGGGTAACCTCAATAGGTCATTGATTTTATTGATGCAAGTTCTTATAACAATTGTTCTTTATTTAAATCACTTTAAATTTCCCAACCACTTAAAAAATTACAGAAGCTGAATGGAATTCAAAAACATGATCTTAATCAGTAGTAAAACTCGCAAAGCCTCCAACAATTATCTGTAATTTTTGTAAAATAAATACATTTCATTATATATCATCTACTTTAAAAGCAGTTGTTTTTACTAAAACACTCCATTAACATAAATTTATTCAAAAATAACTAAAAATTCCATACAGTAATGACATATATTTATTCAAAAATTATTCATAATATCTATCATTACACTCTTGAAAGTGTTGAGAATAAGTCAGATTAAATACAAAAAAGCAACATCAGTAGTATATCAAAAAATTGGATTACTTCTGCTTTAAGTAGTACGAATAAACGTTACTGTATGATGATTGATTAAAATCGAAACGAAGCAAATGAACGAAAAAAAAGTGTGTCAATGTATTCAATATATTGGCAATTAAATATTATTAGGTTGATGAGAAGAGAGGATGATGTATCCAATACTGATATTGTGTGTGTCAAACTGAAACCGAGACTATAGAAACAGACATACGTGCTTGTTTAATTTAAAGTGCGTGCCCCTGAGCGAATATGTTAATCCCTACAAAATAACCAACAAATAACAAGTCCAGGCTCTGCTGATTGCAAAGCGATAATAATATACAGGTTTACGTGTTACACAAACACACAGTCATCATGTGTAGTGTATGCATGCATTGATGCAACTAATGCAGTCGATTGGGGATACTAGTTAAACGATCCATTTAATAGTTCGATTCACCTTTTGTGTTCAGTGTATTCATCAAACTGCAAATCATTTTGAAATTTGATTGACTTGCAATGTTTTGTTTCACCAGTAGCAGTTGAAGCATGTAAATTAAACATAAAACTAGAACTTGATATTACTGGTGGTAAGTTGGATAGAAGACACTTTTGTTGACCACTAAGTCACTTGGTGTGCTACCATAGTAAATTCAAAAGTTTTCAGCGCGCCGAGTTCTCCCTTTTGTCTTTCTGGTAGTTAAGAATCACCCAAGCACAAGTTTTCGGTTGACTGCATCAGCTTTACCAAAAGCCAGTCTGCTGAAAATTGTCTTTCCTAAGTCTTGATGCTTTGCTTCAACAACAAATAGAAGAATTACTGTTAATAGGAGGAACCCCATATTCCCTTTCTCTTGTATATACCATCAGCATCACGCCAGTAATAACTCGTATGTGTTGGCTGATGTTAAGAATTCCACCTGCCAACAGCAACCGGGCACTATTGCCCCCACCTTGAACATTGTCGGCAGGAAAAGTGGCCGCACGCCTTGCAATCCCAGCATTTCTGTGTTGGTTGTGGCCGTGAACGGGGCTCAAGTCCAAGGGCACCGGGAGAACTCCACTAGTGCAACATACTCTTCGTGGTATCGTCTTATCTTTCAGTGGTCCTTTGATTTCGCGATACCGGTTCTCGGCTATTCTAACCAGGTAGGTGTGGCTCATCACTTTCAGTTATATACTCATTACCGATTTATTCGCTCATTCGGCTACCGAATCAATATTTATTCTACTGGCAATTTTCCAAACTAGTTTCAGAAATACAAATAAAATTCAATTCTAATTGAAAAATAACCAAAAAAATACCTCGAATAAAACTTGAACGTCTTCGAATAACTGGATTAATTAAATTTGTAATTTTGTCATGATGATCATAATAATAATAATAATGCGGAGGAATTATTAGCTAATTCTTTCAACATTTATCCGACAGAGTTGGCAAAATTAATTCGTAGTAAAATGACTCTATAGGTTTTCTCAACCGACACGTTTTAACTGGCACAATGAGCAAGTTTTCCAGTAATCGAAATTACATTCCTTAAAGAAGCAAGAGAGAGAACTGAAAAGTTATATTCGTCGTGTCCTCAATTAAATTCTATTCCTTCTATCTAGTTTCGACGCCCTACACAGGATTATTAGCTTTTCAAAGTTATCCGTGATTTATGAAGCGCAAGTATCGCGACATGGAAATTGTGTTAATTACAAGAAATAATTCGATAGACATGAAAGCTGTGATTTTATTTTCAAAATTATTGATTTTAATAGTATTATCATTACATGAAGATGTCCGTCCTACTTCATCATCATCATCATCATCATCATCAAAAATAGATTAAAAGTTAACAGAAAAAAAATTAAAGTAAAGGATTGAAAGGGCGGTGATTATCGATTTTTATGAGCTTGTATAGGTAGTGTTTAAAATCGAGAGGATCATTTTGGCGATAAAACCCGCACGTCTCTGGGTTAATTATAAACTGCAGGATATAAGCATAACAGCAGACTGGATTTATTCAGAAATTTCAGCTGGTGGTTTTGATCTATAGCGACTGGAGGAAGACGAATAGGTCCAACATGTATACAACAGTGTTTCTTATCTCGAGTGTATATTGGTGTTAAATTCCAAAGAGACCAAGCTGCATTGGAGACTTAATCAATTCTTATAATTAATATAATAAAGGAAAATAAAGGTGAACGTTCCATCCGCAAGATTATGTTCTCTGCTTCGTAGCGTTCAGGTAGTTTCCTTTGGTATTACATTGTGGCTAACTGTTCAGTTAACTTGGAAATAATTAGTCCGGATAATGGAGCTGGGGTCGCAAGAGGAGGAGAGTTTGAACCAGGAAGGCAGGAAACACAATGGCCTTCCGTCCACGAATAATGAGACTCGGTCTGACGCGCTTTTACTGCTTATTGATTACTTGCTTTTCATTTCTCATATTTATCTTAAATAATTACAATTGATTGGTGTAAATGAGCATTAGCTGATATTTATTGGATCCCAATAGATCAGTGTTTCCTCAAGTGAAGGATGAATTATCGTTTGGAGCTTGATTTTTTTTTTGACCGAATTCACATCGTCTTGAATTACCTATTGAAGCACCCTCATTATTACAAGGAATCATTAATCGCTCGGATAACTTTCGACGCGTCTCTGCAGACTTGGGTGAGCATACACCCTCGCTTGGTCTAGTCCTGCCTGGTTATCTGGTTGAGTCAAGTTTTGAGATAAGGGCGCGCCAACCCACCAATGCTCTTTGGCTGAAGTTTAATGAAAGTTCGTGAGAGACGTTTTTCAAGCAAGTTTCTACCAAGATGGGGGTGTCCACCCGCGTTCTCTATACCGAGTTAAATTATACATTGATGCATGTATTGAACGATATATATACATTATGTAGCGTAGCTCTCTCAGCTTGAATGCACATTTTAATTAAGACTTGGGCCTTGATTATTAGTGATAGAATTTTCATTCTTTTTGCACCACAGTGACTTCATTTCATAACGTTCTCATCGTAGAACCTAAGTATCAATGTGTCAATTAGTAGCAGCGGCGATAAATATCTGTCAACTATCGCGTCCAGTAACGGGCCGTAAGTTATGTACCAACTCGATGAATTATCGCGCAGAGTATCATCTCACCGGGCGACTCGATGTCGACGGAATTGGAATGCCGGATCGATCTCAAGCTGCACATACCAGTTGGATATTAGTCGATAAATATTTTCCCTGGTCTACCACGATGTGGTTGCTCCGTCAGCGAAAGTGAGATCTGAGATTTCAATTAATGAATACACCTCCTTGTCATGCCTGTGGCTTTTGGATTGACCGATTTATCGTGTTTTTAATTTCACTGGGCCTTAATCAGTTTACCAAGTGATTGGAATTGTGGTGATTTGAAAAAATTATTTGTGATAACTAAACTGGTAATTGAAAGTGATATTAGTTGATAAACTACTTACTTACAAGGATTACTTTGAGATTAAATTTAATGAGTTTATTATATTTTTATGGAATAAGAGTGATTTATTTTCTTGTAAAAAATATACAGAAATTTAATTATTTAAAATGTAGTGAATTTTCTTATCAATTTTTTCCGGATTAAATTACTTCAGAATGTGAAAATTGAATATAAAAAATACTAGGGAATTTAAGACTAATGCTGCAGGAATATTAAACATTTAAATAACAATATTAAAGTAAAGGTAAACTGTTACTGAGAAAATTTTCTTACTTTTTATCGTGACATGTGTAAATATTAGTTCAACATCCTTGTAATCTAAAATTTACATGAGTTTTCTATACTACCGATATTTACTCATTTAAACGCTGCATCACTTTTGATGAGATGTACCTTTACGGAGCTTAATTGCAAAGGGAAAAGCGCATTGAATCAACGTCTAATTTATAAAAATATTTTGGGACAAACACGAAAACTCCTTTACCATATATTTACATTCACAGAAACCCCAATAAATAGCTCTTCAATATCAAACGCCTATCAAAATAATCACAAAGAAAATAATGAGGATAATAAAAAAAAAAAGTGTAATTTATTCACAAAGGATTTAAAGTATGTGTAGTGAAAAGAATTTTAATAATAAAAATTTCATTTTCACTAGTGTAAATATTTGAAAAGGCAAAATTATTATTTTCTAAATTTTAATATTTAAAGAAAATCATTGAATATTAACGGATATTATAACGGAAATTTGCATGAAGAAATGGGCAAAAAGTGCAAAGTGAAAAACATGAGACGAGGGAGCTTATTCGGTGACGTCGTCCCGAGAGGTTTGAAAGCTCTCGAATCGATTTATTCAAGATGGGAAATTACGAGGTGGATCTGTCGCGAGCTGGCTCAAGCGCAGGTCCGTGTGGTCTCATTCTTCAACACCACATATATACTTGTTCTCTTTACTGGTATATGGTGTCCCTGTGCCAGGCTTTCCAATTTGCAAATTCGCCAAAGTGCATCGTCGATGTGCAGCCTCAAAATTAACACACAAACTTTGGCAACGATGGAGAAGGAAATACGACGACGATGACGACGACCAGAGTAACACTTGGGGCGGAGAGACAAGGACATTGTACACACATAGGAAGAAAGGACGACGTACATGAGACGCGCACGACGCATCTGCATCTACCGGAATTCGTAATCTACCGGTACGTGCAGCTTTTAGGTGTACATCCTGTCGCGCGACGTCTTTTCGTACGCTCGAGTTAAATAACTGTCGCATGAATATTCATATTTTCAATTCCGCACAAGAGCCAGGAGGCGTGACGGGATGAAGGACGATAAAACGAAATAATAAGGTAAATAAAAAAAAATTGAGATAAATATATATATATATATATATAGATATATTTTTTATAAATATGGATAGACCATCAAGCATCATGAGCATGAGTATACTCTCACAGATTGCTTTTATAACAGTTAATAAAGTTTGTTAATTGTCCACATATAATATGTTTAATTGTCGCCATGTAAATTTCATTGTGTTGTAAAAAATTTATTATTCATTTATTGTAAGACTCCTCGTTATTGCCTTGTTTCATTCGTGATTTAGAATGATTGGTTGTTGAGAGGATTATTCTGATTAGCTAATCAATTATTCAGAGTGTCAGGATAATTTCTAGTTAGATCAAATTACATCTGTTTCAACTAATCTTCTTCCAATCAAATTATTCCGATATGTTTTTTTAAGGAATAATTTTTTTTATCTCAAAAAATAATTCACCAATTAAGAAAAAATGGTAATTTTTTTTGTACAGTATGTTTAGAAATTAATGTCCATTAAAAACAAAAAAAATGTAGTAATCAAAAAATGACTGAAGTGAGAAAGTCTACGAAATAATAATTTCTTGCCAATTGTATAATTTAACGAACATAATGAATATAATTTAACAGAAAGTATTTATAAATTATAAAGTATAAATAATGGAAAGATAACTATCCTAACTTAACTCGTAGTTAAATTCCCTTGGTAATTTAATTATTTAAATATCTTTTATCAATTTAAAGAGTTGACTGGAAAATATTTACAGACTTATTCAACTCCATCTGGCTTTTATACTCAATTACTTAATCACTTTATACATTATCGAGCTAATTTTTGAATTTTTGATATCAATAACTTATTGATTAAATAATTTATCAAAAAAATAATAAAAATGACTTTTCAGTTGCTCTACTTCTAGAGTGATTAATATTTCACAGGTGTTAAAATAAGGATAATAATTTATAATACTCGATATAAATCATAATCATTGATAATTTATAAAGTTAAATAAATACTTTAATTCGTTAAAATGTTCATTAAAACATTAGTTTAATGTTATAACTCACAATTTCTTTATCATTTCATAAATTCATTAAAAGTAAAACGAGTTCTTTACAGAATAAGTAACAAGAAATATATTAAATGAATTCCTCAATCCAAAGGAAATTCACATAAAACAGTGATAATTAGAAAAAAAAACTAACTCGTAGTTAATGAAAGTTGTAATTATTTTTTATTTTTAAAGAAGTGTAAAATAAAATAAATTATTCATCGATAATATTTATAATTACTCGTTATTATGATAATTATGATAAAAAGTTGAGCAACAATTTATTATTTATAATTTTTTTTCATTAAAAAAATAATTAAATTTTAATTTAAACAATTTTTTTATTACTCGAAAGAATGCAAACAAAAACATTCATTAACGATAATCAAAGCGATCTCTCGGATGAGCATCATATTCAAAAGCGTATTTCTCCAAGTTAGAGAAAGAGTTGTAGAAAGAGTAATGGCAATTGTTAATATTTTATTATAAAAAGATGATGTAATGTATAAACACAAGGTTCTCAGCAATTTATGGGATTGAAAGAGCGTAACGAGCAGCAGTATGCCCACGCTCGGCTGAAGTAATATGAAAAACGACTCCAGTACGGTTTAACCATATAGCAGTTGATGCTGCTGTAGCCTTTAGAAAAGGCTATCTCTCGATGGGCATTCGATGTACAGATAAAATGCTTAAGTATCTGCCAACCCCTCTGAATCGCACCTAATAAGCTAGCCGTCAAAGCCGGTGAACCTCTCGAGCTGTCTTTTACGTAATAACGGGAATCGTATAGCCAGTGTCATGGCAAAAATACATCATAGGGTCTACAAGTACACTTGGTATTGGTATACACATAGTGTAAAGTGATTTCCTAGGCTGAGTATATAAATTGTTCGTAGAAGTCATCCCTCCACCATCAGTATGCTTTGGGGACTTTGATCGTTACTCCAATGACTGTCATTAACTTGTGGGAAAATAACACATACGTAGGAACACTCAGCACACCAATAATTCATCTCTGTCAGAAATATGTACAAACTTTGTTTTTAACCTTTTGAAGTTTCTTCTTACACTACTGCTTCCTTCTTTAACAACAAATCAAACATTCCTCCCCCGATAATAACATTTATTACTTTTTACTGCCTCTATGCTTCCTCTTCCAATTGGCTTTTTTCTATTTTCTTGAATATATTGTTATCCCACTGACATTTCCTAGTTAGATTTTTCGTTTAGTTAAACACATATATTAATGGTAAGTCATTATGAAAAGTAATTGAAGTGCTGTATACAGTCAAAGTTACGCGTGGCTTCTTTACATCTACCTGAGCCCAAAGTCTTCAATTACACAGTGTTTCTCCCGCGAGTTGTAGAGCCTTGGCGTTAGTTGTGTAAAACGGATGTTCGCCTGGCGAGAAGGCATAATTTTTCGAGGAAACCGAGCGGAGAAAGAGCGAACGATTATGCTTAAAAGTGTAAAGGAACACTGGGGCTAGAGAAGAAGGAGGGGGTTGGTGGAATTGGTATATGTGAATGTCTGTGTGTAGATGGATCCAAGAGAAAGATGGTATGAACATGAAGAGTAAGAGTACTTGGGCTTTCATGAGAGCCAAGCTTCGGCCGGGTGTACCCAAGGGGCTATTAACCGTTCGCAAACAATGATCTAGAAGCGGAAGTAGCTGCGAGTCTTATCGGAATTCTCGTCTCGAGACGATGAAGGACCAAGTGAGCTAGAGGACTTTGTCGATAAGAATAGCGTATCCTTTGAAAGGGGTGTCTAATTGGGTGGCATCATCACGCTCTTGTTCATCATCGATACCTCATAAAAGTTAATAAAGTATTTCCTTGACCGCTGCTATATTCATTGAATGATAAATGCCCATGTGCCCAGAGTCTTTTCTATATACTCGGCACGTAGTTGACGTTTATTTCGTTTCTCATCCACAACCACGTCGTCGACTTTTTTTCCAACTCTTTCATTTTCTCCTTATACTTTTTCTATTCCGTTTAACACTTTTCTTCTTTTCATGCTTCTTTTTACCTTGTTCTCTTAAACTTCTCACGAGCGTTCACACCATTCTCTTTCATCATTGATCTCTTTCCCACATGTATGTATATATAGAAAAATGTCTGCAACCCATACCTCTGTCGTGCATGATTTGGAGATAGTAATAATTATTGAAATTGCGTCGAAATTCAAGTCAATGGTATTTCACTTGACGGCTTAAATATTTTTTTACTCTTAAAGATGCACACATGTTGTGGAGGGTACGAATGAAGTGTTATAATTATTATTATTAGGTTTAGGATCGCGTGTAAGAATCAACTGATTTCAAAACCTCAAAGAAATTTAAGATGAAAAAAATCGACTGTTAGAGTAGAGTAGATGATGATAGCACAACTTGTAATAATTTTAAATAATAACCGCGTAAGATCCATGGAATTTGTGTTGTAAGTCGAAAGAGTGGAATATCGAATGAAATTGCTCAATCTCCGACATGCGTGGGCTTGTGGAATGTTACTGCTTGCGGAAATTATTACAGTTACATTGATCATCATGACTATATAAGGTAGATTAACGAAAAAGTGAAGGCAAAAAATGAAAAATAAATTTATAGTGATGAGTAAAGAAAGTTGTATAAAAAAAAATGATAGGAATGATAAACTATATTTTATAAATAATTGGACAATTCCTAGGTGAGCAGGTTGAAGGATCATCTTCAGTGATGATCTGACATGAAAGACAACTTCTACACCACGTAAATGCTTCCATGAAATCGACCATCAGCACTGAAATATGTCAAGATTCAACCAGAGTCTGAGGGATAAAAAAGGTTACACACGCAAGATTGTCCTTGTAATACTATCAAGTATTATCGCAAACTAAAAATCAACACCAATTTATCATTATATTGAGTATTTATTATTCAGAATAGCACAGCAGGATAATTAATGTTCTCGAGAGTCCATAAATATTTTTAGAAAAAAAGTCAATGATTATTTACAAAAATTGGACGAAAATAAAGAAAGAATGGTGATCAAAGATGAGTTGCGTATCACGCAAGTGATGATAAAAAAAAGTAGGAAAAAAAATGTAGAACAAGAAGTTGAAAGAAAAAGAAAACCAAACAAGTAAAAGCATAAGAAAGAGAAGATGAAGAAGAAGAAGAAGAAGAAGAGGAGGGAGAAGAAGTTCCCTGAGCCTAAGGCTCATTGAAAGTCCGATGTTTCGTTACGGGACTCTTGCCGCACGATTACGAGTCCACCACGGTGTGAATAACCTTTTACGTATCGCGGATGACGTAAATATTACAAGCTCGTTAGGGAAGTTCCTGGCGCAGGTGCAGGAAGTCGAGGACGCACTTGAGACTCTCGAGAGAGAACACTCGACACTTTCTTGATGACTTTTATGATCAATACAAATAAAAGGAAAACAAGCCGTCAAGTTATTATGATAATTTTCAATTGAGTTGAGGATGAAATGAGCGGCAAATGAGTGTTGCTCACAGAACGATAATCTAAAGGAACTTAAACAGTTGTCCCGGAATCATTAATGCTGAATTCAATGATGAGCAAAGAGCTGCTGGAATGATCGTTTATATTATTGGCAAAGCACACGATGATATTGGGCGCGACCAGCCGGTAAATCGAATTTTCGAGAGAATAAAAAAAGACATTGAGTGGCATCGAAATTGCAAACTCGCGTGTCCGTCTCGCAAAATGTGAAACTAACCAGGCCCACGAGCATCGTCGCGGTCAATGATCAGCCAGCGAATCGAAACGCCGAATTAAAACGTTACGGACCTGTTCCCACGCAAATCGTGATTTCGAGTTATCGCCAAACGTCCAGGGAACGCCCTCGACTTTGCCCCACACATAAACTTGATGCAGTAATGATAAGTATACGCGTATATGTACACTGAAAATTATAATAATATCTATCCAAACATGGATATCATCTCAAAAGGGATAATATGCATAAGCTAGTGGTTGTGCCTGTCTACACAATACATAAATATGTGTAGGTTTTGTTTTTAAGTGAGAGAGAAAAGAGACGAGGTCAGTCTCATGTGTAGAGTCGCCGACCGGCTGTGTTCTCGTTGGCAAATCGCACGTGCGATCTTGTTTCCTTCAAGGGCACTTAAACCACCAAAAAAGGTATGGGTGAGGTAAAACCGAAAGCAGAAGCATTCATTGCATGAGACTCCATACTCACTAGTAATACAAGATGCAACTATTATTAAAATTCATTTTTATATCTCTCTCGTTTTTTTTGTTCTCTATTCTAATCCGTGATTTTTTATTTTTTTTATTCTATGGTAATTTGAAAATTTACAGCGTTTTTTACTTCACAACTACATTTTGCCAGTTAAAGTCCTGAGATTTTTCGATAAATATCATTAAAGACTTGGAATAAATGAAAAAGTTCGCAAATGCAAATAAAAAGTTTGAATATTCAGTTTGCAAAGTTACTGAGAGAATTATTATTATTTTATTATTATTATCATAATTCAAGTATACTTAATTAATTTTTCTGCCTGACAACAATAAAGTTTATCTATTTAAATAGTTTTTAATGGACAAGTAAAGTGCTTTCTAAGTTACCATTGTTGGAAAAGATAAACTTATCATTAATATTTCAATATTTATCATTTCCTTATTCTATAGATTTTTTTTTTTGTACTAACACAATTAAACAATTTGCATTATACGGAGCACTAAAATACTTTGAAAATCCCTGTAATAGTGACATACCAATATATTCTATATACATATATTTTTACGCCTTTCTTTCCTTCACTTCCTCCACTTCTCATTGTATATTCGCACGGTTTGCAAATATTCAAATGGGCGCACTAATGGATCTCCACTCTAGCTTAGTAAAGCATTGCATCAAAGTGGTACAGTAGTACAGTAGCACGCAGTTTGTGGGTGTGAGCAAAGGAGTATTCATCTTGCTACATGTGAGTCAGCCGACGAAAACGTCTGTAGATTGTAGAATTACAAATAGAAGAGCAAATTTGTCGTATCGTTTCCATTTTTATGTGAATATTAATTGAACTGTTTATTTATTCTGCTGGAATTGTACCAAATTTTTGTTTTGGAGAAAAGAAACATTGGAAAATTTATGAATCTTAGTTTTATTAGGATTTATGGTGTATTATAAAAAAAAAAAAAAAATTATCTGAAAAGAAAAAAAAATCTTTAGATTCAATTTTTTAAATTTAAATAAGGAAGAAAGTTTAAATTAGAAAAATATGTACAATTTTACAATTAAAATACAAATGAAAATTATGGAATGTTTTTTTAAGAAAAAAGGTTATTCATATAAAAAATGGTAAAAGTTAATTTAAAACTAAAAAATATAACAAAAAAAAAAATTGTGCTCATTACGAACAATTTTAAAAATCTCTCATTTGTTTCCTCCCAACAACAATAGCTCTGACTAATAATTACGAGAAAAAAAATTCTTTTTCTGTACCTAAGGACCCTCAAATCATCAACAATTACCAAACCCAAAAATTATTCATCACTTTTCTGGTCAGAATGACAGACAAAAAGACTCATAAAAAATTAAGTAAGAAATAATTTCAAAGCTATAAAAAATTACCATTTCCGTGTTGCTAATTTTTTCTCCAACAAAATTGCAAATAAAGACCAACTCTTCTAATTGACATATATTAATGAATAAAATGAAAAGACGAACGATGGTAACAATTATTACACACGAAACGAGTTTTTAATTGTTTGTGTCATCTCATAAATTCAGAATCAACTGGCAGTTAATAGGAATGATAGCAGAGTATAGTTCCACTGCAAAGCATATGCAACGTTATACTGAAATCGACAGTTTGATTATACGTATACAGCAACCGATATATAAACCCAACGGAACCCTCGCAACTGAAATACTGCATCACTTGCCTGATTATCAGGTAGTTCAACTCTGTACAATTTAACGGGACAGTCTATGGGATTATAAATGCGTTGACAAGGTGACGGACAAGCTTGTCGTTTGCATCGAATCAATGCAAAATCTTGTTTGTACACGTGGTAACTGTGCATTTGATGTGATCTAATGTACTTCAAATAGAAGAAATCGATTAGTTGAATAAATCTGAATATGTGTGAATAAATTGTAAAATGATGAAATGGCCGTGATAAGCTAACTTTGAAAATTTTTCAAGTTTTTACTAGAATTTTTTTTCGTAGTATAAAAGTCGGATATATTCAGTTTCCGATGTTCCGGAACTGCAGCAGTTATATTTGGGATCTATCGAATCCCAAAACGTTTTCAAACCAGTGAAAATTGCAGCGATTGTACGACAGAATTTAAAATGACACAAACTATTCATCGGAAGTTTGGACTGCGGATCAATATTTACAGAAAATTCAATGATATAGGCCATTCGGAAGGTTGTGGCGAATGGTTTCGAATAAATACTCCAGTTATAGCTGCTCTATGAATTTCTATATTCATTCAATTCGATATTTGTCATGGCAAATAGCTGATAATATTTGTTATGTCATATCTGTAGACAAAAAACCTCAATGTACCTACACTATGAAAATCTATGAAATTTTTAGGTAGTTGATAGATGAAAAGACCTTGCTCTAATTTGATCATTACATTTGTGACAGCTGTGATTGGTAAAATAAAATTTCATGTTTCTTTGAAATGTATCATCAATAAAACATGATGAATTAATCATAATTGAGTGTAATAAAATATTTACTAAATCTGAAATTAACTAAAAAATTCAATTTTATGTTTAATATTTTGCACAAATCTATTTGATTTCTATTTTTTTCGAAAATGGAATAAAAAGTATTGATAAAACAACCACGTTTTTTTTAAAGAAAACAGAACATGGAAATTTTTTTATTATGCCGAGCTTATAATTTTTTAATTTTTTAAAAGAGCAATAATAAATACAAGAGGTATTATTAAACGGATGATAAAGAAAAGAAAATATTTTCACCTCTCACTAATAATTAACGTACTTAAAAGCTTCGTAAATTTAAATTTTAAATTAACATTTTATTATTCAGTTTAATCCTACATATTGTAAATAATTCACTTTAAACTTTCAATTTTCAATTAATCAAAAATGAAATAAAAAATGCTGCTACATCTCTTTTTAGATTTAATACTGGAACAATTGGATATCCATAATCCGGTAGTAAATATGAAAAGCACCAGATGATGTCTGTAAAATAAGATAATTGTTTTTCAGTGTAAACTGCACAGTAACACGACAGTAGTGATAATACTGATGTGGAAATAAAGGGAAAAAGGGTATGATGTACGGAAACATCAAACTTTGTTATGCCACAAGAGAAGTCGTTTGCCTGCACACTGAGGTAACTAACTGTTGTGTTTACCGAACGCAGTTACGCGATGTGGTATGGCACTCTCTGGTGGTTACTCAACGAAAAGCTAGTCATTCCCTTGCGTTCACCCAACCACCGAGCGTGTTGCTAACAGCGTAACCCAGCATCCGCCTCTCTACTTCTATAGCAGCGCACTTTATCCTTCGTGTCCGCTATTAATTCTGAGTAGCGGCATTTTCACTGAAATTTCGGATGTCCTCGCGCGTGCTACACTGCCCTGGTAGACACACGATGAAAATACCGAGATAAAGACAAAAGGTGCATTACTGAAAACAATACCAAGTCAATGCACTTGCTAGTTCAAGCAACCACTACTCGATACATTTTTTTAGCAAATAAATTTTATGCTTTTTTATTATAAAATTTACATTTTTGCTCAGGGAATAAATTTTGTGCTTACAATAAAATTCTTTTTTTCGGGCTATGAATACATATTATGTTTGATTTATTAGTTTTAATTATATTTGTTATTGACATGAAAATTTACGACAATTAAACTTGGTAAACGATACGTTGAATATTGTGCTTTCAAATTTATTGATTTGCACTTCAATTTGATACGATTTTTCAAATAGTTGACTATTTTAATTTTACCACTGTCAAATTATTTTTATTATTTATTTCCTTTTTTTATTTTTTTTTTTTATCGTTTTTATTTTTGTTTTAGAAACTCTTTTACTTTTGATGTTGGTGTTTTATTTGTGGGAATGATTTTTTATAGAGTGTTGTAAAGAACTGAAAATTCGTAAATTTCAATCCACTGAAATGTTTCTTTCGTTAAATAAATATTTTTGTTCTTTGATATTTTAACAATCCAATCGATCATTTTTCTCTCACAAAAATCTCGATTTTCGATTTTATTACAGGCTTTTATTTTTCAGACATACAAAGACCTGCAATATTTTTTAGTTGCAATTGTTTTAAAAATAAAACCTAATGAAAATAAGTCAACTAAAAAAAAGACAAATATCCATTAAGATTCTTACGTTGGTGATATCTTTTTGAAAATATAATTTTATTATATTCTTTACATGAAAAGTTTCATTTTATGCAAGAGATATCTCAAAAGATGTGTATATAAAAAAGGTTAATAGTACAAAAGATCAAATGATTCATATATTTATACGACGTCTATTAAAAATTCAAAGAAAAATGGATTTTTTAAGATGAATTTTTTTTTTCAAGATTATATAAACCAGGGATAAGTTTAATCGTCGTAAAAAAGCAATTAAAACAGTGGAAGATATTAAAAACGTTGAATTCTCATTATAGATTCTTCGAGATATTTTCCATTGAGTGACATTATTTCCATTTAATCACCCTTCAGATAATACCAGAATATATATCAAGATATTATCGATATGTTCTTCGAAAGGAGAATTAGATTTTGCTAAGAGAAAATATTTACGAAAATAAATTGACAATGAATTTAAATTCTACTTTTTTACATTTATAATATATGACATTAAATCCAAACTTTCCTAGTATTTTTTTAAATCTTCAAATATTAAAATAGCAAAGATTTTAAGATGACAATAATTTTCTCTTAAAAATCACTTTTTCTAACAAATAAACAATGAAGACTACATTTATTTTTTTTTTATTCCAATTATCAATATTTCATAAACATTTCTCTTTTGTTAATACAAACAAATTAATTTTTTTACAACAAATAGACCTCATCAAGCTCATAATTATTCATTACGACACAAGACAAGAATTATTTATATTTTTTTAAAAAGAAGCTTGTTATTTCAAAGCAATTATCATAATTATTTCCATTACACAAAATAAAACATAAAAAAATATCCCCTAACTATGATTTTTGCATTTAATTATTCAAAAAATACAATTATTACAACCTAATGTTTTTTGTATATTAAAATCCTCATTTTCCAACCACAAAAATCCATGGGATTCAAAAATTCTTTCATCTGCGTTGACTCTAGCCACTATTAATACATGCAAAAAGTAACATAAAACACGAATAGAAATATACCATTGTAAACCCAACTCATTACTCCCATCCCATTTAATCGCAACTATAGTTTGACCTGTAGTTAGTAGAAAAAACTTTCGGACATAAACGAGTTAAAGTGACGTAAATAAATAACGAGGTGCGACTCGGGATGAAGCTTCAGAGATGATGGCATTTATAGGCGACAGTTCATGAGTAAAAGGTGAAAGGGTACATAAAATTGTTCGTTATCGCATTTTGTCTGCATTCAACCGCAACCGTTGACGAGCTCCTGTGAGTCTACTGTGCAGTTGTATACACGCGTCGTGATAAGAAACGTAAAAAAAAAAAAAAATAAACGCGTATACCTTGCCTACCTTTCACGGTGAATATAACTAGAATTTTAATGTGCGGCTTGGAGTGTGGAGCGCACATCTTGCCACAGTAAAACCAGTCAGCATATTATCATCCAGCCTACCTCCAACCACGGGAATGCTAATCTTGCCAACATGAAAAAATTGACGCTAGTACATCTATTAGGATTCAAGAATTTACGGTTTTTAAAAAAAAGACTGATAACAACATCAAAAAGATCAATTTCGTTTGCGTTGATAAAATTATTGGATTAACAACGCAAAAAAAAAAAAAAAATGAATAAAACACGAACGATGTAGAGGTTGAACTGCTTACTCGACACGAGAGCACGAGGTACTCGCGAATTTTCATGTCGGCCAAGCGTATAATCGATCCTACTCTGCGCAGCTCGAATATTGGGGAATGGATATCACAATGCGCTGACACGATAACCAAGCGGCAAGGTTTGCGTTTAGCTAGTGGTTCGTTGCTCCGCCCTTGCTCAATGTTGAATATGCATGAATCCTTTTCCCAACTCCTATTTGTAGGACATTGACCTGACAGCCCGAAATCTCGAGCATTTTCGATTATCATCCCATAACCCACGATATTCCTCGATTATGTCGTCGTTGTACCTCGAGAGTTGCCCGTCAAATTCGAATTTCAGATTTACGGTAAACACTCAACGAAATTGAATGTGTCAGGACAACTGCATTGGTTTGTTCAGCCCATTGTTTATTACTATTACCTACTAGCCAGAATTTTTTATGAGTTTAGTTTTCGAAAATTCCGTCATTGGATCATGGAAATGAGAGTCGTAATTACATGAATGTTTTTTAATTGACGTTTGAGATGTTACTGATCGTATTATTATTTTAATTGACATACCTCATGGGAAGGGTGAAGTGCAATCAGCGAATGCAGGGAGAAAAAGAAAAAGGGGAATCTATTACACAATGTTGCAGTTACTTTTTTTTTTGCTTTTCGTTTTGGATGATGATTCTTTAAATGGAATATTTGAAGCGACTTTTCAACTTGAGGCTCAAATCAGACAGGTTTCAGATTTTTTCTTTTGTTTTTTTGGGCATTAGAGAAATGGGATATTCAAAAAAAAAAGTTAAACTATAAAAAGTGAACAGGAAAAAATTTTTTGGAATGAAAAAATTCTTTAAACATCAGTTTTATAAAAGTTTAATTTTATTAAGAGGATTGTTTCTGTTTGATAAAATTCAAATGCAAAATTTAATGAGTGAAATTCAACAAATGCTGTTAATTAATAACAGCTACTTTTATTATTGTTGATTAAAGTTAGTCATAAAAATTTTGCAATCATTCCAATTCGTTTTTAACAAAAGCTTTAAAAATATGTTCAATATATTTAATTAAAATTTTGATTAAATTAAACATATGAATTTAATTCAAAATCAGTTGAAACTGATGTTTTTTAATTGCTCTACACTATCGAAACAATAAAAATATCAAAATTAATTTTTAAAAACTCATTGTTATTTTTCTTCATTAATTTTTCAATTCATTAATGCATTAAAAATTATTAACATTTGTTAATGTATTGATTAATTCATTCACCTACGTTTCTTCTTTAGGTTTTTCTCTACCCCTTTTTTCTCCATCTGTATTTGCATGAACTTATTCCTCATTAAAACAAAACAACTTCAAAAGTACAAATCTAAAATCACTCGACAAAAGTTGATCTTTATTTAAAAGCTTTAAGTCTTCTACAATCTTAATACAATATCACACGCAATGTTACCTACCTCTTTGTATCTCAAAGCAACAGAGATTTTCATTTTTGATGTTAGTAACATTAAAGTAAAACGAATTTCAACTGGATGTAAAATTAAAATAAGTTACTGAGATCTGAGGTTAAATTGGATTCATACTCTGACTATTCTTCGGAGTAATTAAGCAAAATCTCTCTACATGTTATACATGACATAATAATTTTGCAATTTTGAAGTTAAGAGACCCTGAAGATAAGCCAGAACTTCCTGGGAGTGTTGGCTTGTCTACTTGACTACTAATTTTACACTTGTAATACATTAATTACATCAATAAAAATAATTATATCATGATGATAGTTTCTTTTTAAGCAGTACAATATCACTGATCTTCTAGCCTCTAGAGAAATAAATTTTAATTATTCTCTACCAGCAGAAAAAAACGAATTTATCTTATACTAAATTTTTTACGCCTAATTTTCATACATAAACTGTTGGATGTTATCTGAAAGCTGTTGTTAATTATGTCGAAAAATATTATGTTCAAAGAACTGCTGCACATAAAGAAGAAAATAAAAAAAAGGATGTTACGATTCTATCTCTCATGTAACAGCTACGTTGAATGAAACTTATCCTTTTAATGTGATATAACGACGACATCCAAGGTCCACATAATGATGAGAGTCCAGGAAACAAAAGTACTCTTTTGGAGAATTAAATAAAAAAGAATTTTGTTTGGTATTATATTACTTGGCAGTGACTTCCAAAAAAGGTGAAAACAATCACAATAAAAAGGAAAAAATAGTAGTGAAACATGCGGGTTATATTTTAGGATTTCATCAGCAGATTGGTTGAAATGAAGGTAGCCGGTTATTCGGTTGAGCGATCAGTAACTGGTGATAGGTAGCTAGGGAATGAGCAACTGCACTGTGACGAACTAATGAGTCCCACACGGACGTGGAAAAGGTTGTGGTTGTTCTCGATATTAGTTCCCCTGAGAAATTGAACAAAATCTAGCCATCGCAGTAGAAAGAGAGAGCAGGAGAAAGAGTGGTGAAACGGAAGTTGGATTCACCAGTAGTCGGATTGTTGAAGCTGTATCATTGATTTGAGGATGGGCATGAAAGTGAGGACATTGATCTCTTTTCTTGGATCGCCTACAAGTGTTGGTAAACATAACACAGACAATGAAAATAAAAAGGATACACCATCACCACTATCATCCATACAGCCATAACGGATATCATTTGCGATGTTATGAACATTAATGGACGCTCGTTAATTACGGTGTTGGTCATGGTGTCCTGTAGCAAGTAGTACTCGTATGTCTCAGCGAATTCCAATGCCTCCCACCGTGAGAAATAAAAGCGTGTGGGTCTCCAGTGATCCTGGAATAAGTAGCGCACCGTGTCTTGCTACTGCTGCGACCCGGTCAACTTTCTTTATTCGAGCTCGTTTGTATGAAACAGTTACTGAACCAATGTTTGTTGAGATCATGGGAAATTCAAAGAGATGCTGGTAACTATTACTGGTACTATTATTGCTACTCCTCATTCAGCAAATTGAATTATTATTGCTAATTCTCCATCAGGTGATGCTTTCAACAAAACCATTAAAATTCTTTCCACCTTACTTGGAAAAAAATCTAAATGGCAACATGATGATATCAAAGATGAACGATATAAATCTGCGAGATCTTGAACGAAACCCGTTATATAAGTATTAATAAATTTAAACGTGGAATCTAATCGATGCTATCTAATCTACGTAATCAGATCTAACGATCCGCCTTCTTCCTTCTTGTCCGGGAGGTGCAATTAAATCATTGGCACACGGCGCTGCTACTAAGAACGCTCATTATCCAACAGTTTGATCCTCTTCTGCTGGCTACAAGACTTTGGATTTACTCTATTTGAAGGATTCTTCAAAGCTAGTTATATCATTCTACCAGTCATTCCGAAAATTTATTCCTTTTTCTTTGCTGAATGTAATGCTAACATCTTTACTTCATCTCAGTTAAATTTCGCTGAGTAGTAAATCCCACTGCTGAAATCAATATCCACAGGGTGCACATGAATGATCATTAATTCAATTATGAATTTGAGATTGGATATTGAGTTTCAAGTTTCTCGCACACCCTCTGTGGCTTCTATTTCAATGCTTTATGTATCTGATAATTATCCGGCATATATTTGCTCAAATATCTGTGTCACGTTTCCATTGTGAACTTCATATGTAACGATCTCATGTGGAAAAGTCATTTTGATAAAAAGTTGCTGGAAATTGTGTCACCCTCTGAATCAGAGTTGGAAGTTGGAGATTTCAGACGAGGTTTTTTTTTTGTCAATAAGTTGAAGAGGATTTAAAAGATTTTGAGAAAATTTTATTGAGTTTGAGATAACTCCTGGAGGATCGATTGACCTTTTGAGAGGTTAGATTTTTCAAATTGTTCCTGAGTGATGATTAGATTTTACTCCTGTTCTAATAAATGCTTACATTGATAGTTCTTCACTAAATTCACACTTTTAATTTAATATTTTCAAATTCTGCTAATAAATAATTCAAGTAATTTTTATTAATATCAATCATTATTATAAAAATTGATTAAAAAATGATTGATAATTAAATGTTGATGGAATTGAAGTAAACAAAGTTAAGTTTGTGGTACATAATTTCAATGTTAAAAATCGTTGAAGCCTAGCAGTTGAAAATTGACGACAAAAAACATCCATTTTCCACGACAATAATTCCAGTCTTTATTTACATTCAGCCGAGAAAATTAAAAAAAGGATTTGAAATGGGAAAAGTCGATTTGTTATATAAAACGATAGTGGAAATAGAAGACGGATCAAGGGCTGATGAAGACATCGATGCCGAGGGCGGCATTTTCTAGTGCTGACGGGGTCGACTGAATCACATTTACCCCTGGCGTAACACCACCTGCGCGTGGCGGACGAAGCCTCGCTTTTTAATTGCTCAGTGCTAGCGGCACTTGGCCAAGCGTAACCGACAAACCGGTACATTCGAATGAATCCGATTAAACGATGATTGCGTGGCCGCCTGTGGCCATTTCCATTCTCCAATTTATACTATATTTCCAGCGTTCAACAAAATACTTGAATGAAACAAAGTGAATAACGTCGAAAATCGTATTTTCAAGTATCCCGAACTCGATCGACCCTATATTTCACTCAAGACAGATGAGATAGATCAAGTTCTCGTGACTCACACGCGACATATTTTCCAAGTCTTCTGCTAAAGCTTATAGATATATTTATCGCTCGTCAAGTACCACACTGAGGGGTTGCTCTACACCATCCCCTATACATTCTTGGCGTTCGACATTGATTGACGCCAAGTGTTCACAAGATATTTTTTTTGTATTTATCTCTACCTACTTCTTCACCAACTCAACATCACTGCGACTAACTGCTATCAATAAATACAATCCAGATTCCTCTTCACCCCGTTTACAAGCATATCACACAATTATATCAACCCATCGATTTTTTATGAATACATAAATATATAAACTTCACTTGGAAATAATTAATATCTTTTAAGACCTGGAGTTTTAGTGTCTTTTAAGTTGGGGATTGTAAGCTTTACCGTCTTAAATGCTTCCACAAATTAAGCTCAAAAAATGGGACTCCCACCGAGCTTGAATTCGAGTCTTTCCCTAGAGTGTAGGACTGGTTTATAACCAGCTAAACTATCGACACCTTATTTCTTCCATTGTTCTAATTTGCGACATACGTGTTATTGCCGTCTCTAGATACTTAGAACTCATTTCCCTGGTGTTTAAGTAGCACAGTTGTTATTCATGTGCTGGGTTAGAGAGAATGCTTGTAAGGTAAATCACTAAA
The DNA here is from genome assembly GCA_028641665.1 of Chelonus formosanus. Classification (NCBI taxonomy): domain Eukaryota; kingdom Metazoa; phylum Arthropoda; class Insecta; order Hymenoptera; family Braconidae; genus Chelonus; species Chelonus formosanus. The sequence goes on from CM054004.1 coordinate 19,706,029, forward strand.
TATTGTTCACTACCCCAAGTTTGTACCCTTCGTTAGTTACGGAATTAATAAGTCGATGGTGATAAAATAAAGTGAAGCTAATTTAGTATCAACAGACTTAAATACGAATGAATAAATACACTTTTTGAACTCAACTGTTAACGGTTGAAATATTTTGTTTATTCTTTTAATGAAGATATTTTTATAATAAAAATATTAAAAATTCTTTATATTTCTCATGAATTAATTGATTAAGAGATTATTAGCTTTTTAAGATGATTAATTATTATAATCTTTATTGGAAAGTTATATAGTGATTATTAGAAAGATTAAAGGTTTTATCAACTTCATTAATAAATTATTCTTGCACTGTATTATTCATTTCTAAGGAATGAATGTAATTATTCGAAAGTTAAACATGAACTATTTATTATATAAATAAGTGAATCATCAATAATTTATTATTTATATAAATAGGGCATTTTAAAGAACATTTCAAGATGATTTATTCTCAGCCATAACTACCCTCTTTCAGAAAATAACATCACCCAATCAGTTTTTTGCAATACAAAATGCCAAGTTTTTATTAACAATCATGTATTCATGTATATGTACTGAGATAAAAAAGCCCTGGAAAAAGTTTTTGACGTCTCGAAATGACTGGCAGTTTCCTGTAAATAACCAGAAAAGTTTTCAAGTTGTGCCATAAGAAAATAAATAAAAACTGTAACAATCAAAAAGTTTTAAGAGAATTTTTTCAGCTGATCAGTTATAAATACTTGAGAAGCAACTGGTTTAAACTACTAAATCAGACCATGACCATAAGGTTAAAACCTGTTAGAAAGAAGACGTATATATTTTAGACACTTGAAGTGGCTATAGTATCAATCTTACTCGCGTATCTTTTTTTCGAGTCTTTTTCCATGATCTCACTATCTCAGCAACTCACTTATTTTCTGACGTAGACAGACAGAAAGACCGTAACGTAATAAATTGCGTTAAATCTCGTTAACGACGTTAGGAACGTCTGCCATAGCTCAGTGGATTTATCTCACGCTTCGAGCAATCTTGCTAATATTATTGCCGCTGCATATATCGAGTATCAAACGTCCCACAAGAGAATATAGATACCAGTAATTCTATCGAATTAATTTATAGGGTTTACATTGGATTTCTAAACTCCACTCAATTCACACATATATATAATCAACTTATTATTCAACTCCCAAATTAACTTGAGCTCAGCCATCTCTAATTTAAAAATACCTTTTTTGCACTTGGCTTTATTAATAAATGATATTATTACTCGTGACGCAAAGTAAAAAGATTAGCGATTCTGAAATATCTTATATATCATTCTAACGTGAAATTGGATATTTATTGGTGACAGATGGGACACGCTGGCTCTGTGGATCACGCGGTGCAATCAATCATACCGTAACACCATATAGTCGACTCCCTTCGTATAATGAATCGAGTCTGTCATAATGGTGGGTCATTCCCATGTGGCTGCCACCCTCCAGACCCCCTTGGAAAAAATCAATCGACTTTCAGTCAATATTCATCTCAAGCTTGATCATTATTTGTCAGAAATTATTGTCTCTTGATCGGAGAAAATATTTTTTGCAGTGATACTGCGAAGAATGAAATAAGATCTTGAATAAGTAGTGACTGAGAATCCTATTATGGAATTTTTTATAATACTAACGTGATTCTTTGATTTTAGTTAAGGCTACGAAAAAAGAATCAGGACACAGATAAACATTTATTTGATAGCTTTGATGAATGATTGACATTTTAATTTACTCTAAAAATCAATTTGTCTGGTATTTTTTATTAGATAATAAAAATGATTAATGAATATGTTGTGTAATAAATAAATGTTCGAGTGATATTAAAATGAATAAAAAAGAAATATAAAATAAGTAGTAACTGAAATCCTATTACGGAATTTTTATGACTTTAAAATGTTTCTTCGATTCTGATTTAAGCTACGAAAAAGTTATCAGTTTCGAACGTGCTTGAATAAATATATATATATTTATCGTAAAAAACTGTCCAAACAGAGTAACAACACAATTTATCCTCTTTCTTTGGTGTTCTTTTCGATAGAGAGAGCCTTGTAGAAGTGTAGAGTCTTTGCTACCTTCACGATCTAACTCCGAGAGATTTATATTTACGGTCAGTGGCTAAGTGACAAGAAAGAGCAAGACCAAAAAGACATTTTCAGAGATCTGAAAAGTAAGTAGAGAAAAGATGTGGGGAAGTACAAATGCAATTGTTGTATTTGAAATTATCTAATACCATCGATCTTACTTACTTTTTTTTTTATTTTGTGTATTTTCTCCTTATTTACTTCTTACATTTTCTTGTTATGTCTTGCATACTTGTACAAGTTAGGGTCTCACTGACTCTTGACGTGAAAAAGTCTCAAGATCATTATTAAGGTATAATGAATAATACCGGAAAGATTTGAGCGTGTAAAAGAATGCACTAGCACGCCGCTTATAATTCTCGAGGATGGCGTCATTAACTCCGCGGCTGGTGCGAGAAGAAAGAAAACAAGAGAGTTGAAACAGAAAACAAGACTATACAGATGCAAAAGCAAGCCAACACCAGAGAAAATAAAACACATGCATACTTTATTCATGGTCACCTTCTCTAAGACGTACTGAGATAACTCGTAGACAGATGAATGCGCATAGGAGTCTTTCATGTCCATGTACATACTTAGATCAAAAGACAAACCAAACAAAGACAAACGCATAATAAAATAAGTCTAGGTATCTATTACTAGATATATTCATCTACTTGACCACTCTGACTATCAATAATATTCACAGCTACATGACAGCTGATTACTCATGATGTAAAGCTCAACATCGGTGAAAAGAAGCTGAATGAATGGGTTTTTTCGCTGGCTAACTAAATATTGGATTTGTTCTGTGATGAGTTGATGTGTGGTTTTAGATCAATCTTTAACAATCAATTCTGGTTGGTGATTTAGAATACTTCTAAGTATTAATTGATGGATATGATTTGTTTTATTCAAATGTATTCTTTAATATAATGAATGTATATTTCCTGGTGAAAAAATGAAGATGATGATGCTGAATATTTAAAATAATAGCTCAGAAAAATGCAAATAAATTATAAAAAAGTCTGTCAAATGAATAAATTTTTGTCCAAAGAATACCATAAACTACTTAACCGAATAAATCAATAAAGTGTATTTTTATTTAATTAAATTCTGATTTGAAAGCCATCGAATCAGCTGTATTGATGATTAAAAGTAAAGTGCGATAACATGGTAGAATAAAATCATTCTCACAATAGACATTTCCATGAAAAACAATGTCAAGTAATCTGTCGGACATCCGTGTGACTGTGGATTCTTTTTTGAAAAAGAAAAAGTTGAAAAGTGCTCGAGTTAGAACGCATCGCCTTGGAAAAGTTAGCTTTGTCCAGCAGTCAGCTCTATGTCACAGCGAAAACAAAGATATAGCTGGTAGAAAATAAAGCAAAAGAAAAACATGAAGAAACCTTGCTGGGAAAATAGGATGAAACAACAAAAGAAAATACTTTACAGGTCAAACTTGTGTATAGCTCTTATTGAGATGACATAAAAACACACAAGAATTTTACACTCATTTTATATCCTTTAACTGTGAGAAACGTAACAAAAGTCTAATAATAAAATCGGTAAAGCCAAAGAAAATAAAAGTGCTAAATGAAACCTAAAAAATAAGACGCGTTTAAATTTCCAGTTCCAAGATTTCACTTCAATTATTTTCATCATAAAACACAGAATATAATTATGTTATATGACCCATGAATCTGAAATGGTATATCAAAAGCTGAAAAAATCTTCAACATTACTACCTTCATCAGCGGTTGTGAAGCTTCATACGTCGACACATTGCCCATCTCTGCCACGGTGAACAGCCGTATGCTCGTTATCACATCTCTGCACTCAAAGCACATCATACACAGAGAAACGTACTGTATGCTTCTCAAGCAACACAATGTCCAGGATAAAGTGCTACGGAAAAGCTAACGATGATATGAAACCATTTAAAAGTTGTACTCACTTCGTCTACACTCTTTCACACATAATATTTGCACACGAGTGATGATGACTTATACATGGTTCAAATCGTATAAGTACAGAAAAGGTTCCTATCCCCCATAAATCTTTACGTAACCTATGACATGAAATAAAGTAAAGGTGTTGCTGGTGATACTTGAACAAATATTTTACATCACTTTATGTTAGATGTAAACGCATTGATTGCAACTCTTTGTAACATTAAAATTAATTGGTTTGTTAGAAGATGATTTTAACACTTTTGTGATGATCAGTAATTACGTAACGTAGTTGAAGAATGAATTGTTTTGATTGGAAATGATTTTAAATGATGGACTTTTTTTTTAAAACTTTCCTAATATTTTTTTTCATCTTTTTTATTACACCTTGGAATAATTACATTCTTTTTTAAAGTTAAAGAATTTCTATGAAAAAATTTTGTCTCCTTCATCCCTATGAACTTTTAGTTTTATGCTTTAAGCTCTGAGCTTTAAGATAGTGTCTTCTGTATAGTTGAGATATAAAGCTGAAAGTACAATTTTCTCAGTCAAAATGTTTACTTCAGATTAAAATCAAAATTTATCATTAAAATTATCTTTCTGTAACTTGATTTGTTATAAATAATGAACTAGAAAATGGAGTTAAATTTTATTGGTGATAATAATTCAATATTTATCAAGAATTGACAAATAAATTGTAGTTTATTGATGGCATTACTGTCAATAGAGAAATTTTATTAAATAGATATTTATTCAACTTTTCATAAAACTATGAATATTGACACAGTAAATATAAACAATGAAAAATAAAATTTTTTTAAATATCAATAAAAAAAGTACATTTTTTTTAATCACATCAACTCACATGTAAAAAATAAAGTTGAAAATTTGTTTATTAAAAAATCGAAAAGATATTTTAAACAATATAAAAATAAGTGTTATCATCATCAGTTATTTCACTTGACTTTTATCCTTTTATTCTACATCATAAAGACAAATTTCATCCACCTAACAAATTTATCCCAAAAAAGATTTCCTCACACGTGAGTTTATCATTTATTAAAGAATATGCTGTTGAGGACAGGAGGCTGTATGTCAAGACGTTGAGCTGTCATAAAGAAGAACAAAAAGAAAATTTGCCTTCATACGAGGGCTTACAAAAGTCGTGATGCTTGTCTCGTTTCTACAGGCATCGTGACTTATAGTCTAATTCGCGCCCTTAGAGATTCACAAAAGCGTTACGGAAATACTTGAGCTTCTTTCGATGGTCTAAAGGCAGTAGCAGCATGCTTTGAACGAAACGTCCGCATAGTACATAGGGAAAGTGAGCAAATGAGAAAATGCGCGTCCTCACAGCATCGTCAACGCTCTCTCGCATTCGCGCTCGCAAACGAGCTTACACAAGTGTAGATCACGCTCCAGAGCTCAGCGCTTGAGAAAATTTATCTTTCAGGGGCGAAAAGAGGAAAAGGGGGTTGGAGTTTGCAATGCATGGATGACTCACGCTTCAAACACATGAATGTACGAATGTTGAAGCACGTACCCTATTGCCATGCTTTCCTTGCTCACTCATCTCTCTACTTCTCTTTCCACTACCATCATCAGATAGCGTTGAAAGCGTCGAATTTTCCTCATGCTCTCCCGATTCCGATCTCTCGGAGCAAGAGAGCTTCGAAGCCGACCTACGAAAACCAATATTTACCCAAGCTTTCTCTACACTCATGATCTGTGATTCACCAGCGAATATCAATATAATGTTACATTGGGTCGCTCTATATAGGTTGAGGGAATGATACTTGAAAAAAAACCAGAAAAGAAAATCCAAAGTCAAGTGCTCGTAATATACACTTATTTCAATGGCTTGTTCACATTATTAATTATTATTTTAATTACTCGGTTTATATCGAAATATGGAATTTACTTCTCTACTCTACACGAGGTGAGATAAGCTATAAATTGTCGTAAGAATTTGTAGCCTAGAGGAACTCCAATATTTGCCCTGACAATGTAAATAAAACAAATTTTCGGCGATGTACAAATTCATTTGATGCTCCACTTTTAATCAATCCTATTTGCAATAAGAATCAACGCTGAGTCAAGTGATTTACTCGATTACTTTAGGAAAGTTATTTTTAAAAAAAATGGTCAGAGTAGATAATGAAAGAAAAAAAATAAACAATATTTTTTTGTATAATTGAAAATAGTTTCCTACTTGCTTTTTATTTTTCAATCAATTTTCTAATTAAAACAATTGATTTAACTAATTTATTGAATATTTTTTAATGCGAAAAAAATCAGATTTCGAATGATGAAGTAATTATTTTCAAAAGAATTAATTTTATCGAATCAGTCTTTCACTTCCTATCAATGATTTTACCTTGAGACAGATTATTATGCTAATTCGCAATCGAGACTTTTAATAACACACAGATTAATTTAATTAATTTTTCATGAATAATACATTCTCACTTTATTGAGTTTAATAATAACGCGGTAGAATGTTTAATTTACAACAAATTAACTAATTTATTTATTGATGAAGTCTGGATTAAAAGATACAATTCACAACCTGTTTCTCATTTTCCCTTATTGAGAGAACCTACCAGATTCTTGTTTTTCTTCTCGTTGTCTTTTTGTGTTCTCGCAGTCCCGGTGTATACATATTCGAGTGCTATGTATGAAACATGACAATCTCTCCTTTTTAGCTTTTTAAGTGATGACGTATTACGCTTGATTCACCTTCATGCTTTTCCGGTTCTCCTCGGATCATTGAACTTGACCCATATTTGCAATTGGGTCATTGACTCATCAGCTGCAGTTTCTCGTCTCTTTTCATTTCCGGAGTTCGATAGGGAAGTAGGTCGCAACACGTGGGAGATCGAAATAATTGTTTCGTAACAAATCAGGTGTAATTCTAACGGTATGAAAACTTCTGCTTCCAACTAGAACTAAACTACCAAGAATTTATTTATTCAATAAAAAAAAAATATTTCTTATTTTTTTCTTTTCATTATTACTATTGAAACGTTTTTTTAATTTTTTATTTAAATCAATTTATCATAAAGATTTTGATTGTTAAAAAATTATATTATTTATTAGTAAGATATTTTAAACAATACTTTTTTGTTTATCATCATTGTTGCTATAATATTATTTGCTAATATAAACAAATATTAATTTAGTAATTACATTATATTTTAAAAGCACTCTATAATGAACAAAAATTTTTAATAACTATTAACCCATGTGGAAAAAATAAAGTTGAAGAGTATACGACTTTTCACCCTTACTTCAACTTTGAACCTCCATAACTCTTATACGAGTTGTCAAATAATGATCGTAAGGGAGTATTTAAAAACTTCAGAATCTAAGCTACAAATACATATCCATAAAAAACATTTTAAATCATTATTTCACCCTTGAAATCGCCAAAATACTTGGCAAACTCCCTATAAAAATGTGACTTTTTCTCTATTTTAGCGATTTTAAGGGGGAAATGAATTTTTTGCAATAAATTTGCGGATGTTATTCTACAGCTTAGAATCTAAGGTTTCAAAAACGTCCATGAAAAAGGTTATTAGACGGTCCGTTCATGAGTTACAAGGGTTTAAAGTCAGAGGGATGATTGTTTGTAATTTGTATCCAGTTTTACCCCTTTTTGAGGATGTTAGAATGAATTTTCCTAAATTGTACCGTGATTCTGCATTTCTACACATCAAGACGAAGAGAATGAGTCCTCGATCATCAAAATCGGAGTACTTTTATTTTTTGGCCAAAAAAAATGGCAAGTGGTACCCCTTTCCATTTTTTTTGGCCAAAAAATCAAAGTACTCCGATTTTGATGATCGAGGACTCATTCTCTTCGTCTTGATGTGTAGAAATGCGAAATCAGATCAAATATCTGAAAAATTAATTATTTCACCCTGAAAATGGGGTAAAACCGGAACTTTGCGAAAATTTTTGCATAAATTATGCTGCAATTATAATTTTAACTTGTCCAATAAAAAGATCGCGTTTTCACGAATCCATCGGTATCCTCATTGTCTATATAGGCCTCATAGATCCTGAGTTATTAGCAGAAAACTAATTTAAAGTCCGTTTGCAGTAGATAGGAAGATGTTACGAAAAAAAAAAAAATTTTGTTCCCCAAACGTTCCCTATAGTCCCACGAGAAGTACGTTGAAAAACGCAATTTTTTTATACAAGTATAATTTTTAAAATATATTTTGTTTTAAAAATACATTTAAATATAATTATTTAGTCAAATCTCGTACAATTGAATTTAAATAAAAAATTATTATTTAATTGACTACATAAATATATTTAATTATATTAAAATAACTCAATTTTGAGTGCCTTATATACCAAAAGTGATTAAAAGTCTTGAGAAGCCAATTCTATTGTCAGGCTAAAACGTTTATTCGTTATTTCATCATTAATTGAAATAATTGTAAAAAATAAACCTTAATTTCTTCCGGGCAAAAGATCGTGCCTGATACCTGATACCGTTTGCAATCGAGACCCTGTGACCTGTAAGCGTGTAACTACGGAAAATCATCTAATTATTACGCTTGAGTTAACTATGATCAGCAGAACCAAGCAAGGGTCGTGTCTCAACCGATTCTCCCCTCGTGGGTCACTGTATCACGAAGATTCACTGACGTCTAACTTCCGCATATACCTTAAGAACACAAAGACAAAAAGGATCTACTATTTATGATTACTTCGACTATTATAGAATATCTCTCAGATATATTAAACTTGTTAATTTCTCCGCACAAAACAAAATTGACGTAACGGGTCAAAGCTTCATTATTTTTGCTTCAGTTCTTTTGGTAAATAATGAAAAAAATGTAAGCTTAAGAATTTCATATACAATTTAATTAAATTTTGTTGAAAGTCTTTTCATTAAAAAATATTATTTACATCTTGGTGCTTTTAGTAAGATTTAATATTGCATTCAATATGTAATAATAAAAGAAAAATGAACTGACGAAAATAAAAACCATTTTCTATGGTTAAATTGATTGGTAAGAGGATAAGGAAATTGAAAGCTATGGGAGATGTGCTGTCGGCAAGTTGGGGTCAGTGTCATGCCACGATTACTAACCTTCGTGATATCGCGTAGCTCTAATTGGCCCCGAGAGTGATGTATTGAGGAAATTAAGCTTCCCAAATAGTCTTCACTGCTACACAACGACGATGCTTCCAATACTCTAGAGTTTATTCTCCTGCATTTCTTTCCTTTATTCTTTCATTTTAACAATTCTACTTCTTCTTTTTTCTCTCTCATCTACTTTTTGTCCCCCTTTTTCTCCTCGTCGCACACAAATGAAACAGTAAAATATTTCATGAATTTTTCCACTAGAATACGCTCGAAAAAAGAAAATTTTCTTTAATAGACAATGTTTCTGAAGAAAAAAAATGGCTGAAAAAAATGATGATGGATGTATTCAAATCTCGCGTATATAAATGGGGGAAGGGGGGGAAGAAGAAATGAGTAAAGAAGAGGTGGAGCATCAAGCTAAGGGTTTAAAGGAGAGACGAGACGACTTAATCTCCACGACCTCTGCTCGCTAATCGTCGTAATTGCGTCTGGCGCGTACATTTACACAGACAGCAGTCAAGAGAATCCTTGGGTTCCGCACGTACGAACGAGGTACGTGTCGTCGAGGTATTTTGGATCTGGGTCTTGTGACTGGTAAATGTCACAAGTGGGATAGATGAGAGTGGAGGAGAGTAACGAGTAGAAAAGAGATGATAAAGGATGCATTGTGTCATGTTGAATTCATTCCTACATCTGTGTCAAGAAGATGAGTATTAAAATTATGTTAAATTGCTTCAAGATATTCCATTCCTTTTTTTTTTTTTGCATACTCGGCTCTTCATTCGAACTCAAGTAATATAAAAAAATGTCTTTGTCTCTAAAACACACTAATTTCCCAGATGTTTCAAATGTTTTACTTTTACTTAAACTTGGATAGAATCTCTCGTGCAATCAGACTCGCTACACTGACATTGTCTTTTTGAATAGGTTTATCAGTCTCAGGGTTAATAGCTGGGGTACTCTTCAACACACTTGACACAACTTCCAGAAGGATGGAATGAACAAAGAAAAGGAAGTTTCTTACCAACGAAAATGAAATCCAACTCGTCAGTCGTAAAACCAGTGTGCATATTATTGCTCTCTCGGTTTCTTACTTTTTTTTTCTGCTCTGACTACTTGCAAGTTTCTAGCTACACTTTAGCATTGGTTTTCTCTAGATAAAATATAGGAATTCGCAAGCATGCGGAATAAAATACCGCCTCAAGGTTGCTACTACACATTGAGATTTTGACTTCAATTTCGATTATTTATCAAAGTATTTTTAAAATTCAATTTTTTCTCACTTTATGTTGAAGTATTGGGTAACTTGTGTTTACATATGCATTTACGAATAAATTCTATAAATAAGCAAATGTAAAAATAGATAAAATAACTAGCAATAACATTGAAGCATTTATTACTAAAAATAATGTTGACAGTGAATATTTGTTTGAAATCTGTGAGGATTGGAATTGGTTATTTGACATCGAGTAACAAGAGTCAGACAATTATTCGACACAGGTTTTGCAAAGCGGCACAAATAAATATCTGGTTGACTATTCACTCGTTTCTTGTTTAAACAAGTGAAACGACATTTAAAATCAATGAATGTGTCTACTGAAGCAACACTAAAATGCTTCTCTCTCAATTTACTTTTTAAACTTTTTTTTTTTTTAATCTCACTCTATATTTGTCAACTTATCAAAAAATTTTGTTTATCAACGACGAAAATTATATTCTAAAACTACAGTTTCACTTGCTTTATCAGATTACTGTTCTTTTGTATATACATTTGTTCTCAACTCTCTGTGTATCTAACAATACACTTTGTTTTGCAATAAATTTCTTTTTATTTTATATTTTGCTTTCAAACATAAAGAATATTTTATTAAACGTTTCAAGAGAAAACAACATAAAAAGTCAGATAAAAAATGGCAAGTAAAATTTTTTATAATACTTTTAATTAGTGAAGAGACAATCAAGAATTAATGATAGGGTTGAAAAGGATGAAAAAATGTAGCTTTGAATTATTTTTAATTCATTTTTGAAAGAGGAAGGAAAAGAAATGTTTATAAAAAAACAAGAGAGTGATGGAAGGGTTATGTGAATGGTTAAAAAAAAGGTATGTTTATTATAAGTACTTTTGAAGATGGTCTAATTGACTTAACGTTTTTATTATTCTGGACATTACAAATAATAACGAAAATTTAATTGCCACACATTTACTCAAACTAAATCCCTTTTGCTGAATATAATCTAGTTAATTGCTGTGCTTCAGCATTGTTATTCCCTCAATAAAGATATTATACTAAAATAATTATACTCTAACTAAGTGCTTTCATAAAATATGGTTTGGAATTTTCTTGAAAAAAAAGAAAAGAAACATGTAATTAATGTGCTAACTTTTGCCAAATATATAATTATTATTTCGTTACAATATTCTTTATGTCACATTTAAGTATGACAATAAAACCATTCACAATTGTATAAACAAAACAACATTTTAATTAATTTTTATTTTTAGCTTCAATAGTGAGATAATATTTTTAGTGTAAAATAGGATATAACAAATTAATACACTTTTTTTTTGTCTATTTCGATTAGAGTAATATTTATCTGATCGAGTTTATTCCGCTAAGTGAATACATCTACTCGAAAATGCACTTTTTCTGAGTGCACTTATTGATAAATAAAATGGATTCGTTACCTAAAAAACTATAAACCATTAATGCTAAACTCAATGTGTTGCTGTTCTTTAAATATCAAAAAATAAATATACAATATTCGATTCTCTCCAATAAATTTAATTAAAATTTTTAACTCATCTGAATTGATCAAAGAATAAAAAAAATTAAACCTCTGGAATTTTTTACATTTATAGTAATGATAATAAAAAAAAAAAATCGCAACTAACTAAAAGGATGACTTATTTATAACCCTTAGACATTAATCAATTGATTGATGTATTCTTGGTTTTATTCAAGTAGTCAAGATGATATAATGAAAGTTCCAGTGGTTAAATGACGGTAACTTTATCTTGTGTGCAATTTCACCAGAGAAATAAATTAAAGGAAAACTTGAAAATAAATAAAGTTAGACAAATCTTTAACAACAGAATTGATTGGAATACTTGAAAGTTGTAAATACACTTTATATATGTCAAACGTTAAGATGTATTTGAAACGAATGCGACAAAATTCCCTGGATTCTTGACAAAGTGGACGGATTCCATGACTAGCGACGCGCTAAAGAATCCCAAAGAGATTCAGAAGTCGGAACCGACCTAAATTCCAAAGCAAACGGAAATTAACTGTACTAGAGAACCGAGTAGGAAGAGACTGTGATAGTGAGTACAACACAAAAGCGATTACTAACGAATTCGTCGGCCTTGCGAAGTAGACGGGTCGACGTACTCATCCGAGTCATCGTACAATCTTCTACTATTCTCTCTACACAGCTTTCTCCTTGTCACCCTCTAACTCGTCGCAAGCGCCTTCGGCTAAATTCCAGGGTTGCAACGGGTGCATATTATTCACGAGCCAGCCGGACGGATCTCGCGCGAATTCATAAAGCAGCCCTTTGTACAGATACCTACTTTGGGTATGTCGACGCTCTTTATGGAAATTTCACGGGCCGTTGCGACCTCATCGAGATATAAAGGCAACCAGTGAGATGTGACCTGCCACTATCTACCATACTAGAGTAACCGCCATGCCAAAATTTTACCCAGGAATTCTCGTGAATCCTATATTTTATTTTAGTCCTCTAGGTTTTCTTATTAAATTTATCCTATTTTGAGTTGAATTATTTTATCATTTTCGTCTCATCCATTTACGTTTTTAATATTCATTTCAAAATAAATATTATCTTGAATGAATTGCAATATAATTTTTTTTAATTTTTCAAATAAAAAAAAAAATTGATTTTCTTTTTTTTTTTTCTGAATTCTTCAAAATTATAGAGCTCATATATTTTTATTAAAAAATGTCTTTTGTATTTGGAAGGAATTTTTCATTAAATATCAATAAATAAATTTATCTTGCATGGAAATTCACTAATTTACAAAAAAGTAGAATAGACTAATTTTAGTCATCCCAAATCTCATTCAAGAAATTTGATAAGCGGTTTATTTCTTACGTGATAAATTTACTAAATCACTCACTATTTTCTCTTTCAGTTATTTTTCCATTTTCCAATCACTTTTTTTTCCATTACTGTAAAATTAAATAATTCTTTATTAAATAAATATAACAAATTAGAGCTTACTTTATGTGGAATCAAATAAATTGAAATAAAATTCTTTTGTATCAAACTTTATATAAATGAATTTAGAAGATTCATAAAGAGGTTTATTTATAGTTCAGTAAAAATAATTCAACGAATATGAAAAAAAGTGAAAAGAAAATTAGCCGACTTAACAATAAAATATAAAATGGTCGTAAAAATGAATGGAAAAAATTAGCATTCATAAAAAAGCTTATAAGTCATAACATGTTAAAATTTCGCACAGGATTTTTTCGCAAATATACATCATTTTATTACTCTATTCTTTTCTATTAAATTTTACGCTGAAACGATTTACAATGAATTTTATATTCAAATAAATTTATTACCACTATCATTATTATTACTATCACTATTATTAAAGTAATATATTAAAATCTGTCACAAATAAAATTATTCCATTTTAACAATTTTTTTTTTCATTTTCAAACTAAAATGTATTTTATAATTCATAAAAATATTAACGATTCACCATTTTGATCAAATACTCAATATAGATTTAAAGTAAAAAAAATATTGAAAATGGATTATTTTATTTTAATGGATTTATTATACTGTTATTATTATAGAAGTCATATCCAATGTATACGTGATGTCACTTAAAAGTGCTAGACCACGTACGCGCAACATAGCAAAATTACCACGCCGCTCGGAGATGCATGGAATTTTTGTCGCGTGTCTTCCTGGATTCATAGAATTAGTTATAGCGCCAGTATGAAGTAAAGTGCTTTGAGGTAGCATGAAATCGTATTACTCATGATGTAGTGCAATACATGACGTCAAAAAATATTTTACGAGATCGACATGAAAAGTCAAAAATAAAAAAAATCAGTGTAAAAAAAATTAAAATGATTATCTCAGGTCTAAAACGAAATAGTTAATAAATAAAAATAAATCCACTTTAAACAAGGTCATTTAACTAGCAATAAGGTAAATTAACCCTTCAATAGGATGTTGGAACGTGGAGACTACTAACATTGGAGTTGGTATAAAAACATTCCGATGATTTTTACGGGCATTGCGCAGTGAAATTGTTAATAACAGGTCGGGGAGATGGCGAGCTTAAAGAAGCAGAACGAAACGGCTTTGAGTTCACTTTGATGTGGCACAAAAGAAGATAGAATGGAAGAAAAGACAAAGAAAGACGTGGTGAAATGTAAATAAAAGCAAAAAATGTAAATTATTGCTGTGAACAGTGCGCAAGATAAGAATTTAACTGGTGATATTTTCAGCTTCTCGATTATTTAACTGCATGCTCAACTCAAAACATATGTTACTCTCTTCAGTCACAAGTAGAATTGGATTGCGCATTCAAAGGCTACAGGAGCATTTTGCGCTATAAACCAAGAGCGTGCATAATACTGGTATTCTTCTTTACTTGCTCACTAGTAACAACTCTTCACGCTGAATTCTGGGTAAGGTAAACCGACCTGCAATTGGAGGCAGTTACGTTCTGAAGCTTGCCATCTACAATGGAAGACACGCCACCTAACTCCTCTCTACTCTTTTCATTTACTTTTTCATTCTTGTAGCGCATCTTATTCCCATCTTTGTTCTTTTCCACCCAACAAGAAAACGAAATTCTTACAATCTTTTAACTCTTCTACCAAGAATCGATACTTCATTTTTTTTTTACACTTTTTCTTATTTTTTAAAAAAAACTGTGGCCTCGATATGCGCAGACTTCACTTTCTCGTTAATCTGATTGGGGTATTAAAAAGCTATGCGATTACCTGAGTGAGATAAAAAAATTTGCTACGATGGAAAAAGAGATTATTTCTATGGAATATTTTGAAAAATTATTCTTTTGCTAATTACTGATTGTTTCTGATAATTAACTTTTTGATTTATGTTTATGGAGAAGAATAAGAACGAGAATATGTTATCTTTTATTACTTTTTAAAATAGATTCATTAAGAGCAGAAATTGAAACAAATATTTTTTACAATTAAAAAATGAATATTAATTAAGAGACTATGTATTTGCTATTTCTTTTTTTTCAATAATTTTCTCTTATGAAAAAGAAGTTCATTTTTTTTTGATTGAGACATTAATCAAAGAGCGTAATATTGATGAATCGTAATCATTTACATACCTGTACTGAGCTATGATTACATGATAAATAGAAAATTAATTATTCATACATTTTTTTTTCACCGGAATAAAATATATATTAGCTACAATATCATTAATTTATCAATAATTAATATTAAATTTATTTCAAAATCGTTGATTAAAAAATAATCAACTTGAATATTTAGTCAGTAAGTTAGAACTGTTGAAAATAAACAATGTTATTTTTAGTAAATGATGCTTCTGATGAACATTTTTCTTTCAATGTAATTATTTAAGAAAAAGACATTGGAAAATAAATACTTTCGGATTTTATCGCACCCTTATTATAAACTGAAAGTTACTTGTTAACCTTCAAAGAGCACATTACAGTGAGAAAGGGATTTTGTTGAGAGTTAACAAGCTTTTTTAACACTAATAACTATTCGATTGTTTATGTACTCAATTAAAAATAAATAATACATTTTCTACTTCATTTCCATACTTAGAAAAAAAAAAAAAAAAAACATTCTATTTAATTTGAATATTATTATTTATCCGTAATAAACTTTCTTCAATCAAATTATTTATAAACTTAGTTTATAATGGATAAATATTTTGAAAAAAAGTATATTAATGAACTGTTAGTAAATTCATTATATTAAATGAAAAAACAATTTAGATGAAACAACAAAAATGCAATTATCCAACAAACGACTAATTATCACTGATAATTTTATTTGTTTCCATCTCCAGAGTTATTACAGTAGTACGGATGGCTAATCAAAAGGAAAAATATCTTTGAAATACGAGAATTAGATTAAAGTCATTGGAGCAATTATCAAACAGAAATTAGCTCTTGCTCATAGTATAAAGAGAGACAATTCATTACATTAAAATATTTTCTGTTACAGACGGTGAAATTGGCAAGGACTCTCGCAGCAGAGAACAATAGTGCAGTTAGGTAAGTATCGATGATAATTTTCAGTCGAAACAATTCCAGTGTTATTTCAATATAATGGAGGGATAATTCGTAGCGAGAGTAATTCAATACATAACGTACACTGCTGTCTAAAGGGTCGTATTCTATCGAATGGCACTTTAATAGTCATTAATTGTGTAGTCATTAATGTATTAGAATGGCTAAACTGTTCAATTACCCCGGAATACTGCAATGACCTTACGCAAGTGTGACATTTGAAGGACATAGGTCGGTATTATCCCCCAAGGGCTAATTTAGTTGGATTTATCAAATTGATTATTATCATTATACGACGTCGACATTGAATTATTGATAAACGTTACTCACGGATATAATAAGAGAAGTAAAGAATGATAAGAAAGGGTAAAGAATCGCTTGTGTAGATACCACGAGTTACGATTAAAGCTAAGCTTGACCTAAATCTTGTCTGTTAGTTTTATGAGATTCTCGAGGTTGAGGAATTTCTGGAAGCAGTCGTTTCTTCCCAGAGACTTGATCTTACTGAAATTGACAATGAAATCTCTCTAGAAATGGTCAGTATAAAGTCTTTTAGTAAAAGAAATAAGTTGAATTGTAAAAAAAACTTGTCGGGAGTCGTTGAAAACGATGCAAGGATTAGACATTGGATTATAGATATTAGTTATTTCTTAAAGTTGACGAAAAATGGTGAAATTTGTAGGAGAAGGAATGTTAGATGGAGTGAGATTGGGAAACTCTTGTGGTAAATATTGAGGTGAGTTGGGGTTGATTGAATTTTTTTGTCGGAGTTTTTAAGTTTGCAGTTGAAAATCTTGAAAAATATGATAGGTTTTTGGGTCGTTTCATACCTAAATTGTTCGACTTTTTTTAATCAAAAAATATTTTTCGTGAATTTATATTTAAAAAAATAATATTCATCGAAATTAATTTAAATAAAATGTCATACATATTATTTAATAAAATGTATAAATGTAAAAATAACTTTATTCATTGAAATCCATCGTATTTATATGAAATAAAAAATAAAAGTAATTATTAATAATACATTTCGACCTCAGTAATACACATAATTTAATCACAAAACATTTTAATAGGAAAAAAAAATATATATAAAACAAATTAAAATGCACCGCGGAATTTATCCAGTACTAAATCAATTAAGATGAAATGAAAAAAATGATTTGGCTAGTGAAATAAATCTAACAGTTTTCCCGATATCATCAACGGAATTTCTTCTTTATCTTCACATATTCAAACAAATTCTCTCCTCTCACCAATTAAAAAAATGAAATTTCGAATTTCCTTCCAACTATTCAACAGTGGTAAAAAAATACTGCATGATTGGTAGCACTTCAGAGTGTTAAATAAATATCTATATAGATAGACAAAGAGAATAAGTATACTCTAGCGAGATAACTCGGTAGTGTAACGCGGTAGGATGGTACGTAATTAACGCCTCATGTAGATGGTATCAAGGTACGGATGCTGCTGGTGCGCAAAGGGAGACCGTGACGACCAGTGATGTACGGCCTTGCCGGTCGTAATGGAATATTATTATCACCTGAGATCGACTCCTACGTGTCGAATTAGCACGCAGCAATGGGCTTTGAGTTATCTCGAGAAATCGCTTTGACCGCATGGCTACGCACTCGATGCTTCTTCTAAATACACACACCGGTGCATAGATGTATCTCATAGAATGATATGTGAAAGAAGGTGCAGGAGGGAAAAGACAAGAGGAGGAGGAGAAGGGTAGATGTATAGAGAAGGACTAAATCAGCCTGTAGGCATACCAGCGTCAGTATCGTGGACGAAACTCACCAACAGCAGCAGCACGATGCTTGGTTCACGTGCAAGCGATGTTATAATAGCGCAAGGATAAACTCGTTGAGGTTAAATTAATGGCAGTGCGGGAACGTCCGGCAGGCCATGAGACAATACAAAGCCTCTGTGCAGGGGGCGATGTAGCTGTGGTAGGGGAAGAGAGTAAAATGTTGGCTTAGAGAGAAAGAGAGATGGAGATGGGGTGAAAAGCCATTGTGTGAGACTCCCTCTGAGTTTGTCGTGACTTCTTAAAAAGTTATAAAAGAGCTTCCTAGGAGCACACCACCACCCTCAGAGCACGCCCGTCTCTGATCCGCCTCGGCAAGCCCGGCAGGACGTTCCCGTCTTATGCCAGGATTGATATCGAGGACGCTTTTTTTGTCAGGGATCCCGGAAACTGACGTGTACGCGACACGCATTGCTTTTCACTGTGATATCCCACCCAACCGTGTCCTCTTCTCTACCAACCATCTTGGCTATACGTTTGTCAGATCGGTTTTGAGACACGCCAATACAAAAACCTTCATCATTTTCTTTATCGCACTAAATCCTTTCTATACTTTAACCAATACCAGACAGATAACACAATAGATATATTATTCAATGTAATCAAAGTAAATAGATAGAAGAGGAAATTTGATTGAAATTTTTTTCCAGTCTCATCTTCCAAGATCAGCTCCGGTATAAAAAGATATACCACTTTCTTGTGGTAAAGAACTGTCAGAAGTTTCAAAATATGGAGGCTTCTTATTAGGCAGGTTATTGATTAAAATTATTAACGGATTGAATTATTGCTGGATATCTTTTCGGTGGAAGAATTGCCGATTGGGGATTTTTAAGGTTGCTTTTAGAAATGACCCTTTTTCCATCACATCATTCAGTTTATTTCATGAACATTTGAGTTTTATGAATCTGAATGTATTGCACAAATTGACAAACATCTCAGTTATTTTATTTACCACAGATATTTTTATAAATGTCAAATATTTACTCTGAACTTGTGATTAAAAAACAACAATATTTGTTAGAAAAAAATCCAAAGCTTTGATTTGAAAGACGTAGTTTAATTGGAAAACACTTGGAAGAAATCGATACATTTTTATTTTTATCAATTCATAAAAAAAAAATATGTGGGAAATTATTTTTCCCCAAATTAGATTAAATTGACTCATTCAATTTGATATGTTCATTAAAATTGGAGATATATTCTTACTAAAAAAAAAAACAAATCTATCAACAATTTCCTTATCAATTCCATCTTGCAACCTCACATCTTACAATTCATCCCCATCAGCAATTTCATTATCCAAAAAAAAAATCTTTAACAAATTTCCCTCTTCCAACAATTCTTCACAGTTCATTAAATTCCCACAGAGCCCAAAAAATGCCTCTCACTATAATCAATTAAGCCAAGAAGCAGCAATATAAACAAATTTCAGCTCTATCGTTTATATGGCCATAAAGCGGAAGTCTTTTATCAAAATGTCATTGTGGTGTGTCATGCATTCACCGAGGAGTAACTCAATTACTTAGAGATATGTGTAGATAGACATGATGCGTATGTTTACGATGGAAATCTTCGCTTCAGTAAGCCCTAGAGTCTCATTGCCTAATAATGAAGCTGGGATCGTGTATGCCTACTACAGCATTTCCCACGACGATCTCTCTGATGTCAAAGCAGTCTAGAAGTTAGGCGCCGGATCATTATCTCCATACTTGACTCAATAAATTTAATCAAGCAGCAACACTGAATTTATTTACGTATCCGCATTTTCTTTAAGCAATAAACTTATATGTGTCTTGATACTGTCTTTTCATGATGATCATCATTTGTAACTGGCTTGATACTTGTATAAGAAAGCATAGTAACGATATGGAGATGTTCCTTCACTGCATGCAGACATACATTTCTTCTGGTCTGCAAACGACCCACATTTCCGCCGGAAGCGGAGAATCCTTTTTCCAATGTCTTTCCTCTCTTTCATTGCTGCTTCTAGTGCTTGATATCTACTACTAGTAGCTACCGACTTACCACTCGGATTACCTTGATATCATACTGACTATTATTCACTTTCTCGTCATCTCATTCTCTACTGCAAACTCTGTATTTTCAGTATCCCCTTCCGTCATTCCAATTTTACTTTGCCATCAGTTCTGATCAGCTTTACAACTGTTTAAAATTTATAGCCACAGCGTTTTTTAAGAGTTTAAAAACCTGTTATAATAATAAGAAGCTTTTGTAAATTCTTTTGATGTTTTCATCGATGGCAATCAAGAATTTCCTTAGAAATTATATATAAATATATCTTGTTAAAAGAGAATGAAAGACAACGTCAAAGTGCTACGCCTTGGGCGCTTGATCCCTTTAGGTTCCACGTAACGATCCTGAACTTTGAACTAGTATGCTTCGGGACTCTCGCTGGATATAACTTCTCACAGCGAGATAGTCCGATCATCGACCTCGATCAAAAGCTTTAACTCACCAATCCCGTTTTAATGTAGACTAAGCGTATATATATATTATGGTTGAACGTCGTGCCAATTAGCGAGTTGGTCGAAAACTATTGGTCAAAGTTATTCGTGAATAGGAGAAGTCAGGTCTCTTATGCTCGAAAGCACTACTCGACTTCTATTGTTTCCGCGAAATGCTCGATCTCCACGTGATCGTAGGAATTAACTTCCGGAGTTTAATCACATATAGCAACAAGACTGATCATTAATCGCATTGGAATATATTATTCAATGCTCCCAGTGCTTCTATTGTTATTCTCAGTATATTTGACTTTTAACTTTCTTCAAATAATGGCGTTAGAAAAAATTCGTCCACTTTTTTTTTCCTGAAACTTCATTTAATTCTTTGAATAAATATCTTTTAGAATTAGAATTAACTTTAAATAAATTTTTCATTAAAATACATTCCAAGTAAAATTCATTACTCTAGAAGGATAATTTTGAAAAAATAATTAAATACTAATTGCATATAAATATCCTTCTTAAATTAAATGTCATCAGCTTTGCCATCTATTTGTTAGTTATAATTTGTCATAACAAAATGTTTGAAATTTTTAACTCCATAAACAAACTATAGCAATTTTGTAGACGAATTTTAAACGTTTCTTGTCATTTACTTCAATGCTATAGTTTGTTTATGGTTTACAACATTGTAAACACTTAGATGTTCAGTTATAAAACACTTTAAATGCTTTATTACTAAACACTAGAATTTTTCAAAACTTGCAGTGCTAAAAAGTTATTTCAACAATACCCCATGAGCGAAAGCAGAATTAAAATTTTTTCTTTTTCCTTATTTACATATACGACGTCTCTCTTAAATAAAGTAATTTTGTACTTTCAAATACAATTATTGTTATGAAGCCAGGGATTCACTTGATAAGTGTAAATTCCAAGTTGATATCTCATTTCGTTTAGAAGTTAGAAGTTTCTGACAGACGGGTGCATAGCATTGCTACAATAGTGTTCCGTTTGGACTTTTCGGGTCCGGAACCCGAAAAACAAAAAGCTCAGGATCATCTGTTCAATTTGAACGTTTTTTGTTCCTCTCAAAAAAAAATGTTCCATTTAAAATAAGTAAAATAGAATTATTTCTACTCTAAAATGATCAATATTACGATTTAATTTTTTTCCATACAAATATATACATGACAATTCAATCATGAAATTGAAAAAAAATTAGTACTATCGAGAATGAAAAAAATTTCCATTATTGGTTGTTGTTAAATTTTTTTTAAATTAACAACCAACAGCATCGCTAATAATTGATATATAAAAGGCAGTGGTCTTCTAATTGGCAAAAGAAATGTTGAAATAAAATTTCTATGACTAAAATTCACTTTCGTTGATAATAAAATACTCTGTAAAATCTACTATCGAATTTCTATTAATTTTTGTGACGCACTAACTATTCTTTTTATTTTATTAAAAATTTTAAATCAATCTAAATTGCCTGTTACCAATTACTACACACCACTCTAATCATAATTTCACACCACGAGGATTATTTTAATTTAAATTCTAGAAATATTATCTTCATGAAATATTTAGTTGATTCCTCCATAAAATATATAATTAAATTATTTAATGCTGTGAATAAGTAGGATACACACACGTGCATGAAAGTTCTTTTAATGTTTTCCTTTGACTTGGTACAATCAACCGGCAAGAGGCTGGTACACAGAAGATAGAGAAACACGCAGCGTAGCTAGTGGAAAACACACAGGACAGACACGACGGACGGATAATGGAAGAATGCGTTGCTCGTCGCATTGTTTATTATGTACGTATGGAGTACTTTAAGCAAGTCGGAGGTGGAAAAGGAGATGAGGTACACTGGCTCTGTGTGGCACGCAAAGGAATGCAGTTGCCGCCACCAATGCCACCGTTGTTCCTAGACTGTATAGGACTCGGTCGTGCATTCGAGCAGAAATAAAGAGCAACTGGGGAAGATGATCTTTCTTATAACGCAATAGCTGAATTTACTACTTTAGTTGGTGCTCTAAAGGCTCCTTTGGTGCAAAAAAGAATCCTTTGGTGATTTATGTGTCTGTCAATACTGATGAATATCTCATTCTTTGCAGTTCTTTAGTAAGAAAACATGAGTTATATCTATTTGAAAAAATTTTAAACAATTATTTTTACAATAAATATTGTTTACTGATGTACAAGACTTGTTAAAAATTGAGAAAGCTGATTTAGTTGAGAATGAAGAAGAATTTATCTTAATTAGATAAGAAATGTTGATGGAGAGAGCTTTTTTTTGGTTTTAATAAGATATTTTAAAAAAAAAATAGTTAGAATAAGATATTTATGTTGAGAATGTAGTTTTAAAGAAGATGTTAGTTTGTTTCTTGAAATATTTGAGAAAAATTCTCCTTGAAGCTAACATTGAAGTAGATGTTTTCAAGCAGCGTGAAGGTGATTAAAAAATATTCCTCTGATGTGAAACCTTGAAGAAAAGGCTTATAATTCTATCCAGGTGTCTTGAAACCATTTACTGCAGGTTCAGAGTTAATGAAAATATTTCTGAATGCTATCAAATGATTTAAAAATATTTTTTAATACTTCACCTAAGAAGCTATGTTCATAAATCACTTGATACTATGCATAAACATTCCCTACGAGACTACTTTCATGCAACTTAATTAGGATTATTAAAGGGCAGTAAAACTGATAAAAAAATATTCTTGATTCATTCACGATAAATAAAAAAATTTGTGATTTATTAGTTTATAATTTTAAAAAACTAATGTTTCAAAGGATTGCAGTTTATACTAACAATATTACATATGATTTATTATCCAAAAAACCCATTACCATTTTTTAGACTTCTCATAAACTTAATTACAAACTCCCATTAACTGCTCTACCAACTTTATAAACCAGATCTAAACTAACTAGAGTATTTCTTTCAACTCAGACTTGTCAGAAATACCAAGAAAATCTAACACATCCTTTGTGCTACATCTTCTTCCTTCGACATAATTATGATCATCATCAGCATCTCAAGTGAATCAATGAAGACGAGAGAAGGTGCAGATAGGCAGGTGTACCTGAGAATGATGGGATCCTTGGGATTCCGTCACGTTTATTGGTTTCATTCGATTGCTTTGCTTTAGTTCCATTAGCTATCTGTGCTGATAGTACACGTACGTATATATTGAGGTGGCACGTATCCCGATATACCTTGGGGGTACGAGCGGCCAAACAAATGAAACGGGCCATACCACCAATGTTAGCTGCCTGCTACCTTCACCACCAACCGTTCAATAGTCGCACAATATGGCGAGGAACCACACCTACCTACATAACATCTCCACGTGTGTTGATGTTACCCTCTCACTCTTATGTCTTGCTGAATGTACAACTCAAACGCTCATCGTATCCAACGTCAATCCAACTCTCATACCACCGTTTGATCCGTGACCAAACATATCTAGACGAATGGGAGAAATTCGTTGACCCGTGATATACTTATCCCAATATTTGTACTATACAATATAAAAATGAAAGCCTCAGGCCTGGCTTAGAGATCATGATAAAAATAATAGTAATAACAGTGAGATGAAAAATATTGCAATATAGAGCAATCTGGTAGGAGAAATACTATACTAGCGTGTATGAGCTAGTAGATGGACCATTTGATACTGTTATATTGATTACTATTCATAGTGGAGTCCAATGATACTTCAATGTGCTACACCAGGTAGTGTAAGTAACAGAGACAAAAGATAGGTCCGTTTGAGTTCAACTAAAGTGTGATCATTGTATGCTGGTCAGTTGCTAGTGGACTACTGTCGAACCATGCTTCTACTCAGATGTATAGTTACCATTCTATACTGCCTGTGATCGCCCACATGGCACAACAATAATTGCAAGCAACTAACCATCAACGACACATTTTAATGGTGTGTTAGCGTATTTCTCTGAATGTGCTATGTACACATTAGTGCGCTCTGCTATATCCCACTGATGTCCGGCAAACATCAACTGAGATTGACAACAGATTTGATCAAAGTTAATTGATTAAATAATATTATTATTGTGTAGAATATTATGTGGTATACAAATTGAATTTTATGTCATAGCAGCAAGAATCAAGTTATAAACTATTTCCCTTTTAGAAGTCTGTAATAGAATTTTGGGTTGTCGATAGGTTTTATTGTGATATGTCAGGATTTACTAGACTGGGGAGATTTTTTGGTGAAATTGTGTACAAATTTTTTTTTCCAAAGGTTATACATTCCAAAGCATGTTGAACGATGTAAGAATTATTTGAATATGATACTTTGAATAAGGAAGTAGAATTTAATGAAAAATTTCTTTATTGAGCTTGTAAAAAAAGTTCATTCTTAAAAAAAAAAAATTAATTCATATATATTTCAAATGTTCTAATGAAAGAGAGAAGTGCATATTTTTAAAAGAATGAATTAAAATCATTAAAAAATAATTATAAAAAATAAAAAAAAAAATATTTACATTCCTATCTCTATCCATATTTTCCTTCATAATTTTTCGTATAAAGTGAAAATTTATGTAATGTAAATTTCGTTGAGATATATAAATATATATATATATATAGATATATAAAATAAAGACCCGGAGAAATCTGCATCTGGCACTCTAACACTTGATGCATCGTTGAGTCGACAATCAGCAGTGCACGAAGAAGCAAGTAGAAATATAAACGGGTTGCAAGATCTATTATGGAGTTTCCTGCATTTATGTTTAGTAAGAGAGAAGAGACATTGGCCCATGGGAATTTGTGCAAACAGGCCAGCTGGACGATCGGATAGCGATGCTGGATGCATTCGACATCGAGTAAACCAACAGAATCTTCTTACGACCGACCAGAATAATAGTGAAGTCCATATCTCCGGACTATAATGACGTGATTCTACATCAAGTCCGTTCACTGATTCCTTTCGTTATGAATACAATAAGATAATATGTAGGCAATTATGAAATAGATAATCATATTTTCGATTTCAATTAACGATTAATTGATTTTAAATCATCTATTTGTATGTTCAAATCAATTTGTGTGTGTAACTTTTTATGAACATTATTTCATTTTCTAAAAATTTATCTGAAAGGATTATTTAGATAGAGAAATGGATAATGAAAATGATGAATAAAAGAGCTTTTGAATTGTTCAATTATCATTTAACGTCATTTTTTTTTTACTGATCACAATAACTATACAAAGTAGTTTGGTGAATTCGTTGATGTATTCATAGAAATATTATAAATAGAGTTTTTTTTTTAATACAGAGTTATTAAAATTCACCGTTTTTTTGGTGATGGTAATACTTGAAAAGAAGTTAGTAAAATGTTAATTAACAAATCGAGAAATTAAATATTTAAAATTTTCATTTCAATAAATATTGTTTCATTAAATAAGAAATTTTCAACTTTTAAATTAAAATATTTGTAAAAAACTACAAATAGATTGAGATTGTTTATATGGTGATGTGTTATGTTAAATTAGATATGTATTGAAATAACATAGCAATCCTCTGGAATATTTTCTGATAAAGAATCCATTCTGATAATGTTTCAATGGATATTTCAATACTGTAATTCTAGAAATTATTCAATAAAAAATGAATTTTTGATCTAAAATTATTGTTAAAAATTTAAAGATATCTTTTATTCAATCATTTTAAATTATTCGACTTAATAGAGTTCATTCGGCTGTGGAAATTTATAATTAAAAAAATCAAAAAACTTTGTTGTAACAAACAACATTGATTACACTAGAAAATACATTTTTCCAATTGAAATAAAATCATAATTAGTTGAAAATTGAAAATCCAAATAAAAACAACAAAAATTGATCGTTAATAGACCATTCTATTCAGTTCCACTGTTATCAATACATTCATATA
Source organism: Chelonus formosanus (assembly GCA_028641665.1). Lineage (NCBI taxonomy): Eukaryota > Metazoa > Arthropoda > Insecta > Hymenoptera > Braconidae > Chelonus > Chelonus formosanus. The sequence goes on from CM054004.1 coordinate 19,732,706, forward strand.
ACGCTGAAAAATTATAAACTGGGGAAAATAACGATTTAATTAATCGAACAAAAATATCCAATTTTCAGAGATAAAATAATGGAGATAAAAAAAAAGTGTAGGGTGAATTGGATATATTTATTCGTTAACTTTTAAATAGAAATTTCAAGTAAAAAATCGATAAAATATAAAAATGGTTATGTTTATGTAATAACTGGTAATATCATTGATCATCAGCGTAAAAATTTGGTGGATATACCAATGCACGAGCAAGTTTGGAAGCAAGCCAGGCATCCCTGAGGCGAGTGCACATTACCGTACAGGGATGGTCAGTATACTCAAATGCGAGTACGAGAATGTGGACCAACATCAGCAGCAGTGGCCGTAGCATTTCGTACGACTCGGTCACCAAACTCATGATTTTATTTATTCCTCTCGAGGGCACGTTGAGCACTCGATAGAAAAATCTTTTTGGTCAGAGGTACGTGCATTCCACAAGCGCCGATGGAAAACCAGAATCCATGCGCCCAGCTAACTCGCTGGCCGCCTACACTTTTTTTTTATTTACAGACTGGATAAAATCCCTCTGCAGTGATTTTATTCCCGCTGATGCCACTCACACTATCCCTCTACTGCAGTTTCGTAAAACGAAATTGAACGCTATCACATTTTCTCGTATTCCATCACAAGCAGTGGAGAATATGAGTTGATTGGATTTGTATAGTCTGCAGTAAATCATGGCCATTTGCTTATTAAAGTACACTTGCTATTGATAATGTGTAGGTCGTTGGATAATAAATATAAATATATTGTGAATTGATTTGAATTAATCCAGCGATGTATTTTATGACGTATCTGATACATTTATCTGAGACTTGTCGACGTTGGGATGGATAATATAAAAGCTTAGGAAAAAGAATGATGGAATCTGTTGTTATGAGTAATTAAACAAGATGAGCACAAAAGAACCTCAGGCAGAAGAAAGAAACCATGAGAATAAGATTATTGTTTACCGTCTTTTAGCTATTTTTATACTTAATTATTCTAAGAAGCATGTTTTTATAATAGTTGTGTCTTTTTTTTTTTTTTGTCATTGAAAACCATGAATTTTTTTTTTTAAATTATAGTTAATGAATATCAAGGAAATAAGGGTTATTTGTGGATATTTGATATTTATGTTTTTGAGTCAACTTAACCAGAAAATGCTTCGTGAAATTTTTTATGCTACCCCCAAAGGATACGATGTTATGTTCGTAAAAAATTTACAACTCGTGTACGTTAAGAAAAAATTTATTTCTGACGGGAAATTTTTTTTTTTGAATGCTCACAAAGATATATTTTTTTATTTCAACGAGTTATTATTCAACAAAAGTTGTTTTAATGTCTACTTTATAAATAATTTTTATTTTTTATTCAAAAATGACTTGAAATAAAAAGTTTTAACTTCAAAAAGTTGCATCACAAATTTTATTTAAAAATGAATAAAAAATTTTTTGCAATGTATTACAAAAAATGTTTAAAACATTAGATTTTTTAAAAATTTTAATTAATTTTATTTATTAAAAACAAACTTTATAAATAATTAATTAACTTTGATGAGTTAATTAACAATGATTTCTGCATTGTAAATATGAGTTAGAAAAAATTTTTTCAAGCGCAGCAAAAGAACTATTCTAGCACAAAGTGCATAAATGATGCATCAGTGAACTCGAGTGTATTTAAATGCATTAATTCACACAATCTAAAGCCAATGTGGTGTTTGATAGAGAATCATATTAAAAACGACAAGAATTGAATTAGAGTATTTCCGTACACTTAAATGGAAATGATCGTGTTGAAAATAGAATAGGTGGAGCATATCGTAGTGGCAGTGGTACCAATAAAATGAGCGATAAGAAGATAAGAAGATAAGAGGAAAGAAGCCGTGGGAGAAAAGACGAGTGGTAGAAGAGAATGAAGAGGAGAATACTTGGGTCTTACCTTTTACCCAGCTGCTTCACTCTTTCGTCCAATCCTTATTTACTTTTCATCCGGCGTCTCATTTTTCTACAATCTACTCGAGTAGTAGACGGGCCCGCCAAGTCTTCCACTCGAGAACAGTAGAGGTAGTCAGCAACCTTCAGTCATCTACTTTTCACTCTCTTTTTCATTTCACCAACATTACCTTTTTTATGCGTATTTTTTACTAACCCTTCTCTCAAGAACGAGATCACTCCTCGACGGTTGGGTGCTACAAGAAATAATAAACCCAACTTTTTCTTACTTCCAAACGCACGTGACTTCTTGTCTATCTTTGATGTCTGACTTCTCCATGATATACCAAAGATTACAATAAAAGAGGATCAAGTAAAGAACTAGAAAGCCATGAAGAAGAACAAAGATAAAGAAAACTGATCGATTCTTTTGCTACTGTCCTTTGGCCTCATCTTGTCATTCTGTTATTCTTTTTCTAATGCCTCCTACTCGAGTCACGTCGTGGTTACTTGGAGATGTGAGGAAACTTGACTGCTGGATTGAGAAACGTCTCGGTGCTGTTACCCTGTCCAGAAAGAATCAACTAAGTCGTCCGTGCGGATAAAAAAAAATACAAAAAAAAAATTATCTAGTGACAATGCAGGATATTCCATGACAGGACAATAAAAATTTTTTGATTGAAAAAACAATAAACCCTTTGTTTCCTATAAACCACTACGATATATTTTCATGTATTCTCATCTGATCTCTTTTACATGGAACAGAAAAAACTCTAAAAAAATGTCCTGCAATAAATTTATGCATTAAAAAACTTTGATTATCTCGAGCATTTGTAAAAATGTCAATTAAAATATTTATCTTTATCTTGAATGGAGGATGGAAATACGTTCGATTTGAATACCTATCATGGTTTTAAATATATCTATATACTTTGATATCTCATCGATAATTCCATCCTGAATATGTAAACCAGTCGATGATAATTCGAATGTAACGAGAAATGGAAAAATGAAAAAAATATTGCTACAGACATTAAAAGCTTATTTTAAATCATATTGCATAATTCAAAAGTTGACACTTTTTTGATTATTCATGAATTATGATGAAATATTGCAAGTGGTACTTAGTGGTACAAATGAAAGTCTGAAACTGTATATAGTATCTTGCATATGAGAGTCAAGTGGAAACAGTTGCGATGTGGTTATAAAGCCAACGTGCTAAAGCATGATCGGTATTCACATCACTTCCCTTTGCCCCGTTCTCCACGTGTTCAACCTCGTCGCCAGGAACCCCTGTCAAAAGTTTCTGAATAGCGAGTAAAATAATTTGCTGCTTCGAAATGCCATGGTGTATATGTATTTGTAATCCCTAACATAAATGTGTGCGTGTACTGTGTGTCTGTACACGAGGGTAGTAAAGTTAAAAGCAAACCCAGAGTTCGAACAGCATGGCAATAACGAACGCCACAACTTTCCTCGATTCACACGGAGAATTATTGGTAGCGCTTTGCATCCAATTAAAGGGACTATCGTGCCGGATACCGTAATCCTTTGAATATCATGGATCTAACTGGATACTCTGCTGATGATATTTTTACACTTCTTCAATACTCATTCACTACTTCCAACTCTAAATGACCTCTAACTTATGTATCTAATAACGGTTCACGTTGATAGCATGCCATAATATTTTCGGCCAATTTCATAGCCATCAAATTGAAATGATTCCCAGAGGGTCTTCATATAAAGCCAAAAAAAAAAAACGTCTCTAACCCGCGGTATTGTAGTGACCTGAAATGCAGAATTAGTCTCGGTAATTAAGGTGCATTTGCCGCTCACTAGAAGAAGCAAAAGAAGAAGAAGAAGAGGAATAAAGAAAAAGTGAAATAAATAATTATCATGATGATGAAAGACGGTGGGAATGATACAAATGTCACACAAATATGAGAATTCTACCAGTCATGAAAAGATTAAGGACAACGTGAAGAAATAAAAAAAGATGGTAATAATCACAGTAATATGAAATTAACTTGCAAGTAGATTTACAGATAAAAGATGATGAAGTTATTAAGAACAACAAAGAATAAAAAAATAAATAATCTCGATTGAAGATATTAAAATAGAAAATTAAAATGAAAACTTGTCCCTAACATTCTGTTGATGATGCCAGTAAACTGAAAATTTAATGCATCAATAAATTAGCATGCTAACAAGTTATATAGTATGAAGGGGTGGTAGAAAGTCATCTTCTATACTTTCCAACAAGTCGTCTCTAAAGATCGAGCAGTACAAACTCATCTTCTTCTAGCTGCCTAAGGTTCTTCTAGTGCAATGCTGCTGCTTGGCACTATACAGCATTTCCCGTGATGGTAATCGAACAAAATATTGTGGCATCGGTCTCAACGACTATTCGTTGTCTCTCTTGCTGTAATACTGCTATAAGACTTTCAAGCCATTCTTCTCTTCCGCGTTTCTCATTCTATATCAACGTACAACCTTGCTCTAGTACCTGTAAGATTACTTGGTCCGTTCTTCATCGTATCAACTGTCTCCTCTCTCTTTTCCTTTATTTCCTATCTATCGTTCAGCCAACCTGGTCGTTCCTCTATTTCTCCCTGTTTTCTGTCTTCACGATCGCCAATGTATATATATAGAGAGATATACCTACAGCTCACCACCATCTTTTTCCACTTTCTTTACCTGTGGAATAGAATCCACATGGGATATTCGTGGAGGTATAAAAGGTAGAGGCTATCCGATTCCACAGCGGTGCTCTTCGTGGCTAAAAGTTGGTTGAAACTTCCTAATGTATGTGGGAGAGTCAGTTGGCAAGCTAGTATCTGTTCTATGACCGGGCGGTCCGGGTCGTGACCCAGCACGAGCTGCCCGGTATCTCCGCCTCCAAGTCCAGTCTCATCTCGCTCTCTTCGCGGTCCTCACGATCTCTTCCCCGTTCTTCCGATGTCTCGATCGACATCTACAACTCCGGACGTTCCTCCGGAACAAATCGAATCTCTCTTTCCCTTTCTCATCCGCAAAAGTACTGAGATCCATCAATCGATCTGACCATGTATCTATCTATTCTACCTGTACTTTCATGTATATATCTTGGCCATTACTATCAACGTTTGCTCTTACACTTCTGCTACTCTCCACCATGCATTTCGAATCATTCTGTCCAACTTTCCAAGTCCGAAAATTCGGTTACTACCGACGCAGATGTCGCAACGATAAATTTCACCCACACATGATACTACTGTCTAAGACTATACCAGAGAACAACAGCTTGTCCCGTCATTTTTTTACATTCTACATCATTCTACATATTACTATTCTCTACAGTGGAATAAAAAAGAAATTGGAAAATAAATAAGAAAAAACAAAAAAAAAATTGATATCAACTTGAAATCGTATCACTTTTCAAAACTAAGGGTTGATGTTAATTAAACTAGAGAATAAAATTCAAAGTTTTTGTTTTCTAGAGGTTTGTCTAAAGGTTTCCCTTCCAAATATAAATAAGAATAAATACTTGATTTATTTTAATTGATTTTCAAATTAATGAAAAGAATTCCATCTTTTCTAAAATGAGTTTATAAAAACTAGCTAAAAGTTAAAAATGCTATAGAAATTGTTTTGAAGCACAGAAAAAAAAGATTTTGAAATAAAATTGATCATACTATTTTTGAAATGCTTCCAATAGAAAATTTGTTTGATATAAAACTTTGTTTATTGATATCTTGAAAACGGTTTAGCCAATTTCAATTGGAAATTTCTTTTTCAATACATCTTAGAATAACTTGGTAGCTGATAAAAGCTTGAATAGAATAGATGAAATGATTTTTTACAAAATCAAACGAATTTTTTTCCATTAAAAAAATTGATAAGTTGTTAACTAGATATTGCTAAAAACTCTTTAGCAGGTGTAAATAAAAAACAACTAGAAAAAATATAAATAATGATTTAAAAAATGATAGAATCTTAGAAATTGATAATAGAATAACACGCTTTCAAGTCACCCCCTATTTGTCTTACGTACATGTATATACGTATATACAGTGACTTTAATTATCTTAGAGATGAGTGATCTCTAGAGCAGGTATGGAGTGAGAAGTGTCTAGAGCGTGTTAGCCGTCGGCGTCGAAACACTATTCTACCACGTACGTCTCTCCATCAGCCCACGTAATTTAACTCGGTGATGCCGAGAATCTGAGAAAGTTTGGAACTAGGCCGAGGACGTAAATACGAGTTATTGTTCGTCGCCTTAGTTTGTATGTTCTGCTGCTTCCAATTCGCCAACTCTATCGACATATTATAAGTCAAGCTATGTACTCTATATGCTACTACACTTCTCTGCCATCATCATCAACGTGATACACAGTACACATGTACGTTATGTTGAAACGTAAAATTCAAGATATATACATAATATTCAACTGCGGCACATTTTATAAAAGACTACAGGTAAATAAGAGTCTCTGTGTGATAGCGACTTATCAAACAGACTGAAAAGGAAGAGACGTAAATGCGCCATCAGAGTAATACAGCAAACATCCTTCTGAAGCAATCAAGAAGGCCAGACAGACAGGCAAGATTTACGAGATAAAATGAAGCCACGCGAGAAAAGCTTGAAAGAAAGACAAATAAATCCAAAAGTACTTGAAAAAAATGAAAAAGAAATGCTACTAACAAAAATACACAGTTGTGTTTACTGTTATCAAATGAAGCTAAATTCACTGCTGAAATGCCTTGGATATATATAGATGTAGAAAAATGATTTATTTATATTTTTTTTTATATATGCAAGTTTGAAAAAAAAAAATTTCCCCTCTCGAGGAGAAATAAATGCTCCCATTGTAATCTGAAGTAAAGGATGAACATTTTTCACCACCTGGTAGATGTCAAGACGCTGGTGAAATGTTCTGAATAGCCTGGAGGATGAGAATAGATTATTGATTAACGTCGTCGGCAAGAGCAGAGGTTGCCCCGTCATCCCCTGGCAATTTCGAAAATCCTGAGGGCTTGCTGACGGATTTAACCGTTCCTTCCTCCTTCGGTCTATGATGCAAAATCAATTAGGGATACCGTCTTGATGGCAAAATTCAAGATCGACAAGTCAAGTCTGTGAGCTCAAAGAACACCTGCCTGTTCGAAGGTGATAATGCTGGGTTAAGTTCATTTTTTATCATGTCATATAATTTTGTGTCTAAAAGTTCATTTTAATTGATAATAATTCTAATCTTAATACCCGATAAAGACAATATTTATCAATGAACACATTTTTTTTAAATTAATTATTGTAATATTGATATTAATTTAAAAAAATGGATAATTAATAGTTGATAAAAATTCATGTGAAATAAACCTGAAATATTATTCGTTCAAAAATCCTTCGTAATAGCCCTCATTAAAAAAAAAACTAAAAAGCTTCATTTTTCCAACGCGATAAGAGTTAAAACCTTCAGGGATAATTTACCGTTACAAAAAGACCAGAGTCTGATAAAATAATTATTCTCCATTTTTACATGGAGGTTATTTAAATATGCAAAAATGTTCTTGAGTAATTTTTGGTAAAAAAAAAAAAAACTTAAAAATATGTCTGACCAATAATTCTATATTACCTTGATTTCGATGATGTTTTAATCAACAGGTTACATAAGTACTAAATTGGGCAGTATTTCTCATAAAACGATTATCAAATTTAGTGGTTCACACAGCAATTAGTCTTAAGCACGCGATAACAGTAAGACAGAATGAGTGGGCTGGTAAAAAGAGGGTTGAGGGGTGGAAGTGAAATAAGAGGAAGAAGAGTGGGTTCATTGATTCATCGTGAGCACACACCGCACATATATAAAGTAAAGAGTGTACCTTATACTCGGTGCACCTTTGGTACAAGTTTCCCACCGGAGGAGCTCACGACTTAGTACAGGCTCCGTTCGATTTCTAATCTTCACCAACATATATATAATGTCGCCCGTAATTAATACAACTTGTAATCCTCCACATTCCGGTTTTATGCGGGACACGATATTAGAGGCCAGTAGTTATGCAGGGGAGGTCTACCATCTAGTAGATGTAGTAGCTGTACAACAAGAGTTCAAGTACAGAGAAAGCCCACTAGACCAACCGAGAGCTATGCATAGAGACCCAGGAAGAGATAGAATCAGCGTTAGGGACGCGCTGGCTCCTCCATTTCCTGTTACACTTAATGGAAATTCAGAACGTACGTTCTCCCTAATCTGAGCAATTTTGCTCTTCAAATGGCTTGCCTACACCAACATATGCACCACTACCACTCTGTATATCTATATCGTTGTTCTCTTCGACTCATCAAATGCCCTCAGCTGTTTTAATCTGAATATATAATATACGTGTACACCATGTACTTATGGGCGTTTTCACATAACTTTATGCACATCAGCCTATCAAATAATAATAATTGCATTTTGTATACTTGTGCAGTTGCTGAAAATTATTCGGGGAATTTTCGAAGAAGCTGAGACCCACCAAGGAGGACCAGTTATTTCGGTATGTAGAATTGAAATTGATGCAAATGTAAATATTGGAGTTGGAGAAGATTTATGTGTTGTGAGAAACAATCAAATAATGTAATGATGGTTAAGTAGTTAGGAATTATTGTGATTTTTGAAGTGAAGTTTATTGTAGTTATTATTTGTTGAAGAAAATCAGTGGATGAGGAAGTTGATATTTAAATGAGGAATCAATTAAAATTTGAATTTGTTTAGATTTTCTACTGAAAAATTTCTCTTGATTATATAGCCACCATTTTGAATAACTAGAATAGATGATAGTAGAAATGAAATATTCATTACTTCAGAGAAACAATCTCTGTAAATTTCTGTTTAATTTTAACCGTTGGTAATTAACTTTAGAAAAATATAAATAGCAGAATATTTTATAATTAAAATAAATGAATGGTATAAAAATATTTATTTTTGAATTTTTATCTAAAATTATTTTAAAAAAGTTTTGAATTTGTTTCCTTTTTTTTTTTAAATGAAAATTCATCAGAATTAAAGTTTGATACTATTTAAAATGTTTCATACAAATGTCACAATTGAGAATAGATTATTGGAAAATCACATAAACTAATAGCACAATCGTCATGATCAATTACATTTAGCAAGCATATTCATTGAAGATAGACAAGTTCTGTTATTTGCAAATGAAGTACCATGTTGTGTAGTCAAAATACAATAGCATTTCATACTATAAATCTATTTCACATTATTACAACTCACTGTCATAATACAATTTCACATTCAATACAACAACCAAAAATAATTTGAAAAATTCACATCACATTTACTGGGTAAAATAACTTTACACTGGTACAGTTTTTATCATAAGGAAATCCCTTCTGTTTATTTGCAAGTAAAAAGTTACCAGTAGCAATTCATCATTTCCCAGTGATTTACGTCTTCCGGAAAGACACAAGAGTCCCTCTGCTAGCATTCGAAGATCCGATCCCTCGCGATAACTCGGGAAAGAATGAAAAAGTACAAATACTCATGCACACACATGATAAAAAAGCCAACGATAGTCTGACGTAGTCTATATCTTTACTGGAATCCTGCTGGTGTGCATTTTTCTGAGAACCATCTTTTCTTGGGGTTGCCTTCAGGGTCTCAAGCTCATTCTTATTTGCTAGATTTATCCGAGAATTGACTATACTTCCCAATTCGTTCACTCTGACATTACTATCAGAGCTGCGAACTACATCGTAAGTCAGAACTACGATATTGCACGTCGGATTATAATCCAGGATGCTGCTGCAGTCTGCCTGGACATGTACGTACGCATCGACTTCGATTATAGCCCGGTCAGCTTGCGGATACATCGCGATATATCTTCACCATTTTGTGGCTGACGTTGAGATTAATTGAAACATGTTTCAAACAGGTGTAAGCTGGTTAAAGGTTTGATGACAGCACATCTGTATTTCTGACAATATTCATTCTCTTCTCCATGCTATATTGCACGGTAAATACATCTAGTGACTGAATCAAATACTACATAAATGGCTGACAAAATTATTTATGAGGATATAAATTCGTCACTATTTAACACCTTTTAAGATCAACCCACTTTTTTTCTACTAAACTTTTTCATTTTTTTGCATTCTTTCCCACACAATATTTTTTACGGTCAATTTACGGTATCAGTACCAGAGTTTCTGTGGACTAGATACAATTTATTAATGATAAATAACTTTTTTGTTCAACAAAAATCGATCAAACTCTAGTGCACTCATTTAAATCAATAAAAAACATATTTATAATTATTTTATTTTAATGAAGGACTTTTTTTAAACAGATAAAAAAAATTTTAATTACTCTCATGCCGGAAATCATGCCAAAATAACATGACATTTATAGGTTACGGTAATGTATCATTATGAATGTCGATCATTCAACTGAATGTTTATTAATCATTAATAAATCTTTATTCACTTAACCGTGATATTTATCAATATTAAATAAACAAATTTATTAATAATTAAATTTTCTTATTAACATACACAAGATCAATCTCAACGAAATTGTACTTAAAAATATCAAGTATAAATTGAGACATTTGATAGGTTTTTAATGTCTTTGATAATAGAAAAATATCTAAAGAATAGTGGAATAAAAGAATATCCTAGCAGGAATATTCAGAGGAGAGAATTTCCACAACAATGACCTTAAATCACATTATCATAATAATTGACAAATTTTATGTAACATAATCGAAAACTGCATCCTTTATCGAAATATTTTCCATTAAATAAATATTCAATAAACAGTGTGATAGACATAATAGAAAATATCTATTGAATCCAGCTGAGAGGACATTAATTTATTGTTAAATCAACATGAAATAATTTAATTCCCAAAGCAGATGTTCAAAGTTGTGGAAATGTGATATTTTTTAACACAAAATCCTCTTTTAATTTAATCGGCAAACGTATTTGTATCTTTCAGTATCCACATATCCATACCAATGTGGCCTTTTATTGTCAAACTTTGGAAAATAAAAACTGATTTGACAGGGAAATTAAATGTGGTTCATCTTTACTTGTTTCATCCTCAGTATTTTTTTTCGTGGTCCTTTTTGTTCAAGTCCGAATCTCATTGGAGCTTTTTGTGTTCATTCAGTGAGTGTATCTCGAGCTGCAATCGGTAAACGTGGTGGTAAAGCTTCAGCCTGTGGTGGTAGTAATTCGGCTGGCTGCAAGATAAAACGACAGAAAAGAGGAAGTGAAAGAGAAGAGAGGAAAAGAGACGAGTGAAAAAAGACTGTGGCAAAATAGCAACGCTGTTATAGCCTCGGCACGAACTGTCACCATTTCCGCGTGTTTCTTACTCCCCGCGTTCCACAACTCCTTCACCCATACTATATAGAAGGACAAAACTCGAACTGTGGCCAGCATGGCTCGTTGTCCTTTCGCTCTTTTCATCCTCCCACCATTTAGACTTGCTTCATTCTCTTTACACACTGGCTTCTTTTATGTCCAATCTCTTTTCTATGTTCTTTTCATTTTGCCATCTCTTTTCACTTATATTGCCAACATTTATGAGCTCAAAAATCAACTCACCGATCATACTCGGTATCACATTGATAAAATACTCATTTCAAACATTTCATCTCAGTTTATACGTTAACTTTCTTCACCTTCTCAGCTTCTGAATACTTTAATCATTCTGCAGAAAAATTGCATCTATTCTTTTTCACCACACACTTTTTATCATCAAAAAAATATTAATAAAAATGATTTATACAATACTGGTTTATAGAGTGAAAATGTTTATCTCTCGAGGATTATTGTCTTTCTTTTTGTAGAGGAATTTTTTTTTGTAAGCTAAGAACCGTAATGAATTTAATTAATTTCGGAAACTATTTATTAAAGAATTCTATAATAAAAAAATTACTTAAAAACAGTGATTGAAATTTTTTATTAAATATAAATAAATGTTGTGTTATATTTATTATTACATATTCATATTTTTCTATCAATTTAAAAAAATCATTAGAATCGATGACCTAGCAAGGATATAGAAAGCTTTTTTTCCTCAGGATGACTTGAGTAAATAAAATAGATATGGAATTTTTTTGAAGTTTTTTTTTTGATGAGATGATAAGTTCTAAAGTATTTTAAGTAGGTTCTTCTATTACCGATAGTATAACAGTAGAAAAAAAAAAATTATTACTCAGGACTTTAATTTTCATTAATTACCAAAATTAATTGTATCCTTGATTTATTGATTGTGAACCTTCCTAACTGATTAAAACTTTTTTTATCAATTCATAATCCTGAAAATTAATTAACCCAGAGACCAATACAATACACTCCATTATGAAAATAAACTATAAATTATCAATTAAAAATTCTTAAAATGTTATTTACTAAAACACGCCTCTGCATATTAAAATTGTAAGCATGAAGTATAAAAAAAAAAAGTTATTATAATACCACAAATTATTTAAACATTTTTAATGAAATTTTTTTAACTTCACAATATCTAAATGAAACAGTTAAAGAAGTTTCATTATAACTACCACGCTGAAACAGTTCTAAACTCACTTTAGTGTCATGATCTATCTTTGTCAACTTTGACCTATATATATACACACGCATACACTTAGCTCACAAATATATAGGTATAATACTTATAAAGATGGTATAATTTGCCCAACTTGTTTCCACTTTTTCGTTATCTCTATGCTAATTTATTTTAAATAAAATTTATATATTAAAAATTAAAGCCAAGGTTGAATAGAAGAAATTTGATAATCCCCAAGAGATAAAATGAGAAATATGTGAAAAGTATAGTGAGAAGTATGAAAGCGATGAATACAAAACAAGTAGAATAAATATATGTGTATATAAATAGAGAAAAATAAATATATATATACTCAACTAGAGCTTTCTTAAGAATTCTAGCATCATTATATATGTTATCCCCTGCTGTTCGATTTAAAACTGCCCTCTTGGTTTGCATTTTCGCTTCCTGTATTCCTGTAACGGCTTTATGGACAGATGCAAAGTGTGTAGGACGCCCAACCTACTTGGAATATCCAATAGATATGTATAAGTAGAAAATAGTGAGAATAACGGTATTTCTGGAGAATATTGTCTTCTCTCCCAGTTGTCCCTTGTATATATGGACTTTGTAGCATACTCATTCCTTCTCACCGCAATCTTTTTTCCTTTTCCCCATCTTCTTCCTTCTCTTCTTCTTACGATTCCTACAAGGTGTTAGGTGGAATGTAGGCGTACCAACCAGTAACACTCAAATAACTATATTATCCTCTTTCCTTGACTGTCATACGAATTTTAAAGACTATTTGTAATGTTATAAAATTAGCTTACGTATGTGCTAACATACTAAAAGCCTATTACCATTAGACATTACCGTTCATTTCATTGTGTTCAATATTCTTCATTTTTCTTCTTTTGAATATCTCTTTGCAATTTGTCTCTTCAATAAATCTTTGTTTCAATTTTTTTTTTTCAACATAAAGCGCCATTAAATTTTTTTTCTTTCGAGTAATAATTATGTAAATGTTCATTTGTCAATATTATTGATTCAAAAAAAAATTATTTTAATTTTGATTTATACAATTTTGGAAATAAATTGTTTTTAAGATAACGTCTGTCAGTTTAACATGTAAAAGTCAATAAATGAATTATTACAAATTATTGAACGGAAATAACTTGAAGTTTAACCAACGAGAAAATTACATTTTCCAATATAAATATCACAAATTAAATTAATTTTATTCTATCCCTTAATCTGATACTTTTTATTAAAACTCATTTTATCAAACAATGTTTTTATCTTTTTTTTACTAAATATACTTTCTTTTTATTAACGCCAAGCTTTGTCCGGGATTTTCCTATATATAGTTCACTCAACACATTGTCATTTTAACTCATTAAGCTTAATCCACCTCATTACGTATGCTATGTTAAATATTTTGATTGATCTAACAGTTTTTTCAGAGATCCCTATTTTACATTATTACCAATTAAATCTACGGAATCTAAAAATGTTTTGCAAGATTGCAAAATTCTCTGATTTTTAATGGTTTGTTTAATTAATGGCAATTATTATCAAGCAATTAAAAAAAATGAATTAGTAGATGAATAATAATAAAAGTATTGGAATAATAATTCTGTTGGGTTATTAAGAGTTGATTTTAGCTGCGAGTGCAAGTGCATAAGAGATCAAAACGCACAGGTCAGGGAAAAGTTTGATCGTGGTATATCCATACACCATACCCATTATTATAAGGGACACACGACTCGATTAAGTATTCGAGCAATGTTGGAACATCATCGCATAGAGTCATAGTTGATTCCTGAGTGGTTATTGTGCGGGAACGACGCGGCATCGAGCAAAGATGAGATACTCGAGATGAAAGAAGTAACTGAGAGAGACTTGCATAGTTGCGCGCGCGCGCGGTCGGCGCATACAATGAAAGGAATATGTCCGGAGGTTGCCGGAGGATAAGGTCGTGATGCCGCAATACCAATGTCGCGGTAAAATACAACTACATCTAGGATGAGAAGCAGAGAAGGTGAAGGAGGAGAAACAGGAGGTGGTGGCTGGTAAAGAGGAAGAGTGGATTGAGGCTTGGTTTCACTGCAGCCAGGAGACAGTGTCGAAGAAGATAACCAGAAAGTCGAGCGGATACAAAAGACCTGCTATATATATATCAGTAAAATCCTATGTTGGGCCTTAAAGAGATGATGGTGCGAGTTGATTCATGGCGCAACCGTGCACCGCCAAGCCTCCACCGTCTAGCGCTTGATACCCTAGTATTTTATGTCTTTAGCGATATCAACGCTGAATCACCGCGCAAATCATTTCGTCTCCCTGTCTCTTTCTTCGCCATGATCCCAGCGATTTTATGCTAAGCAGTCGTGCTCGGTAACCCGTGTCTCGTTAACCATCTTACATGTGAAGAAGGAGTAGTAAAAGAACCGAGACCTAGGAAATGAAATAGCAGAAGAAAATAAAGAAAAATATGCTATGATCGAAGAGAAACAAGCAGAAAGGAAATACCAAGGAGCACCTCCACCTCCACCAACAGCAATAGCATCAGAAGAAGAAGAAGAAATGAGAGAAAAAGTAACGGCCTTTTTTATGCCCATTGGGGATGACACTAGTCTATGGTGATCCACCCAAGGATCACACTAGTCTAGAGAAGATACGCCTCTGATTTCCCCTCTAGCTCCAATATCAAATATCAAGACGACTGCTGACTTTATGGCCGGAAGGACTTTTCCAGATTTGCTTTTTCTCTATTTTACTGTCATTCAACTTTTATTTAATATGAATTTCACGTATATGATGTATTTCGTTTACATTCATCGTTGGATATTATATTTTGTGCGGCTGATTACATGGAAACAAAACGTCTTACCTGCCATCTGTAATATCAACAAAAAGACGCTTACTAAAGTGAGTTTATATATATATCCTGATGGAGATAGGATTATATCTTGGTTTTCTTTTCCACCCTTTTCTTGTGACTATCAAGGCACGCGAGTAGCTCCTGAGTAATTCAGCGGAACGGTGGTCAAAGAAACGATGAGAAAACGAACCAAGAGAGTAACTCATCGCTTTAATAACAAGCCACGATATACCATTGTACTCTTACTCAACAAAGGATAATATACCTTAAGTTAAATAGAAAAAAATTGATGAAAAAATATCACGTGAACATATTGATCCAGGCCAAACGAATCGTTTGTAATTACATCTTGACATCATATGTCAATGTTCCTTCTTCAATGACTTGGTGATTCCTTTCAACGATTAAATTGATATAAAATCCATTAAAAGTGTAACCAAAGTAAATAGACAATCGAGCAAATAGAAATTAGATAATAAAAAATATTATCCTTGATGATAATATAACAAATAGAGCCTTCGAGAGACAATGAAGAATGGACTTGTGGTTAAAAAATCAAACAAATGCTTAACTATTTCCGGATGTTACCAAACCAGTTTGTACCGGTCCAATTGATTATTCGGAACGGATTCTTTCAGCGTATAGAATATAAATAAAGAAAGAAGATGAGTCAGGTATTCTTCAATAGTTGGTCTAATTGACATCACAAGTTCATTCTATTATCTTAATTGTGTATGGCAGTTATTGTTGGGCAAATGAGGACGAAGGTCGAATCAAGCATCACTGATATACTCCGCATTATAGGATTTATGTTGGGAAGAAAGTGTAGGAAAAAAAAAACATCACCCAGAATGATACACTGGGGAAGAATGAGTCTAGTTATCTTTGTGTATTGAGCGTGCACTTTAAAGGCACCATTATCCAGTTGTAAAAGGGTCGCAGAGACCAGCGACCGGCTGACGCAAGAGTCAGTTATAATCCCGTATAAGGTGTCTAGGTGATTAACAGCTCGCTTGATGCCCCAGGGGATGGATAATTGTCGGTAAATGTTGAAACACATAACGAGGACGGAATCGTTTGTTCGTAGCGCAAGGGATAGAAAGTGTGTGTATATTCGACGCCCAATATAATGTGAATGCACGCGGGAATGAACACGAACAGAGACCAAGTCAGTGGAATAAATCCCAATGCATAGGTGCATATATATATGTACATACACCTGAGCTGCCAATGTACACCAGGTGAACTCATGCTCATTCTGCCATGTCACGTCCTCGGATTAATCCGATTAAATCCCATTGCTGAACAAGACGTACCTATTAATTTTGTATATCGTTATTCCTCATGTGACTTTTCCATTATCGGTCTGTATACAATCGTGTTAGACACTATTTTATTAAAAGTTTATTAAAATTCGGATACGCCCATGTTTTGGGATAACATGCTTTGATAGATTTATGGTGATTAAGAGACACGAGAAAGAATAAAAAATCAGCCTGATAGAGAATATATCGTCTGGGGATCCTATGTTGGTCGAGATATGTACAGCATGTCCTATTAAAATTCTGTTGGTCGTGTGAAACGACAGATGTGCGATACTTTTCGACGCGTCGGGTGTCAAACAAAATCTGATTTCCTTGCAACAAAAAAAGCACTGAGATTCATACTCATGGGATTGCTACGGTTTCAATTACGCCAACCAGCCAGCGATCATCAACAGAAATTCTAACCACGTAAAACAACGAATTCCCTCTTATGTTGGCATGCAAAGAAAAATATATGCCTCGTTAACGTTAAATAGCAGCTTGAAGAAATAATTGATCAGTATTCGAGCAAAAATGTATTAGCAGTAGTTAGAAAATATTTTCTGATGCTTTTTTTCTTTTTTTTTTTTTTTTTTAAGTTTTGGTATTTCATATTTGCAAGTTTATATATCATTTGATGAATCATGACGTATCGTCGATATTTTAAGTTAAAGTGCACTGGAAAAAATATTTCAAGTGCATACATACAGCTGGACATACACTTTAGTATTGATTTTTCGTCAAAGTATGGAAGGAGGTGGAAGCAATTATGGATTCAAGTTGAGTTTTGAAATTGTAATGAGCATCAATCAAATTTAACTAATTTTAATCAACTCAAACATGAAGCATCTTATTTAATAACTCGAGCGTATTAATTTTATCTAGGAAATTAAAATAATTTCTCTAAAAGCATATTTATTATAAGTTTTGAGCTTAATTAATATCTTAAGTTGACAAACTATCTGCTTTAATTCGAGAATAAATTTCGTCTGTTCATATTGCCGGTTAATCAGTAAATTATTGGCAACATAAATTAATGGATAATAATAAAATTTTATTTGAAAGAAAATTAAAAAAACAATATAGAAATTTTTTTTTCGTTATAAGGATAAGACAGTGAAATGTTAATGGAAAGATAATAAACAACAAATTATTGATAAAAATTTTAATCAAGATTTTTAATCGAATATCATGATAATAATTCTGATGAGAATATGATAAAATCGTGGGAATATAAAAGACATAATTTATTTTATATTTTTAACATATAATTACCCATTTTTAATTAATAACATATTTTCAACTACTAACTTATAATTTTGAAACTTGTATTAAAACGTTATTTGATTAATTAGCTGTCTATCATCAGTACTTCACTCACTTTACGCTATTACACTCAATTAAAGCAGTACTTTTAATCTTGGTTAAAGTCAATGTAAGTCAGTTTCAACTATCAAAGTATTTTTTGTAGAGTAAATATTATAATGGTCTAGAAAAAAAAATCATTTACTTAAAAATAAAAGAGATTTTATGAATAAGTCATTTCTGTATGGTGGCAATGAAAAATTTTAACGTCAAGAAAGATGAAAGATTTTTTTGAAAAAGCTTTTTAAAATGAATTCACATTTTTATATGATTTTAAAAATTTATGAGCTCTTGAAAATATCTTAAAATTTATTTATAAATCTTGAAATTAAGTATTAATTTACAGTAATTGCAATTTTTTCCTAGAATCCATTTGGATAATAAGGAAGTTTTACATTTTATAATGAGACAAAAATATAAATAATTAACACTAATAACAATAAAAAACGGTAAAATATTTTTGTCTAATTTTTCTTTTCACTGTTCACTGATTACCTCTGTTATTAAATGATAAAAATCATCATTATCTCATTGCCTTGATAATTAACTAAGAAAAAAAAGCACAAATGCACCAATTTAATCTTTGCATATCTTAATAAAGTCACTTATCATGAAATTCCCTTGACAAAAAATTTTATTCTCCAAGCTGTTTTTCATTTCCTCTATCAAAGCCTCACCCATTTAAACACGAGACTTGAAACATTGATAACACACAAGCATCTAAGCATAACAGAAGAAAAATGTGCAAAATTAGTTCTCATTTGCGTTTAGATAAAGCCTGCTAAGTTGTTAGATATTGTACTAAAGTAGACTAAAGGGATTCATAACCAGAAACACATGTAAACGATCTTACTCTCGTTCAGCTTTACCGCTAAACATGCTTCTAAGCACGTTTATATACGCGTAGCGGCCGCCAGGACATACATGCACGTACGGGCAACGCGTGTGTCGTGCCAAGAGGCGGAACGAACATGAACATATACACGAAACTCGCACAATGCCGAATGTTCGAACGGTAATGCGACATTGCAGCTCCGGCAACAGAACGTTCGTGAATAGAATTGAATCTTCCCAAAATGAGTTTGACAAAAAATCCTACCGGAAGTAACAGTCGAGAAATTGGCCTGGTATTTAATTACCAAGCAATTTGATGATTTCATTTTTCCATTCGTTCTTTTTTCTCCTTTTGGCCCATTTTCTTCTTTTATTCAGGTGTTTATTTTCATTTCCAAGGGTCTTGTGTAGATTGCAAACATCTGATTCTTGTCACGTTGTAAAATTGACGTAGTTCGTGAGAGTCGATAGAAAACGAAGCTGAAATCAGGCGGATAATATGGTGTACATATAGAAGTTGTTTGCTAACGGATAACTCGAGGTCAGGTCTCGTTCATTTTTCACAACTTTCTTTGCCACGCGACTTGGCTATTAACGTTGTACCGTTTGTGGTTGGCTCTCGGATTACATCCTAGAGTGATTTAATTTAATAGTGTTAAAAGGCTAAAGTGACCATATGAGCACATAAACAAATGTGTAAATAGTATCATCAAATAAATTTAACTATTTTCTCACGGCTATCCGAGTTACTCTGAGCAATTTTTTTTTCGCTTGCTGATAATATTATGTTTCATGGATGTTCATTAGATACACTGGGTAACTGATGAATACACAATAGATGGGATGGGTAGTGATTGTTATAAAGCTTTTATGGGTTTGATTCTGTTGGAATAAATTCTTTTTACAGGATAAGTTAATTGTTGAGATAAAAATTGTTGGCATTTTATTAGTCTGAAAAATTAAATTACGGAAAATATATATTTTCCAAAGGTAATTAATTTAACTGTTGTTGAATTATTATTTTAAAGTGATTGTTTCGAATAGAGAGTAGGTTAAAATATTTATTTTAATTAAATTATGTATCTAATGATTTATTCAAAACTCGAACGAGTTATATTGTTTGAAAAAAAAACTTGGGTTCATTTTCATCAATCCTACTGCAAATAGTAGTGTTTTATTTCAATGCACTTTATATGTTTTAATATGACGTTACCCATTTAATTAATATTTTAGTCACTTTTGAGACACATTCAAGTGCATAAATTTTATTTGGAATTTGTTTCGACGAATTAATTGATTAAATCTATTTTTCTATTCCAATATTTTCCTGTCAAATTTATTTCCCCTCTTAAAAGAATCGATAAGGAACTGATAAAATGTATGCATTAAAGGATATAGTACTGAATCCTGATCTAGATCTGATCATAAGCCAGGATACCTCAACTAATTTCCAGTCAAGTTGTTTTTAATTGATTAATAAATTTGAGTACTTTTAATAAAATATTTCTATAAAAAAAAATTTTCCTTCTAGTATAGGTAGCTCATTAAAATTTTTCCGTATAAATAGAAAAAGCAGCTAATGTTTTATGAATACTATAAAGAAGATATTTTTATACAATAATTATATACGAAAGAAAAAATCATATCAAGAAAAATACATTAAAATTTATATCGTTTCCTCAAATGCATAACTTCCTTGACTTGCTCAACTGCTTCTAGAATTTAAATTATTTCGAACTTTAACTCAATTTTTTCTTGTTTAAATATCCTCAAAGTCACTCAACTTTCAATGAAAATTACAACTCTAAAAAATTATTGTTCTACTGGAATTTCAAGTTTATTCATAAAAACATTTTTTAATCAGTTTTATTAATCAAAATATTCAATAAAATTTTCTAATAACAAATTAATTAAATAAAAGTACACAAAATTATTAGCATAATTTATTTAAAACACTACGCAATCTATTTTTACAAAAATTAATTAAAAACTTCAATTCCAAATTTCTACATTTTTCGATAAATGATAATTAAAACCACGGATCAATTATCCGTCAACATGACGTATATTATTAATGAAATAATCATTTCCCATCACTCAATAGAAAATTATTAAAATAAAAAAAATCTCTCCCAGCGAAAGCGTTACTTTTTTTATTTTAATAAAGCAAAAGAAAAGTAAAATACGAGATTTTAAGAAAAAAAAACATTAATATTAAAAAAAATGAAATAACTGTTGGAGATGGCGTCACTTTGCCAACAGCCGTCGGTAATTTCTTCGTTACGAAAGCGTCGTCGTTCAGACAAATTAGCCTCACCCGCTCCTCTGACTCTCAAGAGAAGAAGAAAATCAACCGGTCTCTGATATTACTCGAGACAGAAGACCTGCTGTGAACCCATAACAGCTTTCGTACCTCAACTTTATTCTTCATGGTTCAGATCGTTTTGTATCTGAAACTCAGCAATTTGCTTTGCTGCTTCATCAATAATAGTTTTATCGTTTCATTTTATTCGAGACCTATTTACTTTTCTTCGTTGTGTATTTATCCCACAATTAAGTCCCTTTCTCTCTTTCAAATGTATTTAATTTAGTTAAATGCTACTCTAGAATTCAAAACTTTGTTAGCCGGCAGCATAATCAAAATAAATGCCGCTAAAAAAATGCATCAGTAATCTTGCACTGCAGTATAATTTACAAGAGGTATTTTCTGTGTGGGATTATAACATAAAGTGGCTAAAGTAAAAATGCTTGAGGCATATAAAATACGTAAATAAAAGCCAACAAGTATACTTAAATATAAATACAACATATGAGATCTAAAATCAGAATAATTTAGATACTCATCGAATGAGTCGTTTAATCGAAATCGAATCAGCATCTAACGACGACACCAGGTTTAAAAATAACTAGAGAAAAAAAAAGTAATGATACCAAACGAAACTAGATTCCGATATCTCTCAAGTGGCATGGAAAAATGTGGTATCGGTATAATGATCCAGTCTCGATCGACTCCCACAACTTTCCAAGCGTGACGCTTCAACATAACGCAGTAAGCTAATGCGTTAGCATATATACTCATACGAGATATGCAGGACATGCGCGGCCTATTGCTGGGTACATAAATCCTCTTGGCACTCATTTTTTTTCCTCACTTTTATTTTTTACTAGCGTGTCAACGTACGAGTAATTGAAGTTTCACAAGTTCTATACATAAGTTAAACTGATACTAACCGGTTTCCGGTTAATCAACATACTCTGAGTAGTCATTTTAATCTGTGAAATCTTGATTTACAAGCATTAGTTTAATGTGCATAAAAATGATAACTAATTTTAAAAATTTAATTGGAAAACCCTAAGAAATTAAAGTTGACGACCATTTGCGGTGCTATGCTATGTGAAGATGTAAGGAGACATGGCATGCACCATAGGCAACATCAGCATCCGGATCTACCATAAGAGACAATTTAGAGAATGATATATTATTGAAGCAAGTAAATAGAGCGCAATTTAATGCACACTGAGACGTGACTGAACGATCAAGCACGTGGACAAACGTTAACTCTGCAATCTGCTGTATTATATGAACCTTTATCCGTTTCACACTTGCCTGTTGATGTTGGTCATTCAACCGTACATACCATTCAACATTTTTTTATTTACTTGTTTTATTATTTCTTTTACTGCTTCAGTTTTTATGTTTTATTTCTTCCTCATTTAGTACATTGTTATCGTATGTCAATGTTCATCAATAATGTACACATTTTTTGAAGGAATGTTGGACGATTTGACGCTCCGATGGCCTCTGTGCGTTCATGCTTTAACAATAAAGGCAATGCACGTAGCCCCCAAGATACGTGGGATGAGATCAAGATTCAAACTTGAAATTTAGTACAAGAGGCCAGGTCATATATGCATAAGATCAAATCGTTGAAATAATTTAGATTTATTTTTATGTTTTTTTTATAATCGATTTTTGAAGGAAAAATTGTATCGGAGTTAGAGGAAGTTGATGTAAGGTGCATTTGGATAATGGCTCTAGAGTTTACTGAACTTTAGATTTTTTTATGCTTATTTATAGAATATATCTTTTAATGGATCATAACAAAAAGCTAGAAAGAAAGTACTCTGTAAAAAATTTTTTTACAACTTTACAAATATTCTTTTTTTTTCAAAATAACTTTAATTTTTGAGATATTTTTTTCTATTGTTAAACTTTTGTTTATTTCAAAAAAATAATTAAATCATTTTTGTTATTATTCAAAAAATGTTTGAAAATGTAAACTATAATTTAAAAGAAAAAAAAAACATGATATAAATCAAATGTCTCTATAAGTCAGTTTAATATTATATTATCAACGACATAATATAATCATATTAATTCTAGAGCAATGATTATCTAAGTCGTTATCAAATATTATTAAAACGGTTTATTGCAACAAAAATTCTATACGATACTTAACTCTGATACTAGGATATTAACTCCAAAACAATCAATTTAAACTGTACTATACATATATAGAAAAAAAAAATGGCAACTTTCTAAAAACCTCAAGTATTTCATCAAATGATTTATTTTATAAAACTCCTTAATAAAAAAAATTGATGAAAAAAAGGAGAATAAGAAAAAAAAATTTATATGTTTAAAAATTGGTACCTTGAGAGTATGAAAAAAAATCCAAATGACTTTAGAGTAATGTTTTTACTCTTACAAGATTCAATAAAGATTAAAAGTTGAAATTTAGTACAGTAGACTTAATCGTGTAGCAAGACAAAAAACAGAAACAGGCTTTTGACCTTTCGACACGGATTTTATGGGTTATAATTGATCCAACAGAATGCGGTTTTGAAATAATCACAGCAATAAATATCTCTGTATATCTATTATTAACTCGTTCAGGTCACGAAATCTCTAAGTGATTTTGTAGCTTAGAGTCATGCAATTAGACGTATGGAGAGAAAACCGGTTGATGTGTTGAGACCGATTTTATCTAAAAAATAGACTGAAATATAATGATAAGGACGATGACCACAATGACTTGACATGTTTGACGATATCCTACATAACATGGTCCCTTGGCATCCCTTGGCGCCATGTCATACACCAAAGTATATCCACACATGTACACAAGCTAAGAGAGAGAGAGAAAAATAAAAAGATGGTAAGCAAAAAATAACGACAGACTGGAGAGCGATGAGAAACGGTTTCTTGTTCATCGTTTGAAGAATTGGGAACGTGTCGAGGGGTAAACACTTTTCTAGAATTGGATTTCAGCCCGACTCGTATGATTCGTCCATCCTATCGAATCTAATTCGATTTCCCTCTTCTATATCCTCCTCTCTGATTCTTGGCATTTGGTCCCACTACATTTTCTAAGGGCAACGCAGTCGGCAAATCACTGTTATACGAAGGAAGAGGAAAAGATGCCTGATGCAATTTATTCGATTCTTGAGGTTTCTTATTTACCAAGTCCTTTTGAATGATCGTAGATTTGATCGATTCCTTTTCACGTCAGTAGAAGGAAGAGTCACGTCTTTACAATTCACATTTTTGCCCCTTCTTTTATTCCCAGCACCCCGACCACTTAAGACAACTGTTGGGCTTATATCTAACTTTTCCTTTATTCTACACATTAGTCTCTCTACTACATCGCACGCAGTAAACTAGCAGAACATGCTATATAGGATATCCATTGGAGTGCGTCTCCGAGAGAATGTTTTTCTCGTCTGTGGCATTGATCAATGTCACGGAGATGGCGTGCAATGTGTCTAGTAGAAATTCGAGCCACGAGAAAAGTGAGAAAGTGGTGAGTGCTCCTTCCTATCCTGCACTACAGTGTCTACGGTTGACTGGTAAACGCGTCCCACCACTAGGGAGAATCGCCCTCCGGCCGGCATAATTTTATTATTTCACCGCGAATGGAACCTCAGTGATAAAAAGCAAAGGAAATAAATGGTAAAAAAGAGTAAATCTAAAAGAGGTAGAAAGAGGAAAATGATGAAAAGAGGAAAATGAAGTAGAAGAAAGGCGAAATGAAGCTACGTATATAGAAGTGGTGGAGTAGTAGTAGCTCGTGCCACCGCAGGCAGTAGAACCCAGGGGTCGAATTGAATTACGCTCGACTCGATTAAACCACTACTACCACCGCCAGACCAAGCCAAAGGACCTGGTAATCTTAACATCAAAACTTACTACGCATATCTTACTTAGATTGAGTTGTACCATGATCCACATCAACTTCCGCAAATCTTTAACTCTCTACCTTGTTTATGCTTCCGAGCTATATCCTTGATAGTATCACGACACTTGAAGATAAAAAAAAAATCCAATCTCAGTCTATTATCTTTTATAAAAACGACAACACGATGTATCGTGTTTGTGATTATCTTTCAGATGATTGATTCTTACATGTTGACTCGACATCGATGATATAAACTTTGAATGGAATAAATATTGTTGAGCTCCACGGGAGTAACGATCGTGTTGTATCCTCTACAAAAACATTAAAAATTACCTTTCATTTTTTTTTTAACGATTAATTAATTTTATAAAGATTTTCTCGTATATTGTAGACAATGTTTTTCTTGTGTTTTAATTAAAAGTTTTATGAAAAAAAAATTCACATTTTTCTCAGAATTTACTCAATACATTATCACGTTTTATATTAATGCTATTTTGCTCTCATTAAATTACATGATTTTATAAATAATTATTAAATAAATTTCATTATTGTATTCTATTAGCGACATAATTAAAAATAATGACTCTTCAAATTATTTATAGTGGCATAATAATGAATGATTAATTTACATTACATTAATAATATAATAATAGTAAATAAGAGAAGATAATAATAATTTTTTTCTAACATTTTTATAAATAATTTAATGAAAAAATTAGCAAACACATTTTGTATTGCATTAATTGAATTGTTATTTACTTTTGGTCGTGTATTTTATGTTTATTAATTCCTGTAATTAAAATTTTATCAGCATATGTATATTATACACCACAAATTTCACGAAAATCTAAATAAAATTGATTTTATTCATAAAATAAACGCACGAGTAGTCATGTAAATTTCCCAACTATTATTATTCAGCTGATTCATGGTGTAATATTTTTATCAGTTATTAAGTAATACCCTTGCTATTGAATTAATAGTTTATATACGATCGTATTACACTGTAAAATCTCAGCTTGTTGCATGTAATAAATGAAAATATTTTTTAATCAATTTCTTTTTTGCAATTAACAAATAACCAATTTTATATCTGCTGACCACTAAACCGATATTTCTTCATTATCGATTAATATTATTGATAAATAATTTTTTTTTTTTATTTAATCAATATTTTCTTCAACCAATATATTATATAAAAAATAAATAAGGCTTATTGATTCTTTTAAAAATATCAACTATTGTTATTATGATTATCTGATTGTAATGAAAACAAATTGTTCTACGACGTGAATCATTTATGGAATTATTCAATTACCAATTAATGTCAAATTTCAAAAAACAATGATTTGTAATGCACTTAATCATTGATGAAAGTGGTGTAAATCTAGCATTAGAGCTCGAGCTTTTACAGCATTATCAAACGCATTCTCTGAACTTTGATATCCCATTTGATTTTGTATAATAGGTTATCGAGAAATCCAATGAAATAGAGGGTAAAGACCGTACTGAAACTACTGTAGAGTAAATGTTAATTGAATTTACTGATTCATCCTCGAGGCTACCGTAATCATTTAATATATTCACTAGTAATTACTAAATACAATGGAAACATATGACTAAACTTTATGACTTTGTAAGAATTAATTATTGCCCGTATACGTAGCTACGTGTATTTAAGTATTTAGAGTCTTTCATTATATCACAAGTCGTGAGAAACATGAGCGACAGTAATTGACAAATATAAACATTTATGAGTAGCTCATCTGATGATGAATGGTTATTTTTAATTAAATAATTTTTTTTTTGTATTTTTAATTTGCCAATCGATCATGAAATTGATGAAAAAATGGCGAAAACTTTATTTGTCGAGATAAAAAATAGAGAAGGGAGTATTTCCTGTTATAATTTAGTTACTATAGATAAGAAATAAGTAGAATAAGAAGTGAAGGAGGAGGAGGAGGATGGAGAAAAATGTTGGAAGAATGGTAGTGAGACGTGTGTATGCAATAAATGACGCAGATACGATCGTTTCCTACGGCAACGAAAGGCAGAACTAAAGTCTGAACAACAGTATAGGGGCGAAACGTGCCTGTAGAATTTTATGGCTAGGGTTATATCCACCTGATAACTAGCGTAAAACTACTTTACACATTGCAAGCTTGTTTAGTTCGAGTTATACTGTAAAATGTCATCTCTTCATCTACACATGCTAAACTTTGAAAAATTGTCCAATAAAATAATACCGTACATCACTGAAAACAACTCGTTACTTTTACTCTTTCGTCTTTTTTTATTAACAAATTTTTTTCTTAGTCTCATAAATTTGAAGGTAAAAAACTAAAGCTCGATATTTTCTATTTCATCAGATATTATCTTTTGTTATCGAACAATGAGTCCTTAATATTTTAATACAATAAAAATATTATATTCATGAATTCAATATTTAGATATTATTAAAAAACGAATAAATATACTTTGAATAAATTTTCGATCCATTAACAGAGTTTTTTTTACATTTATAATTAGTTTTAAATTCTATTAAAATTACAAAAAAAATTTCAATTATGATTGGATCAAATTATTCACCATCAAATAAAATTCTTTATTTTTTGTTATTGAACATTGAAGCTTTGCAAATTTTTATTATTGAAGCTTATAAAAACAATATAAAATTTTTTGCGAGTACTTTAACAAAAATCAGACAATAAAGTAAAAGTTATAATTATTAAAAATAATTATCTATAGAGCATTCAATGAATTTAAAAGTTATTTCAAATAAATTCATAACTTACAATTCATATAAATAGTTTCTAAATTTCAAATTCAAACAAAGTTGCCGAAAAAAATATGCTTACCCACGAACAAAGCTATTAATATAGCTGTTATTTTGACGTATGGCCTTTTCCCACAAATAAATCAAACTCGAAAAATGACGTACAAGACTTAGAATTTAATATCAGCTAATAGAGAAAAATGGCGAGATAATAGAAAATTTAAAAATGAAAATGAATAATCGATTATTATACTGGCATCTACCATAGAGGTATAAGGTAGCGATAATTAGCAGTGGTTGTACGTGCACGTAAGGTGTGTAGGGTAAATGAAGAAGGTAAAATTGCTACGGTAAGTGTCTAGTGATGAGTAATCTCCACTTGTGGCACGAGTTGACCGATCGTTATACGCTCGTAAAGTCACAAATGGCTTGAACGTATATATGATTGTATACAGTATAAGAGGGAGTCGTTTTGGATAACGAAGAAACTCAGTACGTAGTGTGATGCCCTGAGAGTTAGATGAGACATCCTCCAGGGCCTCTGGGAAACGCTTAACCCTGAGGCCTGATAACAAATCGTATTCGCATACCCAACGCACTAAGATTTTCTTTTATTTCTCTTTTACATGCAACGCCAGTGATCGACGATCGAACTAAGAGCTTGACTTAATCGCCATCAACTACAAATTGCCACGGAGGCGCTCGAGAAATCTTATTAGCCTTCTTCTTTCCTTTTGCTAAATAACTTATTCTTATTCATTTATAATAATAAGGGTAATTATCAGAATTGAAAAAATTTTTACTAAAAAATTTATACATTTTTGAGTGACACTGATAATTATTAGCCATTATTTTCTAGATTTTATGCAATCTTTCATATCTCTCATTGGAAAATTAAATTACAATTAATTTGCTCATTTAATAGATTTATTGAATTAATTGAAACGTAGGCTTGACTGATAAATATAAATATGCGAAAAAATACTGTTATTTTATTCATTTACAAGTAAAATTGAAACGTCAACTTAGTTTCTTATAGATGTTTTACAATACTGACTTTCTGCTTCTATTTAATAATTCATTTATTTCATTATTCCTTCCAATTCATTCCAACTATTTTTTTTTACTTAAATGAAAGATGAGTATAGCCTAGTGTGAGTCAATATAGTGCTGGTAAGAATGATCTAATCAAGTTATATTCAATTTATTTTTTATATTAAAATTATTTAGAAGTAATAAAATAAAGTGAAATTATTGAAAAAAAAACACTTTTACATTTTGACCAAGGGACTTATCTCAACATGTAAAGAGTGTATATACTATTAGTAGAAATAGAAAGCATTATGAATTCTAGACCACTCACTCCAATCTCAAACGATCTACATAACGTAGGTGTACTAACACCAGGACGTTTTCTCGTGGGCAAATCCTTGGTTGCACCTGCTGAATATAATTTTCAAGATACACCAACCTATAAGATATCACGTTGGAAAAATTTACAAAAGGTACAACATCGGTGCATTTATCGAAAAAATGGTATCAAGATTATTAGTCACAGTTATAGAAGTGATCAAATATATATCAGATTATGATCTTGAGATTAAAGCTTTGGTTTCTGTAAGGGAATACAATTTCTCTCTTTTTAAATAAAAAGTTTTTTATTCAAGGCATAGAAATTTATACAGATTTAAATAAAACTGTGTTACTTAAGACGAAAAGTAAATAACTAGAGAAGGCAGTCTTTGCTTTGTTAACAGTTTAAATGATTAGAATCTAATAATTATTATTTTCATTCATTATTTAATTTATCGCTTTTATTATTGTTTGAATAAAAGTTTTCGAAAGAGATTAGAATATATTTAAATGTTCAGTTTAATCAGAATGTTATCGATTATTTCAAATTTTACAAAAAGAAACAATTAGTAAATTAAAAAATAAATCTAAAATGGAAATGAAATTTTATGTAAATTTCTTTTTCAGTCTTCAGCCACAATATTTCCTTCATTAAATTCTTTTTTTCTTCAAAACCATTCTTGCAATCTTTTAGAACAAATAATCCCTCATTCAATGGTTGCAAAATTAAAACAAAAATTCCAAAAGTAAATTTTCTATAGAATTGTGATTTACAATAATCATGATGATTCTTTGTATTATGTAAAAATGGTCATATCACGATTTATACTGGACAGAAATAAGAACAAAAGGGTAGTTGACTCTCATGATAAGCGTAACTGTTGTCCGGGGAAACGAGTAGAAGCGTCGCTCTTAATTTTGCCGCTCCCATTAAAATCCGCCCGTTTTAATTCTCTCAAGAGAAGCAGAACAGTCCAGTTGAGGAGGAGGATGACGATGGAGTGAGTTGGTAGGTATACCAGGTCGTCGGCTGGTTCAAGAGACGCGGTCGCTTCGAGTAATGCTATTTTGTTCCTCACCAAGTTGCCTCGGATGTATGCCTTTGTGCTTTTTCCGAATCAAGATTAAATTAAAGCGAAACGAGTCACGCTGTACGTACTTATATCCACGGCTACTTTACGAGAACCGACCATTCACTATACATATACGATTCTTTTATTTTTTTTCTCTCTCTTGTTATGTTCTTTTTTTCGTATTATTTCATTTTATACTACCCCTATCTCATTGTCCGTGATAAAGTACCCAAACATCAGGGGTACCAATGTAATCCTTTTGTATTTTTTTCCTTGCTCTTTCTCTCATCATCCTTTCATTTTTCCTGAGCTTTTGATAAATCACCACGTCCAAAGTACCTATCAGATATATATGTATTCACTTCTCGCGGTGCTGCTGCTACTACGGACTCGTTTCCTTATTAGAACGCGAAGCTATAAAACCTTGGATGCCGGAACACCAAGAGAGCTATCAATAATATTGTTATTACCTATACCTGACGCGTCCACGACGCAGTATAGGGACAAGTCAGACGATAATCCTGCGGCGACATTATATCCAATGGATATCTTATAAAGCAAAACATCGTCGAGTAAATCAGGAAAAGACACATGGATTTAAATAAATGCGTTGGATTGCTTGGAGTGAGTGGCTGACCTGTTGACAAATCGCAAATCCGACAATCGTGGGATGCAGTCAAGACTAAGTCGTTGAAGAGAAGCTGGTATTTATACGTCGAAACGAATCGACGTGAATCACAGTACGGCACATCACACAGCGTAGGTTGCCCGGAGGCTACTACTGCATTTGTACCATAGGTTGCATATGGGAAAATAATTATCGTGAACGATGATGATGATGATGATGATGATGGTAAAGAAAAAAAACACTGAGACTTGGACAACACGCTGAGTACAACCGTCACCCTGTTGCAAGCTTAGCCGTGTTCATCTTGTCTTCCGGTACGTGCATCAGCAGCACAAGAGCCAATGCTAAGGCGTGGCGACGACTAATCCGCCATACGCTATCGATGAGACCTCTCGTGGATACGAATCACGGAACTCGAGCCGCTATCAATTCTAAGCTATGAGCATATACCCTACAACACCTCTTTCTTGCCACGCGAGGTTTTATCGGCTGATTAATCTGATTAACAACATCCCTCACTGCTTATTTATAAACACTACAATTTATTAGCTTTTATATACTCGTGCACTACACTCGTTACACATGCAGGGGAGAGTTGACTAAACTAGACCGTGAATGTACTAGAGCTTTGATGAATTTCCTTCCAGGTGGTGTAGGATTTCATACAGCGCTAGCAAGTAATACATTATTTCATTTTCATGTCGATCAACAAAAAGATTAAAAATTTTTTCTCTTTCCTTACTTTAGTTGTTGAAGATTAATTTTATTTTTTATTGCTCATTTTTTTCTGCCTACAAAAGGTGAGAAAGAAATGTATTTTTAGGTAATCTCAATGATATCACTTCACACAAGATACTTGAAGTTGTTCAATGACCTCTGACTCATCACTGAACGGTTTTTTCCATGAGTTATTGGAGTTTAAAGTCAGAGATGACTTTTTCGCATTAGCAACTGATAATTCAGTCAAATAAAAAAAACGGTAGAATAACTTTAAAAGAATCTTATGAAAAATAATATCGAGTTTTAAAAATGTTTTACTTGAATTTCATCGAAAAATTCGATTTCTATTATACAAATACTTTAACGCTGTATAAAAATTATAATAACTTTTTTTCAAAAACTTTTAATTCTTTACAATCTCTAGTCTTCTTAAATTTATTAGCTTCTTATAAAATTATTTTATAATTTTTTTTTTGCAATTAAAATAATTTATTTTTATACAAATGAACTTAAGAATAATTTAATTCTTAGACAAAATTGAAAAAGCATAATTCAAAAATAGAAACTGAATGATTTATTTAATCACTTCAATCTTCATGAACGTTAAAAATAAAAAAAAAGTTCAATACCATCAACTCTCCTCTCTTTGTACCCATTTAAAAATAATGTCCAACTGTCGCTCTCGTCGTCGTTGCTAATCTCGTTGGAAGTTGGTGTAGATATTTAAATCGTGTTCCTCCTCGTAAAATTCTCCATTCCGAGAAAGAGCGTCAAGAGGAAGAAAGAGAGAGTCGACTCTTTAAAGAGCGTGCCTGAGATCCCTCGGGAAAAGTAGATACTAGCTAGCAGGTACCTTTATAGAGAAGAGCGAGAGTAAAGAGAAAGTAAAGAGAGGGAGCTAGAAAAACTTGGAAAGTGCTTGTTTATAAGAGCCCGCCAGCACCCATCCCGAGACGCCGCTCGAGGGTTAAATTCTTCGTCCTTTTATCGAATAAAATTGAGTGGGTGCGGGAAGAATTGCTTCCGATAGAGAAGAGATAAAAAAAATGAAGAAAAAAAGCTACTGTTGAAGAGATAAAAACCAAATAAATTATGCACTCCAAGAGACGCTTCGATAATTTTCCAATATTGCACAGTAGGATGTTATTGAAGAGGTGAAACATTTGAGTTTTAAAAATGTGCTTTTTCTTTTTTATTTCTCACCATACTAAACTACGCTGGTACCTATATCGATTGGATAAATGCAGCAGTAGGACATCAGCAGCCAAGAGAATGCACGAGCGCTCGTCCGGCGTGGGACGGCACACGAAATACATTAACAATGCTAATAAACCTGCCTTCAACACGAGCCCGTTTCCCGGCCACTATCGGTGCGCCTCGCTAATTCGTAACGTGAGGGTAGCTATGCAAACCGCTTTCCGTCCCGTTTACCACCTATCACCCCTCGTTTTGCGTTTGAAGCATCGACTTTACGAGACACCCCTATAAAATATTTCACCCGACTATTTCAACGACGGCTGTACCGCTCATTTAAATGTCACACAAAAAAACGCAACAAAGTTAGTTGGTATCATTACCTCCATTACAGTAGCACAGTAGAGAATGAGAGTAAAAAATATTACAAACATTTATACACATACAAAAATACTTGTAAGTTATTCGAGTCTGATAAATCATCATCATCATCATCATAGTAGAATTGTCCTATTAAATATAATGATGATATAGTGATGTTTCAAAGTATATGATGTGTGTCTCAGGGTAGAAGACAGTTTCAGAGTTTGAAAGAAGTTGAAGTAAGTCTTGTGTGTTAGGTGGATGGCCCTTGAAGCCAACATGGAGCCATTGAAATGAGCGGTGAACTTAGATTCCTTGCTGGAAGTCCTCTGTAACGTCAGGTAAATCGAGCGTGACGAATCACCCTATGCTCGATGAAACTTGGTGAGATTTACGTTCTAGCTCACAAGGAGGGTATCTCTCTTGAGCTGGTTTCATGAGCAAGACCGTCATGTATAGCAAAAGTACTTGAGACTTGCTGTGGTGAGCAGGGTGGTATATATGAGTAAGAAAAATAGAAAACTCTTTAGAGAAACATAAATGCGTGGCTATAGCATATCGGACATTACCAACTTAAATCCTGTTCAGTGAGTTCGACCTTGTCTGGCTATCAGTAGGCCCTGAATCACTACCCGGCAGTTGTCTATATACTGAACATAGGTACCTCTGTGTTACGCTGATCTGCTTCATCTCTAGTGCGAGGAGTTGTGTGTAGTAAATTACTCGTTACAATATAAAATGTACATCAACTCGACATAAAACTGGACTTTACTGCACGCAATATTATACAAGTGCATTACCACTAGTGAGACGTAGTCGTGTGATACTTTTAGCTATTACCAG
Source organism: Chelonus formosanus (assembly GCA_028641665.1). Classification (NCBI taxonomy): domain Eukaryota; kingdom Metazoa; phylum Arthropoda; class Insecta; order Hymenoptera; family Braconidae; genus Chelonus; species Chelonus formosanus. Next base: position 19,766,715 of record CM054004.1, read on the forward strand.
CAACATCAGCCAGTCTATTAATTATTTATTCATTAGGTACTCAACCACCCAGCAGTATAATCTAGTTTTTATTCTTCATTGGATATACATAATTGTCTAGAGACACTAGCGAATACAAGTCTTTATCAATCTAAAGTATCAGACCTTTAGCTGTTACATTAAGAACTAGTTTAACACTTTTGATGTCGTTCACCATCAAGTACATGTTCTCATCATTACTTGAACCCAACATCATTTATTAACATTGACAAATATTATAGTTGACTATTCTCAAGTAGTATTGATTTTTAAATTCACTTGGCATAAATAAAACATCAGTTTAACAAGTGCAGATTGATTGTTGAAAGATAATAGAAGCTAATTTGATTAATTAATTACAACAAGTATTCCATTCTGAACGAATTCCTGGCAAAATGCCATAGCTCTTAAACTCTTCAAGAGGCGATGAAAGACAGGTAATGAATTGCAATTTCCAATCCACGTTTTCTAATAAAACCTGTTTTCCTAAGTTGTTAAAAAAACTTTTATTAGGAATTTCAATTTCTTTTCAATGTAAAAGTGGCATTTATAAAGAACAACATCACGAGTTTGGATCATTTAAATTCTTGATAGAAAAAAGTTAATCTTCGTTCATTATTCGATTCAAAGATTTTTATGATCAATAAATATTCGTTTTAAAAATGGGCAGAGTAGGTTCTTGACTTGAACGATGATATATTTTAGTCTACTTACACCTTGTTCTAGTCACTAACGACATTTTGCTTCTGACAGAGTCATTAATGACCACAGAGGCGGTTCAATTCGTTGGGACAATAACAGTCTTTTGGATGTAATGAGAATCATGTACCGTTGACTGGAAGCCGGACTGTGGTTGCGTTTGGCAGAGTTCAGTTGACTGTGGTAAACAATGACATTCCGCGGTAAAAGATCTTTCTTGCCATTCTACAAATGTCCAACTACCTGCGGTTTGCGTCTATGACTGGTCTCGCCAATCTATTGGTTTTTTCTATCTTCCACCAGCTTTATACATGTACTACTGCAATACTGATGTACTTAAGACCTTCTGTCGATTGCCCATTTCACCTCCACTTTCCACGGTAAATTTCTTCTTTTTCCTCATTCTATTCTACAGGCTCTAGGCGAAAGAAGCAATTTAAGCAGCTCTGGACGAAGACGATTACTACGCGTACGGAAGTCAACGGTAATGACAATCACAAAATGCTAGTGAGCATTGTGTGCAAGTGCGAGTAGCGGGTCACACGACTTCAGGCATCGCCCGTTGTTGCTACGTGTGTGTCCCACGACCTTGCGGGATATACAACACTCCCCCACACTTGCACTAACCAGTCGTCTATCTTGTGACGCTGCCATTCGTCTCAGTATAGAATGAAATTCCCCGTTAGATTACGAAATACTATCTTTTCACAAATTAACCAACTTTTACACTTCCTTATTGCCCTCAATTATTATTCGTAATAATTCTTATTTGATGTCTGTAATTTTTTACAACGAACAGAAACGTTAATTCGTTAAAATATATATTAGTAGAATCCAAACTCTACATCCTGAATCAACTTGGGAAAATTTTTTTAATCATCTATTTTTTTTTCTTTCACTTTTTTCTCTAAAAAAGCCGGATGCTATGACATGACAGGATATGGTGAATTTTTTATTATTAATCTGTTGAAGGATATTATGTATTACAAAAAATGAAAAATTGCTTTTTTTTTATCAAGTTGGTATGTGTTTATTGTTTAGAAAAATTTTTCAAATCATTTATACACATCGTGACTTATCATTAGCTAACATCGTGGAGAAGTTGTTTGATCATTATTCATTCAGAGAAGTTCATCATTTGAATTGAGAATTTTCCATCAAGAAATCAAATCTAAGAATGCAATGATTCGTTAATCATTTTTTTGTTGAATGAAAAATTTCAAAAAAACATTTATAAGAAATGAAAAATTAAATGAAGAAATATTTATTTTAAATATTTCTTCATTTGTTTTATAAAATATTTTAAACATTAATGAATAAAAAAAAATGCGCGTTTTTTATTCATTTTTGTGTATTTATATAATATATTACTAGGTGAGATATATTATTTTGTCAACTGCAAAATATTTTCCATTTAATTCATATTGATAGTTAGAAGGAGTTTGAGTAAATAAAATATAATACATCAACTTGACAAATATTTATCAATTCACTATATCGTTTTTATTAAACAGTCTAAATCATCATGAATTACTATTATCATCGATTAATAAATTTTCGATTGATCGATATTTCAAAGAATAATATTAAACATTCTGATTGTGAAAGAATTTTTTCAATCAAAAAAAATGAAATGAGATAATATATTAAGCTCAATATAACATGAGATAATTGAGATATCAATTTCTAAGGCAGTGAAAGTCCATTAAAAAATAATCCTTCAAAATCTTCAATCAAAAATATTTCCAAATGATAAATGATCCTCAGCCTATTGCATCTCACATTGTAACTTCATTAAAAATTGTCAGAAATGTAAATAAACTATTCAAATAAATTTTCCAATTATTCAAACTAATAAAAAAATCATTATTTATCTTTAGAATCCAACAAAGATATTTTTCATTAAGTCATAATAAAAGACTTACCATATCCCTTTATATCACTGCATTCTGAACAATCTTTATAAAGAGTTCATCAAAGAAAAAAGAAGAAATAAGCAACAATAAAAAACATCAAATTTATGAACCGTTGTAGACTAGACTTTGACGACTTACAACACCTGGAAAAAACAAAAACATAAGTAGTTGGAAGTAGATCTGAAAAATGAATACACAGATACACGGGAAGAGATAGGCGTGGATCAGTGACAAGATCTCGAATAGAGATAGAAGTAGACATATCTCACGAAGGTGCATGGCTTTTGTAACGTTTGCTAGTTGATAACGCAAGTACATGGCACATAAGTTGTGCGATAGGTATAAAAGAAAATACTATGGGTTCAGTGGTGTTTAAAAGGTGTTACGTGTGAAGGGTATAGATTGGAGAAAGGGCGGAGAATTTAACGATACAAGGGAAATAGAGTGAGGCAAAATAGGAAACACGGCTCACCATCAATCTCTCAGTGATTCTGTGGGCTTGGGATGGGTATTCAGGACGAGAGAAAGGCGGCACATAATACAACTAAACTTTAATTACTACATTACTTGACTTGCCAGACTAGTTTACGAATCTATCACTTCAAGACAGTTCATTAAAAAAAAAATTTTTTTTCATTACTAATTTCAAGTTCATAATGAGCTAATTAGACACGGTACTGCATATAGCAATAATGATAATAATGATAGCAAGAACTTCAAAGAATACTTAATACTTAAGATAAACATTCAACGAAAATACAAACATGTTTTCTATATATATATTCATTTGCATCATTTCGCAGAAATTTTACCGGTTGTCGCGCACCACTCAAGCTTGCGCAGCTTTTACAAAAAGATACTCTATTACTATGGATGTGCTTCAGTTGGCCGATCGATGCGGAACGTGAAAGCTTGCTCAACTCTCCTATTACTCTCTCTCTCTCTCTCTCTCTTCCCCTAACACATATACTCTAACTACGTAGTCTTGTCGTTTTGCTGCACTGTGACATCACCCTGTTGTGATGATGTACCAGAAGCATGATGGCGGAGTATGGGGGTGAGAATAATTACGAGTTATGTGCGTGAATCTACAGCATACGATCACTCTGTTTCCAATAATTCGAATCCTCGAAATTCCACAATTCGTCTCGTATTATTAGCGCGATATCAGCTTGCCAATGCAGTGCTTTGATTTGCTTATCAATTCATCGAGAGCAATCCACGCTCCACCGGCTAAATAGAAACCATCTGTATGGCCATTATTTTGTCAATATATAAATGTTAGCACACTTAATATATATGCTGTATTTATTTAAATCAATTGCTAAGCCATATGTGGTTGTTCTTTTAACTCTTATCCAGCTGAATATGTTCAGCACGTGGCTCAGTATCACCAACCTCAAATTGTTTTAGGTCATGAACGTGATGATTTTATGTGACATTGTCGATCTACTCGCGTACGCACTATTGGCCTCTTTCGCGAGTTGAATCCCATTTTACAGTGGCAGCCTATCGCATAACTTGGTATAAGTCTCGTTTGACCGAGAAAACGAATGAATCGAGAACCAAAAGAGTGGTAAGCGCCGTTACGCGATAAGCACATCTACCAGAGTTACATGTGCCTACCCATCGTGCGAAAGACTTTGCTCGACTATAAATGGTAATTGTCCTTAAAAAAAAAAATATACTTCAGCCGTTTTGGATATCTAAATCAATTCTATGGAATTTCTTCTTTTACTTGAGATATTTTTTTATCGCTTTAATAGGTTTCAGTCTTTGAGATGTTAAAGATTGATCAGACTTGGTATATAGTCGGTCTAGGTAAGATGCCACAGTCAACTATTGCAGTCGAGATTCTATTTATTAGGTACTTCCTTGGATAATCCTGAGTATCAAATTAACGAGAAATCTTGACTTTATTGCCAGTTAATATTAGATTTATTATAAATATAATTTTTTAAATTATTTCATAGCTTTAAAAATTTATTTATAATACTTTGTAATTATTTGTTGCTTAGAGATTTATTCACTTTTTTTTTTTTGTTCATCACTATTATTAATTAACGATGAACATTAAATGAATTTTTTTATTGACATAAAAACCTGTTAGTTGTATTTTTTTGTCTATTATTATTCATCACGATTCGTAAATAATTGATTGAATTAATTTCAAGTGTGAAAGACCTTGATAAAAATTTTTTTAACATACAAACACATCAATTAAAATATTTTAAAATTAAAAAACAAAATTATTTATTCACTTTTTGAAGATTAAATAATTTTTTGATCACAAGTTATTTAAGCGAAAAAAAATTAAAGAAAAATAATCAGTCATTTTTATCCTTCAGTGAAATATAAATTATAAAAAAATAATTAATCAAGATAATATCAAAGCCTAAAAATGAAGAAAAACATGTTAGAGTAAAACTTAATAAGTTCCACAACATAATAAATAACAATTTAATTAACGAAAGTAATATGCTGGGAACGTGAATATGAAAAATGTTATTTCGCATCCTGCAATTAAGTTTATTAGATAATAGAGAAAAAAAGAGCTTAGTAAGCTTCTTATTGAGAGGCGCGTGGCACAAAGTTGTGCATACATAACTGATTGGGAAGCGAAGCGATATCACCATAAACAAACATTTATCGTCGAAGTGAAATTAATTATGGAGATTACGGCGCGAACACGACAAGCGGCATGTATAAGTACGGCGTGACGTTCGTGGAAGAGAAGGAGGCTCTCGATAGTCGACTACTCGCCTCATCTCACTTGATTAACGGCGAATAGGCCGATTCGTTCAATTAGCGATTAAACGACAAGAGGTCAAGCTTGGTATGGCCTCCACGTCGTAGATGTCGGCCGGTCGTAAATCGGTACAGTGCGGTCCGTTTTCAGCTAAATTCCATGACCGACCATTAGGACAGCATGAAAGCTGCAACCAGGGGAGATATGCAGTGTCGGGGGCGACGATACTGATGGCGAATGTTCCTATTGAGCCTTATGGTATACTGCTTGGAAATGAACCGTTATATTGCCGTTGCTGGTGACGCGCCATCGCGACTAAGAGCACCTGGTCTACCAATGCCAAGGTTGACTATAGTATAAACTTGACTAGCTGATCACAGGTCGATCTTTTCACACGTGCATACTCTCCAAATATGTACCTTGATGCCATATTCTTTCAAGATCATTAATCTTTACACCAATAAGTCACAAGTGCCATCAATTTTACTGTCATCCTTCAAACAAACCGTCTATTTCATACCATTATATATCACCAGTTAAGTATCATCAACTACTGTGAAAACTGATTCACTCACGTGTTTAAACAAAAATTAAACTAGACTAATAAGTGGTTATTTTTACTTGGGTTTATGTTAATGAGCTAGGCCACCGTGTTCACACGCAAATAAGCCAAGAGTTTTTGTTCCTTTCATGTGAGTAGATTTTCAAGACTTGCATCTTATCAGTGTGTTCCCCGCTTCAGGAATGTCGAACAAGTCGAATGAGATGATAGCACTGGTAGCTCAGACGATGAGGATAATAATAATTGTAGCTTGGTCACATAACGGCCTAGATATAGATTCTGGTTTAAATGATATTCTTTCGTGCACTACTGTTTAACTTATTTTCTTTTATTTCATTGAGATGCTTTTTTTTTTCTTTTTCGTCAATTAATACTACTCGTTTTGCTGGTTGAAATACATGGACACATTCTGTCCTCTCTTTATATACACACTAGTGAATAGCTTTTCTTGAGTTGGTCTGTCAGTTTTTGCACACATACTCGACTTGTTTGTGCGTCCGTTGATCCATCTTGCTTCTATCCTTTCTCATGGTGTGCATGGTGCTCATATATATACATGTAAAGCTCGACTAGAGTTTCTCCCTCAACGTTAGTCTCGCTACGCAGGACATGCTTGGACTCAGGTATGCAACGCCCGTAATTATTATTTATCCGCGTCGGATCATCCGCTCCTTTTACCGCGAAACCACGTTGAGATATCTCTGTATAGTCAAGCATAATCCCCTGTACAGCAATAACTTGCACGCCTGCGTAATGACGGACTGTCATTCTTAGCGTAGCTGATTCCGGCCTAAGATTCTTGCACGAGATCTCATCTCATCTCCTTCTTTACCCTTTTACTCTAACCCCCTCCCCTCCCCCCATCATCTTCTCCATCACCTTCTTTCTCTTCACTAACTTTGCTTTTATTCCTTATATATATTACCTACAAACCTAAGAGCAGGATGATCGAAATTATTCTTACCGTTAAATACAAACTGTCTCAGACGCTTTTTTTATTCACCATTTCATCATCACTTTACGGTAAGCCGGCCGCCACAGACATCAAAACCTTAATTCATCGTAGCAGCAAACGGTAGTTTTTAATTATCCAGACCTTGTAAAAGAGCCGAAATAATTTAGAGTAAAAGAATCAATTGATATTTCGATTAATGATAATCATCATAACAATAGTAATAATGATGATTATGATGATAATGCTGATGATGATGATGAGGAGAAGGAAAGAGGCGTTAAACTCTAAAGAAGGAAAAGTGATTCTCAGGAATGGGTTATAGGGCATTAAAAGAATATCCACGTCTTCCATACTTATGCGCGTTCGACGAGCGTTATGGAATATTAAACGAACACTTGGAAATGCCAGAAGCGATGGTGGTGGTCTGTAAGACCCAAAGGAGGGGGATGAGTATAAGTAGTAGGAGGTGGAGGAGGGGAGTAGGTGTAGAGCAAAAAAAATGGCAAAAGATATAGGTAGGAGTATGGGTGAAGATGTGTAAAAGAACGGTATAATGATAAAGAGAAGGGACGAAAGGGTGATGTGGTGGAAGATGTGTGTGCGCGAGCGATGAAAAAGCGACGTTTTCAATGGTGTGTCGTACTCTCTGGCAATCGTGAGTCGTGCGTACCGTTTGTGTCCTCCTTAGGCCTCGCGGCCTCTGCAGATACCTCAGACGCGGTCGGTCGGTCGGTCGAGGAAGAACCACGCGGCCAGGTGCACACAAGAGGCCGCAGCATCAGAGAGCAGTCAACTCGTTCAACAATCGCTCGCTCGCTCGTATTATCTTACTACTCTCAATATAGATTACCATTGCAAATCTCCAAGTGATTTCCGCTCGTATATACAAACAGAGTGTGCACGCGTGCGCGATAAATAAAACAATCATCACCCTTCAACATCTTATAAACATATAGAGAATATAAATATATATATATATATATATAGAGGAGGATTCGTGTCAACTTTCCTTGCGACTTTTGTGTTCTCTTTTCGTGAGTTTATTCCCTCGTCGCAATATCCTTCGTTTATATTTCCAGTGCTTGAGTATATCGTTGACAAAACGAAGAAAAGCAAGAGATTTGTCGGGGAAAAAGAAGAAGGAACTGAGAGAGAATTCAGTCGAGTAAAAGGTAACAAAGTGTTTTCTCCGAAAAATTCTTATTGCAATCCTTATAGCTTTATTCATTTTATCTCAAATACCAGAGTAAAACATAAAAATACATATGTAGAGTGATGATGAAAAAAGATAAAACTTTATACATGTATGTGATAACGGTTATCTCTCTTTATGTCTATATGAAGCATTATATAATTTTCGATGAATCAATAGATCGTGAGATTTATTCGTTATAAATGAATTTAATTGAGTTTTTCCCCCTTTTTTTCTCTCTTCTCTTGACTGTACACTGAGAAAACAATTTAGTAATGTTTTGCTGAAGAGTAAAAAGCCTTTCGTGCCGCGTGGCAGTCTTGCATCATCAGCAGTAACGGGAAAAGATATGTATATAGAAGAGCGAAAGAGACAGTAAAGGATCTAAGGATCTTTGCAAGCATAAGAGCGTGCGTGCAAGTTTGCCTATGTACATATGTATCCAAGTAATTGGTTTCATTTTCAATAAGGTTTTGAACGACCTAGGGTCAAGGGAAAAATTCTAAAGATCTCGTGCGTGCAGACTTGCATCAGTTATATAGCAAAGTGCAAGTCCCGCATATTCTCCATCGGAGTGCACAGTCTTTCCGCGTTTATATTCTTATAAGAGTGTCAAGATAACGATGTGTACACTCGGGCACCTAAGCTAGAAGGAAGAGGGTAAAGTGTGTGCAGGGGGAGAGTTTAAAAAAAAGAGTTACATTTAATCTCACCAAGTCGCTCTGTACAGTAAAAAGGAGTACATGCTTTTCTTTCAAGTAAAGTAACTAAATATTTACACTCTCCCCATGAATATATACAGGGAGGTAGTTAGAGGGAGGTGAACTACTACTAGGAGCTACACAAGAGTAAAAGAAACGTCTTGTGAACGTAGTAGCTGGTCTTATACTTGTTGTTCACGGCTCGTTTACTCTTTATCTTCTTTCACTAAAGTTTGCACTTTTATTTGCTGTTACACAGGTTCCAAGCAGATATATTGCAGCAAAAGAAGACAGTGGATTTACGATGAGTTACTCGCGTTCTCGGATTCTAACAATACTACTTCTCCAAGTGTGGTGGAGTCACGTTGTCATCATCAGCGCTGAAGCTGGTGCATCAAGTGCTTCAGCAACAGCAGCAGCACCAACGGTACCATCAGAACCCTCGGGGGCTTCCGGACCAGACTACACGGGACCATCAGCCGGCTCAGATGAATGTGATCCAGAGATGGTTGGCTTTGAACTTGTCACCGGATACGTTTATACTGCGCCCACCAGCTTGCTTGAGTCAATCCCCGGTATACTTATGCTCACTGATTGCTTAGAAACCTGTCAGGCGAATGACTCTTGCCAAGCGGTCAATTATGAAACCGGATTCTGCATCCTCTTCAGTTCAAACGCTGACAATAACCCAGGTAAGGATACTTTTTCTTTTATCTAATCTTTTTTACGACTCTCAAAAGCAACTTAAATGTCTGCTTAAGGAAACTAAATTTGTCAGTGACTCCTAAGGCTACTATATATTGCCTTATACCTAACTTGTATACCTTGTGAATAATGGATACCGGTATAAGTGAGCGTAATGAGAAACGCACTAATTGAATCTTCCGGGGTGTAATTAATAACGCGAGTTGAGTATATCTTGGCCGCGTGAGACAGCACACGGCTTTGTAAGCGAGCCTGCAAGCCGCTCGTGTGAATAAATCACTTTCTAACTAATAACCTAATAAAACATAACTTTTGAATATTTATCGATGACCCGGCTTTATTTATACATATATACATCCGCCAAGATATCACTTGGAAACTAACAGGATTTACACGATGAGTTACAAAGGTGGCAGAAAGTCACGATCACGATCGTTTCAAGTGTACCACGTTGGCCCGTTAGTCGTGTTACCATCGTCACTTGAACACTGACCCCAACTAAATATATATACATATATATTTAAACATATATATGTGCATGGATGACACTTAAACGCGCCGTCAAGATTAACTACCTTTCACGCTAACGCGTCGTCTATTAAAAACATCTCGATTAAATAGACATCATTTATTTGCTCAACATCCTGCACAATTGGATGATCATTTATTTCTTATAAAAACTCATTTGGTATTTATTGTCAGTTTGATTCTCCTTTTCTTAATTCACCGTAGAATTATCATTATTGAATCTTCGTTAGTACCCATAAGAAACAAGATAATATAAAGGGTAGAAAATGTCTTTTTATTTGATCGTGACAGCTGCCAGCAAGTTGTGCATTCAAGCAAACGATAAAGCATCATGCACTTATCGTCTGTCTTTTTTCCTCTCAGCTCTTCCATGAAAAATCGTACGAGAACAATTTTAAGGTCGATTACGGCAATCAGGCCGACTATCTAGGCGAGCATTCCATGCTGAAAAAAAAAAAGAAAAAAGAAAAGTGAGGTCGACGCCGCCGGGGCCACTAGAGTATCGCTCCTCTTTACAGTCAGCCTAGAGAACATTCCCTTTCCTATTTCTATCTCCTTTCTTCTTTTATGTTTCTTTTCTTAGCTTTCTTCAATTGATCTTCCTCAAGGATCATCGGTCGATCCATAGTTCAAGAGCTTCCCTCCAATGTCTGACTTTCAATAGTTAAATTGGACACTGATAGTTGAATCTTAGACCTACTTTTTTCTTTCTCTTCATCCTTACTGTTTACTTTTGAAGATTATGTACCAAAAGAAGGCATGCTTATACTATACTGAGAAAAGTCTGCCTACTATAAAATGAAAAACATCCGAGTGTATTCATAGATATAAAGAATCAAATGGAATTCCTGCAACGATCGTGATGGACGCGGTGGACGCGCGAGCTGGAGACGCCAACGAGTTGTCACGATCACGAAAGTTTTGCCGAACCCGTTACTCGCCACGAACGATAGGATCATTGGGACTCGAGAGAGCATCTGAGAGTTGGCGACTTCCTCGTCCTCGACGACCAACCAATGTCGTGTGTTTCTCTTCCTGTTTCGAGACACACTACACACCTATATCCTTTCTACTTCGCATCTCCAAGATATTGTATATAAAGTTATTTCAATGACCTCGTCGGTTCTTATTTTTCTTCCACGTTTTTTTTTTTTTTCATCTCGTTCTCCAACAAAGAAGACATAAAGTTCAATTTATTATTCAAGCATTGTCATTTTTTATGCAATGTCATGAGGAAAAGCCGACTAAAAATGAAACGACGGTAAAGAGATGAAAAAAAATATTAAATTGCCCATTAAGACAATATTCACGCAGTGAATCTATGAAACGTGAAAATATCATAAAATCTCTTTACGTCCGCTCAACAATTCGATGCACTCGTTTGGAGAGAAGTACAATGGTCATCCGAATGAATGAGTCTCAAGCCAGAAATTGGGGTATTTCAATGAATTCACCGGCTAGCCAACAACATCTCTGAAGGCTGGTACACTAGTACGTGCGATGCTGGCAATTTTTCATGGCCTCATTGTCCTCAATATCATGTCACAAAGGTCGTTCAGTCTTTGTTCTTACGCTTGAAATAACTCTGCTGACTCGACACTCCTGATCGAAGATTCGCTTGCTCACCTGCACTATGTATTATCTGTAATATTCTCAGTTACTTGCTGATAGCCAATTGACCATAATGCGTAGGCGTAAATATCGCAATTCATTTGATAACAAATCCTGTTTTATAGTATCAAAGTCACACGCTCCTATTCGCTAATATCGTATGTACTAAATATTTATGATAAATAAAAAGATTCGCGTACTCGCGGTGTGCTCATACACATTCAGTACATCGTGACAAGATATATAGGTTGATATACCTGTAGAGAGACGGGATAACGGGTCGTGCGCACCGCCTTTCGAAGTGGGTTCGCGTCTCGATACGTGACTGTCCTATTGACAGTGGCTTCAACGACCGCAATATCGTGTCTCTTTACCAACTTTGTATCACGAGTGTCCGTTATTATTCATTCAATATTTTGCCCTAAATTTTTCTTCAATTTACCTCAATGAACGACACATATTTTTTCTCCAAAAACTATCAACTGTATTTCTAAATTTAAATTTATCTATTTGATGTCGAATAGTTACAATAGATCTTTACATTATTCATAAACGTCAATGCAAATGAACATAACGTTAACAATAAAATAAAAAAAACAATGAACCTGAAGCTAATTAAAATGAAACAAGAAGTAGCTTGTATTGACAGCTTTCAATGAATATGTATTTAAATAAATATGTGTGCAAAATTGATTGTTAAAATTCTAATAACTAAAAGAATTTATTTCAAGTAATGAATACTTTTCAAATGTTATTTTAAATCATTTTCAATTGAAGTAAATATAAATATTTGATTTTAAACAATGCAAATAGTTGATAATTTTTTTTCCATTTAAAAAATATTTTAAAGCTTCTAATGCTGCATAGTATTATTTTTTGATTATTTATTATTACAAATATTTAAAATATTAGCTGTACATTAATTCGAAAAATGTTATAATTAAAAAGAAATAAATTTAAAATGGGAAATTAATTAAAATGATGATAAAACAATTGGAAATATTTTTTTTCCATCATCTTTCCTTCTCCATCTGCAAAAGAATTGCCAAAGAAAATATCTCAACTAAAAAATGATATTTAAATTTAAAATAAACCCGAAAAGAAAAGGCGGTTATTTAACATAATATTTTGGTTCAATAGACGAGTTTGAATAGCTCTTTAGATATTGTCTCTCTACGTAGATTGTAAATAACCGTGGGAAGAAAACGTTGTGGTATACACATCAGTAGAATACTAAATACACGAGGGGTGAGGAACTCACGCGGACACTCGGCATATATTCGAAGAGACGCCGGTAATCGATCGGACGACAGAGAGAATGTAAGAGAGTTGCTTGAAAATAGGTACGAGCATCGTTGAGAAGACAAGCGAGTGTATAAGATCTCATGGTCTAGCAGCGGGTGTATAGTTATACAAGCGAGTACACAGAAAGAGAAACGAAGTAAGGTGATGGTGATGAGGCATATAGCTTTGCTTGGCTGCTTGGCCACACTTGGTAAATGCAGATGTAAGTGTTTACTGCACGAATAGAAACAGCAAGCGCATGCACTAACACCCTTTTGCCTCGATATCACTTGGTTTGCTCACAATTTATGGGGATTTCATTGGAGCGTCGCGCCAGAGTCGCGCCAACTCCCACTGCCTGCACGACGGAATTTGCATAGAGCTGCGCTAATAGTTCGTGATACCAGTGGTAGAAGAAGCGCACGTGACCTCTTCTCCTAACCCTTTCCTCATAATGTAAACCCACCGTTTGCCCTCGGGCTAAACGAACATTTTTTTTCTAAAATGCATGGATGCATTTACGGAGACAGATATTTATTCGTTTCACACAGTGAAAAAGGTAAAAATCATTTGAATTATGAGTTGAGTGAGAGAAGAATAAATTTGTAAAGTTGGAGAGAAAGAAAAAAAAATAATGAAATGATAAAAGGAAGAAAAGTGAGCGGTAAAGTATAAAGAATGATGTAAATAACATTCAAAATGTCGAGCTGGTTGGTGTATACAATAGTCAGAGTCATCATCGCTATAACGATTGAGAAGAGATACCGAAGCGCGCCACTCAACTGGATAGTCACGCTCCTAGAGATGCAACATACTAGCTAGTTGAGTACGCACGATGACGATGCTTGTGTCTGCAGCACGCTAACACGCTGAGAATACTGCCTGGCTGCTGCAGAAGCTGCTGGAAATTCCAAACCAGCAATTCAGTAGTCATTGATTACGATAGATCTATCCAATTGCCACCGTGCTTACTCACAGGAAGTCGAAGAAAACATGTCGATACATTATATTACCATTTTTCTTTTCAATTATTTTTTTGCAAAAATATTATTCATAATTTATTTCCATAAAAAATTCAATCATAATTTTAGGAAAAAAGAAATATGAAGTAAAAAATTATTGATTCCAAAGTTTTTAAATAAATGTAAATAATTTTAATTGGAAAGAAACTTTTTTTTTAAATTGATAAATACTTGAGTTTCGTCATTGAGTTATATCGTCAACCGGAGTGCTCTAAATTTCATCAACAACGTTCGATACTGTTCTCATACACATAATCTCTAAGGAGCACTCGAAATTTTTAAGCAATTTCCTCACATAGACACTCGACTAATCGATCATATCTACCAACCTCAAAGCATTCTCTCTGAGAATAACCCTAGAGAAACTGTTTATAAGCTATATCGGGTGATTTCGAAGTATTTCCTTAGAGGACTGTCCTAAAGGAGTTGTTAATAGGTTGTTTTTGGGAAGGGAAAATGCTTCACCTGATGCAACTTAGTACCTCTCAGAGATTATTGGATCAATGTCCGATAGTCATCGATGAAGTTTAGCACGTCATAAAAATACATGAAAATATATGGAAAGTTATGTAAAATTCAAACATGAAAACTTCATACATAAAAACAAAACTTAAAGAAAAAAAAAGAACCTATAAAATGCACTTCTGAAAAAATCTAATTTTACAAACCGAAAAAACTGAATTAAAAATTTAGCGTATAAGTCAGTTAACTTTCAACGAAACAGGAAAAAAAGTTATCAATCAGCTTAAGAGAAAAAGGCGATAAAAAATCCAAAAAAAAAAGTACATTTCCTAAGCTTGTACAATTTTCATCGGTATTTTCTGTAGAAAAAAAGCTGTTGTTACCGGTGTATAAATCGTTTTTACATGGTCAAGCTAAAGAAAAAAAAAAGCCGGACAAATAAAATGAATTTTTCATTCTACTGTCTTGACTACAACAAGCTAGGCTACTTCCTAGATGTTGAAAAAGACAACTTCAATCTATTTAGCTTGATCGTGACTAAAAAGAAGCCGAGAATTCAGCTGATTCATCAGCGTCAACTAGACAATTGTCCTCATACAAGATGTAATCTGATGCACTTAATTTTATACCATAGATAAGGTACCTGTACCACCGGGTACTGTTGGCGTTGATTAATAAAAAAATGAAACAAAAAAATGTAGACTGGCACGCGGATAATAGCAAAGATGGCGTGCGGCTGCCAGTGAATTGTCTTCGCGTTAGACAGCGATGCGAGCGTGTAATTTGCCGTATCGAACTGGCACGTTCTGTCTGTGGTCGCAGTACAATTCTCCTCCCTGTTGCTATCTATCGCTGTTTTGCTTCATTTCACTCTCCCACGGTGAATATTCAATTGCAACTTGGCCAGACAGCGTAATCTAATTTACTCCAGGTGCAAATGATTTTCAGTCACATAGCAGCTACCATATTCGCGGCTGTTTCTGGCCTTCGGCCTGGCTTTATCTCAATATGCATAATAATAATATTCATACAAATATTCTAAAATACTGTGTGAGATATTTTTAAAGACAGGAAACTGGGTCGAACTACGTTTAAACTTTACAAGACCATTTCGCGGAATGGCGTATAACTGCCTTGCAAGTGAAATTGCGAAAATCGGGCAGAACATCACTACTCTGTCGAACCTAAAAGACCATTGAAATTGTTGGCAACATCTCAAGAATTATTGAAATGTATTTTATCATGTGATAAATATTAAAGTTGGAAGTGAAGTATTGGTGAAATGTTCGTTCTAAAGGAAGATGGGTTATAAATACTCAAATCAGTTTGAGATTTTTTTGTTGGATATTACAATAGTTAATCACTGGCAAGTTGCTTTAGAATATATTTTTAATGCAATATTTTTAAAGAATTCAACTGTTCTACGAAAATACCATCAATTCTCACTATTCTTGCTATGGAAATTATTTGAGGTTAAAAATGACTGACAGGTCATCAATTTAAGTTTTCACATTCAACTTAAAAATTTTCTTAGCTATTAAATATTAATAACAAAATTGTTATTTTATTTTATACATTTCCTTTTCAATTAATAATATTTTTTTTCCACGAAATAAGTTTTTTACGGATATTTATTTTATTATATCTATTAATATTGACATTGTTCATTTTGTTGAATACAATTAATTGATGTGTTGAAAATAATTTTCTCATTTTTTATAAATTATAAATTGTGAGAAATAAATAATTAATATTCGTTTAAAAATCAACTATCAAACATTAAAAAGAAAAAAGTCAAAAGTAATATTTTATCACCAAAAAAAATTATTCATCCTATTATGATGCTAAAAAAAGAAATATAACACTAATACATTATTACCTTTATTACATAAGAAAGTTTGAATTGAACTCAACATAATAATAATAATCTGTCTTCTATTGACCCTCGAGTCTATTCAACCGTCTGTTACCTTATGAATACTGTAATGGAATACCGCATTTGAGATTATTTACACCACAATATTGGAATAAGATTTGGTTCAATGGCCGATCCTTACCAGAGCATAACGACTAGTCTCTCACGGTCGATCTTAATCCTCTAACGCATTTTTCCGACCCTGAATTCCGTTAAATTAACACCTAAAGAATATCATAATTTTTTGCTCCAATTTTTTCTTCTCAATGCTCTACATTACTTATCGGAGGAATATTTTTTTAAAATCATTTCTTTATTAAAAATATATATATATATCTCCCTTCCACTTATATCAACAAAACCAATAAAACATTATCTACCACTGACTTATTAAAATACATATTTTTAAAGCTAAAACACAGTTTAATAACTGCTACAGAATTACCATAATTTTTATCTCAGCAGCAACGCTTTCACAAAATAAGCTGAATAAATTTTTTGATTTATCTCAAATAAATTAGATGATTTAATTTCAGCATCTATTGAAGATATGATTACAGTAAAGAATCCGGCTTTTTATATAAAAACCCAGATATTTATTGTTGGTAATTAAATAAAATGATAACAAAAAAATTCTCATAACGGTGCTGGAAAAAATTTAATTAATAAAATCCTTCATGCATATAAATAATATCTGTACAAACTTGATAAATAAATAAAAAGTAATAACCGTAATCAAAGTGTGTGATTAATAATAAATACATTTCACGTGCAATTAGATTTTTTTCTCACTGTGTTTACACATAATGGTACATGATACATGTATGTAATTTAACGGTAAAAAAATGCACCATTGTAAGAGCATAGATGGTGATGAGTAGATAAGACGGTATATACTTATATATAAAATGATACTTGATATTGATGATTGTAACACCATAGCAGAGTGTGATCAGTAGCTAGCGTTAAATGTAACATTTTATTGTTAAGAATCGTGGTCAAGACACGTGACTTCCGACAGCTCTGGCGGAAAAACTGTAGCTCAACATGGCATGTTGAATCGTTTTAAAGACCACCCACAATTAAATTCTGCTTGGATGCATACTTGCTGTCAAGTACATACTATCTAAATACATGTGGATGATAATACGTCTGTATGTACAGAGAGAAAGACAAGAGGTACAGTAGTAGGAGAGAATGATAGAGGAAAAATAAAATAAAAATTAAAAGAACAGAATATTCATCTTTGTCTCGTTAAATTCCAACTATCAAGTTATAACAATATTATTTCAATTGACAAAGTCGGTATATACGTTTACACATTAAAGTAAAGCTGTAGAAATAATCTTTGGTGTTGATGTAGTTTGCATATGTATAAAGAGAAGTTTGTCACATTCAAGTTAAATTACAAGAGCTCTCCGTGTGTTCATGGTAACTCAAGTTAGAAGATAAAGTTAGTTTACTAGCACGACCTACGTCTCTCACGTTTCGAATTCGATGAAATTCTCTACAGAGCTTCAGCGTACTTACTATCCGTAATTCTCTGTTACCTTGTAATGCGGTAGCATTACAGCGGTAACTAGTATCCGCCTTTGAGCCATAAGCTTCTCTACTCCCCGGAAGTAACGACTAGCTCATCTAATCCGTCATTTCCAACTAATCTTTAGACCAAAACTATCCTCCATATCCTATAATCATACTCAATTTACCCCCCGGTATAATTAAAAAATCAGTTAAACTATAATTATCAATTAAGTCAAAAGTCTATGGAATTGTTATGTATGTTAAACATGGAATATTTACTCCATTTTATTGTGTTATTCATAGTTATGATTGAAGGAAATGTTGGCGGATGTTTGAGATTTTATAAACAAGTTATTCTTTGGAAAATGAATTGGTAGAAATCACGAAATGCGTGGAGAAAACAGTTATAAATTACTGCGAATTCATGCAGTAATGTGTTTATGGCAATTGTATTCAGGAAGAATTCATTTTTATGGTTTTTTCTAAACAATAAATATTCTCTATGTATAAAAACATCATTTTTCATATTAATTCAATTTTATTCAAAATAAATAAAATTTGCGCGATGTAAGAAAAAAAAATATCTCAAGACATAAAATCAATAAATACAACTTCAAAAAATTGTCTCCAATGGTTGCATTGTCGATCAAATATTTATGATATTAAAAATAAAAAGTTTCAATAATAAAAATTTTTTGTAATAAGTCATTATTGTCCATAAAGCATCTAATAATTAATTTATATTCTCTGAGTTAAAAAATTGTATTAAACATTTTATTATCTTGATTAATAGTATTTTTTTAATAAAAGTATTTTATTAAATCAACATCACCAAAGCAGTCAATTGTTTTTCTGTGATAAATCTACTCTATATCACATCGTCTCAAACGAAACAACAATGCCATAAATATTACATAAAATTTCTCTTCATAACTTGACACAAAAACATGAATTCTATTTTTAAATAATTGACTGTATTTTTATGATTATCTTTAACCCGTACAGGTGCATTGACTCAGTCCCAGTTCCCGGTGTTCACCATCTACGCTCAGAAGAGTTGCCTCGCTGTAAAACCTTGTGAACGAGCTTGGTGCATCGACAGAGTACAAGGTCATCGACTACAAGGTCACACTAAAAGAACTACTACTGCGTCGTCACGTCAGCACTGCCTGGAGTTGTGTCTGGGTGAGCGGGACTTTTTGTGCCGGTGAGTAATCATTTGCAATTAGTTGTTCTTAGTACAATTGTACTAAGTTGAGTATTTTAATCATTTTTCTTCTTCTGTACAATATTGTTGATGATTTATTCAACAGTATCAAATATTTCTTTTTTTATCTTATCAACTCATAAAAGGTACGATGATAGTTTTCCCTTTTTGATGATCAAATCAGTTCTCACAGAATTAGTGAAACTTTTTCTAAATGAGAGGTCAAAATGTTTTAGAATTTATTTATCTGGGAGCTGAGTTTATCTTTTTTTTTTTTTTTTCGAAGGAATGTGGTTGATTTAGTGACAATTTATCGACAGAGTGTAAAATTTCCCTGATACGAAAGGGAAACTTGGGAAAAGATTGGGGAGTGTGATTTACAAATGTGTTTTAAAAGGGCTTACAGGAGTTTTTTTCATAGGGATGCCGTGTTTTACAAGGAACTTTTCTAATTAGGAATTTTTAAGAGGCTTTGATAAGGTTAAGTTGTGACTTCATCAACCGGATAAAAACTCATTAATTGTTAGAAAAATGTTGTAATAAGATTTTGTTAAAATGACAGAGCAATAAAATCTTTAGTTTCTTTTTATCTTTTTAAGAAAAATAATTAACTAATTAGAAAATTTTAAACGAAATAATTAGCTCTGTTTTAAGAAAACTTCCTAACTCTCATTTATAATTATCACTAATAATAACAATGAAAAAATAATTTTATTTAAATTCAATGAAAAATATATTGACAACAAATTTGAAACAGTTATTTTTAAAATAAATGCTCGAAAAATAAAACAATTTATTGATAAAAGAATAAAACTAAAATTTATTGGAAAAAAATATTGAAATCATCCCACTCAAAAAACCGTTCAGATTACAAATGATCAGAACCATTTTATGATTCACTCGTAATACTATATAAAAAAGTACTGAATAAATAAGAACAGCATACAGTGATAAAAAAGATAAAATAAACCACAGTTATGAATTTTTAAATTGTATAATCGAATAGTAAGCACAGTTTCGATTTGCCGCATATTCGGAGAATATTCGAATGGAGCACGTATAGTAGCGTATACCTAGAGAGATAAGATTTACGAGTGTCGATATAGCGAAACACGAGTCGAATCTCGAATTATCATGACTCTTTCCATCTCACCATTTCTCCTTACTTATTCCCTCTATCTTATACTTTCATTCCTCTTCTTTCAACCAAACCCATATACGAGACAGACTACAGTGGACTAACATTTACGTTCACCAGACGAACATCATTTGTATTCTGGCCGCATAACAAGTATCGTGTCACGTGTCTAAAGCGAAAGGTCCCGAACGTAGTCAAAGAGGGTCAGTCAACGCGACAGAATGATAAAAGATGAACCCAGCTGGTGACCTGTAAGTTTGGGACATGCTTTGAGAAGCAGTCTATTAAAAGAGGGATCTCGAAAAAAATAATACCTTTTAGTCAATCTGTGTTGGTGATTGATCAAGGTCTAGCTACTAGAGTAGAGGGAGTGGTCGGAGAAAGAGAGAATGAAAAAGAGGCAAGGTTGAGAAAGGTTAGTGGTTGCGTAGGTGGAGGTGGGTTGTTCGTTATACCTAGTTCATAGTGGATGAAACAAGCTTGGGCATTACGTAACAATGCGTGCGTGCGACCATGAAGCCAGTGTTGAACGTATAACAGGAGCCAGCGTCAGGATTGCCGACGAAGATCGCATTAACATTCTATGGGAACGGTATTTCTTCCGTGCAAGGTGGCCGCCTGACAAGCCAGTGCTCTCTACGTTCGTGTATACCATCTACCTACTCCTTTCTTCTCTCCGCTTTAAGCCCACTCTTGGCCGTGTTCGGCCAGGCTTCGCTTTGCGTTAACCGTTTTTCCGCAAAGAGCACAAGAGCGCTCGTTATAGATGTACATCTACCATGCTTCAAGTGATCAAACGCCCTACAACTCACCCAGCATTGTAAGTATAACCAATACCAATGTCAAAAGTTATTTAAGAGATGGAGATAAGAGTCAAGAGGTTCCGGGAATTGGCGGATTTTTATTCGGCATCGGTTGGGGGAGAGAACAAGCTTGAAGTAATTGAGAGAAAAACTGGGATGCTTGATGGACCCTGGTAATGATCTGATGGATAGGTAGCTAATTGGGCTTGAAAGATCAATGAGAAGACGCTATTTTGATGAATTTTTAATTAGGACTTGTTTACACTAGGTCAAGTAATTGATTTCTGCAAATAAATATTTTTACAAGCTACATTAATTTTTTTTTTTTGTAAGTAAATACTTTCAAGGAGATGGTAAAGTATATTTATCTTAAAAATAGGCACTATGGATCTGATTGAATTTTATCGTTGCCATTCAACTACTAGTAGCAATTTAATTTTTCATTAGGTACAATTTAACTTTATTTCAAGTTAACAGAAAATATTATTCAAGTTATTATTTACTAATAATTTAAGCTGGTTATTGTATATTAGTATGAAGAAAAAGAAGGTATAATTTGAATCTATTATCAGCAATGAATATTTCAAATAAATTTTATGATCATCCAATCAGCAATCACTGAATCTGATCACCGAGTGATTAATTTATCTCTAACTGTACAAAAAATAGCTATTAACTGTAACCAAATTTTTCAAACCAACCGTAAACGAGATTTTCGATCAGCATGAGATAGGTATCTAGCGAATTGGTATCTGTTGGTTTTCCAATAGAGATGATCTTGAATAGTTGAATTGACGGAAGATGAATTGACGACTAAGTAAGAAGACCGTTGTGTGGTATCAGTTAAAGTCCTTGTATCCTACGGCAGTGATCACGGTGGGAAATCAAGTAGATATACCCCAGGATACTTAAGTACGGAAGTATGTAAAGACAGTTGACCTTAAGCTGCACGACCTCTGGACAACATTACCGTTGGTGTTGTCATCGACATTCTTCTTAGTTGATAATGAGTTTATTGTTTTGCGAGTCACGTCGGGGTTACATGTGCAGCGATTAATTACAATAAAGTAATATAATGATAGCGAGATTACTCGCGCTGTGCGGTGTTATAATAAGATCGGAGTCTTTAATGAGAGAAAGAGAGACTTGTCGGTCGAGTCACTGCACAAACTCAGTGGTACATGCGAGTGCGCTTCGACCGTGAGATAGAGCTGTGCAAGGTGGAAAAGTAGTGTGCATGCAACCGACGCGGATCTCGATACGTATACCCAAGAGGTACGTGTGCCAAGGTGATACGTGTGGCTACGTTCAAGTAGGCGCGAGATCAGCCCAAGACCCACGCTGGTAATAAGGCTAAAAAAGCAACGAGCTAAGAAGAACACAAGGGTATTCGAGTAGTCTCACTGATGCCCGCTTGAATCCATATCCAGATTGGAGACTGCGTTAGAAACATGTTGCTATTTTAATCACGATACCATCAAGATTCTCATTATTTCTCTGGATACTTAATACCCCCACCAAGTATTCTTGATAACCAGCCAACAGTAGCATCACTAAATTTACATTATCACACGATTTATCAGAAAAGACAGATTTTACGTGGCTCCAAATCTCATGTGAAAAGCTTTGCCTTTCATCCTACACTCCTCTCTCTATGGAGTATATAGTGGAAAACGAGATAGTGGATGTCGCAGTCGCCCACGAAAATGGGTTACTCTTCTTCCTTTTCACCCACTCTCTACACTCTAGGGCACTTACCATTAAGAGCACTGTCCGCGACAACGGCACATCCAATTATAAGTACGAAATTCATTGTTCGTTCCGCTTCACACTACTACTTTCTCGCCTTGCTACTCACTCACCCTATGCCATTCAGTGACTCTTCTCTGGCAAAAGGCTTGAACTGTTGCCAGCTATTTGAACCCACCGAGTTTGTCATGGAAACGCTTGCGGCGCCAAAAATTCTACGATTCTAAAATTCTCCATTAAAGTATTTCAAGTGTGTGCTATGCTATCATCATACCCAACACATGTTCTTATCATGTGTGTATATCTCTATGAACCTAGACCAATCAATATATTGTTTTGCCATTACTACTATTCCTTTTATACTCTTCCAAAATATATCGAAATTCAGAAATAAAAATAAAAAAATTCCCTTCTCTATAATGCACAGTTATTTCTATTTTTTGATATTTATTTTAATTAAAAATATATGAATTTTGAAAAAAAAAAAACAAATTTACTACAAGATAAAAACTCTTAATGAGTGTGGATGAGTGCACTTGAAAGCAACTCAAACATAAAATAAATAATAAATATTTATTTAATTAAAAATGTTTGTAGATAATGCTTATAGGTTCATTAGATGATAATGAAGATGCACCTTGCAAAACAAATATCTCGCTTTTATAGGGGTCTTAATGAATTAAGATATTTATTTAATAGCATCAATTTCTGATAACTGTGAGTTTATGTGGAATTTAATCAATTCATTGACGGAATTTATCTCACCTTTTCTATTTAATTCAGTCAATTAGACTTTTGCGAGTTTTTAAATCTATAGTTTATTGTTTTAACTGCATTTTATAATGTTAATTGCACTTAACTTGCACTAAAAAACCATTGTAAAAAATAATGAAGACTTATTTTATTGAAATTTAACCAAGTTATGAGTATAATATATGTAAGATGTTTCAAATTAAAAAGTAATTATTTATAATTAGATTAAGCCTTAAAAAAAAACTCTATGGCGAATAAAGAAAGCTTTACTTTATTTTCAACTCAGTAAAAAAAAATTTTTATACTAACAAAAATCAATAAAAATCATGTCTTTCATGAGAAAGTATTGTCAAGAGTCAATGAAAGATAATTTTACAAATACTAATCTCCTCCATAAAGTTTAATGAATAATACCATAAAATAGTATTAACTAATTTTATTGAAAACCATTATAACATAAACAATTATTGAAAGAAAATGATCATGCAAAGCCCACGAAACTAATAACTCACTTCTTCCAACAATGACATTTATTTCTCCATATTTAACCATCCCATTTGTAAGCCCTAAAAAAATTCACAGCGTGTAATACTCTTAATGGAAACTCAACTATCATCTTGGATCATGTAAAATATAATCCAATAGTCATTTAATAAAAAAAAAAGGCATAAAAATTAAAAAAATATTATTGCATCAAGTTAAACCAGCTGCATGATGGTGAATGCGTACATATATAAGATGATTGGTAATGGTCTCAGGAGCAGTGTACGCACATGTACAAGAGGATGAATTGAACCGAAGCATTTGAACGAAGCCGAGCTCGAGTACCTATAACCGAGATTAAAAAATGAAGAAAAAACGTAAGCAGGCGCGCTGCGGCGTCCTCGCGGTTTATATCAGATCCCGTGATGAACGTACGTGACTCAACTTTGTTTCGAAGCACTGAGAAGGGCACTATTTGCATTATTCCCCTGGTCGTATACGAAGCGGCAGAGCGCAAGAACGACCACGCTAAATTACCATGGTTCAGCGATATCGCTACGAAGCAGAGATCCTAAGTAGGTGCTTGTAACACACGTACCGTCCAACAGCACGTAAGACCGATCACCTTCGTAAGTCCGAAGGGCATCAAGACACGAACGCCGATTCCTGTGAAGCTTTCGGTCTGACAACGAGTCCACAGGGAACTCATGTTACTACTCCTTATAATGCCCATTTACTCACCGGAAATGTGTGAAAACTCCATCCTCTCTCTTTCCAAATGATATACCTTACACACCATCTACCATATCATACCTATAACCGAAAAGGGATTACCAAGTATTTCCCACAACTCTAGATACCGTACATACGATACGTGTCTCCAGTATTATGGATTCATGGTATTCAAATGAAAAAAAAAAAAAAAAAGAAATCTCGTTAATTTTATTTTTTTCTCACAACCTCAAATAATATGATGGTACTATCAACCCTATCATACCTGCATTCTATCTGTTGTGTCGTATAATGTTTATATCCGCTTGGCTTCATGATGGTCATTATATAGCTAAACCGCAAGTGCATTCTGTAGATGTA
The DNA here is from genome assembly GCA_028641665.1 of Chelonus formosanus. Lineage (NCBI taxonomy): Eukaryota > Metazoa > Arthropoda > Insecta > Hymenoptera > Braconidae > Chelonus > Chelonus formosanus. Next base: position 19,791,783 of record CM054004.1, read on the forward strand.
GTAAAACCGGTGGTCGCGTGTGTGCGCCCGCACACAATGCAGTTAAAGAAGAAAAGAGAGTGAAGAATGCCAATGAAAAATAACAAAACAACGTGTGGTAAATCGTCAAGAAATTATGCATTGACACATTTGTTGGTTTTATTTCCCTTCGCCTCATTTCCTATTCACTATTCTCAATTGCTAGGAATCAATATTGTGCCGAGTTGGTGGTTTTTTTTTTCTATTACTTGAGCTTTTCTGATTGATTCTAAATTTATTGACAGATGAATTCAATTATTAAGTTGCAATAAATAACGGTATAGCTTATTTCATGGCGTTAAACATTTATTATAGTTTAGCAAATGCTTGCTAAATTACTTCAATCAATCAATCTTTCAGAATCTTACATCTTTTCAATTAATTTTTTGGTTGACAATCAAAGTAACTATTTTTATAAATACTAAAGAAGTTTCTATTTCAAATATATTTTTATTATTAATTTGTTCAAGTAAATTATCCAATATTATTAATTATTGTTAAAAAAAAATTAATGCCTCAGCAAAACGTGATGAAGTAAAATTTTTTTCACTATTTTTTCCTTCATCAGCATCCCAAAATCTATCTAGAAACACTGTTCAAATACAGTAGTTTCTATTACACAGCTTTTTGACCATTATTTACTGACCTCACTAAATGAACCACTTGCTTCAATTTTTTGTTTAATATAAAACAAAAATTTTCCCATTTATTTAAGTTTTTTTGAATAAATGGAACAAAATTACACATCTAGAGACAGAGGCAATTCATTTTAGTAAATAGCATCTAATAATTTCAACAAGAGAACTTAACAATGTTAACAAGTAAATAATAGATATTTATAATAAATAACACTGCAAGTAGGCAAGTGTTGATGGTAATAATTCAGTCACATGGTAGAAACTTGGAATCCTAAAAACCCCATTCTACAGCACACATTTTCTAAATTATTACTCAAGTTTAGCCTGAAGATGTAGGAAATAGTCCTGAGAATAAGGGATTTTTCAAAAAATTTCTTCTCCAACTTTGCATGAAATTTCCTCAAAACTTTGAGAAATAATCTTAGAAGACTTAGAATTTTTATAGTAATTCCAATAGTTTTATAAAAATTTCAAAAACTCTAGAAATTTTTCAGCAATTTGATCAAACAATTCATAATTCCTGATTCTTTGTCAATGAATCAAAAACTTGCTCCTTAATAATCATTTATTCATAGAAAAAAATATAATTTAAATAGAAGCTTTTTGAAATAACAAACAAGAAAAAAGTAGAGAAAATGAATGTAAAGGAAGTAAGAAATGATAGTTATGATTATAACTGTTCTTATCTTATTGTTTAAGTAATATTTAGTGTTATGCTTATGCAATTTAACCAACTGCAAGTTCTCCTAACTCAATATAAGCGCAATAGGTATACCAACAAATTAAAGTCTAGTCTAATTATTTTTAGAAAGTTTCCTAAGCTTATCTTGAAGCTACTTATGCATTGTCTCATAAAGTTTCTTCAACTCAAATGTGACAATTCAGTGGAAAAGTCTTGAGAGTAGTACACAGCAAGTTAGCGAGTAAAATAAACAGGTCGGTATCATAAACTGCAGTATGGGTGACTAAGGTTGTTCGAGGCAATTAGGTTGGAGAAAACACATGAACAAACGTATCAAGAGATATAAAGAGGACTTTAAGTACTGTAGAGCTTACACCCTCGACATCGTTACGCGGCTATGTATCGAATCGAATTTAATTCCATCTCTTGCCTCCAGTTATCTTAACCATGTTGCTGCTTGAACGTTTTGCAATGTCCTCGCCCACGTTCTGTTGATCATGGTATACACAATGTATGCACACACAGGATACACATAATAAACCAAGTCAAGACTTTTACCAGTGATTTATCTTTTCTGAAGGATAATCTTGTTCATCAACTGTCAGTTTTGTGAATAGAAATGGTGGAAAGCCATGACATTACGTGTCAAGCGATAGCAAGAGAAAGAGGATGAGGACAAACCAGTACATGGATATAAGAGAGCTATTTACCAGGATACCTTCACTGTCAGTGAACAATAATCGCGGAGATGGACTTGAGCTCGACCACTAGAGGGTAAGTGCACTGGAAAGCTGACAGGGAGACACGAGATTGTAGGATAAAAGCCCAGTAAAATGCTTCCGTTCTGAGAATTAAGTGGGATAGTGACCACGTTAATATCTATTTTCTATGGTGCTGGAGAGTGGGCGAATGCGAAAAAATGGCACTGAGGGATACGTAGAAAATGAACGACATGATCAAAATAAACAGGTTCAAAGTGCTCGAGGTGAGTACGATGGATGAGTAAAGTACAGAGATTCACTCACGTACACAGAAAGCCAAAGATACGAATAAAATATAACTGGAATACGTGTATGAATGTATAAATAAATGATAAACCTACACAGAATAGCCGAGAAATACATCTCCCTTTTCTTTCTGTTTGACAAGATAGCTTTAGACTATCTACAAAGCATCGATACAGTATGGGCAACGAGTTCGAACTAAGATAGCCCGAACAGATGGAGCTATAAGGACGGTGATATGTAAAACAATAGGTACGATTGCCTGTTTCTTACTACCGGGTTCGATGCTCCTAAGCTGTGCCGGCTTATGTATACATCTACTTCGACATGCTTGCACTTTAAGCTGGATAAAATCAATAGAATATATAAGGAGTGTGGAAGAGTGGCAAAGTATTATTCAGCAAGATATGTTTGCGGAAGCTCCACGTCCATCGCAATATCAAAGTAGGTTAAAACAATACTTTGAATAACGAAATGAACGAGCAAACGAATCAGAAGTTTAAAATCCAGCAGGTGGAAGGTCTCTGCTTCAGTCAACCCCCCCAACAGCGACAGTTGGGAGTTTCGTTCAACGAGTTGGCAAACTGTTTCTCGCGTTATACCTTCCCTTTTTGACTTCCTTTTCTCTCCTCTTCTCTCATGTGCAATGACCGGTCTTTTCATACCCTGCAAAATATATATATGCAAGCAGCTCCTTGAAAAGAATTCGAGCTGTATTTTCAACCGTTCCTCCCTACATATATCCACCATTCCTTCTCGTCTCTTATACCTTGTACCAAAGTGCAAAGCCGTGATTTTCGCTAAGCATGTATGCGTTGCTTCCCGTTGAAGCAGTTAATTCGCACGAGAGCACATTCCCTGCTATTTTTTACCTTTTTTTTTCGCGTTTCAACCACCTTTCCGCAGTTGTGCTTTATCTCTATGCTTTACCTCTCTATACTCGCTCAAACCACATTCGCTGAAAACCAGCTTCTCTACTCGAGAAAGTCAAATATTCAGACCCAAATGCTATCTTGCTTTTCACATTTTTCTACCATCTGGTGACCTACGCATAAATCTTTTCTTCAGATACCCTTTTCTATCCCACGACCTCTATTACGTATGCCTCTTGGAAATAATACAAAAGGTGACATTTCTATGACTGAAATAGTGGAAGAAAATCAAAGACAAAAGACTGTCGATCACCCTAGTTTCCTATAGTACACATTCGGAACAAAGGAAAAACTTTAATGGATTTTTTTTTCGTTTAAATGCTGACGACTAGTTGGAAATCGATTTACTTGCTTGATAAAAGCACGGAAAACATGGTGATAAAATTTCACATAGTTTTTTTTTTCATTATTTTTTACTTTCCCCTCTTTTTTTCTTCTCTCTTTCTTACTCTTGTTCATAGCTTATTTTTGCTTTTTATAATTTTTCTATCGTACTTTGTGCGTATCGACAGAATATATAAATCGCTTAACTTTGAAACAAATGGAATAATAAAATGAATGAATACCAAATTGTAATAGATTGTAAGAGAAATTTTACTGGGCGTTATTTCACCCATGAAGAAGTATGACTTGACCAAAAATTTTGTCGTAAAAGAAAACGACTTTATGGGAATAATGCCAAAATATATTTGTGAAATTAAGCGACAAAATTTGAAGAAAAAAGGAGATCATGACTACTTGAACAATTGATTGATACACTCTAAAAAATAATAGTTGAATCCCATAGTTGGATTTACAATCCTGTGTTTATTTCTGATTTGACAGAAAATAGTTGAATCCTTTTCAAACTATTAATAGTAAATCCAACTATTTATTTCTCTCAGTGTGAAATTAATAATCAAACTAACGAAAAAAATGAATTAATTTTAAATAAAACGTAATTAATAATAATAATTTGATTCTTTTTTCCTTTCACGTGAATAAAAATAATTGATGCATTTATTACATACCCCGAGTCCTGTAGTTGCCAGAAGAATAAATTCAAATTATAACGCCTTCGGAAAATGGGTTACATGCGGTTATTCCCACTCAAGCGTTCCGGGACTCATGGCATAATGACTATCGTTTTTTATCCCACCCAACATCCACGCAAAATATAATGGTAAATTTGCATTGAAGTTTGCAGTAACGATGCACTTTAGCTTGTTTAGTTGACAGCTTGTTTAAGCCCAGTTTCAAACTCATCCATTCATCATATTGCTTCACTTACCTGTAACAGTAAACAAAAACAAAAAACATGTCAGAATAATTTTAATTTTAATAGACATTTCGCGAATACATTTTGATAGACCGATAGTTTTGACAGAATTGCTGATTCAATATTTCTGCTATTCTAAACTTTTTCGTGCTTTCAAATTGAAAGGAAATAAAAATATCTATACATATGGATACACATATATGTGGTTTACATTCTCTCTCCTTCTGCAAAGTATATATATCTAGGCATTGAAACACGCAAAAGCAAATCAGCAACCGTTGCAATATTGCGTGACAAAAACCTGCAATTTCAACCATGTAAAAAAACTAACTTGTATGCGTATATATATATACATGTATATCTATGTATTCATATACATATAAAACCGTCAGCAGTGAGACCAACGACCAATTACGTCAGATATGATAGTTTTTACACTTTTTCTAAATTTTAAACGTTCATTACTTTTCGACAGCCTCTAGACAGTTTTGCTGATGTGGTTAAATTTAGCTCTACAGTTATATTCATCGATAAATTTGTCGCACTTCATGACTATTTGTAGAGAACATGAAAAAATGGGTAGAAAAAAAATTGTAAAAACATACTAGTTTTTATTATTTTAACACAGGTTTTGCTTTTTTATTTACTTTTTTTACACAAAAGAATTTATTTTCATGTATAGAAGAATATTTATCACATTTTTACTTTTTTTTTTTTTTTTTTTTTTTTTCATTTATTCATTAATAGTTGAAAGTGAAAAATATTGCTAGACAATTTTCCTGAGGAATATGTGAATATTTTTTCATAAAGGTTAGATAATAGAATAAATTGTATTGACTGATTTATGTGAGGTGTAGATGGCGAACTGTGAAGGTAGAAAATGCCTATCAATTCGTTTCGTTTTAGCGAGCGACATTCACCGTACGACACAACGTGGTCTCGTATCGTGAGCGACCGCAGTAGAAAAAGGCGACTAGGGAATCAGACGCGTTTTTCATTTATTTTCCGATCGAACGCTCGACATATGTATTTTCCTCGAGATATTTTCCGCTAGAACAACTTGAAAGGGGGGAAAAATAACAGAAAAATATTGCTTCTATTTTTCTTGTTTTTTTTTCTTCATTCCTCGAGGTATTTTTTAATAAAAAAAGAGTCATCCTGAGGTACGAATATTGGCATGTTTAGTGAAATAATATTTCTCATATAATCAAGTGAATAGCGTATAGATCGAGATGACGTGAGTTAGGGGACGTTGCGAGAAATGGACGATATATCGCAGCCCGACCATTACACCAAGCCATTAGAAAGCCAACACGAGATAACGAACATTAGCCACATAGCGACGACCACATTAGGTACACAAACGACGCGGAAATCTGTTCTAGGAGGATGTACCTATACATGTACCCACATGAAGACAAAAAAAATTTTATTTCACGCGATTTTATGTTAGTAGCAGTAGACCGCAGAAGTAAACTTATGATAAGACTTTTTATTCAAATTTATTATCTACTACAAAGTTGAATTTATTATTTAATAAAAAAATTTTTAAATCCTCGTGGTTTAAGAAGTTTTTGAAAAATGTCCAAACGGCTGAAAAATTTCTTGGCATTTGCACCGGTGTGTCATAAAAGCCAAGTACGGAGTATAATTATTTAATTATTGCGAATACTCATTCTTGAATCACTCTATTTGGAACGTTGCCATGTAAATATATCCTTACTTTGGAGATAAACAATGCTCGCTCAACAATAGACCTTTTATAGTACTAATTAACAATGATGACCTTTTGAAAAAAAATTTCTAATTCGATTTTTAAACATTTCAATGTACTAATGATGATAAAAAATATCTAAATTAAATTTAAAAATATTTTTTTATTGAATTTAAAAATGTTACTGGTTAAAGAATTAAATATATTGTGCTACTAAAAAATTTTAAATATATTTATTCAAACAATTTTTTGATATTTCATGTTAGACTATGTATAAATTGGATGAATAATTTTTTTACTGTCCCCAGTATCTTGTCTCGTCAAACTATCATATTACGAAACTCAAATTAAACTTGATATTCAAAGCAAAACCCACAAAATTAACTAAAACAATTTTCCACAAAAAAAAACATTCCCCCTAAGAAAATATCTAATTACTCCAAAAACAAAATTTCCATGGCAAGTTAAATTTTGACAGTGGTACAAAAATGTATGTCACCAAATAAAAAACAGAATAATTGAATGAAAAAGAAGTTGAAAAAACTATCAGTTTGATGTTTGAAAAAAGCACAAAACACTGGGGGAATAGAAAAAATATAGAGAGGACAGAGAGTGTAGAGAAATATGAGATTGAAATACGATTCAAAAGGGTAGAGAAAAGTGGAAACGGAGTTGTTGCGTTTTTGTTAATTTAAAGCCATCTCAGGCCTCAAAAAGCTAGATCTCTGGCCCGTACATGTTCGGCACTGCCGGATTTCAGTGGTTTACAGTGTTACGTGCGCCGGTTAACAGAAAAGGCCTGGAGAGGATTATACCTTTGATCTGAACCCAGCCATAATATTAAGGATGAAATATACATTCGTTAGATTCTCTGCTTCTAACTCTCATCTACTCAAACCCTAAAATTATCTAACTGCACCAAGCAAGGATATGTACATGAATCCTTGCCTATATACACGTTTATATACCTGGCAAGTATCATATACATATTTACATGGTGATGTTTTTCAATGTATTTTCATAGAGAAATTGACTCTCTGATGACATGGAGTAATTTTATGGAAATAGACTGCAATTGCTCGGGAATGTCTGGATGACACATGGAAGGTAATTGAATGGTATCGCCATGAAGGTACTTCTCTGGAGAACCGACTGATCACATATACAAACAGACAAAGACTGTGGCGTTAACAGATACTCGTATAGACCACAAGACCACATGTACTAGGGAAATGTAAATGGAGCGACGTTCGTTTAACCAAACAGAGTCAGTAGGGACCTTGCTGAGTGGTTGAAGAGGTAGCAAAGTCCTACTATAAGCCAACTTAATGGCCATTCTCTTGATGCAATTTGTGTATGGTCATCTTATTCAAAATGGACGGATAATCTAACATATTATTACCTAATAATCTCATTAAAAGCATGTAATTTATTGGAATCGAAAAATATTATATATGAAATCGTGAGCCATTCATTTGCATCAGGATCCAGGCGTTAAGTATAGTGTATAAAATGCTTGGTTAGTTGGCAGGAAGCTTGGTATGCGGATTGTATCTTGGTTCAGTAATAGGACGACCATCCGGTCTAATAAATTCACGCCACACCCCACTTTTACTTCCCGCCTGTCTCCTTTCTCATCCTCCTTTACTCCTCCATCATTCTTGCTACCAAGATATTTCATCGAGACGCATCCGAGCGCAATCGCGAACGATGAATGCCAAAGTCGGTGAGGGAGGATCGTAATAAGGAAAGTTTAAGCGTGGTCGACTCACTGTCCTCAACGTGCCAGTGATGTCGCCGCGTTTTTGCTGACAAACGTTAATTGCGTTCCACTTGAGCGCACGGATTCATCGAAAAAGAGCTAGACTCCAACGACGCCGGAAAATTCGTGGAAAAAGGGGTGTAAAATTTAATTAGCGGTCTTCAATATCTCAAACTCCATCATGAAAGAATTCTTGAATAATATTTGGAAATTTAAATTTTCTCGAGATTTCTGACTTACTTTTTTGACAAACAGGATCATGATTAAGTAGATGAAGTCGACGCTTCACAATATCCACCTTGACAATCAAGCTTTCATCATTTTTTTATCCACATTTATTCTTATTTTTCATTAAAAAAAAAAACAGTTTTAATTTATTTTATTCTCAAGATATTTTTAATTCTAATTAATACTTATTTATTCACTGAAGGAAATATTCCATTTGATCGAAAGTATTTTTAAATGAATTGACAAGTCATAAAAAGAATACTAAAATAAAAATTTGAAAAATGCGATCAATTTATCTCGATAAAGTGTACACGATAAAACTAATTGAATCAGTTCATTTATCTTAATAATTAAAAAACCATTTTTCCACATTAAATCCCGCAATTATTTTTTGTTCATTATTATCATAATCAGGTTCTCTTTTTAACCCTCAGAACCACAACTTACTTTTATAATTAATATATCCATTAAAAAAAAAAAAAAATTCACAAAAATATAATTGAAAGATAAATTTTCCAATCATTAAAATAACTCGAAAGAATCATCCATTTAAAACCCGTCTTCTATTTCCTTATGAACAGCTTCATACAGAGTTTAATATAAATGAAGTTGATATTTCAAACGTCGTCAAACCGCTTCATAATTTTTTTTTTTACATCAAAAATTTTCTTTCTTATCACCTACCACCATCATTAAATCAATTAATTGCATCTCATTTAATGAACAGTTAATGAAAAACATTTTATTTTATAAAATCACAGTCCCGGTTCAACACTAACCCATTTAAATCCATCAACAGATTACAAAAAACCAAAACTTGATACTGATACCAAAACTCATGATAAGTCAATGAGTAATTAATGAACCAGATTTGAAAACTAAACCAAACTCGTATATTTAATAATTCAAATAATAACGTTTATCAAATGAGATCAAGTTAATCGCATTATGAATGTTTTTTTTGTTGCGTAAAGCCAACAGATGAGTGTTGATAAGGTCCTAAATCGGATATCAGAACACATAAGAGCGAGAATACGTAGTGGGTAACGGCGTGTTAGCGCTGCGAAGAAACTGCATGAGTGCAGAAATGCGACCATTAAAATATATATACTGACCGTTCCATTCTCGCATGCCGTCGCGCGACACGACTTGCAGGAATTACGACGAAGATAACAGCAAGATAGATACAACTTTATCGCTCCTCGTGCTACCGTGCGCTTGCAGACTCGTGCGCTTCTCTCCCACTGACCACTTCCTCCTTCTCAGAATATATACTAAAAGCACTAAATTAATACCCATATATACCAAACAGACTAAACACTAAATTCTCATAATTATCTCTTATCCTAATACACATCTCACGAATTGTTTTTTACATTGCATTTTGCATCCCAATAATTTTCCCATCACCTTTGACGTCCGAGACATCTTTGTGAATTACTTCAATTTGCATATGCAAATTACATGATACAAGTAATTAATTCGCAATCAGGTACCGTTACTTTGGCTGATAAAGGACAAATAAATTCGATACTTAATATTCATAATTGATAAACAATATAGAATCATAAGTGGTACAGAATATGAAAGAAATCGATAAAGATATAATTATTATATTGAAATGTTATCATTAATTTATTTATGAATTATCTTGGTGAGCTTTTTGTAATCCCAATAAATTGAAGCTTGGAAGGAGATACGGGAGAATACCGTTCGGTGACCAAATCAAGTATTTACAGCGTCCACTTAAGACCTGTGACATGGTGGTACGTAATTTTCACGAGCTATAGATGTTCTTATCGAAGACAGCTAGTGAGAAAAGCAAGAGAGGTACGTGGCATCGTGTTCTAAAGTTTGGAGCACCTGTTACTCTCTAGACCTGAGCTAGACCGCACTGCCAGCTGGTTACCCTGACAACCGTACATTAAGTTTATCGTATAATTACATCGTGGTCCAACACACCCGCACTATTCTATGCCAACATGTGTCGCATCTATACCAATACCATATTCCACCGTAATTCGCGGTCGATCTGACATGTTCAGAGACTACACATTACTGCTAAAATTCCATACTGAATGCCAATAAAATCAATATATTTAGTTATATTGATGGAGATGATGTTATTTTTTGCCATCAATAAGTGCGTGAAACCATTTTATTGGTTAACGTTGTTCTTCTCTTAATGCACCTTAAGAAAATAGTTTACTATGAGTTGATTGAGTTTATTAAAAACCGAAGGGTGAAAATGAGAGATAATGTCTTTTATTTCTACTGAAAATTTATAAAAAATGCTTGAGACAAGTTGAATATTTAAAAACATGATTTATTTAACTTTCGATTTAAATCACTTTAATCTATGATGCATTAGAATTTTTTTCAACATAATGATTTACTTGTCAGTTTGCAGAATTAACGATTATTTTATCGTTGGAAATAGTCCAAAATTTTTTGGCCATTCTTTTGATATCAACTGTTTATTAATAGCTAATAAATTTCAACCCCAAAAATTAAAAAAGAAAAAATTCTATGAATATAAATATCGAAATTTTTCCAATAATATATTGTGCATAATTGTTCACAACGATTACATAATTTTAAAAATCAAGGAATTTAAATTGTCGAATATTTGCATAAAAAAATATCTGACAAATAATTCAGAACACGAAATTAAAATGAAAATATTTCTCATCAAAACCGGATAATGTTTTAATGATTAATAAGCAACAAAAATAGCATGTAATTATCTAGAATGTTTTACAATATAATACCATCAAAATTTTGTTGAAAGATTACATGGCAATTTTTAACTAAAGCTACTTAGCATGAACAAAAAAAGGAAATCAAGAAATAATCATGAATGCAAGAGGTAGCGTCGAAGAGACGCAATATAATAGTGAGCGGTCTACTTGAAATGCTTCAAGTTGGTATTGGAAACGACGAGAGATAAGTTAAGAGTATGGGGTGGCAGGAGAAAGACTGGAATACAACCGTATAAGACGAATAATTCGAGATTCATCGAGATGCAGCGGGGCGAACGACTTGTAATTCTTTTCTACCATGCTTTTTTTTTTTAATTCTTTTTATTTTATTTTTTAACTTCAGACACTTGGAAATAGCTCAGTGGGATAAAAAGTGAAGAGACCCCAGGAATGCTGGGTTATATGGCAATGCAAAGGCATTGGAAAATAAAATAAGTGAAATTAAAGAAAAACAATAACAAAGTAGTAAAGCAAAGAGTCATAGATTCAATGAAGTTAAGTTCACATTTAACATCTGCTGGGAAGGTTAAAATTTCCCTTGAGATTTAAGGAAAGTTATAAGTAGAAAAAGCTTCTCAAGAGACGAAAAAAAAAAAAAAAGATAAATACGAGAAATGACTATTTAATTTATCTTCATTTTTTTTCTCTTATGATAACAATTTATTTATAAAATCTTACCAAAATAGTCAATTTGAATAATCATCATAATAATATCATTTTCAAAATGGAATATTGACACACATTTCAATAAATTATTTCCATAAACTTCATATTAAATTCTACACAGGAAAAGCAAATAATAATTATTCCATTTGCCTTCATTTTAAATTATCTTAAGTAAATATTTCAAATTTAACAGGAATATTATATTAATTTTGCTGTTTTGTACACAATTGAATGAATAATTTAATATCTTCATTGAATACTTCAATATTTCATGCATAAATCCAAATAATCAAATCACATATTAAGCATGTATTTTTTTTTTTTATAAATCTAATATGAAAAAAAGAATCATTTAAATGTCACAGAAGGTAAAATCAAAAAGAATAGTTGGAAAAATCAGCGTGTCTAAACTGTGAAAAAATTCTTTCACATTGTGTCAAGCAAGTTGTCAGTGTGAATTTTTCGAGTAGAAGACAAGATTCAGCAAGTTCAATCGAATTTATCTCATAGGCGTCGACATCCATTTACAGCGCGTAAGTCAACTCGATTCGTTGAGAAAGGATATTTAAATGGGAAATGGTGACTGCAGTAGTATGTGATGAAGACACTTATTGAAATTCAATCAATTTCCAATTCTTTGTGAACGAATTTCAAGAAATAATTGAACATATTTATTCCTTCAATAAAATAATTTGACAGTTCAATTTAAAAATAATTGCACCCCAAGAAAATTCTTGAACGATAAAAATAAATTGGACAGTAACAGTAACAATTTCACGTTTATTTATGATCATTTATTGTCCTATTATTGCTGCTATATGAATTTAATGTCCAAACAATAAATTCATGATTTAAAGCTCACAGATTGCAGCAGTGTATAAAATGAAAAAAAAAACGAAAGGTAATAAAGCTGTGTATACTAATCGCATATGATTTATAAGGCAAAGTAATTAAACATATTAGTACTACACATTTGTTGCTAATAAGTCGAGTTATAAAGTTTATTACAACTCAGAAATCTGTGATGAGCTTTCACTTGAGACACCGAAGCGCATTGGAAGAAACTTTAGTGATGATAAATTAACAGTAAGATTGATTGCTCATGATAATACATCTACACATCTACATATACACATACGATTCCTACATGATATACAATTTGCTCAACTGAATAAATGAAATGGACGATAGAAAATATATTAGCGTGTACTAAAGATCAAAGTTCTTCGAATGCGAAAGAAATATAAAAATAGTTACGTGATGGTACGGCATATCGAGGATGCGGAATATAATCGAGGAAGTGGCGTCAGGCTCTTAGCGCGATTTCTCTCGATAGCCGTGATCGATTTTTCTTTCTCTCAACACTTGAGTGTGCGGCACGCGACGTATAGTACCCAAGACGTGCCAAAGAGATCCGCACTCAGCACGCGATCTTAGACTTTACGACTGCTGCTTTTCTTTCGTATTATTTTTTTCACACCCAGTCCAATCATTTGCATTATCGTTCGCGAAAAAGACGACGACATTTTCTCTTTACAGCACACACACACACAGACATTCTTATAAAGAAATACATGTTGGCTTTGAATAACTCAATTAGCATTAACTAAAAGACATTACATAAGTTATTTAATAAATGACATTTTCTTTTTGCAGGTCTGCTAATTATGCAAATGCAACAAAAGTTTGTGAACTTTCGGATATGGACCGTTTGACGGTAGCTGGCTCGAGTGCATTTCAAACTTCTAAGGGTTTTGATTACTTGGAGAATCATTGTGTTGACGAGCCTGTTAAGCTTTGCGAGTTCAAGAAGCTCACAGGTCGTATCCTCAAGACAGTTGACTCAGTCCACCAAGACATCGGCAGTTCTGAGGATTGTCGTGAACTTTGCCTTAATTCTCCGTTCCGTTGCCACTCCTATGATTACGGTGACACTGGCGACATGGTCTGTCGATTGAGTCATCACTCGAGAGCTACATTGTCTGATATTCAGGTGAGTGTTCTTTGGAAATGATGACCAATTTAAATAATTTGTTGGTTGAGATTAATAAGAATATATTCAGGCGAGATGGAATAACAAGTTTTTTTTTTTTATTGTAAAAGAAAATTACATTTATAAAAAATTAATTTGATTGGAAAGAAAACAAATCGAACCAGTATTTAATCTTCTTGATAATTAGAAAATTCTTTTTTGATCAACTGTTTTTAGGTAAGCAATTTATTAATTAAGAAACAGCTGATAAATTTTTTGATTGCATTTTCGTTTCAGCAACATAACATAATTTTCCCACACAGATTTCCCGAGAGAAATGATTCATAATGTTATTCAAAGAATATTTTTGTAAGAAGCTTAGAATCAGAAATAAGTCGTTTAGAACTAATTGGAAAAAAACTGAACCCAAAACATCATCATCAAACTTTTAGTATAATATTTGAAATAAAAATATAATATACAAAACTTAAAGCATGACTGAAAAATAAAAAAACATAACTGTAAATTAACACTAGCTCAATAAATTCTAAAGGTCCATTATAACATAAGAAATATATTCAACTGAAGGGAAAAAAATGAAAATTATTAGTAAAAAAAGTGATATTTATAAGTTTTAACCTATTGAGAGAAGATAATGCATCATACGTATTTTTAAGCAATTTACAGCGGATTAGATGCGATGTTACATAGGTAAAAAATGAGTGTATAACTCATGTACAAGAATAAAAAATGACGTCGTTAATTTCTCCAGAATTTTGCACATACCCATCTCGCCTTGAATTATTCTCAGCTATTCAAATGTAAAATAAAAATTGAATCACCCTAACAATCATCGAAATGATACCAACAATAAAAAAAAAGTCTATTATTTCTCATTGTCTGTCATCAAAGCTAACGGAATAAATAAATGAATGAATTAATCAATGAATCTGTCTCTTTCCCATGTCTAAATTGAATGAATAAAACTTTCAATTCAACTTTCAATCAAGTTTCCATCAGAGACAAATTTCTCGTTGATTAAAAAATACACTAAAAATGTTGGTAATTGACTAAGCTGTTAATTAATTGCTAACCGTAAATTTCAGGAGCCGTATTTAGATGTACCTGAGGCATCGACCTATGAATTAAGCTCATGTTACAACGTCACGATTGATTGTCGTGCTGGTGACATGGTGGCTAGGATCCAAACTAGTAAACTCTTTAATGGCAAGGTATACGCCAAAGGTTCACCAAATTCATGTGTCCAGGACATCAAAGGTGCCTTAGAATTTGAGCTACGCATGGCATACGACGATCTCGAGTGTAATGTAAGATCACAAGGCCTTGGGCGTTATCTGAACGACGTAGTAATCCAACATCACGACACAATCGTGACTAGTTCAGATCTCGGACTTGCCGTCACTTGCCAGTACGATCTTACGAACAAGACGGTCTCCAACGAAGTCGACCTACCTGTCCAGGGAGACATCACGCCCGCCCTGTACGAAGAGGTAATTGTCGACTCTCCGAACGTAGCGATGAAAATCACAGATCGCAATGGCAACGATGGAGTACCATCAGCCGAAGTGGGTGATCCACTGGCTCTTAAGTTCGAGATACTCGATCCCAATAGCCCCTATGAGATATTTGTCCGTGAACTCGTAGCAATGGATGGCGTTGACTCGAGTGAAATCGTTCTTATCGACTCAAATGGATGCCCTACGGACCACGTCATCATGGGACCACTTTATAAAGCTGGCACCTCCGGCAAGGTTAGTTGCTTTACTTTAATTTCACCAACTTATCTACATGTGAATCTACATATTCTAGGTAACTCATTATTATCATTATTGTTATTATGATTATCATCAAGTAAACTGTGTACAAAGAGCGTGCTCATTCTTAAACTATCAATCATCATTTATTCTCCAAGTACATGTCGTTATTTCAAAAGGGTGATCGTTATAAACTGCTGTTATGCGTGCTAATTTTTTTACTTCGTACATTTAACTGTTTTTTATGAGGAATAGATAGGAAAATAGCTTTCATCACGCGGCATACCGAATTGATAGAGTATGCACGCAGTCGAAACAATCAAATCGTGAAACAATACAACAAATTCAAATATACGAGGGCATTTCTGGTGCGACGATAAAACACCACTGATTCTAGCATGTTATATGGCAATAGGAAAAAGCGGGTATGGCCCGGCTCCCACGAACTCAAGCCAATGAAATACGCGCAAGCCCAAGCTGCAAACATAAATCTGCTCGGGCACCATTTACCGTAGGTTCTCCTCAGGGGGTGAGCCTGTAACTCCTTCCTCCCTCTACTACACTGTCGTCTGCACTCGAGGTGGTGGCGGATGGCGAACCAGTGCAAGTTGATTTTATTAACCGACGGCTAAGAAAAACGAGTCCACTTTGAGAGGCAATACTTGGAAAGTACACACAACTCTTCTAACTCACAAGACAAGATAGATATCCACTACCCCTAACGTCGTTGATCTCTCGAAATTCGCCAAAAACTTATCAAGAAAACGTCTCTCTATATCCACCTTAAATGCCAGTATGTCCGTCACGTATAAAATGCCAAAGCTATACTATGAAAAAGAGCCAACGGATCAAAGTACCAGCAGCTTCCATCTCATGCTGTCCAACGAAAATTGCAATCATTTTTCAAACTGAGGGAGCCGAGTCCGAGTATTCCACTATCGCCGACCATTTTCCATTTGCGGTTTCCATTTGCCAACAGGCTAGGTCCGAGCATGCCACTGTCGATTGTTTATGACACTCCTATTCATTCAGATTTACTATCAAGATTTAGTTTTCATTTTTATTTCATTTTATTTTTCTTTCCTTCATTTCACATTTTTCCTTCAATTTTCAACCATTTTTATTTTTATACTTTGATGTAACAATCATACCTAACACCAGTAGTATAATCTCCGTAAAAGCTTTCTCAACTTTTTTTACCCTTACATCGCACTAGTCTCACTCGCTCTTTCTCTCGAGCAAGAATCGGCGCGATGATTGATTGCCCATTATCAACGGCGTCTATAAGCGCGTGTTAACGCGACCATCATTCATCATCAGCACACGTTTCCTTAGGGTGTGATGTGCTGACGTGGTTTTCCTACTTATAAAACTTAAAAAAAAAATGATAATGAAATAAAAATATCAAGATGTACATTGAATTTTAACATATATTATTCCATTAGTCAAACGGATGGTGATTCATTAGACATAACATTTTTACTACTTTGCTAAATGCTCATTCTGAAACTAATGACATGAATAAAAATACCAAGAAAATTATTTTTCAAATATCTCTTACAAGATACTTGATCAGAAAAGCATTGTCAATAAATTTTAGCTTTGATGGTTGAATAAAGATTGAGATTCAAAGTACCATTGAATATAAATACATATTTTCTTACTGATCAACATCAACAAGATCAAAGTTTCTTCTTCATCTTCAAGTTATCATCCTTTTTTTTTACGTTCAAGATTATCAGTCATACTTTTATAGTTTATATCCAAATAGACTGTGATGTTATTAATTAACAATTTACTTTTTCCAATCAAATATTTATCAAAATAATTCTCCATTTAAAAGTGTTCAAAGCAATTTGTTAGAAAATGCAGGAATTGAAAATTTCTCAATGTCCAGTTTAAGAACCGTTACATAATTATTATCCATTCTACCATCATCAAAGAAAATGAACTAAATTCAATAGAAAAATACCAAGTTGAATGAATAAGCACTTGAATAAATAATTCTCTCAACATATCACTCAGCTAATAATGTTTTAAATTGAATTTGCAGATCCTCCTGTCTCACTTTGATGCGTTCAAATTCCCAAGCTCCGAGGTTGTACAATTCCGTGCCCTAGTAACACCTTGCATGCCAAATTGCGAGCCAGTCCAGTGTGACCAAGAGGAATCTACTGGGGAATTACGTTCAGTCGTCAGTTATGGTCGGCGTAGACGTCGTGCAGCATCTCCAACGCGTGAAGATCTATTGCTTGAACAATCAATTCAAATAACGGATAAATTTGGCTTCGAACGAGATGGAAAAGCCATAAACCGTACAACAACACGAGACACTATTTTTGTTGAAAGTGAAGATGTATCTGGTGTCAATGGACTTTGCATCAACATGGCAGAGGCTATAATAGCTAGTACCGTATTCATCGTCGCTCAGATAATTGTCATCGCCGCATGGACATTCACCTGGCAACGGCGTAAGCAAATTCTCAAGCATCAAGAGGCACTCTCGGTATCTGTCTCAGTACCAGGAATGCATTCTGGCATCCCTAGCCGTACTGACAGCCTCTGTAAATTATATGACGCTGGATACTCACGTCGATTTTAAATTCATCAACATCAAAAGCTACTGCTAGCTAACATTAAAAATCATCTGCATCATTAGCAGTCATTTTGACTCATTTCTTTCGACTACTGCTTAAGTCTCGTGACACTCAAATTAGTGTAATGAGCATTAGTTGAAATAATATCAAGTTAAAATTACTATCGATCATCATCATCATTGTCGGTAATAAATTTCATTAAATACGTATTAAAAGCGGACGCACGGTGGAACCCAGTAATGAATTATTTACTCTTACTATAAGTATCTTAGCCGCTGGCCCTTTGGCTATTATTTTTACTCGTACAACCCTCAAGAGTCTCTTCAGGTTGAGCTGGATCATCCGATGAAACAAGGACGAACCGCTTGACCTGATCCAACTTGAGGGTTATTTTGTTCAGGCTTTTTTTTTAGTTGCCTGCGGTTGCTACTTAAAGTACTTTATATATCCTACTCGTGCAATCGATATTGTCAGATCTCGCACGTTCATTTCAGCTGCTGACAATTACAAAAGAAGTCATGAGACTCGCTATTATTTTTCGAAGCGCGCTAGTCTCTGATTTCAAATTAAATACCATATTATTTTTTTTTATTATTATTATTACTATTAAAGCAAAAAGATGAAAAGAAAAAAATCAAATTACTTGCGAGTTATCTACCGTTGAAGAAAATGATTAAAAAAATATGAAGAATAGAGTGCAACTAAGCCAACTTCGAGATCGGATAATTAAAAAAAAAAAAATAGAAAAAAGTCGTGCATACTAGTCCTTGAATTATATTATTCACTTCTTCTCGATGGCCGATTTTCTTGGAAAAGAACGTCTTTGCGCGAGAGTCATTATAATTTTTTTTTATCTACAGTCTAATTGACGTAAGGATCTGACTGAAATACGTGATGAGAAGCTGCAGCAAAGAGAGAAATAGGAATAATATTAAAAAAAAAAAAAAAGAGGAACCAAGGGAGAAAAAATGAGAAAGAAATGGTAGAGAAAAGACAGTAAAATTGAAAAGAATTTCAAGAAAAAAAAAACTATACACAACAACAACTCATTTATACATACAAAAACTTCTTATCTACGTGAAAGAAAGAATAGTTGTTTGGTAAAGATTCACGCGCGATAAACGTTTCTATAGTTTCTCCACTTGAAACGACCCATTATCTATCTTAAAAAGTGCTTGATGATGCCACTGAAAGATCAATTGTCTTGGTAACTTATTGAGCAAAAAATTGTTGATACATTTTTTGTTGCCATATACACGAGGTATAATACTGTTCTAACGTCTTGCAATTGTTTATTTTTGCTACAATTCTTTTTAATAATATTTTAATATAAAAATGTCTTAATAGACAATATTGATCATTTTCAACAGTTCATTTTTAAAAATTTTATCAAACAACAATTTTATTTAATCATTATTGAATCTTTTGTTTAATTTAAAAATTTAATAAAAAATATTTCAATCATAAAATCAGCTTTATAAAATCGATTTATACAAAAAAAAAAGCTCCAATCAGAACTTTTCAATGCATAAATAAACGAGTACCTATTGATAATCAAAAAAAAAGTTCAACCATTAATCAATCGAAGAAACTAAATTAAAAATAGCAATTGATAGCTCTTATTCAATCTCCTTTGGCATAAAACTCCGATTAAAAAGAAAATGGAACTGTAATATTTATCACGTTGGCACAATAACAATGATTGAAGTGGAATAAATAGATTATACGGATAATGTAGTGTCTTGGTAACAATGACGATGGTATTGGGTGGTGTTCACTGGAGAAATGAACGAGGGAAATTGGTGAGCGGTTTACTGCTGGGACATGGATAGGTAGGAAGCATAAGGGCGGGTGTTGGGGGATTGGTGGAAGGTTAATTGCCTCTCGTGGCATCTCGCGGGTTCTAAGCTCGTTGGGAGCACCGTCTCTCTAGGGTCGCTCACTCGGATTACGACAGGGGGCATAGGACAACGCCTTACTCCCCCTCATGAGAAGGCTTCTACCACCTCTCGACGTTCTGTGGTTATGTAACTCCAGATCTACGGGCGACTTAAGCCTGCTTGCTAATTCCCATTTGAATTGAGAGTCGAGTTTATTTGTTTGTTTGCCAGCTTATTTCCTTAATTACATGCCTAACTATTAATCCGCAATCTGCATTGATATGAAACGTATATTCAGTGACTAATCAGCAAATTGAAATAATATACCACTTGGTATCTCTCCATTTTCACTATTTCCATCTTCACTACTATACCATACTCTATCGTGTCAATTTAATTGAGAAAGTTTAAAATTCAAATACTTTCGTCAAGACAAACAACTAGAGATAAGATTATACCGCTTACTGGCACAAGGATTATCGTTCGTTGAAAATACTATCCTTGCGGTTATTTGCATTACTCGTGTGTTTAATTATTACTTTCTCTCTTACTAGTACTATCTTACTCTCTCTCTCTCTCTCTCTCTCTCTCTCTCTCTCTCTATGCTATTGCAGCAGACTGTAAAGATCCAAGAGATAAAAGAATGGAAAATTTTTTAATTTAAAGACAAAAAATCAAAGATGTACTCTATTCTTGATGTAAGTTTGCCAGTCAAGCGGCTCAATGCATTATTTTTATAATCAACATTTTTAGATTAAGGTTTATGAGCATTATCATTAAAGCTGAAGTGTATAAGCTGCTTGTGGTGCGTGGGTAAAATGCCAATTATGTGAATTTGACAATTTATAGTTTTGTTGTTTTTATTCTTAAAAGAAAGAAGGGTAAAAAATGATCAAATAAAATAAAATGACGGAAATTGAAAAAATTCTATTAGAAAGAGAGAAAAATAAGAAAACTGTTTTCCAGTCGAATTGGAAAAGACGGCGAAAAAAATAAAAAAAAAAAAAAAAACAACAAAAGGAAGAAAGAAAGACAAAGAAAAATCCTGTCTATTCTCTCGCACCATCTTGGCTGAGAGCATTTCAGTAGTGAAACACTTTCCATCGAGTTAATTGAATCGCCGTCTTAACCTGCTACCATCAGGCTACGACAACCATCTTCTAATGATTCTTTATAACTCAATGGAAACTGTAATAAAAAATACCTTACATTTAATTAGCTAATTTTTTTATAATGCGTATACAAATATGTAACAAGATTATTCATTAATATCTAACATAAGTCTTTTTTTTTTAATTAAACAAAAAAAAAATTATAAAAATTGAAAATCAATACAATATTGGGCTCAAGGACGATCCGATATTAAAACCTAGGACGACTTTTCTTGACTCTAAGTCGTTGTAGATTAGACATATGAGCTTGTCCTTAAGCCCGAGGTGCAAATAATCGTTTTTCGAGACTTAATTAAAATCAAGATTGCTCTGTACTTTAGTAAATAAGTCAAATGGATATTTTTTAACATCGCAAATATTTTTTTATTGCAGGAAAAAAAAAGCTCAGTCGTAAACAAATATAAGCATTTAATCAAATTTTCACAATAGATTTTACGTACAGAGCATACTTGACATTTGGTCTTTTGATAACATTGCACCAAAATTGCTTATTTATTTTGCATTCATGCATAGAGCCACATTCGCAAATGCTCTCTCTTTCTCCACCGTAGCCCGTCCGCTTATGGCTCCACTAATCTTTATTTCATTAGACGAATGGAAGACGTGAAAAGTAAGAAAATGTAAAAAAAAAAATTATTAAAAATAAATGAAGAAACATCTTTATGATCTATTGATTTATACTCGTGGCTGAATATGCAACTGCCGAATTTTTTTCTACACATGCTCTCATTTTTTTTTTACTCTTGAGTTTTGTCTCTACGCTAAACATTATCGGTACCGTTATGTTGTACATAGATTGTGTGGTAAAGAGAAATAAACTCATTTTCTAACTAAAATATTGGTCATTATTTTATTTTTAATTAAACCTGAACCTTAATCCTTGGAAAAAAATATTCAAATGAATTAAACTAAATAAATTTGAATTGTAAATGTACAAGTTTAAAAATTATATGAAATAATAACTTTTTATATTGTTTGCAATATAAAACGTTTTTTTTTTCAATATAAAAGAATCGATTCTACAAATACAAACTATAATAAATAAAAACAAAATAAAATAGATATATTTTTATTTCATTTGTTTTTATCATCACCTCGAATGTAATATAATCTATTTACTTATAACTAAATTAGTAATTAATTTTTTAAATTAAAAAATAATCAATGAATAGAAATTAAGTAGAACTAGTGATTAATAAAAAAAAAAAACTAGTCTGTCAATATAAAAAAATTAAATTGATTAATTACCTGCTAATTGAGTGAAAATATTATCGACTGTTGAAAAGCTTTTCATTAAACTTACAAAAAAATTACTAAGAATTCAATTCTCACTGTAATTGAATTATTTTTTTTTAATAAATACTATCAACATCTTCGTACAAAAGTAATATTGAAATAATGAAGTAGCTAAAGAAAACTATAGAAATAATTGTTTTTGAAATTTATTTAAATCATTCTTAAAATCTATCTTATTGAAATCCCTTAACGTATTCCATCGCAATGATTTTCTAATATGAATGAAAGTACTCTATAATTCTCACACTGCTATATTTTAATATATTTATTCAATGTAAAGTAGTAAAAAATTGTTGATAATTCTAAATGTGGTTTATAATGCTTTCAAAGTGCTGATCGTGCTGCAGATAATACTGCAATTCAAATTCTTGTCACGATTCAACAGCCGAACTAAGTTTCCTGAGAGAAAAGAACGTTTGGCTTGGACGTCGAAGTATATTGGACTGATCTAGTAAAAAAATCTCAGTCTGATTTTTATGCCAAAAGGATTCTAGCTAGGTTTGCAATTTAAACCTTGTAGGAAGACATTTTAATTTTATAGAATTTTAATGTACTTAGAAATTAATTCATTATACATCTTACAAAAAGGAAATATTATTCCTCTCATCAATTTATTCAAAATAGAATCTTTGATAAATTTCTTCAAGATTTATTGAATAATAAATTTACTTGTTTGAAAAGAAAGTTATAAACAAACAAGATGGCTATTTTTTATTAAAGAAAACTTATTGTTAGAGGTAAACATAGAGAAGTTTCTATCTGTTAATATTAAACTTGAAAAATCGGAAAAAGAAGACAGAACCATGAGTAACATTCGAAGAAATTATGATCCTTAAGAAGATTCGTTAAATATAATTCGATAACTATTTTTTAATTTTCCGTCTTTTCAAGAAAAAAAGTCTACATGATGCTACTGACAAAGAGGAAGTATATTATTCAAACTTCATCAGAGATTACAATATTTAATTACAAAAAAACAATCAATTAAAACTGCGTTTTACACGATTTTGTACGTTGGAATTTACAGATATTTTTAATCACCTATTAATAACCCTCTTTTTTCATTGACGCCATTCGTTAATTTAAATCAAATTACTTTTAATCTGTACATAATCTGTATATAACACTTATTGATGTTAAAAAAAATGGAATGTCTATGATAAATTATGAAGCTTTTAATACTTTCTTATATTCATATATTATGTTTTAATAATGACATAAAGAAGAATTTAGATTATATCATTTGTAAATTTAAAAAATTTAATGTATTTTAAAAAAATAGAAACAAATGAAAAATCCTCTAGTTCACGAATGGAAAGTTCATATAAAAGGAATTTAATCCATGAAATACTTCTATAGAAATTCAGAAATTTAGAGGTATAGATTTGGAGTAAGAAGAATTTAAACTGTTTCAAAAAGCTCATTTCTCTCGTAACAATTAATAAAAAAATCATTGATAAACTATCAAATTGATTTATAGTAAAATAAGTGATAATAAATTTTTTTTTAAAATAACTATGGAGCTTTACACAATGCCAAGAAATTTTTTAAAAACTGAAGAGCTTTTTACATGGATTCTTTCACTTTATCATCATCGTTAATTGTAATTACAAAGTTGTATAAAATATAAGAAGAATAAAAATAAATTTAGTATCAGTTGAATTTTTTTGGAAAGGTAATTGAGGATATCGTGGTGGTGCATAATAAGATTAAGAGTAATACTCGCTAAGCAGACTTGTTAGTCGTTGGTAAAGGTAATTAAGCTGAAACTTCATATTATTAAAGCCCTTCGTTAGTCTCTGTATCACGTAGACTAATTGGTGCTTTATAGTTGCATCTAAGTTGTTAATTTTATGCTTCTTATGGTAGAATAAAATAATCATCGTAACTCAATAAATGTTTAAAAAACAAAAATTCCTACAATCAGATGTGATTTATCAAAAATTCGTATTGTTACGATTATTATTCCTAAGAATAGTTAGTATCACATATAAACAGAAAAATTTCATTATTCAAGAATTTCTAAATTTTTGTTGAAGATATTTAAGAGACATAGAGTGCAGAAAGGTTAACTGGGACACTCTTAAGGAAAAATTTAATTTTTTTCATTATATTATTACAAATAATAATAATAATAATAATAATAGTAATAATGATAATAATAAAATAGTCTTGTAATCTGAGGAGTATTTTAAGTTAACTTAAAAATAGAAAAGTAAAGTTTTCCTTTTGTTTTTAAGTTTAATTTTATTTAAAAAAAGTCAAACTTATTCAATTCAAATTCTACACAAAAAAATACATATCCTAGAAAAAATCTTTCTTTTATAAACTACTTAAATATTGTTTAAGTCTAGAATTTGAAATCTAAGAATAATTAAAGAAAATAATTGAAACTTTCTTTTAGAATTAAATTATTAAATAATAAATACAATAACATCATTAAATAACAAAACAATAAATAATAAACAAATAAATTAAAGCTGCTTTCTCTTAAGATACTTCAAACTTTCAGGATATCAATGTAATTAATATCCTAGTTTATTTTTATCATTAATTTAATATAATGAGAAATAACACATTATTCTAATTCAAAATGACTTATTGAAACGCATTAATGTTATGAAGTTACTGAAAAATTTAAAGTAATATTCTTAAAAACTTTAGTGTCTTAACATTTATACGAATATATAAGTAGATGAATAGATAAATATCATAAATTTGAAATAGAATATACAACTCAACAATTAACAAGATAAATTTGAAAAACATAAACGAGGTATTCAAATCAACTTGTGCAATTTCTGAAGCACAAACACGTCAAGAGAAAATGCATTACGTACTCACGAGCAGCCAAGCTGCATAGGGTGGGGAAAAGCTGGTAAAAACATGCATATATTTCCATATAACAGGTTTATATATTACACCGTCACTAGCAGCGTGTGGTTACATTTGAATGCGTTGTTCCACAGCTAAAATATCTAATACGCTCGTGCGACCAATTAAATTCATCTACGGTCAAAAAACAAAACTGAGACAATACTCGACGTAAAATCCTGTAAAAATACATTCTATAAATATTTTTATCTAGAAAAAATGGTTTACCATACCCAATGAATCTTTTGAATTTGCAAAATAAAAATAAAATAAAAAAAAAAAAACTCTGACACTCTAATGAATGCTTCGAATTGAGAATTCGCGATGGGAGATCAGTCCGATTAATCGACCCCAGAGATTCAATGCCCAAAGCGAGAGCTGTATCGAGTAGCTGTCAAACGAGAGTTTTCTCTTGTCGAAGATTTAGAGAATGAGTGCAATTAATTGTACGGCATTCTATCGAATAAAATTTACAAAAGTTTCAAACTATTTGACCGATATTTGATTCATTTAAAATACTATTCACTTGCACATAATTAATCAACAACCAAGCCTATATATCTATTAATGACTTGACTATTACTTAAAACTTTATTATACCACTGACCAAACTTTGGCTAGAGTGTCAAAGCTCCGATACCACCAGATCCAAACTAATTACGATAATGGATTACTGAAGAAGAACTTTATTTTCCTGATTATTGTCTAGTGGTCAGAGTTTGTTGTTGTTTAGTTTTAGCATTAAACTTTGTTTCAATTAGTTTTATCAAAATAATTAATTACCATAATGAAGAGTATTCTAAAAAAAAAAAATTATTCAATATTTAGACTTTATTATTAACTTACCCTTAATCGAAGATCACTAACTGACCAGACGCGGCTTGCAAAATCATTAGACGCTCCAAGAATCAAAGTACCAGTTGAATCAAAGTCCACGGACATAACACTAGCATTACTTCCTATCAGCATTCCTTTACTTTCAAAAGTTCCTATAAAAAAATTTTCCGATTAGTTTATCGTCAATAAACATCATAAAATGTAATAACTTTTTTTTTTAAGTATAATATTTCTCGTTTTATTTGACATTTATTTATTATATTTCATTCGAAATACCTTTAGAAATATCCCAAAGCTTGACTTTCCTATCAGCACCACCAGTTGCCAATAACCTGTCGACTGGAGACCACTTAACTGCACTAACTTCTCCGTCATGTGCTCCCTGCGGCAAAATAGGTTATAATTTTTATTATTGTTGTTACGATTGAATAGTTTGTATTATTCAATAAAATATTCAAGTAAAATGAACCATTGATATAAAAAAAAAAAACATCAAACGAAATAAAAAAAAATGGCATACAAATTTAACGGTAACTTCCGTAGGAACTGCAGTGCGGAGACCAATTCCCTCTTTAACACTCGTTCGATCAGGACTAATTGCTCTAGTGTCTCTGGCAGCATCCTCCAAGTCTTTTTGAACTTTAGCTTGTCTTTTTCTGCAATTGATAAACCAATTTAATTGACTATTGCCGTTTATTTAATTGAAAAAAATTACACAGCTCAAATTGATGAATAAAATGTAAAGAAATATTCTGAAAATGGTTAAAAATCGTTATTTATGGAAGACTCGATAATATGATATATAACGGGCTTACATTCTCCAATAATTAGTTTCAGGCTTTAATTAATGATTGATAATGATACAAATCTATTTTCAAGCATGATGAGTTTTAAATAAATTATTGGGTTGTTATTATTGACATTATTTCAAGTTAGTAATTATCATTTGCAATATACATATTTTTTAAATCAGTTATCAATAACATATACCTGATTCTTGTGTCTTCAAAAGCTTTGATCATTCACGACGAACCCAAGGAAAGCATTAGTCGAATAAATAAATGTAAAGAAATAAGAAGTAATTTATAAGCAGTGTAACTGTTATCGATTTTGAGTTTCATGTGTTACTTTTGACTGAACGACTTACCCAAATTTTGATATAGTTTGCATCAAAAAGGCAGTTGGACTGGAAAATCCCTCGCTGAAATGAAAATGTCGAGGAGTGTGTAGTAGTAAAAACGTATTATTGTGTTGTGTAATTTAAATATATCAACATTAAAATAAATTCCAGTGGTCCGTACATATATCTGTGTATCACCAGTAGAGTCTTCCATAAATTTATACGCGGATTTATTTTTAAATACGTTCATCAGAGCCATGCATTTATATAAACTGATGTAAATTGGAATTTGATGGCCCGCAAGCTGTTTTTCATTGTAAATTATTTTATACTTACTTTAAAAAATTATCATTTTCTTCATTCATTTTCTCTGCATCTTTTGCTTTGCATTTGATTAATCGTTCTACCAATTGTCGATTTTCTTCCTATAAGCAAAAATTTCATTAGATAAAATATACGAAGCACACATTATTTGTTTAATTTTAACATTATCAAAAATATTAAATTCTGTTTAAACAAAATTCTGTTAGGTTATTTAAACAAATTTTATCTGTTTATTTGCGATTTAAATTGCTTTCTAGCTAATACATCATTGAAATTCAGTAAACATTGATTAAATTGAACTTTAGTAATATTATAAATTTAGTTCAATAAATTAACATACAATTTATAAGCTATTTATGAAATGTTTGAACGTACCGATAAAAAGATGAATAAAAGTAAAGTTATTTGAATCAGTTATTTTTTCAATATGAAGAAACTATTATATTTGCATTACGCAACTAAAATGAAATTGATTCATAGTAAATTAATTATTATTCATGTCCTACATTCTAGGTATTTTATATTAAAAAATCAATATTTGTATTAACATAACATTTTTGTAAACATTACATTTTCTTTAATTTCATCAATCCCTTGACGATGTCAATAAAAAATAAAAATCATGACGATTAGAGAGAAATTAGATTTATTTATTTAATAATTTCTCACAAATTTATTTAGTTAATAATAGTAAATAAAAACTAAAACATTAATTTTTAATAACTGTTTAGCAAAATATACCTGAGCTTTTCGTAATTTTTCTTCAAGTGAAGCAAACGCTAGCTGCAATGCTTGGTACTCATCTCTGAGCATTTGATTAGCTTCTGACAATTCACGTTCTTTATTTAAACATATCGTTAACTCAGATCGTAAAGAAGCATTTAACTCTATACTCTCTGCCAAGCTGTAAAATTCAAAAGTAAACGTTTAAATTTATTTGTTTTTACTCAAAATTTCTAAAGTTAGCTTGAAATATTACCTAGTTTCTTTACTTTGAAGATCTTTCATTAACTCCTGCATTCTATTATTTAAATCTACTATTTGTTGTGCATGTTCACCTCTTCTTCTATGCAACATCGTTAATTCTTCAGCTTGAGCAAGTAATCGAGCTTCCAAAGCAGCATTTGCACCAGATGTTCCAGTTCCTCCAGAAACTCCGCATCTTAATTTTTCAATGTTAACTGTTAATTGCAAGTTTTCTCCTCTCAAAGTGTTTGCATTTTCAAAGAGTCGATTATCTGTAAACATCAATATTGAATGAATATTACTTATTATGTTGCAAAATAAAGCAATGTTTATTTTAAAAAATAGAGCAACAAGTTTTTTTGAGTATAAATTAGATTCAATTAAGATGCTATCTAAGACTAGTTGTTAGAATTAATATTAAAACATGTAAAATACATTATGATCAATGTGTTGACAAGATTACTCATTTCACCAAGTTTGACAAAATTTTATAAAAATAAACATTAAATAAATAACATTAAAAAATAACGTACGTAAATGAATAAGTTCCGAAAAAGAATGAGTTTGTAATTTGTTTCTACTCCTCAACTGCGTTATTATTGTTTTTCTCCAATCTTTAGCCTCACTGAAAGAGGTTACACTCATATTTGTATCTGCCATGACAATCACTATTTAATTTAAATGTACAAATTGAACAACTATATAAATTATCACAATTTTACACTTTTACCACGTTAAACAATGTTAAGAAACAATAAAAATAAACAATAACTAAATTATAAGTCACTTCAACAACAAATCATACTAACAAATTAGCACACCACTTTCACACACATTTTCACTTGTCTTCGAATGATTTGTAGTTATTAACCTAACAATATTAAGCATAAATCTCATGACAATTTCGTTTAATGTCAAACATGTATTATTAGTGTAAATAATTAATCTATTTGCTAACTATACCAGTTGCCATATACACTATTTTCAACTCCGAAATCCAAACAAAACGTGGGTTCTGCGATTACGACGGAAAACTCGAATTTCGCGTGATGTAGATGGCACGGGTGCCATGCACTGATCCTAACAGATACGGTACTGCTTGTACCAAATGAATGAATATTGAAAATTTTTTTCGAATGAAATAAAAAATTGTTATTTTAAAACAAATTAATGTTAAAATAATGTTTATTATATATAATAAACATTATTCCCGCTATAGCGGGAAAAGCGGGAAAAGTAACAATAGAGTTCTAGGTGGCGATATTGTAGCAGTTGCAAAATGTCACGCTTTATAACAGGACGAGTATTTTTTGTATTTAAGGTAAGATATTAAAGTAATTCATAAATTTTAATGAATAATTACATAGCTGTTGACAATTATGTAATCACCAAGTTCGTTTACACATGAAATAATCGAATGTAAGCTAAAAAACCATCCGCGATTGTTATTGCACATAACAATTTATTACGCATGCGTGAACTTAGCGCGAAAATTTTAAACTGATTTATTACAGGTGGGAAAGCAGTTCACCAGGTCTTACATTACAAATACAACGTTTGAGAGTGAAAAATATATCGAAAGTACTGAAGAAGATGGAGTGAAGTATTTTTCTCTATAAATTATAGTGATAGAATTGTATATTATTTAAAAAAAATATTATTGTAATAACAGAGATATTTTTTTGAACAGGTAAGAACAATAATTCTAGATCATAGAGCTTCTAGAAATTCTTTATCTTTGGAAATGATGAAAATTTTACTCTGGAATATTCAAAGAGATGAAGACAATGAATCTTTGAGGTCAATAGTTATTGCAGCAGCCCCTGGAAAAGTATTTTCTGCTGGTCATAATCTCAAAGAGCTAGTAAGTTATTTGTACATTTGATGAAGAATTGGCTATTTTCTATGGTATATTTATTTATGCATATCATTTAGGTAGGATTGGATAAAAAATAATTATAAACTTCTCTTATACATGTAGACTACAGAAAAAGGTAGTAAACATCATTCAGCAGTTTTCGAAGCTGCTTCAGATTTAATGAGAGCAATAGCAAATTCTCCTGTACCTGTAATAGCTGCAGTTGATGGTTTAGCAGCAGCAGCTGGATGTCAATTAGTTAGCACTTGTGATATTGTCGTTTGTACTGAAAGAAGCAGTTTCTCTACTCCTGGGTATGAAAAAAAATAATCAACGATTCACCAGTTCTGTAATTACCTACAAAAAAAATTCATTTCAATTTTTTTTTTATTTCAAGGGCTAACTTTGGGATATTTTGTTCGACTCCAGGAATCCCATTAGTTCGCAACATCCAAAAAAAAGTAGCATCACATATGTTATTTACAGGTCTTCCTTTATCTGCTCAAGAAGCTTATAGGTCAGGTCTTGTCAGCAAAATTGTACCCAATGACAAGCTCAGTAAGAAAATGATTATTACATCATCTGAACTTATTACATAAAGTATTGTCTGATAAATACTCTGATTGCAGCGGAAGAAGTAAAGAAGATAACCGATGCAATTAGTTCAAAAAGCCGTGCAATAGTTGAGTTAGGCAAGAAGTTTTTTTATGAGCAAATAGAACTTGATATTTCGACAGCGTATGTCTTAGGAACTGAAATAATGGTGAAAACTCTAGAACTCAACGATGCACAGGAGGGAATCAAAAGCTTTATCCAAAAACGTAAACCTGTTTGGAGTCATAAATTTGGTACAGACGATTAGTACATCTATTTTTATAACAGAAGGTGTTAATTTTTTTGGCTGTAGTTCCCATTAGGAAACATCTCTAAAAATAAATTGTTAAGTATTGTAAGTCGCATAATTATTCAAATTATTCTTTACTTAAGATATCATGAAGGATCTCCGAGAGTATAACGAATGAAAAAATACAAGATTACCATAGAGAATATTATAGGCCTGAAAATTTAACCATAATCATCACAAGACAGATACGATGTTCATCACAATGTTGAGTTTTATTTCGTAAAAAATTCAATATCAGTGTTGTATCTTATGTTAAGTGGTGTTTCTAATCCCAAGATCACTTGAAAAAGGTTTTAGCTGATGTGTATAACAACCCTCAGCGACAATTGGTGATGTTCTCTATGTTCATTAGAAAAATCTTACGAAAAAGGTAACAAAATGGATATTCAAGCAGTCATAGAAAATTTCATTGAAGAAACAAAAGATTTCAAAGATGCTTCAGTATCATTGATCACCAAAAAAAAATATTATTGAGTTGGGTAGAGATTCAAGTAGTCGTGTCTCTGCTCATCTTGCTAAATCAGCATCAATGAAAAGTAAAAGTACGGGTGAAAAATTTGAAGGTGTTATTGATCCTGATTTTGAACTTGAAGATGTTGTTCACATATCAAGCGCCATTGTATTTCTCTTTATATATATAAATATATAAAAGAGAAATATAATATATATTATATATATAAAGAGAAATACAATGGCGCTCTATATTGCAATTTGCATCCAAGGTAATTGAAAGAAATTGAACTCATAATTTGATGAGTACATTCAAATAAATAAATGGGTAGTAAGTTCACCTAATAAAAAATTGAATCGATTTGATTTATTCTCATTTTTTTATTGTCATGATTTTCCAAATTGTATTCATACATTTATTTATTTAATTACACTATAATCAATCATCATGGATATAATCAAATGGATTATACTTTTGAAAATTCAAATTACTAGAGGTTTAATTGTATTGAAATGGTAAATATGTACTATTAATTTGTAGCACTTATTTATAGAAAAATAACTTTTTATACATTTAACAGAGAAAATTAGATAAAATTTTAAGGGCGTACTTCTAGGGTTATCATTCGGCATATTTACACTGTATATACTGTATTTTTTAAATTTAACAAAATAGAATAAATAAAAAAAAATTAAAATGTTGATTAATTTTGTATATAGAAATTGACATGGATATACCTCATAAAAAATGCTTAAAAACTTTATGTTTATTTCATACATACTACACTGTATCATATAAAAATATTAAAATAAAACATTTAGCACCGGGCAAAACGTTTTATAGAATTTAAAACTAAAAAATACAAATGATTTTTTCTTAAATTCTTAGATTGTTTACTCTTCAACGGTTCATGGCTTGATTAAACATGGTTAATTCGGTAATATTTAAATAACTTAAAAATATATCGACACAATCATTGGGCATTCTTTGGCAAATTTTTTTAGAAAAATATTCTCTCGCAGAATTTGTCGCATTATATCGATATTTTACATTTTGAAATCGACTTCGAATAATATTGATATACAATGGATACTTTTTATTGTAAATTGGTAATTCTAAAATTGCTTGAATGTCTTTATTGTAAACAAATCTACGTAAAAAATTATGAGGTTTTTTTAACAAATCTTCGGAAGGAAACATGTTCATCGGTAATATCAGTCTCACCAGTAATACTGATATTTTCTTCCTTCATCTTGTAAATTTCTTCGTTACATTCCTTATCAAGTTTTTGTACCAAATCTTCTTGGTTGTCTAGAGGATATTTAGGGCCATAAACTATCTTCAAATTCTCATCATTTACCTTCAGTCCAGCAACGAATAATTTAACAACTTGTGTTTGCAGGATTTCTAAAAAATGAAATAGGCAATGAAGGAAAGGCACTTGTTTCTTGTTTAATTTTTAAAAAATTGGTAACACTAGTTAATCAGCCGATTAGTTAATCGACCATGTTCGAACTTGCCCTTAAACGCGCGCGCACGGCAACCATTAATGCGACTACCTTCATAAGAATCTCGATCGACTATCGATATTTATTTCGAGAGTTGTCAGTTAACATATAACTAACTTCATGTTATTTGATTAACCTTAGTTGCAGAGTGTAAACAATTGTTATACTTGTAACAATTAATTTATTTTTTACCCAAAAATTGTATATATTTATTTCTATATAAATATTTTATATATTTAAACATTTCAAATTAAATATACAGTGTGTTGATGAATAATTGATTGATAGTAGTGTGTAAATAAATAAAAAATGAATAAAATTATGAATAAACTAAAATACGATTATGAGTGAATCCGACGATACGGATATTCTTCTGTTAATTCCACCAGATTTATTCACCGTGGCGTCATCACAATCAGAAGAGAGTTTACTTAATTGTTATCGTTCTAATGATAATACAATTGTTTCAGAACTAATAGAACACGTTCAATTGTTAGAGGACAGAATAAGTGCAATTGAAACTAAAGATAATAGTTTAGCAGATCCGGCTAACTTTGAACCTGGAATCCTGGAGTCGAGAATAAGTAATTTGGATTTATTTAATGATAAATATTCAGATACAAGATCACTTACGAGCCAAACATGTCAAAAAAAAAATTTCCTAAAGCCCCAAACATTTACATCACCTGGATCAATTTCAAACTTTTCTTTGTCTCCTAATTCACCTCAGAAAAAATATGAGTATACTTCAATGAAGACTGAAGCTACAAATGACTTAGCTTTTTCATATTCCACTATGGCAAGCACAAAAAATAGTGATCCTCCGTCGAATCATGATTTATTAGCTGGTAACAGTTTTCAATTAAGTATGATGAGAGATAAAAAAGAATTATCTCCTTCGATTAAGCACAAAATGGATTATCCCTTTTCAATGACTGAAAGAACCAAGCCGTGGGAGTTGAATAAATCAGCAAATTGCACAAGCACTCCCAAAAAAACTTCTAGATTTAGTAATTATTCATTAAATGATAATAAATTTGATAAGAAAGACGATAATTTGATTAATTTATCTACTCAAGTAAATTTAAATCCTTCAAGAGAGGTTAATGGGAAAAATAGTCAAAGTAAAACTATGAATGAATCAGAAATGACTGCTGGTCCTCAACCATGGTAATTATTTGTAACTATCTATAATTTTAAAACAAAAAAAACTTTTCAATTATTAATCATTTTTTATTTTTCAGGGAATCTCAAAAACTACTAACTCTTTCAGATTTCTGGGCTCCAGATTCAACGAAAAGCGAAGTAGAAAAATTACAAATAAAATTAGAGGAAGAAAAATTTCGTCGAGAGCACTGTGAACAATTAATTCAAGAGCTCCAAAAAAGGCTATTAGAACAGCAAGAGAAAGTAGCAGTAGCAATGAGAGTTGATAAAGATAAGAGTGATATTATTACGCAATTTCAAACCGTGTGGAATAAATTTAAAGTCCGTTGGAATGCTTTAGAGGCAGATCATAATCACTTACAAGAAAATGTAAAAGATATTAAATTGAAACATGAAAGAGAAATTGAAGAATTTTCAAATAAATTAAAGCAAAAAGATGAAGAAATTATTAAAAGCAATCAATTAGTTAGAGAAATGGAGGAAAAATATGATAAAGTAGTCAAAGAGAAAATAGGTTTACTTGAAGATCATGCGAATGAATTAGAAAAATATAAATCCTTAGTTGAAGCTGCAGAGGGTCGTTATGAAACACTCAAATTAGAGTTTAATAAATTGAATGAAACTAATCAGCAGTTGGAAGAGACTACGAAAAATATTCAACAAGAATTATATAAAGAGCGGTTGAAAAATGGAGAAGTACGAACTGAAATGAATGTAATTCATAAAGCACTAGATACATGTGAAGCTGAATTAATCGTATTACGTCAGGAGAAAGAAAATTTGCAGTTGAAATTGAAAGAAGAGGAAGGTCGCGTTAATATTTTAGAGAAAAATAAAATTATGTTATTAGAAGAATTGAATAACGCCAAAAAGGCTGAGGTAATATTAATTTAAAAATCTCCGACCTGTAGAAGAAAAATTCATTTATATATTTTCTTTTTTGATCAATTTTACTTTAGAACCTCGTAAAGGAGGAAATGAAGAATCTTATCGCACAACAAGAAGCAAAAAAAACTGAATTACGTGACGTCTATCAAAAGCAACTTGATGAAGTAGTAAATACTAAGTTAAAGGAGTTTGAAGCGCAGTTAGATGCTGCAGAATTAAATTTTCAAATAGAATTGGAGTCAAAGCAACGTGCCATAGCTGAGTGTGCAGCAAGAAAAATTAAGACTGTTATTGACAAGTAAATGAATTATAATCATTAAAATATTTAATTAAGTAATAGATATACACATAAATAATAATTTTTTTTTGTCAGGCATCGTTTAGAGGTAAACCTTCTAGAAGAGAAACATAAAGAAGAAAAAAAGTTGTTTGATATTCGTTTATCGCAAACGACTAAAAAAGCATTGGCTTACGAAGCACAGTTGAACTCATATCAAAATGCGAAGTCACGACTAGCCGAACAACTTCATTCACTCATGGAAAAACAGTATCATCAAGCATTACAGATATTATCAAGTAAATTAAAATAAATTCTATACATTGAGTTTTCAAAATAATTTTTAGATTTGTTAGCAGGTATGTTTTAATATTTATGTCTTTTATTAGGAAACGGAGATAACTTTGATTTATCACAATGCACAAATGGAGATAAATCTTTCGAAGTATTGAATTTTATGAAAAATGCCAACTACGGTAAAGGAATACCGTGTTTAGAGCCAATGAAATCGAATGCCAATAAGACTGATAAAAATAAAAGAGACTATTCAGAAGCTGGCCAAAATTATAATGAAAGCGTAGCAACTTATATTTCTAGTGATGATTCACCTGGAGCAAGACAAGTTGATTCAAAAGATGATCTTAAAAAATATATAAAAATGGTTAGGTTTTTTAATCAATAAATTTCAATTTATTCATTAGTAATAAAATATATTTTCTTTCATTTTTAGATTTTACAAATGCATCAATCGCAAAAATCTTCAGCAGATTCCAATGGAATTGATCAAAATTCCAGCTCAAATCCTGTCGGAAGAGAAGTTCCACGTAAATTTTACATGAAAGCTGAATCAGATAATTCAAATGATGAAATTTCTTCACAAAAAATTGCTGAAGAAACAAGTACTACAATTAATACTGTAATTATCTTTTTTTTCATTTATTATTTCTAACAATTTTAATAGTCTCTTAATTATCTTATCAACTAAATTATCCTTTTTTGCGGCAATTAAGGATAAACTGAATTATTCTAGGAATACATGACGTATGAAAAAAATAGATGTCGAACATCCAATCGAGGAATAACGACAGAAAAAACGAAGCCACCATGGAAATAACATTTATAAATAGAGTCTATGAATAATGAACTTCAGTACAAACTTAATTATACCAGTAGAAAATTTTAATTATAATCATATACTGTTAAAGAAGGATTACCTCATACTTTTATAAATAATCATTTTTACATTTTTCTAAATAAACAATTTTATGCTTTAATATTGTTTAAACAGTCTTGATAATTATGAAAATAATAATTAGGGGTAAATCAACCATCTAAGTAGCTTCATATCAAAAAGTGACATTGAGCTTATTGATAGAATAATTTTCAAGGACATTTATGATCTCCTAACAATTTATTTTCCTTTGATCTTCTTCTTGAGACTCTCAACCAAGTTTCCTTTGACCTCTTTGATGAATCTAACAACTGTAGTAATACACAGAAAAATGATCTCAAGGACGAAATCACTAACACTGTGTGCTAATAGCTCTAACAGCTGAAAAAATAAGCTATCGATAATCAATACTTTTTTATCTTACTTCAAAATAGATAAACATTATTTAATTTTCTTTTTATGTATTAATATCCGAAGAATATTATTTTTATTAGTTAAAATTATAGATGACTTATTAAAAGATGAATGTTTGAAACCAACAGAAACGGAAATAAAGATTGATAGTGCTATCCTTTCTCTCAGATAGTCAGTATGAATGAGTTGTTCAAGAAAAGAAAGTGAATTTTTATTTTTATGAATAAATTGTATGTTAATTGTTCTTTCTATAATAATGGTTCATCAGAAGTATGTGATTATTTGGATAATTTCGATAATTTTTATTTTTTATCAAATAAATGTTGTAAAATGTTTGTGGAAGCGTGAAGAAGACAAGACTAAGTGTCCAAAAGTCAAAGAGATGAAAAATTTCGATATTTCAGGAGTAAGTTTATTGACTTGTTCTATCAACTAAAAACTAGAGTTTACATTAATTAATTATAAATAAAAAATATCTAAATAATTTGTTATTTATATTCTTCTGACTTTTCATAGTTTATGGGATCGTGGTACATAGTTCAATATTATGCAAGTTCTGAAGAAGCACTTGCATATAAATGCATGCGTGCTGATTTTTCATTATCACCTGACAAAACTGAAGTAACTATGAATTTCACTTATAGCTTTATTGATGATCCTATAAATGAA
This sequence comes from Chelonus formosanus, assembly GCA_028641665.1. Lineage (NCBI taxonomy): Eukaryota > Metazoa > Arthropoda > Insecta > Hymenoptera > Braconidae > Chelonus > Chelonus formosanus. The sequence continues at coordinate 19,829,567 of CM054004.1, forward strand.
ATAATTATTGGAAATATTACTTGGAAAATACCTTATCATCATGAGTCATTAGCTCATTGGATTCACGCAGAATTTCCCTGTAATTATCCTTTAAAATTTATTATTTCTTTATACATCTTTATATTTCTACCTTTAAACGTTTTTTATTTATTTATTCAAATATTATTTATCTATTCATTATTACTAAATTTTATTGCTTTTTTTTTGGTTTCTAGACGAGGAAGTTTATAATACATACGTCCTAGATTCAGATTATAAATCATGGGCTCTACTTTTACATTGTGCAGAGAAGAATAGAAGTCCTCGTTATCTCTCTAGTTTTATTATGAGTCGAAAAAAAAATTTAGGAGTTAATGTTGTATCTTACTTACGAGATAAACTTCCAAGGTATGTATAAAAAATATTATAAAGAAAAACTTTTGTTATTTAAATTTTCTCTCCAATTTATTTATTGGTTTTATGAAAATTTTTAGTGAAAAAAATTAAAATAAATAAAATAATTCAATTTAATCCCAGTTCTGATTTTTTCTTAGATACAATATAAATGTGGAGTATGTTTTTCCTATGGAACAAAAAAATTGCAAAATATTCGATGGAGATGCATTAATGATACCACCAGTAGTAGCAGCCAAAAGAGCATACTTAAAAAGACATCCACTTTAAATGAATCAACATTACAAGTATATAATATTGAGTAATAAAAGAAAAAAAATTAAAAACAGAGTAAAACAAGCAAATTAATCTGTCGTTTGGGCTATTTTTATTAATTCAATTAACAACATATTATTATAATCTTCATTCTGCTCATTTATAATTACATAATTATAATGAACCGTTATTGTTTCTTGTTTTAGACCCGTCATCTTTTAACGTTACTCTTTAAAATCTCACAGAATATCATAAAAATGTAGTTCTAAATACACTTTTAGAGCTAAAATTTTATGATAATCATCGTATTTTATCGTTTATCATCGTCAAGTAATACCGTCAGTCATTATTATTAATTTTTTTTTTAATAATTTACTGGACAATGGCCACTACAAATTATAAGAAATCTTACAAAACCATTTTTAATGTAATTTTTAGTCCTATCGTTCAATCAAACTCTCATTTTCATTCATACAATAATTATATCGATTGTTTTTGTTATTAATCACTTTATAACCGCATTAATTAAACAATCAATGACTTGCGGTTTTTATTTTTTGATACTACATGCAAAGGCTTTGGCATGGTATGGAATTTTCCGTTTATTTGACGTTACTTTTTGCTTTTCTTTCATGTTTTTTACTTTTTCTCGACATGTCGGCCACATTTGTTGTATTTTTTTTTTGTTTCTCTACAATGATTTAAGAAGATGGGAAAAATTTCTATTACAGTGCGAGTTTAATTGAGTGCAAAATGAATGTTAAAAAATCAGAAAGGTATGAAACATTGGCTGTAGGAGTAATCTGACGAGAGTATAAAGATTTTTGTCATGAAATATTATCGTTAATTTAGTCATATAACTTTATAACCGACGAATTAGTTTAGTGAAGGCATATATTAGCTCATACAATATATAAATAAATTTTTTTTTCAAAATATTATAACTCATTAATATTATTTGCAATTAATAATTCAATTTCTCTCGTCATATTTTAACAAAAAAATATACGACAGATAAATACTTTTATTAACGTTAATTATACACGAGCCTTCCCAACAATTAAATTATTTTATAATATTAACGATTAAAAAAAATTGGTATATAAACAGCAATGTATGTTTATGAAATGATTGAGTATTATGCACACAATGCTAATATTTGAAATTCGAGCTTAAAATGAATTGATTTGATTAATTACACCTAGCTTGAGAGATAATTATTGCAATTAATCAGTTCGCTACCAGACGAAATTTTCTATTTTTCGTTAGTAACATGAATTGTACAATATAGAGGCAATAATTATTTCATTGATAAACAATTGATTTTAGCCTCTTAATAGGTTTTGGTTTTTAATTAAATAATTTTATTTCATTAGTGAATGTAAAATTAATAATTAGCCGACACTCTAAAACTATTCGAGCAATTTTATCATTGATTTTATTGATAAACTAATATTTTGTGTCGATAATCAGTAATAAATCCAATAAATTTCTCATCTAATTTTTTTTTTTAATATTCTTTCATGCATTTAAAAATTATTTAGCGATGACTGCAATATATTTTTCTTTTAATTATTAGTTTTTTTTGGAATAATATTTTGATCATCTGGAAATGTATCCGCTCGTCAGATAATTAATAAAGCTTCGTTACTTCGTTGATTAATATAATTAATGAATTAATATAATCAACGATAGTTACAATAATTTATTCTAGAATAATACTTATTGAATCATGCACAGAGAATGTTGGTGGGGACTTGATGATAACCGCAAGCGACAGGAAGAAGTGATGAGTTCTTTATTTTTTTTCCTACTAATAGTTCAGTTTTTCTTTTGTTACTACTTATTGTTGATTTTTCAATACTGTCAATCTGTCATTTTGCTGTCTGCTGTCAAGTTCGGTCCCTTTCTCACATGACATTCCTTGCGTATAGTAATATTTTGTTTAATTGAGTTAATAGTAGTCATGAACACGTGGTCACACTTGTACTTCGTTGACCCTTTTTTTCATTTTGATCTAACAACCGTAAAATTTTGTTTCTAATATTTCTCCGCCGATAAACCATTGCAACTTGTATTTATTATGTGAGTTGGCGAGGACCGTTGTCAATAGACCCATCGTACTGGTGTCCACTGCGGTGTCGTTTGTATTCGTTCAATTGCCGCTTCCAGTTGTGCGATCGTTTCCTCAATATCGTCATTCACAATAGTTAAATCGAAAAAGTGCCCATACGCTTGCTTCAACATGTCCGATTCCTTTCCAAGCCTCTCAAGACTACCGTCATACTAATAAAAAATTCATTTCAATTTCAACGATTTCTTAAATATTAAATGACAATGAAAATAGTACTATTGTTCAATAAATGATGACATTAATGAATAAACTTACGTCATTGAGGTTTTGTACGGAGGGTGCAGCAATAAAAACAACATAGGGAGCAAATTCTGCAGTCCGGAGAATTTTCAAAGCTTGTGGCTCTACGTCCAATATTGCCATCCTTCCTTCCTCATGAATTTTTCGAATTGTCTCTAATTTTGTTCCATACATGGCATCCTCATGAGTTCCTAAATGACACACGATTATCCACGTTATGATGAGAACATTGTAAATTCTTTTCATACGATAAACAAATAAAATGAAAGAGTCTCACCATATTCGAGATACTCATTAGCGCTGATGTCTGACATCATTTCATCGTGTGAAACAAAGTAATAATTGCGTCCGTTTTCTTCGTCGTTTCGTGGAGGCCTCGTTGTGTCTGCAAAACAAAAAGATATTAAAAATGCATCTGTGTTATTAAAAAAAAAATCAAGAAACTTGATAATTAATAAATTTTCACTTTATGTTTCTTTTAATTCTATCTGTATGTTAGAAAATCAATGAATGATTAAAAAACGCAGTTCAATAATATTTTTTGTTTTAACCTTACTTATATTTTCATTATAAAATATATGAATAAAAACTCATTAAAATAATAAAAGTTTTCTGTGACATCGCATTCATTATGGTTCATTTCACCAGCTTATATTCAATTTTAAAGTCTGGCATTAATTTAAATCCTGGTAGTATTATATATCCTACACTGATTTTTTCATTCTCATGCCAGGCTTTAATTTAATGAGTTGACTGAAATAATCTAAAAATTCATTTATTAAAATTCTCAAATTTCCATACGACTATTTTCAATTTTCCGAATATCTAATCCTTAAGCTATTATACTTTAAAGCTTTCTATTATTATTATAAAAAAAACTTACGCGGAATTGGATAGGCATATTTATCAGGATGCCTGGCAATAATGGTATTTTTTATATGACGACGACCAACACCATGAGCTCCCAATAGAACGAGAGTTTTACGTTGGAAAGCTTCATCTGTAATAAATGAAATTTTATATAAGCCCATTTAATCTGCATAATAATTTTGAAAGAAACTTTTCAGTTAATTAATGAAGAAAATTCTCTATTAATTATAATACTTACGAGGTACTTTAACAACTTCCTCATAAGTAACCAGATCCAGCTGGTCGAAAACCGCGTTGTGTTTTGCAAGGTATTTATCCTTGTACTGTTTCTTCTTGCGGCCGAAAATTGAGCAATTGACTAAATTCCGAAATAATAAATGAAACATTAAATGGTCTCCAATTAGTTTACTTCATGTACTATTCTATGAATAATTTTAAATAATAAGCAGTGCATTTAAATAGTAGAAATGATGTCAGAAGTTCAACATAACATCAAGCAAGTATCTAATACATAACATGCTTTCATATATATTCTATTTTCATATTCTGATAATATTTGTTGAATAAAATATTGAAAAACTAGGTAATATAGATATTAAAATTTTTACAATCGTTGAAATTGTAGACATGATATCATCAATATCTGAAAGTTTTCATTACTTTATAATAAAAGTAAAAAGATAAATATTTATTCACTTATTTATTTATTTAATAATAAAAATAATTTTATTTTACGGTGAAGATTAAAAAAATCCTATATTGTTCTGGGTATTAATTAAAAAGTGATGGATTAAAAGTGAGTGAAATAAAGTTCCAGCAGGTCACAGAAAATAATGATAAAAGTTAGTTGCACAAATGTGATGCATGATTAATAATATCCCCAGTGATTTCGTGCTCAAACGGTCAAAGCTACATAGTGATCCAATTAAGAACCTAAAAATTAATCTTTATCAAAAATAAAAGTCTGTCGATATACCATCATCTACAGTGGTGCTAAGGTTCAAAAAAAAAATCATCAAAAAAAAAATTCTAGCTTTCAAGATGAGATTTTTTTTTCTTTCTAAGTTTTTTTTTTTTAAACTCTACTAAAAATCGAGCTTTACACTTCATTTTTGCCATTTTTCATCATTGGTTTTACCATTTATTATTATTATTATTATTATTGTTATTACTACTTTCTATAGAAATTCTATACAGCTCTGTGAACTTTATCCTCTGCAGGCAGATTTCATACCTGTCGAGCTGTCACAGCCCTCGGTGTGAGGAGAACAGCCACCCTCTCCTTCAGCATCTATCCCGGACACATACAACATATTCACTTTTATATATTTTGCTTTCTTCTTTAATAAAAGAAAAAAAAATACTCTATTCATTAGTTACTAATTTTTATCGTTTTCTTATTTCATTGCCTGATTAACTGAATTTATTTAATGACAAATGAAACTACCCTTATTATATTGTCTTTAATTAATGAAAAAAAATTTAACAGCTAAATGTTTGATATTACAACATTTCATGCCCCATATACATTCATATCTGTACCCACACAACACAACAGATACGTAAAATTCAATCAATAAATATTAATATTGATTTACAATATAATTTTTGTTACACATTTATGGTTAATTGATTACACACGTTATATGAACATAAATTATATAAGCTGTGTAACAAATATGATAGCACATGATTGAAATTAAAGCACGATTATGGAACATAAAATGACAACAGACGTTCTTTTGGTAATATACTGGATTAATATTTAATCCGGGAGTGATGTAATTTACTGAATACGTTAATGTAATGTAAACCTAAGAACCCATATTATTCAAAATTGTTCTACTAAACAATTAAAAAAAAAAGAAATAAATATTGGAAAAAAGAAATAGTAAATGACTAAAAAATAGAAACACTCTCGGATTAAGAAAGATATGCAGCGTAGACACATAGTGCGATCTGCTGGAACAACTCTACCGATTCTGTCATTGATGAAAAATAACAGTTTTCAGTTAATAAAAATGTTTATCGAATATTTAATATGATATCTGAACCTAACAATTGTTTGACCATTTATGACAATTGTAACTTGGTAAATCCAAATTGATCATTGAAATTCTTTCATTCAAAAATTCAAATAATTACTGATAAGGTGATTCAACAATATTTTACTGATCAAACAATTGGTAAAAAAAATTATCAATAACATTAGGAATAATTTTTAAATGATGTAATCAAACTAACCTTGTTCTTGTTTGTTTTTTTTCATTGCCATACAGGCAATCCTCCACTCTTGAAGTTCAGAAGATGGAATAAGTCCTGCTGAACCAGCAGCATTATCTTTACGCGCTTGCCACCAGTGATGATCATCTTTACTGATAATCTGCAGGATGTCTCCCGTCTTGAAGGCTATTCCAGCTTGGGCACACGGTATATGTTCATCTTCAAGTGGATCATAATCGAATTGTGCTCGAACAAATATCTGTTGAATAAGAGAATTGTAAATTCAAATGTTCTATCCAATAATGAATAATATCAATATGAATATAAATATCAATATAAATAATTAAATATTAATATAAATTAATAAAAGGTAAAAATGAAAGTAAAATTAATATTCGAAACGATAGATCAAAAACTCCTTTGATCTATTGTGTAAGGATAAACTATAAAACTACGACTAAATTGCTGATGCAAACCCAAGCCACTTAAGGTACCGGTTATCTTACTTCAGGAATTGTGTGAATAATATTAATAATAATAATGATAAGAATAACAAGTGAATTGTTTCTCATAACGGTGCCTCGCTCCATCGACTTGAAACATTAATCAAATTTTCTACACTCGATTTACGAGGTTTGCTACATGCCTCATCGCGTGGAAACAGTGGAAATAAACGAATTAGATATAAAAAAGTAAGAAAAATTTGATAGACTCGAATATATATGTAAATATCAAACAAACATCGATTAAAATCGGATTATAAATACGTTAGGACGATTATATTTGAATATATAAAATTTTCATACGACAACGTTTGGGTATGCAGGTAAAGGTATAACGCATTAGCTTTCTAACTACAGCAGTCCAATCACACCAGATCAAGTGGCGGTACTTACTAATACTGGCAGAGGCCTAATCCTGAACAACTAGATTGTTGAAAAAACAGAAAAAAGGAATATGATCATTAATTGATAAATTCTAAATTCAAATTTATTCGATTTACTATTTTTTTATCTAATTATTTACCGATTTTAATTGAACGAATAGAGATATGAATGAGAATATTATTAGAAATTTCTCAAAAGTATTAAATTATTAACATTTAATGAAGAAAAAAAATTTATATATTGCATTCAACGCGTAGAAACCTACCATTTTTTGGATTAAAAAAATTCCAAATCCCAATTTATTTATGTTTTTGTTAATTAAATTACAGCTGTCGACAGAGCGTGCACTAATATGAAGATATGTTTCACATAATTTGGATTTACGACACTTAAATTAATCAATAAAAGAGCTACACTGTCAAAAGAAATATTTTCAGTGGATATTCAACAAGAGGAGAAAAATAAGGAAGAGTGAATACTAAAAAATATTGAAAGTGTGAAGAAAAAATGAAGATAAAAATATATCGACAACTCGTCTGGTGGACTGACTGCTGCCACTGCAGTTAATTTGCTGTTGCCGATGCGTCTGGTGTTAGGATTAGATTCAAATATTTATAAAATATGCAACCAATCAAACCTTTACTGAAGCTTTTAAGATTAAACGCATTTCAGTGGAGAACTGAATCTCTCTAGCCGCGGGTATTTATTATTCTTAGTAATAATAAAGTATTATAAAATGATTAAATGATAATGAATTGTATTTGTTATAAATAAATAGTAAATATAGAATTTACTGATACCTCGCAAGGGGGTGGTGCGATCCTGTAAGAGGGTAGAATTTTGAATGTTACAGATCCTCTTGCCTCACGCTGAAAATAGATCATTTTTATCATTCTTGATTAATATTATTTTTGTATTCATTGATTATTAATCAAAGTTAAATTAAACCAAAGATGACAGATATTTAATAATACTTACCAACATTTTTTGTAAAGTATTGACTGATTGATTAGCAACTGGAATTCCATTGATTTCTTTTATTTCATCAAGAACATGAAGTGTAGCCTGTCTATGAATCATTCCTCCGTGCATGATTCTTGCTACAACGCACTTCCCATCCTCGTTCATTTTTAATGTTATCCCCTAGGAAAAAATAAATATGGTCTACTATAAAGATTTTGCTCAATGTCCAGCAATGGTTGTATTTAATATCAGAAATAAAAAAGAAATAAAGTTCTAGCAAGAAAAGTTGTTCAACGTTTACGGCTTTCTGTGGTTACAGTGATGTATTGCTGTTAATCAATTTTACAATGTTACCGAAACATAAAGTTCAACTTTGATTATAAAAAAAAAAGCTGTATATATTTACTGGCTATAAATTCATAGTAAATAACAGAATGAATATTAAATTTTAAAATTGAATTTTTATCATAAAATTGTTATTCGATGAGGATATTTTAAGTTCACTATTTTGCTATTTTTAGAGTCCATAATTGAATAAAAATGATGAATTACCATTGGCTCATCAGTATTCTTCTGAAATTGAACGAGCCTGACTCGTGTAACATTTTCCACATCCATATCACCATTCTGACCTTCGATGTCATCACCATTGAGGTAAGGAAGCAACGGTGGTGGTGTGACTCTTGACGCTTCCTCTCCGTAAACTTCGTGGCCTGCCACATCGTGAGCTTGCAATAATGCCTGTAAAAAGAAGTTACAACTGAGAAAAAAGTTCTTTTAATGAAATCAATAGATTGAATAAGTTGTAAAGTTATGTAATCAGGTCAAGATCAATCTTAATAATTTTTGGGAAATAAAAATAGAGATCAATGATGAACTCTTGCAACAGTACAGAAACTCGTCACTGAGTTACCGCAATTGCGCGACTGCGCCCTAGAAATTGCACACGCAACTCCTATCTGGGACGAACTGGATGCTGGTTTTCCACTGAGAGAAATATAGTTCTATCGTCAATCAATACTAAAATAATTTTTATCGCACTTTTTTTTATTGACTAATTGAATAAAGTCGCACTTTATTTTCTCCCAACCATAACCTACCCATAAATTACAATCTTATCATTATTTAAAATTATTCATCTCCCTAAGGCCAATAAAAAAACTATTTTCTTTATTACCATAATCCATAAAACGACTAAAAAAAATAACGACAACTTTAAAACGACAATAAAAGTGATATAATATAGCGAAATACAAAGTAGGACAAGTGTCGAGTTTGTTTACCTGCTGATGCACGTGACAGTCCGGAATGCCATTAGGATGCTTGAAACGAAATGGACTATGAACAGGACAATTAAATCTCAAGTGATTATCAACGAAAAACTGCTGAGGGTGAGTGTGGGGAGCATAAATAACGGAATCCACAGGTAGAGGTCGACCAGGAGCGTGTTCAAGAGATCGGCAAGACCAATTAATAGGTCGATGTTCAAGTGGTCTAGTATCTAAGTCAGGCATTGTTCTTCCAACTTGATTGGATTCATGAGACCTATGATCAGTAGCATTGAATAGTTGCGGTACGTGGTCAACTGATCGACAGCCATGATCATGAGTAAAATAATGGCCTTGTGCGTGCCCATTGTGATCCATTAATCGACATGGGTGATTAATGGCACGTTGTTGATAATCCACACCTCTAACAAAGCTGGAATCCATAGATCTAGGTTGTTCAGTACAAACAGACTCATTTTGACGCCCAATTGGTGTATTCATTCCAGTCTGGTGGTCTAGGGCTGCAGATTGTCTACTTGCAGAGTCGGATCTCATTGATTCCATTGATCTCATACTATCCATTGATCTCATGTAATAGTCAATAGGCCTTGTAGGTAAAGAATCAGTTGATTTGCATGGTCTTGCCCAGCATTTAGTGCCAGTATTTTCGCAAATGGGAACTGCGGCATTTCTAGAGATACAGGGGTGACTTTGTGGACCCCAACTACCTCTATAAAGATCCATCAGATCTCAAAGCTTTATGAGAACTTGAATATTTATGATACCACCAAGCAGTAACCTAGCACAATATCACTCTAACTACACCATTATGTATATTTATACGTTATAAATACGAAATTAAACTTTCTTTATCCTTTATACACTAAAAAGCTCTAGTATTCATCTATGTTTAACACATTAACTTAAGTTAATAATGATGTTTTAATAAATCATTTAGTACGCATAAGAATTGGGGTAATTGTAAATGGCTTATGATGATATAATTGACGTAAATTACGCGAAGGAGATGACAATTGGTTAGTCAACATATAATTAATAATCACTTTAGGCAAAAGACTTAGATTAGCATTGGAATATTCCACGAAATAAGATAGAATAAAGAAAATAATACGGGCGAGTGTGGTAGCAACGGGACACCGACACATAGCGATGCCGCGCTCTCCAGCACTGAATCTTGCAGCTTCCGTCGCGCAGTCTCACCAAGCAACCCCCTGATTTTATCCCCTCTCTATCATACCCTTATCTAACTACACACCCCACCACTCAACTCTCGTTCAACCGTCTGGACCGCAATGCTCGTCCACCCACTTTTATACTTGCTCGTCTGTGCGCATATCCTTCACTTCCTCTCTCACTCTCTCCCTCTCCTCTCTCTACATACTTTGTCTCGTCTATTTTTTTTCTCTCGATTTACCCTACTGACATTATTCCTCCTGCGTCAAAACTAATTTCCAAATTTTTTTCTTCCACTTCAGGCTCTCGAGAACAATCTAGCAATTAATTCCAGATGAGTAATGACTTTAAACTTTAAAATAAAATTGAAATTCTGCTCTTTTTTCCCCCATTATCTATCATTATTTTCAGCGAAAATTAACTACATACTTTGTTTTCAACTTAAAAATAATCCCAAGAAATTTTTTCTCATCTTTAAATAACAACTTGAAAGTTATCAAAATAAAAATAAAAACCAAGCCACTTCAAAGTTAGCAGCACTTTTAGCTTATATACTAAGTCGTACTGAAGATAAATATAAAATAATTAGAAAAGTAATATTTAAAATTGAATCAACAGCTGAAAAATTTCGTTGTAAGTTAATATAACACAGATAATCTTAAATAAATCTTATAACATGAAAATCAGATAAAAACAGATTTTTAATAATTCGACAAGACCTTTAGATTATCTATGATAATATTGACTTCTCCAAGTCTTCTGGACCAAAAAGTATTACATCAAGGGCGTCGGTGGTCGTAAATAATTGCGCTTGCGTCAGAGGATGCTTCGTTATAATATAGGACACAGATACAGAAAATTTAAATTTTTCATCAAGTGGCGAAATGCATTTAATGTCATTCTACGTTCTATAATTAATTGACGAATACATAAAAATCCTCAACAATGAAATGTTAAAATAAATGAATAAATCAATTATTCAATAAATCAATGGCTTAATTACCTTGAGTCGTTGTCGTTGATATTTTTTTATAAATGAAAGGTAATATTTATAAACATGTAGTGGGAGAGATTGTTTAGTTTCTTCACCAATCCAACGTTGAGTTAAATCAAAGATAGGTAAGGTTTTATAGAGCTTATTTTCACTTGAGACTTTTTGTGGTATTCTAACAGGCTCTTCTTGGCTTTCACAACAATGGTGAGAAGTTGACGGAGGATTAAGTGAGAATCTTGAAGAATTTAATGGTAAATGAGTATGATAACGAAAGTTGGAAGAAGCTGAGCGCCAATCGAAGCGATTAAATGGAGTAGGCGTCGTCTCAGCGGACCAAGGACGAGGATGTTCATGACAGAGTGAAAGATGAGAGGCGTGGATGCACGTTGAGAGTAGAGCAGAATGCTCTAAGGTCACTAGCGGTCTTAAACATTTTCTGCACGATGGGTATACATGAGGATTCCAAGTATGATAACAGCATCCCGGCGACCTGGAGCCAAACGGGTCCCTGGTCGCAGGGTAATTCATGATGCCACTCACATTGCATTAATTTATTCTTCACCGGTTTAATTGATATATTTCCTCATCTTCCATTATCATCATATCAATCTTCATCCACACTCTCGTTACTTATCTCTGCACTTTATCTTGATCAGTTTACTTTTATGACTCGTCTAATAATGAATATATTTTATATTTCATTAGTAACCCATTATCATATGAATGTACTATTCAAGTAAATATTTTCTGTCTGAATAATGAAGATTAACCAGAGTTCCTAGAATAATCCAAATTGCAAGATTGGTAATACCAGTGGTTATATCTAACATTCATGTACTTCGATCGAAGTCGTGTATAGAATATAGACACGTGTGGTAATCCACGACATGATTGTGGCTCAAATGTTGTGTAGTACATATATGATATACTGTAACCATTGATATTGTTAGATACATGATGATGGTTAACATAGAAATGCAATGCAGTGATATCTGACCAATGAAGCCATAGTAATCAATGCCCAATTAAGTGATAAATGAGCAAATCAACTGAAAATAACTTAAAATTTGACAAAGTTCTACAGAGATATCAAAATCAAATAGAATAGGTCAATGACTTGATTATACGATTAAAGATTTTTCCATGCAACTAGTGGATAAGGATATTAAAAAGTTTGAAAGGAATATAAATAATAACATCAGGTTGAAATTAATTGGCTAAATAGCTTAACGATTATCATAATTTAAGACAAAACAATACTTATTAATGAGTTTTATCGAAAAAGTGATTAAATAAAATGTAAAATCCACTGCAACTTGGTTCAATAACGCACCAGATGGTACTCAAATTATGTTGGTTGTTCATTAATACTTGAAGAATGTTATATAGAATATTAAAAAAGTTGAAAAAACAAACACAGAGAGGATAAATAGTAATCACAAGCGAAATACGACGATGTTTCGTGCAAAATTGAGGAGTACACGTCTCTCAAGCTACGTTCTGCAGTAGACTAGCTCCAGCCCTGTCCGTGAACCCCTTCTCTATATCTGTGCTCCACCTCCAAACGTCACTTCCGTTCACCCTCCCTTTTCTCCCCCTTTTTGCTTTTTTTCATTCGAGGAATAACCGCCCACGGCGACAGTATGACAACTCACATGTAGTTAACGAGAGAAACTACCTGAACACGCTCGAAATGACTTGAAAAATCATGTGGTATCATCGCCCTTTTTTTCTTCTTTTAAATTAAAAAACTTTCTATTTAATTAAAAGCCAACTTACCTTTAAATAAGGCTGGCTAAGCAATTCCAAAAGTTCTCTAAGATCACAAGGGTCAATTCTGTGATATTTTGATGACTCCAATTCCCGAAGAAATTCTTCAACATCTCGGAGACGTGCTAGTGCGTCAGTCGGTGGAGGACGATTTGGTGTTGGTACTCTAGTCGAGATTCTATCGTATAACTATAGGAAAAAAAGAATTTTGTTCTTATTAAAAAACATTTCCTCTTACATCAAGACATACTAGTAAATTACTAATTATAGATATATCATAAACTAACGAAGTCTTAGTGGAAAAGATCAATTGACTGATGGCATTAGTTCAAGTCATGTTTACTTCCCTTGTGATTTATACTATAGACGTTTAATAAATTAGAAAGGAAAAATAGGGTGATATAAATTATTAAGCATCCTCTAGGCTCTGTAAAGAAACAGTTGGTAAAAAAAGTAAACAAAAACAAAGACTCGTTTTTCTTCCTTAAAGACGCAGTTTATTCGCGACTGTCCTTGTAGACAGGATAGATTGGACGAACCTGAAGAGGAGGACCTTCCTATAAAATTCTAACGCGCAAGCTCCATTACCAATCGATTTTACTAATCTCCCTGTTGGATACTTGGTATTGTATTATGTACATTTTTTGTAGTATTTGAATAATTATAATTACCTATTCCTTTTGATATCACTATCATTATTGTTACAAGCATTATCTTTAACATAACTAAATCAATTAAATTACTTCGAAATACCTCCAACATCGCTCGTAACCAGCGATCATCAACAGCCTCAAGAATTTCTTCTCGCGTTAATCTCCCGCTTTCCTGCAATATCTCAATGTCATCTAGCGAATCAAGAATTTCAGCTACGAAGTCTGGAATGTAAAAGTAATGAAAATTCAATCACTTTTTTTCTGTTTTTGAAAATTTACGAGATAGATAAATATAAATAATACCTGCACTATAATCGTCATCTACAATATCTGATAAGTTATCACCACTGGCATCGGAATGCCATTTTGGTGAAGAAACGGCTATTTTTACAGATTCCTTGAGCTTTCTTTTAGAATTAAATTTTTTCAATTCCTCTACTGTTTCACTCAGATGAATTCGTGCAGCACCTTTATCTCGATCCTGAAATGAATATAAAATTTAATTATCAATGAATTTTTTTTCATTCAAATAAATGAAAGATTTTTCTTTTCGTTCGTTCTTACTCTAAGCCACTTGTGATTAAGCACTTCTTGAATAGTAATTCGGTGATTTACATCTACTGTAAGCATCCTTTCAATAAGATCTTTTGCTGGTTCACTAATATTATCCCAAATTGGAGTTTCCATCTGTAAATACAAATATAAATAAATTTTTAAAATTATACCTTGAAATATAGTTTTATTAATAGCAATTTGTAATTAATTTTTCGGAACAGAACATGAATTTCTAAACTTATAGCCATTTATTACTTTTCAGAAAAAAGCAGCACAAAAAACTTAGAGTTATTTGGCACAGATAAAACTTTTATTTTTAAAAGAAAGAATTAATGAAATTTATTTCACACTAATTTTTTATACTTAAAAACTACGAAAATAACTGGTTTCATATTAATTATAAATTTTAATGTCGACATCGAAGAATTAGTTAATTTAAATTAATTTAAATTTATTTATAATTAATTTTGCAGCTCTGGGATCAAAGTTTTAGGATATGTGCCAAGTTTCAAGCCTCAAATCGATTTTAAAATTATGCACTATAATATGCAGATATTCTTCAAGAATACATGAGTACACTAAAATTATGAAAACTTTTAATAATCTAATAATAATCCATACTTTTTACTTTTGTTTACATCCATTCATCATAATTTTATTCCATTTTCCACAGAATAACTCAAAACTGATATCAAAAAATGATTGATTAGCTTTTAAAGTTTCAATCAGTGTCAATAAAACCACTCAAACAAATATTATAACATGAATATTAATAAATTGAATAACAGAATAATGTATTCTTTAATTTTATATTGAATGTTAGAATATTGAAAATTTTTTTGCAAACTCAATTCATAAAACTTTGTCATTTACTTACTTGAACACGTCCCCTACATATGGCTTCTTTTAATCTCATCCCTGATCCAACAAAAGGATATGTTCCCGTAAGAAGAATGTAAAGTAAAACACCAGCAGCCCAAACATCTCCAGGTTTTCCATATTGACGATGTTCAATCAATTCCGGTGACATAAAATGTGGACATCCAACTCTTCCTGATTGTCAAACATTCAAAAAGAAAGTTTATGATAAAAAGGCGAACAATTATCTATTGAGAGTAGCAATTATAAATTGAATGAAATCAATAGAATCAAACAGCATTGTGTTATTGGTAATGTGCATGTAAAAAATTGGCTGAAGTAACCGACAACACTGGTATATTTCGATAACTGGTGAACGTTCATGCTTTTGACAAAAAATTGATCTAAAATACGGGTTTAATAACTTGATAATTGATGAGTAAAAATGTGCTTCTATCTTCTAAATTGCCAAGCTTCAGCATTAGCATTTTAGCTGTGCAAGATGAACAAAACATATTTCTTCCGTTTATTTTCCTTTCTATAAGAATTTAAAGGCTGTTACCTAGAAGATTAGATCAATATTGAAGTTAGAATTGCTTCTGTAATTATTTTGGTAGTCGTTTTATCATCTAGGGATCGTGTAGCATCAAGTTTCTATGCAAATTAGTATGTTAATCAAAAGTTTGATGCAGCATTAACATGAAATATGAAATTACTATTTCTTAAAAATGTTTTAATAATAATTAGTGCTTAATGAATAAATATCGAATGATAGGAATAAGTATATAGTGTCATTATAAGCAAAATAAGTAATAGCATTTATGAAAAATATAAAAATATTTTGGCAAAGGGAAGCAAACGATGTAAAATTACTGGAAATTTGTTATGGTTTTTATTTATCAAAACTACCACCAAATTATTAATAGATAGAAAAACATTTACTTTTAAATATTTAAAATTGTGATTTATTTAATGATTAATAATTTCAAATAGGATTAACAAGTGCATCAAAATTCACGATAATAAATATGGTGGTAAAAAGGATATTTAACTGGAAATTTACAATCGATTGATATGTATAATGTATAATGAAATAAACGCCACTGAGATATAATAAAAAGGCATGATATGATTCAATCCTGCTGAAAAACTTGGTGACAGTTAGGTTGAATTAAGCTTACCCGCAGAGTCGGTCTTCAAGTACTGCTTGCCCTTTGGGCTCAGATATCGGAACTCGGTCGTGTAAGTCTCTGCATTCATTTAAACCAAATTCTAAGTAAGTATTGCTTGAGTGTAATTAATTATGACTCGATTTGTATTTTTTTTTTTTGTGTTCAATTGGTGTAAGTATTTTTCATATAATTCTTTATCTTCGCAATTAGTTTTTGTTTTTTTTTTTTTTAATAATGCTTTAGTTCGTTTGTCTGATTTTATCTAGACCACCGATTGTGTGAGAAATAAATTACAACTTATATACTATTAAATATTTGTTCAAGATGTTGAAACATAAATTGTTGTTATTAATCATTAATTCATTTGATTATACCTGTATTGTTTTGAGATGCTGGAAGCTGCATTGCTACCCCAAATCCTCGTAATTTAACTGGCGCCGAATTTTCTTTTCCAGCTAACAATGCACATTGTGGTTTAATATCTCGATGAATTATATCATTCTCATGACAATACCGTAATGCCTCTAGAATTTGTCTCATGTAATGACTGAAAAAAAGGGGAAAAATGTATGAAAAATTTTTCCAATTTTTTCCTATTATTATTTTTCTGTCTCATTAGACTTTGATATTTAGGACATTGTTCTGAAACATTAAAATGACTCAACTGCTTTGGCCTTTGTAGTTTTTATTATTCTTTGTCATGTAAGTAATTGAATACGTCATCTTTAGACGAAAATAAATTGAATTGTAGTGACCAACATTTAATTTTAATCGATATGAACCAGATAAAAAATTCATTTTTTTTTCTTTTTTTTTTTTTTTTAAATAAAATGTTTCATTTCAGTACAATCAAATATGACCTGATATGATTAATAAAAATGTCATGTTTTTTATACCTAGCTACGGCCTCGCTGTAGACAAATCCCGCTGTCGCACGTCGAACAACTTCGAAACAAAGGTCGGATCCATCCATGCTAAATTAAATGAAAATACATTTTTAGTCATTATTTTTTATAACAATATTCAATAATGGAATGTTAGAACTTCTCATCCGTAAATTCGTGTGCCTTTTATTTTTTTTAATTACAAGCTTTTGTTTGAAAGTGTTTCATAAAGGATGAGAAAGAAAAACGCGCAGCTGATGAAGAAAAATATATTATTGATTAAAAATAAGAGCTGTTTTATTTTGTCCCATATATTCACTGCTAACAATAGTGTTGGTGTCAGATACACACGAACTTATGGACTAAGCCAATAGAAAGATACAAAGATAAAATACTTACTACTCGAAAACCATGTACAGCATTCCTTCTGAGCTGTAAGTCTCGAGAAGTTCTACTATATGAGGATGCTTTAACATGTGACATATTGTAGCTTCCCTTTTTAAATCTAAAACAAGAGAAGGAAAACGTGTAAATGTATTTTACTGTTGACAGAAGAACTAAATTATTGTCAAGAAAGGATACTCATTTATAAAGAAAAAATGGTTTCATAGAAAAAAAATCTTTTCATTATTATTTTTTATAGAAAAACTTTTTATATAAAACAAAAAAAAACTATTAGTTTTTTTTTGCAACTTTCTTTTAAGACAATAAAGAAATTTCTGTCTTTAAAAGAAACTTTGCGTAAGATGATTCATGTGTTGCAAATATTTTTCTCTTTGGTTATTCATTCTTTTCTTTTATTGAATTTAAATTGCAAATAAAGCCAATTACTTAAAATGAATACACTATTTTTTCAATATACATGTAATAGAAATAATATGAAAAGGATATTTTCATTAATAAATAGAAAATCTAAAAAATATTGCTTTCTTTCTTAATATAAAACTACATAATTTTTTAGATTCTTATTGACATATAGTAGTTCGAGGTTTATTTTATTCTATTTATCTAATCAATAAAAATATAATATATTCGTTTTCAATAATGAAATATACATTTGATTGATCCTGACATTGAAAAATAAGTGTGTTACTCAATTACAATTCGATTATTTTACCATTTTATTGAAATCTAATTGTTTTACCATTAATAACTATTAAAATTTATCCCGAAATATATTTTTCAAGTGAATAATAAACTCAGAAATTCACTCCAAGAATTATTCTCCATCAAACAAAGCATATTTTTACTTGACCCAAACATTTACTAGAAAGCCTTTATGGTGAATGACCACAATATGTTGTTAAATTGGACAGAGTGAACCTTGATGGACTTTCGTGAATAGTCAATAAAACATATAGAATTTAATATCATAAATTTTTAACTGTGGTAGAGTGACTGCAGGCAGCCAATTAAGTTTGGTAATTGGTCATATAAATCTGAAAAATACTGACCATTTTTATTATTATATAAAATTTTTATATAAATTTAACTAAAAAACTAGTGAAGTACTAGTGTATTATATATTTGACCTACAATAACTTTGAATATTAAAAATTTTTCAATTAATTCTGATCAGTTTTATAATACTATAATTTCTTTTACTATCTGAATGTGAAATTGTATTTGAATTTGAGTATTCAATGATTTATTATTGCTATTATTTATTGCAATATTTTCAAGTGATTAAATAAGATAAGGCTATTATAAAATTAGGTTGAGTACTGTATTCGTTATCTCAATTTTGTTATAATTATTATTATACTACGTAAAATAATTAATTTATTTTTTCAACGTTCTTAATACAATTCTTATACGTTGCATTGATTATTATTTTTCCTATAAAAAAATAATAAATAAATTATTATAGACATGAAAAATTAAAATAAATTAATAATACATAGATTCAACTAAATAATAATAAAATTACCTGCTGTACTAAGACCAGGACTAGAAGTAAATTTTGCAACATCGACGATTTTTACAGCAAAAACTTGATTTGTTTGGCGATGAATACATTTTCGTACTACGCTGAATGGTCCCCTGAAAGAATATAAAAAATATTTTTAAAAAAAATATAAAAGACAGTTATTTAAAATAAGAAAGAAAAAAAATAAAGTGTGTGATTTATAGCAAGATGTAATCAGTAAATCAATAAAGATTCATCAATAAAATTTCATGATAGTAGCGGTCAAAGATTTTACAAGTATGATAAAAATCATGATTGGAGTATTTTGAAGTCAATAATACAATACAGAAGTATCTCCAATTTGAAGTCTCGTGAAAATCACGCGAATGATAGTGGGATGTGTTAAGGAAACCATTAATCAGCTGGGACGGGCCACACGTGCTTAATTTTATCAACCTCTCTTATACTTATGTATAAAATACTTCATTTTTCATGAGGCATTGTCTTCTCGTAAAGGATCCAGCACTTGACGTTTGATAAACCATGATTGCCTCAATTGCCATCACGTTTTTATTTTTGGCATCTATTCAAGCACGAGTTATCACTAGTAAGTATTAGATTAATGCAACTTTTTTAAATTAAAGACTTACAATTTATAACAATTACAACTTGTAACTTTTTCAGATATCACTTGTCAAATTACGATAGCTTATAAGAATGGAGATTTAAAAGAACCACAACCACTAATTTTATCAAGAAATACAGAAGACACGATTTTTTTATATCCAAAAGATAAATCAGGCATTTTAACTATATCATCAGGAGAAAAAATTTATTTAGCATGTCCGGGTAAATCCAATCATCTTCAAGGAATTGAAGGACTGAAATCAGTCAAAGAAGTCGAGGCAACATGTTTAAAAGAAAAAACATTTATCATTAATTCAACTCGGTTTAATTTCACAACCGCCACGTGTAAATATTTACCAGAGCACGAAGCTCAAAGAAGACCAGTAAAATGTTATGGTGATAACACATATATTGAAATTGGATTTCAATTAGAAAAGGAATTTTTACGTACCATTGAAGTATGTAGAAATGATGCTACATTATCAACAGACTACACAAAATTTAGATTGACTCATAAAATTGGAAATATGCAATCGAATTATCCTAGACCAAGAAAATGGGTTACTGGAGATTTTTATGATAGAATTAATGTTGATTATTATTATAAAGCAGCAACACAATTGAATATGATGAAAAAAATAACTGGATCTGAAGAACTTGCCGATAAATACATCCAAGCAGGGAGGCGTTTCTTATCACGAGGACATATGACTGCTCGATCAGATTTTGTGTATGGAAATGCACAAAGATCAACATTTTGGTATTTAAATGCAGCTCCTCAATGGCAAACTTTCAATGCTGGTAATTGGAATACTCTGGAAGACAGTATCAGAAGATTTGCACAAAAAAATTTATTAAACCTTGATGTTTATACAGGCGTTCACGGCCAAATGAACATTACTGACGTTAATAATAACCAGATACCACTTTATTTATTTGTAAATAAAACTCAACAGAATTTACCAGTTCCAAGGTTTTTTTGGAAAGTGATATATGATCCATTGGAAGAAATTGGTACAGCTTTTGTAGGAGTAAATGATCCTTATGCTTCGAATATCACTGATGACATGTATATGTGTCAAGACATTTCAAAGAGCATTAGATGGCTTAGATGGGACCCCAATTCCATTTCGAAGGGTGTTTCTTACGCGTGTGCTATTGATGATCTCCGTAAAAATGTGCTATCGATTCCAAAGTTAAAAGTTCATGGTATCTTAAAATGAATCGATAATTCAATAAATAACACAACATGTTTTTATATTCCAACGTTATATAAACAGTTTTTCCTAAATAAAGGGAAAAAATAAATATAGAATTACTTTTCGTTACGTAAATTTATAACGATAAAAATATCGATGAATGAAATTTTTATATAATATCATTAGTCTAATCCGTTTTCAAGTATTTATTTTAAAATAAAAACCATTTGTTCAATAAACTTGTTGTGAACTGAAGACTTTATTTTTAATCATTGATTTGAATGACATATCAAAACAAGACTGTATTTTTACGCTTGTATGACATTTTATTATTGAAGAAATAAATATAAATATTATTTATTAATAAATTCAAATTTTATGAGTGGAAAATCATAATAAAAACATCAATTGTTTTTTGAAAAAAAATGATCAGTCATATTTTACACCTTTTCTTACTTCTTTAATCTTAATGAAACTAAAAAGTTTTGTTAGATAGGTTTTACATTATGTCCATTAAATTTTGAAAAGTTAATAAGCTTTCACTATCCTAGAATAAAAGTTTAATGCATTTGAAAATAAGTTAAGGTGTTACAAGTTGAGAAAATATTTTTCCAAGTTATTGGAAATTTTTTTGTTGCTAGTCGGAGTTCACTAATTTTTAGGTCAATCAAGTAGACGTGATATCTTTTCATCGTACTTTTTTTATCGGAAATATCAACCCTCACCTTACATTGTTGCTGAAAATAAACATGATTGATATACTCACTTGCCAATAATTTCACAGAGCTCATAAACATCATCGAAGAGTACTTCGTCATCCGCCATTGTGATTATTTAAAAGCGGAAGGTGTATAATAACAAGGGTGAAAAATGTCCCTCTTAATTTTGAAAAAATCACGTGTCAAATGTATTATAGTTGCTAACAACGTGACTGAAACGTCACTTGGACACTCGTTTCAACCTCGCGACGTGACAACAGAGTCACTCACTCAATTCACGGCACCGGCACTCCATTTAACCTTAGAAAAAAATCCTATAGTATTTAATAAACCACAACAAAACCGTTTAATACACTAGTTAACAACGAATTATAACAGATTCAATTCACTGAATTTAAATAGATAATAAAATTTACCGAATAAAATATCAAACATTTTGTACATCACACTGAAGAAAAGACATCCATGGCTTCTCCTCCCCCCGTCCATCTCCCACCCTGATGCTGTGGTGAATGATTAAAAGCTTGGAGCCATCGACAATGCAAGATGTCTCTTAAAATGCACAACACTAGTGCTGGCCATAGGGCCATACGCAATTTGAATATATATTAAGTGTGTTAGGTGCAGTGAACAGGAGTAATTCGTTGTTGAGGGCTAGAATAAGTCGCCCTACACGTTCTAAAGCAAGACTGGTTGCATAGAACGCCTTTAGCGACTGCGCCAAAAGCACCCGCCCTCCTCCACTGACCCCTGGGTAACCGTCTAGTTGATGCGGGCGTGGCGGCTTCATCTGTTGCCTTATTTTAACATTTTCCACTTTCCATCACATTTTTTTTTTTACTTATTTCTTATTCTTTTTTCTTTATTAAATATTTTCAAAAGTTACTATCCATCAAAAATTACATTCCAGTCAGGAAATCATCGAATGAATGGATGGTAAGATAATTATATTTAGAGCTTTTGAAGTTCTTGGAAATTTCTTTTTATAGGGCAATCTGAGGGTGGAGGGTGGTAAGGTAACTCATCTAGTATAGTTCTCGCTTCATTCCCTTTCACTTTAATAAGCTCATATCGCTAGAAATAATCAATCACTTGATTATTTACGTAAATACTTAAAAGGTCGTCTAAAATTCCCGCGCGTTTTATTTTTCAATTTTTGACACCGTGACGCTAATGTCGAATTTTTGGATAACCTAAAAATATTCTCTTGAAACTGTAAACAACAATTTTGTGATTAAAATTAAATTTTAGAATAAACATTTTTTATTGTTATTGATTAATCAATGAAATAATTAGAGTTTTAAAAATGTCACAAGCAAGTACATCACGAATGTCTACACGCAGATCCGCCGCGCCGACATCAACAATTGAAGACTTGAACCATTTAACAGCGAAAGTTGTCAAATATATATTAGAAAGAAGCCGCACAAAATATGCAATTCGAACTAACAATATAAAAAGATTTGTACTGAAAAACCGACAATCAGATTTTCGACATGTTATGACAAGTGCTGCAGATAAACTTGACAAAATTTTTGGGTACGAATTAGTACACATCCCAGGGGCGCAATATTTTATTGTCAATAAGTTTCTTAATGAGGAGATTACACAGACAAGTAATCAGGGATCTGCCGAACAAACTCTTTTATTCCTTACGCTAAGTTTCATTTTTATGTGTTCTGAAGCTCAAGATATTGCTATTGTTAAAGAAGGTTTGTTCTGATACACATACTTTTGTACTTACACTCGCTTTACTGGAATGAATTATTATTTCTATATATTTTTTTAATTAATTCTCAGAGTGTTTATTATTATATAAGATTAATAATTCTAATTAATCACTATTTAACACTATTGTTGGTGTACTTAATCAATATCTGTTTAATAAGATTTTTTTGGAAACTCATTTTTTTTTGTTTTCAGATGATCTCTGGCAGTTTCTTTACAATCTGAATATACTGAATGAAAACCAAATTCATCCTTACTTTGGAAATGTCAGAGAGCTGATCGCAACGGTAATAATTTTTTATTGTAATTTGGAAAACTTTAAAGTGAACATTGGCTCCCTTCTCTCATAAATAAACATTAAAAATCTTGAGTTTACTGAAAAAAAATGTAAAGAAGTCGATTTTTAACAGTTTTAAATGGATGAAAATGAAAATAATCCAAATTTGAAAAAACAGTTGTTCAAAAGAAATATCATTTCATTGATAAATACTTGATGTAAATAACGCATTAACTTATTGTTTTAGGAATTCGTTAAGCAATTGTATTTAAGTGTTTCGAAATCAAAGGAGACGGATGTAATATTCTATCAGTGGGGTCCTCGAGCAGAAAAAGAAATACAACGGCGCTCTATATTAGAGTTTGCATCAAAGGTAATTGAAAAAAATTTGATGAATACATTTGAATAAATAAATGGGTGATAAGTTTACTCAATAAAAAATTGAATCAATTAGATTTATTCTAATGATTTTTTCAAATTCTATTCGTATATTTATTTGTTTCATTATGTTATAATTAATCATGTGGATCCATAATATATAACTTTTTTAATTGAATAATTTTTTCAGGTTTATCAAAACCGACCAATTGAATCTTGGACTACACAGTACAAAGCAATAAAAATGTCTGAGCATAGCATTTGACAAGTAGTTGATTAATCAATTTAATATTTTTATAATAAGATATAGCAAAAGTTAGTTAAAGACATAACAGATAATATTTTTATACTTTTAAACTAAGTATTATTGTTATCATACAGTTATTCTATTTACATTATATTAACTTTATTTTTTACTTTACTTCCACTTCTATGTCCCTATTGATACTGTCGATAAATTAAATTCTGTTTTTAGCTAAATGAAGGAAGAAACACCAAAGCTATCTATTGTAATCTTTGTAATTTTTAATATAAAATATTTGATTTTAATATAAAAAATTATATTTTATTCGCTATTATTACCAACAGTTAATACCTTGTGACTCAGGCGGTCAAAACATTTTTTAATAGATAGATAAAGTACATAAAGTTTAAAAATAAATTGTATTTTTGAAAACTCGGATTACTGAAAGGTTGATTGCGTTGAAATTTGAAATAAAACATTGGATAAAATTTTCAGAGTATATTTTGAGGGCTATCATCAGGCATATGTACACTGTATATACTGTATTTTTCGAATTTAACAAAGTAGAATAAATAAATAATTAAAATATTGATTTATTTTGCATATATGTTGAAATTATAAGAAAAATATAAATATGTGCTTAATGCTTCTTTTTGATTGGATATTTTTAAATTTACATCCGCATTATGTTCTAAAAGCTTCTCAACTATTTGGTGATGCCCGTTTACGCAAGCAATTGTTAATAAGTTAAGTCCAGTTAGTGAATTTACGGCGTTTACGTCCATCTCATATTTTAAAAGATCCAAAACAATTAGAAAATGGCCATTCTCTACAGCTCCATAAATAAAATGTTTACGTCTAATTTAATTAAAGTTAAAATTTACTAATTTTTTGATTTGTTGTCACAAAAGCGGCAATTTCAAAATTTCAAGACTATCGATATCTATACAAATGTATCGATATACTATATCGATGGCTTGATGAGTATCGACTTCAAAAATCGATCGTCAGGGGGTGAAGTATCGATTCAACCTAGTATCGATGCTGTATCGTGAAACCCTACATGGGGAATTCTCTTCTCAGTCCGACTATAATTAGATTTTAGAGGTTTGAATTGGAATCCTAAATTCAAATTAAAACTATATTATCAACTGTTAATGTTGCGTAACTCGGCCGATCAAAAAGTTTTTTCAGTCGATTTATCCCCTTCACAATTGTGAAGGATAATTGAATTTTTAAAAAAATTTGCTATATCAATAAAACCGCATTAAACATGATAACATAAAAGTTAAGATTAATTTTCAATAGGTCTTGTATTTTCAATTCTCTTACTGATTTTATTGATAGAACAAATTAATTTTGTAAAATGGCCTAAGAAAAACAGATTGGAGGTTATTTATATTATAAAATCTGATATCAGTATTATACACTTGTAAGAAGGATTTGGCTTTTGAAAATAGTTAGTGATTAATATTTCTTAATAATTTTGGATAATTATTGTTTTTTTATCTTATTCAGTCTATTCAATAAATTAATGCTCCTACACATATATATGACATCTGTTTTAGAATACTGAAGAAGAAACAAAGAATCATGACAATACAAATTTTTAAAGTAATAGCCAGTTTGTTAATGGGTGTATCTTGTATAGAGACTGTGAAAAGGTAAATATCTAAAAAATAACATTTATTACCAAAGCGTCTAAAAGCTGTAGTTGTATATAGACATATATGTATAGTTATTGCAATTTTTTATTGTTTAAAAAAGCTGAATTTATTAATGAGATTATATTTCTAGACATGAAATGACTTTATTCGACTTTACGACAGCAAATAATGTCAATATGTGGAATGAAATATCAGACACAGTCAGAGAAGTTGGAGCATCTAAAGCTTCCTTAGTGCTCCAAAAAACTAGAATCTTCCAAAGAGGAGTATTTTTTACTCTTCTTAATCCTCAGCCTAATGGCGCATGTTTTGCTGGTGTACGTATGCCAGTTGAATGGAACTTATCTAATTACCAGAATATTCAAATCACTTGTCGAGGGCAAGGCAAGAATGACCGTTATAAAATTGTTTTAAGGCACAAACATCTAAGTGCTAACAACGATACAGAATACGAACAAATTTTTGTGGTAAGTTATTTCCTTCAAAAATAAATTAATATTTTAATTTGTTAATTTGATTTTTATTCATACTAACTGTGAATGAAGTTTTGAAATTAAAATTTCATTAGTATCACGCAGTTTCTAATTTTCATTGAATCAAGCTTATATTATATAGTTAGAAAACTATATGTAACTTGATCCATTGACAATAATTTAAATATTTTATTTACTAGGCTCCAACTGAAGAACTTTCTACTGTAACTTTACCTATGTCAGAATTCAAAGCTTATTTTCGTGGTCGACCAGTACCAGACGCCGAGCCTTTAGACACAACTGCTATAACAATGTTTGGCCTCCAAGTTTTTGGTGGTGTTTACGAACCATACAAACAAAGTGGAGTCTCAGCTTTAGAGATAGAAAAAATAATTGCAACAGAATAAATACAAATTAATGTATTGTTTGCTACATTTTCAAAAATGTTTCGTACAAATTACTTTAAATATAATAAATATAATCAATATTGATTAATAATTTAAAGTTTATTAAATATTGTCTGTAGTCTCTTGTGAGTGATATAAAGGATAGATGGAATGTGCTATGGAAATAGAACAAGCTTCTCGATTACACTATGAACTAGACGGTGACACGCGATCGTCACGAGAGCTATGATCTTTACTTCACGTACCATGACTGGTACCTGGAGTTAGTGTTAAATCAACATACAATACATTTTTTAGTCATCTACAAACAAAAAATACCGTAGCGATCGATGTCATAAGCTAAGATTATTCAGTTTTTCAATATCACTCTTAAAGCAATGGTAGCCTCAGTAACTGGGTAAGTAATTTATTTTTTCTTATAATCATTAATGTTATCATTGATCCTAGAAATGTTTCGCCTCCAAAAATTAGCACTGCCCAAACACTTTTCGATTTTACACGAACGGATCAAGTAGGAAATTGGATTGAATGTTCAGATACTGTAAAAACAACTGGAATGTCAAAAGCTGTTTTAGTTATCCAAAAAACTCAACTTGTTCAACGAGCTATTCTGTTTACTTTGTTCAATCCACGACCAAATAAAACTGGATATGCTGCTATCAGATGTGATACAAATTTTAATTTATCAGATTACCACTACATAACTATTAAATGTCGAGGCCAAGGAATTAATTTTAAATATAAAATGGTATTGAGGCACAAAGGTCTTGATAAGAATGCTGTAGTATTTGGTCAAGTGTTTACGGTAACAAAAATATCTTTTAAAAAAAAGTTCAAGAGTTTTAGCGATGAGATTGTCTTAATAAAATCAAATTTTAGGCACCAGAAAATGAATTTATTACAATAAAATTACCCATAGCAGATTTCAAACCTTATTACAGAGGACAAGAGTTACCAATAGAACAGAATCCTTTAGATTTAACGGCGATTACGAATCTAGGATTAAAAGTTGATATGAGTCCTTATTTGCCAGATAATCAAGCAGGCGTTGCCGCTTTGGAAATTGACTGGATCAAAGCAACAAAATGACAAAACAAATTTATATTTTATATTTATAAAATAAAAATCAAAACAATAAATATATTTAAATAAATAAATACTTTTAATTACTCGATAATTGTATAGAATATTTTGTTTTTGTTTAAATTTGAAATTATATAATAAAATATATTGTAATAAAGAAAACACATTTTCAGTATTAAAAATATCAGTTTCAAATTGTATTCCCATAGTTGAATAAAACCCTTTAATAGCTGTTATAAGTTTCCATCATGGCTCCTGTGGATAACTCTCCTTCAAGCAACATGAGTGGTTTTGAATTAATTTGCACTCTTCAATCAAACGATACTATTCCGGTTCATAAATACAAATCAACAAAAACAGGAATTACTCTTTTTATCGCTGAAGTTAATGGTCCAGTTGTTGGAGGAAACTTTTGTATAGGTATTTAAAGTTTTCCTAACCTACAAGCCAACGATTATTTTTCAAAATTAAGTTTAAAAAGAATATTAAAAATATTTTTACATTATTTCAGCTACTCAAGCTTTTGATGATGATGGATTACCGCATACCTTGGAACATCTGATATTCTTGGGGAGTGAAGATTATCCTTATAAAGGTGTTCTTGACCTTTTAGGGAACAGATGCCTCGCTTCTGGTACTAATGCTTGGACAGATAAAGATCATACTAATTATACGATGACCACTGTTGGCAGTGAAGGCTTTTTGTCATTAATGCCAATTTATCTAGACCATATTCTTTTTCCTAATCTTACGGTATTCATTTATTTCTATTTTGATAGAATGTTATTTATCCTACAAATGTTTTATTTGATAAATTCTTTTTAGGATCATGCTTTTCTTACTGAGGTTCATTACATATCAGGTGAAGGAGAAGATAGAGGAGTTGTTTACTGTGAAATGCAAAGCAAGGAAAATACTGGAGAAAGTTTGTCTATGAATGAATTAACTAGACTTATTTATCCAGGAAGATGTGGCTATAAATCTGTAACTGGAGGTGAACAAATTTATTCATGATTTTTTTTCTCATTGGAATAAAATAATAATGCTGTTAAGTGTTGTAAGTCGTATAATTATTCAAATTATTCTTTAACTTAGGTATCATGAAGAATCTCCGAGAAAGTACAACGAATGAAAAAGTACGAGCTTATCATAGAGAATATTACAGGCCTGAAAATTTAACCATAATCATCACAGGTCAGATACATCATGCAGAAGTATTCAAAGCACTACGTCCAATAGAAGAGAAAATTTTGTCTAAAGGAAATCGAGGGCCTTTCGAACGTCCTTGGCAAGACCCAGTTCCTCCGTTCACAGAGAGTGTAGTTAAAAACATTTATTATCCATGTGATGATGAAGACAATGGTATTGTTAGTGTTGGATGGCGGGGTCCATCCGGAGTGAGTGAAATTTACGATTTCACAGGATGTTCATTGCTTCTGAAATATCTCACAGATAATTCTGTGAGTCCATTACAAAAAGAATTCGTTGAAATTGATGATCCCTATGCATGTAATGTTGAGTTTTATTTAGTAGAAAATTCAATATCAATGTTGTATCTCATGTTCAGTGGTGTTCCTATTCTGAAAATACCTTTAGCTCAAGATCACTTGAAAAAGGTTTTAGCTGATGTGTATAATAATCCTAAAGGTATTGATATGAAGAGAATGGCAACTGTAATTCATAGACATGAATTAGAAACTTTAAGTAATTTAGAAAACATGCCACATGACACTATGACTTTAGCGATAATTGGTGATGTTCTTTATGGACAAAATATTGATGATTTGAAGCAACGACTCAACACTATTGATGATCTTAAGAAATTAGCAAAAGAGCCAGAATCTTATTGGTTAAATCTATTGAAAAAGTATCTAATTGATGCACCAATGGCAGTTATAAATGCAACACCAAGTATTTCAACGCAAAAAGAAATGGAAGAGCTTGAAAAAAAGCGCATCGCTGAAAGAATTAAAGAACTTGGAAAAGAAGGCTTAGCTAAAAAAGAGCAAGAATACCAAGAAGCTGTAAAACACAATGAAGCTCCTATTCCAGATGAAATTTTAACTCGTGTTCCGGTTCCAGGAACAGATTCAATTAACTTTCATCACGTAAAGAGCTACTCTACTGGAACTGGAGATCAACATCCTCGATTCGACACTAACATGATTCCTATTTACACTTGTTTAGATCATGTAAATACGAATTTTACGTACATGTTTATTATTATGGATACTGCTGGTTTAGAAAGAAAAGCAAGGCCCTATCTGCCGTTAATTTTAGAAGCTATTGGAGAATGTCCAATAGATAGAAATGGAGAGTTAATTCCTTATGAAGATGTCGTTGCAGAAATTGAAGCTGACACTATTGCTATTAGCACTAGACTAGGTTTTGATAGCAGATCCAGATTTTCTTGTGGTGCTTATAGTCACAGTGCTAATTTAATTCTTCAGGTATGTTAAAAAAAATTTTTATGTTTTAATTTAGTATAATTTTTCTAAATATTTTATTATTACAGATAGAGATATCAAAATATAATAAAGGTATTCAATGGATTAAAGAATTATTATACAATACAAAATTTACTCCCGAGAGACTGAAAATTATTGCTGCAAAATTATTGAATGAAATCACTCAGTATAAAAAAGCAGGCCACAAAGTCACTGGTGATTTAATGAAAGGCATGATTTACGATAAAGGTGGGTAATTAGTTACACATTTAAGACAACATTACTCGAAGAAATACGAATCATAAAATGTTAATTTCAGATAGTAACCATTTCAATGTTAGTATGTTGCGTCAACAACAATTCTTGGCCAAGCTTGTAGAAAGATTGAATACAAATGAAGGTCAAAAGGAAGTTATCTCTGAAATCGAAGATATCATGAAGATTTTGACTTTGAAACAAAATCTGACGCTGTTTCTTGCTTCTAATGTTGATAAACTAAGTTCACAAATATCAGAACTTTATTCACCATGGGATATCATCAAATTTGATGATTCTGAAAAATCCAAGTATGTAAAAATTAATTATCAAATTAAAAAGTCATAAATTATCTATGCAAATTAATTCTAAAATTGACGATGATTCTTAGGCTAAACGTGACTCCTGATTGGAAATTAATAAAAGCGATAAATGAAATACCAATCGAAGGTTGTGTATTAAGTCTGGGTAGTGCTGAATCCTCTTTTCTTTCACATGTTGGACCTTGTCTAAGCGATTTTGAGAGTTCTGACTTAGCACCATTACTTGTTTGTCTTCAGTATCTTACTCAAGTGGAGGTACTTTATCCCGTCTGACGAGAGTTGAAAGATATTTCGGTCTATTGACACGATGCATTCGTTTTTCAGGGGCCAATGTGGAGACAAGTTCGAGGACAAGGTCTCGCCTATGGTTGCAACATATATGCAAAACCAAATGAAGGTCTTTTATACTTGACCTTCTACGCGTCTACAGACATAGTCGCTGCATATAAAGAAACAAAAACTATCATAGTAAGTTTTTTATCAAACACATTATCGTGATTAATAAATAATAAATTTAATGAGTTCAATGCTTTATTATTTTAGAATAATCTCATCACCAACAATTCATGGGAACAACTCTTGTATGACTCTGCTAAATCATCACTTATCTTTGAAATTGTGGAAAGAGAAAAAAGTATTGGAGATACTGTCTCTCAGTCAATTTTATCATATTTTAAAAATGTATCTCATGATTATAATCGATCCATGGTCCAGAAAATTTATACAGTTGATATTAAGGATTTGAATGATGTTGCTAATAAGTATATTAAACCACTTTTTGATCCAAAAGTAGGTAAAACATCGATAGTTTGTCACCCATCAAAGGTTTCAGAAGTCGCTGAAGGTTTTAAAAAGTATGTATTATCTAGATGAGAGTATGATCTTATGTAAGATAACCTTCATTAATATTACTAATGTCGAAATTATTTTCAGCTTCAGTAAAAATTTGAAGGTATTCACGTCACTTGAAAGCAGTTACCTAAATGAATGGTAATTTATTGACACCTTTTAATAATTAATTGCTTGCCTATATTGAAAATGAAAACAAAAAACAAGAAGGAAAGTACAAATTTTTGCATTTAAAAGAAAACGGATTTATTTACAGTGATCAAATCACTCATTCCAAGTGAATAAATACTTTGACTTTTCAAAAATTGTACATTTGTATTTTTCGTATTTTTGATTTTTACTACTTAGCAGCAGCCATATTACTGAATAAACTATTATAAAGA
Source organism: Chelonus formosanus (assembly GCA_028641665.1). NCBI lineage: Eukaryota > Metazoa > Arthropoda > Insecta > Hymenoptera > Braconidae > Chelonus > Chelonus formosanus. The sequence continues at coordinate 19,861,848 of CM054004.1, forward strand.
TTGATTGTCTCTGTTTATTATTAACACTTTTAATGAGCGACCCATATGAAATCAGTGAATTACGTCTAAAATTCGATTTCATTTTTAAATCTATTTTTGCATCTGAACGAGACACAAAAATTCAAAAAATGAAACTGGTATCTGCTCGTAAATGGTAATCTGTGTATGACAAATCAATATAAATTCAAATTTAGACAAAAATAAATTAAATAATCTCTTGTATTTTTAAATAAAAGTTAAATTCGCAACGTTTATATTCTACAAAATAAAATAGTAAAATTTGGGTTCGCTCAACTTCAAGCAGTTAGCCTTGATATTCCTCAAGCGTGGAACCCGTCAGTAGTCCAATACTTTCAGCTTTCCACGTGCGTTGGTCATACTAGATATTTCGATTCCTTTTCCGTACTAATTACCTGTAAGTTCTGTAACCAATATTGAACAATTTTTTCTGCTAATTATTCTTTTAACACTAAAGAATTTAATTAAAATTTTTCAAATAATTAAACTAAAAAAAAAACTTTCCTTGACAATGGTCATCGTGATAAAATACTCTAAAACTTCAATAATCATTAACATTTTTCAGTTACCAGTGTTTCAGAAATAGTAGACCTTTGAACCTGGATGAATTAAAATTAAATGACTGAATATACGATTTTAAGGTGAATAGCTGTGGAGGAAATCAAAAAAGTCATGAATAAGAATACTGGTAAAGTTTCTTTATCTATCAGGATTCTTATGAATTTTTTGTTTAAAGACAGAAAAAGAATAAATAAAGAATTCAAACTATTATTGATCAACATAAAGATCAAGAAAGAAGAAGTCAACAAGGATAGGATGAGGAAAGTATAATATAATAAAAAAAGGATTCTCAAACATTTATCACAAGAATGTGAAAGATCGTTGATTCGGTTGTAGCAGCAAAATAATTGATGATACTTTTATCAGTAAAATTCACTGAATCGAATATTTACTGTCTATTGGATTGCCTTTGTGTAATGGCTTTTGTTACGTGACTAACATAAATGTTCTGGAGTATTCAATACTATAAAGCAAGAATTTACATTCAGAATATTTTAAATTAAAGAAAATGACTAAAGATAATTATTGACCAAAGTGTTAATGCAAATGCAAATAATAATTCATTTTCCATTTGACATTTAGCTGAAAGATGTTTTACAATCTCAAACAAAATACCTTTCACTCTAGCAGCCAATTGGCAATTTTTTAGGCAGATTTATAAGTAGGACGTTATCATAAAATTAATAAATGAAATTTTAATGTGAATATATCTGAAAAATAATAACACAAAGGAAAGAATGAAGAATTAATTGTTAATGTTGTACCATGAGATACAGAGAGAAGGTAACGATAATACCGTTAATAATTCATAAAAAGACTTGACGTGCCGGAGAAAATTGCATGTCTTAAGATAAGTACAGAATGTCTCGTTCTAGAACACAACTGTGATGCGTTTTCTAATTTAGTTTTAACTTTGAATCAAGTTTTACATTGCTCCAGTTATTTCTATTCTCTTAACGGAAACATATAAAAAAAGATATCTATGAATGAACCACCAGAAGATTATATCTTTGCACTTTTTCTCAAATACACCGCAGCCTTACAAATTACATTATGATATAAATTATTATTTATTTAATGAAATGGATTTAATGATAAATATTTTCTCTTTCTTTTTTCCAGTTATTTCTTTTTCTACTTCTCAGGATAAACCATGATATAATCTATTGTAACCAAGCGGATGATTAAATGAATTATCATGACTAGACCTAGAATTAGAGATTCTTTTAAGTAAAATTATCACCAATGGAAATTATGCAGGAGGTCGTTGATAGGTCAAGCATTATTATTCTTTTTTGAGTGACAAAGGTACACACCATTTATTGCACAACTCACTGGACATTAAGAAATAGATCGTCGTGACGATCATAAAAAGTGAATAATTCTTTTAAATAAGGAATCATTGCAACAGAAAATAGTAAGAATAGTGCAAGCAACTATTTTATCCAGGGAAAATTAATTTTATGTTATTAATCATCTTGATGAGGAATGAATGAACTGCAGTTATTTCAAATACAAGGTCGATGCCTAGAATTATTGTTTGTTCGTATGCAATAGTTTTATTTGAAATTATAATATTTTGAATATTATGTAATTTTTGTTTATTTTGAAAACACAGGTACGTACTTAGGTTCAAGTACATGGAAGCATTGGAAAGTATTTATAAATTAATTCATTACTCCAAAAAGGTACGTTAAATCGAATATTTAACAGTCACTATGATATGAAATTAATTCAAATAAAACGATTGAAAATTATTTAAATGTTTGCCATAGTGAATCATCGGTTCGTTAATATTTTAATTTGACTTCTCTGCACTTATTACAGTGATTGGTTTAGTTTTTATGTTCATTAAAAAACCTTTTAGAGTTTGGATTTATCCAGAACTCTCTTAGGCAGTATGAAAGTAGATTATTAAAATGTGAAACAAATTTTTTTTGTCCTAAGAACAAGACTTTTTTTCATTGTTTTATGATTGATTTTTTATAAATAAATTAATCGGTAAAATGAATAAACTTGATAGGCTTATCACGTGAAAGACGTGTTGTATCATACACTTATAATTGGAAAAGAATGTTAGCAACATGATGTCTCTTTCAACAAGTTTGCTAAGTTTATTTAATACATAATTCCAATTGTTACATAAAAAATAAGTCGCAATAATATTTTTCACTGCATTTTTTTGAAAATCTTTCTTCTTTAGTTTATTCAGTTTTTTTATTAATTTCCAATAATAATCATTTACAACAATTAACTATCAAATGGAACGAAAAATCTGTTATTAATTTTTTCTTAATTCACGTTTATTATCTTTTTTGGGACAAATATAAAAAGTTGTTTATTTGAAATACTTCCAAGTAATTTTAAAAATTATATTAATCATCAAAGAATTAATTAAACCAATTTTCATAAATGGTTTAGTGTTCGAGGCAATTTTATAATTTTTATTTGCAAAAATAATAAGCAAACCAGAAAGAGTAAAGTAAGCTAGACGAAAGAGAGGTACACAGTTAGCACAAGTGGAGGGAGTCTACTTAGGTTTGTAAGTTGAAGTCGCGCGCTTGATGAAGAGGTTCAGTCTTCAGCGAAGACCCTTTCTCGTCGCTATCACGTTAACGTTCGAGCTTGAGTACCAGAAGAATACTAAAAAATCTACATAGTGTATACCACCTGCCTCTAAAATTTAAAAATATCTGTGAAGTGATTTAATATTTTTTTTACTACCCATTTTTATATTAAAAAAAAAAGGATAATCATTAGTGAAGTGTCAATGGAACATTTATCATATGCGAAAAGGAATTATATACTATTTGGAATTTTAATTAAATTAAAGTATAATTAACGAGTGATTTCTTGATTCTGGATTGAATATATTTTTCAAAAATGTCGGATACTATAGCAAAAGTGCAACTAAATAATGTCATCAATGGTCACAACGCAAAAAATCATGTTGCAAAAGAACGAGTGAGTTAAAAAAAAATATTCCTTACATCTCTTAATTATAAGTGTGTTTTTCCTTTCTCACCGTGAAAAAAGCTTGTTAGACACGCAACTAGAAAAGGACAATAGTCAGGCATTGAATGGAAAAAAATGTTGGACGTCAATTGAAATAATAGCTTCAATTTTGAAAGCACTCCTAAAGTAATAATAATAAAAGAAAAAACAATTACTCATTAGAAACAGTTTTCGATGACTTCTATTATTTCTTGGCTTCATTAATAACAAAAGAACGGTGATTACATCCCAATAATCCTTCTTTTTTAAAACAAATAACTTTCCGTTCTGAAGGACATTAGAAAAGCCTCACATGCGGTGAAAGCGCACAAGATCTCTCATTATAATTGTTTTTGTCATATTTGCACACGGCGGGAAAAGCATCATTTGAATTTGTATCTTAGTAGGCCACAATGATTATTTTCTTAGTTATCTACTTAATCCCATTTATTGTCCTCCCCCAATTAATTATACCCACGGAATTTAATTGTAGCCTTTTATAATAGATATGTTCGTAGCAAAATGAACTCACTTAATTTACAAAGGATCCATTGAAAAACTCATAAATAATGTATCACATTAAACGCAGGATTTAAATACAACGGGCGTTGAAGGCTTTTGATTTGTAAGCTTCTAATAATTTCCACAGAATAGCGTGGTAGTCGTGATATTATTGATTTAAGTTTAGGAGCGCGTCAACCAGAAATCAAGCACGACCGCATGGTTATCATCATTTTGTTGTTAAACAGTTCAATTTTGTGGGTTATTTAAAGAAAAAATATTTATTCCGACCCTGAGATTTTTGTCGAAAATAATACATTCATCTTTCATCACCTATGTTGCATAAATTCAATGGATACATAGCTGTTTATTTTTCTCAGTATGCTTTCAAACGTTTTAATGTTAGTGGTTTTAAGAATTCCTAAACAAGCAAGTGGTAACCTATTTCATAAAATATCTTCACAATTTTCGACGTTAATTTTTTTAAGAGACTCTTGCGGAGATGCATTCTTATTGCGTTCAAGTCGACTAGTCGTCACGGCATCTTTCACCGAGTAAGTACCTACATACAAGTCCCCTTTTACTACTAGAAGCAAGTAAAGGCTTATTTCAGGATCCCGTATCACGTCTAGCGTTTCTTGCTATCACACAGCACACTTAACTTTTTCCACTTCAACTATATATACCGGCGATTGCCGTTGGGCTTTTTTTTGTGGTATTTTATGACAGAAATGATTAAGTTAATGGTGATAAAATATGAGAAATATTTAAATTAGCTGCAAACAAATAAGATAATTGTGAGAAATGAATTACAATTATCATTATTCATAATAAAAGATTTTTTAAACTTTTGATCGAGAAATTGGCAGGTAATTAAGACCAGAATTTTATTTTATTTATTTTTAGAATTTATTTTTTTTTTTTATCTAAAGGTCAGAATTGAATATAATGTGGTCTGCTTATTTTTATTTCCTGTTAATCCAATCATAAAATTTTGATTAATAGAATATTTACGTAATCTTTCGAGAATTTTTTTATAATATTTAGCTAACAGATTTCATAATATATTGATCAAAATCTTTTTTTTTTTTTAGAAATTTTGCATATAATAATTTTTTGCTCCATTTTTTACAACAAAAAAAAACAGAAATGTTTTATTGATAATTTTTGTTGTAAGTTAAATTTTATTTCTTGTAAGTTACTTGAAATGTCATTTAATTTTTTTTGCATACATTACTAATTCGATAGTAGATAAAATAGTTGCTCCAATTCTAGGAATCAAATATTAATGCTGTATTACTGCTTTAGCGGTGTTGAAATTCCAATTATTTTATGTACGTTCGTTTAATTATGATCGATAAAATATTAATAAATGACTTTGGTGTTCAGTAAATATATATGTGAAGTTATTAGAGATAAAAAAAAACTTTAAGCCTCATTTTATTGATGACCTACCCGAACTTGAAATAATGTGCTTTAGGGCTTGGTGACTTCACAAACTAAATTATTATAAAAAACTTTGGGTGATTTATTTTTATAGTCATTTAAAATGTTTCTCTATCTAGTTTCTATCTTTATTTATTGTTATTCGAATCAATAAATACAGAATTTATTATTATGAGAAACAACGAAAAAAACAACATTCGAACTAATGTTTTTTTTTAATTTAAAGAAGTTGACCTCATTAAATCTTCATGCCACTGTTATTTTTTTTTTAAATAATCAGATTTTTGCCCTTCAAGACTCTAGATAGTTCAATCTCCTTAACTTGGAAAGAAGTAAAATAAAATATGCATGAATTAATAGAGGTGAATACTTTGAACCTCAATGGCCCTTCGATTATATTAGATATTTCATAACATTAACTAAACAACTTACGTGTGGTATACGTATGCAAGAAGGCGCTCACTTTCTCTTTAAATATACTCGCGTGCAGTTGGTTCTCTGCACTGAGCATGCCGGTGTCAATGTACGACCTGTCTACATTATATTGCAAACATAAACGAGATAAAAGTCTACAAAATGTTTAAACTTCAGTTTTCACTTTGATTGGATGTTATTATGATTTATTACGTGCACAACTTTTTCTTCGACTGAAAGGATGGTTATGTAGTCTAGAAAACTTGAAATCATATTTTTAGATCGGAAGTAGTTTGGCAAAAGATTTTTTTTTTTTCTTCAAGCATCGTTAAGAAAAAAGATTGGTATTATTAAAGTGATTAGTGTTAATAAGTATTAACAAATTGCTTACCAACTTAATTATAATTTTTTATTTTCATTTATTTAATAATTTTTTTTTATAAAATTACCTAATAATTGATTTATAATTTTATTTAAATAAAGGAAATGAATGGGAATAAATACTAGTTGAGAATTTTTTAATTTTTTATTTATTTAAAAATTAATTCGATAATGAATTTCGTAATTTTGGTATTCATAAAATGAGCTCTAATTATATTCCATAATAAAATCAGTATAATCACAGTGATGATGATAGAATAAAATATCAATAAAATTGGGAATACAATTTATATAGTTAATCAAAGTAAACCAACCTGCTTTTTCTGAAAAAAAAAATTAATCCAGGAAAGATTAAATAATTTTATCAAAATATAAATTTTTTCTTAATCATAACAAGGAAAAGTATTAATAATTTTTTCGTAAAATTTATAACTTCATTATTTATTCAGTGTGAAAAAATCGATATTAAAAACTGTAATTAACAAGCTGTCTTTCGTTTCCCATGACTGATATTTAAGTCATGTTGTGTGTGCAAAAAAGATAACAATTAAGTCATGAATATTTATGTTAATAGAATGAATAAATCATATATTAGAATAACTCAGTAAAAAATTGAACACAATATCTAAAATATACTTTATCAATATTTATTATACCTTGTTACCAATGGAAACTTTATACTTTGATCTCAAGTGTAATAAGATAGAAAAATAGGAAATACTGAGTTTATGAAACACCTTCAGCACGCAACTCTTGTTACTATCAATAACCATTTCAATTTTTTCCAATCATTAACGAAGAATCATGCAGAAAAAATTTTATTTAACTCTTTAACTTCTATAATCTACTGTCATTCATTGCAATAAAAAAAAACTGGAAATCTAGACTTGAGAATTCCTATAATTGATCCAAATAAATATAGAGCTATTCCGTCATCAAACTAATTAACTCCAAACGAAGAATAAAAATAAATAGTAATCATATTTAGATGTTGAGAAAAAGAACAAAATAGATTACAGCCTTGACCTTAAAATGTGCTAAAATATGAATGAAATAGAATTCAAGACTATTTTGATTTAGATTGACGTCTTCATACATAAAAAAATGTAAATAGAATTCTTTTAAATACTAGGTTAGTCAGTAAATGCATTTAATTTTTAACGATCAGCTTTTTGATTCAAAACAAATTTGTTCCGATTGAAACAAAGTCCATTTCTCGAAAATAAAGGTGCATTTAAAAATGCTTATATTTACACATTTTTTTGGGAGGTAGCCTTCAAATAAAAACAAATAACCAAAGTTTACTTATAATTGTTACGAATGTGAAAAAAAATTAAAATGATAATAATAATAATTTTTCATAATCAATGAGAGATGTAGAGATAGTTTTTATTGACTAATAAGATTGTAAATGTTATTTTTAATTAATTAGTTACATTTAAATATAATTGTTGTATATACGAATAATTCCTTCTTACAGTGAACTAAATAATTCTAGCATTAGTATTGTTATGCATATGAAGTACCACAATTTCATTTCACATTAATTATGCAGTTAATTTATTTAATTTAACGAGTTATTCACTTTGAAATAGTTTCGTGCTTATATAAAAAAAGAGAAACATTTTTTTACAAAAAAAAATCACACAATATTATATACTAATAATTGTTGAAAAGTTAGTATTAACAGTATAGATAATTACTTTTTTTTTTTAAAAAAAAAAAAAGGAAAGTTCGATTAATCCATTATTCTTAAATTTCATTTGAGTTTCATTTCATGGTATAACTCGTTTATTATCGTGTACTCAATTTTGCAAAATTTTATTTTAAAAATAAAATATTTTTAGGTCATTTTAATCTAACCCACAATATATATATACGCGTAATGCTTATATAATATGCTTATAAACATTATGGCTATCCCCAATAAAATGTATCTTCGATTACATTCAATTTAAAATCTCGTAATTACCAACACATAGGTTGTTTAAAATGACTTTGAACATTTTATTATAGAGTACTTTTGAAATTATTTTTATGTTTATAAACAAGCATTTAAGATTGAATAAATTTAAGATTTTAATTGACTAAAAATATTGAGACAGCAGAGAATTAAGAAATTCTCAAAAAATAATAAATTTTTAAAAACTATATAAATACTCATGACAATAATCAAATATTTAGCAAACAGCTGATAATTTATCAAAATACTAATACATTCTGTCTTATATATTTTGTCTCAATAGCAATAGTTAACATTGCAAACTACTTGTTATTTTGAATTAATAACATCATTTAAAAACTTTTACACTAATAACATTGGTCAGAAACATACAAATTAGTGAATAATAATAATGAGCTAAATAAAAGCCAGTGACGTAATTTGACAAGTGTAGATAAACCAAACTCTGAATGACAAACGGAAAAAAATAAAAATTTCTGTTGTAACGACAAAAATAAAATATTTAACTGAGTGGAAATGCAGGTTACTGCAGCTTATTAAGCAGTTGAGTATATGCACACGCGTTTGTTTGAATGTAGCCGAAAGATAATTCGTTCTCTTTCTATTCCACGTGTTTTCAGGACGTCGAGAGGGGAGAAACAGAGTCGAAGGGGGACGACAATTCCCGCACATCGACGAGGGCTTCAGTGGACGTGGGAGCGGCGACGTTACCTGGTGCCACAAGTGGATCTTACGCGAGTTCAAGCACTCGGTGGCGCGCAGTCGCTAGCACGCTTCGACGTTTTGTATTGGTGATGATGTTATTTGGGGTCCTTGGGGCCCTCGTGGCCCTTGTTTGGATCTACATGGGACCAATATTTGTTCTTCAACTAGTTTTAGTTGTCATTACCGCTTACTTTGTGTCTGGTGGACGTCTTCGATGGTTTTACATCGCTGCCAGAACTGCACCAAGAGATCTCAAGTAAGTTTAACATTTTCACTACATACTTTTTAGCTTTCATACATTCGCCTACACTATCAAAACTCAACAATTATGCTTACGTGTTATAGTGGTTTTCGATAACAACCATTCTGCTTGATAATTCCGATCGTTTGCTTATCCTAGTTATTCATCATTTATTCGTACATTAGATTTTTGAACTTCAAGTTCAACTCTCTAAGCGGATGCATTTGGTATCAAGTACAGAGAAAGTGCGATTGAGGATTATAACGGGATGTCTGTAGTCTACTTCTTTGCAGAATTCAATCTTACGACTGTTTGACTTTTCATCAAAGGTTCATGACATAAAATTTTATGATATTCATGCTAATGGATTTCATTATTGAATAAATAGTGAACATCTTTATTATTCGGTTGGATAAATTTTTATTCTGTCTTGCTAGACCTTTGTACATTTTATAAAATGTGATAGTATCAATTGTAATAAAAAGAGGTAAATAAATAGAAATCTTTTAAAAATGGGAGATAAAATTAGCAATCGGATGATTCAAACATCGATTAACCCTACTAAGGTCACATGGATTTTCATTTGCATTTCTGCATATTGAATTAATATGCGCGCGAATACCGAGAGTTAATAGAATCCAGACGTAAACAGTTTTAAACATTTAAAAAAATCTTGTTCAATTTTCTTTATTGCTTTTTTATTTTATTTGTAGTTCAATGTCAGTGTTGGTATTATATTAAAAATAAAATATTAAAAATATGTTGTGTTATTAAACATTTATTCTATTTAGTTTTATTATTATCCTGTATTAGATCATTAAATTATTATAATTTATGATCAATGTCTGGAATTATGAAAACAAATTAACAGTAAATAATCACTAGTTTATTTTCTTGATGTCGACCAGTTTTTAATTATATAATGCTATCGTTATGTTCTGATAGACTTGAATGCAAAAAAAGTAATCGTTTTAATTTTACAAACTTTTAAATATTGTCGTTAATTCAATAAATGAGTTTCGAGAAAGCGAAAATTGATTTGAAAAAAAAAAATTTTTCCTTCAATTACTTCAAGTAATATTCCATCTTTATTCACAAACTAATCTAATTTGAATTATTTTTTTTTTCAATCATATGTTATCAGTGATTTTGAATAAATTAATCATCGGTTCTTCCTAAATCTTTATTAAAATAATGATCTTTATATTTTTTATTAAATAATTCCAACAATTCATCATTTTTCATTAATTATCAGCTATCAATTATTAATAGCAAGTGTACTTGACTTTCTTCTAATGAATCATTGATTAAAATTTGATTAAATTCGTCATCTATGAATAACTATTTGTCTCAGAGTACTGAATCAAACTTGAAATACTTCAGTGCATGATAAACTCGTTCGTCTTCTATAAAAATGCACATATTATTGGCGAACCATTGTGGCTATGCAGGTTTATCTTAAAGAAGTTGGAGAGAATTATGAAACAAGTCTTGTTATGCAACTAAATGAAGAGCTCCGGAGTTGATTTTATAAAAATATATGTTTATAGATTTTAAATTGATTCGTATAATGAAATAGATAATATGATATGATAAATTTGATGTTTTCCAGGGCTCTCACGCGATTCATTCGGCTGATGTGGTCAATAAGATGCTACGAACGAAAGAATCAAAGTGTAGCTGATGTTTTTAAACAACATGTAAATAAACATCCGAATAAAGTTTGTTTCGTTTATGAAGATCAAGAATGGACCTTTCAGCAGGTAATGAAACGCTAATAAATGACGTAAATTATGAATTAATTAAATCCAACTGAAATGGTGTCGATTGAAGAACTACGGTTAATTGAGTCATATCAATTGTGACAATGCGAGTATGAACATTTCTACATATACATATATATTATGAATATTTTTATTTAAAAAAAAAATTCCATTTGCTAATTGAACTTTCTTTAAACTGATTAGATTATTCTAGTCATCTCTTTCTATATTTTTTAGCAATTTTCAGTTTTTTGTTAATTTAGATTTATTGAGAGTTATCCAATTCAAATAATAATATTGACCAAGCAAATATTGGATTCTTCAAGCGTATGTAATCATTCACATAAGTTGTCCTCAGAATGATTAATTGAATAATCTTTGACTTACATTGTTTAATTTTATAGTTATAACAAGACTAGAATTATAGCTTTAGTTACAGTAACTGAAAAAGTGTAATAAAATACAGCTTGAAAATTGAAAGAATGATTAATGTATTTTTAAAATTGTTCATAAAATAAATTGAAATTTTCCACGGTTCTGAGTGAAATGAAAAAAACAGTTCTTCAATTATTTTCAGTAAAATACTCTATTTTGTTGATGAAGTTTAAATATTTATTCATGTCTGTATTTGATTTTAGTACAAATTGAAAAAGTAAATGTAACTTCATTCAATGAAAAAATTTAAACGTCATACTTTAGATCCAATGACTCAATCAAACATACAAAATATTTCATCAATTCTATCAAAAAAAGCAATAAGCTCTTATAAAAACTTTTTTTTATTCTAGGTTGAAGACTTTAGCAATAAAATTGCCAACGTATTTAAAAATCATGGCTTCAGAAAAGGTGATGCTATTGCAATACTAATTGAAAACCGACCAGAATATGTTGCTATCTGGCTAGGACTCAGTAAACTTGGTGTAAAGTCCGCATTAATAAACACCAATTTAAGAAAAAATTCATTACTTCACAGTATTAATATTTCCCGAAGTCAAGCTCTCATCTTTTCTGGAGAATTAGAAGAAGGTAATGATGATGGTTTTTTTTTTATATTAAATTTTTAAAGAAAATATTATTTCATAATATTTTATATTTTTTTATAGCTGTCAAAGGAATTGCATCCTCTCTTGATGCAAAATTGGCTTTGTATAAATATGACACTAGTCCAGGAGCCACATCAGCAGGCCTAAAAGAGAAAGACTTAGCAGCACTTGTTGCTGATGCTTCACCAACGCTCTCAACTCTTCAAGAGAAAGGAAACTATGGAGATGAGCTAATGTATATCTATACAAGTGGAACAACTGGTTTACCAAAAGCTGCAGTCATTACTAATTATAAGTAAGCCAAGATTCATCAAACTAATATTTTTAATTAGGATAAATAAATTAAATATTGATAAAAAAGTTTTAAATACAGGCCAACAATAGAAAAACCAAGATAAACCATTGTTGGTTATCTTCTGAATAATGTTGTCAAGTATTCTGTTATTTCAATTAAAACAAAAAGTCATTTTCATTGCTAGTGGTTTTAAGAAAAATTTTTCTTGATACCTTGAGGCATTCTAGATGTTTCTCAAGGCTTCATTTAACAACTTTTTCAAGTTAATATTAATTACATTAATTATCAATGTATCTTTCTCTTTTCACAGATTTATGTTCATTGCCAATGGTATTTATTATCTTGCACCTTTCCGATCATCTGACAGATTTTACACTCCTTTACCTTTATATCATACGGCCGGAGGTGTTATGTCCGCTGGACAAGTGTTACTTCACGGTGCAACTTGTGTAATTAGGAAAAAATTCTCAGCCAGCGCTTACTTTGATGATTGTAGAAAATACAATTGTACGGTAAGGAAACGAAAAAAAAGTAAAAAATATTTAAAAAGTACTGAGTCATAAATTAAATGAGATGACGATAAATTAGTCACTGAACAAACGAAATATAAAAAATTTCCATCCGGGAAATCCTTCATATAACGTCACCACTGTGTCTAATTTCATTAAAGTATAGTCTACAAATCTATGCTCAGAGAATAGTGATGACCTTCTCGTTTTAGGTTGCTCAGTATATAGGTGAAATGTGCCGCTACATTCTCGCCGTACCTCCAAAACCTAACGACAAGCAACATAATATTCGAGTTATTTTTGGGAACGGTTTAAGACCACAAATCTGGAGAGAATTCGTGGATCGTTTTAAAATCGGTCAAGTAGCTGAATTTTATGGAGCTACTGAAGGCAATGCTAATATAGGTAAGATATCAATTGCGTTATTTATTACAAAGTAAATAAAGAGTAAAAAAATCAAAGTTTCTTGTTAATTAACAATTAAATTTTTCAGTTAATGTTGATAATACTGTTGGAGCTATTGGTTTTGTTTCAAGAATTATTCCTGCAGTTTATCCTATCTCTATAATCAAAGTCGATGCTGATGGTGAACCTATAAGAAATGAAAAAGGCTTGTGTCAAGCTTGTAAACCAGGTGAATACTGAAAAATATTATTTAATATCATAAATAAAAAATTTCGTTAATGATAAGGAATAAAAACCTGTCATTTAATTATTATTATTATTAATACTTAATTGAATTCCTAAAAATGATGGTTTTTTCATCTAATATAGCATGAAAAAAATAGTTTATCCAATCCATTTTCTTTATTTATATATAACGGGAGAACATAAATTATAAACTGTCATGCACTTTTTTCTAAAAGTAATATGTATTTATAAAAAGAGCTATTAGATAGAGCATAAAACTTTATAAATAATTTCTGGTTGCAGTTAAAACATTTATATATAAAACTAACATTTGTTCAAACAAAATACTAAAATTGATGTTTAAAAATTTAGAAAGTATAATTAAAAGATTTGTTTGAGTATATTCTTAAAAATAGAAAATTCATCATTTACGAGCTTATTGATTAAACATTTAATATCTACTTATTCATGTTTTTATTATAAAACATTTTATTACCCATAATTTATATGATAGTAAAAAAATCCAGTAAATATTGCTTTCAAACATTGCGAAATAATGCATAATTGTTTTTTCATTTCAGATGAACCTGGAGTATTTATAGGAAAAATCATTCCAAATAATCCAGCAAGAGCTTTTCTAGGTTACGTTGATGAAAAAGCATCTGAGAAAAAAATAGTTCGTAATGTATTTAAACAAGGAGACAGTGCTTTTCATTCAGGTGATATTGTCGTCGCAGATGAATTTGGTTATTTATATTTCAAAGATAGAACGGGAGATACATTTAGATGGAAAGGAGAAAATGTATCTACATCTGAGGTGGAAGCTGTTGTTAGTAATCTCATTAATTACCGAGATTGCATTGTTTATGGAGTAGAGGTAATTTTTATTTTATTTTTATGATTCAAGTGAACAATAAAACGATATCTAAATAATGATTCTATCAAACAGGTCCATGGTGCTGAAGGTAGAGCTGGTATGGCTGCAATCTATGATGAAAATGGAACCTTAGATATCAGCGAGCTTGGAAAAAATATTAAAGAACATGTTCCAACCTATGCTAGACCTCTCTTCATTCGTATTTTATCAAAAATTGATCTTACTGGTACGTTTGAAATTTTACTTATAAAATACTTAGTTTAATTAAAGTATAGTAATGAACATAATTAGCAAAGTATATTTTTCATTCTAGGAACGTTCAAATTAAAGAAAAAAGATCTTCAAGAGGAAGGATACAATCCGAAGAGAATACGAGATAAGCTCTATTATTTAGACTCAAAATGTGGGTACCAATTATTAACTCCAGAAATATATGATCAAATTGAACAAGGAAAACTGCGCTTCTAAATTCTGAACAATTGTGAAAGAAAGTTCATTGAATGATTAATTGATTCCGTACGACAGGAACTGAGAGATCAAAAATTAGTGATTTCCTACGGAAATAAATTAAAGAAGACTATCACAAACATTTGAATTGTAAATATCTAAATCTAAATAAGCGATGCATGATAATAATTAATTGTAATACGTCACTTTATGATGAATGCACTCTAGCTACTTGATACGTTAATATTTAGTACTCAAGGGACTTTCAAGCTATTAATGATGTGTTGTAGACAAGGACTGCCAGCGCATGGGTGAACTTTTTTAAGTTAAAAAATATTGAAATATATTATATTATGGTACATTCCATTTTTAATTGCACAAAAGAAGTCTTTCAATATTTTTTTATACAATATTATAAACTTCCAAGTCCATTAATATGATTTTCATATGTTATTTATTTATAAAAATCAACGGTCATTCTATACTTTTGAAAAATTTCCAACGGTGTATATGGTTTTTCACTACAATTTAGTAATAAAAAATTGTTATCTGTTATTTTTTTAGAATAAATAAATATTTTATATAAGTACTCATTGTTAAATCAATTGACTTTTCTTTTATTTTATTACCATTCATTTAGATAACTACATGTTTATACTTTATTGTGGTCAAATTTATAAAATGAAACATACAACGGAAGCATTCTTCCTTTTCATATGATTTCAACATTCGTGTCTCAGACATTATAAGACATGTGAGCAAAATATAATAACCCTATGTTATTCTATTTTTATCCCACTTTCTAACCAGTGAATCTCCTAAATCATGAATTTCAATTCGCGGCCATTTAGTAGCATATAAAGATTGACGTTATAATCGTATTTGATCTCCAATTTACATTAAATTCTTATTGCTAATAAAAATGTATTTCCGTCAAAGTTGTAGCTAGTATTAATATTCAAAACACTAATTCTCCATTTTTCATTGATTTCCTTGAGCTATATTCGTACTAAACTATATAAGTTCGTAGATACATCAATATACTTTCTAATATAAGATGACTTTGATCTTTATTATCATTCTGCAAACAATAAAATATGATGATATGGAATACATTAATATATATGTGATGCTTCATTGTTCAACGTGAAGTTGTCACACTTGTATTGCTCAGTGCTTGATAAATTTTATTAAATACGGCTCTGGTCAGCTACAAATGTTGGATACATTTGTGATCATTTCATTTGTGATCATTATCATTTGTTTGTTCATTAATAAATTGAATTAAAGGTCAGTAAAGAATATTTAATTAACTTTGATTGACAGGAATATCGTTATCTATCAATGTTAGGGCTACATTGTGTCCACTTGATGAAGATATTGAAATATAGTTTAATGACTTTAATGAAAAAAATTAAAAAATGACCCCCTTTTCATTCTAAATAATAAAAATCTTGATCTTTAATGAATATGCAAATTTTCCATCATAAATATTTATCTAAATAAATAGCATATTTATAAACTTTGATATGAGTACACATCCAGATAAGCCATTGACTTTTTAATAAATCACAGCTCTAGATTATTGATTTTACTCCAAAATGGTGTAACATTAAATAATGAATTTTTAGGTCAGAAGATATCTTATTTTTATTGTTCATTGATAACTAGCATTCCTTCATCTATGATATAATTTTAAACTAGTGATAAAACTAGAAGTTTACTCTATGTTACAAAATTGTCTGTGAAGCTTTTGATGATAATAATTATAACATTTATCAAAAAAGTGCTTGAGATAAGTTATAATTGCACTTTACACTTTACTTTTTTGCCTTACACAGTTTCAACAAGCTATCGACGTTCAGGAGTGTTAGAGAATTGCGAATGAAAATCAGCAACAGAAGAAAATAGGAAAAAAATTAATAGTTGTAAAAGAGGGGGAATCCAAAATGTAGTCAGGCTTCCAACCAACTGGATTGTGAGTTGCCAGTCCGTTAGTCGTCGTCTGACGGTAGTGTCGAGATTAAGTCGCTCCATTTTTCACCTGATATTTGATATTCCGGTAGTAAATATAATAACAGTGAATCAATTGAAATGAATAAAACACTATAATTAATTAAAAATGATTTTCTAACAATATTAAATAAGTCACCTAAAGAAAATCAATAAAATTTCAGTGATAAACCTCTAGTGATTTATTCCTTCATGCCCCCTGATTATTGCCTACAGCTGTAGAATTTTTAAATTAACTCCCACTTTTTGTCCTAAAATTGGGGAATCTAACGAAGGTATTTATTGATTAACCACAATAAATGTTATACTTTAAATGTCTTCTGTTATAAAATAATTACAAGTTATTGGTAAAAATGTCATCGGTCAACCTTTGCAGTAAAGAGAATGTACTATGCAAACCATGAACCTGACTTTCAATTACCGTTACATCATTTACGTACAAATAGTTTGCGTACATTTCTGGTAAAACAACTCGATAAATCTTAGATATCACCTGATATAACTTTTTTCCTGTTATTCAACTCATTTTTTTATACATTAATTATTAATAATTAAAATTATCCCTCATAAATATCAACCTTCGGTTGATCAAACATCAATACCGGCAATGGTAGTTTTTCTTTTCACAGACAGGTGTTAAGTTGACGCCAGATGTACATAGGGTTTATAAATCGAGAAATCATTCAGTATGACGTCGGCCAAACCCTAACGGATAGATCTTTCATACATAGAAGCAGCAAAGTTTGCGCACGCGCGGATCGTTATGTTTGCTATGTATAGTCAACACGCGTAATATAAGGTCTTCCAAACGACCCATGAATAAAAAAGACGACGCGAGTTGTAGAGTGAAGAGTAAAAGAGAGAAAACGTGGAACCAACCCCCTGAGAACACGACGTAAAACGATTTTCTGTTGGCAGCGCCACGACTAAAACCCGGCGACCCCGGTCATCTATCGTTCTTCGGGGTGCCCTGATTAGAGGATGGATATTAGATTTGCTATCCTCGTGGTGACCATCGCCATCCTGATGGCAGCCGGCGTTGTCACCAGGATTGGATCCTTCACTAGGATCGCACAAGTAGCTTTGGTGGCTTTATTAGTTCCTCTATTCTATAAATATCATCGAAAACTCTACATCATCATCAGGACACTACCCCGAGACATCAGGTAACCAATCTTATTTTTAACAAAAATAAATATTCATTTATGTATTTATATTCTGTTAAAAAGAGGCTATCATGTTCTTTTAGAATGTTGAAAGCTTGATTAAATTACTCATAACACAAATGATAAAAAGCAATTTTGATAGCTAATTGACATTGATGAAATTAATTATTAACAAAGTGAGTATATGTCATATTTTTGATATGCTTTTATCGTGGTTAATTTTGGTATAATTGGAGTAAATTGAGAAAATTACTGGTCGTAGGGAGTAATCTACCCTTGTGAGTTTTGAAATATCACACAGTTCGATATGTAACCGATCGATAATTACTGACAACAGTGGAAACCTGAAAGCTAAAGTTTATAGAGCTTCTAATGATAATTTTCTAATTTATAGCTTAAAAAATGCATAATTAAATGTTTACACTCATTAAATATTTAATCTGTTGTTCCTTTAACATGTTCTCCACAAATTAGCTGACATGCTTTTAGCAGCTTACCACTTTTTTGAATGCGTTCGTGTTCAATCTTTTATTATTCATAATTAAAATTGCTCAAGGCATGTATTATCTAACATTGATGGCGATAATAGAAAAAGCAGTCAATTATTACTATATTGTTACTAATTGACACTTTTCCTCATTAGCATATTTTTGCAAGCATTTTTTTATTTTTAAAAACATAAGTATTAAAAATTATTTCCAACATAATTGGAGTATTTAATTCAATGCCAATACAGAGAAGTGATAATCAAACAAAGTAGTCAACTTTGTTCTCTAGATATAACTAGATACTTTGAACTTCGAAGTTGTGACAATTAAATTCTCTACCTGATGAGTACGTGTGCTCTGATAAGTTTTGACGCCTACTTCTATCTCGTTAATCTAAAATTATAAAAAAAGTAAACGTAGATAATGATAAAAGGTCAATTGCGAGGATGTTGGATAAGATATCTTGAACAAGTAGAAGGTTAAGCTGAATATTTTGAGAATTTTATTGCTGTTATCGTCATCAGACGAATGACTTTGTTTATTATGCATCAAAAATATGATATAATTCACGAGATGATTATATGAATAAAACGATATTATTGATTAGTCAGATATGCATGAAATTTTAATCAAAACACGAGTCATTAACCGTGAAATAATTATATTTTAGAATTCTTGTGGTCTTTAATGGTTAATCAATATTTTTTCCCACGTTTTATAATAAATTTGATGGAAAGTGTATTGTATGGTCTATAATAATCAATTTTTTTTTGTTTCTTAGGTTTTTATATCGTTACATAAATGCTGACAAAGAAACTAAGCGATATGTCAAAAACAACACAACTGTTATGAAAATCTTCAAAGAAAGAGTTAGACTTTACCCTAACAAACCCTGTTTCATATATGAAGGTCGAACTTGGACTAATGCTGAGGTAATTGATTGTTTGCTATTGCTTTGTTGGTTTTGATTAATCAATTATATGGTTCATAGTGTTTCTACTGACGTAAACCAGGAATTCTATCACATTTGATATTCTAAAAGTACTCTTTCTAATAAAAATGATTGATTAACTTAAAACAGTATAATAAACTTTATCAAAACAATTTAGGATTATTAAAAAATAATGTATCAATCAAAAATGTTTTTTTAGTTAAGTTAAAGATCATGTATGTAATTAATGAGCTTGGTTTTGATTTATAGATTGACGAGTACAGCTGTAGGATAGCAAATGTATTCCAGAAAGCTGGATATGTGAAAGGGGATGCAGTAGCTCTTATGATGACAAATCGACCAGAATTTATAGCAACATGGTTAGGGCTTGGTAAAATTGGAGTAATAACAGCTTTAATTAACACGAATCTACGATTACAACTTTTGATTCACTGTTTGACGGTTGCTAAAGTCAAAAGCTTAATTTACGGCGAAGAACTATCATCAGGTATTAACCTGTAATTCAATACATTTAATTTAATTAAAAGCTTCAATGACAAAATGTTCATAATAATCAGAATGTTGAGCTTTCACTCAATAAATTAATTATCAGTTGATGACCTTCTCCACATGCCCACTAACAATTGACCTTTCCAAATACTCAACAATGAATGACCTTTCTAGCTTTCATTAGTGTAAAACCTTTTAAGAAAATTACACTACTTAAAATATCTAATTAATTAATTATTTTTTATAGCTGTGGATGAAATTCGTGATTTAGTTCAGGATATCAAATGGTACAAACAAGGAGCAGGAGTCAATGATTCCCAAGAAGGTACAGAAAATTTAGATAAATTAATGGCTGAAGCAAGTCCAAATGAACCAACAGTTAAAGAAGAACCTGGATATAGAGATAATCTTCTTTATATTTATACCAGTGGAACAACTGGTCTACCAAAAGCAGTTTTGATGCCAAATTCTAGGTAAGTAATGAATCAAGATCAAATACAAGTAGTGTATTCAGTAGAGTCTTTATACCATAAATTATAATAAAGTAATTTGTACGCTTCGAGACTCACTGGCTAGCCTTGGATTGACAGTTTGGTAATTGCGACTCTAGTATTTCTCAGAACTTTATATGCAGCAATTGTCTAGCATTCTATACGACATCAGTCTCTTCAAACTCTCAACCATTATAAAAATACTAGTTAGGGTTGTTAAAAATTATGACCAGGCTGTATGCTTGTTTTATTATTTACATATATTGACCCATAAATGTGGGTCGTACTTCGAATACGTACTTCTTAAATAATGAATAACTCATCGTCACTTGTAGGATCAATTATAATGTTCTCGAAAATTTATTTATTTAAAAGAAATATTTGCGTATTATTTTATTTGTTCTTCCATTATTGTCTTTTGCCATTGACATCTGACTACATTAATTCTTATTACATAACACTTGGGAACATTTAAAACAATGCAACTTGTATGTGATATAATAAAGTTTAATCCTGTCAGGGAGACCCCACAACTCAAGAGAATGAGATTAGAGATCGAGTATAGTCGTCTTCTATGAAAATTAGAAAGGAAATTAATCGATAAAAAGAGTTTTCAGGATCTCGTAAATTTGAGATATTATCTTTGTAAATCATTTATAATTTATTTTTTTTATTTACTGAGTAATACTATGAGATATCGAGATATCTAAAAATGCATAAATGTTTATAATTAGACCAAAGTATCGAAAAGCCGAGGAGTAGTTCAGTTTATCTAATAATCTCTGTGAAGTATCTGATCCATGAAATGTTATTACAGATAAGCTGCATACTAATATGTTTGGATACTATTGTTTATGAAAGTTGATCATTTATTCATAACAAACAATGTTTGATACACTCGTGATAATTATTTTAAACTCTGAAGATTGCGCAATGGGTAACAAGTTTAAATAGATGTATGAAATAATTTACATACTGATCTTTCACCAATGAGATGACAAAAAATGATAATAAATGATGATAGTAAATAATAGAAAGAAAAATACATGAAATAAATTATCAAATCATTCAACGTGAATTAAAAAGAAAGAATTTCCGTAGAAAATATTTATTTATAAAATCAAATAAAACTTTAGCTGAATAATTATTTTGATTTTATTTTACAGATATCTTCTAGTTACTATGGCTACTTACCATATGCTAGGATTGAGGGCTGATAGTGATATCATGTATAACCCCATTCCATTATATCATATGGCTGGAGGATTGGTAGGCACGGGTTGTGCTCTAGTCAAAGGTATTCCTAGTGTTCTTAGAACAAAGTTCTCTGTATCACATTATTGGACAGATTGTATACAATATAACTGTACGGTGAGTGTTAAATTTATTCTATTATGAAACATTAAATTATGAATTTTAACAAGTTAAAGAAAAATTGTGGGTTTTCAGTTAGCGCAATATATTGGAGAAATGTGCAGATATCTTTTATCAGCACCACCACGACCTGAAGATAGTAAACACCCAGTTAGACTCATGGTCGGTAATGGAATGAGGCCTCAGATTTGGCAACAATTCGTTGATCGTTTCAAAATTGCTCAAGTTACTGAGGTCTACGGTTCAAGCGAAGGAAATGCAAATATTGGTAATTATTATTGTTCAATGTTTAAAGCTGTAATCACTACTAATTGCTTCTATAATTAATCTATACAATTGGTTTTTCTTTAGTTAATGTTGACAATCAAGTAGGTGCTGTTGGATTTGTACCATCAATTTTACCAAAATGTTTACATCCTGTTGCTATTATCCGTGTGAATCCAGAAACATGTGAACCTTTAAGAGGTCCTGATGGATTTTGCATACGGGCAGAAATAAGTAAGTAAAGTATTTAGAATAAATTGACTACTGAATAAATATGTTTGTTTTTCAAAATAGCGTGTGACAAATAAGTTTAATTATTTTTAATCGGAAAAAATTCCACGGTACATAGTTTCAGTATAATAATAGACAAGATTTATTCTAAGCCTCTGCTCATTATTTTTCTCTCTATTTTTCATTTATTTTGCTCTTTTCCAGACGAACCTGGCATGTTCATAGGACTGATTAAACAAGGTAACGCGTCGAGGGAATTCAATGGATACTTAGATAAAGAAGCATCGAAGAGAAAAGTACTAGAAAATGTTTTTACTAAAGGGGATAAAGCATTTATCTCAGGTAATTTTAATGCATTTTATTTTATAAAGATGAAGATTTTAAAATTCAGAATAAAATCATGAATTACTGTTCTTTTAACTATTTTTTAAAAAATTTATTACTATTTACTCACGGGTTTGAATGATGCTTTCAGGTGATATTTTAGTCCAAGATGAGCTAGGGTATTTCTATTTTAAAGATAGAACTGGTGATACATATAGATGGAAAGGAGAAAATGTTGCCACTGCCGAAGTAGAAGGAGTTGTCAGCAATGTTGCTGGTTATAGAGACACGACTGTATATGGAGTTCAGGTATGTCTAAAGAATTTTTAAAATATACTATTATGAGAGAAAGCTTTCAATCGATTTTATAACTCAATCTTCGTAACTTATAAAGGTACCAGGAATGGAAGGACGCGCTGGAATGGCAGCTATTGTTGATCCAGAATGTCTGCTAGACTTTAAAGCGCTAGCTGAAGGTCTAGATCGTGCTCTTCCTGCATATGCACGGCCAATATTTTTAAGAATAGTAAATGAGCTGGAAATGACCGGCACTTTTAAATTGAAGAAAATAAATCTTCAAAAAGAAGGTTTTGATCCTAATAAAATTCAAGACAAAGTTTACTTCAGATCTGGTAATAAAGAATATGTTGAAGTAACACCAGAATTATATCAAGAAATAATATCTGGTTCAACAAAATTATAAGGTTTGAAAAATACCATAAATAATTACGAACAAAACTAGTGAATGTTCACCGAAAAAGAACCAAACTTTGAGATGTAAAAATACATATTTTAGCATAAAAAAGGAAGAAGAACGGAATTAAAAGTGATTTAAGAATGATTAATGATATTCAATTGTATTTTTCTTTTCGTTGTCTTAAATTGTATCCAAGACCCTGATAAGAAGAATACAAAGAATAGAGTAAAAATATTTTATTATTATTATTATCAATAATAATAACAATATTATTTATGCCTCGGAGATTAAAATTTTTATTAAATTTTGTAGTCAATTATCAAGATGATATGTTATGAAATTTTTAAAGTTTGTAATTATACCTAATATTTAATTAGCTAGAAAAATTTTTGAATTGAATAACAAAATTAAGTTCTTAATTAATTGGAAATAAAAGTTTTTATCTTGTGATAAAAACTATATTCCGAACATAACTTTGTAGCCAAAGACAGAATAGCTTTGAATCAGATTCTTCTTAATGTATTTTTTACACTTTTTGGATGAAGATCGAAGTCAAATTTAGAATTTACTTCAGATTATTTAAATAGACTACCCTGCTTACCGACTAATTAAGACATTAAGAGAAAAACACTGTTTAAGTTATGAATGTAAAGCACATAGGAAAGTCTTTCTGTTTTGATGTGAAACATACATGAATGTCCACAACTCGCGAAATGAGCCAGATGTGTGCCATTTATTTTAAAAAAATGTATATAGAATAAAATGTACGTATTTAATAAATTATCATTTGTTTATCAAGCTAAAGAATGTAAAAATAGTGCGATGCATCTGTACAGGTAACACAATTAATTAAAGTTTGACATTTATTTAAATAAAACAACCTTTTGTCAATTCAAAAATGGCAAGATACTTATAGTAGCAATTGTATTCCAACTGCTCAAAACTCTTTATATAAATAAACATAAAATTCACTACTCTTGATGAAGGATAAGAAAGAAACACATAAAAAACCGCTTTATATATTGAAGAATATAGAATGGGACTTGAATCCCATGGAAACTATCAAAACTTCGAACATTTGATTCATCTAGTCTAGTACATATGATATATGAATTTGTTTATAAAAATCAACCTGTAAGAATACCGATTCGAGCGATGTGTGTAACGTGCCTTGTTATAAGTCATCAAAAATAACAATGACAATTGATTAGAGCACGAAATATTCAATCTCGTCCCTAAACTTATATTTAAAATCAACAAAAGCACGAAAAAAACGATTGTTCGGTTGTGAATGAAGACTGACTGTGAATTTGTTGTTGCATTTAGTTATTCTATTATGTGATATAAATGAGAATGTAAATGAATGAAAGATCAAGCGTTGAAAATGTGTGGTGGATGATTTGTTTGAGATATTGTTTGATGTAAATAAAGACAGTTTGATCACGTACCTTAAATATTAGTTTTTGATTCGAATCCTTTTTAAGTAATCTTACTATTTTCATAAGTTTACTTTGAAATTTTGCACTAATAACTCTAATTTGAAGTTAACAGTAGACGTAATTCAATCAATATTACCAAAAAAAAATTAAAAAATTACATAGTATCCAACGGTAAATGTTTTTCTTCATTATTTAGATAAATAAATATGGAATAAAATCAAGAAATATCTATATAATAAAGAGAATTTTATATTATGTGTAATAATAAATGAATAAAATGACAATGTTTAAAAATTAAAATAACTAATGTATTTTGTATTTTTAATTTACAGTTCATTACAGGTTGCTTAATAATTAATAAATGATTAAATTAGGCACAGTAAAATTTTATTATTTTCATTTAAATCTGTTTGTTTAATGATTTTATATAAAATTTTAAAATGGCAATAATTTATGACTGTATTTAATTTATAAATTTAAACATTATTTTGTTCAAAATAATCTAGTTATCTAGATTGAATCATTTATTATAAACCTAGCTAAATTTCATTGTATTATGTATAAATTGGAACAATCATTTCGATTGAGTATATGTTTCATCTACTAATTGGTTTAAGATAGTATTATTCTTGGCTATGAATTTTCTCAAAATTATATACACAAATAAGTTTTATAAAAACTTATTATTTACGATAATTTTTAATTCTCACTAATTAAAGGAATACATTAGAATAATTGTTATTTGAATAGGGCTTGTTATGATAAAATGCCTCTTGTTAACCTGAATTTTTATTTAATGGATTTTTGGAATGCTTCTTAATTTAAATAATTCAGGTTGCTAATTGCTACCCAATATGTATATAATTTTACTATCAGCTAGGTGGAATGGCTTTTGCTGTTTGTCCAAAACCTAGATTTGGCCTAGTCCCAAACCAAGACATCTTCCATTCTAAGGTTTCTTGAAGCAGTCTTTCTTCTTCTGGTGAAAAATGCAATAATGTAGCAACGGCCCTGGTTAAATGTAATGCCTAAAAAATACATAAACCATTTTTAATTTTGAATTCATTCTATTTTTTTTTTCTTTGTAAATTAAAATATGAAGATTATGTTATTTGAATTTACCTCATATTCTCTGCTAGTTAAAAATTTAATCAGGACATGTTTAAGATACTTAAAATTAACATCATCATCTTGAAAATTGGAATTTTTGGCAGATACTGTTTTTGATGAGCTTGGAATGAGAATAGCTGCTGATGGTTCTATGTCATTGTCGACGGATGAAGCGGGTAATCTCAGTTCTTTCTGCAAGGTTTTTTTCATATCAGTCAGCCTTTGTTGAAGTATCTTGATTGTCTACAATAAAAATTTGTTTCAATTCACTGTTTAAATCAATAGGTAAGTATCAATAGGCTAAGTACTTGAAACTATTTTAAAAATTTATTTACAAAATATGTAAAACACAAAATTAATGCTATTAATAAGATAATACATAATGAGCTTACCTTATTTTTATCATTTAACTGGTCTTCCAAATTGGATAAATTACTTCTAAGAGTTTGTTCCATTCCCTCAAATGTTTTATAAAGTTTTCCAGCTTCTTCAAGCTCATTGAGCCGAATTTTCATTTCCTCTAAGTTTCTCACTGATTCTTCTTTATCTGATGTTACTTTTTTTAATAATGCTTCAGTAGTTTCAATTTTATTTTGTAACTCCGCATTTTCTAACTCGTGTCTTCTTTGCTCTTGCTTTGCTATTTCAACATTTTGAGAAATTTGCGCATTTCTTAATAATGCTGAGTCTTTTTCACTTTGTTCTTTCTCGAGACTAACTCGTAAAGTTGCACAGGTGGTCCTTTCAGCTTCTAAACTTTCTCTTAAACGAGCTAATTGCATGTGTAGTGATGAATTATTTTTTCTTTCGCCTTCATATGTTAACTTTAACTGCGACAATTCCATTGTAGCTGACAATAATTTCTGGGTTGATTCTTCTAGCTCAGTTCGAAGCCTCTCGATTACTTTGGAAGATGATTCCTAGTAGAACAATCAAGAAAAATCTTATTAATTTAAATGTCACAATAAACAGAGCATAAAAAGTTTTAGACCAAAATCTAATTGTTAAAATATTTCAAAAATTAAATATTATTTTTGAAAAATGACATCCGTGCGAGGATTTCTTCTAGCTGCAAACTACAATTAAATTATCCTGAAATTAAAAATTATTTTAAATTTCCATTATTTAAACAAAAATTACAGTACATTTTTTGTGTGTTGTGTAAAATAAAAAGCTGTGATAAATAAAGGAAAGGGATAGGGACAACAATATCGGGACCATAAAAAGTAAAAAAAGCAAAAAAGATCAATGCAAAGTATTTTTCCGTTTGCTTTGTCTCTTTATTCGATAAACAAAATTACATAAGATAGACAGTGTACATAAAATGTTTTTTCTACTTGTATTACTTAATTATTATTACTAAATAAAGGCATAAGTAAAGTCTATTTGAAAATATTCGAAAAAAATAAACAATAATCATGTAGAAATCTATAATGTGTCAAAAAAGATATGTTATACATCCTTATTAATCCCGAAAAAATATTTGCATGCAAATATTAAGTAAGCCAAAATAAGTTCAAAAGATATGAAATGAAAAAAACCTTGTGCAAAGCAAAAGCATTACATGCATTAAAACATTAATATACTCAATCTAATTGTTATTAATTATAGTTTATTCCATGATATTCAGTTAATGTTTATCATAATAAGGCACAATTAGATAATTGTCAAAAATATGTTTAATGAAAGAATGTAAACTTAAAGAAGTAGAGGTAAATTATTTAATTGTTATTTGCTGCAGTTAAGTCTAATGAATATCGCAGTCTTTTATTGAAAGAAAAAGTCTCGTTATTGCTTTAATAGTCTCAAAAATAAGTCATAACTGATTTTCTAGTTGCAAAAGTTTGCCTTTTACTCTAGCTCATGCACCATCGTAATTCATAGCATCAGACATCGCGGTAACTCACAATTTGTCGTTTAAATTCTTCGACCTCATCATCGACGCTGGCCCGGAGCTCTTTCAGTTCCGTGGCCATTTCGTCGATGCTTTCTGCCATGCGTAAAAGCTTGGCGTCTTTCGTCGCCATGACAACATTGTTCACCTCTATTTCCTCCTCCAACTGCTTCACTCTTTGTTTCAGTTTTTCCTTCTCCTCTTCAACACGTCTCCTCTCAAGGCCTTCTTCACCGGCTTGTCTACTCAATCTTCCTACTTGGGTTTCTAAACTTGAAATTGTAGCCGACCAACTGGTTTTTATATCAGAAAGATGGAGATGCGTCTCTTCAAGTTTACGCTCCAATAAAGTCCGTTCTCTCATTAAATCAGCAATTCGTTCATCGACAGTGGAATCATCACTGGACTCTAGAGCCAACCTTTGCTCTAATACTGATACTTTAGTCGTCAAATGACGTACTTCTTCTTTTGATTGTGCTAATTCACTAGATAATTGCGCTTTTTCACGTTGTGTTGTATGACGTAAAGATTCCATTTCATCCTGAAAATGAAAAATAATTACTTCTTCTTGAAGAAATGTAAATTAAAAATTTTTTATTTATTTTAAATCATGTTGCGAAGCTTTTTTCGCATATCTTACCAATTTTATAATTATATTAATGGTATTTTATTAAATTTATGAAAAAGCATATGAAGTAAAAAAACATTTATGAGTGATTTAATGAAAAAAAACAGGACAATGAAAAAAGTAGTTTAAATAATATATGTGAGTGCAGTGATTCCCTTTTTCAGCACATTTAATCGCTTCATTTTATTCGCAAATATTATTGACAAATTATTAGAGGAATGAATTATCATATTAATCATGCTATGTTTAGTTATTGTTTTTTATTAATACATTTTTTTATCGAAATATCCATTTTTTAATATTCTAATAACCCATATCCCGAATGAAGCAAAGAAGTAAGTTATAAGAAGATAGAGCTAGCTGAATAGGAGCTAAGCTTTTTAAAAACGTACCTCTAGCTTCAGCAGTAGCAGCAACAAAATAGCGGAAATACCCGCATTTTTTTGTTTTCTCCAGTGTATCTTGTGTGGTAAACTGTTTTCAATCTTCATGCGGATTGTTTATATATCCTCAGAAAGTTGTGTAACATTTTCTCACATATTAACTGATTATTTAGAAAAAATATTTGATCGTTTTCACTTTCAATTTGACTAGAGATTAATTCTTTTATTGTGTTTGCTGTATTACGCTGTGTAGAGAATTGAAAAGAATTCAACAGCAAGTAAAATAAAAGTGCAAACTCAAAAAAATGGCAAATGGCAGTAAGACATAAAGCACAAAACAAAATCATTATTGAACACACGTTAAAAAAAGACCCACCAAAACAGGCAGGGGAGTTGGTTGGAATTAAGCGCATTTTTAAAACGATTCACGATAAGCAATCAGTAAAAGTGGTCAGTGAATTGTTCTTACAATTATAATTGGATGAATGTAAACCTAAATTATGTTATACTCCTACAATTTAATGATCTACGTGAGTAATTAAAAAAATATAATAAATAAATGTGTACGAACATGATTTAAAAATATCAATTCTACTTAAAATTATAATAATAACACCAACTCCCTTTTTGGCCTTTCTTACCTGAATGTTATTCAATTCATCTTCGTATCTTCTTAATCTAGAGACTTCTGTTTTTAAACTATCGATTTCAGTTAAAGCTGCCTTTAAATGATGAGATTTCTCCTCTACTTCCTGTTCTTTGGCCAATAACTGTGAAATATATATATGTATATTAAAATATTACTTTTAATAATTCAAGATCAAAAGAAATTTACCAAGTGTTTAACTTTTGCCATTTCTTGCGTTTGAAAACCTTCTAGTTGTTCTGCGTCTTCTTGAAAACTGTACAACTTTTTTTTGTACTCTATAATTATACAAAATAAGTTAGATAACTAGTAAGCTGATAACATATGTTATATTATCATATTATGCGGTATCTAATATCTAATTAATCAATGAATGTCAACGTATTGAATGTAAAAAGCGAACTGATATACTATTGATGACACAAGTGTTAAGTTTCTATGTATGGTATAGTAATAAAATTGATTCATTACCTTCGGCATCCTTGAGAGCAACTTCTAACGATTGTTTAGCATTTTCAGCTTTTAATCGACCTTCTTCAAGTTTCGACTTTTCTTTTTCTTGTTTCTCTAAAATTTTTTTCCATTCTTTTTCTTTTTCATACAGTCTTATTCGCCATTCTTCATCTTTTTTGTCAAGTTTTTTTTGGAACTCTGCTTCTTTTTTAACTAATTTTTTCCTCCATTCATCCTCTCTATTCTCCAGCCTTTTAATATCTTTGGCAGACAGTTGGTTTCCATCACTCAACCTAAATTCAAAACTATTTTCCCTTTTCAAATTGATTGTTGGGGATGCGTTTATGATGTTGCTTTCTTGAGATTCGTCTAATGACAATTGAGAGCCACTTATACTGCTAGAAGAACCAGTCTGGAAAAAAAGATAATGATATCAAGTAAATTACAGAATGTGTTTTATTAATGAATCACTTTGTATGCAAGTTTAATCTTACCTGTGACAAGTGTTTCGAATTAATACTACGAACAGATCCAGCATTTCGTACAACAGCAGCCACATCACTCCCAATTTCTTCACGTATTTTATTTTTTAGACTAGCAAACATTTTGAGGCTATCCTTGAAGAAGATCTAAAACTTTGACAGGTTCCACCTGTCAACGTCAACGTCACAGCACAGATAAATGAATCAATGTCGGAATTTACAATCACAAATTGAAGATTCGTAATAAATGCACTGTATAAAAGTCATACATCTTTCAAATAGAGGTCACATGCGGTTCTTGTTTGATGTATGATTTAAAATACTATTTATCGGACGAAAAAAAATTGAGTCAACCACAGCGATACTACACAACACGACTGCCATACTGTTCACTGACGTAATTCGCAAGAATTTTGCATGGGAGCTCCACTGTGATTGTAAAAGCCCGCGGTTTTATGTTTTATTAGAAAAATTCAAAGAATTTATCTATGAATTTATTCAAGTTTGATGTCTGTTATGACATTAGCACAAAAGGCAATCAATAATGTACTTATGATAAGAAGTACTAATTTATAAATCAATATATTCACGAGACTAATTAAAATGATTCCAAATATTATTATGAAAACTATTCTAATAACTTCTAACATGTTTTAAATATGACAATTTTGTTTGTTTAATTACTTTCATGAATTTTTAAAATTTCATTTCGTAAATAAATAAAAAATTTTGACACGACAAATTTTTTTAAAAGTTGGTTACCATGAATTAATTATCAACAGTTGGCAGCATGGAAAAATCCAGCAGTACCGCCTCTAGCGGTAGCATCGTGAATTAATGGTTTAAAACTTGACGGTTATGCATGCTGAATATTTTACACGCATATTGTTATCTTTTCGTCAGGACGAATTTCGATTAATAAATAAAGTGTAAATGAGGTGACAAAGCTTCACAATGATTAACGAATGTTTCGACGATACGATGGTATCCATCAATTTCGATGTGTAAGTACTAATAAATGTCACTATCAAATTTGATTAGAGCTCGTAGTTTCTATCTTTGTCTTGCACACAGTAGTAAATTTATTTTGGAAACAGCTTTGATTGTTTTTGTCACATTTTTTTTTCTTAACGATTCATTCATTGCTTTCCATAAATAGTCTGGAGAATAAATATCCAAAGCTCTTCAGACTCTTATTACAATTTTTAAATGGTTTTATTCTAAATAAACAATGAATCAATATGCAAACTAATAAATGAATGCAGCTTGCAAGATTAATTATTTCAACAACTAAAGACCAAGTTAAATTAAACTCTCATAAATCATTGTGATTTATTCAAAAATATTTATAATAAAATGAGAAAACAGTATTTTGGAGTAATTTAATTCTGGGTGAATTTATTGATGGGTTTCTTGATTTTAAACTATTGATCATTGATTATATATTTATAGATAATAATCTAAAGGTTAAACAAAGTGACTTGTAGACATTATAAATTATTAACGACAGTTTTATTAATTATTTGAGCTCATGTATCGTTTTCGTTACTCCTCAATAAATTATTAACAATTTTATTCGTTCTTCCTGACGCTTATCATTGTGAAAAGGGTCACAGGTCATTCAGTGGTGATCATATAATTTTTTTTAACGATTATGTCCAATATTGATATGATGAAAAAAATATAAGTAACAGTTTATATCATATTTGCTGATAAATAACATTTATGAACTAATCCATAGAATTGTATAACTGATGCATAGAATTCATAGCATCTATCTAAAAGACACGTGCAATCACTTTGATTGATCTAACTGAAACTTCAGGAACAGATTAGCTTTTGTATAGCTTATTTAATCATGAGCCATGCAAACATTGTCCTTGAAATATACATGTTTGAAAAGATCGATAATTCAGTGCAGCAAATTTTGCACAACTTCTTTATCTTTCATCTCTTTCGCAAGTGCATGAAATTAATATCAAATTAATTTCATACATTTTTATGCTACATGCAATAATTATTTTTAAATATACTCAAAAGAAACTTGTAGCTTTTAAATTGAATTACGTGTTGATGAATCTGAAAATTTATACATTGGATACATCATCTTCCTTCAAGTGCTGTTGTGATCAAAAAAGATCACCAGCTGTTTATTACACGTGTGAGAGCAAAGGTCTCGTAAAAGTTAACGTCTAAAGAAGAAGATAGGGTAATGATTTGAAGAAAATAAGTGTAATAAGACAACGTAAATTCTTCAACAGCTTGTTTCTTTAGAGTGTTTAAGTTATAAACTTTTCTTGCATTTTTAACGACCAGTCTTAGAATGAACAAGAAATTCATTAACACATCATTATGGTAATAATATCAATCTCAAACTGATTAAAGTTCAAAAAACTTCATATCCATCAAATTATCTTGACAAAGAGTTTAATAATTCCTAAAGATTGAATAAAAGTAAACTTTCGTGACAAATTTTTTATTTATTTTAAAAATCATGCAGTTGTTTTAAGAAATTAAGTGTTCAAAACTTTTTTATATTTCCAAGGACGATTAAGTATAAGATTCTATCTTGTGTATTATTTTTATAAATATCGGGTGGGGTTTAATGGGCTCTAATAATTTATAATAAGGTTGAAAAATAGTTTGATGATCAACAAAATCAATAAAATTTTCCATGCAAAAATATTTCATGGAATTTTATACTGACTCCAAAAATATCTACAACACAAGCAGTTGAATTTCATTTTTATAATAACAATAATGATAATTATGTAAAATAGTAAGATGAAAAAAGTTAGTAGTCTTGAATTATTAAAATGCGTCATCCAGCATCCAGAAACCATCAGCATGGAACACAATTGACCTTGTTTACCAACATTGAAGATATATTTTTCATAAACATTAGAACCTGTAAGATGTATAGTTCTAAATAATAGGGTTAAATACCCTACGAATAAAATAATCCATAACACTTGAGAGCCACTGGTCCCCTCTGATCGATGCAATCCCTCGTCCCGAGCAGCCTCCTCTTCAGTACAGATCACTTATGCTATTTTGCTTTCATGTATTTCTCCCCCTCTGTCATCCCTCTGGACTGCTTGCGCTTCAGCACGTCCACACTGAATCAGTTGCCTCCCGTCCGTTCAGCAGTAAGCTCACGTCATTTTAAGACACGTTTAACACACGTTGTGTATTCTATTACATCTGTTGTTTGGATGCTGGATGTTGTTACCGTACACTCGAGTTGAGTTACAACAAAGTAGTGACAAAAAATATTTGTTTCCGTGTTCTTGAGACCTGGTATTATTTACTATGGAACGACCAAAACCACCAGTCAAAAGAAAATTATTTTTTACTAAGACAATGACGAAAAAGGACACGTTTGTGGAAGAGTGACAAATCTCAGTGACTTTTGATTATTTTTTAAGTAAATATCTGTCGTGGAGTTGGATTTATTGAAGTGACATTACTGAATATTAATCTAGATTTATCATGTTGGTTTAGTGGTTTACATTTAAAGAAGTGAAATAAAAAAAGTATAACTAAATATAAGAGAATAAATAATAATTCTCATTAAGACTGACAGACATTCTGTAATTTTGTCTTGAAACAACTCTTTTATGTTAAAAAAACAAACATCACAAATTATTCTAATCATAAGACTGACTCTACGACGCCAAAATAACGTGCCAAAGGAGGTTTCAGTACAACGTAGTCAGTATTAAGAGAGTATATATCGTTAAATTGTTAAAAATTATCAATAATAGTTTTAAACACTCATAGAGTATATTATTAGTTTTATAAACGTGAGATCTATATTAACTGTTACAAATATTAAATATGTTCTTTGGTGGTAATACATCGTATTATGGACGAAATAGTCCACAGTCTCCAGCAAAATCTCCTGGACAAGGCAAAATTTGCAGTCCATTCAGAAAGTAAGTTAAATGCTTCAGTTGGCCTATAAATCTAGTATCAATTCTATTGATTTATTTTCCCATGCTTTTATTTATTTATTTACTACGATATGATTTTTGTTTTCTTCATGAATCTTGATGTTATGACGAAGTATCTACACGGAAACAATAGCAAAGGTATCACGACTATGCTGTATATGATTGACCTGCATAAAATCAACATAAATTGTGCATAATGTGTATATGTAACACATCGATAGAAAATGGAAAATAGTATCTATCGCCTACGGTGATATTTAACATGAAATTATGGAAAAAAACATCTCTCCCACGTGTGTGAAACATTTGAACAACACTGATGACACTGATGACTTATTGCGTGCAATCGAGCTAATTGTTTAACTACTACACCCAACGGTTAACGACCTGTTAATTGAGGAAATTTTACTTTGCATGTTAACTTTTCTCGCCCAGGCAACACTTAGTTCAGTTAAAACACTGTGCTTGTGTAATGATGGGAATGATCGGATGACATTCATTATCTTCAATTCAGAATATTCATCTATTATTAGTGTATGCTAATAAATTAGTAGCGATCATGTTAATCAGTTTTATTCCATAAAATAAGATTATTGAATTTTTATTATGAGACGTAATTTCTAACTAGAGCAGCAGTAAGATGCTGCAGCTGGTCCACATTCTAGTATTGATCAGTACCTCCATC
Source organism: Chelonus formosanus (assembly GCA_028641665.1). NCBI lineage: Eukaryota > Metazoa > Arthropoda > Insecta > Hymenoptera > Braconidae > Chelonus > Chelonus formosanus. The sequence continues at coordinate 19,896,801 of CM054004.1, forward strand.
TTGAACGCGGGCAAATTCTAACTGCGAAATTGTTTTTTATTTGTTAGTTTGGTCTAAATGTCGTTTGTTATTTTTATGTTCATTGATAATTATTTGAGAGTCGTTTTGAGGGGACTCAGATTTCGGTTTTATTACAGATGTATCAGAAATATGTTGATGATCATTAAGATAAGATCATCTTTAAAAGGCGCAAGCGTGTTTACATTTGATCACTCCATAATTCTTCTAAATCAAGCTACTTCTATTGTACAGTGATGCTCAGTAAATAAGAATTATATTGCAATTAATTTTATTACTCAAAAATTATTTATTTATAAAAAATAAATTCAAGTACATAACATAGGAAGATGGATAATAAGAGAAACCGGGCCAAGATGGTCTATTTAAGAATTTCTTGATTTATAAGGATATAAAGATATTAATTGTAATAGATATCATTTAAAAACTTTAATTCTCAATCATTCATAGAATGTTTGAAGCAGAGGTGGGCAAAGCTCTACTACGATTAAAAAATTATTATCGGGTCAAAAAATAACATTCTGAACCATTCACATATTTCTGGAATTGATTTTCAACCCAATTAATAACATCATATACAAAACTAGGACGGAAAGGAGTAATTTCAAGTAGAGACGAATAACCTGAAGTTACTGGTATGCACGCTTGTTGTGATGAATAATGTGCAAAATAGTAAGTAGAACATTGCGAATTTTCGACAATGGATTTACACATCATTATCTCTACTTGACGACTCTGCAAGAAAAAAATTTTGATTGTCAATAGTTAAAAATGAAAGAAAGTAATTAAAACTATTACCTTGAAAAGTGAAGGACTTCCACTATACACATCACTCGATTCGCAATCTAGCGACGCCCTTAGCTCATCTTAAATAGAAAACAAATATTATTGATAATACATAACTCGATTTAAATTATTTAACTTAAAAATGAAAATAAATGATATTGACTTGGAACCAAGTTCATGCTATGCATAATTAACTTAAATTTAATGTGATTTAAACCCGATTGAATTTTGAGAAAAATCAACCAAACCCTTTATGAATAGAATGAATAAAACGAAAAAGAGGCAGACTAGCCAATTCTTAAAATTGATGAATTTTTTTGTAAAGTGTTTTTACAATTTCTTATTACTATTCACTAAGAAGTTAGTCGTGGTGACCTCGGTCGCAACCAGGGTGATTTTTTTTTATTTTAACTTTTTTAATGTTTTTATTTTACCTGTTGATGAATCAAGTCTGTTGAAGAGTGAGTATGTAAGAGGTGTAGTTGAACATGTTTTTAAGTCTGCATTACTCAAAAATGTCTCATTTGACAAACAAGCAATAAAGTTTCTCATAATAATAATTTTATTCAAAATCAAAATAGCGAAATTATTTGATCCATTGACTTCAACATAATCGGGATGAATAATAATCTTCGAGACATTGGAAGAGACCCTGTGCCATGTATTTTCAACTTGCAAATCCGTAGGCAAGAGTCTAAATACAATCAAAATGATAATTTAAAAAAAAATAAAAAGATTAATGTTAGTAGAATTCTTACCCGTTAACACATTCAGCAGCCGTCATTACAACCTTCGGGTGAATAACAATACCCCTACAAATTTCTGTAAAATATTGTGAATCACTCGCAGGAGGATACTTCATATTAATTTTAATGTCATCAGGTGTCACTTGTGCTATTAAATCCTTTGCATGGAGAGCAATCGTGATTATGAAGAATAGTGACTTCCTAATATTAACAAATAAATAAATGAATATTGTTGAAAAGCCCAATAATGTAATTGGTCAATGATTATTCGATATCAAAGGAGAACCAAAAGTACATGAATAATTAATTGTACTAACTTTTGCTCAGTAATTCTTAAAATACTTACATTTTTTTTTATTATACACTGAAAATCCGAAATTCGTTTGCGACTAACTGATTTCCGTGATTATCTTGGCTACTAAGACGCCTTGCTTATATACTTACTGTGACAGTACATGAGGGGAGTATGTTTAAATAGAGAATTAATTACGATCATTTAATTACTCAATTGCGGTAATTTAGATAAAAAAAAAGTGAGTAAATCGCTCCCTATTTTCAACTTCAAAATAGATGAACAAGTTCAAATTTTTTTAACTTGATTCTATCTTCTTAATCATATCTTTTTAGATTTAAGATGATGACGATAATGCCAAAGTTCAAACCAAGTTTGTAACAACAAAATCATCATTGAGAATAATAACTTTAATTGCCTGTTGTAACTGGCAATAACTGTTGTATAAAATTTGATTTTACATGTTCATATATATTTATCATAACTTGAGACGCCGTAATGAAACTACTTAGTTATTTATAAAAAAATTCTTTTATTCTAAATTGAGTAATGTTTTCAAGCATAATGTAACATTCTTCGAAAAAGAATCGAGTAATTTATATAAAAAAATAGGCAATAATACATGCAGTTAATATTAAAATACAGGAAGATATTCTTGGAACACCATTAACATATTCAAGAATTTCATTTTGAATCCAAGGAACAACAGAATATACATAATTCGGTTGCTTATTAAAAGGAACCTTTTCCCCATAAAGAGAACATATCTTTGTCGATGTATCATGTGCGAAATAGTAAGCAAGACATTGCGAACTTGTAGTACTTGATTTACAGATCATCATTTCAACCTTACGATTCTACAAAAATAATGTTTGTGATTAATAATCACAAATGGAAAAAAAATTAGAATTATTACCTTTAAAATGTTTGGAATTTCCGCAGAATCTAATTCGCATATTTGACTAGGAATTGATTCAAGCCGATACAAATGTGGCAGAGAAAGACATTGAGATGCATCTTGAATAAAAAACAATTATTAGCAAGAGACAATTGAATTTAAACAACTTCAATTTTTCTCTCTTTCAGTTTGTTTATATCTTTTCTATTACCTGATGAAAATTTATTAAAGAGCTTCGTTGTTATCAATTTGTTTGAACAATCATAGATTAAATCCGCGTTATTCAAAAACATCTCATCTGGCAAACAAGCTATAGAATTTTCTGTAGTAATAACAGTTTCCATGATTAAAATAGCAAAATTATTGGTACCACTACATGCAGTATATTCTGGATGGATAATAATTTTTAAAACATCAGAAATCAGCAAGTACCGTAAGTGTCCAACAACCAAATCCGAGGGCAAGAGTCTAAACATAATTGAAACCATAATTAAAAACAACATAGAAGATTAATGGTTATTAAAAAATATACAAACCCATCAACACATTCAGCAGCTGTCATCACAATAATTGGATGGATGGCAATACCTCTGCAAATTTCTGAAGAAGCTTGCAAATCATATGCCTTCATGATTGTAACTTCAACATTTGTCATTTGTGCTATTGAATCACTTGAATAGACACCAGTAATCAGTATAAAAAATAAAAGCTTCCTAATATTAAAAAACATTAAATAATTATTGTTGAAAAACAGCATGAATGAATTACTTATCTATTAGTTTAGCTATTTTATATTATTTAATAACATAAAAAAAAATTATACTTACATTTTAAGTTGATTTTACACCGAGAAAATTGGAACTAGTCAATGACTCAAAGATTAGGTTTCATGTTAAGGTGTTAGATAAAATGTATTTAATGAGATTATTTAATTTCAGTCATTTAGATAAGTATAAAGTAAATAATTTATTCACTAGAATTTGAACAAAACTAACGATATAAGCAATTATAATCGTGTAAATGATTTTACCCATTGAAAAAAAAAAAAAAATTAATTCAAGAATCCAAACATTTTGAATTTAATAATTGACATAATAAATTGATTTTAACAACTCAGAGTTCCATGAACCCAAGCTTCGCCTACACAAATTAAAGGATGGTGGAACAATATTTAAGAGTATCAACTTCAATGTTAAGTGATTTTATTACATTTAGTCATACTTGAAGATATGTTGTTCTATTTTTTTAAATTATCCAGTGCATAAGAAGAAATGTTTGAATTGTAACATATTATGATAAATGTGTGTTACCAATTGTAGCATTTATTGTTGACCTTTGCTTACATTATACGTCCAGTCTGTTAGCGTTCCAGTCTATTTTGGTAGACGAACAACCCTCTCAACAATCTTTGATTTGGATTTTTCCATTTTTTTTTTAGTCTCAATCAGACCTCTTCACTCGCTCAGATGGACTCGAGGTCTAATTCTAGGAAGTTTATAAACATGAGTCCAATGCGACCATTAAATCATCTACAATTAGTTGGTGGCAAGTTGTACGTGTTGGATACCAAAGACTTCAAGTAAACTTTAGCTTTATTCAGTAACTTGAGTACATTAATGTTTAGAAACGAGATGCTGCTTGTACAAAGATTTTGACAAAACTGATTGCTTAATCCTAAGGAACATTCTTATTTAAAGGGTCTGAATTTAGAGGGAAAGGGTAAGAGTCCTGTGACGTAACTAGCGTTAAAAGTAAAGATGAGTTAGTGGACAGGAAGCGATTTCACTTTGGTGAAATCGTGACAAATTAATATTTGAACATTAGAAGTTTTGGGAAACGTCAAAAAAAAGGGTTAGGACGATTTCTCTTAGAAAGTCTAAAAGGGTTGTTTTATGACAGGATGTATAAAAAGGGAGTTCCCGATAACACCAGAAAGTCCAGTGAAGACAGGTTCATATACATATATACATCTAGATTACTTATAATAAGGGAGAGGTATCTAACATACGTAATATCTGGAACTAATTAAATATCTCACGGTGACAGTTTTAACTAATTTTATATTTAAACCATCACTACTTAGGTAGTTGGGAGCAAACCATCTTGAAGAATTAATTGAAATGTCATTATTTAATTTATCAAGAGAGAACAAGACTACTTTAAGCTATGATAAATGAATGAGGAAAAGAGTTAAATGAACAATTTATAAATAAAAAAAAAACAATAGAAATTTATCATAATGAAAAAATCATACTAATTTATAATACACCTATTATAAAGATTGTGTATTGAAATATTAATGAAAGTTCCATAACTGTATCTTTGTATTTAAATATTGCATCCATTGTCGAATGTGTAGCATGGAGTAATGGATCTTACATGTATAATGAACAATCCTAATTGCTGTCAAGATGGTACAATAATTAGAATACATTTGTTTTTGATGTGAAAAAATACAAGAAGCACTTTTCTCATTTTTTTTCTTCAATTAAAACAGCTAGTTTGGAATCTTCATGAAATGTACAGTACACTTTATAAAGTAAACCAATTGAGTATTGTTTAATTGTGTAATCACATGATTGGTATTGTTATCTAGAAGATTACTTAGATTGTTATAAATATATAATCATTATATTATATTATATTAACATTATTCATTTGAAAGAAAGACAGTAAATTCTCTCAATGATTTGACTTTAAATGTTAATGGGCCATCTCGTTTTAATTCTAGGGTTGAGGTCACTCGAAAATGTCCTACCTGCATGTTCAATACTTATATATTCACACTAATACCCAAAAATCCTTTGCTGGCCCAGAAAATGGTGAACCAGTAAAATTTTCCTACGTTCTGAAAGAACCAAGAACCTCAAATTGTTAAATTATTATTGTGTGAGAGAATGCTGCTGTAAACAGATATGAGCCATCAGGATTTCTTGAAGTTTCTGTGAATAAGTGCTTGGGTCACTTAATATAATTTTCATTTGTGGGTCTTATTGTACAAGTACTCTTAATCGTAAAGGAGACTTTAACTTCAAGAATCTAGCTTATACCTGCTGTAGAAGGTTTTATTGTTTGCATTTAATTTAGTAATGCACATAATTTACAATTCATTTTGCCTTGCTGCAGCCAAGATAATATACAAAGACAGCTGATGGAATTCACCAGAAAATTTCAATCATTTTATTGTACTCATCCTATTTTAATCTTTCACATAAATCTTCAGTTAAACAAATACAAGAAAATCATTACACTTCCTTTATCACAATACAACAAACAGATTTTTCGATAACTTATCAATTATTTGTGGATAGCCAAATGATCACTATTTACTTAAACTTCTGATAAGAGCACAAGAATCAATAAAAAAACACATTGTGCATACTGTGAATCAATGTGATTCATTGTTATGAGAATTGATAATTTTTTCTGTGCTTTTATTTTGAATATCTTGGATCAATGTTCTTATTGAAAACCTTCAGTAGATTGGCATAACTAGAGAGAGAATGTTGGAAAATATCTATAAATTAATGATAGCAATTCGCACATCTGCAGGCTTGTGTAATTAATCATTATACATTTCCAAGTACAGAATTCATGGTAAGGGAGACTATTCGTCGAGATCTATATTAAAGCTTACTGGAAGTTACTGCATTTCCTCATTTCTTGTTGAGTGATTCTTCTATCCAAACATGTATACCTACATAAGGGTTATGAAAACTAAAATAATTTACTAAGTGCTTATTAATTTATTACCACATTCCTTTCATTATGAAAAACATTCATGATATAAGAATGACAATAAAATAAAAAAAATTAGAAATGGAATTTTTTCAATCATTTTACAAAAGATGTTGACTATTTTTACATCATTAAAATTATTTTTATTATTTTTTTAAATGTATTGTATTTAATAGAAATTATTGGATTTATAATTGTCTTAACTGTTGATACTTTCTGGTTTGTTGTACATGTTTTGATGTCAATTTGTGACAGAATATCCAATCAAAAAGGAGTAACGTGAGTTGGAAATTAAAAATAAAGTCATTAAAATGTATTTTTTTAAGATAAAAAACAAGTTAGAACAGTATATGTCAATCAATGAGATTATTGATCATTAGAGAACTTGAAGGATTGTAAATAGAATGTACCTTTTTACCTCTTCAAGCATCGATTCCCATCACTCGTTCATCAACAAGTCCCTTCTGACTTTAGTTTCTCCTCAGAATAGAACTTTGCTTCAAAGTTACTGCAGTTTTTATCTCCTCCCAGGTTGTCAGTTTGCTTCCGGACCTGAAAAGAAGTGTAAAGCTTTCATTCTTTTTTACGTATTTTTGTTTCATGTTTCACTAAAAAAAAAAAATTTTTTTTATGTTTCAGCACTCAGATGCCATTGCAAGAAATCACGATGAATCAGACACGTCTGGGCAATGGTAAGATTGGAATTTTTCGTTACAACTTTATGTTGATTAAAAACTTAAATATTTAATTGAACTTTAAAAATAATAAGCTTTCCAAAATAACGAAATATTATAAAATTCTATGACCTTTACTCGAAAAATTATCAACATTATCAAATAAGAGCAATAACTAAAAATTAAATAACTTAAAATTATCAGTATGATTGAATAAAAGCAAAACATGGATTTATATTATCATAAAAAATAAATTAAATTAATGATCAAATTGTTTGGTGAGTTTATGATAATATTTATTGATGATATATAGTGTAACTTCGACTCCAAAATGATTTATAACAAATCAATATTTCTTTTATGACGAAAATCCGATCCCAATCAATCACTATTATCATCAAAGTGAGAAAAAAAATCAGCTTTGCGTGTCTGAATCAATAACATGCACTACTAACCCTTAAAATCTACATTTAGTTACACTACTTGGGTTTTATTTTATTTAATTATACCCTATCACTCTAACGATATACTTTTCATGTTAATTCAAAGACCAGTTCTTTAATAACAAATTTCATTGTTCATATTTCTATTATATTCCACTTAAAAAATCATAAGCTATTCATTTATCTTAATATTTGCTTTAGAATCTAGAGTCTAGACAGTCCTAGATGTTTTATTCTGTTCAGCTCTATTCAAAAAACTAAATTGGAAGAATTTGATAATCGAGTAATGATCTTATTTTTATGGAGCAAGTAATCTAGACAAGAAAGTGTGCTTTTAAAAACGGATGTGATCACATAGACGATCCTATCATCTTGAAGATAACCGGATGTGGGTTCTAGAGCAGCTGACACACCCGAGGGAGCCAGATTGAATCGATTGTTGAGGTTCATTTACAGATAAGGAGTGACGATCCTTTGGCCTTTTATTTTAGCCATTAATAATACCTATCGACGGGTCATCGAGACGTATCGACATCATCAACTCGATTAGAGGACAGTCTAAACACACGACAAAGAACAATAGAAGGCCACTGTCCTCATCATAGTTATACTGTATCAATGTAACTGATCTTATTACTTATTTCCGATGTAATTAACTTTCCATTGGTGCATGTCGATTAAAAATGTTTCATCAAGTGACTCTCGTTCATCAAGAGAAAAAGAATAACAAAAATACTTGAAGTGAGTATTTCTATCCCAAGATTCTCTCGAGACGTCGCGACGCCATTTCTCCCACTTTATCATGTCAAACGTACTAGCTGTGGTACATAGAATTCTTAGAAAATGCTCGTTTTCTTGTCTTCTTCCTTCTTTACAACTTTCTCATCTAGATTTTCTTCATTTCTAATGCATCTTCTTGACTCTCAGAACAATCCAAAACCAAAAATATGAAAATTCTGTGGAAATTTTGGATATTTTTATAACCCCGATAGTTTTTATCTTATTTTTAGAAAGATAGTGATAAAGAAAAGTTTTCTGAAAGATTTAAGATTGTAGGATTCGAAGCTAATGAAATGTAAGCTATTTTGAGATATTTTACTGTGTTTTCTAGATTATAAATTACACATTTAACATCAAAACTTTTCATTTTTACCAAAAAAAAAAAATTGTAGATATTTAAAACAGAATTTGAACAAATTTTAATTCTATATTTTTTGAAGCAAATAAAATAGTTTGCTAAAAGAGAAAAAAACTGAAAAAAATCTTGATTTATTCAGGGTAGACTTCCAAACAGGTTTATATCCAAATATATCACTTATAAATTGAATAAATGCTCTATAAAATTCAGCTAAAATCTCACAACTTAAAATGAAAAGAAATTGTAAAGAGCATTGGAGTGAAAAGAGTTGGGTTGGAATTTCTATTTTCGTCTTGATCTCAGTGGTTGCTTCCGCAAATACTGGAGTAAATTGAGCGTCTGTCGACCTCGTTATTGGATTGGGATTCACCAATTTACTCAAACCTGATACAACTACGTGTTAAGTGGATCTAACGAGCCACTTGATATATTGGAATAAATTTGATTGTTAAAAAGCTAATTAGTTTGACCTACGAATTAGACTGAAGAAGAGATTTAGCAATGAGTGACCTTGTAAATAAATTATTCACGTCATTACATTGGCTTTGGCGATGAGATAGTTTGAAAAAGTCACAAGAAGACACCTGATTTTACGACCCCAAATGACTAGACTTTAAGAATCCAGATCAGGCGCCGTTCGACGGACCTTCGTGACTTCTTCTTAGAAGTCAAAGCTTTGTAGCCAAGACTTACAGGCGCGAATTCACTTTTCTCTCTTCAGTGCTTTGTACTTTGGACCACTCGAAAACTTTGCCAAGTCTCCTGTGCCTTGGTAGTAAAATAACCTCTGTATTTTATGCTCTAGATTCATTAAAATTAAATTAAGTATCACATTACCATTTTTTGTCTATATTTAGTTGTGGTTTGTCATCAGACAATAAACTTCAGCATTTATATTTTATCTGCATGGTAACAATAAATGTTAACATAACGGCAATTACTTGAAAATGAAAATTGAGATGATAATAGATTTCTCTAGAAATGAACCTTTGAAAAAAAGGAGAATTCAGTGATAAATGAAAGATCTTGAATATTTAGTCTAGAACAATAATACTGAAGAAGCATTATCTTTTGGCTTATATTTAACTTTGCAATTGTGAAGTGAGATTATTTATAGTTTGAAGAAAACGAAGTAAATGTTGAAGATGTAAAGTTATTATTAATGAATGTTTTAGATCAATGAAATAAATAACCTAGAATGAATTAGTATGATAAACCAGGATTTAGAATTCCCAAAGCAGTTACTCCAAAAATCAAAAGTGGATCAATTTTTTGCAGCAATAATTTTAGATAAAACTTTTCAAATGTATCAAATAAACAACTTTGAAAGATCATTAAAATTTATAAATTGAATCTTTCAGCAGCTGCTAAAGTATTTTTCTCAAAGAAAACTTTTGAATCCTTTTGGTGTCGAGTAACAGGAAGTTGGATAGTATTTTCTTCTTGTCTTGGAAGTTCCCTCAGACTGCACCTAGCACGTATACAAGCACTTATTCTGGATACGTGGGATGTAGTCGTCAATCCCTCAACTTATTTCTGGTGTCTCAGTGCACCAGACTTCCTCTTTTTCTTTTCATAATTCTTTTCTATGCCATCCCTGTTGAACCAAAAATTATGTTCAACAACTGTTCCATTAATGAATTAAATTTTGAATAAATGTCTTATTGACACTTAAAAGCTCATAACAGATAAATTATTCAAGCTATTTTAGCTGTTATCTGTCTAAATAAATAAACTGTTGATAAATTTAGATGAGAATTGAATTTTCAATTAAAAAGAAGTCCAACTTCACACTTCAATCTATAATTCATCGTTTTTCTGTAAGCTACAATTCAATATTAGGTTCAACAAAATTAGCTTTCATTATTTCTTGTTTCCTGGACTGTAGAATTAAATCTCTATGCCTAATTGATTGGTAAAATAATTAACTTTTATAATTAAATCTAACAGAAGGACTTGGCTCCAATCAATGTTCAGTTTACATTCCTGTCAGGTTTAGGTCTTTTTACTGAATCTATTTCACTTTCTGCTTAAATACACAAATACTAAAATTCGTTAACTAGATGTTAAAGAACATCATAATTGGATGTCAATCTATAAATGTACTGTCGAGCAAAGGTACTTCTATTTTAATTATGAATGCAGTCTAAAATTAAAACATAAATGAAAGCCGATAGCAATAGAAGTAAGTCGTTAGGTCAGGTCAAATGATAGCCACATTTTTACCTGAAAAAAGACTAATAAGAATGGCAATTTTGGCCTAAATGTGTCATCTATAAATACGGGGAGCCCCGTCGTGCTTGAGTATTGCTACAAGCTCATAGAGGGATTAGTAAAGCTGCAGCTGTTACTCCAAGACTGCAGAGAAGAAACTCCTCTGGAGTGAGTCACCAACATGGTGTTTCACTGACCAGGACTACTATACTCATATCTTTCCTATTGCTTTTGCTTTACAGTGTTTTTATTTTTTTATCATTTAAATAGACTTCAGAAGTCGTATTAATGTGAAAAGAATAAATACTATTACTTGATATTTCATAAAAGTTATTGAGACTTTAAATGTATGTATACTACTTTCAGTAAATTATTTAAATCAGTTTAGATATAATCATTTATTTATCATTAAAATTGAAAGGTAACTTCCATTATTTTAAAAAAAAAACCATGTGTTTTAATTATCACATGTATAAAAGGTGGAGTGGGATCTGTTGAAAAGCTTATTTAGAAGTAACAAGAGCTTTCCAACATATATGATTCATCACTGAAAAAATTTCCAATTAAAATGAGAAAATGAATACATGATTGTACATTAAGATATCGACAAATGACATAATTTCTAACAAATGTCAACCACTTGAAGGAGTTTTAATTATCTAATAATTACCAAAAGTTTTTTATCGCTTCGAAAAAATGAGTTTTTATCAAAAATGATTCTTTAATCATCTGTTATTTTTGAATTTTTTATCGAAACATCATTTATTCCAAGTTAAATATTTTGGTGAATGAGTAATTATTGTTATAAATTAGGTAACAAGCCAATATTATGTAACTTGAAATTTTGCATGATGAGAAATACTGAGTTATTCTAGTGAAATGAAGAGAGAAGTTTTATGCTAAATTAGGTTGAATTTAATTAATAATTATTTACATACTAAACTGGTGATATAATTATAGACTCTTTAATGATAAAACAGCATATTCTGAAAATAAAAAAACTCTCTTACAAGTCACACTACCTATGGATAGCATGCACAACAATTTAAAATTTATATATATTATTTCCTGTTTTGAGAATCTATGACAGAGATGGACATTCTTGGCTCATCAGCATGTTTATGGAGTAGCCCAAAGTTTAGGCTCCCTTGCAGTCAAACTGTGCCCACCTCTGATCTATGGTCACATTAGGTATTGAAAAGCCAAGCCCAACAATAAGTGTAGATTCAACACTTTAAAATGCAGTTCAATATAACAAAGAACAGATGCCGAGATCTCATGAACCAAACACGTGTCATCCAGAAACCTGAACAAAGGGAAACCGTGACAAAAGGGGCCTTGTTCAGGAAAATTTTGCCTGCTGCATGGTAGGACTAGGAAGAGTAGCAGGGTCATTAGCTTCCTCAATAAATAATACTAGTACATCCGCTGTGCTGCATCTGCAGTTTAGAAGAGTCATGTTAAATCTAATTATATTATTTGTCTGGTAGATTGTTGATAAACTAGGATATTTTGGTAGAACGATCCAACACACATTCTCTTTATATGCTGTATTTTATTATATACGTGAGATTAAAGTGATATATATTCTGTAAATAAATAAAGAACAATATTAGTTTAACTTCTCTAATTCATTTCTATATTTCGTAAACTATAATAGTGTCAAGTATTATCATTTTATTTATTACACTATTTCGGAGTAGTTATTTTATTGGATATTATCAAACAAAAAGTGTTTATAAGTTAACAAAGTTTTAGAAAAATTATTCAATGAGTTGAAATGATTCATTTCTTTTCTAATAATGCGTATAGATTTTTATAGAAGAAAAAGAAAACAAAGGCTACTTGTCTTGGCTCAGTTTGATCCTTGAACATATACCTATATTGTTCTTTAGACATTGAAAATAATTTTAAACTACTCTTTATACAACGTATTAACATTTGGCCTCTCTCAGTTACTTTTTACCCGTTGACGATGCCAGTCGTCGTGTAAGGGTCAAAATTTTAATTTAAAAAATTACAATTATCGAGAACAGTGCTCTATAGTCGAGAAAACGACATGAAAAATTTAACCCGGATGAGTAATTTTGTGGAATGGGATGTGGCAAGTCAAAACTTGCTTCTTCAGATAACGATTCAACCACTGGTGAAGATAAACCCATCAGAATAGAAATCATGTTCGGTAGGACATTTCCTTATTACTTTTATAAATTAATTATTTTTTTTTATCCAGTTAATTTACTTGCTCATGTTGGTCTAGAAGTCCATGAGGATTTATTTAGACTCAATCAGCTTCTTTTTATAAGCTAAATCTGTGTGGTAGAGCTAAGACATTCTCGACTAAAGTTTCGATCTGAATTTGACGGGGAAATAAAAAAAAAAGTAAAAAAAAAAAAATAGCAGAAAAGCGATTGGTCCAACGTAAAAACAAGAGGAATAATAATAGGTCGCGAAGCTGCTTACTCTTTGGTCAGTAGCCAAAAGGGTCGAGGAATAAGCGACGCGACGTGTGTTCTTCACTTCAAACTCTTGCGAAGTTGGCACAATGCTTAAATATCCTCAAGGCGCGACAACTGACTGATAGCATCGATGTCTGATTAATTTTAATTAAACGAACAGGTGTGATGAAGAAATTTCTGAAAATAAGCTAAAATATTTATCAAGATCTTTTTAGACAACAGAAATAATTTTATTTCTTGTTAGATTAAATTTATATTTAGATTTAAAAACTTTTCTTTCATTGTTATAGTTTTATTTAGTAATTTATTCGTCTGTTTGAACATAAGAATTTAAAAAATGTTATCAATATGGATGAATTAAATTCAGTTATCTAAAAATTCATTGGTTAACCACAAAAATCATGTATGAATGTCACGTGAGTGCTTCAAATTTAGACTGAGAAAACGCGGGTTTTGGAAAGCTTTCAATTTCTTTCGCCCTGCAATGCAGAGTAAGAAATATTTTACTTGATTTTGTAGAAAAAAATATGGGTTAGGTTATAAAAATAAAATTTTTTATAAAACTGTATTGTTAAATATTAATTATAATCATTAATCAGGGTCTTTAGATGAAAAAGTATTAATTAATATGATTATTTTACAGGCACTAGCACAAAGTCTCCAGGAAAGCTTCTTCCTGCTGGAGCAATGACCATGAAAGACTATGAGGAACATTTGGAAGCTTTAAAAAGTGAAAATTTTCAACTTAAATTAAGGGTATTTTTTCTGGAAGAAAGGATGGGAATAATCAGTACAGGTGCAGCTGATGAAGATCCAATTAGAAAAAATATCCAATTGAAGGTTAGTAAATTCAATAGAAAATAAAATTTTAAAAAAATTCATTCTTTTGTATAATGGAAATAAATTTAATTTGCTTTCAGGTTGAAATTGAGGCTTTGAAAAAAGAGTTGATAGAAAAACAGAAGCTTTTGAGTCAAGCAGCGAAGGCGTTTGAATTATATGAAGAACAGAAAGAAGTAACAAAGCGTAATGAAGCTCAGTATGAACAGTCATTGGAGAATAGACGACAACGTATAATTGAGCTTGAAAAAGGTGGGCATGAATAAAAGAGAAGACACTTATTCACTTGAGTGTATATTAGATTGCTTTCTTCGCAATAAAAATTTATTATTCTTGATTCAATGTAATAAGTTACGTAATTTTTTTTTAGAATTAGAAGAATATCGAGAAAAATTCCCTGATACGTCGATATATTACCAAGAAGCTTTTGGAATTTCACCAGAAACTGCTTTGGAAAATAAAGAAAAACTAAATCAAATGGAAGAAGTAGTAAGATCTCTTGAATTGCAGGTAATGAATATTTCTACGGTCTAATAAAATGATATAAATAACGAGTAAACTGGAACTTTACATTGAAAATATTCTAATTATAATTATAGGTAGAACAGTTAACGTCGAGTTTGGACGAAGAACGGACATGGGGTCAAGAAATGGAAACTGAAAGGGACGAGTTAAGAGCTCGTTTAGAAGAAGAAACTCAGGTCCGAGAAAAATTAATCACGGATAAAGATCTAAATATCGAAACTTTGAGAGCGAAAGTTAAAGAATTAGAGGAGGAAGCGTTCAGACGTGAAAGTGTAACACAACAATACAAGACAGAGCTTGCGGAAAAAGACCGAATTATCAAGGAAAAAATCTCATTGTTAGAAGAGAAGTGTCGTGCATGTGAAGAATTGAATGCTGTTGCTGAGAAGAGAAAGAGACAAGTTGATCAATTAAGATTATCGGTTAAATCTCGGGATGAAGCCTTGGCAGATACGAATAATAAATATCGCACGCTTCTTAATCAGGTAACTACAATCATCATTAATGATGAGTATTTTTTGAACAATTGAATGCAAAGATAGTTCTTTAGCTATGTATTAATGTATTTCAATTTAATAACAATAGAATAATTTTATAATAGATAATTCAATGATATCCACTTAATTCTAATGTGTTTTATTCTTGACAGTTTGAAAATAATAGACGTTTTTCACCACCAAGCAGTCCGTCCACCTTAGATGATGCTCAATCAATCAGGTCAAGTTTAAAATCAGGAGCAATAGGTTCTCCATCGCGTGTATTGATGAGTCCATTTGATTGGGACAATAAAAAAGACAAAGCAATTTCCACAACACCAACGCCATCAGTTATGTTTGATAACAGCAAAGAAATAAATGATTTAAAGAGGGTATTTACATCATTCAAACTATTATTATTTATTAATTAAATATATTTAAAAGGATTCATATATTTATATTATGGATATTATTTTCTAGCAACTTGAAGAGAAAGATCGAGAATTGGAGAAACAAAATGAAGAAAAGAAACGGTTAATTCTTAAGTTATGTAATGTTCAACAATCAGCAGAGCATACAGAAAACGAATTAAACCAACTTAAACCTCGACATGAACAGGCATTAAAAATGATACAAAGATTCTGTTTACAACAGAAAAAACTTGACGAAAAACTCCTGAGGAAAGAACAAAAACAAGCAGAGATGCAACAAGGTTTAAAAAAACCCGCCGAAACTTTCAAATTAAAAAGAAACGATGGATTACAAAAACATATTGATACCGAAACGTCTGATGGTTCCGATGAACAAATGACCCAGGTTGGTAAATCAATTATTCTTTGATAGCCAAGCATGATTGTTGTTTCATTGTAATTTTATTTAATTTAAAGCATCATTAAATATATCCAATAGTATCCAATTTGCAATTTATATGACAAAATGAGCTCTAATGATGGCGTCAAAGTGAACTCTTTATAATTTTAAATAATGATTACAATACCCTCATGAATTAGACCAAAAATGCAGTTAATATAATGAGCTCATTTAGACATAATGTTAAACTATCTTGGCTGTCAGGAAATATGAATTCATTTCTTTTAACTATTTTTATTTTAAAAATCACAGAATCAATAAGGACTAAAACATATTTATACTTGAGTAGTGAAACGCATTGGTTTTCCTTTTTTCAGAAAGAATCTTCTACTTCTTCTTCTCCTCGGCTTTGACAGCTCCATTATACTGCATGTTATATTCAGCTTCGAGATTCACTTTTACAAATTTTACTATATTTTTATGAATTTCGCTTTATAAAAATAAGAAAAATTATTCAAGAAAATATAATTTATATTTTAAATTCTTCTTCTTTCTTTCTAACCACATACTTTTCAATACTTCATTTCTATTATTTCTCCTATATTTTTCCTTGTTACAAGTTGATAAATTTACAATTTCCTAAGTTTAATGTCCTACTCACAATATTATCCTTAGACCATCAAACTTTTTGTCGACAGATAAATCTATACATAATAGAGAATCGCAGTGATATAAACAGGAAAAGAGGCCTTCCTTTATGCTAATAATAGCAAGACCGTTCTGGGTGCCTTACAGTCATACTAAAATTCATTTCGGTCAGTCAAGCCGACGCGTGTCGCGTGCTTACATTTCTACGATTATCACGAACGACTACTTGAAAAATTAACGACTGATAACTGCTAAAATTTGTTGTCATGACTTTTGATCTTCTCTAATTTACCTGTTAACGTTTGTTTCACTTTTTGTGCATTTGACTGATACTTGGCTCACTCTTAACTTGAATAAAAATTAACACAGCGGTATTTTTCAATTAAAAATCGTAAGTGTTACTTGAAAATTATTTTAAAACGACACAGACAGTTTTTATATTTAATACGACTGTTGTTAAATTATTAAAATGTTGTCATGTTTATGTGTCTCAATGCGAGTAGAGGTAGGTAACAATGGACCTTTCGAAATCATTTCCAATGACAAGAACGAATTTTATTTTTGAAACGTAATCCAATACATTTTACCTCGAAACTAACTCAAAATATACGTTTACTAATATTTTTATTTGTTTTAAATCATTGTTAACAACATTTATATGATCAATAAAAATTCTTAACCAAGTTTACGATGAGAAAAAATAAACACAACAATCATAATAATAATTGGAATTTAGTAGCGAAGCTTGTGTGAAAAATAGCGTAAAGACTGAGATTCTAAAATCTTTTTTAGGAACCAGTCGTTGCTATATTGCCACCGAGATCATGGACAAAGCAGTAGAAAAATGACTCAATCAATTAGCTCCCAAGAATAATAAACTAACGAAAATCTTCAATCTAAATTTCTATCCTTTGTATTATTAATCCTACATCTCTTCTGCATGTGTAAACATCTTTTTTTCTAAATAAATATATTTTTGATCGATATTCAAGTGTAAGAGTTTTATTATTTTGCTTTTTGTGTACAGCAACGTTTCGAGGAATTGGAAGCAAAGATAAACGATCTAAGAGATGAAATTACTATTATCAAGGCTGAAAAAGTTAAGCTAAAGCAGCAAGTTAAAGAAGAATCAAAGGTAAATAATATAAACAATAACAAGAAAATACTGGCATTAATAAATAAAAATTAATTAAATACTTTATTCAAATGTTCACGAATGAAACTAAATTTTCCAAGTGTATTTGAGTGAGTTTAAAATACTGGAAGCTCTAAAGCTTCAGAGTTTGCGAATATAAATAGATACATATAAAAGCATTAGAGTATAAATTCCTAGCCGGTTTATCCTCGAATGCAGTCAACAAAAAGGGACTCTACATATTTGAATTGAAGCATGAAAATTTTACTTATTCTTCTTTTTTCATTTTTTATACTAAAATAACTTTTTTTTATAGGATCTCCAAAATCAGCTCGAGTCAAAGCAAAAAGAAATCAATAATCTGGATAGAGAGAAAAATAAAATGGATTCATACTGGTCCGATTCCGATGTGCCCCCGGCACCATCTCCAAAACCGTCTTTGCCCATCAATGAGGAAATAGATCCTATAAATGATTCACCACACACACAAATTGACAAGTTAAAGATGAAATTGTTTATTAGAGATACAGAAACTAAAGAGTTGAATAAGAAAATTGAAGAATTGACCAAAGATCTTCAAGTAAAGACTCAAAATTTACAAAAATTAGTTAATACTGAACTTTGGAGCAAAAATAAAGAAATTGCAAAACTCCACAATCATATGACTGCAAATCAAAGTTACGATAAAAATCGTAGTAAATCTGATCAAGAAAATGCATATCATTTAAATATTTTACTTAAAGAATTAAATGAATGTGGAGTTCAAGTTGAATTTAATGAAGAAGCTGTCCAGCTTAATTTCTTGAAAGATGGCCATTCTGGTAATGTCAAAACAATGATTGCTTATATTGAAAAATTGACGGAAGAAAAAACAAGACTTCAAAGTGAAGTAGATTCTTTAACTTGGTTCACGATGGTATCTAAAGCAGATTCAAAACTCGAAATTGGTGATGAAATTGAGTCAAGAAATCCTACAACATATTGTGAATTATTAAGAACGCACTTAATAGGGCTTATTAAGTTTATGAAAGCAACTTTGTCATCTCCCGATTATCCAGAAGACAGTGAGCAAAGGAAAATCATTCTTGAATTTTTAGCAAACACAAAACCATTCTCTGAAAACTTGGTTCATGCTTTAGAAAATGATCCAGTTGCGATCAATAATGAAAACGATCAACCGAATCTTGTTGATGACCAAGATCAAGGTTTCAGAGAATCACAATCAGATTCTGAAACATACTCCGAGCCTGACAGAAGCGTTTCTAAAGCTAGAATGGGCTTGAAGATCAATGATCAATGCAGATGTCGATTAATAACTAGACATACTAAAACGAATAAAAACTTAAGTGACTCAGAAGATTCTCTTGATTATGTTCCCTATTATTCAACATCACAATACAATTTAATAGATATTGAAGTTATTAAAGCTGTCGAAACACTCCGAGATCTATGTAATATTCTCTGTTCAGAGTTTAGTTCTTTACGTAATGAGTTGGTGAAAAAATGTCAGGTCGATGGTGCAGTAGAAGAAAAATTATTGCCGATTCTCAATAGATTAGAAAAGTCAGTAGAGCTGTGTGACAAAGTAAAACTCCTTTTCGAGAAGAAAATTCATGAATATCATGATTTGATGAAATCGAAACAACAGGAAGTTAAAAAATTGGAAGACGATACCCAAAGATTTTCACAATTGAGTCATTCAACAACAACGGCCATTATAAAACATCATCATCATCAAAATGATAATCCTTCGCAAATAGTATATAACTGTATCGAAGAAATTGAAGAATTGAAAACTCAAATACAAAAATTGAAACAACAGAATGATGAAGCATCTGAAAGTATTGCTAAACTTACCAAGGACTTAGATCGTCTGACACTAGCTCACAGTCAAGTTCTTGTGGACAATACAAAGTTGACTAATGAAAAATTGAAATTGGAACAAGAATTAAGAAAATCTGAAAATAGATATGAAAGTACTATGCGTTCTATTCGTGAAAAATTCAATAAAGAAGTTGCTGAATTGAATCAAATCAATGGTTCTCATAGAACAAGAATGCAAGATTTAGAAGCAACCAATAAAGAATTGAGGAGAAGAGTTTTGTGTGAAGCAAGCGACTCAGCACCAAGTTCTAGTGGAGTTTCGTCGGTTCCTACTGAGACTAATAAACCTTGCGATGATATAATGCAAGAATTCCATTCCTATAATGTAAGTTAACCAGTTGTTATTAACCATAATTATTTATAAAAAAGTCTAGAATATTAATATATTGATTCTTTTTTAAATATAGAGTTCTCAGTATTGGCTACCTACTAGTTATCCATCCTCATCTGGAAGAAGTAAATCCAGCTGTTCACCAGACCTTGGTATTGAAAGTGATGCTGCTGCGTCAACAAGACCTTTGAAAGATACTCTCAAGATCACTGAATCGATGACAAATTTATTAAGCGATGAAGAAAATTGTAACACTAATGCATTACGAGATCTAGACAGAGAAAGTCCGCTGCAAATGGAAGGTACTTACAAACCTCTTGATATATTGTAGAATAATATTGTATATTCTTGTTGATAGAATAAGAGTTGGAATACTGTACTTTAATTTAATTTTGGTTTATTATTTTCTTTATAGGTGGACATAATTATAGTATGTATTTCAAACAGTTGAGTTCTATGGCTTTTAGTTCTTAAATTATCATGTATTTCTATCGGAATGCGCTCAGTATTTACAAAGAAACTTAATATATAACTTATTTGTACTTCCGCTATTGACATTTACATTATTTCATGAACTATATTAATTTATAAAATCTTACTTTAATAATTCATTTCATTTCATTAGATTGATTAAAAAAGCTAGAACTCGTAAATCTGGTTAACTTTATTCATGAATGAACTATTAATTACTTTAAATGGCAAAATAACATCCATAATTTGATGTTATAATTGAATAAGTAATTGATAAAATTATTAATGATTTTTTTATTTTGTGTAGGTCTAGATGAAGTCGAGGCACTGAAACAAGAGAATGAAGCATTAAAGAAGAGATTACTGAAAACAAGGAAGGCTCTTGAAGACACATTTAAGCATCTTTCTGCGTCAAACAGAAATAAGAAAAATGTTGAGAAAGCAATTACTAAGCAATTAATGATTACGAAAAGTATTTTAAACAAAACGAGAACGTATGAAGAGCAATTAGATAACTGACATATAAAAAATCAAAAGATGAAGTTAGAGTGAAGCACTAAAATGAAGTACAAGTTCACAAATTTTCTTGTACTATTTAATATTAGACAAATCTTTTTTGTGAACAATCTGTTTTATTATTAATCGCGTTGCTTTTTTATTTGATTTTTTTGCGGTTCACTCTTTGATCCGATCGACTGATTGAATCATTGGTACTTAAGTTTATCAATAAAATAATTGTTATGACCGACAATATGAAATAATAAATATTTTCATACTGATATGAATACACTTTTTTAAAAAAATGATGAATGTTAAAAAACTGAAAAAAACTAACATTAAAATACTCAATTATTCGACAAATTATTAAGGATCTTTAGAATAGTTCTTGTAAATACTTAAAAGGTAAGAAACGCGAGAATCTGACATTTTTTTTATACGTAGAACTTATTGATGAATCATTTCACATAATTGGAATAAGGGCAATATTGATAAATTATGTAAGTGTATATAACATTTATAATCAACGAATCACAATTAAACATCTGTATATAAAACATGAAAATAAAGTGCCATTGATATTTACAATAAAATGGTCAGTTAATTATTGATTGAAAAAAAAACCTTTATTTAATATTTAACCTATTTATCAATATTATTTTATGTTTAAGCTTATAAAAATATATTTTTACTTTAATATGTTAAAAGAAAAAAGAATAAATTAAGATAACATTTTTAATTGTTTATCTATCCAACTATTGAGAAGATAATTTTTAAGAGCCCAAATAGTATGACGAAGCTCTGCTGTGCTACCCCAATCTTCTGAGATCTTTCCCATCCAAAAATGGAAATTTTTTATTTGGTTGCGAATTCGAAGTTTAGTTGTATCTAATAGCTTTTCCAGATTCTTTTTTGATTCATTTATATTTACTCTACCGACATCGCTCAACGATGACATATCCATTAGTTTAAGTGATTTCAATTTTTCATCAGCTTCTCTGATTTCTTTTACTATTTCTTCAAACATTAAAATGAACTCACACAAATCCTTTACATTATTTTCATTCATTTTTGTAAAATTATTATATATTTCAACGAGTATCATCTACCTGTAAATAATATTTTGTGTTAAAATTTTAGAAATTATATTACTTAAATAATTATAACATCTGTAACAATGATTTGGTACCTTTATATCACAATTATTGAACGAATAACCTTCGATTCCAATGTCTAGATGCCTCATTTCCAATTAAAATACTAGTCAGTCAAAAAATTATATATTTGATCATCATATAAAAGAAAATGAAGAAAGTAAATCATTAGAATTAATTTTCAATAATTCTTTATCCTTGGAGTATTCTCTGTAACGTTATTTACGTATTTGATTTACTTACGTTTATGGAAAACTTTTGATTCCAGTATAATTTTGGATTATTTTTAGCTTTCTAAAAAAAATTCACCGTGTAAATAAGTTAACTGATAAACATCTTTTGAACTATTTTTTTTATGAAGAATGGAGAATAATAAAATAATAATTACATATTTTTCTCGAAATGATGTTTACAAAAAATGTAATTCACGTCTGCTTGTCGTGGCTTAGGCCATTTTAGATGGCATCAAGAGTCCATTCAATACAAATAATACTATCAGCACCTTAGCATTATTAGCAAATATAAAAAATTGTTTTATTTAAACCAGATTTATGTTTATAAAAGTTTCATTTGTTATTTAAAAAATTAGTTTTTTACACACACAAATTCAGAAAACACTGTAGCTCTCTAGCGGAAAAGAGGAAAAGGAAAAATTGCTTCTTTTATTTATGGCCAAAACCGCTAGGGGCGCTAATGGTAAGTGACGCGCGCAATTCGCAGAATTCGCGATGCAACGCAATGCTTTTCAGAAAGTTGACGATCATTAGCGTTGAACAATATTTATTGAAATAAATAGTAAAAAATAATTATTATATTATCGTTAATAATAATAAACTCATTAATAAATGAAATTGAATTGATTAATGAATCATATTGTCAATCAACTTGAGTATAAAAAATTGAAACATTTTTTTCTGCGAAACGCGAACTTTATTAATTATTTTGAACGGTGGGCTTTTTTATAAATAATCATAAACAATAAGAGAAAGAAATCTTAAATGATAGAAAAGTGATTGATATGATGATGTGGTGTTAAGTGTTGATAAAAGGGTAATTGTGAAAAAAAATATTCCAATGTGAAATTTTTATCAAGGAATTTGAATATAAGATAAAGGTAAACAATTAGTTTATTAATGTATGATTTATTCATAGAATTGATCAATGAACGAAGCAATGATTAACTCTGAATTGATTATGATAAATTTTTTTTATTATCACTTGATGACTAGATAATAATATAAAGATTCGTAATAACTGATTTTGGTTAAATTGCGAACACTGCGAATCATGTGCGGATTTTTTTTTATAAATTTTGGCGAGTGCCAAATAATTTTCATATTTCTTATTTCTTTTTTACACATTACACAACTATTTTTTTTTTATCTCTCCACTTTGTCATCAATTTGTTCTCTACATGAGCGACTTAATTG
Organism: Chelonus formosanus; assembly: GCA_028641665.1. Lineage (NCBI taxonomy): Eukaryota > Metazoa > Arthropoda > Insecta > Hymenoptera > Braconidae > Chelonus > Chelonus formosanus. The sequence continues at coordinate 19,920,409 of CM054004.1, forward strand.
GTAAATTAAAAACTAAAATGGCAAACGAGAATATACAAATTATCACTTAATTGTGACTCTTATTTATTTCTTTACATTGCACACGCATTTCGAGCACATTAATATCCGAATAATAATAATTCATTAACAGCATAATTTTATAAATAAATTACTCCAAATGTATGTACATCTATTATAATTTGTTTTAACTAAAATAATTGGAAACCTTGTGCTCTATTGTGCGTCTAGAAGATATCACGTGATTCACACTGTGGAAAAAATTTAATAAATTACATAACAGAAAAAACTGGACTCTAAATGTCATCATCATCATTGTCAAAAATTTATCTATAATAATTTACTCCTTTTTGTTATTACAATCATTCTCAATAATTTGTTTCATCCATTAAAGTTATCCGGACAGTGTTAATCTTCACGTAAAACGCGATAATTTAGTTACAATATCTTAAATAAATTATTTATATGTCACTTCGAGATCCTAGCTTAACATAAGCGTCGAGAGCGATGATGTTTGCATACAATCCAGGACATTTTTTTTTAGTAGAACTCATGTCATCCATAAACTATTCTCTATATTAAATCAATTGTCTCTACGCAATAGGGAACAATAACCTTGTACATAAATATATTATCTATAATTATAATATCAATGCGAATATTACGTCTGTAATTATAGTAACTATAATTAAAATTTTGTTGTTTTCTCCTTTATTTTCTTCTCTTTTCATCCTGATTACTTCAGGACTTGATACAGGGACGGTCTCAATCACCGTCTAGAATTCAACAATGTACACTTTTTATTTATAAAAAATCGTTCTAGACGATATTCGCATTTTTTCTCATGTTTTAATGGGTTATGTGGCGTAGTGAGAATGATGGTGCGGATGCTGAGGAGTTTCGCCAAGCCATGAATCAGGTGATGGTGGAAAATCTGGATAACCACCTGGTCCACCACCACCTGCGCCACCTCCACTTGATTCGTTGCTTAAATCTGACGCAGGTCCTGGTACCATTCCACCCGGTCCACCTGCAGAAATAGTTTATTGTTAAAGCCACACTTTATTTAATGTTTTAACAAAACATGCGGGCTCATCTTTATGCAAGATTACAACACTTATTCTCGAAATAACTGTAAAATTTTTTTTTTATTTATCAAAGTGCCATGATGAAGGCTCTCCTGATGGTTCTATTCATAGCATTTTATTTTACTATTATTAAATCCAAATAATTATTGAACATATCCAATATCTATACCCCTAGAGTAATCTTCGATTTATGCTAAAAGAACAACTTCATAAGGAATATCTAAGATTAACATCAACATTGGAGTGATAATTATGACATATACGTTATTCAACACATCTTACTAATCTGCTATCAAAAGTTATTCTTTTACAACCCTCATTTGTCACCATAATTTATAATAAAAATGTGGAAAAGTTGCAGTTGAACAATACTAGTATACGAGACCATCAAGATAAGCCTTCATTAGATGTCATATAAGATTAAACTCAGAAAAGTCGAAATATTTCTTTCTACCACTGTATTTATGAAGCTACACCTGGAATTTTCATTTTATCGTAAAACTGATATATTTAATGTTCTAACTTTATGTTTCTATCTTCTTACATAGCACAAAGACTATAAAATTACACCATATGGTAAAAATTCTGAGTTATGACTTCTTAATGTCATTTTGGGATTTAACAAATCATAAATAAAAGACATAATTACCAAGTGTCGTGTAAACGGATAATCCAGCGTCTGGGGGATAGGGGAATTGTGGTGGCAAGGACGGCGATCTGGACGTTGAGAGATAAGGAGGAGTTGTAGCACCTAAGTATCCTCGTGGAGGTCCACCTCCCCCATTAGCTCCACCTCCACCTGGACTGGCTCCCTCAACATCAAGACCCATGTTCACTACTGTACCATAGCTGTCATTGCTCAGGTCTGCAAACAAATTATTTATTGAGTGTAAATTAAGACTAATGAATTTGATGAAAAATTATTGCGTTCATTAGTAAGCTATGTTTTATTTTTTAATGCCGGTGTGTAGAGATGGTTTGATAAAATATAAAGGTAGGAAATCATCTGCTTTGATCTAGAAAGATAACAACGCCCTGAATTATTTCTATATTGAAACTTGCGTGCTTGGGTTTTGAGATCTGTTTGATAAAAAAGAGGATGGATAGAGCATCTGTATATGTATTTGACACACAACTATGTCACGGTATTTTTTATATTTTTCAAGTTTTGGCGTAATTAGAACATCACAACAATAAATCATAGACTTTTTTTTTTAAATTAATATTTTGAATTGTTTTGATAACAAGTAAATTTACGAATTTTTAGTGAATTATAGTTCCAAATAATTTTTACTGTAAAAATGAATCAGTTTTAAAAAATAATTACTGAATTTTTCCACTTTGTTTCAATATCTGTTTATAATTTTCCTGTAGACTGGTATGATTGTTTATATTATTTTTTATTTACTATATTATTTATAATTTCTAAATGATATTCAATATGTTATCAATTTACTTTGAAGTCATATTTACAAGTTAACTTTTATTTAGATTTTCATGTAAATACTAAACAAAAATTTTTATCACAATTAGCCAGACAATAATTAAAAAGAATTTTCTCCTGTCAGACAATTTTTTATGATAAAAATTTTTAATCTGTTATCGAATGAAATTTGTAACGAGGTCGAGGTCAAGTGTCTTGACTTTTCATCTCGTCTCATTTAATTTTGATTAACGTACGGGGAAAAATTGAGTAGAAATCTCAGAGTAGAAGGAGAAAAGAGAATGAGAATACTCGGACGATAAAAAGCCCTACGGCTTTGCAGACTAGCGTCTCTCTACTCTCTGCAATCTTCGCGAAATCTCGGATGCCACGGTTGGCAGTTAGCCGAGCAATCTCCTGAATATTTGAAGAGCAAACTACCCTCTCTATCTAAACCATAGCAAAACGTAGAGAAAGAGTGTTTGTATAGACCTCAATTTTGCCCATCTGCCTGAAGCCATCAGGTTTCTAGGATATAGAACTAAATCTAAGTCTTGAAGATCAAATTGGAACTCAACTTACAGACCTAGTAGGTATTTGATTGCAATATTTTATTCACCAATCTACTAACTAACCGTGGTTAAACGAAGAGTCCATATCTACTTTGAGTTCGTCTTTATCCAGAAGCTTATCATGCCTTGGTGAATGTCCTCCTCCACTTGTCCGATTTCGGAAATATTGAGACCATCTCGTTCTACCAGCGTCCTTTTTCAGTCTCTTTTCTTTTGCTCTCCTGCAACAATTATTTTTTTATCATTTACATTATCTGATTAAACAGTTAATTTCCTCATGAAATATGATAACGAGAAATTTTCGAGGCCAATGTGGCTAATTTTCGAGAACTAGCCCTTGAACTCTAATCTCTTATAAATAACAACTCAAGAATAAGTCAATTGATATTGTTTTCTACTGGCAATGAGAATAATTTCAAGGCTCATTGATGGACTTTTTCATAGATGATATTAATTTATCTATTTTGCCAAGTTATTATCAAAAAGAGCGTTCTACCTTAATTTATGTTCCAATAGATTGAGATTGTCTTGATCGATTTCGCTCAAAATCTAATCAGCTCTAAATTATCTTCAGACATATTGATAGATCTAGTCTAATAAAATTGTTTATCATATCTATGAAATATCATCAAAAATGTACCTTAAAAACTTCTTCAAATATTATAAGAATTCTTTTATATCTTTCAATTCTAAATTTGTTAAAAGAGATATTATTTTTATTCTAATTTACAAAATGATGATGTCGAGTGATAGCATATGACTTATTCTTGATTTGCTCGTGAAAAAGTAGATAAAAGATTTATCAACTCACCTATTTTGAAACCATACTTGAACAACTCGCATGTCCAGACCAGTATCTCTGGATAATTCCTCTCTCACATGCCTTGCAGGTTTAGGACTATTATTATAAGCAAGTTTTAATGTATCTAGTTGTTTCGCTGAAATAGTTGTCCTTGGCCTTTTGTTTGGTTGATCACCGTCTATACTTCCTCCATCAGCTAATTCTAAAATAATAAAACCAAACCAATGATTTTTCTCCTAATACATACATGTACATTTTAATTATCTTAATTTAGGTATAATTAAAATAAATACAACAGCTTTTCCAAGTTACCTTTAGCTTTCGCCTGTTCATAATCAGGTTTGCAAACAAGTTTACGATCTTCCATTAAGTAGAATTCATCTCCAGTATCCAGTTGTCTTGAACACATTGCACAGGAGAAACAGGGAAGATGATAAATATAATCCTGAGCTTTCCGAACAACTTGTGAAGGTGCGAGAACTTGGCCACAGCCCGCACATTTGGTCCCAAACCTCCTGTCACCCCAACAACATATTTGACATTACATTCATACATTTCTTTTGTCAAACTAATGCTTAACTCAATTATTGATATCAAGATTAATTTATGTACAATGATTAATGATGGGTTTTCTGCGGGGAAAATGGCCACCAGGTATCTTGTCCGGTAATCAATAATGGACAAACCTAACCCTCATCTTGAACACTCGATACCCTTATATACCTTTTTTTTTCTTTCTTCGTTTTTTATCTACATATGCTTCAAGAACCTGCGGGTTTTTTTTATAGCTCTAGCCAAATGATACAATCGGTGGCAGTTGGAGAATAAACTTGACTTTGTTGATATATTTTTAGTGCTTTATTAGTGTATAAACTTATGTTTATCATTCTCTGATATGATAACTACTTGGAAGCTATTCTATAACATTTCAGTAAAGTGATGGAATTTTTTTGAAAGATAGGATATTAAAGTCAATTTAAATCTTACTGTTTTATTTAATAAAAAGGGTAATATATTAGAAACTATACCAAAACTATTCACTGTTATTACATTCTTTTAAAGTAAAGTTTGATAATTGTTGATTATTGCTATTATAATGTTCAGTATTTTTATCAAAGAATGAGAGCAAAAATGAATGAGTAAAATGTAAACATTAAAAATGGATACTTACTTGACAAAATCCTCCTTGCAAAACACATGGCCATTTCTTGCAAAGCACTTATTCGACAACCTGATGCCACAATCATGACACTTGAGGCAGTTTGCATGCCAGCTTCTTTCCAACACTCTCAACACAAACCTGTCCAAAATGACTTCTTGACAGCCGGCACACTTGGGAATTGATGCTGCAATGACAAAAAAATAACCACCAATTAACCACAAAAATCATTGAACCATCAACAAAACAACTTCTTAAATACTTTATTCTTAATAAAAACTTGCAAAATAAATCTTTCAAAAGGAAAACTTACAAAGTAAAAAATCAGGAAGGTTAGGTGGGAGAACAACTTGTGAATCAGATTCACTAACATGTGTATCTCTAACAGCATTAACATTATTACTATGATGGGATTCAGGACTGCTTTGCGGAGGAGTAAGCACTTCTCCACGTCCTCGATACATTCCACTGCCCAATGAAAACATCTCGCAGCCCAACATATCTAGGCCAATCATGATAAATCACAAAGAGCCACCCCCTTGAATTTTATCAACTACAGAGTCTAACAGATGAATGACGAGTGTTACGCATCTCTTGACACTCTCTTACGTAAGATCTCGGCCATGGGCATGGGAACAACGTTTTATCTAATCGTTTTATTGTCGACCGATCGATTTCACTGGTCTGTCAACTACTGTGACACATATATCGACATCAGGATCTTATCTATCAACTCGATTTCCAGACGAAAAAATTTTTTTCACATTTTTATACATTTTTTTGCATTCAACAGACATTAAGTCATTTATCCAATGTGATTAATTACTTGTATATGATAACAACAACTCTTCTATACTTATTTCCTTGATTTAATTTCTCACGTAATTATTTAATGGTATAAACATTAATAAATGATTCACTTTCACTAGTCGATTAATTAAATTAGTTATTGGTGATAGCTTTAGTTTCGATACTTGTTAACTTTGATAAATGTTGAAGAGTTCGGTATTGATGAAAATTGATGGAGAATCAGTAAAAGTAGTTGTGAACAGCGTGGCAACACGCGCACGACTGGTAACACCAACCATCTCATGCGCACGTGTCCCACTCGCGCCAGAGGGGAAAAGAGATATCGGATGAGGGTGGGTGGTGGTTACTGGTGCTGGTGCGCGGATAAGAGGGTGTCTGGGTGTGGTCGCAACCCCTGCCACCCCCGCAGAGGGTGACGATTGGTCGAGACTCAGCCGCCTCCAGTATGGCGTGTGGTCTATCCTTTTATGCACAAATTTAACTGATCAACGAAAGAGAAAGTATCACCAAGATTCATCCTATATTTTAATAAAAACAAACCTCTCATATGTTAAGAAAAAATATTTTATTTTTTTTTTCTTTTTTTAATTAAGAGTTTTATCGATTGAATTTTTTGTAGTGTTGTTTTTTTTTTTTTTGGTTTTTTCTTGGATTATAGAAATGACAAGCAAAAGGGTTGGTTTAAAATAAAAGGAAAAAATTCCGAAGGTAATGGAAGGAGATAAAAGAAAATTAAGAAGAAGTAAAAACAGAAGGGTGAGGGCAGCCATCTTATAATCTTACCCCAGAATCACTCAAGTATTCTTTTTCTTCTCAGAATTTTTTGTATGTACATGTATATATCAGAAAAATATATAGATGTATATATTATATCTTCCATAATATTTTTCCTTCGTTCTTTTTTTTTTTTTTCTTTTATTCATTTTTTTCCACTTTTCTGGATCACCTGCTCTTCCATCTTTTTTCTTTCCCTTTCATTGTAAATACCTCACCAACTCTTTTCTCTTACCCATCCTGACTCTTCTCACTCGTTCATTTTCCCTCTCTCTCTCTCTCTTCCTCTCTATTTCCTTCTGTCGTAAAGGTTTTATTTAACCGAAGAAAATTCACCATTCCTTCTTTGAAATATGGCGACATCATTTTATATTTCTTTGTGCTTTTTTTTTATTCATTAATAATTTCTTTTTTAAATAGAAACATTTATTCTTTTCATTAAAAGAAATAAACAATAAATGAATTTTATTTATTTTATTATTCGAATTTTAAACTATCTTTCAATAGTTATTATTTTTCTTTTTAATAAGAAAATAATGAATTAAAAAATCGTAATTTTTTGCAGATTAATCACATCGTAATATTTTATTCCATCAAAAAAAAATAAGCAAATAACAGTTGCTTGAATGAAATGATTCGTTTTATTCAACCATAAATTTTGGTTATATCATTCAATCTATTCCATGTGCATGTACTCCAATTATTCACTCGAAATAACCGAAAAAAATAGTTTCTGATATCTAAGCATTTTCACAATATAAAGCAAACGCAAATCTTCGTCACCTAACGCACCATGAACATCCGATTTTCCACCTGACAACCCTAGTGTGCACACGTACTAACATGAAACGTGCTATGGCAACATATGGCCCATCATTTTGCATATATTGCATGCATATATTTCTGATGACATTCGTCCTACCTATTCCTATAAAATCTGTCGTACGCGTCATTGACGTTATCGTTATACCCTAACGTTACTTTATTATTGTACATTCCTCCCTTTTTTTTTTTCTTATGTACACATTTTATTGGGATTGAAAAAAAAATCACAAACCACGAAATTTTCGGTCAGGATCAAAACAGTCTAGTCATTTTGACCTAAACACAATTGAGGGGAATCTTGTGGATGATAAACTTTTTTCTTTTTTTATGTAACTCATACCATCATTGATGACAAGCAATAAAAATATGTGTGTGTATTTTTTTAACGAAAAATAAATGACGTCTGTGTTAGTATTTTCGGAGTTTATCAGTGCGTTTGCGCTTTTAAGTGACCATGTGTATCCCTAGGGCGTCTAAGTTTGTTCCCTTTGGTATGACTGAGCCAACGGGGACTTGCGAGGGGTTAGAAAGACGTCCAAAGCTCAAGGGGTGGCAGGTTGGAAATACCAAGCGCGTTGACACGCCTCCAGGAGTTGTCACAGTCGTAAAAAAGGAGTCACCGCAGGGAGCACCCACTTATATAAAATCTATTTCTCTTAGAAAGACGAGTTTAAAAAAAATATTGTAAAAACGTTGACATGTGAAATTATTTAATAAGAAATGTTCTTAATAATAAAATAATTACATTACATGATTACATAAGTGAAATGAGATATTTTTTATGAGTAACTCTTTCACATTTATTTAATTAATTTTTATTTTATTTATCCTTTCAATTATCAAATTTATTTCTTAATAGATATTATGGGCTATCAACTCAACATTACAAATAAACAATAAACGTGTTTAATGGTAAATGCTATAAACAAACTATAGATTTTAACACACCCTGAAGTGTGTAGAAAAAAACTACAAGACTTTAATAATTTGTTTATAGTAGTTAACATTAAACACGTTTATGTGCTGTCTTAAAATAAAACAGTGAAAATAATAAAATACACTGCAAAATCAATGAATATTCACTGCTTTTGCAGTGTAAATTGAACCACTGTTTAAATCAGTTATATTATATTCACTGATTTTGCAGTGTATTTAATTATTTTCACTGTTTCATTTTTAAAGAGTTTTTTCATCTTGAACACACTTCAATTTACAGGGGAGGTTTGAGTAAATTTAGATAAAAATGAACTATATTTTAAAACTCATTTATTTTCATTTTATTTTTAAGATAAAGATTTTTGCAAATATTTATTGATTTGATTTTTATTACTTTCTGAAAATGAAACAGTGAAAATAATAAAATACACTGCAAAATCAGTGAATATTCATTGGTTTTGTAGTGTATTGTATTATTTTCACTATTTCATTTTAAGAGAATAGACTTATTGTTTAATACATTAAATAAGTACTTTATGGATATTTTGTTCCGGATAGGACTATACATTAGGCAATATTTATTTTAATTTTTTAAAGAATATTTACATGATTTTTATTATTATGTTAAAAATCATAGTAGTTTTTTAATATTTCTCGTAGTTTTAATATTAAATGAATATTCAGCCTATAAGGACGTATTCATGAGTCTTAAACTCGAATACTTAAATTGAAATAAGTTTATATAGAAGTATTTAATTTTTATAGGATAATCTCACTGTAGTTTAATAATTTTTAAGCTCATTTGTGATAATTTTCAGTTTCAAATTAAATATTAATTTTTATTTAATCTTTTTTTCAAATTACTTCCTATGTAACTTATTTATTAAGTTAATTGTCTAAACACAAAGTAAAAAAAATTCCTTCAAAGTCCCTGGAACTCTAGATCTTTGACATTAAAATTCCTTTTAAGCTTAGAGATCCGTCAGATCGTCTAGAAGTTCACTACTCCGAACACAGAATAATTCAAAGGCATCGGCCAGAGGTTTATCATTGTTTTGATGAATTTTTTATAAGAATTCTTTACTTAGACTTGACTTGGAGGATGAACTTAAAGTGAATATAATAAAAAATGATGATTAAACTTAGTCCAAAAGGTTTATAGGGTTAGACCTGGGCGGAAACCTTTTGAATTATGAGCTCAATGCAACGATAAATTATCGACCCTTTTGTATACAGAGAATATTCAGAGATATGTATAATCATAGTATGCTTGCCCATTTACGCATATGGTTAGTAATAGAAGAGAAAGACACCCTTCCTATTTTCCCTATAACTCTGAAAGACTTGAGTTCTACTATTCAATCTAAATCGTACTGCTTGCGGTCGTAATGATCATCTAACATTTGGCTAGTGTTCAAACCAGAAAAGTCATGAATGTCAAACGACTGGGATTTAATATGCGTAAATTTCGATATTTTACCCTATCACATTTATATATATTAACACTAACCCCTATTGTATGATTTATTATATCAATTACAGATCTATTGAAATTGCATTTTTTGTGTAACAATCTTTGCCCTGTAGCTCTATTTTTAAAAATACATATCTGTCATATCTAAAACTGATTGTATGTATTTTCTTTTCAATAATTTAATGTCTTGGTTATTTATTAATTTTTAATCATTTAGTATTGTGTGTATATTTAGAACTTTATTTAATTTATAAAATTACTTAAATTTATTAATACTGGTAATTTAATACACCACCTTTAGCTGATGATTTTGATTCTAAAATTATTCTTTCAATTAAAATTTGTATTTAAAGTACATTGAGAATAGATGATTAGGAATATATTTAAATTTTCGTCTAGAGATGTTATTTTTATTGGAACATTTTAATTTATTTATAATAAAATATGAATTTTTATTTTTATCAGATACATTTTACTAAATAAAACAGTCTGCATCATTTAAAATATTTTATTATTGAACCATTTCTGAAGTATTTATATAAAATCAATTGATTCAAGTTTCAAACTTTTTTTTTCTTATCAAGAAGCCAAGTATTTAGATAGAAAATATTCTTAATTAAATCAAATGTCTTTAAATATTTGTTTCGTTTAAAAAAACGACTCTTAAATTGAAATTTTTTTTATGAAGAATGAAAAGAATTCAACTTAAAGTAAAGAAAAAAAATTAATCAATCACATTATAAAGCAAAAAATAGAAATAATAAATTTTTTCCATGCTGATCATTTGTAGAAACAAAATGATTTTTTTATTATTGAACTATTCTAATTGAATCTTTCGGAATTTTCGGACCCTATCAATAATCCCCTTATTCCCCCAATCAATTAATTATTCCAGTCACAACTACCCACGAAAGATTTTTATCACAAAAAAAACATTTTTAAACAAAAATCATCCTGTTAATTTCGTATCAGCAATGAATTAACATGAATAGAGAGAAAAATATTTCAAAATTCCCGAACAACACCAGATGTGTATTGAATGGATGCAGAATTCGAGGAGATGAAGTAGAGTTAGAGGAGCGAAAACAGAAGCAGAGATGGATAAAAGGGACGCCTGTGTGGGTGTGTCGTCACGCTACGATAACTCCCACGCGAAACTACATCCACCCCCGACCTGAGTGCTTCTATACCACCCTCTCTTTATCCTCATCCGCTGCTGCTAAATCCCGTGAACACCCTAGTGAACTGACAAAGCCCGATGACAGGTTCCTACTCGTTGTATAGCATAGTCCAGTCCAACAAACTTTTGTCAGCCTCTCTCCCCTTTTACATTCACCGCCTTTAGCTCTACTTCTCAACCATGAAAACAGTTAAAAGGGTAACGACGTGTGAGGAAAATATTCTCTTCCATCTCTGATCTTATCTCCAAGTGTCAAAATTATTTTTTTCATTTCATCTTTTTTTTAAGAGAGGATGAATAATTTTGATTTCTGATAGTTGATTTGGAGTAAAGCAAATCCAGTGAGTGATAATGCATGATTGACCACAGGAAAATATGATGAATATTGTGCAAATAAGTATAAAATACAGACAATGTGTCTGCGGAAGTGGGTAATATGTGATAGTCACCGACAAGGGAGGGTTCGTAAATTCTATCTCTTTTTATTTCATCCCTCGCCTTTTTTTTTGAATGATCCAAGTAGAGGGGAGAAAAAAAAGAGGAAAAGAGACCTCGATAAAAACCTCCCTGGTGTCTCTGTTATTTTCTCTCGTTTTTATGGGGTGGATATATAGGAAAGGGCTTTTTGTGTCATCACGAATGTACAACCCTGGAATCAAAGACTCCAATGACTTCCATGGCTTTTCATAATCTGTCTTATACTTTTATCTATCGCAGTTCTCTAATCCTTGATAGAAACTAGAAATAGTTTTTGCTATATTTAGTTGTTAAAAGGCTTAACAAGTGTGTTTGAAAAGCTTTGAAATGCTTATAAGACTAATGATCAGTGATAAATGGGTCTCCCTAGTGTGAATAATGCATGTGACCCGCCCACAGTGTGTCATAAACTCACTTCACTCATATAAAAACATTAACTGCTCCATTAGTCGCTAAGTCCGCACGTGTGCACTTGTGTAAGCTTTAAATCAATCGTGAAATCGGTGGAAAGGATTTAAATATTTAAATGGATCCTTATCAACAAGTATGAGATGGAAGAGGTGTTTCACTGAGTGATAGGAACATTTCTGAAGTATAATTAGTCAATTGCAACCAACTTATTGCAATTTTATGTACAATTCATATTTTAAAAGAGGATTTTTCAATTATTATAAATAAAGCAATAAAAAAATTGAGTTTAACTTTAAATACTAGCCTATACAAGACTAAAAATTAATTTTTTTCTATTAATAACAAGCAAAAAAAAATCATCATGCCAACTACTCATTGTTGAATGTTAACATATTGTAATTTACACTATTGAATATAAGAAAAAAAACTCAATAACAATTATTACTTTATCATTTTGAAATAATTTATTTAAATAAGATTCAATACTAATTTATAAATCATAAGATCACTCAAAATAATATAATTTTTAAATCAAATTTTTTTCAATCGTTCAAAGCACATCATTTTTTTTTTTTTTAATTTCTTTCAGTAATAACAATTAGAATTATTTTGTAAAGATCCTTATTTTTTATTTGTATAAAGATGATTTAAATTCATCTATCCCATCATTTACTCATCATCTGGAGATCTCCATCAAGAATACCAATTAAAAAAAATAAAAGTTTAAAGTTCATATGTTTTTGTCTGTGATTTAAATCATAATTCTGAGCATTGCTTGGTAATGTAATGTTTGTAGCTCATGATAAAAATCATAAAAGCTAAAATATTGAGAGTTTTTTATCCAGTAACCAGCCTCAGTCTATCAATAAAACAATAAAACCCATTATCTTATCCTGAACACTGTTATTTAAAAATCCCAACACACTTTACTCTCAATATAAGAGTCTATAGAAGTCCTACATAATGATAAATCGCAAACGCATGAGTGGTAAATATATGTATACGTATGTATATATAAATACATTGAGGGATAGAACATTTAGCAAGTACATTAAGAAAATTGCGTGGAGTCAACACCACACCCTGATGTAATGTGCGCGCGCACGTTCGATCATTTACCCGAGAATGTATGCTCTCGTATGAGCACCAAAGAGAAAACAGCCCATGAGGGTTGACAGGATGCAGAGGGACAGCTTGAGATGAGACACAATGATATAGGAATATAAAGGAAAAGAGGGAATAGAGAACGTTATGGCAGAAAGACAAGTAGGGTCAAGTGAACTAAAGCGAACAGTGGATGCGAGAGTGTTAAGGGGACAATATATGCCTCCCAAGCAGGGTAGAAGATAGCTTTAATCTATTACCAACTGCTTTTATTCAAGTGGCTTCTTGTTATACGCTCGTTTGTAAGAATTTTTAAAGATTACTGCTCCACTGGGAGACTTAATAAAGAGATTAGCAGTTTTTGACGGTACTTATTTATTCATGTTTCAACTTTGAAAAATAAAAAGAAGTTCAAAAAGTCGTTTAGAATATTAACTTGCTCCATTTTTATTATAATTTCATTGGTTTTTATAAATGAACCTCTAGAGCATCCAAAGTGGGTGCTGGACTTTGATGGTCTGTGCAAAAGGGCAATATCTACTTATCAACATACAATACATGAAAATTAGTTAGAATAAATATTTTATTTAATGTTCAGGAATTTTATTTTAAATGGATAAAATTGATTAGTTGTTAATAGACCTTATTGAGTCATAATAAAAGTATTTTTGGTATAAATTAGTATTAAAAAAATGTTTTTATATCTCATAGCACAAACTGTTACATCATATATTTCTGAAACTAAAAAAAAGTAATATAAGAAATTATTTTTCAATAATAAAAACTAAAATTAATTTTAAAATAAGGTATTTAGTTAAATTAAACAAACAAATTTTTTTGTTTCCACTTTGTTTAAATATATAATTATTTTTTAATGAAAAAAAAAATAAAATTCTTCAAGTATGTTATCTTCTACTTTTGATGAAAACAACTTATCGCTTTTAGAACTTCATGGACTTTGATCGAAATCAGTAAAGTTACTTGGAGTTTATAAGTTAAATTACCAAACACTTGAGAAGTCCACCACGACATTTATCAACATAGATATTGTTTCAAAATCCTTTGAAAGTCATGACAATTCAACAAAGCTAGCACGTGACAGTCAAAAATGATTCCAATCATTAGAAGGACTTAATTCCCTGGTAGCAGATGTTTTCCATGATTTTTTTAATAATATTATTGCTGTCATATTCCAATTAACAGTAAATCATTGCAGGAGGTTTAAAGTCACGGGTTTTACATCCACCAATTACATCCGGTGGTTTTGCAGGAGGTGAAGCGGAAATCAACGGGTCAAGTTTTTACCTATCTTCAGAATTAATTTTTTTTAGCACAGTTGAGTGATTTCAGCTGCTGATTGTCTCAATAATGACTCGACAAAACGAAGTGATTTTTATAAATAAATATTATAAAAAAACGAATGACGTATTTGAATCAGAAAAGACGTAGATAACGTGACGAAGATTTATATCAAAGAACATCTGTTGTAGAAGGAAACCTCAAACTCTAAAAGATGAAGACCTTCTAAGTTGAAGGGTCATCCGCACGTGCTGAGAACAGGCGGAGAAGCCTTGGTCGTTTAACTCCTTCTTGACTTGACAGTTTTTGTCTTTTTATTTTGAATATATATTTTTTTCACCTTAAGGCCAGTAGCTGTTGTTACAGGTGCTCATGACAGAACGAGGATTCTCTTGAGGATAGATGATACTGAGCCGGATTTTGTTACGTGCCAAACCTTCTGTCTTTAAAAACTATTTTTAAATTTAAATGCGTCATTATCTTGAAGAACTTTATTTTATGTTGAGTATAGTAGGTTTTTTCTGGTCAAGGAAGTCGCCAAAGACTAATCAAAACAGTAGCATGTCTAGGAAAAATTCCTAACAAACATCGTTGAATCATGGTTCAAACTTCAGCATAGTTTTAATTGATAGAACTGAGAATATTTATTGAATGAAAATAATCAATAATTTTTCTGTGTTAATAGTTAATTTTATTAACTAACAAATGTTGGATATTTATAGATTTTAGATCACAAAGTATCATCAATAAATTACAATCATTGTTTCATGTATATTGAGAATATTAAAATACAATGATAGTTGCTAGATAGAAGTTGCCAAGATAATTGTAAACAGTTTGATTTTATTAATTTTGATTCACCTTAATCAAACTCACAGAGCGAGCAAAAAAACTCTATTAGGAGTAGTTGATTGAAAAACTAGAAAATATTGGGATTAGCTAAATGAATAGATTTAGACAGATAGATATACACATACTCACTTTTACACTTAATACAGAAATGTATTGTGAATCGTAAACACAAACAGGTGTATCTTATCCTAGTTTTGATAATGGTATTAAAATAAACAGTCTTGGACTTAATTGAACAAAATTTCATTTTATTATTTAAGTTATTCTCCACCTTGCTCCAAAAATAAGAAAATTCATTATTCGAAAAGTTTTGTTTTTAATTTCTTGTTTGCGCTTAAGTTTTTTGTTTTTTAATAAAGTCTGAGAATTATAAGTTTTTTTACCAAGAAAAAATTATACTTATTTATTGTAATTCTTTGGTCATAATTCCCACGACTTTTTTTTCATCTGAAATATCATAATTGTCCAGACTGTTTTGGAAGTATTTGAATAAAAAAAAAAGTATCGTGGGTTGAATTCTCACATTATATCACAGGACAAGTCCCAGAGGAAAGGAAAAAGGCCGAAGGGCAGTTGCTCGCGAGGGAGTTATGGGAGCATTGTAGCAACTACATCAAGAGAGAGAGAGAAGGCGAGAAAATAGAGAGTATCTGATGTTACTCGGTAGCATATTGCCTGGCCCATGGGGCTTCCCCGCGTGAGAAGTCGTCTCGGTCAAACTCGAGGCTGCGTTACACAATTGTGATATGCTGGTTGCTTGTATAGACTGTGCACTTGGCGCCAGGATGGCACCCTTGGGTCTGAATGATAAACGATACTGAAAGTCATAAAAAGTTCAAACTTATAATTTCAGCTTTTTTATATTTATGTTTAGTATTACAATTGTTGTAATAATCATCAGGATTGTATGAACATTTGCAATGTGTTTGTTAGTTAAGACTAAAATCCTTGACTTGGTTAAAAATGAAAGCTCAAGTTTTAAAGAATGGTGATCTTTCTTCTCCAATTGTTTACCCATTGCATTACTTATTATGATTGATTAACAATAATTGTTTGCAATAATCAAGAAAAAGTCTTGATACAAAAGATTTTTTACTGGTTGTTGGTTAGTTGCATTGGGATGTTCAATTCTAGATAGAGAAAAAATTAGACAATTTGGATTGCTTGTAAAGTACAACTAAAATCAATTTCATAAAGTCTAGAAATATTTACTCCAATTTATGTTTTTACTTAAGTCACACATATCAGGAAGCATTAAGCTATCAATTTCTATCAAGTTTTCACCAAATTTATATATGCTACAAAACTCAAACAATTTATTGTGTTGTCTCCAATACAAACTATTTTTTAGCGACACTCATTCCATATTGTGATGATTAAAAATTTTGAACACTCAAATTGAAATGGAGCCTTGCTTCTACATCATCAATACTAAATTAAGTTGTCTCTGTAAATACTTTTCTATATAGATCCTACAAGATCACTGTTCCAATTGCCACTTATGAATCTATTCTCTTTTAGCAAACCTAACGGTAATTTTTTCTTCTGTATCAATAACAGATTAATATACTTTTCCATTGATCAAATAATTATGTAGTTATGAAAAATATAAAAAATTATTAGTGATAAACATTTCGATAAAAAGTTATTGTTTTATGACAAAATAAAATTCATTGAGAGAAAACAGATTCATGAGCATCAATTGTGATATTGTCATACCATCTACCCGGTTTACATATATTAAAAAGCTAATCTGTGAATAATTATTATTCTTTAAAGCACTTATATCTCCAGCAACTGATAATCCCATGTTACTATTCGAAATCACGACGACATGTTCTTATCTAATAGTTAACATCTCTACCCCAATTAAGTATCATAGTTTTCACAGAAAAAATTCACCCATCGATTATTTACTAAAGGGATTATGTTTATATTTATTTTTAATTTGCGAGAATTATCGATAAAATCAGAGACTAATAATCGTGATCACGCAATGGGATTTGCAAAAGTACTGTGAGGCAAAGAGAGAAAAGACGAAAAAGGATATATATATACATGTAAATACTTTCTGTATATGCGTGTGTGTGGGTATATATATCCTACTTTCTCAGGGAATAGACTACTGCGGCGTTTGTACCGAGAGCTGAATCTCCAGGGAAATCAGGAAGACACGGCATCAGGGCGTTTATGTGTAAGAGAGGTGAGTCGTGTAGGCCACGTGTACACCTACACTAGAGTTGCAAACACATCCAGGAGTACACGTGCTTTTGGCGGCTTGCTTTCGTACAAGAAAATTCTCTCTCTTTTGTTTATAATTCACCGCGAAAAATGATCTTTCTAAAAAATTTTAAATCACAACTGCCATCATTCCATTTTTTCAATCTATAGAATTCTTTTTACTGAAGTTATTTAATGTTTTTGTTGCAATATCTACAGATGATGTTGATTTCTTAAAGTTTTTAATCCTTTTCTAAAAAATTGATTGGCGGATTGACGTCAAAATTGCGTCATATCCGTCGCTTTTTTATTCGTTATTTGATTGGTCTTTGAACTGCATTAAAATTGGTGTGTAAAATAAGAATGGCAATTAATAAATAATAGTAATGAAATATTTACGATGATTATTTATTCAATAATTACTGCTTAAATAACTTTATTTTGTGATTTCCAATAAAACATGTTTTATAAATGAATTTAATTGAATTAACATTCAAAATGTGGCATTTAAATATTGAGAAAAAAGACTGATGAAACTATTTATTAATTAAATCATTTTACACAAAATGTGTTCATTGAATTTTAATTTTAGTCACCATTATTTATTTTAATTAATCGTCATTCATAATTTAATAATATTTATATTTTCAATAAGCTGAATAAATATATCAATTATTTCATTAAATAAAATGTTGATATCACTGATAAAAATACATTACATATTAATTATTAAGTAAAGTATATCATGCAAATTTATTGTCAATATAACTGTATTTGAACTTTGTAAAAATTATTTGAAATCAAGTTTAGAATGTTACCTGATTTAAGGAATATTGAATAAAATTTTTCGAATATTTTTATCATTTAATAAATTAATTAGTCAAATCGTTTACAAGATAATAACAGGTGGTACTTTATTTTCTCAGTTGCTTTGAATTTAACCTCTATTACATTGATAGTTTATTAACTATCTAGAAATATTCTGTAACTGTTATAAAATATTTTTTACTATAAAAAAATAATTTTATTATAACCAAAGTTTTTTAATGTTAAAATAATCCTTGTTAATAGTTTTGAAAATATTGTTTCATTCTATTAATAAATTATAATTTAACAAAGCTTTTACATCAGTGTAGTAAAGTGAATATAAGCTATAATTAATTTACATCATAATTTCAAAAATAGATACGTAAACTGATTTATTATTGAGAAAATTATTGTACAAAGTTGTTAAGGAAACTGATTAAATAATAGTTTCCTGAACACGTGTTACAGACAAGATACTGGTGACAAGTTGGAGTCAGGTTCTTGCTATTCCTTTTGGTCCATTGGAAGCTTCAAAGTTGATTGATGTCTGCCACGTGGCTCAATTGTTATTGTCTTTTGATGATGCTTTTGTAGTTACATGACAATGAAAGGATACGAATAAAGCTTGTAAATATGAAAAGAGTTGTCTCTTGCGAATGTATTAAAAAAAAAAAGAAGTAAAGTGTATATTTATCGATTGCAAGACCGTGAGATATACCACATAAAGCGATTGATGCATAGATAAGTCTTGAGTAATTAACGATGAAACCTTTTCGTAGTACTCTAGGGACGTGAAGGATGAAATCCCGGATTGGTCCCTTGGCAAAATATCCCAGCGGAGAACAAGAAAGAAGGACAATCCCACGAACTATACCACTACTCTATGCTCGTCCTGCCATCGAAGATCGTATGATATTGATATTTACTCTACTCTAGGGGAGAAGTGGATGGTTATCGGTGATACTCGTGGAAATTGAAAATTTTTTTTTGAGTAAACTAATTGTGTTGGAAGAAAATAGACTAAGTGATTTTTAAGTTTAACAAATATTTATCAATAATTATTAACAATGGCCTTTTCTAAATCATCATCAACAACAAATAGTTTTAATCAATTAGAAATAACTTCTAAACACTTGGAGAACAATTATATGTTTTATCAAGAAAAATATCCAATGATGAGAATAAATGACCGTATATTATTTTTAAAAGTTAAAAATTCCCTCAAAATGACCTTGTACCAGGGTTGATATAATAGTTTGTTAATATCAAAGAAAAGTTTGAATTTATTTTCTAAATTCTAAAATCATTTGATCAGTGTCATAGAAATTTCTACAAGATGATGATAAAGAGTAGTAATAATTACTAGGCATAGGATGTAAAAAAAGAAATGTTATCATCAATCAGCACATTTTTTCATTACATCCAGCTCGAATAATCCTACATTTATCTCTAAAGATTAGTGATTTATGCTAGATAATAGACCATAATATTTTTACCATCTGTAGAAGCATGCAAAGATGTGGCTCATACTAGATGTAAACCATCTATTTACGTCACGCATGATCCATGAAACGCTAATGAAGACCCCAGGGTATTAGAAACTCCAGGAAGGTGGTTTGCAATATACAGCTGTATGGATAATATACATTTTCATACACATATGTATCATCAATCGTTAAGAAATACATGTTACAATTTCAAACAGTAACAACTGCAAATATTATTATCTACCACTATTATTAAAATTTTCCATCCATAATTTAGAGAAAAAAACCATTATTTATTGAACGTTACAACTAGTGTAAATTTAATTTTTTTTTATAAAAAAAAAGATGATATTTTTCAACCCAAGATACAGAGTGAAAAATTTTTAGAACCTATTTTTCATGTTGTTTTTGTTTATTGTTGCTTATTGAAGAGTTATTAATGAAGAGATAATTGAGTACATAGCATCTTCATGAACAACGCAGTTAACAAAGTAATGAAATAAATAAAATTATCCAATTCACTTTTTTATAGAATCATTGTAGCTTAAAGTTAAGATGGTCTATAAGGGGTTGAAACTCGTTGCAATCTTGGTTTAATTATGAGAGTCATAAAGTTTGCATAATCAAGTGATCCGCATCTGAAAGGGTGCTGTTAAAGTTAATCAAGACAGCATAATATCATATCCCTAGCTTTTATATTCCTTTCCCATCTTCAACACAACTTTAATGTCAAAGTAACTATAAAGACCAAACTTTATTCTAAAACTTCTTTCAAGATTTCTATAACATATTAAAACGAATGTGGCTGGACACAATCTAATCATTGATAACAATGAATAGACCAATTCACGAGGAATCTTCAAGAATAAAATAGATAAAATATTTGACTTCAGAGATACTAAGGAATTGATTGGTGAGCAGAAATATCTCCACTGAAACTTTTAAAAAAATCAGTAAGTACTGGGTAGTGAAAATAAAAAAATATATGAGCAGACATGGGGTTTTATCAGCAATGAGTAGATCAAGTAATAAATCATAAATTACCCAGCATTACTATAATTACACCTGAGTACTTTGTACAAGGGTGATATTATTGAATGAAAGCATCGATCTCTGCCATGTGTGAATGCACTCTATGAAGCACTCTTATCATATAAATAAATTAGTCACGCGAAGTCTGATAATCTACCATATCCTACATGTTATGTAGCGTCATTTAATGCTATTTTACAGAGAACCCATCCCAAAATAACAAATAATTATAGTAGAAAAAATGGAAGAAAAAGGATCCAAAGAATAAAATTGTTCAATAAAATAAAAGGTTTTGTTGTCATGAGTTGGCTCCGATTTTATTTGACGTGTAAAGAAAGAGAAAGAAGTCAATGCATGGAACAATTGAAAAAGTAAGGGACTCTATTGTCAAGAGTTCCATTCTCTCCTCTCCCTTCCTCAGTTATATATCTACGTATAAAAGTTGTTTTCTTTTTTATTCCACTCTCATTCTTTATTTCACTTTCTAGCTTGGAAGCCAGCTCTTCTCAGCCTACTGGCCTTCATGCTTCTAATCAACGGATGCATGTACCCATTAGGGTGCTTATTGTGCGTGGGTGTACGACCAATACATTGAGGGTAAGTTTGCAGAGAAAAAATTTCCTCTGACTTGTACAAACTCTAGTGTCACTTGTCACTTTATTATTTTTGTTTCTACCATCAAAGAGACTTTTTTTTTCATATTTCTCTCTTTTATTTTTGATGTCAGGACAAAGTCCAAGGATCAATGAAAATTGCGTGACTGCTGGAAAACAAAAAGAAGAGCCAAAAGCATTATACACTTTCAGGGTGTCTATATATAATACTTGAAAAAGTTAAATGCTAGCAAGCTATCTAGACGATCGCGCATCTGCCGGGCATTTTGGTGAATCATTCGGGTGTCTGCTCTATATTATGGCTTCCGTACGTAGTCCACGGGTGTTCCGGAATATTGCCTTCCCCGTTCTAGAGCAAAAGCTTCACGGTCAGCTGGAGAAGTCGGCTGTAAGGTAAGACCCACCAGCCTTTCAATAATTACTTTTAAATCAACAATCATGACTCCAGTAAAGTCTGCCAGCTCGATGATGAATAAGGGAAAAATTCACTTCGACAGATTTATAGCTATTTTAATAGAGAATAAATGTTTTGAAATATTTTAAAACAACTAATTGTGTACATTTTTTATCAACTCATTAAATTAAATAAATTAGAAAGATAAACATTGACCAAAGATTGAGATGATATATTTTCTTCATTCTTTTATAACTTGAAGATTTTATTTATCAATTTCTTGATATATTTAGTTTTAACATCGAATTAAATATGACTAATTTTAATTGATAACAATAGCAATACAATTCTAAATGTCATAATATTCACTTACAACATACAACTTAATTATTAACCATTTTTAATTAATAAAAATAGTCAAAGTAAAATGTACACAATTTTTGTAAGTTCTCCAACACTTTTTTAAGTTTGTTAAAATGAGATTCAACTTTTATTTACTCAACATTGTCTGATTTTATTATTCAACTCATTATATAATTTAAACACTTCTGCAGACATTCATATCTGTATTTGCACATCAAAGGAAATTCCCCAGAGATGCTACAGCTGAGTTAGAAATTTCTTGAAGGTTGTCACAATCAATTTTAAAAATAATTCATTCATTTATTCTACTGAAAGAAAGTTTTATTTATTATTTTTGATGAAGGGTTTGATGATTAGTTGAAATAATAACTTAATCATTTGTAACAAGGTATGAAGTAGTAAGGAATGCATTGATCAGATACTCAAGCCTCACCCACAAGGTGGAAGCCACAGAATAAACTGATTCGTTAACCACGTTATGTGAGTATGAGCCTAACCAAACATTGACATGCTTGATCATTCTGATCCCTCGTCAGCACCAGTCGGTTCGCGCGTCCTATCCACCATCTGGCCGCATGTTCTAGTCTAGGGTCCAGGAAACTTCAAGGGTAGAAATTGAAATAAAAACAGGGGGGTTACATGGACTATGTGTGCTATTGAAAGGGGTGCCAATGAGGGCTATTAGGCCACGATATGTTTTTCCGTTTCACAGATTTCTACACTTTGACTTGACTTCTCGAATATTGAATTTCCCCTATCATCTTTTTTTATTTGGAAAAAAATCTGTAAACTTGATTCAATTAAAGAGAATTTTTTTCTCCTTTTTGTTGAAAATAAAGAAGACAACTAATGATTTTTCGATAATAATATCTGCAACAATCAGAAGTCTGACAAATTCCCCATTGAAATACGCTTGAATATAGACTCATAATTTGCTACTGTACATGGTGAACAGAAAACTATGCACGAGCACAGAGCAGCTTATTATCGAAAAGATGGGGATGCGCTGGTTATGAAAAGGGAGATATTGGGAAGTCCTGCAGAAGAGATCGAAATATGGTATAACGAAAAAAATCCATCCCTTGTTTCATTGTTAAAATTAATAATAACCCTCCATGATTATTTTTCAATAGACAATCACCTGATCAAACTGAAAAACCAGCAATATGCATCATTATTATTTTAGCTATAAATCCAACTTATAATCTACATAAATTCCTACCAGTATTAATAAATAACCTTTTATTTAAAAAATTAGACTACATAAAATAATTATTGCTGTGCAAAATAGAAATAGGAGTTTTATTTGATCAAAATATAATTCAATGTTCTTTTCTGATATGTTGAAAGAGGTAGGATATTTATTTAGACTTGTTCCAACTGTATAATATGAGATTAAATCCTTGGGTTACGCCAAATAATAATAACCTCGAGATGATTTCGTAGTGAATTTTGTGGTGTGTCAGGCGCGTGGCGACTCGTGTCCACCAAATGTTTCAGTTACTCTTTTTCAAATATTTCATACAACGAAAACCATTCACTTCAATTCTGGGCGTTACTTAATATTCTTTTAAAATAATTTACATCACAAATAAATCTCAATAAAACATTCGAGAATAAAATTTTAAAAAGTGAATATTTCATTGGTAGTTATTTGTTTATCAGAAGTGTCCTCTTATAGAGCAGGTAAGCATTCATGAATGATTACCTAAAACCTAAACATGAAAGATACACCCAATAGACATCTGAGGATTGCTGTATTTTGCACAGCACAGGATGCAAGAATAATGGTGTCGAGTCACCATAAATTCCGGGCATTTTCATTTGAAAAAGGAGCGGCTAGATCTATTGTAAATCGTCACCTATTTTCCTGACAATGAAAGTCACCTTTGCAACACCCAGGAGATTCAGTGACCGTGATCGAATGAACCTAAATCACTGTTCATTGCATTGATGATCAAATTCACTCGCACTTTTCTGTGCTATGAACTATTATCAAACTTGCTCATTGTGCACTGTAATGAATTATGTAACAAGCACTCTAACCACCCTCACAATTGATGATTGTTGACAACTCCTGAAGTTGGAGAAACAGTGTAAGTTAAGTGTAGAAAGTGAAATGAAGTGAATTTAATTATCTTAATGGACTTGTGAGCACAGGCAAGAACGATTGATTTTTTTGTTCGATAAACTTAGTTCGAATCTCGACTCAAATTCCTGACTAGATGTTTTTGGAGAACAAGTTTTAGAAAAATCGATTTTTATAAACATGAAATATTTTCAATACCTAGCTGATTTCATTTTCTATTAATAAAATCTTCAAATTAGTTGAGAAGAAAAGTAAAATTCAGATTAGTTGAAATAAAACAAATTAATAATTGAAAATTGTTTCTGAAACCTTTTAAAAACTGAAATTATTAAATGCTTGTTGATAAAAAAAAATAGTTCAGACTTATAATAGATATTGATTCCAATTTTTATGTAATCAATGAGTCTGCAAACTTTAACATTTTCATCTGTAAAGTGTTTCAATAATGACATAATCTTTCTTGCTTCAGATTTCTTATCTATGTATCCAAATCTCATTGATAGCTGCTGTATCTTCAATGATAATAATCTTGTAAACATTTTCTTGTGAACTTGTCAGCTAGAAATATAAATTTACATCATGACTGGATACTTCTTGATTGAATACTGATATTCTCTTTCAGCATGAAGTACATAAAACCAACAAATCGTTGGATTCTCAAAAACACACGCCCTCGAAAAGGCCATAGGTATATCAAGCTAGCGGAATGAACAATCCACTCATCAGTGTCCACGTGCCAGGCACGTGCCAGAGTGTGCTAGGACAACTGGTGTCCTAAAAGTTCTCTAGCACCATGTGTACACTCCAGTAAGAATAAAAGAAGACACACGTCGATGTGGGATGACATTTCGTTCATGAATGAACACACTCAAGATCGACTTGGATTTAATTTTATCAAAAAAAAAAAAGGAATAATTTTAATTTTAATGTTTTATTTATCATCACATTTTGATGATTAGATATGGTAAAAGGATACATGATGGAAAACTAATAGCCCGCATGATGAAAAAGAGAAGCGAAAGAGATTACTAACAACTTGAAAGTTAGCTTTTAATCGCAATTCTAACAATAGTATTGTTGGATTCAAGAGCTGTATCACCAACTGGTAGTATTGGAGCGCGAGGTGAGTAAATTCAGTGACATATGGGTTCAAAAGATCGGCAAGTCATAGGGTTGCTAGTCGATGATCAACACATAGGACACTCTAGAATGATACCCACTTCAAATACTCATCGTCATTTAGGATTTAGACTCAAGTGAGTGAACAATAACTGATACAGATAAATAGGGTTTTAACAAATAATACCAACAGGTTTATAAGACCCTAGAAGATTTTAGATAGAAGTTCAAAAAGATTGAAATGAGAGGTTTAAATTCAGTCCATTTATATTCAAATATAAAATCTAGTGCTTTGGAGCATGTTTCTTTTTGCAATTGTGAATTGTTAATGGAGTTGATAAAAAATTTCTTTGTTCAATCTTGAAAAATCTAGGTCAAAGGATGTAATACAGACATGATGAACAATTATTTTAATTGATGCAATAGAAAAGTGTATAAGAGATTGTCGAGTTAATGTTACATGAGTTCTTGCGATCAACGTTGAGAAGAGTAATTATTTCAAGAATTTTTTGGCTACTGAATTCAAAGTTGGAATCAAAAGAGAGCTATTATGTTTCATTTTTAGACATCAGTCGTTAGGTTATTAAGAATTAAACATGTACCAATTTTTTGTTCTCTGATGGATACTTTAATTAGAACATTTTAATAAACTAAAAAAAACAATAGTCAGTAGAATCATTACTTTACAATTATAATGAGTAAAAATGATTCATTAATTGAATAACATACAATGAAGAATAATATTTGGAGTTAATTATTTAAATCCAACAAATTAAAAATCACTAGACATATTAAATAACTTGATGTTTTATTTGAGAATTTGCTACTTATTACTAGTCAGTTGTAACATAAGTTATTATTTAAATAATCTCAGAATAAGAAATTGCAAAATGCATATGCTCATTCCATCATAAAAGGAACAAATCAAAAATTGTAAACATGAGTATTAGTACCAGTAAAATGTTTAAATAAAAAATTAAAACAAATAAAAGCAGTATAAAGTAAACAAAATAATAAAAATAAATACAACTCACGTTCAGTTTTGATTGGAGGACTACTTGGAGTATCACGTCCACATTCTAAAACAAAAAAAAACTGGTAAACAAAAACTAAACGAACTAAAAAATTTATAAAAAAAAGATAACAGGAAACAACAATAGTGTTGAAAAAAATAACAGTATAAGGTTGAGTGTTTAGTGTAATAATTGTTGATTTAAGTGCAGTTTAGTTCCCATCAAGAGCCACTTAATCCGACGGGAACGTAGTGGTTATAGCAACAATGCATATAGCTACGTTACAAACACCTCAAGCTTCTCTAGATATAGAACATCTATGTAGTATATACTGATTACTATGCTATATATGATTATGTTACGCAAACAGCATCCGTCCAACAGTCACGTGCCATCAAAGTGAGTACTGGTTCAATGTTGAACCACGAAACACGCCCCTTGCTACGCTTCCAGTTCGCCTCGTCGGATATCAAGCATCCCCTGACAAAACAAGCAACCCCCTCACGTAAAATGTCCACCCCTACGGCCAGTTCCCACGTAAATAGTGCTTGTTACTGTTTTGGCGTTTCGGATTACCAATGCTTCATGTCATACAGTTGCCTTTCAGCAACTTGACAACATTATACTTTGCATCCTCGCCCTTTTAGTATCTCATTAAATAATATTCAACTAAATTACTGTAATCTTTAGATAAAGTTGGAATAAATCATAAATAAACAAGTTATTAATAAGTAAATTAAAAATAAAATATTTTCTTACAATCATCATTGGTTAGGAATAAATGAAATAGGTATGAAAAAATTTATTTTGCATAGTCTTGGTAAATCTTGATGGTTTTTGAGATATTTAACTTTGTCCATGCCTGATGTTGATAATATATAAAACCATAAATAATTCTGTTTTGGTTAATTAAAATGATTAGATGAATAATTTGTCTATTATTAGAAATAAACTAGTGCATTCGCCTCGAGTTAAACAGGAAATAGATAAACCAAGTCATTCCGTGGCTAAGTTCTAATGTACTCTAATAAATTATCAGTAGAAAAAAAAATTCATTACTATCAAGCAACTTCAGTAAGTGGAAAAATTTTATAATCATTTGTTTTTGGAGTAGTTTAGTTCTAAGTGTCTGACCAGACTGTTTACATCTATTACATATTTGCAGACTACTGTTACATCACCAAGCAACTATATTACTAAACATTATATCTATCTAAAACCTTATATAAACTCATCATCATCATCAGCTACATCAACATTTTTAAAATTTAAAGTTGTTGATTTTGGTAACTGATATTAATTTGAAGGATTGTAAAACATGTTAGAAAGTATTAAAAATCACGTTTGTGCTACTTTATTTTCTTTTATCAGTTCTGAAAAAGTAGAGTACTAGAAATATGTTTAGAATTTGGTTTATTTGAAATACATACAACTGAGAGATAAATTTCAGACAATTCTAGATTGAACAAAGAGCAATGTGAACTTTCCTCGAGGTCAATCGCTTGTAGATTGATAATTTTAAGTTGCATATACACGAAAGAAATATTATCTACTGTCAACTTGTCTCTCTGTCACCTTGAACCCCATTGGTAGTCGGTCATCATTATATACATTGTACAGAATTCAATATTAAGCTAAGTTGATATTTTTATTCAATAATAGGTTTTTATTTCAAAAATGATTCATGTTTTCCTTAATAAATAAATTTTAAATCTATTTAAAATTTTATCTATTTTAAATCTATCCTTTCTAAGAGTATTTCAAAAGACCTGCATCATTGATAGATAGCACAAATTAAAGAAAAAGTGTTTAAGAAAATAAATATTTCATTGATAAATAGCTCTAAATGGACTAGCATCATAGATAACTAACTTGAGTCATAGTACACATTCTTTGCACGTCTCAAATCAATAAAAAATAATAGATAATAGTTTAATACTCTAGGGTACATGACTCTCATGGAGTAATTTAATACTTTTCCACCATTTAGACGCGTGCCAGTTTGTTCAAAAACATTTCTCATACATTTTCACTCGAGCAGACCATTTATTTGATCAATTAGTGTATTAAAAAAAGAGAAAAACAAATACGAAATACTATATTATCAAATTTCTCTCTTTATTCGCATAAAGTTAAATTTACTAACTGAGTTGATGCTTTTGATAGTCCATTGATGGTCAAAATCACTAGCTTCAAGCACAGTTAAAAAGAGGATTGAAGGATTTTTAATTTCCTACTCATATAATCTCTATTTGCGAAATTTATTATAAAAAATTCCATGAAATTATAAGAACATATAAAGATCAAAAACTATTGGAGTATTTTTTAGATTTAATTTTAAAATGATGATTTTGTTTGATAAAATAAAATGAGTGAATGTTTCATGACTTGCTATTTAAATAAATAATAATAAATGATTACATAGATAAATGGATTATAAATAAGAATTAAATAATTTATTAATGCATTTATAAAAGCTTTTTTAATTGTTTACATTGAAAGGCTACTTTCAAATCAAGAATTCTATAAATTACTGCAATTGAATGTTTATTATTTATATAAATAGATTATTTTATTGAATAATCATAGATTCAACATAAAGTTGTCAAAAAAAGAAATAATGTATAGACTTCAAGTGTCTTATCAGCTTTTTTCTTGCATAACAATTAATGCAACTGTTTATTTGTTAAAAAAAATTGTCGTTAATTGATAATTATGGTTGAAGGACAATTAACTTTGATAATACAATTCTTTCTTTCTGCTACATTTAGAAAAATATCAGTAAATAAGTTTGTTGAAACAATTAGTTGAAGACAAAAAAATCAATTTAAACAGGTTTATGTTAGAAAGAATGTTTGAATTTATTTAAATAAAAATGATGGTAATTTTGGAATCCTTGATTGAACTAAAAAACAGACAATCTAATTAAAAATGTAAGTTTGGAGTAAAAGTGTGCATTTAATGTGCAAAAACAAAATATATCAAAATCTACTACTCCCAATTGAATAGTATTAATTGTAATTACTTTCTTTTTCTAATTATTTTTCAACTTTTCATTTGATCAATAAATAATTTTTCGAGGGTTCACTGTGGTCTTATAAATCTTACTAAAAGTTTTATTAGTGTCAATAAAATAATTATACCGTCATCGGCAATAACTTATATCGCTATATCCTAGGATATTAGAAGGTAGAGAGAAAAAGAAGATGTGTGGAAATAATTACTAGAGGGTTGAGAACATGAAAAGCGTAAAAAAGTACACGAAAAATTAGCTAACTTTTTGATGGCTTAGTTACTCTTTTATAACACACATCGACTGATTTATTTTTATAAAACTTTTATCCTTTCTTTTGATATATGTATATCCGCCATTTTCTTTCCACCCTCGCTATCCTTGACAACCCTCCTATCAACCAACCCCTAGTCAGAGAATGTTTCAGTGATAAGCACGAACGTTTCTTCGCGAATGAAAATTCTTTCTCGTCAATAATATGGTTAAGTATTGTGCGTGTATCTTTTTTTGCAATGTTTTTATTTTTTATCATTTCCAAAAAAAAAGAGATTTAAGATTAAATAACAAATTTAATGACCTTGTACTGGTGGCCTTGCGATAAAAAATTGCAAACTAAGTACCATTGAAAATAATCCAAGGTCATTAATTGAATGAAATCAGTGAAATTTTTTTATATTAGCGCTTGCGCTTTCTTATCACCAAAGTATTAACAAGCTAAGAGGTTGTACAAATTTTCGAATCGTTTAGTATAGAGTGCTTTAATCATCACAATAATCCGAAGGTCGACACGATAAATGAGTTCTTGGAACTTGATTGCACTCTAATTCTCAGTTAACGACATGCATATACATTTTATTTGTTGCGAAATGTGCACTATGGTTCCCTTTAAACAAATAATGAGAAATATTATTTATAATTATTCCAACTCTTGATATACTTAGATATCTACTGAACATTTTTGCTTTATTCTCACATCAAAAACTGTCTCAAGAAGTTGAATAATGTATGACAGAAAAAATATTATTGCTTCTAGTGTGATCAATAATTTTTCTATTGCAAAAATATTGAAGTGAAATATATATTTTTTAGAAACCATTACTAAGAATTTTTGAGAGCTATTTTTATTGTGAAAAGTAATAATAATTATTTTTAGTTAGTTTATTTTTAATACAGTTTCAAAAAATTTATTTAAATAAATATTTTTGTATTAATTTTAAAAATTATTTATTATTTCAATGTCAATGGATTTAAATATTGAGAAAAATCATTGATATCAATGGTTTTTTTTTGATAAAATTATCAAATTGCAAGTTATACTACAGATTATGATCAATTGATCAAGGTGTTCACTTGAACAATAATTAGCAATAATTATAAAATCTTGATTAAATTTAATTTATCTGTTCTTGAATATAGAAAGATGTAATTTTCTAAAAATATTATCAATTTGTCTAAAACAAATAAATCATAATATTTAAATAATAAAACTGAAATTATTATTTTATTTTTCTAACCATTCTTATATGTAAGTATAAAAAACCATCACTGGTAATAAATAATTCCTAAATAAAAATGGCTAGAATTCACACCCAGAATTCCAATCAAGATTTTTTAAAAACACAACTAAAGTAATAAAAATATTTTTAAAGGTGTAAATACAGGAGCTTTTTAGCTTTGTGATATTTTTTTTTGGCTTTAATGCATTCAGAATATTATGCTTGGGGCAATATCGTATTGATTGCGGGGTAGCCGTGCCCTCGAGAACACATTACATGATTAAACTACCCTGTGGACGTAGAGGAAGAGAGGGTGTTAGGCCGGCCTTGTAGCACTTACCTTATTAAAATATCCACCGAGCCGACGTGCAGCCCTTTTAACAAAAAGCTTCTTTCTAGGTAAATCGGTCTTATCTGTCTACATTTTTTTTCCATTTATTTATTTACAACCAAGACTGTGTCAACCGGTTTGCTGTTTGAATATTTATTATTAACTCTAGTCTATTCAAAAGTAATAAAAAATGTTATAAATATTTCAAATCACTTGATAATATTTTATATATCTTTGATACGTATGTGTGTTAATATATTTTTGTCTGATGATATTTTGGTTGACTTACAAGTCGCGATGGAAATAAATGGAAGAACAAAAGAAAAAGATCCTGAAATCTTTTCTCTTTAGAACCTATATGCAGTTTTTTCTTAGACGCACGACCAAATTCCTTGCTAGCTCGTTTATCGACTCCAATCGATTTTTGCTGCTAAATTATTTCTCGAATCCAACGCTCGAGAGTCTTGGATATCCATCACGATTTCTTGCTCGAATATCTCAACAGATTCCATATTTCAGGATTTATTTTTCTATTTTTCGCATTCCTACATTGTTAATAAAATTCATTAAAAATTTTTTTTTTATTTTATATACTAAAATTTACTGGGTCACATCATATCACACGGACATCATTTATATTAATTTAATTAACATAATGGAATTTATAAATAAACGACGATTGTAAAAATTTTAGTATTATTTATGTTTAAAAGAGTTTTTAATACAAATGTGAAAAAATTGTTTTAAAAGTTTTGAAAGAAAAGTTAAAGGATATTTATCAAATACTTTAAATTAGATCAATAAATTTTTTAAATAAATGAATAATAACCAAATATTTTATTTTAATACTTGATAGCAACTATTTATTACTCTTCTTTAAATTGAATAGAATGCATAAAAAGCAACAATTAAATAATATTTTTGCAGTACACATTAAAAAAAACTCTACTATTAAACAAATAATTTTTTATCCTTTTAAAATAAACTGATCTATGAAATAAAAAAAGGTAGAAATAATAATAGATTAATATTTTCTTTTTTTTTTTAAACAAAACTTTTCTCCAACTGCATAAGTAGTAAACTTTAAAAATAAAAAACAAATGCATATAAATGATTGTTTTTTTTTATAAACAAATAAACAATGTTTGGAGTTGAATAGTTAATCTCAGAAAATAGTGATCACATGATGGTATCATTATGTTTAATATTAATTGAGATAATTTTCAAAGTCGTTCGTTAACTTGGTTATAAAGGCTCCTGGCACTTTCCAGTCACTTGCGTTTGCTCTTCCGTGTGCATAATTAAACGACGCCTTCGACCTTGCTCCACTCACCGAGATTGAGGGGATGAATAAGTCACGTGGACAGGTGAATACGCTGAGATTTTTATTGAACGATTTAAATTCTTATTCCTGCATTTTTTTTTTCTCTTTTTCTTTTAAACATATTTAATATTTTATTTATTTTTAAAAGCACTTACTTTCATTAAATTCATATAAATCTTGTCATTTATGAGAAAAATATTTATATCACAAATGTTGTATATGTAAAGAATGTAAAACACTTGGCACATTTTCACGCAAGTACGAGTTTATTTTACTCATGTTACGGTGCATATACCTCGCGTGAGTATGCTGTAAAGTAAATGTGCATTATGTACGAGTGGCAATCTGTTGCACCCTTCAAATTTTTTCTTGTTATATTTTAATAAACTCTCAAGATTTTTTTTTAAACTCTCTTAAATAATTACATCATAATTTAGCCTCTTATCAATAAAATTGTACATCTTTTTTTTTAAATTCAAAAAAATTTGAAGATGATATTTTTTGCTTATAGGCTTAACTATCTAGTAAATAAACTTATCAAAAAAAAGAGTCAAATTGACCTTAGATTTAAACCAAGATAAAAATTAAGTTGAATGTCTGCATATTATTTCAAGTGTTTCTTTCCTGTACCTAAATTCTAATCTATTATTTAGATTTTATAGCTATTTTTTATCAATACGATAACGTTTGTTTGAATCACCTGATCTTTTTTATACTTCAATGATTATCAATAAAAAAAATAAAAACACAATAAGAACCAATTGACAAATACGGTTGAGTAACAATTCTACAGCATGAGAGAATGCTTTTTTTTTATCAATGAAAAATACTTACGTTCGAGAAGTTTATTGCGAGCAAGAAGAGCACGTACAAAGTCAGGAGTGGGAGGTGCATCAGTGAGATCAGCACCTTCCTGATGTGCCGACGGAATAGAAGGTCCAAGTGGTGGTATTGATGTTGGTGGGGGCCTTGGCATGAGTACAGGTCCGTTTGTGAGGGGTGGTAAGGCCCCAAGTGATCCTGGTGGGTGTAGAGTATTGTGGGCTTGAGGGCCCGCATTTGATGCTGGTTGTACTGCTGCTGACATTGAAAGATCGACACCGCCTAAGAGAACCGGTCGACAACCACCGCTTCCGACGCCACTTGACACCGCCGGGAGGATTCCTCCACCCCCCGGCAGTGGTGCGTATGGCAAGTACAGCTCCAGTCTGAAGCTTGGCTTTAATTTTATTCACTAGACCTCCTTCTTACTGATACTCCAACAATTATAATTATTATTGTAACACCTTTTTCAATGATCACTTTGATACTCCTGAGATGAATTGATTTCCTTTCAACTAAAATGTATTTTCACAATAGCTTAAATGTTTTTGTTAGAGTTTCTGTAAAACTCTGAAGCACTAGACTAATCAATTCAACTGAAAAATTGTCACTGTTGATAATTGTTTGTTTGAGAGATTGTTTAATGCAATGAGCCTATAGTAAGAATAATAATAATAATGGTAGTTATTATTTAACACTATTACACTTTGACACTAGATTATTGTTTCTATGATTATACTTGTGGTCTGTCGCCACAATTATCATCACTCAACTTTTCCCGCACTTTCTGCGTCTCTTAGTCACCCAGAAAAGTATCCAAATGCTTTTCATGAATTTTTTTATCCTCGTTCTCTCTGTTGGAATGATAATGATACTGATATTTACATCACAGTGAACTAGTTGATGCTCTAATTGATAGCAAAACTTAGCTAATGTTAGTCACCGATAACAATGATGAATTTCACAAATTGAGCCCCGCGGCAGGGTCGCGTCCGAGCGGGCCCAGAGCCAGCCGCGTACTCGACACAAACTCAAGCCGTCGGTTCGTTTCCTTATCAGGCCGTTCACGACTCCCGGTTTATCTCGACCATAACCTTGGCTATTCCGCACTCGGAAGATCCAGCAAGATCTCAGTATGCTTCAGCAAATTGTTCTAGTTGTAATTAAGAATAATTGCTGGTTGTTTTTTGTTGTTTATTAGAAGTAACAATGATACACTCCATGGTCTTGGTTGACCCACGAGAATGTGTGTAGCTACGATGACAATCAATATCGCTTTTGATCTCTCAAAGTCTCTCCCTAGTCTCTGACGATTGGTAGAAATGGGTTTTTACACGCGCGTCGATGTAAATCCAGTGGTCGAACTTGATGTAAATCGTTGATGGGAGAGAGTAGCAGAGAAAGGAACTGACGAAAAAGCACAACTGACTTAGTCGCCGCTCCTTTTGCGGATCCTCTTTCGCAGCCGCGCCAGGAGACCGCCGGCACGTAAGAAAGAAGTCCGGATTCCGTGACTTCGACGATGAGGATGAGACACGATCGAAACCATTCGACTCTCTTTGATATCTTTTCTTTCCTTTTGTCACCACTATTTTTATTTATTTGCTTTAATATTCTTTTTTCCATACACACAGCAGTAAATTTATCTCCATTATTTTGTTTCAGTGTAATTTTGTATTTCAGATATCGAATTCTCCAGTTCACTTGATGACAGAAACACCCCGGGCGCGGATGGAAAGGTGCGATTTGATAACCGAGTGCCGAGGAACTATGGCAGTTGGAGTGCTAAAGTCCGGTGTATGGAGCAAGAGGTGGTTCTTGCGCGGGAGAAATTTCTCGGAGGGATGAGAAGAAAGAGTCAACCAGACAAGAGGTATTGAGGGTGTGAAAGAGCGAGGAAAAATGATTCTAAAGCGATAGAACACATGATATGTAATAGAGAAAAAGAGACACACTATCCCTACTCGATGTTTTCGCTTCCACCAACCCCAACTCACATCAAATCCACCACCCACATTTCCGCTCTTGCTTCATGGTGGGGATGACCACCCCCTTGCATACGCTTGCGCTTTCATTCCATCGCGATTTGCCCTCCATTTCGCAAAATAAATCGCAAAAACCGCCAACATGAATTTCACTGATGTTTTATTATTTTCAAGATGATTTTTTCGCTGCCTCAAGACTCAAGTGAATTTTCATTTTTTTTTTTTTTGTATCTATTTATTGTAATGAGAACAATTCTTTATTATTGATTTCTAAAGTAAATTTGTTCCATTTGTAATATTTCATGCGTTATTGTTGAAAATAATTTGTAAAAAGTATGAAACTTTTAGATGAATATTTGGTCTGAGACATTTATGTGAGAAAAATATTGCCTCCCGTCACAAGGCGCCGTGGCTTAGTTGGTTAAAGCGCCTGTCTAGTAAACAGGAGATCGAGGGTTCGAATCCCTCCGGGGCCTGCCCTTGGGGTTATATTTTTTACAAAATTTAAACAAAGGTAATCACAAAAAGTAAGCAACGAAAATTTTCAAGTCTACTAATTGACCACTAAAGTCATTCTATTTCAATATACTTATTAGAGTTGATGAATAAAATGCGGAATAATATTATGCAATATGTTCTCCAGCCTTTGAGAACAAAAAACTTTTTCAATAACAGTGCCAAGTAATTTTCGTTGGTTTTCTCTTTTAAAATTTAAGACGAAAACTTTAACGAAAGTGCAGTCACCGTTATCTCCTCCTTCCTTTACGTCTTTTCTTTCCAAGTTTTGGCAACTTTTAAAAAGCTCAGCTTGTGGTTCAGCATTTTTAACCTCAACTACTGGAGAAAGTTAAAAATTCACTGGTGGGTGGTATTTTATCAAGGAAAGCTACTTTTGTAAAAGACTCATATTCTATTATTCATTCAAAGTCCAAATATTTTGCAAAAATTTATTTTTAAAAATTTTTCAAAAAAATTAAATTCTCAACTCTTTTTAATAAATAAATAATTATTCAACAAAAAAAATTGAATTTTAAAAAATCCCATAAAAACTTTAAAATTTTTCTGTACAAAATATTCATTTCATGTCTCTCATTCAGTTTTTCTTTAAAGAAATTATAATAAAAAAAAAATTTTTTCTCTAATGCATTTATTAAAAAGCAGAACTCAAAGTTAATTATAAAATAATATTAATTGCTTTATTCTAAATAACCTAGATTGAAAATTGCAATTTATATCATGGCTTTTATTCTCCTAATAATTGATAAGAATCTTAATAATAAGAATATACAGTTTTAATAAGCAATTACAATTCTCCATTACAGGTTGATATAAAATTGAAGTAATTTGTCAGCACCAATTCCATCATCACTTCCAGAGAGAAGTCAGTATCAAGATATGAGTACAAAAATAAAGGTTTAAGTAAATCGATTAATCGGTTAAACTAGCAAACCCCCATAAAATTCAATTGTCTTTGTGCCATGCATCTCTCCCATGTCCTAACCACCCTTATATTTTCATCCCTCTTCTCAAGAAGTTAACTCGAACGATCCTGTAGCTATTAGGGTGTCAATTAAATTAGATCATCCAACCAGGGGGTGATTTTATTCGTAAAACCTTTCTCTAACACTTGTTGTTTATATCTTTATGTCGATACACGTGAGAATTAATCAAGTTTATACTCTGTCTCTCTTCGGGTTTTATTATTTTTTTCTCTACGTACAGGTTTTATTGATAGAAATTATTACCCATGCTAAAAATGACAATCAATCGCAGTATCATAAACATAAGTTACTAACCTTTCATTGATGTTTATATGAATAATTTAAAAGTTTTTCTTTGGGTTTATTAAACGAGGGATCAACCCTTGCTAGTCATCACCACGAGTAGGATCTCTAATCCCTTTGGGATAAGGAGCTTGATTTTTTAGTTGGACTCTATATCTAATTTTTTATTGTGTGAGTGATGGAGTTTGTGAGAATTTTTGACTATTGATCATTAATTCATAAATCTATATATCAATATTGTTTAATATTGATATAGATTTGATTGAACTTTAGAACATATAGAAGCTGTGAAATGTATTGTTGAGTTTGATTTTATTGAATTAAAAGAATTTTAATTTAGAAATAGATAAAACAGCTTGGCTTATCATTTCTTATTTACAAAGTAAAATTTCCAATAATAAAATTCTTAATAACATTGAAACAATTCGTGTTGCAATATTGATGCACTTTATATATTTACTTGTTACTTTTTTAATAAAAACAATTCTTAAGCAAATATTCCTTTATAAACATCACGATTTTTATCATGAATTTTTCTAGAATTGTTTCAGCTATTTTATTGATGAAAGTTAGTAAGCTTATTTTTTAATAAATTAAAAATTTGAGAGATTAAAAAAATGTAGATATTTTTGTTCAAAATTTTGCTTTATTCCAAGTTTGTTGAACAGAATTTTTTTTAGCAAAAAAAAAAAAAGAAGATTTATTTTTGAAGTAAAATTTAGAACAAGTTCTATTCTTACTAAAATTGATTAAAACCAGAAAAATATTTTCAATTGATCACTTTCAATTGTGCTCACTCGCATGAGTTGTTCTGAATTTTGGAAGAGTCAGATCACCCCTCAAGCTATGAATCGAAATGATCGCTCAAGCCAGGGTTCTGATCATTGCTAACGATAATGGTGGATTAGCAGGCATCTGCCATCTGGCATAAGACCCGTATCACTACACATTTCAATAGAAAACTTTGACTTTATTGCTAGCCAAGTTATACTTGAAGCAATCTCCCCCAATCCTTTCCATAATTACCAAAATGATCTCAAAGCTAACAACACTAATAGTTAGATGTTAAAAATTTGGAAAAATCAAAATGATGGA
The DNA here is from genome assembly GCA_028641665.1 of Chelonus formosanus. Lineage (NCBI taxonomy): Eukaryota > Metazoa > Arthropoda > Insecta > Hymenoptera > Braconidae > Chelonus > Chelonus formosanus. The sequence goes on from CM054004.1 coordinate 19,958,580, forward strand.
TCGTTTCTTTATTTTTGTGCTTACTATTGTGTCAAAAATTTATAGGATATGAGTTGTTTGAGGGGAAAATAGAAGGACTTATCTGGGATATACATTTAATTTGGAAGTTGGCCAATTGGCACGATCGACTTAGCCAATTCTCCGAGTATTTCACGGATTTACCGAATATTTAGTAGGGCTTATGGCTTTAACGTTTGGTCGTGTCGCAGGTGGCTGACACTTGCATGATTCACGTTCTGTGCGGTCGTCGCCTCGATATGGATGAGCCCATGATACACCCTGTATGCGGTTCTCCCTTAACATTATCTTTATCCTCATATCACCTCTTCTTTCACCTTCTTTTTCTTTTTCCTCACACAGTTTACACTCTACACATCTGGTCAATTTGTGGCTTCCATCCAATATTCAAAGATCGAAAGTTTCAAGATTTATTTCTGCATTTTCATTGTTGAATAAAATATCAATACTCATCGTTTTTTTTTCAGACGACTTTCTTCTTTCTTGTATTAAGTAGAAATTTAAATCGATGACACACGTGGTTGAGGGTAAATAACCTAGAGAAAAATAAAAGAAAATTATTTATTAAACTGTATTGGCAATGATCAGAATGATTGCTCTTACTTGGAAGACAAGTATTTTCTTCAATTAATTTGCTATGGTATTAAACAACGTGCTGTGACTTGACCTCTTTGCAACGAACTTTTTGTCTTAAAGGGTTTTATACTGAAACTAATATCATGGAGTATATTTGTTGATGATGATTCTAGTGAAATAAAATTGTTTTTATCATTATTTATATTTTTGAATTTAATCATTTAAAACGAATAAATTGTTCTGAAAAAATGTATTCATATAATATAACCATCTTTGAGTTGTCCGAATATTAAATTACTTTTATTGTATATCATTCTTTAAATAAAGATTAATAATGAAAATTGAATTAAATTTTGTATTTATATTTTAAAATACTTTTAAAAACTTCTGGATAGTTTTACATTAACGTTCTGTTGATGAAAAATAATAATCGATCCTTATTCAAGTTTAAAAAAAATAATTTCGACATTAAAATACCTAATAACATTAATTATAATAACATTATGTAACAAATTATATTATTATAGCAAATATTAATTATTGTATCAGCAGAAGTAATCGTATTATCATAGTAAATATTTCTATAATATTATACTAGTGATGGGCTAGAATAAAAGACTGCAAAGTTCAACTGATATTCATTTGTGTAAAGACACATCTGGATAACTATTAATAAAATTTTTTGTTAAGCAAATAGAAATTTATTGCTTTAAACATTCTTACGCATAAACATGCATGTTTATCCGAACGTGAAGTATTTTTCTCTAATGGCAATTTATTTTGTCACTCACAGCTTTGATAATTTATAAATTATATTTTTAAAACTTTATCGTAGCTTTTTGATAATAAAAAAAAATCTATCTTTTTATTGCAAGTTTTTGAAATATCAAATACTTTAATGTTTTGTAGGAATTCATTGATTATTTATTATTCTTGGTGTTGATACGTATTTTAAAAATTAATTATTACTGGAAATCAAATTATTTATAAAGCATAGGCGAAGTTCGATTAAATAGGTGACAAAAATGTAAATGAAACAAAAAAGAGTATCCAGGGGGCACCCGGGTTTGAACCGGGGACCTCTCGATCTGCAGTCGAATGCTCTACCACTGAGCTATACCCCCAGATTAATAACGATGTCTATGTTAATAGTCTTATTTTGCCTTTCTATAATCAATAAATATATTTTAATCACAAATGATTCATAAATATTTTCCATTCTACGATAAATTCATGAATACATTCCTCAAAAAAGAAGCTTACTTCAAAAAAAATGATAGAATATAAGCGATACTACGAATAATTATTACTGATATCATTATGTTTTCACAGAATAATTGGACGTGATTCAAAGCATGATATAATTTTTACATTGAATACAGCAAATTTTAATCTATTTTTGTGTTTATATATTTCTGATGCGAAAAAAAATTAACTGAAATGTTTTGAATGCTCCAATACTCTTTTTAATTAATATACATTTATAAAAAAGTATTATAATCAACTAACAATAATGCTGGTTTGTTTATCCATCATCATAAATGTTAATACCAATAATTATTAAATAACATCAATACAAAACACTTTTGTATATTTGTATGCCAATTCATTATATAAATTCTAATCAAAACCTCCGTATAACAATAGGATTGGAAATTATAAATATATATGTGTAAACAATAGTTTAATTATAGTACTAAATAGATAACATTATAATTAAATTAAAAATACAAATAGAACAAATATCTATTTACAATTGCTTTCAATGTAAAAATAACATATTGAAAGTAATTTATGTTCAATAATAAAAATTGTTTGATTTTCATTAATAAAAAATTTGTAATATACTATTTCCAGCAAAAAAAAAATAATAAAAATAATGATTGAAACATTCTATTAATAAATCTGATATTAGAAGATGATCCTAATATTACTGATGGACTGTACTATGTGAGTTGGTCGACAGGTTTTCACTGACGTTTGCTGAATCGACCGCCAAGTGCAAACACTCATAGCAATGGAAAGATAAATACAGAGCATTCAACAAAGGTTAACGCATATGCAATATAAAAGAATATTCCTATATCTTCTCTACAAATTATGATTATATACATAGAGCAAATAAATGTTTTTTTATTAATAAATTTCCTTTTTTGCTAATTAAATAATATAAATCATTAGTTTATTGCCCCAGCATCGATAAAATGATATAAACGCATATAAAAACATCAATATATTACACATGAATGGATCACGCAATAAAATCATCCACTTCATTTCATTTTATTAGCTATGTACTTAATACTTTTTCAGAATTGAAAATTGATTCGCTGATATTCTTCTGACTTGAATTTACTTTGTTGTTTGTAGATTAATATTAATTTTTAGTTAAAATAAAAAATTATTTAATTAGATTATGAATTGCATTTATTTTATGAAGGACTTTTTTTCAAAATAAAAATTACTTGAATTATACTCTAAATATAGATTGACTTGGGCTTCATAAAAAAATTGTCATTAATGAACATTCCTAATAGAAGTGAAATGAAAAATATTGTTTAATACTTTCTTGGAGTAGTTTATCTGCTATAAAATTCCAAAAAAAATTAATTTATAAATTCATGAAAATTTTTTTTCAAATTTAAAATATAAATTTCTATTTGCTATGATCCAGCTCTTTTCCGAGTGCAAAAAAAAGAGACGAATGTTGAACAAATAACCAGGAGAGCATGCCTCCTACTATGGCATGTCTGACGACAGGTACGATAATATACTACAGACCACCTAGTGACTTCATGACTCCACCATATGCTACCATGACTAAGCCACACATGCTTATGTTACTAAAAATATATCTAAAATTATGAACAAATAAAATAGATTAAAGAAAAGCCATTAAAAGCTCCATGTGAAGATGAATAAATAATCACTTCTACTACCATTAATGGACTCTTGATTCAATTGATTTCTAAAATAATCTGTATAGAAAAGCTTGAGGGACTGAAGGATTTGATCAAGTTAGATATGAAGCAAGATATCAGAAGAGGTGACTAAATGTGTGGACAGGTTAAAAATTCGTAGGGTGGGCATTAGAACGAATGAATGTTTTAACAGACAATAATAAGAATAATACTCACCAGCAAAACATATCGAAGATCATGCAATTAATCAACGTAAACAGAACCATACGAACAATAGATCCCTTTTTATGTCATCCTCTTACCCCTCAGACTTGCACGTACCGCCTTCTGTCAATAAATAAATCTTGTCCCGCAGAGAGGCACCCCATCGATGCTTGTACCATCGAGTTCCGCGTTTTCCGTCAAGCTTTTTGAAGGGTGACATTGATATGTCGCATTGGGACGATTGAAAAAATTCTGTAAACAAGCATAAATAATAATTAATCGACTTATGACTAATGGATCTGTTGCTTAAGAATGTCTTACTCTTAATATAGGCTTTTCTTGATATACTCTTCATATGGAAGTAGTATCTCCATTCTAAGAGTTTTTAATTTTTTTATTAGATTTTCTGATAAGGTAAGTATGTCACTTTATTACGTACTGAAAGACCTGAGTAATTGAATCAGGATTCACCTCAATGATTTGCATTAATTATTCAGTAGGAAGGTATGAAAGACATGTTATGCTTGTTAAATATGACTCTGATAAAATGTAATTTTTATGTGCTAGATTATCTAATAATTTATATAAGTAAAAGATTAAGTATTATTGATAAATATTTGATTTGATAAAATAATTATGTATCATGAATTATGTTTGAAATATTTGAGTTTTTCTGTTTAAGTCAAGAGCACAACTTGGTCATACTTGTAAATGTTAATGATATATGAATTTATACATTTGTCTCACACCAGGGAAAATATTTTTTGTTAATAATATAAGGTAAACCATGTAGTTGTTCACTTTTCACAATCACATTAAATGATAAACTATTATTACATTTTGTCATTTAATCATTTTTTTTCACCATTACATATACTTTTATTGTGAAAACACTCTCTACAGTCAACAAAAAAAGAATGTTTACATTGTTTTTTGTTAATTAAAAAATTGATGAAGGGAGAAATAAGCGTATGTGAACAAAAATTGAAAGTAAATTTTTCTTTCAAGTATGTCTGAACGTTGTAATAACATTCTAATAAAATTTTCAATTATTTATTTTAAATTTTTAATTGAAAATAAAATTCTATTTTATTTATTGATATATTTTAATTATAGACAATAAAAAATAAAGAACTGATTAATCGTTATTTTTCCATAAATACTTGAAATTTATATAATTCATATAATTTATAAAAAATATAAGTATGTTTTCATATTTAATGCAAATAAAAAATACATTGAATAGAATAAATACCTTTTGATTGCTTTTCATTAATAAGAGAACGATGTAAAGTATTTTTATATAAATAATCCATCTCATCAAGCATAATCAATGTTCAATGATTACTTCACATCAGTAATATATGAATATCAAAATGACGAAATTTGGCTAAAAATAGAAAGAAAAATATTAATGCTAAAAAATTCATATGACACAGTGCAGAAGCTTCACGACACGAATTATCTGTTCGTTACAAGCATTGGGATGCTGGAAAATTGACAGACCAACAGACGAATCATTTGTTATACCCTTTTGCCTATCTGGGAGAGGCAAAAACATACTATTCCCCAACCAGTCCTTGCTTTCCATTCCTGTCGCGAATTAATCCATCAAAGCACCCACCATGCACTAACAACTCGGAGTCACATCCCCCAAACCTCCACGCCTTTTTTTTTAGAGTCACCTACCTAAATACAGAAGAGAAAATGCATGAGTTCTATAACTTCATCATAGTTCTATGCAAACAAAATATACAATTTCCTGAGTTGCTATAAACTCATGATTTATTCTAGACATTTTATAACCGATAATGATAAAATTTTAATCATGGATTCAATGATACAAGTTTGTACAAAAATATTTTAATATATTCGAGAAATTGTTAATTAAAAATTCACCATATAAATATTTTATGATTAATAATAATGTTCAAAGATTGATCAATTATTGTTTACATTTTTGTGAATGGCCATTCAATGTAATGAATAACAAATCAATTGATAAAACGATTAATTAATTTAAATAAAAGATTAATTATAAAGTTGATTAATTACAGTTGAATGAAAAATATAAATTTATTGGTAGCTGTGAAATATTGCTGTGCTTGTATCCTAATTAAATAAATGAAAGGAAATATATTGAAATATACAGCGAGTTGAAGAATAAATACTGACATATCTAAAATAAAATAAATCCAAAATTATAAATGTTTTAACAAAAGTTTTTGTTAATAAAAAATATATTAATTACATAATAGAACAGGATATAATAAATTTTAAATATCAAATTATTTTATATCATGCTGTCTATATGTTCGTGACGGTGTTAACTCACACTGGTTATTATCTCCTGTTATATCGGGTCAGCATCTCTCCATTTTGATCGTCAAAATACTGACCGAAACATTTATAAAAAAATTCGATATTTATTTTTGACTTGACGTAAATTATTTTTTAAATTATAAATGAATTTTTTTTTAATTTTTTAATCAATTTTTAAATAAATAATTTATGAGATCTATTTTAATAATAAAACGTATGTTGGTTATGTAAATTTTTATTATTTAATCGATTAAAATCAATTAATTAAATAAAAGTTCTTACCTTTAGAATCATTAGCGAATAATTATTAGTATTAAACACCGTGTACTGTAACAGTTATTATAATTCCATGACTTGCTTCTTGTACTTTGAATAGATAACTCATTCTTTTATAGTAATTACACAATTGCTTAATTTATTTTAATGTTAAAAAATAATTTAATGCATTTTAGAGGACAGAAGCAAATTATTTACTTTAATTATGACTTGACTGCGAATGACTCATATATACACGTTATTCAAAATACCTTACAAACATGCAACGATATTTTTTTCTTGAGTCAGAAAATAAACTTCTAAGTGGTGTCAAGAAGATTTTGCATGCGTAGGACATCCTGTCAAATCATGGGCGACTGACTGTAGTTAGAATCCTTCTGATCATTAAGAACCATTGAGAGTTGGGCAAAATACACATGAATATACAGTTTTTGTTAATTCGATTTAGGACCCAGCTTACGCCGGGATCGCAAAAAATTAGTTAAAGACTCATCAATTGTTCCCCTCCACGGAAATCTTTAGTAAAAGGCGAAAGATTTATACGTGTATTGAAGGGAAACCAGAGTGATTATTGCAACTCCAAAAATAGTTTATATTAACTTGGTGCAACTATTTCACATGTGACTTACTGAATTGACAAACTCCATCTAGCGAGCGAAAATGGAATTAACTTCCCCGCTAGTATACCTTGAGGACTAGTGGTTTGGAGCTGTAACAGCTGTTTTTTAAATCCATAAATGCATTGATGTTTGGACTAATTTCTAATTATTATGAATATAGAATCTATCCCTTTAATAAGCTGCAACTATAAGAGATGTATTAAATGCATAAGAGTTAGTCTATCGATTTGGTGAATATTTAAATTTGTGTCACGATGATAGATCTCGTCATAAATGCAATTACATCATATGGAGGTGAACCGCCTGACACCCTAACCGCATCTTCGCCACTTTCCAGTGATTATCTCTTTCCCTTTTCTCCCTTTCTTCCTTTCCTTTCCATGTTCGAGCCAAGCTATTCAATTGACAATAATTGGATAACGAATCTTCAACCTGTTGGTTTATTTCAATGTTGTGGTGCTAAATAAATAAGCCAGAATTAATGTAATATTTTTTTTTCTTACAAAATAGAAACAATAAAAAAAAGATGTTCTATTTTATCAGAGGTAAATCAGTATTTCAAAGATGAAAAATGTAATCCATAATTAAAAATATATTATGCATCAGATAAAATTTTTCATCACACGTACAGGATGGTAAAATGTTATCAAAAGCAGCAGATAAAATTTTTGCAGCATGATTGGCGAGTGTGCGGGCGTGGTGTAACGTTTACTCGTTCGCTTCAATGTCTCGATGCTTGCGAGTACAAGCGTGGGATCAATATAAGCGATGAGACTACGAGAGCTCATCTTTAAGCGCCGCCCGATGCAGACCACCAACCAATGACTAGCAGTAGTTTGCTTGGTGGTAGCCAATCCTGGTGCTTCATTGATTTTTCGCGCTTATTTTTTCTTTTTTTAAAAATGAATTTCTTCGCGCAGGCGGCAGCTTCGAGGGTGGAAAGCGAGGCCAGAGGTGGAGAAGAAAAAGAAGATAGAGGAGAATCGATGAGGGCGAAAGAGTCTTGTAGGGGTAAACGAACCCCTGTTTCATCCACCCTCGCGTCACTGTTATCGGTTGTCCCTTTTTCAATCATGAAATCCACTGTAAAACGAAGAACCAAACCCACAAGTTCATTTTTGCATTCAATGTATGAGTGTATACGTTGTGCCAAAGATGGAAATTTTCTCGTATTTCATATTTATGTAGATGTTTTATAATAAAAGTATTTTTCTTGGATCTTAATCATATAGATCGATAAAATTGATATAGAATATTTCATAACCGAAGCAAGCTATAAAGAAAGATATGAAGAAACATTATCGATAATAATTATCCATGAATTATTAATAACTTAATGTATAAAGAAATGTATCGCAATTTAAACTTCAAACAGAAAATTTAATTTACACACTTAAAAATTCCCTGGCAAGATTTTCAACAGTAGCTTATATAGAGGAGTGTATGTACAGATCCTGGATACGTCAATGAATTTATTATAAAATCGTCTGCGCTTTACAATTCATACAGAGAATTTGTGAGAAATCATACGAGAATTCTGGTGATGAAAATTAGCCCATAGGCGAAGTTAAGTTTTACAATTTACTTAAGACTTTCATTTACCAAGTTGAACTCGATATAAAATTCAAAAAGTCTAATAAAAAATACATTGGAGAAATACTTGACCAGAAAAAATCTTAAATGAAGTTCCAAAGTGCCTTGTACTGATAAAATTGAAGAGAATTTTTTGATGAATGTTTAAATATTTAGAAATTTACTACCATCCCGAAGAAACTCTTGACTTCATTAAAAAACCAATCAAATATCTTTTTCCTAAAAACAAATATAAAATAAAATATGAAAATATTAAATCCACACGTGCATGTCATTATAATGCATATAATAACCTTCATAAAATTCCATATTTACCTTTCACTCAACAGCTTCAATTGAAATAATAATATCAACTTATTTATACAATTTTAATGACAATTATTCCAGCCTGAAATACATATATTATTCCAGTAGATAAAATGAAATAAAATAATGAATTACTTAAAAATCTTACCTGAGATTTTATTCATACATTTAATGCATTTATTCAAGTATATTTTCAAGAGCAATAAACGAGTTTCATCTGACAAAAAATCTCGTATTCGCATCTCAGAATATACGGTCCATAACCATAACTGGTCGGCTGTCATTTCCCGATGTTGAAGGCGAGCTTTTCTTGTGTCTTGTACGTGACGACTAAGGGGAAGAGGGTCATCATCCCCATGCTCATGTCTCCAAGTCTTCAGAAATTGTCCAATGAGAAAGTTCAGGGTTTATGACAATTCGTGGTAAGAATACAAATCCACCATTGACTTTATTTTACTTGGCAAATTTTATTTCTTATTCTGTGATGATGATTAATTTGATTCATCATTTAACTTTTCTAATATTTTAGCTCAATAATAAGTGCCACATGCAAGTGGTGGTTTTAGGTAGATTTCAAGTACTACAACATTTGATTTAAACACGAAGATCCTAATCTTTTGGCGACATTCAACTGTAAGTGGTAGTAGACTTAGACGTTATAAATGACCATAAAAGTAACACGTTCTTGCGACAGCTCCAATTTTCTCTACCAACCACCAACGCCCTATTACTTGTCTCATTCTCGTGAATTACCGATCCGTTTTTCCTGCTGAGTGTGCAGCCATTTTTTTAAGCAAAGAGTTCAATAATCTAAAATGATCTTCAACATACAAAGTCAACGTGCAAATTGAATTTTTTTACAGCTTGAATAAAAATTTCATAATGATCCTATAAGGGTGAAGGGTGACATGAATAGAGTAGGCTTGAAAAAAAAAAAACAAAACGGGTTTAAAAATACGTTAGAAATATAACTGATATATTCCAAACTAGTTTTATATTTTTTTTGGTCTTAATATTTATAATAATTAATTGGTAGAAACCATTTTTTCTATTGTATTGATGTATTTGCTCTAGTTACTATCAGTGATAGTAGACCAGTTGATCATCATCAAATAGAATTTTTGTATGATAAAAAATTATTATTAAAAAGATCCATTCAATTATGAAACTTTAATAATAAATATGTTAAAAGATTATTCAACTAGTTTGGTTTTTAATCATATTGAGAAAATCAATTCTCATAATTAAAAATTATTAATTAATACTTTCATCAATGGATAATCATTTATGCAATTATAATTCAAACTTTTGAGAGCAAACGTAATTAATTATTCCAACAGTTGTGTATGGTCTAGGTTTTCATGATGTACAATTTTCTGTCCATGTCATCACTTAATAAAAAGAACATTTTTGTGATTAACAGTATGTTAATATCACTGAAGTTAACATTTTTTGAATTTTCAAACAGAAAAGCAAACACATTGCACATTCTTATTAAAGTCAACATTTGAAAAAATTACATGATATTTTTTGCTAAAAAAAAATTTTATCCATGAAATAGGCAGAAAGATAAAATTCCATACAAAGATATAAAACTCCACGCAAATGTGCAGTATCATAATGAAAAAAAAAAAATCTACCAAAAAAAAAAATTATGAAGACAAAAATTTAACTTGAAATAACAGAATAAATTATTTCGTTCATCTAAATTGAGTTTAACATCTCCAGTTATTCACCTTACAAATCCAATCTAAATCCAACTATTAACCAGTGTGGAGACATGGACATAATTTTTACAGAGGAAAAAAATACTAGTCTCTTTTATTGAATTTTTTCCCTACGTGTTGAAGAAGATATAGAATAATTGTTGAGGAGAGAAAAATCAAAAGTGTTATCTCATCAGTAGAATAAAAGAGAAGTGCTTTGACACGCACCAAGAGTTCATTGGGTACCGCGAATTGCACGTTTCTCTTTGGGAATCGTCCACAGAGTAGTATGAGGATAAGCCGCACGAGTGAGAATGAAAAGGTGAAAAAGAGAAAAGCTTGGAGATCGCCGTAAATTCTCGGGAAATAGCTGCAAGTAAAATATAGAGGTGGCTACATTCCACATATGTCATCTGGACCTTTCTCTCTCTTTCTTTGCTATTCTCCGTTTCTGTTCTCTATATATGAATATTACACATATGTGCCGTTTTCGCGACATCTTCCACCTACGCTTTACTGAATTGCCGAGGATATATATCTCTACTCTTACACATGCGTTCATTTAGACAAAGCCAACAAGATGAGATCGTTCATCAAAGTGAAACAGCAGACGTTGATCAGTCAAAATTAATCTATGATTGTAATAAAAGAAAAAAAAAAAAAACAAGTGTTTTGTCTTATATTTCGTTTGAAGAATCTACGATGAAATTCTTTCAAAGATAATGTGGCGAGGATGCATGACGTCTATGAAAGTTTCTAAAGATTGTACATTACAAAGTCGCAAAAACGTAAGGAGAGTAAATCTTACAGACGAGAGGGCACAAGCGGAAAAGCCGACGAACTCGAAAGCTCGCCAAGTTCGCCAGAGCACGATACTATGAAAGAGAGTGTCACGTTCCCATAGCAACTGGACGACTCCGCCTCTCTGGACTCCCTCGTTCGTTCGATATCCCTGAATCCTCTTTCTCTCTTTCTCTCTTTACTATCAATCCGCTCTACATTTTTCTCTCTGCCAGCTCTGAAGAACAAGAGGGAAAAGAGTCTCATACGTTGACTCTGGAGAAACTTCTTCATATAAAAGTCTCTCTTTTCTTCTCACACACAAACACTTGGATTTTTTAAAAATTATGATGTAATCAAAAAATCCTGATTGTTCTCAGGTACCATTATGTGCACCTCTTTAAGATTTTTCATCGTTTACTTTACTTTTGAATATTCCATTGCTTTCTTTTTTTTTAGACTCATCTTTATTATCCACATACTCATAAAATTCGATCGACTCCAAAACATGTTTTCGGTCTGACTTTACATCACATTGATATAGTTTTCTCTTTCTGATCCTGCTGACTAGAGAGTTTAATTCCGTTGAGTGCATCCAGCGTTGATTTAAAATTGCGTAGCCTCACTATCTGTACTCTTCATATAAATGCACTAACATTAGTATCAGCATGACGTCAAGCCAGTGTCTGTATAATAGGAAAAAAACTGCATGAACACAAAGGTCGCAATATATTCTAGGAGACTTTAAAGCACCACGTGCACTTGTTTACGAGTTACAAATGGACTACTATCGGGTTCGAAAGTATAGGTCTCTGACTTTGATTGTTTATCATAAATATTAACGACACAACAGACATTTTCTATTCAAAGCATCATAATTCAATAATTAACATTTGCAAGTAAACAATCAAAGTCAAGGGTCTATCTCTATCAACTTGATAGATAAAATATCCTGTTCTAAAATATTTATTCAAAGACAATTAAAAGAATTTACCTTATATTTGCTCCTATATTACTGAGCACATTTCTTATGCTCCAAAAATTTGATTGAGGCTTCAACAACTTAGCAAAAGTTTATTCTTTTTAATGCAAAGAAAAAAAAGAAATTTGGAGGCGCCGGGCATCGATCCCGGTACCTCTCGCATGCTAAGCGAGCGCTCTACCATCTGAGCTACGCCCCCCGACGAAATATCTCTGCCATAATGACCATACATAAGTCTGATGCTTCAGATCTTAACTTTTACTCTTGAAAAAATCATGAGTGAGACACACATATGTATCATAAAGATGTACCAGCATCATGAACACCTTTCAGAATTGTTGTGTGACTTTACATGATCATGAATCTTTGTAGAGAAGAATTTCATACATCCCAGATGGTTTTTAGTTTGCTTATCATGTTTTGCACAATCCTTTGATTTATCTAGATCTCTTATTGAAAATGGTTGCTTCGGCTTAGTTCCAGTAGTAAATATATCGAGTTCATGGTGTATTTCTTCTACTTATCAATTCAAAACCGTCATTTAAAGTTGCTAAAAAGTTGTCAGAGATTATTATCTCATTGGTACTTTGTCTCTTTTGATAAAAAAAAGGAAAATATCTAAAAATTGCAAAAGTTATGGGCTCGTCCGGGATTTGAACCCGGGACCTCTCGCACCCTAAGCGAGAATCATACCCCTAGACCAACGAGCCAGAGTTGATGATCAATCCTTTGATTCACTTCGCGACCTGTAAAAGATATTATTGATTAGTAAATCATACAAAAATAACTAAATACAACTATTATATAATCGATATCAACGAGTTTTTGTATATAAAAACTATCTCTACAAAAACTTGAATGAATTTAACAATTACCTGGATTTTTGGTGAAATAAAAAATTGTTTGCCCAATTCAATGATTAAGCCTCAAATATTCTCTGGAGCATAAAGAAAATAAATGTTTCAAGGTTTGGCTAGCGTTGATGATACATGTTTGTAAAAACTATTGATGATATTCTTCAGTGAAACTGAACAATTAAAATTATATAAGTTCACAAGTTTTTTCAAGCGTAACCAATCAATTCGGCATTGATAAAAAAGTGTAATTGTCTTCATAAAGACAATTTCTTCGAGGAATAATCAGTAAACACTTTGCGTGATAAAATAATGACAGTAGATTTCCTTTTAATGGAATAAAAAAAACACAAATGAACTGTCATTTACCTTTTATAACGGTTAACTTAAAGTAAATTATTGTTATAAAATTAGAATTTTAAAATAAAAATAAAAAATATATATAATTATATCAAGAATTTTTTCTGAACTTCATGCCTAATTAATTAACTCATTGAAGAGCTACTTTTTGGAGCAATTAACAGAGATAATTTTTGAAATATATTTCCGGAATTCTTTTTGCCTTGATTCTTTTTCTAACAAGGACATTCTTGATATAATAAGAACTTTATCAGGAAATAGTATAATGGTATTTATCGTCATCTTGAATCTCGTGATTCTCAAGAAATAACAATCGATTGGATTGACAGAAAATGTATATAAAGAGAAAAAATGTACAAAAAGAATAACAAATCTAGCCAGTAGCTTTGGAGAACCTAATCAACTATGTATTGCTGTTAAAAATCTCCTTCAACAGTAGTGACTTATCAACTTATCAAAGAAACATCACTCAAAATATCAAGTATTATAATTTGCATTGAAAAATCGCGTCATAGTTGTAATCATCTGTCTTCAATCATTTAGACTTCCAATATCTGTAAGTAGTATTTATTAATTGTTGACTATCATTATAAACCAACTAATTATAGTTGAATTATCATTCATTTATTAAACATGCGATACTTTCGAAGATTAAATTTTAAGAAATGATGTGATGAATATATATATATATATCTTGTGAATATTCTTATTATTCTATCTGGTGAACTTATATTTTGAATGATTGCGGAGAAAGCAAGAGAAAGTCTTCAAACTCTGGGATGTATAAATGAACGTGGGTCCAGAGATCGTAGTCATTTTGTGAAAGAAAGTTTTAGGTCCAGTGTTGTCACTATTTTTTCTCATAATTATTCAAATTAATTTTTTAGAATCAATTTGAAGTTCAAACTTTTGAAATGAATATTCAGTTGCAAAGTGCTTATTAAAAATCAGGCTGGTATATTTCGAATTATTAATAATAATACACAAATTTGATTACAGTGAGTGGATCAATTGTTAACGTGAATAATAAAAATGGAAAATAAAGAGTTTGAAGAATTTGGGAAAGCAGCACTTGACTTGATTGTGAATTACAACGAAAGCTTAAGAAATCGAAATGTTCTGCCTGATGTAGAACCTGGATACTTGAGCAAGTTGATTCCTGCTGAAGCTCCAGAAAAAGGAGAATCTTGGCAGGAAGTGATTAAAGATATTGAACGCGTCATAATACCAGGAGTGAGTTTTGAATTTATTAGTTATCTATTATATTTACGTCCATCTATCTTTCTCATGAGCTCAATAGAGATATGATTGCTAATCGAAAAATTTATTAATATTTTTCTCCATCATTAAAGATCACCATTTTGTAAATCAAATTTCAATCTATTTAAAAGCTTATTCTAAATTGATTACTGTCAATAAAAAAAAAAATGATTATTTTGATGTAGGTAACTCATTGGAATTCCCCACATTTTCATGCTTATTACCCAACTGCAAACTCCTATCCAGCGATAATAGGAGAGCTATTGAGCGCAGGAATTGGAGGTGTTGGTTTTTCTTGGATAGCATCACCAGCATGCACTGAGTTGGAAGTCGTAACCATGAATTGGTTAGGAAAAATGATGAATTTACCAAAAGAATTTTTAAATTGCAATGAAGGACTTGGTGGAGGAGTCATACAGGTAATTAAAATTTTTACTTCAATAAATTACCAATATTAATGAGGACTCTGCTTTTAGACTAACACGCCAGTTCAGCAATTATTTTATTGAAGTATTTATTTAATTTTCCAGGGCTCAGCAAGTGAAGCAACTTTGGTGTGTTTACTAGCAGCCAAAGAACGCACAGTTCGACGTATAAAAAGTCTTCATCCTGATATGGATGAGGGGCTAATTAAGTCAAAATTGGTTGCATATTCTTCAAGTAAGTCAAATATAACTTCAAAATATTAACAAATTAAAAATCAAAGGTAGAAAACCATCGATATAAGCAAGGAAAAAACTAATTAACCGAAATATTTTAACTGTGATTAATTATTGAACATTGAAATCATTTGTTTGCAGATCAATCAAATTCCTCGGTTGAAAAGGCAGGATTATTAGGCTCGATGCCAATGAGATTATTGTCTGTCGACGAAAAATGTTGTCTCCGTGGTGCGACTTTATTAGAAGCAATTAAAAAAGACCAAGAAGCTGGGTTGATTCCTTGCTATGTCGTTGCAACATTAGGAACTACTGGCACGTGTGCATTTGATAATTTAAATGAAATCGGTCCAATTTGTAATGAACATGATATATGGTTACATGTTGATGCAGCATATGCAGGTTCGCACGCACTAGGATTATCAATTAGCACATTAAATTCAGTTATACTTACCTTTAAAATGGTTTTCTAATGATAGGCGCAGCTTTTGTATGTCCTGAATATCGTCACTTAATGTCCGGCATAAACCTCACTGATTCATTCAATTTTAATCCTCACAAATGGCTTCTCACCAACTTTGATTGCTCAGCTCTATGGTTTGTCGTGCATAATTAACCTAAACCTAATTATACAAAAAAAAAAGTTAATTTTCTTTATTATTTCTTCAGGGTAAAAAATTCTAGAAGCCTCATTGAAGCTTTTAATGTCGAGAGAATTTATTTGAATCATGATAAAGAAGGATTAGCACCAGACTATCGTGTAAGATTTTATACAATTAATTTTCAAACAACTTTGTACAAAAATTTGGAGATAATTATTTGTCTTACCATAGTATGTTATACTCTGTATTTGCAGCACTGGCAGATTCCACTTGGCAGACGTTTTCGTGCTTTGAAACTTTGGTTTGTTTTGCGCTTATATGGAATTGAAGGTCTTCAAAAGCATATTCGTCACTCAATAAATCTCGCAGAGAAATTTGAATCTCTCGTAAAGTCCAATGAAAAGTTTGAAATCGTCACTGAAAGGTCAATGGGTCTAGTTTGCTTTAGAATGAAGGTAAATTTCCTGCAAAATATTAATTGAATTAACAAAGGAATTCAAAGTTAACAAGTAAAAAATAGATACAGTTGGTACAGCTGTGATCAAACAATCAAAACTAGTTAAGCAAATTAATAATTGAATTTACAACCATCAATTTTTTGCTTGTATGCTGATTAAAAGAAATATCTTCAAATAACAAATATTCAATTCATAAAATTTATGTTTGATAAATTTAAGTATGCTAAAAATAATGGTACAATTATTCATAGAGAATATTTCTTATCAATTTCTAAAATTTGATCACGGATAACAATTTTTATCAAATCAATTCAATTTTTTCACAGGGTGACAATGCACTTACTCGACAACTCTATGATCGTTTAATGTCAAGAAAACGGATTTACTTGACTGCTGCGACATATCAAGAAAAATTAATTTTACGTTTCGTTGTATGTAGTCGACTTTGTATTGAAGGTGACATTGACTTTGCTTGGAACGAGATCATCAGCCAAGCAGAAGTTGTTTATGCTGCAACACATCAACAGGTCGATTGTAAAGATAAACCTATACCTATTCCAGGAAAAAATTTGGGTACTATTACTGCGAGTATCGAAGATTTAAAAATGAATGAAATGAAGATTTCTCAAAAAATAACATGAATACAACTTTTTAGATAGATAATTATCATTTATTCTACCGTGTTTATTGTTTTACTTTGTTACGAAGTATTTCATCGATGTAAACGAATTTTCTTGTAATCAGAATAAGTAAAACCAGTATATTTAACTCTTAATAATTATGAATTATTTAATGAAACACGTTAAAAAATACTTTGTAAATAAATATTACACAAATGAATATTATTATTATTAAATTTGTCCAATGATCATGATAATCATATATAGGATTGGCACCGCGGTACACTAACAGCACCATTGAGGCCAAAGCTTGTACACAAATGAATAAATTGAACAATAAAAAATATTTCAACAACCATTTCTTTGTTAACTTTTATTTCAAGTTTGACTCACTTGACTAACTGTATACTAACGACACATAGTTGAGAGTATAGTAACGATTGAAAACACGGTTGGTACTTAAGAATTTATTTACCGATAGATGATAAAATAGTTGTGTATCATAGATGGCGTAATAATCTTATTTTTCTCTGTTGGTAAACAGCTTTTGCCGACTGGCTAAGAAATCGCAAAATGTTGCGATTGGTCAGAAAAATATTGCCTATTCCAATACACTCCGTAAATATTTACGTTTTATAATCAATAAATTAGAGAATCCTACAATTTTATTTATTCGTCCTGTTTAGGTAATTAATAATAAACAACAATGATATTCCATTGAATAGCAATAATGTAAGTAGTTAAAAGAACGTAATTAATAATTAAAAATAAACTAAATCAGATCGTCATCGACTTTCTGTCATTCGAGCTGTCACTGATATGAAAAATGTTTGGCTTCAGGAAATTTAATAAAAAATATTAACATCTCAAAATGTCTTAAATTAAATGTCAACGTAATCCTCAAAAGGATGAATATGTAAGTAAATGATTATTATTAAAACAGCCATCTAACCTCTTCGAAATGAATTCAACATATTTTTCATACAATGTAGTTGATGAAATTAATTTTATACCATTTTCAGCATTCGTTTACTAAATCACCAGGCTTAACTTCATTGATTAGATAAAAAAATGAGTGGTCAGCTAAACATCACAATAAGGTCTGAAGCTCGATTGGATGCGAAATGGTTGAAAACAGATTTACGACATTTACTATGTCGAGATGGACTTGCGGAGCTTTGGAATGGAATGGTTCGGGATGGAGAAATAATAGGAAACTTCAGCGATGGTTTAGTGAATTCTGCTGGAGTTATAGCAAGAAAAGGTCTTTTTTTTTTAATTACTCAAATTTGAATAACTCCCAAATACTAATATAAGTACAATCAACAAACATGATTAATTTTCATTCTGATTTTTTTTTATCTAGGTGACAGTGGTCATTATTATTGTAATTTAGACGTATTAACTTGTCCATGTTGTGATGGAATATGCGGTCCTCAGAGTGGCTGTAATTGTGTACCTTGTCAAAAATTAGATGAGGAAGAAGCAGCAAGAACTACAGCTTTAGTAGAAAAATCCGTACCAGCACAAAATACGATAGATTCATGGCTTTGGGGGTCGCAGATGTCATCAAGTGATTGGTTGAATTGCATAGAATCATTGATTAAAGAACAAACTACGTTATGTCACGAAGTTGCCAATAGTACCTTATCATCAATACGTTTGCGGCAACGAGTGGTAGTCGCACGTAGATATTTTACTGCCTTGTCACGCCACAAACCTCAGGAGAACAAAGAACCTATGACTGTATCAAAGACTGCAACAAAAATACAAAAAGTATCCAAACCAAGTGAAAAAGCAGCCGTAGGATTAGCGAGAGTTGGAACACGAGCTGCACTTAATTTTTCCTTTGCTTATCTGAGAAGAGCATGGCGATCTGGTGAAGATATTGAATTCTGTAGTGAAATACTTTCTGAATCTCTAGAAACTCTTCAAGCTTTACCTGAAGCGACTGTATTTGAAGAAAATAGTAGCTCTCAAGTATGGCTAGAAGTTGTAGAAAAATCAGCCAAATTTTTACGTCAAGTAGTTAATGGTGATGTT
Organism: Chelonus formosanus; assembly: GCA_028641665.1. Classification (NCBI taxonomy): domain Eukaryota; kingdom Metazoa; phylum Arthropoda; class Insecta; order Hymenoptera; family Braconidae; genus Chelonus; species Chelonus formosanus. Next base: position 19,977,740 of record CM054004.1, read on the forward strand.
ACGGATAGATCTTGGTGTCCAGTTCCAGTATCCGACCAACATACCGCTCTCTGTCTTTTACTTGAATTAGTGATACAAAAAGGTACTCTGTCTGGTATTTTAGACTCAGTAATTTTACTTTTACATCTCAGTGGAAAAACGAAAAATCAAGATAATAGAGTCATACCACCAGGAAGTTCAGCACCTCTAGTACCACTTCTTCGACGTCTCAATTCCATTCCAGCTCCAAAATCTCGCCGTGTAGATGATAATTTAACTCCAGGTCCTTGTGAAGTTCTTTTGAAGTATTTAACACTCCCTGAAGATGATAAAGTTGCAATAGATCTTCGGAAAGCTGCTGTTGTGATAATGTGCAATTTAAGTCGATTGGCTTCTCCACATCTTCCTCCTTTAATTACTGACAGTTTATCTAAAATCCAGTCTCAAACTTTTCAAGAAGTTTTAGTCTGGGGAGGAGTGAAATTTGGTAACGGGTCATCTCCATTTTACTGTGATGCTATTGCAGAGCTTGGAGTTAAACAACTTTGCTGTGCAGAACGTGCTTTAATGATTTTAACACAAAACGGTCAAGTTTATACCATGCATTATGGTTCAGAAACTCAATATCCTCAGAAAGTATCAGGCTTTACGAATGAAGTTATTAAAATGATTGCAACACATCCTGATGGAAGGCATTATATGGCATTAACTGAAGACGGAGTAACATATTCATGGGGATGTGGAAATAATGGAAGACTTGGCCATGGAGATACCAATTCTTATGATGACCCTCAAGTAATTAGAGTACTTGAAGATAAAAACGTTACATTCATAGCTTGTGGGAGTACTTATTCTGCTGCCATAACAGCTACAGGAGAACTTTACACCTGGGGAAGAGGAAATTATGGTAGACTAGGCCATGGAATCTGTGATGATATTTTAATACCAACGGTAGTGACTGCATTAAATGGCCATGTAGTTGTTTATGTTGCTTGTGGAACTGGAGATGCTCAGACTTTATGTGTAACAGCTTCAGGAATAGTTTTTTCTTGGGGAGATGGAGACTATGGAAAACTTGGTCGCGGTGGTTCAGATGGTTCTAATCTTCCTAAAATTGTTGATAAACTTTTAGACATTGATGTAGTTAAAGTATATTGTGGTGGACAATTTTCAGCAGCATTGACAGCTCAAGGAGAAGTTTATACATGGGGCAGAGGAACTGCTTATCGTTTAGGACATGGAAACGAAGAGCACGTACGATATCCAAAATTGGTTGAAGGATTAAAAGGTAAAAAAGTGATAGAACTTGCTGTTGGTAGTGTACTCGTACTTGCATTGACTGAAGATCAACAAGTTTATGGCTGGGGAAGGAATGATTATGGACAGATCGACCCTAGTCTTGGTTTTACTAAGGTATCAGAACCTTGGTTGTGTAGTGCATTAACGGGAAAAAGTGTAATAGGAATAGCATGTGGACCAACTCAAAGCTTTGTTTGGTGTTTATCAACATGGTCTGTAGCATCGCGTATCGTTTTTGTTGTTGACGTGTGTGAAGAAACATTTAAATTACTTGACATACTACTTGCCAAGTCTTGTGAAGGACTACCAGGTACTCGACCACCGACTCAAGACCGTGAATGTCTTGCAGTAGCAACTTTAAATTTATTAAGACTACAACTTCATGCTATGATCTCACATGGAATTGACCCTAAATCGGTTGGACTCTGTTGCAGTAATTTATTGAACTCTTTGAAGCAACGATGCGTTCATCTAGCAAGTGGTGTAGGAATTTTAGCTACTATTCAAGAAGCTGCTCAAGCAGTTCTTCAAACTGGTTGGAGTATTATGTTACCTACCGCTAACGAAAGAGCAAAAACTTTATCTGGTTTTTTGCCAAATTCTAACAGTGTTGAACAATTAAGTGCTAATAAAGGTCAACAGTTTATGGCAGATTTATTAGTGTCTAGTTTGATGGCTGATGGAGGATTAGAGCATGCTTTAAAAGCAGCTATTAAAGCAGAAGTTACAGATATATCAGATGAAAAAGAGATAATTGTTCCTTCAAATTCAACTTTAGTAAGCGAAACAAAACAAGCTAAGGAATTAAATTCAGAAAAATATAACATGACCATATCTCTCCTTCAACTGGTCAAACAACTGATTAGAAATGGCACTTGTATTACTCAGTCACAACTTCAAGCACTTCAACAAGGTAGAAGACAAGAAGAAGAAGATAAAAAAATGAGTAATTCACCAAGTTTAAATCTTCTTCTTCGATGGCAACGATTATTAATTGCACAACTGTATCAATCCATCAGTACATCTAATTCCGAAGGTACACGAGACAATCAAATGATTGGAATAGAATCTCTGTTGAAAAAGTATACAATTCAAATATGTAACCATGTCACTGAAATTCTCCCTGTGGCTAGTGAAATATCAGCAATTAATAATAAATATTTTATGGTCGTTGCGACTATTTTAAAAGGAGATATTGTGAATGTTCTACTACCTGAACTTATAGTTTGTTTGATTCTTCTTCAAATAGATTATTCTATGCTACTACGAGATATGAACTGGATGACTGTCTTTGCACCGGTTTTGGACGTTTTAGATCAATTCAATCGTCTTGCTCCTACGATAGATAAAGAAGATGCAGATGATATGTCTTGGCCAGGAATAATTGCTCCTCAACAAGGAAACAAAGCTTCCAATGTTGAAGAACCATCACTGATCCGTTGGGCTGACTTAGAAAATCATAATCGTGATGGAGGACATTGGATTGTCATCAATAATCATGTTTATGATGTTCAAGAATTTTGTCGTGAAGGTTCTTGCACTTTAGAGATGTTTCAGAGATATGCAGGAAGAAATATTCCTACTATCAATACCATAATTCCTCCTCATTTAAATACAGGAATGATGGATTCGTATTTTGTTGGATATTATTGTCAACCAGAACCTGACTCTACTCAATTTCCTATTGAAGTTGTGGATGTTTGTTCATCTTTATTAGATATGGAACGTTCTCTGAGTTTTCTTCTTGGCCTTCATGCGCACAGAATGCGACAAAGTTTTGCATTACTTCCAGCAGAAATGGAAGCACACCTTTGGCTTGATGCTAAATTTCTTCGTGGTGGTCTTCAAATTCTTCAACCACCGAATCCATATGAAGAAGAAAAAGGAGAAGCTCGAAGTACTCATTCCACACCTGCAAATTCACCAACAGAGCCTGTAGTTCCTATTTCAAGTAAAGATAAATTACAAAAAGTATCTGATGATCGTGTAAGTGGTTTTATTCAAGCTCTTGCTGAAACTCACAAAACTAATACCTATGTCCAAACATTTTTGACAATGGTAGATAAGTGTAGCAAAGCAAATAATTTACTTTCCCATGTTGATTTTTATGGAGATCATCCTGTAGAAGAAGTAGGTCGACTTCTTATGGCTGTAATAATAAAACATCTTGCTCTTGGGCATCAAACGATTATGTTAGTTGATCAAGAGCTAGCTGATGGTAATGCAAAACTGACAAGACCTTTAGGAGATATGATAAAAACAATTCATCAAACAAAGTGGAATTTAATAAAAACTAGACAATTACAAAATCGAAGTTACAAAGAAGTATGTGCTCCTGTTCAAGACAAGTGTCGATTTTTGCTTTACGAAGTTAGACCGGCAACTAGTTACGAAGTCAAAGGGTATCAGAACTTGAAATTATTATATACAATACCAAAATTTAGAAAAGTAGTGCACAGTGTTCTTACAGATATCAAGAAAAACAAAGAAACATCAGGTAAACTTGAAGACATAGTAAATACTTCTATTCAAAATACTAAAGGCAGAAGAAAATCTGAAGACTGTTCTACACCAAAAGAAGCTACAACACCAATTACAGTTATGCCTGAAAAATTGGAAGATAATCAGAGTAAAATGAATATTCTTCTCCAGTCGATAGAAAAAATGGAAAGTAAAACATTAGTTATTGATCCTCATGAATTAATGACTGATATCATTAATTTTGCCATTTCTGAAGAAGGTGGAGATGTAGAAAACCTCCGTCGAGCAATGTATTGTCAAATTCAGCGAGTTAAAATGCGCGAAAAAGGAATTAAAATGATCAAAAAATTGTTAACAAAAGATTACTTAATTACTTCTGTCAAATATTCGTTATTAAATGGTTGGCTTGGCCTCATACCTGATAATACTCAATTATCAAGAAGAATAACTCATTGTTTAAATGATATTCAACTTGTTACACCATACCAGAAAGCAAAAGTACTCTTGGCTGAAGCTGAAGTGACATCTTGGGCAGTTCAAGCACTCAGAGCTTATGTAATTCAAGCTGAATTACCTAGCAAAGAAAAAGTAAGTGGAAAAAGTAGTTTAAATCAAGGTACTTATACCTGGTTGAGAAAGTTACCCCGTGCAAGATTTTTATTAGCCATCCTTGGTATGTTGACAAATCATCATTATGCAAATGAAATAGGACTCTTAATTAATTCCGGCTTATTGTCAAATATTTTAACACTACTTCGACAAATAGGTCCTTCAGCTAAAAATGAAACTGTCCGAGCACCAGAAACTACAGCTATTTATGAAGACTCAGTGCAAAAAAATGAACCTCATACAGTTCAGTTAAGTGGACCAGAACTTGCAGCTTTAATGAAAATTGGTACTAGAGTTGTTCGAGGTGTAGATTGGAAATGGGGAGAACAAGATGGTACTCCTCCAGGTGAAGGAAAAGTTATTGGAGAGCTTGGAGAAGATGGTTGGATTAGAGTACAATGGGATAATGGAACAACGAATTCTTATCGAATGGGAAAAGAAGGAAAATATGATTTAAAACTTGCTGAACCGCCTATTCCACTTGAAAACGACTCGGATGATGAATCTCCAATTGATACGAATAAATCTAACGAAGGAAGTAAAAAAGAAATTCACCCCACTACTTATTTAAAAAGTGCATCGACGAATTTGTTAAAAATTCTACTTTTATCATGTGGACTCAACGCTGATGGTATTCAAAAATCTGCTGTCACAATTCTTTCATCTATTCTTCGAGGAATAATTTCATTAGCAAATAAAAATGATTCGAGTATTGCTACTCAATTAGCTCGTGAACATCATGAAACATGGGCAACTCTTGGCTTACTAAAAACTATCGCAAATTTTCCATCTCTATGTCGAGCTCTCAGTACACCAGCATGGATCGATTTTCTTTTGAGCTTGATTGCTGATGAACTAGAAGTCAATTTATGTAAACAAATTATGGCTATTAGACTTTTATCAGCTGTATTGAGCTCCTGGTCATCTAATAGTCCTGAAATGACTCCATTTTTAGAGAAAGTATTTAAATTATTGGGACAAATTGCATTGAGTTGTGAAGCTGGTGTTACTGGAGAGCTGCATAGTAATAAGTGCAGAGTGTCTATGACCGCATCTCATAGTTCGACATTGGCTGAAGAATTAATAGCTTTAATAAGACATTTACATTCTCTTCCAGAATGGAGTGATGCATTAAACTTATATTTAATGGAAAAAATGTCCTTAGCTGCAGATTTGTTAACAGATGGACCATTATTTCACATACAAATGAATGAAAATGGTGGAGAAAATAGTACGTTAATTCAACAGACTGTGATGGCTACTTTAATTGTTATTGGTGGTTTAGATAGTAGACCTAGAATTGGTGGGATTGTTGAAGTTGATGGAGAAATAGCGACTATATGTAAATTTACTCCTCACTCAAAGATAGTTGTGCAATTACGTGATACTGGATTAAAGAAAAAAGTTCTCTTTAATACAATTGTGAATATTCCACAAAAATTTTATTTAGATAGAATGACAATGACTGAATCTTTATTATTTGCGTGGGCAAATTTACTACTTGGTCATTATAATATGGATAGAAGACCCGGAGGAATGCCAGTGATTGCTGGAGTTGTTAATTCATCAATTCTACGAACTCAACAAGAACATTTAGCAGCTTTAAATGCTGGAAAAGCATTATTAGGATATCAAACGACTCTCCGACAAGTTTTGAAGTGTGCTGTAGCAGCAGGAGATGATGAAAGAAGAATTTTATTCCAAGAAATACTCACTAGAGCAGTAAAACCACAACCTTTAAAACCAATTTTCAAGAGAGATGAATTAGAAGCTGCTGCTTTAGCTGTATCTCAATATTTAGCATCAGAATTACGTCACATTCCTATTCATAGATCTGGTTTAATATCAGAACCAACAACTCCGACATCAGATTGCTCTTTAGCATCATTAACGTCTAGTCAGAAGAGATATTGTAGAAGCAGTGGAAAGAAATCTATCACTAGTCCCCTAGTCACTCAATTAACAGAAATGGGTTTTCCTAAAAAGAGTGTCAAATATGTTATAAAAAATTTAAGCGTCACTGAAGGCAATATTACACCAGAAACTGTTGTAGCTTGGTTGATTGAGAAAGCAGATACAGCTTTTACTGAAATGGATGCTTTATCAAGTTCTGAAACTAGTTCAGAATCTGAAGAATCTTCAAGTGAAGAATTAGATGATTTATCATCAATCCATGATGTCTTAACACCTACTTATATGAAAAGATCGGATTTCTTATCTTTTGATGAATATGCAATTTATGTCAGAGATAATATCGCCCCTGGAATGTTGGTTAGATGTTGTAAAAGCTATGAAAAAGTTGAGTTTGGAGATATTGGGCGAGTTGTTAAAATAGACCCTGAAGGGCTTCATGATTTAAATGTCCAAGTTGCTTGGCAGCATAAAGATGGTACATATTGGGTACGATTCATTCATATTGAACTTCTTGGACACTCTCCAATTCCTGCTCTTAAAATTGGAGATAAAGTAAAAGTTAAATCATCAGTTGCTGTTCCAAAATATAAATGGGCTTCAGTGAATCAATCCAGTGTTGGTATTCTAACTGGATTTATTAATAATGGTAAAGATGTTTCTGTAGATTTTCCTGAATACAGTAACTGGATTGGATGTATAGAAGAAATGGAACGAGTACCATCATGTCATCATGCAGTTTCTTGTAATGCATGCCATTTATCTCCAATATCTGGTCCAAGGTTTAAATGTAAAGTTTGTGAGAATTATAATCTCTGTGAAAATTGTTTTTATACTAAACGATCACATCGTCATGGCTTCAATAGAATTACTGAACCTGGATCTGCAGCAGTTTATGCTGGAAGACCTGGAAGATATAACAGACAAGATATCACAAAATCTCCTTTGATTGAAGATTGGTCCAAGTGTATTAGAACATTGAGTGTATCTTCGAGAGAAAATTGGGCTACGAGATTAATCGACGGATCGGGAAAATATTGGCAAAGTAATGGATCAACAGGTAAACATTGGATTCGTTTAGAAATGATGCCTAGTATTCTTATTGATTCATTAAAGATAACAGTAAGTCCATCAGATGGAAGCTATATGCCATCATTAATAGCAGTTAATGCTGGAGATTCTTTTAGTAGTCTCTTAGAACTCGCTACAATTCCTGTAAAAAATACTGATGAAGAAATTACTCTGCTACAAGACATGCGAGAATATTACCCTTGCATTGAAATCGCTATAAAACAGTGCAGAAATGGAGGAATAGACTGTAGGATCCGTAATCTTCAAATTGTTGGAAGAAAAAAATTATTTGAAAATCAATTAGCAACATCTGTGTCATTTTTAGCATCTGATTGGGAAGCTGTACAAGAGCAAATGACTGCTCAAAGAATCGGAGATGGTCCTCAACACTCGGCTGTTTACGTTTGGGGTCTCAATGATAAAGATCAATTAGGAGGATTGAAGGGATCAAAGATTCAACTTCCAGTGTACAGTGAAGTTTTATCTAAATTAAAACCAGTATATATAGCTGGCGGAAGCAAAACTCTGTTCATTGTTACTCAAGAAGGCAAACTCTATGCTTGTGGAGAAGGATCACATGGTAGACTTGGACTTGGAAACAACAATAATGTTTGTGAACCAAAACAAATTCCATTCTTAAGTCAATACATAATTAAAAAAGTAGCTGTACATTCAGGAGCAACTCATGCATTGGCTTTGACTCAAGATAGTAAAGTATTTTCTTGGGGAGATGGAGAAGATGGTAAATTAGGACATGGTAACCGTGTATCTCTAGACAAACCTCGTTTAATTGAAGCTTTAAGATCTAAACGTATTAAAGATATTGCATGTGGTTCAGGACACTCAGCAGCTATTTCCAGCAATGGAGAGCTTTATACTTGGGGACTAGGAGAATATGGACGTCTAGGACACGGTGATACAGTTACTCAACTGAAACCCAAACTAGTCGAAGCTTTAGTTGGTCAAAGAGTTGTCCAAGTCGCATGTGGCAGTAAAGATGCACAAACATTAGCTCTCACTGAAGACGGATCTGTGTATTCATGGGGAGATGGAGATTTTGGTAAACTCGGAAGAGGTAAAGGCGGTGGCTGCTGTACTCCTTTATTAATTGATAGATTAAATGGATTAGGTGTTGTTCAAATAGAATGTGGAGCACAATTTTCATTAGCTTTAACAAAGTATGGAGAAGTTTGGACCTGGGGAAAAGGTGAATATTTCCGACTAGGACACGGTGATGTTGATCATGTAAGAGAACCAACAGTTGTAGAAGGCCTTAGAGGAAAAAAAATAGTCCATGTGGCAGTTGGAGCACTTCATTGTCTCGCAGTAACAGATACAGGTCAGGTGTATGCTTGGGGAGATAATGATCATGGTCAACAAGGAAATGGTTCGACTGTATGTAATCGAAAACCATCTTTAGTTCATGGATTAGATGATGTAAAAATTAACAGAGTAGCTTGTGGATCGAGTCACAGTGTCGCTTGGATTTTAACTAACCAACCTTCACCAAATAATCAAGATCCTGTGACTTTTCCTACTGCTAAAGATCCTCTTGGTCAAGCATCTCTAGGATTCATTGAATCTTCAGAATCAACGACGGCAACACCAGATAAAAGTGCCAGGCCATCTTTATCAAGTATTATTTTATCTTTAGAGAGTAATGTTGCTAAACAACAAGCTCTTCAACATGTCATCAATGCTTTATATATTATACAAGCTAGAGCTGCAATAGTTACTTCCTTAAGAAGTCATACAACTTTAACGTCCGCTGAGAAATCTCCTCAGCCCGATTCTCCATCAGAAGGAACAATGAGTAGTAGTGTAGGTCATACAGTTTATCAAAATGTCGGAGAAATTGCCCAAGGTGGTGGAGAAGCTCCAGCAAATGCTTCTGAAGTATCTACATTAGGTGGAAGCCCTAGAGCTACTCCAGCTCTTGAAGATTTCCCCGTATCTATCTTCCCATCAATGTCAAGTTCTGCAAGTTTATCTTCCAGAGCTTCAAAGATGTCTACAAGTGCAATGAGTGTTATTGCTGCTACTTTAACGTCTAATGCTCAAGTTGTTGGGGAAGGAGGAACAATAGAAAATGGTTTAGATGAATTTACTTCAACATTAACAGAAGATGATGCTAGAATGCTTGTGGATCTTCTTAAATTAGCTGTGGCCAATCGAGTTAATGATGGAGCTAAAGAAATAATTTCATCAGTTCTAATATCTCTAGCTAAATCAAATTCTCATATTAAAAATATGTTGCTTGAACTTTGTGTGACAGAACTTGAAGATACTGCAGCAAATTCTAATTGTATTAGTAAAACACCACAACCCGTAGTGCAAGAAACTCCACATCCTTATTTTGATGACACAACATTAACTGGTCATGTAAAAATTCCAGGAGCAGAAGCATTAAGAGTTGAGTTTGATCGTCAATGCTCAACAGAGCGTAGACATGATCCACTAACAATAATGGATGGAGCAGGACGAGTAGTAGCAGTAAAATCCGGTCGAGAGTGGTGCGAATGGGAAGCAGAAATAAAAATTCAAGGTGATGAATTATTTTGGAGATTTTCTTCAGATAGCTCAGTTAATGGTTGGGGCTGGAGATTTACAGTTCATCCAATTGTCGCTATTCTCGCTCCTCATGAGTTAGGATCTGATCGTGCTGTCTTAACACAGCCATCAATAATCTTAGCTGAATGTCTTTTAAATAATAGTTTATTAAATTCTGATAAAAATATTGTCACAAGATTAGCAGCAACTTTAGCACAATATAATCAATTAAGTTTACTTACTCCTCAACAAAGAATGTGGGCATTAAAGAAGCTTCAAATAGTATATTTAACACATTTGAATGGACCGGGAATAAGAGCAGACGCTGCTTTATCATCACTCCTGAGCTCTCTTCCACAAGCTTTATTACGACAGTATGAATATGAAGATCCAGCAGTACGAGGAGGAAAGCAATTAATGTACAGTGACTTCTTTAAAGTATTAGTAGCACTAGCTTGTGATGTAGAATTAGATTCAATGCCTTGTTGTTCAGAAAAACATAAATGGTCATGGTTTAAAGGATATTGTCTCGCAGCTCGAGTAGCAAAATCTCTGATCAATAGAACACCACTACCGAAATCATTTTGTACTGAAGTAACAAAAGGAATTATTGAAATGACGACTGATGCAGATGAAGGATCAAAAGATCATGAAAATCATGAGCTCTTTAAACGAGAACACGATGAACAACTTCTACTTTGGGTCAACAGAAGACCTGAAGACTGGACACTATCTTGGGATGGATCTGGTGCCATTTATGGATGGGGACACAACCATCGAGGACAATTGGGTGGTTTAGAAGGGGCAAGAATTAAATTACCATCACCATGTGAAAGTTTATCAGCATTAAGACCTGTTCAGCTTGCAGGAGGAGAACAGACTTTGTTTGCAGTCACTGCTGATGGAAAAGTTTACGCTACAGGAAATGGGTTAACAGGAAGACTTGGTATTGGTGGAACAGCTTCTGTTATGGTTCCTACGCTTTTAGAATCAATTCAACATGTATTTATTAAAAAAATAGCTGTCAATTCTGGTGGGAAACATTGTTTAGCATTATCGTCGGAAGGCCATGTGTATTCATGGGGAGAAGGCGTTGACGGAAAATTAGGACATGGTGATGGAATAACTTATGAACGTCCTAAACTGATTGAAGCTTTATTGGGCATCGAAATCGTTGACATAGCCTGTGGAGGACATCATAGTGCTGCTATAAGTAGTACTGGACTCCTGTACACTTGGGGAAAAGGAACATATGGTCGACTAGGCCATGGTGACAGTACTGGTCAGTCAAAACCGAAAGTTGTTGCTGCTCTTCAAGATTATAAAGTTGTTGATGTTGCTTGTGGTAGTGGAGATGCCCAAACTCTCTGTGTAACTGATGACGATAATGTTTGGAGCTGGGGAGATGGTGATTATGGAAAATTAGGACGAGGAGGAAGTGATGGTTGTCAAATTCCTATGAAAATAGAATATCTCGCAGGATTGGGAGTAATTAAAGTTGAATGTGGAAGTCAATTTTCGGTTGCATTGACCAGATCTGGTGCTGTTTATACTTGGGGTAAAGGAGATTATCATAGATTAGGACATGGAAATGATGACCACGTAAGAAGACCAAAAAAAGTCGCAGCTCTTCAAGGAAAAAAAATAATATCCATTGCGACGGGTTCTCTGCATTGTGTTGCGTGTTCAGATAAAGGAGAGGTATTTACCTGGGGTGATAATGATGAAGGACAACTAGGAGATGGAACAACAAGTGCTTTACAAAGACCAAGACTTGTCTATGCACTTCAAGGTAAGAAAATTACTCGTGTAGCGTGTGGAAGTGCCCATACTCTTGCCTGGAGTACAAGTAAAGCTACTCCTAGTCGACTGCCAGCATCTACACCAATGGAATATGATTTATTAAAAGATTTTCCCCCGTCAGTACTTCACAATCGTTTAGTTCTTCTTCATTATTTTGCTGAGCTTCTCTATCCATCTCTTATGATGTTCCCGATATCAGGACCAAATGGACTAAATAAATTAGCACCGATGTTAGTTTATAGCATCAAAGAAGCAACCTTCAGAAAAGTAGTTCAAGCTACAATGATTAGAGATCGTCAGCATGGTCCAGTAATTGAATTAAATAGAATTCAAGTGAAAAGAGCAAGAAGCAAAGGAGGATTAGCAGGTCCTGATGGAATAAAATCAGTTTTTGGACAGATGGTATCTAAAATGTCTCTATTAACTCAAGATGTTCTCTTCTTGCCTCACAGAGTGTGGAAAGTTAAATTCGTTGGAGAAAGTGTAGACGATTGTGGAGGAGGTTATAGTGAAAGTATTGCTGAAATGTGTGATGAATTGCAAAATGGATCACTTCCTCTATTTATTCCAACACCAAATGGACGAGATGACAATGGAACTAATCGTGATTGTTTCTTACTAAATCCAACAGCAAAATCATCTTTACATATAAATATGTTCCAATTTCTTGGAATTTTGATGGGAATTGCTATCAGAACTGGCAGTCCATTAAGTTTAAATTTAGCAGAACCTGTCTGGAAACAACTCGCAGGTATATCATTAACGCCTGCTGATTTGACTGAAGTTGATCGAGACTATGTTCCTGGATTATTATGCATTCGAGACATGGATCCTGATGAAAAAGTCTTCCAGACATTGGAAATGCCTTTTTCAACACCTTCAGCATATGGTCATGATGTTCCACTGTCCAGCAAATATAAAAAAATCACGCCTGAAAATAGATATGAATATGTTAAGCTTGCACTCAATTATCGATTGCACGAATTTGATGCACAGATTGCTGCTGTTCGAGAAGGAATGTCTAAAGTAATTCCAGTTCCTCTATTGGCATTATTCAGTGGTGCAGAGTTGGAGACAATGGTCTGTGGTAGTCCAGATATTCCTTTAGGACTTTTGAAATCAGTTGCAACGTATAAAGGTGTTGAAGCAACATCAAGTCTTGTTCAATGGTTCTGGGAAGTCATGGAAGAATTTTCTAATCAAGAAAGATCCTTATTTTTGAGATTTGTTTGGGGACGAACTCGATTACCTCGTACTATTGCAGATTTCAGAGGTCGAGATTTTGTTCTTCAGGTAAAGTTATAAATGCTTTTATTAATTTCATATCAAATATTAAATAATTTAGACTTGTTTTGAATTAAATGATTAATACTTGTATTACTTTTTAGGTGATGGACAAATATAATCCACCGGATCACTTTTTGCCAGAAAGCTACACATGTTTTTTCTTGTTGAAAATGCCTAGATACTCATGTAAATCAGTACTCCGACAAAAACTAAAATACGCTATTCATTTTTGCAAGAGCATTGACACGGATGAATACGCTAGAGTTCAAGCTGCAACTAATTCTGATACGGATGATGATGACAGCTTAGCTAGCGAAGAGCATACGTCCCTTTAGATAGATTGATGGTTGTATGAAATAACGCTTTCGATGTGAAGCACTGCTTAACAGGGATATACTTCTCAGAGAAATTATTTTTTTTAATCAGTATTTAAAAAATCGAAACACATCACGTAATTACATTATTGCTTTTAGATCACACTTTAGAAAATGTAGTTACAAGATATATAAGGCGATTAACGAGAAAGCATTATTAATTTTAAATATGCTTTGCTCTGATTTATTTATTTTTTTGCATAAATAAATCATTCTTTCAGGTCTTTTTATCGCTTACACATAATTAACAGATACTGACCGGTTGTTATTTTACTAGCCAATTGTATGAAAGATAAACTACGTGAGAAAAATGTCAATAAAAATAAATAAGTCGTTATTATGAATTTTTTTGTATGACTGCTAATGTGATTTGTTATTTAATTGAAATCATGAATTTGTTAATACTTTTTTGTTCCGTAGATAGAAACTATTTTCCAATTGTCAATAAGTACTCTGTAAAGTTTTGTTTATACGATTTTTCTTACAACTGTGAAGATTTATAAATTATTAAATTAAATGATTAAATAATAATATTAATAATACTAAAAAAATATAGTTAATAATACCTATGCATAGTTTTAATGATAATTAAAAATAAAATAAAGAATTATATATATATATTATTGAATGATTCAATTATAATTCTATTCTTTTATTTTTTTAAATATTTAACTTGGCCACAAAATTTTTTATACTAAAAAACCCAACTCGTTATTTACATTTCAAGGTCGACTTGTTTTCTGCGAGGTCTTTGACTGAGATTTTTATAAAATTCAATCGTTTGTTCAACGCTAACTAGCCAGGAAGTTTGACTTTTTAAAGTCTTTTTTCTTTATTTGTAACTATCTTAATTACATGACGTTGATTAAACGGCATGAAGAAAAAAATACAAAACAAAATATTAAAAGGAAAAATGCAAATGATTGAGATTGAAAAATATGTTCAATGATAATGTAAATCATTATTTATTTGAATATTTATTTATCAGTGTGGTCATGATGTATGCTAGCAGAAACCTACACGTATGTAAATACTATATAATGAAAACGATTGAAGAATAGTTGTAACATAGACGCTTAGTGATGAACATTGGTAAACGCATATTATACGCATGATTGTGTGGCCAATGGCCTTGCACATACGTGCATCTTGTCAGTCAGTGGTTCAAGCACGTGGTAGTTTCAATCGAGAACTTCACTAGTAGATAGTTCAACTGACCAGCAATATGAGAGTGCATCAGTGATACGTATATGAAGACAATTCCACTTCAAGCATGTCTAGAGTTTTAATTAAAATCAAGACTTCAGCATCAACTTAGAGATCTTCATTCGTTGTTATCAATCCTTGTTACACAGCTTCTTCAGGCAAGTATGTAACATAAGTGAATAAAACAAATTATCAATATTATTATAATCTGAATGACATGGTTGACCTGTAAAATGATTGGGAATTATTCACAAAAATTTTTATCTTTAATTCTCAATTTTATTTCTTCCTCATTAATATCAAAAATTAATTAAAAAGTTATAAAAAGAATACAAGAGATTTTTGTTTATGATTCATAAAACACAATTAAAAAAAAAACAATATTTACTTAAATGGTAAAAGCTTTTATAAAGGTTTAGATGAGTTTATCGCGGTCTTATATTGCAACATATTCTGTCAGTAGGAAGCCCCACCATTTGCTTTGATTAGCCCGGGATGCCTACATGATGTAAATAATGAAGACAGAAAGAACAAGAAAAAAAATTCAATTTATACTTGTTTATACTGTTTTTTTTTATTTTATAAAGTCCAGCTATCAAGTATCAACCATGACGAGAATTAAAGCAGTCTGTACATCCACAGTGGATCAGTATTGTGCTGGCATCAAAACCATCATCAACCAAACGGGCAACATGTTTCGCACGGTCAAGAGCAAGGTGATTATGAATTTCTTATCTTCTGTCAAAGGCTAAAAAAATCTTTTCACTTAAAATAAAGTAATCAGTTTACTTCAACATTTGAAGTTTCTTTTATTATAGCTAAACCCTTGGGGTTCTCCAATAAAAACAAGAAGAAATGTTCTTACGAAAGCTGCAGAAGACTCAACTAATGTTAAACCCTCGCTACCAGAGTTTGCTGACGTTGTTATAATTGGTATTATAATGAAAGCAATTGAGTAATTAAATGATCAAGAGTTCACAATGTGACTAAAATTGTAGGTGGTGGAAGTGCCGGTTGTAATGCTTTATACTATCTAGCTAAACAAGGGACCAATGCTATACTTTTGGAAAAATCAAAATTAAGTGCAGGGACTACGTGGCATACAGCAGGAATGTATTGGAGATTACGACCAAATGATGTTGATATCCAATTGCTTGATGCCACAAGAAATACCTTACTACGTTTGGAGGAAGAAACTGGACAAAGTCCTGGATATATTCAAAATGGAGGACTTTTTATAGCTCATAATGAAGTAAATCAATTTTTTTTATAAGCTTTAAATCTTTAAAAATCTCATTTAAATATTTTCTTGCATAACAATGTTTTTGAAAAAAAATTTTTTGAGTATCTTAAAAAAGAAATGCTATCTCTTAAGTAATAACTTTATCACTAAAAATTACATTATCTCAAAACGTGAAAAAAATAAAAATAAACTCAAGCTAATAATAAACACAATTGATTTTCAATTTAGACACGAATGGCTGAATATAAAAGATTAATGACAGCTGGAAAATATTTTGGAGTAGAATCTTATGCTCTAACTCCACTAGAAGCAAAAAAACTATTTCCACTTCTTGATGAAAATTCATTCACCGGAGCAATATTCAGTCCTCAAGATGGATCAATGGATCCTACTATGCTTATCAATGCATTAACAAAATACGCTAAGGCACAGGGTTCTCGAGTAATTATTTTTAAAAAATCAATTAATAATCAATAATCAATTAATTATAAATACTTTAATGAAAATTTTAATTAGGTCATTGAAGGGTGTTCAGTAACCAGGATTTTAACTCATGAAAACGAATATGGTTCACGACATGTGATTGGAGTAGAAACACCTTATGGAACTATTCGAACAAAATGTATTTTAAATGCTGCAGGAGCTTGGTCTGGACAAATAGCTAAATTAGCAGGAGTTAATATACCTCTAATCCCGATGAAGCATGCATATGTAGTAACTGAGCCTATGGATAATGTTCAGGGTCTTCCTAATATTCGAGATCATGATAGTAGTATTTATATCAAAGTACAAGGATCATCATTATCCATTGGAGGATATGAATCGAATCCCATTATTCTTAAATCTGTGAGTAAATAAATGAAAGAGTGTTAATTGATTTAACAAAAGTTATTGAATATTTTATTAAAATAAATTAGGTACCTCGCGATTTTGCATTTGGCCTTTATGAGCTTGACTGGACTGTGTTTAATGCTCATATCAACGCCATGGTAGAATTAGTTCCTAAACTTGGATCAACAGGTATTAAAACAACGATTTGCGGTCCAGAAAGTTTTACTCCCGATCACAAACCTATCATGGGAGAAGATCCTAGAGTAACTGGATTCTTCTACTCTTGTGGATATAACAGTGCTGGCATGATGTATGGTGGCGGTTGTGGAGAACAGATCGCTTCTTGGATTATTCATGGTCGTCCAGAGAGGCACATGTATTCTTATGATGTTAGACGATTTACTCCAGAACAGATGAAAGATCCAGTTTGGGCTAATGAACGATCGCATGAAGCTTATGCGAAAAATTACAGCATCGTTTTTCCTCACGATTCTCCTTTGAGTGGACGGAACTTCAAGAAAGATATATTTCATAATGTATTTACCAACAAAATAATCTTTTTCTAAGATAACAATATTTATATTTTTTTTTCACTCATTAATTAGTTGTATTTGTTTTAGTTACTGATTAAACATGGGGCAATAATGGAGGAAGCTCAAGGATGGGAAAGACCAGGATGGTATCAACCAGGAAAGATAACATTAATTCCTCCTTACGACTACTATGGCAGTTATGGTTCCAATAAAAATAAAAGGAACGATTATGCAGAAACTTTGAAGAAAGAATATACTTTTGGTTTTCCAGAGCATCATAAAATAGTAATTAATTATTAAGTACTACTCAAGCAAGTATTTCACAAATTAATTAATGATATTTATTACTTAGATTGGAGAGGAAGCTCTTGCTTGTAGAAATAAAGCAGCACTATTTGATCTATCTTATTTTGGAAAGTTTTATCTTTGTGGAGCACAAGCCCAAGAAGCTGCGAATTACTTATTCACAGCTAATGTAAATCGAGAAGTTAATAGAGTTGTTTATACGTGTGCTCTAAATAAGCATGGGGGAGTTGAAACTGACTGTACAGTGACGTCAATAGAAGCTGGATCTGGAGGCGTTGCCGATCCAATCTTTCAAAGAAAAGCTTTTTATATTGGTAATTAATAAATGAATTGATTCTAGAGAGATTAAATGCTTGATAATGAGCTATAGAAATATACCTTAATTAATTAGTCTTTGTTAAACAGACAAGATAAAACCTTGAATGAATATAATTACGCCAATAATTAATTTTATTTACTAAAACTTGGAAAATTAATTAATAGGAGCTGAAGTTATTTATAATTCAAATGAATAACCAACTAATTATTTTTCATCAACAGTTGCTGGAGGAATGTCTTCTTTTCATACTTTCGCACATTTTAAAAGGATAATAAAGAAAAAAGGATTCGAAGCAACTGTCCATGATGCTACAGATACAATGGGAATATTGTCTCTTCAAGGACCTAATAGTCGATACATTCTAGAAGAAGTTAGCAATCAAGATCTTGCTGACAAGTATTTCCCATTCTCTACTTGTAAAGTTTTAGAGATAAACGGGTGCTTAGTACGTACACTACGACTCAGTTATGTTGGAGAACTAGGATACGAGTTACATATTCCTAGTCAATCATGTGAAATAGTTTTTAATACTCTAATGAAAGCAGGAAAAGATTATGGACTTAAATTAGCTGGATTCCGAGCAATGTACAGTTTAAGCTGTGAAAAAGGTTACCATTTGTGGAATGCAGATCTTAGAATAGATGATAATCCAATAGAAGCAGGATTGGGATTTGTTTGTAGAAGACGTGGTGAATATTGTGGTCACAAAGTTGTTGAAAAACTTCGGTCTGATGGAATAAAAAAGAAATTAGTTCATTTCCATGTCAAAGGGTAAATAAATAAAATTGTTTATAATGATAAAAAGAATAAATTTAATAATTGATGAATTAATGTTAATAGCCCTGTCGCTCTGTGGGGTTTGGAAGCTATTTATCGTGACAATGAAATTGTAGGATATCTCAGAAGAGGAGAATTCTCTTATGTTTTTAATAACAGTATTGGACATGGGTGAATTATTAAAACATATTTATCATTTTGTTAAAAATATCATAATTGATTTTATGGAAATTTAACTTACTTTATTTTTCAGATATATTCAAAATCCGAATGGAGATTATATAACTAATTCTTTTATAGAATCAGGTAATTATGAAATTGAAGTAATGGGAGAAAGATATCCAGCTAAAACTTACAGACACAGCCCATTTGATCCAGAAAATAAAAGACTGCAAGGTATTTATGATTAGTGAGATATTGCTGTGAATAATTTTTTGTTACATGTATTACAAAAATTGTGATTTTACTTTTGATAAAATATTATTATACATTATTATATAGTTAAAATCAATGTGAACATTTTCTCACATACCTTGTTCATTAATCTTTCATGATATCAATTTTTAATCACATTATTATCTATCAATCCATGTTATGTACATCATTTAAAAATAACATTTATTTATTTATCCTACAAGAGGATTTGCATGTATCGTCACGCTATTGATTTTTGTTTCAGTCAATGGTTTAAAGTTTTTAGGCTTTACAGGCAACTTTTCCAATCGTTCTAGCGTATCTAATCCATCTATAACTCTGAAAAGAATATTTTAATTAATATTACTTTTTCTCCTCAGGATTTCTTTTCTCTAATGTAACTAATAAGTAATTTGTCGATGATACTTAAACTTTTTAAATATTCATAGAATAATTAACTTACTTTCCAAAGAGGGTGTACTTTAAATCTAAGTGTGGTTGAGCAGCGTATGTAATGAAGAATTGACTACCATTGGTATTAGGACCATTATTTGCCATTGACACTAGACCTCGTTGATTGTGTTTAAGTTCTTCTTTAAATTCATCTTCAAATTTTCGATTCCATATCGATGTTCCACCTTTTCCTGTTTGTGTTGGATCACCGGTTTGCACAATAAATCCTTTAACGTTTCGATGAAAAAGACAGCCATCATAATAACCTTTGGCACATAATGCTAGGAAATTCTAAAAAATAGAATGACAGTGGGTTTAAATTAATTCAAAAAAGTACGTACATACTAGAAAAAAATTTTTTATTCATAAAATATATATTGATACAATACCTCACATGCTTTGGGACATAATTCACAAAATAACTCAATTTTAATATCACCAACATCTGTATGAAGTGTGACACTCTGTAAATAAAAAAAGTAAAATTGTATACTGATACATAATTTTGAAAAAATGAAATATTTTCATACAATCTATTATTTTTTTTCACAAACCATTGTATAGTTTTGTTATCACGTCGTTACACAAAGCATCAAAACAAACACGTCACATTTATGCTTGCACATTTTTCAGTGCGTTGAACTGAACAAACTATAGTAAACTATACACAATACCGCCATATTGCAATAGTCATATGACTGTCGCCATTTTGACGCCAAAGTCAAATTAGTTACTATTTGCAATAACATTTGAATCATCACTACAAAAATTATAATAAATAATTGTAGAAAATTATTTTTTAATTATTTAAAATTTTTTAAGTATGTAAAAATAAATTTATGATAAAAAAATTGTAAACATGAGTAATGAATTTGATCAAAGCGTGAGTGGAAAGGAATTTCGACAGTAACGCCACCAAGTCGAGGCGAAAGACTCCACAGTCGTCGCCGTTTAGTAAGTCGCGGTTAGACTAAAGTTAATTCAAAATTCTCGTAGTATTTCCGGGCTGAAAAAATCAACAGTGCATTAGTAGAAAGCCGCGACTAAAAGCAATTATAAGACTTAAAGAAAAAAATCGGAAAAACAGGGAAAATAGTAAATACGTAGCCAAGTGACAGCGCGTACGCGGCAAGTGGCATCTCTCGAGAAACCCGTCACTCTGAACGCATGACGTAATTGTATTGATCGCGGAAGAAGAGCCGAAAGTCGCGCATTCGCCATCTTGGACGAATTGTGGAAAAGAAGAAGTTTGTGTGTTCTCGCAGGCGCGTACCAATTGTCGGAACTGTAATCCGTGGCGATCCGTGTTAAAAGTAGTTTTATTGGGATTTAAACCCGTTTGTGAACTGCAACCCATTTGGACGGACCAAGGTAAGTCGGTATTTCTTCAAGCTGTGGCTATACCAAAGATCCTTTTTTTCTTAACGCAATAGCCTCAGAGCGGGGACTAGCCGAGTCCTGGCCGCTTCTCAAACAGTTCAAGCTAAGCTATTTAATACCGTTATCTTTATCTCATGAGACTCGGAATCCTTATCTTCATTTATTTTAACCTTCAGAACTCATAAATGTAAATTTGACGAAAAATTCCTGTTCCCATTGTTTTGACTACAACATGGGACATTTGACATCAGCAACTTTGAGGGGTTGGGTCGTTGCATTTTTAGTGCTCCCCTAAGCATCAATACAACCCTACGCTTACATTCTTTTTGATTCTCGATAACAAGTCATTTTTTTCTACTTCTTACAGTCGCCAATAGTGTCAAGAGGCGACTATATCTCTGTCTCTATCTCCCTTCAACTCCCGCTCGTCTACGTGCGAGGCTAACAAAGCTTTTCCTTGGCGAACTACGGAACAAGCAATTCCGGCCTCCTCTTGTCAGCCTTTTACGTTCCATTGGCGCAATCACAACGCACTAACTTTATTTTTCTCGTGAAAATTGTTAAGCCTTTAATATCCTCCTATTCAAAAGGGAAAACTACAATTTGCATAAATTTTTTTAAATGTGTAATTGTTTGGCTCCTATAAAATAATATTTTATTCTCAAATGCTACCTTATTTCTTGAAACTTAATATTTGTTTTCATCTGGGTGTTTAATTACATCAATAAACATCATTATTAATGATTGTTGAACTAACGCCGAGTTCATTTCCACTGAAAATCCATCCATAAAGAGAATTCATGACTAGTAAAATTGAAGTTTAATTAACTGTAATTAATTACTTGTTTGTTTATTTACAGACAAAGGGTTCGTTCGTTGGGTCTGAGTGGTACTAAATGGTTGCCTGCAGACAGCATGTCTACTCTGTCGGGGATTGTGTCGAAGGGGGAGAAAGGAAAATCCAAGTTTCAGTCATTAGATATCAATAGCTTGTACCGAGTGAGCAGGGTGAGTATTATCAATATAAACGATCAATTATTAATCAGTTAAAAAAGTAAGTTTATGAGCAAGAAACTAAATTTTCAAAATATGCAGGGGGAATCTTTGGAACAGCACCAACAAAAAAGTACATTACCACGCAAACATGGCATGCAGAGTTTGGGAAAGGTGCCTTCGGCGCGGCGTCCACCGGCTAATTTGCCTAGTTTGAAAAGTGAATATAGCAGCAGTGATCCAGCTGTAAGTCTAGTACCTAGTGGCGGAAGCGGTTGGGCAACCACCAAGGAACCATCACCGTTAACTACTTCTACAACCACTAACGCAACAACTGCCCCACCATCCGACACTTCAACTGTAAGTTATTATTTATTTTATTCATATCCATTATTTATGCAATCATTATTAGTTGAGTAATTTACACAGACACTTTGATAATTGCTACCTGATTGACTTATCTTAACTTTTATTTTCATAGACCAATTCATCAACGTCACAATGTGCGGCAGCGACAACTCCTGTATCAGCACCGTCACAGCAGCCATCACTGCCAGGCCAGCAGCAACAACAACAGCAACAACAACAACAAAACACTTCCCAATCTCCACATCTCTCAGAAGCAGGGAACAAATCATCATGGAGTGCAATTATGAGCAGACCCGGAGATGCCGGTAGGTTTATAGATTATAAGTCAGACATTTTATGGTCTATAAAAAATATAAATGAACTAGCATAAAATATTTATTGTCGTTTTTAATAAGTAAATTGACGTATGCATCAACAAGAGTGTTTATGGAGAACTGTCAGCTTAACGGAAAATAATTTTTCATGTATTACTTTACGCACATTACTGTTTACGATTCAGATGAATGACTATACGTTAGGATTATGAATAAAATCGGGTGTTGTCGATCGAATGGCGCATATTAATCGATAGGTTCACCCGTCGTGTCAGCTGTGGTTGGTTACGCGGGACTCGTGGGGGGCGGGAGAGCGGGAAGAGGTGCCCTCGGACTGAGTTTCCTCGCCCATCAGTCCCCGCAGTTCCAACACGAGTTTCCCAGTCTCAGTGGACAGCCCTCCGTCTCCACTCAGAACCAGACTCAACAGTCCTCGACAACGACCACTGTGATCTCGGTCAATGTCCAGCATCAATCGTTGCTACCGCAACAGCCGTATTCCCACAATCATCCAGGTGGGATGCTGTTTGCAATGTAGCTGCTAGTTGAGATTCAATGTCCTTGCCAGTAGTTTTAATCCTTTTTTTTATGACTGCATATCCCCATCAAAATACAGCTTTTAATTCTCTATGTCGTTTTAATATTATCCGCCTGAAATTAATTTTTTCTGTTTTTTTATTGTCGCTTTCACATTAATTTCGTAGATGATAATGAGATTATTTCGTACGATATTACAATTATAGATATGTGCAACCATCGCTGTATATTTGCTAGTTATTAAATATTTTTAATATGTTGACCTTGGTCCACTTTTGATTCCTTACAGTCCAGGGTTCTCGAAATCGCTCATTCGATGGAATAAAATTATTTTTTTCTTTTTAAATTCATTTATTGTTCAAAAAATGTATGCACCCTACTATGAATGGTTTATTCTTAAATTAAATCAATATTTTTTTATTTATCATAGTCACCAATAATTTTTGTTAAATTAATTATATCGATGTGGTGAATGCTAACTGTCTTCGTTAATAATAAATGACGATGATCATTTATTTCGAAATAAATTTTTTATTTTAATAACAGGTGCGTCAACAGGACAACAATCACAACAAAATCGCGAGATGAACGCACAGTATGGACCTGGTCCAAGTCTACGTCCACAAAGTAATTAAAATATTTATTTTTAAAAATGACTTGGACGTGTAAATAATGACTGTATTTAACATGTTGTCATTTTTATTCTAGCCGAAGGAAGTTGGATCCAAGGTGGGAGCCGTACACCAGGAGGAGCAAGTGGTACAGGAGGTGGGAGTACTCCGGTGGGCCAGGGCCCCCCTATTGGAATTGGACCAGCGCCAGGACATTCAGAGGGACTTGGTGGAGGACGTCAGAACTTGGGCCCATCACCGGTCATGGGTACGGCCCAGGCAGGCCAGCAAAGCAATCAAAGTTCCGCGTCCACAGGCGCAAATACAGCATCAGGTCCAAACCTACATCATTATCGTGGACTCATTCCCCCATTTATGTACAGAGGAAACTCCTTCCCACAAGGAGGTTTCCAACCACAAATATCGTCGTCAAACATGAGCTCAAGTGGACCTCGTCCACGATTCAACAATTCTTCAGATCGTTTTCCAGCGTTTGGACGCCAGGAGGAGCGTGAAGGACGCCCTCTAGCTGAAGAAGTTGTTACTCGTCCAATTATTAAAGAAGAAGATCTTACTCATATGGATGATATTTCGCATGACCCTGGATGGGCTGCGCAGGATGATATCGATTATAATCAGAAATTAACATTTAGTGATGATGAACCTGAGCCTGAACCGACGAAGAAAGAAGAGAAAAAAGAGTCTTCACCACCAAAAGAAGAAAAACCGGTAGAAATTTCACTTGAAGAAAAAGAGAGACTTCGTGAAACTTCCGAGTCTCCACGAGATTCTAAGGATGCTCGAGACAATTTGCAATCAGCGAATCGTTCATGGTATCCATCAGATCGTTTAGGTCCTAGTCCACGTGATTATCGTGGTTCAAATGGACCCACAACTAGAGACAACTATTCAACACAGCCGCCGTTGCGTCCAAGTCATCCTCTGCGAGGAGTTGAAGAAGAAGAAATATGGAATCAACGTCGTCGTGAACAAGGTGAAAAAGTTGCCTCAGCGGTAGTACGCGCTCGTCAACGTAAAGAAGAAGAAGAAAAACGTTTCCAGGAGTCAAAACAAGCAGCAGCTAAAAAATTACAAGATTTAGAACAAAAACTACAGAAAAAACAGGCAAAGACAGATGATTCTGTTCCAGTTGCCGAGTCTAAAGGATTAATAAATATTCCCTCTGTACCTATTCCAGTGCCTGATTGGGAACGAGAAAGAGAGAATCGTGAGAGAGAAAGTCGTGATCGTGAACGCTCTCGCACATCCTCAGAAGATAAAGATGAAAAGCCACCGAGTCGTGAAACACGCGACAGAGATTTGATCCGTGATTCAAGAGATTCTACAAATGATTTTTCAAATCGCACTAATTTCATGAGACCACTAGACCTCAATAGAGCCGAGAGAGATAGAGATCGCGATCAAAGAGAGAACCGCGATCGTGAAAATCGTGACCGAGACCAACCAGCATTCTCACGTCAATTTCAAAGTAACTTGCCTCCACGTTTTCAAAAACAACAAGCTGAAAGAAGTGGTGCAACTTATAATCGAGTGTCACCAAATGCTGAGAGAATTTCATCACAACCAAATGTACCATTTTCACAACAATATGATCCTGGAAGATGGTCTCATAATTCATCATCCTCTAACAACGTAAAACAATCACATTCAATGCCTTTGCCTCAACGTCGACGTACGGATTCTGACATTGCTAGTCCACTTGATGAAGATCCACGTCCACCTTCTCGTGATCATGGCAGCCAACGATCTAGAGATGATCGATTCCGACCTTCAATGCATCATCTTTTCGATGGTCGTAAATCTGGATATCACGATGATTATGGTAGATATAAAGATGATTATGATCGTGAACACGATGACAGACACAACCGTGAGTCTTGGGATCGTGACCGTGATCGTGAACGTGACCGTGAACGCATGTATGATGATAAAGACAGAGACTCGCATTCGCGAAGTTCTCGAGATTCTCGCGACTTCAAAGATCGAGATTTTCGTGATAGAGATGGTCGAGAAAATCGTGATAATCGCGACATTAGAGAGAAGGATTATGATAATTACATAAAATCTTCGACCTTGCAAGACAACCTTGATCGTGATGATCGTGAATCCACCCGAGAACGTTCAGAAAGCGGAGAATGGGGAGACAGTCGTCGTGATGATCGCAGTCTACCTGATGGCAATCGTCGTGAACCTTTATCAAGAGATGACCGGATTGAACGCAATGAACGTCCACAACGACCTGATTCTCGTGATTCTCGTACATCACGTGAATCAAAAGCTTCATTGCGTGACGATGACTTCCATAAATCACGCGATTCTTCTTCTTGGATTCACGATATTTCTGATTACGAAGAAAAGAAGAGAGAAATTTATCGTGATGATCATCGTGAACGTGATCGCGAACGCGATAGAAGACAACCTCCTGGACCTATAACTCGAGAAAAATTACAAGCAGAAGATTTGAAGAATGAAAAACGTAATTTGACTCAATTAAAACGTGGAGGTCCTGATCAAGAAAAGAAAGATCCTATAAAGGAATCTCCAACAGAAGTAAAGAAAGAACCTGAAGGTTGGAGAAAATTAGATCGTACACCTGAAACCACACGTGCAAATGATAGAAATGAGAATTCTCCAAAAGCTTGGGCTGATGCTGTATCTCCAACATTCGAAAAAGATGAAGAGAAAATTCCAGAACCAACAAAGGATGAAAAAGATATCAATGAATTGAAAGCAAGTATGGAGAAATTGAGTGTTGAGAAACGAGAAGAGTTACATGTTGAAGAAGTTAAAGAAGAGCCAAAAGATGAAAAACGTGAGAAAAATACACGAAACAGAACAAGTAGTGGAAGCTTTCGAGGTCGAGAACCTCGTGGAGGTCGTAGTTGGGGTGGAGCTTATAATGTTTATACTCGTGGTTGGCGAGGACCTGAGTCTCGTGGCCGTCGTGGCGCTGGATCTCGCTCGATTGGTCGACCTGGATCTGCTAAAAGCGGTTCCTACGGTCATACAGATTCAGAAATCAGTGGAGACGAAGTTTCTGGTTCAACCGAATCGGGTAAAGATGAAAGGAGAACTGCTGTATCACCCAAACCTGCACAAAAATCTGATAAAGATGATCGTAATAGAGAAGTATCAAGACGTGATGACAAACGAAACTCTGGTGAATACCCGTCAGGTCGAAACGATAAACGTGGTGGTTATGATGGACGTCCAAGTCGTGAGGGCTTCGCTCCCTCTGGTGAACCTTCTCGACGTGGTCGAGGGGGGTTTCGAGCACGAGGAGCCACGTCTGGTGGCCGCATGGAAGGGTACGGACCTCCTCCGAGCAAAAGCCCTTTTTCAACAGACCGGAGTGTGGACGAGAAACAGAATACAGGAGCACAGAACTCTCCAATACTCGTGGGCGAAGGAGACAATCAGACGTCATCTACACTAGAATCTACCGACGACAAAATTATAGCTAAGCAACATGCACTCACAGCAGGAATTACAGGTAGACGTAATAAGTCACCAAATCCACAGAACAATCATAATAAACATGATTTAGGTCATCCTAATGCAGGTCATAACACCGGTTTACAGAAAAACCTATCCAAAAAAGACGATCTCAAGTCAAAACGAACTCGAAGTGGAAGTAGGAGAAGTCGAGATAATCGAGATCGAGTTCGTGGAAGTAATGTAATTAAACAGAATTCAACTGATGTGGGTAATGAAGAGTGGGAAACGACATCTGAAAATAGTGAAGATCACATTGATGACCACAAAGACAATCGTAATAGTCATAATAAACAGTTTCGTAGTGGCTCTGGATCAAACCAAAATTCTGGTAATAATCCTCAATCTCGTCGTCATGACCAAGTTAATAACCGTGAACAACGTGAGAAATCTAAAATTAGTTCTCGTGCGCCAGGTGCGGAGAAACGAAATGCTCAAAATGCAGCTTTCAATCAACGAAATCATTCCGGTAATGTTCCTTTACAAGGTCCACAAACACAAAATGGTCGACCTCGAAGCCAAGGTTCTGCAAATAATCAGGTTGGAAAAAATAAAGAAACAACTGTTAATCGTGTTGATGAAATTAAGTTGAATGATCCTAATGCAGTGGATCAGATTATTAAAGACGTAGGTAAAAAATTCCAAAACCGTGATAAGAAATCTATTGATTCCGAAATTGAAGCTAATAATTATTCAACTGGAGGTGATGATGGTGGAAATAGTACTGAAGATAAAGTTGATGCCGATGGTTTCCAAGAAGTACGTTCAAAGAAGAATCAAAAGGATTCTAGACAAAAAGAAGAACCTAAACCATCACGTCGTGAGAAAGATAAAGAACGTGAACGAGATCGTTCCAAATCCAAATCAAATGGACCTCAACCAAATGCTCAACCAACTCAGAATATTCCTCCTCTTTTGGGTCAGCCAATTCCACAGCCTGCAAACCTACCAAGATCATTCGATCGTAGTTCGAATCGAAATAAACTTGCTCCAAGGTTCCAGAAACAAAAATTGGCGAAGCAACAACAACAACATTCTAACTCTGACGTAGGTGAATCCAATAAAATTGGAGGATCTAATTCAAATTATTTGAAAGACTCCAGTGGTGGTCCAGCTCCTCCTCCATCAGTTAACGCTTGGGATAAGCCATTCACTAGCCAATTAAGATCGAATTCACCAAACTCAGGAATATCAGCAGACATTCAATTGATGTCTGGACTTACTGGGCCAAATGATCACGCACATGAGATGAATGAGCAAGCTAATTCTGCTGGAAGTAGCCAAAGAAATTCTCCTAATGGTGAAAAAGCTTTGAAGGCTGTCAAGGAATCTGTTATTGAGAAAAATGTAGCTGATACTTCATCTCCACCGGTCCAAACGCTTATTTTTGAAAATACAAATTATTCGAAAACTACAAAAGGTCCAACGGATATGGCAATCAAGTCTAAATTTTCAAATCATATGAAATCACAACAGAGAGTTGACAAGCGAAACGAAATAGAAGAAGATAATCAGTTACATCAGCAACAAGCTCTCTCTGTTGCATTCTCTAATAAACCTAATGATTTAATGAAAGAAAAAACTCAAGAACCTATTCAAATGCCATTGTCTTTCAATAAAAGCGAAGATAATGCTGATATGAAACTAGACTTTTCATTCGAATCAGACTTGACACAACTTACAGATGACAAAAGCAAAAGCCTTGGAATGCCCAGATCGATGCACATGACTGGAGGACAAAGTACCATCTCTCCATCAACAGCTGAGTTAAATTTAAAGATAGCTTCTGTGAAAAAAGTTTGGGAAAATGCACCACCAATGCCTACAGTCGTTGAACACGAAGATGGTAGTGTTGTTACAACAGCCAACAGCTTTACTCAGAGTTTTGAAACTGGAGATGTCGATGATAACTACAGCCCTCATCAGCAATATAATCAAAGCAACATGAAAAATGAAATTACCACGTCAACAAATGTATGCAAGGTGAGAATTCATTCAAACATCATGAATCACGCATGCCATTTACATTTGCCTATTACATCACGTTAAATTAACCTGACATTCCTGAAAGTAGATTATTCTTAACATTTTCATGTAACCTTCATCATTTAATTTTATTTAAAATGTCAATAATTTAATGATACATATTAGAAATAATAAAAATAAATTGCATGAGGTAAGTATAGAATGATGGTGATTTTAAAGTGATGTAAATAGACAAATGAGGTATCTGAAACAAATATCCTGTCCCTTGTGGGAAAATGCTGACTCTTTGCCTGATGCGCAGCTGGTTCCCCCGCAGGTGAAGCCGCAGCAGCAATCCTCCGGGAGTGGCGGCGCGCAGACAGGCTCCACCGTACCCGGTCCCAGTCCTATTGGCCCTGGTCAGAGTCCCATTGGACATCCACCGGCCAGTCTTCAAGGTCCCCTGAGTCCTCCTCCATTCAATTCTACTGGACAACCCTCTCATATTAATTACCAGGTAAAAATCACTCATCATCATTGTACTTCATCCTGGAATTTAAATCAACTCGATATTTATCATTTCTTTTATTCTGATTTACAGGAATTCCCGCAGTATCCTGGATCACAGGCAGCACAGTATGGTAGCATGTCTGCAATTCCTTCGCCACCAGCGGTTTTATTTAATACAGGATCTGGACAATTGCCTGCCCAGGCTGGTGGTCTCTACGGTGCATTCCAGCTGGATCAAAGTCGATCTCCATTTACACAGTATCCGCCTTATGGTCCGTCTCTTCAAAGTTCCTATAATCAACAGAATATGTACTTACAACAACCTCCACCACATGCGCCAAACGCACCTGCACCTGATATGTATCAAAGCAATTTGTCTCAATATCGAATTCAAGCTGCCGCAGCACCACCGTTTGGTCAAAATCAACAACTCAGCAATAATCCTAATCCAGTTTTAATAAGTTCTTCATCAAATTCTTTAATGTCAGCCAGTGTTAAACCGTCCTCACAGCCTATTGGCACTATCGGTACAAAAGCTCAACATTTTCAAGCACCATCTGCTCCTCAGCCAAATCAAGTAAGTAATAATTCATAAAAATACAATGATTAATTTCTTGAACAAATTTGTATTTAACAAATATTAATTTTCGTGATTATCTATTACAGCTAACTTATATACCATACGATCCGAATCAAGTTCTTGGTGTTAGTGGAAGTTATATGGGCAACTCTCAGTTAGTTCAACGAGCAGGTCCAAGTGTACAAGCATCAGCAAACAGCTATTATAGTGCTACGTCTGGTATGTTTATATATCTTTCTCTTTAATATAATTTATTTATTATTTAAATTTATTCTCTTATAAATGTCAATAAATCTCCACAGATGTATTTCCCGGATCACAAACTGGATTTTTCCAACCAGGAGGTGCAGCCCAGCAAACTGGAACTCACTACGGTCTTCAGGGGTTTGGCCAACACAGTCAAAGTCTAGCAACTGGGAATGCAGCCCCCGTTGGTCTTCAGAGTTTTAGTTCGCAATTTCTTTCTGGCTCTGGACTACAAATTGCAGCTGCTGCTGCTGCACAGCAATATCGTAATCCCACAGGTGGCTTACCAGGACCCGCAAATGCTGCAGCGACATTTCTTAGCAAGCATCAACAGCAAGAGCAACCGAGACAGCTGAAAAGCCCATCGGGAAATCAACAAGATGTTCTTGCTTCAGTTTTTAGTTCGAGTAAGTTTTATCTAGTTTTACAATTTTATTACCTTATGAATTTATCATAAAGTATATTTAACTTGTTATTTATTGTTAAATAATGATAAATAATTATAATTATTATTTTTTAGCACCGCAAATTCCATCTCCTAAATCCAGAAATTGTAAACAACAATCGCAATCTCAACAACCTCAACCCAGTCCAACTCAACATCATAAATATCAACAATATCAGGGCGTCAATCAGTCTGCTCTGGTAAGCAGCTACAATACAAACTATGTATGTATCATTTATTCATTATTTTTTTATTTATTAATTAACTTCATCATCAGTAAATACTTAAAAATAATAATAATATTAACAATTTGATTTAAATAGTTTTTATAATATTACTTTAGTTTAAATTAAAAAATTATAACGATTTTTTTATAATAACCAGGTCCTTCAACAAAATGTCCGAGGAATGAGTATGCCACCGCGTGCCGGAATTCAACCGTCACAACAACGTTATCCACCACCAATTCAAAGGCCTGTTCCTTTTCCACCTGGGCCAAATCCAAATAATCCAAGCCAACAACAACAAAACTGTATTCCTTCACAACAACAAAATCAAATAAATCGACACAGGCCAAACATTCATCAACAACAGAGAAATATGAAAATGCAACAGCAATATTACTCTGGACAAGGTCAGTGTAAAAATGGTTAGTTGTTTTTATTAATCAATATTACTCAGTATTATTACTTTTTTATTGATCTTTCATTGAAGTTTATAAATTTTAGGTAACGTGAAGATGGATACCAACGAAAAGGTTGACTCTCACAATGATAAAATAGTTGATGGATCTGCAGGCAATCAAGGAGGAGGTAATAAATCGAACGTAACTCAACAAGATGGTGACGTGAAGGAGGAAGTCAATCAACAAAATGAGTAAATCAACAACATGAAGATTTCGATGATAAACTTGAAGATGTGAATTTTTTATGGATTTAGATAACTTTGAATAATTAAATACAAAATGGATAAGGATAATTAAATATGGAAAGAACACTTGGATGAGGATAATCAACTAATATTGAACACAATTTATCAACGCATATAGTGGACTCATATATTTAATCATGATGAATTGCACTGGCTGGAAAAATAACGTGCAAACATTGTCTTATTAACTATACCTAGTAGACGATTAGATCAATACATTATTAAAAAAAAAAAAAGTAAAAAAAAAATGAAAAATGTGCAGTTATGAAGAAAAAAAGACGCCAAGTTGCAGGACGTGTATGCACTTTTGCCTTTGTAGCTTAGCGAGAAATTCCACCCAATTGTCCTTACTGGCATAAATAAATTACCTCATCGAATAAAATGTTCGTATCACCGTACCCGCATGTAATAAATACGCTGGTACGGTTTGTTCTTCGTGGTTTTGGCTCAGACTTAATATCAGGAAATAATAAAACTCGTGATTTTTTGTTACGGAGTCAGAGTGTCTTGGTTCAAATGATACAACGATTACGGAAGGTATGAGGAAACTGAATTGAAAGGTTTTGAGTTTGTGTTTGAAAAAAAGAAAAAACTGTCTCGTTGATCGGGAAAGTGAATGAGTTAAAAAAAATTTTTTTTTTAAGACCAATTGATAACGACTGACTATAGATTTATGGAAATGAGATGCACGATAATATAAATTAACTATATCGTCGCTTCACCATCCACCTTTCCGTGGGAATCACTTCGCTACGTTGAAACAAAGAAAATCCGCTTATGCAGAGTGAGGAAAAGTGCGTTTTCTTGTATAATTGCACAAACAAATTTCCTCGCACTTAGACAACCTATATTGGATCTAAATGAAATGTGCTATTGCAACCCACAAAGTCAGGAGACAATGTATATTTTCCTGCTTTCATTTGCAGTTGAAACATTAATTATTATTATACTTGATGCTATTCAATGAATGGTAAAAATAAAATAATCATAATAAACGCTAGTATTTACACAGAAAGATACTGTCGTTACTAGTTTCATTATGCGGTAGTAGCATACTGTGGTCATCACTCGAGTTTTATTAATAATTACTGAAGCGATCATGTTCCGACGTGTATAAGAATGTCTTGGTTTCTTTTGTTTCTTTTTAGATTCTAATAATAATGTCAAGGAACAAATCGATCGTTAAATACAATAATTCACTTAATGTACTGCCAGTCGCGTTGACGACATCTAAAACATTTTTCACATCATTAATGAGTTGCCAGGATGGCTAAAATGTACAACAAATCATTGTTGTTCTAAGATGTATGTAATAGTAAAAAGATGAGTGAGATGTTGGTAAAAATACAACGCGGTTAAGTAAAACAAAAAAAATAATTAACACAAAATAATGTTAAATGTCAAATGGTCTAGGTCGCCTAAGATTATTACTTAGTGAAGAAGGTATAATAATGATAATGTATGATTAATTTTAAACAAAATAATACCGAAATATGTCTCTGTCTTGTCTTTGCAACTATATGAGCAAATGAAAGATATAACTAAAAAAAAAAAATTATAAACACAAAATAAATACGTGAATTAATGTAAATGAATACAGCATATGCTAACATGGATTCTCTTTGCATACTGATGAAATTCTACAAAAAAAAAAAAATGGTTAAAAAACATAAAATACAATAAAATAAAAGGCGGAATGGATGAAGGTACGAGTGCCTTCAATATGTGCTGCCGCACAAAATACACGAGCCACAATTAAACCGGCGTGTTTTTTTTTCAATGCGACGAAATAAATGATAATTTTTTAGGAAATGAAGAATTTGTTGGTGTTTGTTCGTGAGTGGTTAAGTAAGAAAGAAAAAACTTAAAAAAAATATCTACACCAGATCCTTTTTCACTCAAACTATTATAATTAAAACTATTCATTATTACTTTTACACTATCAGTTTATTAATTAATTTTATTGAAAGAAAGATTTAAAAAAATTCAATTGCACGTGTATACTCGGCGGGTTAGGATGATATTTGTTGAGTGATAGCGAGGACGAGTTGATTAATGTGTGAAATTTTCGAATGGTTAAATGCCGTAGGTAATTTATAATAAATAATTGAAGTTAAAAAAAAAACATGAAACGAAAAATAAAAAAGTCTGTTTAGTCACGTCTATCGCTTGTATATGAAATAAAACTTGAAATGTATCAAAGACATGAATAATTGTTTATACAAGAGTCTGTTATTTATTATTATTATTAGAAAAATAAAAAAACGCTGCGCGGATTGTTTTTTTAATAATACTTGTAATTATTAAGTAATTCTCGAGTTCATTATGAGTGTACAGTCATCAATATTGTTATTTGACTGATAAATAACTCATGTGAATAGAGATAAAAAATTAAATTAAATTAATTTAAAAAGTAAATAATTAAGCTGTTAAACCGAACCGTGATTATTATTGCGACTGACAATACGTGATCTGTAGATATTGTTTTTATTTCCAAGACTGAATTTTTGCATGAAATATCCATTGAATGTTCTCAAATGTATTTACTCTTAGGATAGAGTTTATAACTCTCGTCCTGTGGTTAATAAATAAATAATTATGCACAGGTATAACATGAAACTCGGTTCGAAATATAAATATTAATATTTGATAATAAGAAAATTGATTAAATGAATGAAAGAAAAGTGAACAGACTCTTGTATTTACATTTAATATGTCTTAAATTTTACCTATCTGTAGTTAGTAAAGAAAACATGACAACAGTAACTTATACATTTATCTGCTAAACGATAATAAAAATTAATTAAAGGCAAAACATTGATCGTTGATTCGTAGATACAATAAAGTCAACTGATCCCATACTAAGCGGAATAATAAATCATGTACATGAGAATGATTGTTAATTAATTTAAGAATGTGAAAAAACAAACTTCCGAGAATACTTATATACAATTTTTCTCAACCTGAATATAATGAATTAAAAATATAAACAAAAAAAATCAAGTTGCGAATTCTGTTTTTTAATTAGCAACATTTTTTGTTGCATTTGTTACATAAAATATTAATTCGATCATAGTTTACTGTACAGAAAAATGTTTATTTGGCATTGAAAATATATGCTGAATAATAATTCCGAATGATTTTAATTGTTCGCTTTGTAAAATAGCTATAAATTATAATTCAAACGGAAAAATAACGACGAATTAAAACCGAATTCGTAATAACTTGATTTATCAAAATAATTAAACAAAGTTTAAGAGGAAGAAAACAATTATAATGTTTTAATATATGTTCCTACGACTGATCTTGAACGTAAGAAAATTTGAAACATAAATTGTTGATAAAAAAAAAAACAAGAAAAAATTCACGCCGGAACGTCCGCTCAATGCAACGCCGCTATAAAAACACGGGTCTTTCTTTGGTTTGTATTTTAACAATTGCTATGATGATTTCTGTATCGAATGATATAAATAATAAGCGTAATGCAGTAGGAAATTATTCATATGGTATTGCATATATTTAAAAAATAATATGGTATAAAGAGTGAGGATATAAACAAACTGAACGTAAATAAAAAAAGAGGTAATAAAACTGATTGCTATACAGTTCGTTGCAGTAAATTTTGACTTATTTTTATCATAATTTTGTTTAAACCATTATCAATTTATTTATCAATTACCTATTCTATTTATTAAATAAACGTGTACATTTGACCGCGTATTCATTCAAATTATTAGTTAATTGTTTTGCCACCGACGGTAGTGCTGCTTTCGAGTTGTTTCTAGTTTTTAGCAGTTAAGGTTATTTTTTTATCATTAAACAAAGTGAATTAAAATCAAGACATATTATTACTATAAAAATAGAATTAATGGGCAATGAGAAAAGTGCCCTGAGTGGGCTAGAGATAGATGAAAAAGCTATCGAAATTACAGACTTTTGGCTGCATCACAGTGCAAATTTAAATGGCGTTAATCCGCAGGTTCTGTCAGTTTTTATTAGTGAGCCATCTTTACATTCATGTGCAAATTTTGGTAAACCATCACCTTTAGAAAAGGCTGCCAGAGTAAGTAGAAAAATAATCTCATTTTTGGTTACATTAAATTACATCTAGTAGTATAGCATAACCTATTTTTCTCTAGAACTTGATGCTCCATCGCCATCCTTGCATTTTGAAATATATTTCATCTTGGAAAAAGGGTAGCACTTATTATTTAGCTACAGAAGATGTGAAACCTCTAGCACAAGTGATTGGAACCCAAACAACACTTCAAATATGTATCGGATTGCACAGCATTCTTAGAGCTCTAATTTTCCTTCATGAAAAAGCTTTAGCCTCTCACAATAATGTTTGTAGTAGTTCAATTTATGTTACTCCTGAAGGATCATGGAAACTCGGGGGTCTCGAATACCTGTGCAGATTTTCAGAATTCAATCAAGCCTATCTGAAAAAAATTAAAAACTTTAGGTGCGAACAAGCCATTGCACCCGAAGAAGAAACAGTTACCTCAGAAGTACAGATTAATCCCATTGGTATAGATCAATATGCTTTTGGAATATTAACAGAAGAAGTTTTACGGTTAAAAAATACTGGTAATATAAATATTCTCTTTTGGATCAATACTTGATGATTTAATTATTATTCTTAATTTACAGATGATGTTCCTGCCTTGTTAGAATTCCGTGAACTTTGTAAGCAAAGTTTACAAAATGCAGATCCTGCACTTAGGACAAAATTATCTGTATTACTAGAAAATCCATTTTTTACCCATGATTTTATAAATATACATGCTTTTTTAATGGAATTACCGTTGAAAACGGAATCAGAAAAAGAAAAATTTTTTTCGTAAGTTTTTTTTTCATATATTCTATTTACTCTTAATGGAAAAATATTTATTGATTTTTTTTTTTTTCAGTAATCTAGTACCACAATTAAAGAAATTTCCTGAAAAAATAGTTGCTGAGCAACTAGGAAGACTGCTATTATCAAGGATGGTTCTTTTAGATTCTACTGCTCAATTAAAATTATTACCTAGTGTTTTGAAGCCTAAAACTGAAAATAGTGACGATGATGACAACGGTTTATTCACCATTTCAACATTCAAAAGTTATTTAATTCCAAAACTTTTACAAATGTTTTGTGTTCGTGACACATCTATTCGATTATTTTTATTATCTCATTTAAATTCTTTTATTTATGCATTTCAAATGGATGAACTTAAAAACCAAATACTGCCGGAACTTTTAGTAGGAATCAAGGATCGAGATGATCATTTAGTTAGTATAACACTTCGGGCTTTAGCTGATCTTGTACCAATCCTTGGTGCTGCAGCTGTGATTGGTGGAAAACGTGGCAAATTATTTACCGATGGTCGTCCTAATCTTAATCAAACTCGAAGAGAAGCCAGAAATAATGTACGAATGATTGAAAATCATCATTCAATAGAGCATATTAATACAGCAGTATTAGAACTACCTGAAAGACCTTCACCTGACGGTGGAGAAGATAGAGTGGAGTCATCTTTAACGTTAGCTGAAGAAGAAACAACTTGGTCTGATTGGGATACTCATGATGTTCCAAGTACAAATACTGATACATTATCAGATGAGCCATCTAAAGATATTAACAAAATGCCAGAATTGGACTTATCAAAAATTGAAGCACTGCCGGATGCTTCAAAAGTTGATAAGTCGGCTTATACGAAGAAAATAATGATCTCAGATATTACAGAATTAGATATTAAGCATTCTAAGTCAATGCAGGCCATTAAAGAAGAGGTAGACTTTTTTACTGACATGGAACCAATTATTGAAAAGCCAAAAATTATACATATAGAAGAAGTAAAGAAAGAAAAAAGTGTGTTTGATGTCAAAAGTAATGGAATGCAAGATGATGATGGATGGGGGGATGATTTAAATGATTGGGGTGGTGATAATTCACTTGAATTAGACGAATAAAATTTATTATGGTTGATATTTAGTAGTGTGAATGATAAATAAAGGTGAAAAGTTTGTACATAATTCATACGATAAAATATTTGTATTTATCGTGCAATATGATTGTAATTATTTTCAATAAATCAATTATAAATTGAATTTTATACTTCTTCAAAATAATTAAATTGTTCTATTGTAAGTTTAAATTTTAGTCCTACAATTACACACATAGTTTACAGCGCCGGAAGTACTACGTAAGTACTTTTGTCACGGAGTAGTGGAGGTATACTATCTCTCTGTCTTTTCCGTAGAAAGTTGGATAGAGAGAAGTTGCATTTGCTCTTCTCTCAATAACTAAAATGGTGAGTATTTTTAATAAATATGAATTCAATTATAAACTTTAACTATTTTTCATTTAATTAAAATCTTTTGTTGAGTTATTTGTTCAATGATGTGTGAATAAAAAGTAGATATAAAACGTTATTGACGATGCCATCAGCCACGCATTCAGTATCCCATTACTTAACCTTTAAATTACAATGATAAAATATGAATTAAATTCTTATGTAAAAAAAAAAATATGAAATAAACTAAGTTGTAATAAAATAAAATGTATGTTACAGGGTTTCGTAAAAGTTGTTAAGAATAAGCAATACTTTAAACGATTCCAAGTTAAATTCAAGAGGCGTCGTGAGGGAAAAACTGATTACTATGCCCGAAAACGCTTGACGATTCAAGACAAGAATAAGTACAACACTCCTAAGTACAGATTGATCGTCCGTCTCTCCAATAAGAACATCACTTGCCAGGTTGCTTACTCTAGAATTGAAGGAGATAAGATTTTGTGTGCTGCTTACAGTCATGAACTTCCTAAATACGGCATCAAAGTAGGACTTACGAATTATGCTTCTGCATATTGTACTGGACTTCTACTGGCTAGAAGAGTAAGTTATTATTAAAATACATTCAAACATGTTTAATTTATTGTTGACTTATAAATTTGAAATGATGAGACACTCAGCTCGCTTTGATACAAACATGAAGAAAAACTCATGTTCCCTAAATTTTATCATAATCTGAAAACAAATTTTATCTAAATTAATGTAAAATCTTTAGTCATAGTGTAATATTTAATAGAAATATTCGTGATTTGCAGCTTTTAAAGAAATTGGGATTGGACCAGTTGTATCAAGGAACAACTGAAGTAACTGGTGACGAATATAATGTTGAAGAGTTAGATGATGGCCCAGGAGCTTTTAGATGTTACTTAGATACTGGATTAATGCGTACTACAACTGGTGCTCGTGTCTTTGGAGCAATGAAAGGTGCAGTCGATGGCGGTCTTAACATTCCCCACAGGTATTTGTCATTTTTAACCTTATTATTATGATCTACTTCATTATTTGTTCAGATGATGAAAAACTGACACATGCGCGTCATCTGAGCCTCCGCGAAAGAATACCTTTTTGTGTGTGTTTTACCACATTAAGGAAATCTGAGCATCGGCATAAGATTATTATTTATTCTGATTTACAAAAAAAAAAGTTTTTTGTACTGTTAATCATTTCATGAATAACACAGAGTTTTTATTTTAGCACTAAGAGATTCCCTGGATATGACAGTGAATCCAAAACCTTCAATGCTGATGTTCACCGTCAACATATTTTTGCTCAGCATATTGCTAAATACATGACGCAATTGGAGGAAGAAGATCCTGAAGCATACAAACGTCAATTCTCTCAGTATATCAAGCATGGAATCAATGCAGATGAGGTGAGTTTATTTGCTGATTTGTAAACTTCGTCCAATTAAATTGTTATGAGAATTCTAAATGTCTCATTAGCGTCGCAATTGGACAAAATTAATACATCGGTATCTCATTGATAAATGCATGTTATTCAGTATTTTTCTCCTAAACCGTTGTAACATTAATAGCAATATTTTTTAAAATCATTTTTATGCAATTTTCATTAAACTAACGAAATGATAATTTTGGTTAATTACAGATTGAAGGAATCTACAAAAAAGCACATGAAGCGATTCGTGCTAATCCAGAATACACACCTAAAGCGCGAACAAAGGAGCCTATTAAGAAACGATGGAATAGAGCCAAGCTTTCTCTTTCTGAGAGAAAGAATCGTATTGCTCAGAAAAAAGCATCTTTCCTCAAAAAACTTGAACAGGCCGAAGCTTAAAAAGCCGGCTGAAAACAATAATTTTTGTACCTCATTCGAGGATCTAAAACGTTCACAATGTCTTCAGTATATTATTTCTCACAATATTACAGTATATTTGTACGTAGCATGTGAACGATGGTACGAAAATTTGGATAATAAAAAGATGTTTATCAACAATTATAATAAATCGTCCAATTCTTAATTTCTTCTGGGCTCCATCTGTGATATAAAATTTGGAAATAATCAGCAACAATCGGAACATTAAAGAAACTTCTAAGATGAAAATTTTATTTTATCGAGCAGTGATGACGTTGATTGTTTTCAAATTTTCTGTGTGATATATTTTAAAATAATATATATTTAATATTTAATCTCTCAAACGTCCCAAAATCTAGGGCTCTCGGACCTATAAGTGCGTAATAAAATTTAGAATAAAGTAAAGCAAAAACTTGGGCTAATAATGTACCTGAACACTTGAGTAAAAATTATAATGAGTTGATCTGTAAAAAGTCGTTAAAAGCGAACTTTCAAAAGATTCCATTGTACTAAGGAATATAAAAAAGCTTTAAAAGGGTTTTATATCTGCTATGGGGCTGTGATACTTTTTATTTATTTTTTATTCTAGTAATCAATGCAAATCATACAATATTGATTTTGCTAAAAATAAAACAGACTTGATAGAAATTACGGAACAATCAAAGAGTTTTATTTTGTTAAAAATTCCCATGAATTATTACATGCAATCTTTTATTTTACCCCCAAGTTTAGATTATAAATTACAATTAAATTTTTAATATTAAAATTTAGGTACATTTTTTTAGAAAAATAAACATATGTTTGTGCATACTCTTCTGTCAATGAAAATTCAAAATGGGACGAAGTGGAGCCACTGAACTTCCATGGTGCCTTGTACTATAACCTCTAAATTTAGTGGAGTGATATGGCTCTAAGAATAAAATCGTTTTTGTAAACATGAATAAATAGTACACTTTCATGTAGATATTTATAAAATATCTAAATATGTTATTGTGAATTAAATTAAGTGTAACCAATTCTCTCAAAAAAAAATAATAACTCTTCACAATGTATTTAAAGGAACCGAAAAAGAAAAAGCGTGCTAATTCTCAAACTCCAATTCCATTACCATTACAATTTAGTAAGAAAAATGACGCAATTATTTATACCGCTCACTTAGGAGTGTCAGCTGCGCGTATAGTAGATCATGATGAAATGATAGCTGTTCATTCAATGGTAAATCAATTTTATATTTAATTATTAATATCATTTATTATTCATCAATATCATCAACAGGGATCTTTTGGTAAAGGATCTTTATCTCGAAGCTTACCGACATTTGGAACTCGTAAACACAATTTACCTCCTTTCATCAAAGAACGTCAATGGAAACGTAGAAAACAATGGCTAGAAGAAATAGACAAACTACATACTGAAGCTTTTTCCTCTATGAGAAACGAGAACTCCGAGATCGAAATTCAGCTGTTAGAGAAACAATCTAAAGAAAATACCAATTCAGATGAACCTATGGAAATTGTTCTGGAAGATAGTTCAAGTGCTAATGATAAATGTGATCCAGAAAATAATCAAATAGCTAAGACATCTCAAGAAATAGATGAAGTAGTTTTAGATTCAACTGAAGATGAAGAAGTGTATGAAGTAGATGATAAAATAGACACGAATGAAATTGTACTGAGTGATGATCAGTTAGATGATTTACATTCAAATACAAGTAAAGAAGAAATTAATTTAAATGAAGTATTAGTTATGCCTGATAGTGATTCGGATACTGAAAACTATTTAACTAATATAAAGCCACGTATTGAAATTGAAGGTTTTCCTGTCTCTGAAACATTACAGTTAACGTTTGAAGAAACATTTTTTTTGATGTTTGGATTAGGTTGCTTACAATTGATGAATTTTAATGGTAAATTAATGAGTATTGTTGAAGCTTGGCGTTATTTCAACCATCAGGATCATCTTTTTTTTCCCAAATATGTTGTTTACCATTATTTTAGAAGCAAAGGTTGGGTTGTTAAACCTGGAATTCAATTTGGTGCAGATTTTTGTAAGTATTTTTATTTTTATTAACAAGTTTTTGTCACTATTAATCTAATAATAATAATTTGTCGATGATTTATTTTTAGTATTGTATAAACAAGGCCCTTCATTCTATCATGCTTCATACATTGTGATTGTTGAAACCATTGACGGAGATAGTCTTTTAAAAATCGATAGTAAATCTTCTCGGAATATGAATTGGAGTAGCTTAACACAAATGAATCGACTATCAGAAACTGCCGCTAAAGTAAGAACAGTAGTTATCATCTTGTTACGTCCATATATTATGCTTAATTAATACTTTGAATTCTTTTTTTAATTCCAGGAACTATTAATAGCACAAGTTTTATGGCCATCAACGATTCCGATATCTAGCAATTTAGTTCCGTTAGAAGCTTTATCAGAGTTCACAGTTAGAGAAATTTTATGGAGACGATGGAAACCTAATCAAAATAGCGAAGTTGTTGAGCTCGAAGAAGAGGATGATAGCTATGATGATTCATTGTAATAGATAAAAACAAAATTGTTTTCTTAAAGTAAATGGCCGTGTGTTATAAATATCGTATATATTGATTCTGTGATATATACAGTCTAAATAAAAAAATAATGATCTCTATTATATACAGTGATGAGAACCAATTTCTAGTAGAGACATTGAATTTAAATCAATGATATAATAAATAAAATCGGTTTTTATAATTGTTTGAATTATTATGTGTTCCAACCAGTTCAGTTATTATTAGTACTTTTTTACTTTAATAATAAAACTAAAATTATTTATTAAATAAATTAATCAATAGAATATCTGGAATAATTCTCATTGTAATTATTTAAAATATCTGTATGAGTCTTGCTAATAGTATCAATTTATTAATGACTTTGTTTCCCTGTGAAAATAAATAATTAATAAAAGTAAAAGATTTTTCTTAACTCATTAATTTCTTTATTTGAAAATCAATGAAAAATTGCCACTAATCGTTTCAAATAGTTATTTACAATGATTATCATGTATAATTATTATTATAATGTATCATTTCAAATCTGAATTTGATTATAACTAAATTCTTATCTAAAATTTGACAAAAATATAAATGGTTAGGTAGATGGTTACGTAACTACAATAATTTGAATGAATACTAATCAATAAGTGTTTTCGTATTGTTGATAGATTTTTGATAGTTAAAACTATTGTGTTCAATTGTTTGTTGATATCTGCAATTTTTAAAATATTGATTTTATCTGATAATTAGTATATTATACAAATATTAAGTGGATGATATTTTTGAGTT
Organism: Chelonus formosanus; assembly: GCA_028641665.1. Classification (NCBI taxonomy): domain Eukaryota; kingdom Metazoa; phylum Arthropoda; class Insecta; order Hymenoptera; family Braconidae; genus Chelonus; species Chelonus formosanus. Next base: position 20,021,058 of record CM054004.1, read on the forward strand.
TTACCCTGTACTATATACAGCAAGATAACACGACGCAATACAAAAGAAAGCTATTGATTTTCACTTTTATTCACAGATTTAATTAAGTAAAAAAATTCTAAACTCATCAATCATTTCAAAAAAAAATTTTCAAAGCAAAGAATCCTATTACATGGAGGGATTTATTCTAACAGAGCTATAAAAAAGTGATTTACAATTATAACATAATTATATACGAGCATTAAATTTTAATTCAAATCAATGTTTATGATGAAGAAATCAAACTTAATTAAATATAAAAAAGAATTCAAAACAAGTAGTCTGAGGTAACAAACTATCAATTTATTGTGTAATCATAGAAATCAACTTTTTTGCTTTTTGACACTAACCCCTGTTCGTCGGAATTCACTTCTTTCTCTTAAATATTCTTGTTTGCATTCTTCATTCAACTGTACATCATGAAACCAATATTCTAAACATTTTACCAATTTATCTTTTTCTTCTCTACATTTAAAAGTTACTGCTAGTTTCGCTTCCTTGCCACATTTGTTGAATGCTACAGATAACATATATGATATTAATACTATTAATCCAAAAATATCATGACAGCTAATATATGTCATAAAAGTACCTTCAACTTCTTTAATACATTTTTCTTTCCTTGATTTTTCTCGAACTTTGTCTGGAATAAGGATATTTGTTTCAACTTTTCTCAATGTTAGATCATCTGGGTCGCCTATAAATTATAAACAAGGTTAGATATCTGACTAAAATGAAAATGAAATATCAAAATCAATAATCAATTAATTTTTACATTATTTATTAATCTGTATTGAAACTTTTTAATGTAATAATTTTTTTTACCATAACCATGAGGTCCACCAGAAAGTTTTGATGATAAAACTGTTTTTCTCGTTGTGTGTTCAGCCGTGGTGGCTGCCATCTTTGCCCCACAATCCTTCATGAGTTCGCAGATTTGAGGTTGTCACCATCGTTTGAATAGGAGTCTCATTTTTATTCTTATAAGTAAATAAATAATTATTTGGTGTTAATTATTAGATAAATATACCATAATTTCATTCGACTAATACAAAATTTATTTAATTATTTATAAACATAAACTAAAACTTTTCATTTTTCCTTAATTTTCATCAAAACGAATTTGAAGTGTCACTACAAAAGTTAACCTCTATGCTTCCACAAGCTTTAACTATTTTTAGTTAAAATGACTGAGTTTTAGCAAAAACTAATTATCATTTTTTTTTATTATAGTAAACGTTAAATAAAATAAATCACCATGGATAGATTATTGCGATTAGGAGGAGGAATGACTGGGTTAAATCAAGGACCTGCTCCTTCAGATGCTCCGGTTGTTGATACTGCCGAACAAGTATGAAATAACTTTTAGTGTGCTTCAAACAATTATTCGAAGATTATAATTTATTAATTATTTACATTAAAGGTATACATATCCTCCTTAGCATTATTAAAAATGTTGAAACATGGTCGTGCTGGAGTCCCAATGGAGGTTATGGGTTTGATGTTGGGAGAATTCGTAGATGATTATACTGTTAGAGTAATTGATGTTTTTGCAATGCCTCAAACAGGAACTGTAAGTTATTATAGTTTTTATTCACTTTAATTATCGAAGAAAATCTTACATTAATAAGCTTTTATTGTTTTATAAATTTAGGGTGTGAGTGTTGAAGCTGTCGATCCAGTCTTCCAAGCAAAAATGTTGGATATGTTGAAACAAACTGGAAGACCCGAAATGGTTGTAGGATGGTATCATTCACATCCAGGATTTAGTTGTTGGTTGTCTGGTGTTGATATCAATACACAGCAATCCTTTGAAGCGTTAAGTGAACGTGCTGTAGCTGTAGTAATTGATCCAATTCAATCAGTTAAAGGAAAAGTTGTTATTGATGCATTTAGGTTAATCAACCCTAATATGATGGTGAGCTAAATGATTTTAGATTCAATTTTTTCTATAGTTTTCAAAATAAACAAATGTTACATATTTAATCTGTTCTGTCGTTGCAGGTTCTCGGCCAAGAACCTCGACAAACTACCTCGAATCTAGGACATTTACAAAAACCGTCCGTACAAGCTTTGATTCATGGTTTAAACCGTCATTATTACAGCATTAGTATTAATTATCGTAAAAACGAATTAGAGCAAAAAATGCTTTTGAATTTACATAAAAAAACGTGGATGGACGGTCTAACTCTTGCTGAATATTCGGAACATAGTAGGCTAAATGAACAAACTGTAGCTGAAATGCTTGAGCTCGCCAAGAATTACAATAAGGTACGAATTAAATTATAATTTAAATTTAAATAGTAATAATCTTAATTGTATTATTTTATAATTTAAATTTGTATTTATAGTCATTGGAAGATGAAGAGAAAATGACGCCAGAGCAACTGGCAATTAAGAATGTTGGTAAACAAGATCCAAAACGGCATTTGGAAGAAAAAGTTGATATGCTTATGTCGGTAAATATTGTCCAATGTCTTGGAGCAATGCTAGACACAGTTGTCTTCAAATAACTTACTTATTAACGTGAAGAACATACACTAATATTTGATTAATAAAATTGAAATATATACATCTTTTTAAAATAATTTTTTATTGAAAATAATATCGCCTTTGAAAAATGGTCTTTATTCATTAAATCAAATAAATCTTTCATATATATTTATTACAAAAATTGTAATTTCAAAAAAAAGGTTAAATCTGTATGATTTATTTATGTATGAGACAAATGCCAACATTTTCATTTTCACATTAAAAAAAATGTCATAAAAATATAGTTATTTCAAAATTTTTCCAGATATAAGACGTTCTTATATAATTACTTAGCATCTATTTACAGCGATTGCAATGAAGGAATGATAATTAGGTTGACATAGGCTCTTCACTTTTACTTTTTTTCTTTTTCTTCTTTTTCTCTTTTTTAGATACATCCTATAATCAATATATACAAAATTAATAACCGAATTTTCAATAAAAAAATCAATAGTAAATTAGAAAACTTACAGTTGCTTCTCCTTCAGTCTCTGTCGGTGCAGCTTCGCTGGTACTATCTTCTTTCTTCTCTTTCTTCTTCTTTTTTTCTTTCTTTTCCTTCTTTTTATCCTTTGGTGATAAAAGATCAACATCCATTCCTTCGGATTCTTGCTTAATACTCACATCAGCAGGTTCCTCAGTTACTGGCTCACTATCGTCATGTTTACGTTTTTTTCCAGCTAGTGGTTCTAATTCTTTAACTCCGTTTTCTTCTTTCTACAATAGATTGTTTTTTATTGGTTTTCATTCTTTTAATTAACTCGGGTGGTAGTATAAAATTGTAAGAATATTTACCTTGACTTCAGAATAATCAGCATAAGAAGAAAGCCAATCGGCAGGCGTATTTTCATTAGGCTTGCCGTGCTTGTCTAATTTTCCTTCAATAATCATTCGTTTTTTCATAGATGCTTTTGGTCCTAGACCCCATTTCCTAGGATACGCATCTCTTTCCATTATGACCCTCTTAATTTTCGCCACAACTCCATGATCACAGGCTGTCATTGTTGGAGATGTCATCAAGGCAATGGCCAAAGCAACAGCTTCTCCTTTAGTAGTTACAATGACTATCTCTTGGTTTAATTCAATACCATCATCATACATCAACACTCCGGGTAACATAATTTTGGCACCATAACAAATTGCATTTACCTAAAAGATAAAAATAGGTATTTTTTTAAAAATTATTTGAAATAATTATCTATAATTGTCCATTCTTAATATTTAGTAAAAAATACTAACCGCACTGTCTTTCATAATAATTCTTTTATGATTAACAAGAAGAGCTTCAAGAGGTTTAATAACTCTTCTCAAATAAGATTCGTCTCCATGGTTTTCATAAAGCCATTGAGCATCAAGAATATCGTGCATAGTCACCATATTTTCTTCTTCACTTTGAACTCCTGATCTATTTCTACGAAGCTCTTGCATTTGTGCTCCAGTGCCGAGGAAAAGACCTAAATGAACGCATATTGTTCTAACATAGGAACCAGCCTCACATTTAACTTTGAATATTCCCATATTGCGCTCAGAATCATAATCGAGGAGCCAACTGTCATAAACAGTTCTGACACGAAGCTGTCTCTTTACAGCAGAAATTAGCGGAGGCCTTTGAAACAGCGCACCGCGTAATCGTTCCAGCGCTTGTTTGATCTAAATCATTATAATTTAACGTTAAGGAAATTGTTATGGTGTTTGAACAATCCTTTTCTTATTGGATTATAAATAAATATGATGAAAAATTAGTGATTTAATTTTACCTTTTGAACATTTTCTACAGCCGAATGGAGTTTGAATACTGCAATATATTCTTTTCCAGCAGATTGCTGTGATTTTGCTAGCCTAGTAGCTCTGTCAATACAAACTATGAGACAACCTGATACTTTAGGATCTAAAGTACCTGAATGTCCAGTTTTTTCAACTTTTAAAATCCTCTTTATCCAGGCCACGACTTCATGGGACGATGGATTTGAAGGTTTATCTAGATTTATACATCCTGATTTGATGTATTCTCCTATAGGTCGGTGAAGTGGTGTTGTACCACTTGTCAAAGGTGTAAAATGTTTCGTACGAGTCAACATTTTATCAAAATTCTGGAAAATATTAGATATCATGTAATAGAAGTATTATTACAAAATAAAATTAATGCTAAAATTAAATACAAACCTTGAATAGTAAAGGCCAGTCTTTACATTCAAGTTTAGTTGGGGCATCTGATGGCTCTATTTCACATTTCATTGCTATTTGCAACTCTCCCAACGACTTCTTCTTACTTTTCTTCTTTGCTTTTTCTGAAAATGTATTGGAGTCATTGTATAACATAACCTTTAAAAATTTATCTAACAAAGTAAAGATTTATGATAATTGTCAATAAATAAAAATAAGAATTGTAATTAATATAAATAAAAATAGTTTTCATTATTATTCATAAGTATTTTTAGTGATAAATATCATAAAAATGAGAATGGAGCACGTGTTTACAGTGGCATGTAACGCGGAAAGTAATTCACTAAGAAATTAGTTGAAAAAAATATCAACTCAAATGAAACAATAATTAAATGTATGGTATATTAATAATTTTTATTAACAATTGACTAATTATCTTATTATTTTTATTGTTAACTAACCAATTTCTGCCATCGTGATGCTGTTAAATACACGTGTTTCAATGGCAAATAAATTCACAACTATTGTCGAACTGAGAAAAGAGTTCCCCCAGAGTCATGCCCCCAGAGTTTCTCAGTCGGCAGGGGTACTTTAGTGCCTTATACTTTTGTACCGGAGCGCCACTTGTACACCTGGGTCCATTAATGCCTGGGGTGTTACCTTTTGAGCTCAGCTTATACCCTCCGAGTAATTACCGACTGCGGGAGGAATTTTTTTGTGTAGAGCGTTTCCAGTCTATAATTTTTTAAGTCTATGCTATATCGAAAAACACCATAAAAATATTTATTATAACTGAAATGAGATGTTTAAGAACGTTAAATAATTTTTTTTATAATCAAAAAAATAGCAAGAATTCTTACAATGAAGATTCATCAACAAAAAGTATTTCTAAAATAAATAATTAATTATTTATATCCTATGCTTAGAATCCACTATGGCCGATAGAACACTACACAAACGAAAATTAATCATTCATTTTGGAAGGACTTTTTGTTGATAAATCTTAATCGCAAAAATCCTTGCTACTTCCTTGATTATAACAAAAATTATTTAACGTCCTCAAACATCATATTTAGGTCATAATAAATATTTTTGTGGTTTTTTTGGATATAGCATAGACTTAAAAAATTATAAACTGGAAACTCTCTACACAAAAAAATTCCTCCCGCAGTCGGTAATTACTCGGAGGGTATAAGCTGAGCTCAAAAGGTAACACCCCAGGCATTAATGGACCCGGGTGTACCAGAACTCTACTGTCTGGAACATTTTGGTCATATAATGTCCCGCTCAGCACTCTTTATGATTCAGAACTTATCATTATTTTTATTTAAGACGTTGATTAAGAAAAACAACTTATGTTTAAGGCTGGGCTGAAACCAGAAAACTGTCTTATCCCCCCTACCCAAATACATTGAATCGTAGGTTTCTAATTTCTTCGCGAATTTATGTTTTTACTTAAAAATTTTGGTCTCAAATTAAAGCTAATTTTATGATGCAGTGCACTAGATAACAATTTTAATTATCTAATTAATTTTTCCAATAAAAAAATTAAAAAAGAAAATTGAATAATTATGAATTGATTTGCCGCGCTTCAACGCCAAGATGGCCGCTACAAGGTTATGAAATGAAATCATGAATTATTTATTTTTTATCCAATTTCAGCTCTTAAATGTTGTCTAGCGCACCTCTTGCAACATTTCTGAGCGTGAAAAAAATTATTTCACGTAATGAAATTGAATAATTATGAAGAAATTGGCATATCAATATGCTGTAGTATCGACGCCCACTAAAAATGTTTCTATGAGCAAGCTACATGGCAGCACAGTAAAATGTTTCGACCAATCGGTGGTCGCTCTTGAGAAAATCCCGCAACGTAAAAATTCCTAACCTTCAAACAGGCGGGGATAAAGAAGGGTTGATAAAGTGAATGAAAATCACAGAACTTTTTTATTATTAAAATTTTTTTATTTTATAATGTTTTATGGAAAAAATTGAAAATGATTCAAGTTTTGTAGTTGATACGTATAACAAGATTTTAACTCAAACTTTATGTTATTAAGTCGTTTCTGGCTATTTTACAATGAGTTTCCGGCAATTGTCGAAACAAAAATGAATTTGTTGATATAATTGAGTTATTATCATCCATTTGTACATATAATATTATTCTATAGTGCTCTAAAATAATAAGTTTTATAAGAAAAACAAATAACGATAACTTTCTAAATCATGGCAAATGAAGTTATATATTTATCATCCGATGATGAAAACATGTCTAAAAAGGTTCGTATGTAATCACTTTTGATAGTAACATCAGTTTATATTCTTTATTTTAAATGATTAGTATCTTATAATTAATATAATTTTTACATACATAGATCGATCACATAGCCATTAAACAGTCATCTTCTCAAAATTCTTTTATTAAAGAAAATAATGAGACAAAAAGAAAATTATCTCCAACATCTGTTAATTCATCAGCAACATCAGAATCACCTGAGAAATCAATGAAAAAAAGGGTTTGCCTGCAAAGTCAACCATTTGAAAAAAAATCACATAATATAAATAGTCAAAGTGAATCATTATTAAATGATGCACAACCGTCAACTTCTGGTTTGCAAACTGTCAAAAAAACGTCAAGCCCAGGTTCTGAAGTGCAACAACCACTATTAGTTGTAAAAGAAAAACATCCTGTAAATATATTAAATGGGAATGAAGATTTATTTGCCGCATTCATAGGGCAAATATTTCAAAGAGATCGTAGTGATGACATGGTAAAAATTGTTGAAAAATTAAAAAGACGTTATGAACAACTCGATCCTGTTTATGCTAAATCCATCGCATTCGCAGATTTACTTAATGAAAAAAGAGAAATTCTTTTGAATCAAAATAGTGTATTATTTAGACACATTGCCGAAGTTAATGAAGAAATGAAAAAACGAAAATTAGGTAAATGCAAGTACAATGATTTTAATAGTCATCCTGCTGTTACTGCTCACGATGATGAATCAGGTGCAAATGAGAACGAAATAGAAGTCGTTGATGAGTATCGTGAAATGGATCAAAGAAAGAAAGAAAAAATTAAACAATTAGAGAAATGTATGGAAGTCGTTCAAAAAAGAATCAACAAACTGGAAGCAGCTGAAGTTGATTTTGATGATGAAATGGATAGTAATTTTATGAAATTAGAAAAATATAAAAAAAGAATGGTCGATTTATATAGTCTATGGTGTAGATATACAAATAATGATGAAACCGCTAATCGATCTTATTTACGACCAAAACATTTCAATAAACTTACAGGAATTGTTACTGTTGATCAGGCTATCAATAGTTTTATTAATTCAAAATTAGAAAAAAGAAGAAAAAAACAAACCAAGAATGATAGTGAGATATTTCCAGATTATATCGATATTTTAAATGTTGTTCATAAACACAATGTTCAGAATAATTTAGGTATGGATAAGAGAGCAGAACGAGAAGCAGGTAAATAAATAATAGTTTACTTATTTAATAAAAAAATTTTAATTAATTTATTATTATTCATATCTTTTGTTCCTTTTTTTACAGCTAAAAGTGCTTTTACCAAACTAGGTGAATATCTGCAACGTGTGCGGAGAGAGGATTTATTCGATAGTTTTTCTACTTTTTATGAAAACGACAAAGATCCAGTAAAAAGAGATTCTGAGTTGGCAAGTAAATTTTTAGAAAATCGAACAATAGGTGAGAAAAAAATGAATGCAATTTTTGACGAGTATACCAAAAAACAAGAAGAGCTTAAAGAGAAAAGAAATGATCAAAAAAATCATCATGGTAACTCGGAAAGTGATAATGATGATGGTGATGAAAACAGTGAAGATGAAGACGACGACGACGATGATGATGATGATGATGATGATGATGATGACGATGATAATGATGATGAAAGAGATGTAAGTGATGCAGAACTCATGGACATTTCTGATGACGAATTAGAAACTGATCAAGTGGCAGTAGTCGATGATAGTGAAAAACAAGAAAATCCTTTGTCAAAGACTGAAGATAAGTCAAAGGAAAATATTGTTAATAAACCTGACGAAAAAAATAACCGTGATGGTAAAAAAAAAGATGATGATGATGATGATAATAATAATGATAATGATAGGAGTAAAAATGAAGAATCAGTACCAACTATTAATCATGGGGAGAACGAACGAAATACAGTGTCAACAAAAAATTCTGAATCAAATACTGAAACTGAAAATCAAGGTTTGTCATAAGTTTCTTGTAGTTTTTTGTAACAAGAAGTGATTATAGTTATTTACTTAATCAGCGTTTTATACTTTTATAGTTAATAAAGTTCATGAAGAAAGTGGGGATAGTAATGAAGCTGTAGATGAGCAACCTATATTAAAACTACGATCATTTGCAAAGCCACCGACGTATTGGCAAAATTCTCAAGACGGTGAAAGTAATACTAAAAAGAGTGAACAGAGCTCATCAAAAGGACCGATTGAAGTCATTGATATTGATGATTCTGATGAACCACCGACGAATAAAAGTACGAACAAACAACAGGTGAACGTTAAAAGACCGCGAATAGTGAAAATAATTCAAAAGAAGGTGCAAGTGAAACCATTTCCAAAAAATGCAATAATAATTAAAAATACAACAGATCCGAAAGTTATTGTACCAACAAATGTGCGTATTCTCCCGTTAAATAAAACCCGAAATCTAAATGTTACAATATTGAAACCTAATATAACGGTGATAGGAGCTACTTCTAAATCAAATAGCGGTATAGTTCAATCACCTGCAGTTTCCACTACTGTAAATAGAGTTATAAATCCTATGGCCAGAGAAAGTTCAAATAGCCAACAATTAGTTAACATATTAGGTGTTGTATACCATGTAAATAACAAAATAGTGAATAAGTGAAATATTTTGTATTCTATTCATTTTATTATAAAATCAAGAGGACAGTTTAATGGATTTTATAAACGAAAGAAATGTATACTATTTTGATTAGATATTTAAATTAATGATAATTTTCGTTTAATACAGATTGATTAAAATATCGTACTATTTTCTCATTTATATTTATTTTATTAAAATGGAATTTAGTTAGAGTTTTTGTTTTTTTAATTTTATATCAATTATTAGGATTCATAATACTCGTGATGATTTTAATCAATGAAAAACTAGGATCGCTGAATTTTTCAACAATTTCAAAATGATCAATTTTGTCTCGAAGCAGAATGAACTCAACTCGATCCACAAAATCCATTAATTTCTGAAAGAAATGTAATATGAAAGACTAGATTGTATTATAAATTGTTTTAATGCGCTATATAATATTTACAAAATGAAATAAGAAGTGAAAGAGTATATCTTACAAAAAGTGAAAGTATATTTTTTATAATATTTCGAATAAGAGCTCCTAAGATAAAATATGTATACTATGAATTTATTATAAAACGTTGAAGCGTTTTCAATGGAAAATTTTATCTGATACTTTAATATTAGATAAGCATAATAAGTTAAGCAATTTATATAGGAATTTTTCTAACATGTATTTTATATTAAAAAAATTATAAAATATGCTCTCACTTTTTTTTTTAATTTCAAATGAATGTAATTTACCTTCGCATAATTTCTAGATTCATTAATAAATGCTGGAGCATCAGATTCTCCGACTACTACTAAAACTTTGATACCATTTATAGGCTCGGTTTTACTCATATCTAAAGCATTGTAGCTAATAGTTTTAATCTCTTGTCTACGAAACAATTTTTATGTTTATTTTACTTATTCATTATATATAATTTTTAATATGATATGCCTCTTACTCAGTCAATTTTAAGTCTTCATTAAAACTAGTTTTCAACAACGGCTCAAGACTATAAATCCCACCAAGAAGAATAAGACCTTTAATCAACTGAAAAAGTTGTTGATGTTTCATTGACGTATGCCACTCACGATCATATAGAATAGAAGCAGCAAGATGAGCTCCGGCACTGTGGCCAGAAATCCAAATTGATTTGGCACCTGTTTTTTTACAATATTTCAAGATTGTCTCAATTGCGCTTCTGATCTCATTAACAATATCTGTCAATGTCACTGTAATAAATGCAAACAATATCATGTATTCATTGTTTTTAATTAAATTATCTTTTAATTAATTCCATTTTCTACTGACCTGCTGGGCAGAGATCATATCCTACATTGATAACTTTGATGCCTTTCGATACAAAAGGTGATATGTGGAATCCAGCACTTTCTTTGTTGCATTCTCTCCAATATCCTCCATGAATAAAAACTAAAACTGGGGCATCTGATAACAATAGATTCGTTATTAAGTAGTTGGTTTATCACTTTGAGTATTTTTATATAATAAATATAAGCAAACTTTTCTTTGTAAAAATTGGATTAAATACCATTTGGCAAGTTTATCCCATAGATATCAAATTTCATGCGCTCCGTAGGGCCATATGCTATGTCTATTTTACAGGGTATTGAACTTCTCGCCTTTTCAACCGCTTCAAGAAACAGTTCAGTGAAATAAATAACAATTAACTGAAGCATTTACGATATTTATTTTATTTTAATAGTACTATAAACTCTCATTACCTTTTTTAGACAGGTCAAGAAATTCATTATAACTGTCTGAATATCTATTACTCCAAACACTTGGATTGTATGCTTTATCAATTTCCTAAAAAATGTTCATTACAGAGAGTTTTGAATTATTAAATAAATTAAATAATTTTAAATACAAACCGGGTCAATAGGCATTTTATTTAAACAATAAAAAAACTTATAAGATGCTGTGTGCTTATTATTCTCTCAATTATGTAAACCGTAAAATAAATTTGTAAGCATAAGAATACAAGCTACGATGCAAGTGCATTAAATGCAACTAGAGGTTTCAGGATTGAAAATAATATAACTTGATTTGTAACATTATATAGACCGCGCCTTTTTTTTCATCGACATGGTAAAATAGAAATTTCAGTTATCACTTAAAGCAGAGCGGGAAAAAAGAGGGCGTTAATGATATAAAGAAATTAATGGAGCATTATTATCCAAAACATAAACAAAAACTGTTTATTTGGCAACGGCTGATTAGGATAAATTCATGTTCGGTTTCGGGAAATGCTTGTAGTTCTTTCTAAATTACAAAAAATGAGTAATCATCTTAGTAAAAAAATTATAATCTAATTTTGTGCTCCAGTTTTGTTGTTGCGCAGAGTTACGTTGTGTTTATTTATTATTTACGTCGGTTCTTTTTTGACGTAAATCTAGACCATAGAATAGTATTCTATTAGTTTATGTTCTTAATATGACAACTTTAAAAGGCATTTTTCCCGATCCCAGTAAGTATTTTATTCATAAAATTACTTCTAACCTCATTCTTACTTGTTAAATGAAATAATTTATTGAGTTGTTGGTTCTCGTGATAATTAATAATTAATTAATTTTATTAGAGCCTCCAAGAAAAAAAAACTATTTACAAGAAAATGTTAGACATCTTCGTCAAATGGAAAAATATAATCAATCTCAAAAGGAGGAAAAAGAAATTCAAAAATTGATGAATCAGAAACAGTTTAATAATAAATATCAAAACATTGCACCTAGAGTAAACTCCAGTCTTCGAGGACTAAGTGCAATTTCCGGTGATAATATTTCTAGGAATAAATCAAGAGTTAGTAGTCAATCTCTTGATAAAAAATCAAGTGCTCCAATTTTTAGTAAAGAAACTGTAATAAACAAGAAAAATTTATCTAAAAATCATCAAACTAATTCCAATGTTACTAGTAAACAGAAAAAAAGAGATCGACATAAATACAATTTAGAGAAATCCAATAGTTTATCTGATGGTTTCTTAAATTTAAAACTTAATAATGATTCTCCATTATACAGCTCTAGAAAAACAAAGTATTCTAATCAAAGTATTCAAACATTAAACACCGATGAGATCGATGCTCTATATTCAGAAGGAGTTATAAGGTAATCTACCATTAATTTATAGTATTTAAATATTGATTAATTTTTTTTACTATTATTGAAGATATCCATCGGGTAGAAGTCAAAGGAAGAGTCCAGATCCTAGTCCAGATAAAAATAAAGATCTAGATTTACAACTTCCTTTAAACATTAGAGATCAATCAACAACAGTGTCAGAGAAAAAAATAGAATCGTCTTCGTCAAAAGAAAATAAAGATTTTCTAAAACTCAATAAAGAAAAGACTTCTATAGCTTCTAAAATAGCTGCTCATTTTAATAATGGCGTGATACCTGCTAATTACCGCATGGGTGTTGTTCCTAAGTATGATATTAGAAGTGATAAATTGTTATTCTATATAAATTGTTCTTGGGATAAAATCCACATTGATTTTATATTTTTTTATATGTAATTTAGGTATATTTTGGAAAGAAAAGAAGAATTACAACAGAAGTTAGAAAAGGCTAAACTCGAAGCTATCAAGACTGATTGTCCACCAGGTCATATAATTCTACCTGATAATGAACGTAAAGAAACGTTACGTATGTTGAAAAAAAGTAAGTCATTATGGATCAATAAAAATTTTTCCATTCTTCCGGTATATATTGATTTTTTCTGTGTATTGTTTAGGTTATCAAGATTATGTGAATGAGTTAAATAAAATGCCAATTAGGTCAGATACTTTACGTTGCCAAAAGAAAAAAGCTGAAATTGAAAAACAGTTAAATAAATTAGAAGAAGGTATAAAGCTTTTTTCAAGACCAAAAGTGTTTGTGAAAATAGATGAATAACAGTAATGAAACAAGTAGGTCAATATATACTTTTAAAATAACTAATATTTTCCACGAAGTGCCTGCATTTTGATTACTTGCTTATGTGACTGCTCTGATCAATTCGTGAATACTCAAAAGACTTGTAAATAGTTGTACATTTGTGAGCAGAGAAAATCGTCTAGTCTTGTTGAAATCGTATTGAGAGATTCAAGATTGCCAAATATAAAAAACTGACTATTTTTATGAATTTCTTCTGGTTAATTATATTTCAACAACAACAATAATATAAACTAGAACTATTATTTAACAGTCATTATAATTGAGGAATTTCTTAAATAGTCAATCTGTTTCTTTTTTACAATTAACATCTACTATATGTAAAAATAATTCAGGATCAAAGTGGATTTTCCCTGAATTAAAATACATTTCTTCATTGTCATACCACTCTTTTATATTAAAACTTGGGAAAAAAACTTTAATCTCTCTCTTCACAGACTCCGGCGAATCTTGAAATGAAAAAAACTGTTAAAAAATGATGGGACTAAACAAAATGTGTCAAATTTTTGTAAAAATACAATGTAAACATTCACCTGAGCCATGTGTAGCATTTCTAGTGTCAGACAATCCATATTTCCCTCTAATTGTTTCAGGATGAGTGTATTGAGCTTCATATACTTTAGTGGGACCCATTAATTCTCTCCATTTACTAATTGCATTGTCCCTGGCAAGAATATGTATATCAGAAGGTCCACTACACATAAATGTTACTAGTCGATTATAAAAAAATTTTTTTCTGTGATCTTCATAGAATAAAGAAGCTTCTGCTGACGTTATGATTGTCCTATGAGATCGAACAATTTTAAAATCATTATTTATGATTATTTTCCGAATTTGCTGTAAGAAAAAAATGATATGTAATATAAATGTAAATAGTTAATTGAATTATTAAGTAATTTACATACGTCAAGTACAAACGGATTTTTAATGACATGTGGTTTTAAAATAGCTAATGTCAATTGAAGAGAATTCTTTGATTTCATGTCTCATACATCAGCTATTTTGTTTGAAAATATAAAAAATTGATATAAATATGTCAATTTTTAAAAACATAGTTATAACACTTTTGAAAAACTATGATTTATAAAATTATATTATCGTTAAACATAATTAAATTTATTGTTTAATTTAATAAAAATAAAAATGATGAAATCTTATTCATATTATAACCATCAAAAACACTAACCATCTAGCGGTGAAATGTGAAATTTTCATTCTTGCGCTTCTTTGTAGCGGAAGATTTGAAACATGAAAAAATATAAATTAATTGTTGATGTTAAAAAACATGTTCAATGAATAAAGAGACATTCATTTTGTTATAAATTTATTGTAAGAAAAAAATTAATAAAAAAACGATATGAAAAATTATTTCATACAAATGTATCACATTGAAAAATTGCTTTGAATATGGAATAGTTAGCCAACATGGGGCTTCACTTCAGTCACAGATGTAGTTGAAGCAGCATTGGGGGAAGTATTTGATAATAATACACTTCCCAATGCTGCAGTTAAGATATTTCCATTAGCATCTGTATTTTTTTTAAAATTATGCACAGAATAACGGTTGTATAGGCCCCAAATGCTGTTCATCAACTTGCTGCTGTACTTCATGGGAGTTGGTTCACATTCTAAAAAACGTTTATTCATCAACAATTAAACAAATTCATCTTTATTCGTAGCCATAATAAAAACTGCTTTTAAATATCCTTATGAAACGCACCTTCAAACATATTTTTTCTAAATGATCCACCAGAGTTATTGTTATAGCCACGATCATCATTTTGTTTTGATTTCATTGATAGAACTTGATGATCCATTCTTTCTTGAAATTTACGAACTGCAAATGCACCTTGTGGAACAGCAGCCATTTTACAGCAATCTAGGAATAAAATATGAATAAAAATATTTTTATTCTATTTAACAAATTTTCTTTCATAAATGTGATATGAAAATGAATTATTTCATCACTTGCCAGTGCAAATATCAAAGAGCAGTTCTTCTAGCTGTCGCTTTGTGAATGTTCTTGTTTTTTCAAAGCTGATCCCAGCTTTCTGGATAAATTGATTATTTAATTTATAATTGAGAGTGTTAAATATCATACAGACACTGTTTATATCCTCTTGAAAAAACATGAACTATGTCAATAAACTTTTCAGGTTCTATTTTTTTTAAGTGTTAGTTTTTCAGAAATTAGTTTTCCACTTCTTTCAATAATATTTTTGTTATTTCGCAGCAAATAAACTCCTCACTAGACACAATGTAAGTTCACTGGTGTTCATTCGCTGGTTGTTTATATAAGTAATCAGTGGTCATCTGAGAGGGGGTTTGCAGTCATGAAAGCATTGACGGTATCGACGACCCCCTAGCTTATAAATGAAAAAAAAGAATGATCTTGTACGAAGAAAAAATGTTATCAGTAATAACTATTAAACATGTAATTTTGCACAATACATCTAATTATAATTTAAAGTTACTCTTTTAAAAATTGTCGTGATGATTTTCTGAGTGACATATTTTTCTCAGAAGGTCACAATTAGGTCACCTTGGGATAAGATAAATTGTCGACGTCTGAAACATCAATAAAAGACGCAGGAGGCCTGATAATGTCCAGAATAAAATTAAATCATTAAGACATTTAGTTAATTATGAAAAATCTTATATTTCATAAATACGTTTATCAAAGAATTGCGTACAAATATTTTCCAGAGTACAATAAACATGAAAAAATTATCTTATATAATTGTTAAACACAATTGGCTTCTGTTTTGACTAAAAATTTTATCACTTTTGAAGAACGAAAAAAATTCCTTAGAGGTCATCATTTACGAATTAGGACATCTGTGAATTTCATGAAAATTCGGATTATTTTATTTATCATTTCACTTATCTCATGTACTCCGATCATTGCTGTCGGTATAACTATTATACTATGGAGCAATATGTATAAATCAACAATATACATGTAAATATATTAACAATAAGTATAATTATTGTTGTATTCCTGCAATTATGTGCAATTTTGACAAAAAAAACGTGCCGTAACTAGGATTTAACTCTGCTCGGCAAAATAAAAATTGAATGCTCTGACTATAGAGCTAACATATTAACATTTGAATTGTTTACAATTAGAAATCATAAGCTACCCATCCATCATCATCTTGGATTCCATTAATTTGTACATCACACACTTTTTTCTTTCTTTACTTCTTCTATATGTATAATTTTTGGCTTTTCAATAATTGGTTCCATGTCAGTAAAAAAGTCTACCTCTTCTTTAATGGCCTGCATTGACTTAGAATGCTTAATATCTAATTCTGTAATATCTGAGATTATTATTTTCTTCGTATAAGTCGACTTATCAACTTCTGAAGCATCCGGCAGTGCTTCAATTTTTGATAAGTCCAATTCTGGCATTTTGTTAATATCTTTAGATGGCTCATCTGATAATGTATCAGCATTTGTACTTGGAACATCATGAGTATCCCAATCAGACCAAGTTGTTTCTTCTTCAGCTAACGTTAAAGATGACTCCACTCTATCTTCTCCACCGTCAGGTGAAGGTCTTTCAGGTAGTTCTAATACTGCTGTATTAATATGCTCTATTGAATGATGATTTTCAATCATTCGTACATTATTTCTGGCTTCTCTTCGAGTTTGATTAAGATTAGGACGACCATCGGTAAATAATTTGCCACGTTTTCCACCAATCACAGCTGCAGCACCAAGGATCGTATCTATCTTGTGATGATTATGGTTAAATTTTCAGGCCTATAATATTCTCTATGGTAATCTTGTATTTTTTCATTCATTATACTCTCGGAGGTCCTTCATGATATCTTAAGTAAAGAATAATTTGAATAATTATGCGACTTACAATACTTAACAATTTATTTTTAGAGATGTTCCCTCATGGGAACTACAACCAAAAAAATTAACACCTTCTGTTATAAAAATAGATGTACTAATCGTCTGTACCAAATTTATGACTCCAAACAGGTTTACGTTTTTGGATAAAGCTTTTGATTCCCTCCTGTGCATCGTTGAGTTCTAGAGTTTTCACCATTATTTCAGTTCCTAAGACATACGCTGTCGAAATATCAAGTTCTATTTGCTCATAAAAAAACTTCTTGCCTAACTCAACTATTGCACGGCTTTTCGAACTTATTGCATCGGTTATCTTCTTTACTTCTTCCGCTGCAATCAGAGTATTTATCAGACAATACTTTATGTAATAAGTTCAGATGATGTAATAATCATTTTCTTACTGAGCTTGTCATTGGATACAATTTTGCTGACAAGACCTGACCTATAAGCTTCTTGAGCAGATAAAGGAAGACCTGTAAATAACATATGTGATGCTACTTTTTTTTGGATGTTGCGAACTAATGGGATTCCTGGAGTCGAACAAAATATCCCAAAGTTAGCCCTTGAAATAAAAAAAAAATTGAAATGAATTTTTTTTGTAGGTAATTACAGAACTGGTGAATCGTTGATTATTTTTTTTCATACCCAGGAGTAGAGAAACTGCTTCTTTCAGTACAAACGACAATATCACAAGTGCTAACTAATTGACATCCAGCTGCTGCTGCTAAACCATCAACTGCAGCTATTATAGGTACAGGAGAATTTGCTATTGCTCTCATTAAATCTGAAGCAGCTTCGAAAACTGCTGAATGATGTTTACTACCTTTTTCAGTAGCCTACATGTATAAGAGAAGTTTATAATTATTTTTTATCCAATTCTACCTAAATGATATGCATAAACAAATATACCATAGAAAATAGTCAATTCTTCATTAAATGTACAAATAACTTACTAGCTCTTTGAGATTATGACCAGCAGAAAATACTTTTCCAGGGGCTGCTGCAATAACTATTGACCTCAAAGATTCATTGTCTTCATCTCTTTGAATATTCCAGAGTAAAATTTTCATCATTTCCAAAGATAAAGAATTTCTAGAAGCTCCATGATCTAGAATTATTGTTCTTACCTGTTCAAAAAAATATCTCTGTTATTACAATAATACTTTTTTTAAATAATATACAATTCTATCACTATAATTTATAGAGAAAAATACTTCACTCCATCTTCTTCAGTACTTTCGATATATTTTTCACTCTCAAACGTCGTATTTGTAATGTAAGACCTGGTGAACTGCTTTCCCACCTGTAATAAATCAGTTTTAAATTTTCGCGCTAAGTTCACGCATGCGTAATGAATTGTTATGCGCAATAACAATCGCGGATGGTTTTTTAGCTTACATTCGATTATTTCATGTGTAAACGAACTTGGTGATTACATAATTGTCAACAGCTATGTAATTATTCATTAAAATTTATGAATTACTTTAATATCTTACCTTAAATACAGAAAATACTTGTCCTGTTATAAAGCGTGACATTTTGCAACTGCTACGATATCGCCACCTAGAACTCTATTGTTACTTTTCCCGCTAATTGTGATCTATTTTTTCCTGAATTTGCTTCAATTCGAATACAACAGTACTCGTAAGAATAGAAAGATTACAAGCTCCTCCTCTTTTTTAGTTACTTAATTTCGCAATCATTTTCTAAATAAAGTGTCAATAAACAGATTAAACGTTATATATTTTAATGAGGTTATGAAATGCACATGAAAATATTTTTAGTAAACTACGGAGTAGAGAGCGTGACCATGAACATAAAATAAACAATAAAATTCTTAAAATAAATAAAATCTAGGTAAATTTCATTCTATAATCAAGAGTATCCCTTAAATGGTAGCCAAGACACAGAGTGAATCATGAATTTATTAGATCGAACGTATGTAGTCAATTGGAATAGCCATCAGGGACCATAAACAGTATCGTCATGACAACGAGTGTTTTGATCTTTTAACTAACATGGCAGACTATGAAGGTAAGTGATTTATTATAATTAATTTTTAATGACACTAAATCTATCATTTAATTAACGAAATTCCTAATTTATTATTCTGTTATTATTTCATTTCCTGAGTCATTTCCCTCTCTCGTCTTAAGCTGTTAATCTCTCAGTCTTCTCTCGAACGTCGAGGCGCTCTCTAAGCGCAGATATACTCTTCTAATTATATATAACAGTCTCTTAGGTATTTTCACGTAACAAAAAAAGGGAAGAGTAAGAAAAGGATTACTGAAACGAGAGTAACTAAAATAACTTCTCATCAAGTATTAAGCACACAAGTATCCAGTGTTAGTTGGTCCTACAAGTTGATCTCTTGGTTATTAACCGTGCCAGTCAACGTTAACGTCAAACACACTCGATGTTGTGCTGTGTCTCACGAAAGGCTGTCGGGGGATCAGTTATTACCAAAAAACCACCGCTGATCCCTCCAAAAGAAAAATTATCAAATTCTTCAACAACTGCTAAATTGCACACGCCTGCATCAAACTTTCTATCAGAGAAAGCAGAAAAATTGAAAACTAAACCAAGTGATTCCATTCCAGCTAATGAAGGTAAGCAGTTAAGAGTATTTATGTTGTGTTGATTGATTGAATCAGTTACGACACTAATCCTGGAACTAATCATTGCATCATAATCTTTTTTTCTGCTTTCAATTAACAGCATCATTTACATATAATCATACCTTGATTCAGTCTCGTCCAGTATGATATTGTGGAAAAATACATCTTTGAAAAAGCAAGTTTAAAAAAATAGTAAATAGTGAAGTAAAGTAAAGAGTTTGAATAATATTTACAAAATGTTTGTTGATCAAATAAAACTATTGAAGATGGAAATTGTGAACGTAAATACTTGACTTGAGTAAAGAATTATCGAGCTCTCATTCTCCCGCCTCCGTAAATGAACGAAAGCCTTGAAGGTGAGTCCATAAGGAGATCTCAATTTGAAGAGAGAACGAGAAGAAGGTTGAAAGAGAACGGAAGGAAGGTAATGCTGGTGCATAAGGAGTTTGTGGATGAGATAGAGCACAACATCGAGGCGTATCAACTCAGTCGACAAATATCCAAAAAAGGAAACCTGAATACGTAGGCGCAACGACACCAGGGCGGGGGCGATCAACACGTTCGAGGACTTGACAAGAATTGAGTGAAGAAATCACTGAAGGTGTTTCATGTCCTCCACTTGATCGTTTTGTTTTCGTACCTGTTAATCAGAAGCTGAGAGAGTACAGTGTTTTTGTCTTGTCTTGATTAATTATTTAACTTAAAGGAATAATATATTGCTAATTCAATCAGACTAACTAAGATAATTGAATTAACAAGTGTGTTAGATTGTTTTTTTTTTTGTGTTATTCTTCTTCTTATCCTCTCGATATGTTTTTTTACACGTTAGCGTGACTAGTAAAACACGCGAGTGATGTTAGAAAAAACCTAGTGGTTAAGTCTTTTAGATTAACGATATAAAAGTTATAAAACTAAGTTCTCATTTTTTATCTTCATTGTTTAAAGAGTAAACTAGTTTACACGTGAATTATTAACGAGTTTACTCATCAATACATACGTTGTTGCATAAGTAATAAGTGTGTGAGATTTAATAATTGATAAATGGCAACAGATGAGACGTCGGTTTTGCTGCCTTGCGCGATATGCTCCCGGACATTCAAACCACAGTCATTGGAGAAGCATGTGAAAATTTGCGAACGAACTGCAACCAAAAAACGAAAACCTTTCGACTCAGCTAAGCAACGAATTCAAGGTACAGAATTGGAAGAGTTTCTTCCTGTAGAGCAAAAAAAGAAAATCCTACAGGAGGAAAAAAGGCATACTTCTTGGAAGCAAAATCACGACGATTTTATTAAAACTATTCGAGCAGCTCGAGGAGATTCTGTAAGTTATTATTTTGAATTAATTTATTTGTTTACTTGAGTAATTTTTTACAAATAATTTGAATTATTATGAATAGGGTGATACAATATCTTGTCGACAAACAACTTCAATCGTGGCTCCCGGAGCTCCAACGCGTGCCAATGAAAAAGGATTGTGTCCAACATGTAATCGCCAATTTGGCATCAAAGCCTACGACCGTCATGTGGCCTGGTGCAAAGAGAGAATTGTCCGAGCGCCGGCAAGTCCAGCGACAAATGTGGCAAAAGAACGACTGGATGCCAGGATGAAATACCGTGCACCATTGTTAAAAAATCGAAGAATGACAAATAGAGAAAAATATGCACCACACTCAGGGATTAAAAATAATTCTTCATCTAATTCAAAAGCTAAGGAAAGCCAAACTTCTCTAAATTGTAATAAAGTTAATGAGTCTCTGAGCATCAAACAACCAGCTGTAACTGAGTAAGTTTCATTTTCCTTGGCATCTTGCCAAGTTTTCTTTCGTAACTCATTTTTTTGTCTTTTTCTTGTGGCTTTATTCTTGAACTCTTCCTCGAGACGCAATTACAGCTGTCAAAAGTACTACTTCCGCTCCAGCTGGATACGATGTATCGTTATAATTATTTTAGTTTTATTAGTTTCATCGTTGTAACGAAATGTGCACGAACAAATTAGAATCATTGTTAATTAGAGATGACAAGCTTTCTCCATATTTATTTTTACTATTTATTGAAACATCAAGTTTGATTCTAGCGAATGCAAGTATTATATCGTGGTAATATAGAGTTAAAGAATTAATTAAAGATATATCTATATAATCGAATAATTAATTCAAATAGTTTTATAAACAATTAAATAATTTAATAGTAAAAACATAATGTTCAGTAAAACAATATAGTTTTTTCTAACCCACTATTGTACACAGTAATTAATATTTTTATAAACAAAATGAATTGCTGATTGATACTTTTTTGATTTTAAAAAATGATTTAGTTGACAAAAAAATTCATGAATAATTTATTCACAAAGAAAAAATTCTGTACGGGATGTCTTATTCAATTACCACGATGAAAAGTAAAAAAGTCGAAGTTCAGCGAATTCTTAGAGCCGGTTTTATTAATTGCTTATTGAGATTCTCTATCAATAAACTTGTATATTCTTATATGTAATTCAGAGAGATATTTAATGAGGACTTGGAAATAACAATAATTATATTTTAATTATATTTTATTACAGAAGGAGGAAAGGTGGACAAGGTAAAACCGATTCTGTGATTGCTTCGGGACCAGTGAAATCAAGACTCTCAGATAGAATCACTAAGTAGGTATTTTATGAGAAATTTTTAAACTGAAATAAAGAAAAAAATTAGTTTTTTTAAATAGAATTTTCATAAAAAGCAATTACTGAGTGTCATAAAGTATCAAATTGTGCATGCACGAAGTAATGAAGTTGTTTTAACAATTCCTTCTTTTATCATAGAAATATTGACAGTCATAATTTTATGGCTTTAACATCTTCCAACTCAAGTCACATCTTCCCACGAATTGATTATCCATTTCACGATCCTTCTTTCAAATCCAGTTCCCAAATAAGTCCACTTTTAATGTGCCATTCGCTGACTTCTTTAAAAAATGACAAGACAAAAGAAACTAAAAAAAGAAAATCGAAAAAAATACAAAAACAATCTATTGTTTCTGGAACTAGTATTTGTAACGTCAAGGTCAATGATGTCATGACCAATGACGTAACAGATATGACAATAAGACCTTCTAATGTCCATAGGGAGAACGAATCAATGATAACATGGAAACAAATAAGTAACGATCAAAGTAGAATGACGATTGATGAAAAATTAATTGAAGAAGGGTTTGATGGGCTAAAGGATATTAAATGGTCTAGAAGTACACAAAAATTAGATCAAACTTTTTCGATAAAGGAATCTAGTGAATGTAGTTCTATTGATATAACTAGTAAATATTTACATGATGACGAATCTTTGGATAAAGGAGTAAGAAAGCTTGAATCAATACCAGGGAGTCCAAGAATATTTAATGCAGATGTTACTTGCACGAGTACTCCAGTGTCATCAAGGGAAGAGATTAGAGAACTTTATCACGAAGAAAAACGGATGGAAATAGGTACAGCAAAAGAAATGATTAATGATAAATGTCAAAATATTTCAAACGAAGAGATAACTGATGAAGCTAAAAAAAGACTAAACACTCCAAATTATATAATAGAAGAGTCTAACATTCAGCAGGCCTCAAAAAAATGTGAAAGCATAGAGGAAGTTGATAACAAGTTAGATAAGCCAATGAGTAATTTTGAAAATAACTCTCGGGTATCAGACGATAGGATAGTACTCGTCGATGAAATTATTCCCCTCAGTAGTTTCACAAAATATAAAAATAATAATATACATAATTCTGGGTCATTTATTCCATCACGAAATTTTACGAGTGATTCTTTGGATTCAGTTGGATCAAGCCGAATAATTACCATGAGAAAAAGATTAAGAAAGAAGATGCATCTACTTCGTGAAAGCACTGATTCTCTAGTATCTTCTCTCGACACAAGTGATGAAATAACTACGAGAAAAAGATCCCAAGGTCATATAGTCGACGCTGAAAAAGAAACATCAGTAGTTAATGAGCCGGATCATAGAAAAGTGAGAAAGTCATTGATATTTCCGGAGATTATGACAGAAAGGAAAATTGATAGGCCCAAGAGTTTTCAAGAACGAGAAGGTACTTATTGGAAACGGATGGCAAGAAATTCAAGAAGTAGACTATTTTATCATTTAATGCGAAATCCTAAGCTTCCTCATCTCCTTCCTCCTATTGTTTCTACTGAAAGAAGGTAAAATATTTCTAGCTTGTCCTTAGTCCTTATTGAACGTGTTTTTCTTATATTTTCAAATTTAAATAATTATGCTAAAATAACATTAGAATTAGTTGATTTTGTTTTGCAATAAAAATGACTTCTAGGAGCAGTAGTCAAGAATTTCGTCCATCTTGGAGCACTTATGTACGCAGACGTCCGGATTTTAATCTCGTACTCACAAGTAGAACGTAAGTTTGGTTCTAGGTTAGAACACGATGAATATCTCCATGCCTGGACGTCATTGATGCACGATCAAACCTCGTCACGCGCAATTTGCTTGTTCAACAATCGATTCTCGCTTAATTATCACAAATTATTATCATTGTCATGCCATGTGGGAGTCACGCCATCATATCGACCATGAGAATCTTCATTCTATTGAGAACTTAGGGCTCGTCTATTTCTAATTTGATTGATGTTTTTTCTTATTATTTATAGCATGGACTGACCATTGCACCTGCACTGAGAAAATTTATTTATAGTTAACGAATTTTATTTTGGCTTCATGAATATTAATTAGAAATTACTATTCTTGGAGCATCTATTACATTGTCAATTTAAATTCTCTTTTAAGCAAACTTATATGATAATAATTTTAGGTCAATTCAAATCAATAATAATATTTTAAAAGTGATAAAATCGTACAGAATAAATCAAAATAAAAGTTTTAATGAAATTCAAACGAAAATAAATTTTTTAAATGTAAAGATGTACGCCTGAATGCTGATCTAATGGATTATTGTTTTAATTAAGAATTGATAAAATTTCTATTTTTTCAGTGGAGTTTGCCAGGATTATGATCCATTTCTGATGGCCGATCGTCAACTCAATGAACTTCTGTCAGATACATGCAGTGATCAATCTTTCCTAGACTCACCATCCACTCGATACAAACCTACATCTACCCCTCTTTATCCTCATTCTCATTCATCAGCTTTCGTTAAATATCCAAACTCTAGCCCTTCCAATTCTCCAGATAAAAAGGGGTCGTTTATCGCACCACCTTCTGAGTTTGATGAACTATCTATTTGTTTTTCATCAGACTCAACTGACACTAATTCAATATGTCGCGAATTGTTTCCTGATCTTGAGTCACCTTGTCGTAGAGAAGATCAAAATAAAAATAAAAGTAATCAGCCTATTTTGGGCAGACGTGTTATTATAGATAAATCAAAAGCTCTTGGCACTCCAAATGTAGATACTTTTGATGATAATTTAAATCGTAATAATAATAATACTTTTCAAAAATCCCGACAAGTCGTGGAAAAAGTTACTACTAAATGTATTCGACCACAAGTTACTCGTTCTAATTCAGTCAGAGCTGCATCTGCACCTAAAATACCTGAAAGAAATTCTGTTCTCTCGAATAAAGTTAACTCAAGATCATCTCCAAGTTCTAGGTTTCAAAATAAAAATAATAATTATGCTAATCTAAATGGAAGCAATTTGAGTCTTAGCTCAATTGTTTCCTCTGAGGTTGAAGTGAAAAGGTCTAATTCAATGTTCGATGACCTTGTCAGTTCATTTGAAGATGAATCAGGTTCATTTCCTTCACTAAGATCCTATCTAAAAGATGATTCCTTATCCTTATCCAGTTCTCTTCAAACGAGTCGAGTACGCAATGGTCAAATCAGTGATGAAGATTTGTCATCTCCAGACAGCTATAAAAGGCCAGACAACAAACTTAGTGCAGACTCAGCTTATAGCAGGTGAGCTTTATCTTTATTTTATTCAATAAGTATTCTTCTTTTAAAGCTTATTTTTTTAAACATTTATTGTTTTACTTATTTTTTATTTACAGTTTAAATCGTAAATATTCAAATCACGGTCACGATGCAACTGATACGACGAATAGAATAGATGAGGATGTGATTCGTCGACGTGAAAATGAAGTAACGTCTACTGCCAAGTCAAAAATGTCAAAATTTTGCCACGAGTGTGGGACCAGGTTTCCAGAGACTGCCAAGTTCTGCTGCGAATGTGGCATTCAAAGACTTGCCCTGTGACAATCGATCATAAAATGAAGACAAAAATCAAATAATATTTTTTATTAATAAGTCAAATATCAAAAGAATTTGATTTAAGCGCACATTTAATTTTTATTTCTTTTTATATTTATTATATACATATATCTTCCGTTATATAATTTACACTGAGGCATTTATTTATAAAAGATTGTCTCGTTTTTTGTTTATAGAGAGGTCATGCTTTATTTAATAATATAGTATTAATTTATTATAGTCATAATATATAGGAAGAGAGCACGTTTATAATAATTAATGCTTGAAGTACGACTGACAAATCTTGCTAGTGGGAAGTTAAAATCAAAGTGTGATTTTTTATGTCTTTTATATGAATAATTAGGATTATGAAAAATTAAAAGAAACAGAAGAGTTGATAGAAATTTTTTTAGAAATGATGTATGAGTCCGCAGCAGATTGATAGCCATAAGTATCAATAACACATGAATGAGTGACAACTTTTTCTAGTAAACTTTAGGCTCTCTGGTGTACTCAATAACCAAAGAGAATAGAAGCCATACAATTTTTAATAAATAAAATTGATTATAAAAAAAGGAAAAAAAATAGAATAATATAATAATAAATTAATAAAAATAAATTTAGTAATTTTGAAATTGTATTTTTGCAAGTGCAATGAAGCTTTACTTAAACCGAACTTCATTTGTTCTTTTCATATCCCAATTCATTTTTTCAAATCATCACAAATGTCAGTTACATTCGTATAAAAATAATGATTCTCAGTAAAATATCAAGAATATCTACATTTAACTCATTAAGAAATTTAATTAAAACTTGTAATTTACATGTTAATGTAAACACTAATGAAGGTTCAGTAACTTCAGATTCAGAAAAGGTAATTAGTGTTTCTTAAGAGTTTTCTTTTTCAAGTACATACTCATAAAACTCTCTTCAAAGGGTTATCCGATTGTTGATCACTGCTATGACGTGGTAATCGTAGGCGCTGGTGGAGCAGGATTACGAGCTGCTATTGGTCTAGGATGTAAAGGATATCGAATAGCAGTAGTAACCAAACTCTTCCCAACGCGATCTCATACTGTAGCAGCTCAAGGAGGAATAAATGCTGCCATCAGTAACGTTGATCCAGATGATTGGCTATATCATATGTATGATACTGTTAAGGGATCAGATTGGCTTGGAGATCAAGATGCAATTCATTATTTAACACGAGAAGCTCCAACAGCTGTTTTTGAATTAGAAAATTATGGTAAATAATAGAATTACTTGGAAGAATAATTTAAATATCAACTTATTAATGAATTTTTTATTTTAATCGAATTCAGGTTGTCCTTTTAGTCGAACTAAAGAAGGAAAAATTTATCAAAGAGCTTTTGGTGGTCAATCCTTGAGATTTGGAAAAGGTGGACAAGCTCATAGAACTTGTGCAGTGTCTGATAGAACAGGTCACGCAATTCTCCATACTCTTTATGGTCAAAGTCTTCGTTATAATGTTGATTATTTTATTGAATTTTTTGCAATTGATCTTCTTATACATGAAAGATCATGCAGAGGTGTGATAGCTTGGGAATTGGAATCTGGATTGATTCATCGATTCAGAGCTCATCATACAGTTCTAGCTACTGGAGGAGCAGGAAGATGCTTTTTTTCTTGCACTGGTGCTCATGCATGTACTGGTGATGGTGCTGCAATGGTATCAAGAGCTGGTTTACCTTTGCAAGACTTGGAATTTGTACAATTTCATCCTACAGGGATTTATGGGAGTGGGATTTTAATCACTGAAGGCAGTCGTGGTGAAGGTGGATTACTTGTAAATTCAAAGGGGGAATTTTTTATGGAAAGATACGCACCAAAAGCCAAAGACTTGGCATCAAGAGATGTTGTATCAAGGGCAATTACTATTGAAATTCTTGAAGGAAGGTAACACATACTTTTTTGTTGTTATGTAACGATAATGAAATTTATAAAATTACTTTGTTTTGTTAACTACAGAGGAGTTGGTAAAAAAAAAGATCATGTCAATCTCCAACTTTCTCATTTACCAGCTGAAACAATAAGAACAAAATTACCCGGAATTGCACATTTAGCTTGGGTTTTTGCTGGAGTTGATTGTGAAAAAGAACCTATTCCTGTTATTCCTACAGTTCATTATAACATGGGTGGTATTCCCACAAATTGGCGTTGTCAAGTAAATAAATTATATGCTTAATACTCCAATATTATCAGAGTAATAATTTTTCACTTTATTTAACATTGACTATAATAATAATAGTCTTGTATCTTTTTGTATTTATAAGATAATCTTATATCTCTTCATTCTGACAATTCAATAAGTAAATTGAAAACGACAAATAGATATCTAAATTTTATTTTTATGATTCTTTAATTATGTCTCAATGTATTGACGTTAACTTTAGATAAAAATACAATATTGAAGATAATCAACTTGAAGAATTGAAAAATAAACAACTACAAAATATTTTATTATTAGGTTTTGACAAGAGAAAATGAAGCTGATCTTATTGTTCAAGGTCTTTGGACAGTAGGAGAAGCTGCTTGTATGTCAGTTCATGGGGCCAATCGTTTAGGAGCTAATAGCTTATTAGAAACAGTAGTATTTGGCAAAGCAGTTGCAGAACATATCATCACTATTTTAAAACCTGGAGAAAAACATCCTAAAATTATTCCTGTAATAATTTTTTCTGCGTCTTCTTTTTTTACTTCATTCCATTCCAATTACTTGATAACAGATATTTTTTTAGGAAATAGAACAAGAAATCATCAATAGATTTAATGATACTCGAAATGCTAAAGGGGCAATATCAGTTGCTACTTTACGAGAAGAGATGCAAATAACCATGCAAAAATACTGCGGAGTTTTCAGAACATGTACAGTCTTACAGAAAGGTTGCCGTGAAATACAAAGGCTCTATAAAAAATCATTACCTGATTTGAAGGTACATATTTGTTATGGTAAAGCTGAATTTTTAATTTAAATCCTAAAAACAATATCATCAAGTAGTATTCATGAATATAAATAATAATAAGATTCATTACATTGAAAAAATTTAAACAAACCATAGATTAAGTCCATACAATTCATTTCTTATCATTCACATATTTGTTATTCAACTTCAAATTTTGATCTTAAATAATATCATTATTACTTTGACTAGCGAAATATGAATATCATTACCTAGATAAAAAAGTGTAAATTTGTTCAAGTGCCTTTTTGTATTACCTGATAAGATAAACTACTTTACTTTCTTTTAGATGCCTGATAAGTCTCTTATCTGGAACACTGAGTTAGTCGAAGCATTAGAACTTCAGAATATGATGATTTTCAACCTGCATACGGTTTATGCAGCAGAAAATAGAAGAGAGACTAGAGGAGCTCATGCACGAGATGATTATCCAGTAAATTGTTATTCAAATTACAGTTATAAAACTATCATATCCGTATAAATGCGGTATTACTTTTCCACTAGAACAAAAAAAAATGCTAACTACGGAATAATTTAAAAATTTATTCAAAGTATCACATGTAACCGATATTTTTTTTATTGCTGTCGTAATTTATTGTTTATCATGATAAATGTGACTTAATCACTCTTAGTTATTAACCTTAAGCAATAAATTATATTGATAAATTGTTCCAAACATTGTTGGCACGACAAAAAATTTATAACTTTTTATTACTCCAAAAAATGATTGATGTTAGATTAATTATATATCAATAAATTAATTTCAGGATCGAATAGATGAGTTTGATTATAAACAACCGTTGGAAGGTCAAATAAGAAAACCTTTAAGTGAACATTGGCGTAAACATACTCTCACATGGGCTCTTAAAGACGGTTCTGTATGTACATAAATGTATGGCATTGCTGTTAAGTTTCTTAATTTATGATAATGGTGTTTAATAATGATTTTTAATGTTTAGATTTGCATTTCTTATCGACCGGTCATCGACACGACTTTGGACGAGACAGAAGCTCAACATGTGCCTCCTTCAATACGTGTTTATTGATTAATTATGTATCTAAAAAAGACAATGCTTATTGATTCAATAATGATTTAGCTAACAAACCTTCGTCTGTCCCTGTAAGTCAATTGAAATTGAATCAACTCCGACCTTTGTTTATTCAAAACAAGGTTCAGTCAATAAGTAATGCGATCATAGTCTGAATATCATGACCTAGCGCATTAAAATATTTACAAGCGGCATTTAAGATCCTCGTTAGTTTCTAATTGAATTTTAATATATACACATATAACTTGAGCAATATCACATCTCCAAAACATGATATTTATCGACAGATAACCTTGAATTTTTATAAGTCTTTGGTCTTGCTGTGTTCTTTTTCACAAAAATATGATTGAGGTCATATTAATCATAACAATTTCTGCTATTTAATGTTAAACAACTTATTTAATAGTTGATTATTAATTTAATTTTCTTATTGATACTAAAATTGTTTGAAAATGTTTTGTTGACGTATCCATTTTACTGTAATGAGAACCACTGTTATTACAGAGAATAAAATTAATCTACGCATGATGTATAAAAACAACTCTTACACCTTACATATTCATAAAAATTGATAAGATACCCATAAAATGTAAATATCACTTACAACATAGTATAAAAAATATTTATAAAAATTGTTTTCTCAAATGCAATCGTGACCAACATAACGTTGACAAAAATTTTACTTCTAATATTTTCTCTTGTAATATTGGTAAAACTGCGCAGTCACGCATTGGATCAGTCGGTCTTTTCGCATTCTGCTAAACAGAAAGTGTAATTTTTTTTTCGTCGTTTTCACGCTGCGCCGTACGAGAAGTACGCGAGTGAAAAAAACGGAAAAAATTAAATAAATCCAATCGGCAAAGTCGTCTGTCTGTGAGATAACAACCACGAAAACGTTGAGATTTAGTTTTACTACAAAACAAAGTCAGTTTTATTGATGAAAATGAGTGGGATACTTAAGCTTTCGTGTCTCCTGGCAAGACAACCTACTCGAGTGCTGGTAGGATCAGTATTTTGAGTTACATAATTTTTTTTTTTTTACTCTAACAAAGATAAAATTATCATAAAAACTTCTCTATTGAATTAAAAATTCTTAACCAGTGTTACGTAATTTTTTGTGTTGGATAAAAATGCATCAATTTATGATTCCATTGTTATTAATTCACCCTCCTGCTTGTAACAGTTAAATACGATATTTACTGTCAGGGTTGATATTTTTGTGCTGAAAAATGCATTATTTACAATGTACATAAGTAATTTTAATCTTCATAAGTCATTCTTGAGCTTCTTAAAAAGTCGTTGACGTGAAAAGTGATATTTTTATTTATAATTTCGAATAACATTTATATTATAGGTGACATCTGGCTCATAGGGATAGTAACAACGTAGAGTGATGATCACATGTTAAAAAGACTCTAATTATGCTCTAGATGATTACGCAAAATCTCTATAAAAACACATGACGATTTTATAATTCAAAAAACTTGGGACCAAATAATTTTAGAAAATTATCATCGTCGAATTCGTTTTAACCAATTGTATCAGATGATGCAACACTAGTTTCAAGCTTCTAATTGGAAAAGATAATTTTTTATTAGTCAATAATTACTCAAAATCGACATATTACACAATGTAATTTCAAAGTTCTTGCATAACCATGTTTTTTTTCTGATAAGACTAATTAACGTATTCGATGAACCTAGCAATTGATTAAGTGACAAAGATAATTTTTATTAGCCAATTAAAAATGTTTAGTTTTGTCTCATAATAAGTCATTGGAGCATGAAGTGATATTTATTGTTTATTCATTTTTGTTCTTAGAATCAATTGGGACTACCGGTTGTTGCACATCGCAAATTTCATTATACACCGGATGGCAAAGCTGCTAAGGTGTCAGAAGGAATTTCAAAGCAATATCCAGTAGTTGACCATACATACGATGCAGTTGTTGTTGGAGCTGGTGGTGCAGGATTACGAGCAGCTTACGGGCTTGTGGCTGAAGGATTTAAAACAGCTGTTGTCACTAAATTATTTCCAACACGATCTCACACAGTCGCTGCTCAAGGAGGAATTAATGCCGCTCTTGGAAATATGGAAGAAGACAATTGGCAGTGGCATATGTATGATACTGTTAAAGGATCTGATTGGCTTGGAGACCAAGATGCAATTCATTATATGACTCGTGAAGCACCGAAAGCTGTTATTGAGTTGGAAAATTGTGGAATGCCTTTCAGCCGAACTCAAGATGGTGAATATTATATTAATTTATATTTATATAAGTTTGAGTTAATTTTAACATGTAACAACTGGTTATAAGAAAATAGAGAAGTTATGAACTAACGTCACTAGATTTGTTCTCATCAGAGTTTGATTCTTCATCTGAATCTGTGACTTGTACATAGATCCCTGGTTGTTTCTTTCGCTTTTGACTTTTCTTTTTTGTATCTTGATTCTAAATGATTATTTTCATTTAATTACTCCAAAAATAAATATATCTATTTTTATAATTTACCTTTGTAGTATTACTCGATGAAGAGTCATCTTTTTTATGTTTTTCTGATCTTTTCCATCTTACAGTTGTTTTAACTTTTCCATTCCGCGAGTTTGAAGCTTTTTGTTTTCGCACCCAAGCTGCGCCTTCAATGTAAGGTTGTTTTTCTTCATGTGACATAAGCCTCCATTTTTCACCAGCAAGTCGGAAAAGGTTTGGTCCACTCGTTTTTTCCGGATATTCTAGATGTTTCTAGTGATAAAGAAAGAATAATTATACATAAAAAACATCTAATTATAATTTAAAATAAGTGATACAAAATTTATGTTAAACCTGTTTGTAATCATGCATATAATTTATAAAGGCATTTGCACTTTTCCAATTTGGATTCTTTGAATCCTCAGGTGATCTTGACCGCGATCTTGGCTCATTATTACTCCTAATCAAACTCGACTGTGATTGACCAGCTTCACTAGATGAGTTATACCCTGTTATCTCTTGTCCGTCTTGTTGCTGTGATTGATTTACTGGTTCATTGAGGTCATTGTTACTTTCAGGCTCGTCATCACTTCCTGATTGTGTAGGTTGTTCCATAATTTACCGCTTAATATAATTTCCTCTTGAATTTTCATCAATTTTACGACATTTTTATAGAAAATATTTATTCTAAAACGTTTTTATTTCTTGCTCGTTTATCAAAACACTAACAAATGACAAACCACATTAAGAAACTGAATATTGCTACTAATCTATCATTCTAAATATTTGAATAAATATTGTTCTTTTTCAGGCAAAATTTACCAACGAGCTTTTGGTGGACAATCCTTGAAATTTGGAAAAGGAGGTCAAGCTCATAGATGTTGTTGTGTCGCGGACAGAACCGGACATTCACTTCTTCATACTCTTTATGGCCAATCTCTTAGCTACGATTGTAACTACTTTGTGGAATATTTTGCTCTAGACTTATTGATGGAAGGTGGAGAGTGTCGAGGAGTTATTGCTTTATGTTTGGAAGACGGATCAATTCATCGTTTTCATGCTAAAAATACAGTCTTAGCAACTGGAGGGTACGGACGTGCTTACTTTTCATGTACTTCAGCCCACACATGTACAGGTGATGGTACTGCGATGGTAACTCGTGCTGGACTTCCCAATCAAGATCTTGAATTCGTCCAGTTTCATCCAACAGGAATTTATGGAGCAGGATGTTTAATTACTGAAGGAAGTCGTGGAGAGGGCGGATATCTAATTAACAGTGAAGGTGAAAGATTTATGGAACGTTACGCTCCAGTTGCTAAAGATCTTGCATCTCGAGATGTCGTCTCTAGATCCATGACTATTGAAATTCGTGAAGGAAGAGGAGTGGGACCTGAAAAAGATCATATTTACTTACAACTTCATCATCTCCCACCAGAACAATTAGCTGCTAGACTCCCAGGTATTTCAGAAACTGCAATGATTTTTGCTGGAGTGGATGTAACTCGTGAACCCATTCCCGTATTACCAACTGTACATTATAACATGGGTGGAGTACCAACCAACTATAAAGGACAAGTTTTAGCAACAAAGAATGGAGAAGATACCGTTGTACCTGGACTATACGCATGTGGAGAAGCAGCATGTGCTTCAGTTCATGGTGCTAATCGTTTAGGTGCTAATTCTCTTCTTGACCTCGTAGTTTTCGGACGAGCTTGTGCTAAAACAATCGGAGCAGAAAACAAACCTGGAGAAAAAATTGGTAGCCTCAGTTCGGTAAGTTCAAAGAAATTTTTTCTTCTAATAAATATTTAAAACTAGAGAAACTAATGTAATTTTCTTCCTTTAGAATGCCGGAGAGCAATCTGTAGCTAATTTGGATCGCATCAGACATGCGAATGGTTCAATTTCTACCGCAGAATTGAGACTGACAATGCAAAAAACGATGCAAACACACGCTGCTGTGTTTAGAGAGGCAAAAACACTCCAAGAAGGTTGCCAGAAGATGACCGACTTGTATAAAAAATTAGATGAACTTAAATTAAGTGATCGATCTCTCATATGGAATTCAGACTTGATCGAAACATTGGAGCTTCAAAATTTAATGTTGAACGCAATGCAGACTATTTTCGCAGCTGAAAATAGAAAGGAAAGTCGTGGTGCTCATGCACGAGAAGATTTCAAAGAGAGAATCGATGAATATGATTATAGTAAGCCCATAGAGAATCAAAAGCCTAAACCAATAGATCAACACTGGAGAAAGCACACTCTTACTACGATGGACGAAAAAACTGGAAAGGTAAATAAACTTTCAGTAATTAGTTTTTTAAAAAATTCTGAAATCTAACATTTATTATGTTATTATTTAGGTCTCAATTGACTATCGAAATGTAATTGATGCGACATTGGATTCTAAGGAATGCGCTACAGTACCTCCAGCGATTCGTTCATACTAAACTCATTTAGTTCGCACACCAATGTTATTGAATTCGTAAAACATAAATTACAAATAATCTTGTCATTAATTTTAAATATTTAAATTTAAAGCCTGAGTCGATTCTTATTATTGTACAAGTCACCAAAAGAAGCAGCAAATTTATTTATTTTTAATTATTAATTCGTTACCAAGATCCAATATGCACCAAAGTTTGTACTTTGTCAATTTGTTCGAGATTATTTGTTGTAAAATATGCATATGATCGAATATTTTGTTGAGGTAAAATGAAGAAGGTACTGAGTTTAAAGAAGCAACACATTTATAAAACGATGTAATGACTGATCTCTTCTTCATTTAATGTCAATTTTTAATATTACGTGGTAGTTAACTAATGAGTATTAAAGCTGAACTGGAGCAAATAAATATTGGCTTCATCAAAATAAAAAAAAAACGCAAAACTTTATATAAAATTTTACACGCAGTTATGTACTTAAAAAAACAGTCTAAGAACAAATAATTTATTAATTATATAAAAAATTCATTGTGTTTCTTTTTATCTCCAATCATCTAGTTCAAGTATTACGTAAAGAGAATTATTTATTGTCTACTCAACATTTGAAATTACTAAATCCATCAGTATTGTTTTAGAATCAATTTTTTTTTCATTATGTAGTAAAAATGTAAATAATTCGGAATTTCTGCTGCATTGTTTATGATCTAATAATAACGAAATAATTCAGATCTGTCTAGAATTGAATATTGATAAATGAACTCGTAATGTCTGATGCATTACTTGTGCGAAATTAAACCAATCCCTTGTGAATTACCTACAATATTTGATATTATAAAAGGTAGTAAACTAGCACAATATGTGCATTGAGACTGTAAATATTGTAAATCAATTGCTTAATAAAAGAATTGAAACGGCTCTTATTGACAAAAATGTCTCAAATAAGGTATTTTATAAATTTATTAATTATTTTTATTGATAAAATAATAAATTAAACTCAATTTTTTTATGTTTTTACTCATTTTATTTATCATAAAGAATAACTTAGTATTAATTGTCAAATAATCACAACAAAGTGTGGTCTATTTATTTAACCAGTTAAGCTATTTTTTCAAAGTCTTATGTGAAATTTCAATACTTTTAAAAATAATGTGAAAAAAAGTAACTTATAATTAACTTAAATGAAAACGAAATAAATGAACGAATGGATTAAACGCAAAGATGATGAGGTGAGAAACACAAATTGTTGTCGAAAGATTACAAAACATTGTGCAATTGAATCCTTGAGGTTTAAATTATTTTCAGTCGATAGAACGCAATATTATCATCATTAAAATCTACATTATATCGTATACAATTTTCTTTCAAAAAAGTAAAAACATTTGAGCTAGAATTGGCTAAAGAATTATTCCTGTTAGATAAATCAATTATACAACTGATCATTATCTAACGGAAAACGTTTTTTTTTCATTTGTTTCTATTATAAGCGAACATTCTGGTTCTTCATGATTGATTATATATTACAATAATGTTAATGAATTAAAATAATTCATCAATTAATCTAATATTCACATGAATGTTCCACGTGATAGCATTGCAGGATATTCGTGATACATATTTAAATTTTTACTAACTAAAAAAACATTTAGCTACAACTTTAACTAATTCCCACATTTTTTTCCATCATTTATTTATTTATTTTTTAACAATTAAAAAATACTAACTTTAAACAATTAATCTAATTGACGCACCTCTGAAGATTCTTTCTTTATCAGTTCATTAAAAACATTGTCAAGAATTGACAGATTTGTGGGAAAGACAACCTAGAATTCCTTTTCATGCTATGCAAATTATCTAACCTCGTTGTTCTTTCGACTAAAAACCATTCCGGGAAAAAATTGAAGCTCTTCTATGTCTTTCTAATTATACGTTAAAAAAATGTTGAAGTCGTTGTTGGTATTATTTAGCCATAATAAGAGATACTAAAATCTCGCCCCAGTGGTCCATTCACTTATTGGATTCTCACGGAGGTAGAATGAAAGATGTATGTAAATGAATGATGATGATTAAGTCTTATGTACTGTTAGAGGCTGAGATCGTAATACAACCGATGGCTGCATTCATGAAGTTGTAGTGAGCTTTTCGAGAGCTGGTGTCAAATTTTCTTCTAAACTGTCTTTACTTTTAAATCCACATTCACCAGACCATTTTGCTCTGTGGTTTGAGTGTGACTAAAACAAGATTATTTCAATATAATCATTTTTATGATTAAGTTCATTTTTGCTGTATAATTGAATTATTAATAATTTTTTCATTATAACGAATGAATTTAGAGTAGTAGGCCATAATAGTGAGGTCGGTATATTATATTATGATATTACAATTAAAATGTATAAACTTATCAAAGTATATTTTTCTGTTAATAATCAAGTATTTTTATCAAACACGTGTCACACGAACATTCCTTTCGCCAATGTCACTCTTAAAGTTTTATACTTATTTTTTCATCATTATTTCACTCTTATATCTGCTACTTTGCATTAAATTCTCGTTAATATGACCCACTAACCCTAGGAAACTTCTCAAGAACTATTAAATGCTTACCACGGAGAGATTACGTTTCCACATGACTTGACATTGACCATCACATTCTGGACACGGTCTCTTTAGACCATAACCACCGCATTCATTGCAGCCAATTGTAACATGATCAGCTTTCCAATAAACTCCACATCTGTAAGTAAATTAACAAATTAATCTTTCTATATTTATCATCATTCAAACAGTTGGTGCAGATGAGAAAATTCTTAAAAATTTTAATATAATGATCTCATGTTTGACGTCATTTTAAAGCTTTAATGATGGGGATTTTTGTTGTCTAATTTATAAAAATACCAGAAAAATCGCTTCTCTCTAGATCACACTGGATTCCATTAACAGAATATTAACTGATTTGTACACTTTTACATTGCGCAATAGTATCACTTTACTTAACATCTAATAATCGCGTGTCAGGCGTCAACTTTAGATCAACTTAATACTTTCTTCTGACAGATCTAATCAAAATAATAAGCATTATATGTTTATCAAATAATTATTAACAATTTATCTTTCAAGCTGCAGCTTGCTTTAATCAGAGCGGTTTAATTTTTATTGGTATTCTTATTTACTTACGTAAAACATGAGTT
Source organism: Chelonus formosanus (assembly GCA_028641665.1). Lineage (NCBI taxonomy): Eukaryota > Metazoa > Arthropoda > Insecta > Hymenoptera > Braconidae > Chelonus > Chelonus formosanus. The sequence goes on from CM054004.1 coordinate 20,059,402, forward strand.
TAGGTAGAGATGAAGTCCCTCGATTGTTAAGACAGTGTCCTCGTAAAGAGGATGTGAGCCCCGGAAGTTGTCATATACTCCTTTGCATAGAGTGTTGCTTGATAGAGAAACATTGCTCCTGGAAATAAATAATAAAAATAATAAGGAAATGAATAATTATTTAATTAAGTAGTTTGTTTATTTATTGATAAAGTTGAGGACGATATAGGTCAACACCTGCGGCAAAATATGGTTCAATTTAAAGGTGATATAAATGTTAAATAATCATAAATAAAATTATTCCGTCCAATTTTATTTGACGAGTCAATAAATAGTATAATTAAAATAAAAATAAAGTATATTAACCTTTTGTTCAATTAAATTGATGAATGAAATATTTAAAAAACTTCAGAATCAAGATACAATGAGTTAATATTTTTCCAATACTGTTAATATGCTTTTGAAAAAGTATTATAGATGAAATTATGAAATCTGGTGTAATGCTTCCGTTTATGTATTATGTAAGACAAGAGAATTCTCAGTATGTGAAGAGATGCGCAAGAACAAGCATTCAACAATCACGTGTACAAGTAAAGTAAAGATAATTCATGACGTTGCTTTGATAACCACAATGTCTAATTAACAGGTAAAGAAAACATAAATTTTTTGACTGAAAAAAACAATAAATTAAAAAAACCTATAAAATTATTAAGAACAAACAATTAACTATACTACTTGGAAAATATCACTACAAAATAACTCATTTTTAAGTCAAGAATTTTAGTTGAAAAACATTACTGACAACTTTTGCAATAAATTTTGATAAAAAATGACAAATATTTTTAACGGTAAAATAATATTTTAAAATTATGATACATGTATTATTTTGTAGTAAATATCAAGTTATTTAATATCCACGTGTCTATGAATATGATCTCGAAGGATCTCAAGTAATAATCAGCGTCTAGTGACGCAAATGAAGTCTGAGATGGAGTGTAAGGTAATAACACGTGGAGATAGATTTAGAAATTGCAGAGTAAGAGGAAGTATTACAATTAGCATTATTTTTTGATAAGTTAAGTAATGAATTAACTATAAACTGCTCTCAATTATAATTATTTTTTTTTATGATTATTTACTTATTTGATTCATTTGTTCAAGAATCAGTTACTATAAGGCATAATCACTTGAACTATGTGAATTATTGAATGAATGAGTTATCATTCAGGGTGATTCATAAATTAATAATCAGATAAAAATACACACCCTTGTCGAGAAAGGCTTTTTTCATCAGTTTCGTCAGTATGATGTGTTGACACGTCACTTTTTTCTGAGTCTGAAACAAAAACAACATCAACATTACTTTTGACAATCAAAATATTTTTGTCCAAATAACTCCATACAATGAATTTTTGATGGTTATTTAAAACTCATTTAAAAATAATTTTCATATTTAACAGATTATTATTAATAAGTTATTCACACTTGTGAAATCAATAAAGTAATTTAAAATATTTTTTGAAAAGAATATTCCAGACATATCTGTTGTTAAAAATTTATTATATTTTATTGATATTGAGCAATCTAGAAACATGTGTGCCAAATGAATAGAAAAAGTATTTCTTATCTATAAAATATAGTTATTTTTAGAGTTTGTGGTATACAACAATGAATGTCGGACAGATTCGGTAATTCATAAGCAGCTGAAAAATATGAGCGTAAAGTAAAAATATGATTATTACTATTTCGTAGTAATTCATTTAAATATAAAATGCTAAACTACATCACTGAAGTGACTTTTAAAAAAAAATCGAAGATGACTACACATTTTTTTTTAAAATTATTTTTTTCATTATAGTTATAATCTCACGTCATATCATGAATTTTATAATCTGTAGTCGACGCTGTGTTATCACCGGGGTTTTCCTGAAACTGCCCAAATCTAGTTTTTTTTTTCTCAAGTTAATTCCCACCAATTTACACACTGGATTTTAAATCAAAACAACCTTGTATTTTGTCAAAGCATATATAATAAGTTTCCTTCAAAAATAAGTTTGATTATTTTGATTAAAAACAGTCACTTTTCCTCATTCAAATGGAAAGAAAAACTTGCTTTTTGTATCATTAAGATAAAACATATGTGAATATACTATTAAACCGTACGATAGAATACACTACATACTTAAGTAATGATTGAATTTGCGATAAGTATCGATTAAGGCACCTATTAACTCTAAATAATGGCTTTTGATTAAAAAATTTCCGACGATTTTCAGAAATTAATCAAAGACTGTTGATACCATGAAATTTGAACTTTTCGTTCAGATTAAAAATGAATAAAATATTTATTAACTCAGCAATAAATCAATATCTTCTTTTATTATTTTATAAAGGAACATTAACAATGAATTGACATGTAAATGAGTATAAAAATTTATTTTTGAAGTCAAATCATTTATTATACTGCAAAAAGAAGATCCTTCCAGCAAGTCACTCGTGGTTTGTAATGCAAACTTTAGATAAATAAATTTACAGTTATTTTACCTCATTTTTAAAATGAATTTTTGAGAAACCTGTACCTTCACTTCAATTATGATTTATGTATCAATAAATAAATTAAACTAGAAAAATGTTTTGTAGAAAGATGACTCGAGCTATTAAATTCATTTTTTTTCAAGCAATGAAGTAAAATGGTAGATTCTGGATGTTTAATCGATCACTTAGATAATTGATCAAACTTTAATTAGTTAAAAGAGCCCTAATTTAAATAAACTTAATGATATTTAATGAATCTAAATTATTTATAAATGGTTTTAGTTCAAAAATAAATTAAGCCGACCCAGTTGAATGACAATTGAGTATCATCCAGTGTAAACTGCTTTATAAATATTTTATTAAAGGCTTTAAAGCCTATAACATCTTAATGAAAAAAAAAGAAAAATATTTAATACATAATATTGTTGCATATTTATAGAATTATAGGGTTAGGCATCCCCTTCAAATAGTGACGACATTTTTTGACGTAAACTTTCATCAGTCATTAGCTTTACGTCATATAGCCTTTAATCAATATTGATCTTCTATATCTCAACCTGAATGTGACGTTATGATCACTGAACAATTAACTGACCGATTATAGTTTTTCAAGTTTAAGGACTTTAACCTTTAGTTAAATCTTTTCTATACCCATAAATTACTATTTAAATCTTTTAACTCATTGACTTTTTTAAATTTAAATAGCAGATCTCCAGAAATAGAATTGAAAAGAACAAAAATGTAACAGACATTCTAAATCCTCTTGGTGCAGTTCAGCTTTTCTTAGCACATTAAGTAGGTACAGTTAACGCCAGACTTTAGAGCAAACTAAATTACAAATAAAAACATGAATAGAAATGACTATGGTGTGGTAGAAAATAGAATAGATCTCGTAATAACACGTGACAAAACTCGTGTTTTAAATAAGCAATAAATAAATATTTGTATATAAATATTAATTCTACTTTATATAACTACTACTTTTTTTTTATATCAATAAATTTTTTATATAAAATGACAGTTAAGGAAATAACTGATTTTCATAAAGTAACATTGAAAGATCATCTTTAATAGATTTTAAAGTCTCCCCTGAGTTAGAAGAAACGTCTGGGCAAAATAATGGTAGGTTGAAACAGGTCAAAACGTTCAAGGACCTTTAAAAGGATATTTCAACAACCTCGAGAGCGATGGCCGTTACAATCCCGAACCCGCCCGAACATTGTCTGGACTGTAGAATGTAAATTGTAGATGTTCTCAACATAACTTTATTCTTTATTATATTTATCAACTACTTTACATTTAATTGTCATTATTATCAATAGATGATCAATGTTCAAGAATTCATTACATTGTTTTTATTATGCATAACATAGATCGAATGATTGTTTTCTTTTCCTCTCTCTTTTAATTATTCAATGTATTCGCAATACCAAAAGAATCAACGCAACCATGTCCCTGAAACTTTCTCGTGACCAACTAAAAGAGGTTGGTGAAAGCGTCTGTTATTTATTTGAAAAATAATACCTAACCTTAAACTCATTTTTTACTTGGATTATGATAAAATGTATGTTTATTTACATTATCCCTCCTACTGTGTACAGTATTTTCTTGGAGTCATTATTGTATGTTAAATTGTAAGTTTGATTGAAAAATAACCAAAAACTTACCCCAAGTGAACATTTGAAAGGGGCAAGATTGAGAGCTTTTTTTTAGCGGCATTGTTAATCCACTTGGTGACGAAATTTTGTTAATTATTTGAAGATTTTTACAGAAATGTGAGTTGATGGCGAGTAATAAAGTGATGAAGAATACTATTCACACACAAGAATCAAGTGTTCAACTGAACTGATCGAGCCACGCGCGGTCTTTCTATAGACGTATTGAGGCCGAGAGACTAAAGTAGGGGAGGACGCAGGCGCCTGAGGTGAAGAAAAGAGCAAAGGGAAGAAAGGTATTGAAGAAGGGATATAAACGTCACTGATCGTCAGTGACGGACTGATATGTTTGATAGATGTGATACGAGGTCGAATAAAGAAGGGGAATATTAGTTACTTATTTTATTTAGGCGCCGGTAAAATAATTAATGATCCTTATGATCAAGAGTCTTCCTTTATATCATCATTATGACACTGGATATAGTAAAGCAATACTTTCTACGATGAATACCATTTGTGAGGGTGAAAATAAAATGATCTAAATGAATGAATAAAATATTGTTGTCATTTTTAATCTAGACTAGATTGTCAAACACTTGTTTAGTCCACACCTAATTTAATGATTTAATAATTTATTGATTGAATTTATTCATTTATTTTACATGTCAATGGCTAATCAATTTGACCAAATCCAAACGTTCAATCATGAATGGCAAAGAGAATTCATTTACTTTGAACTCATAAATATTCTTGAGAATTTTTCCTTCATTTTAACTTCCTTTTATTATGGTAGAAATGAAAATTTATGCAATCGCCCTCGATATATTCAATATACGTTCTGGAGTTTATCTTCAAAAAGACCTCGCTGAGACCCGGAAAATCTTAAGATTCTTAGATGTCCAAGAATAAAATCTGTATATGTAATAGATGTAATTTTTATATCTTCGTAGCATCAAGATGAAGTTGGTCCTTCAGTTTCAAGCCAAGGTTTTCCATGAAAATCCAATCATGAATGTTGAATAAATATAATTAAAACATGCATTCATCAATGTAATTATTTTGGTTGTATTGACTCCAATGAAATTTAAATACATCGTTAGAATACTATGTAAACTTTATTATTTTGTAGTTGGTTGATGGAATCATCTAGTGTAGTACAGTCTATCTTATCATTTTTTAACTATTCTATCAAAGAATAATATTTATGGCTGCCAAAAATGTCATAATTAGTTGAAAATATATTGATTTAGTCAGCGAATTGATTACAGAAAAATTAAAAAAGATTAATAAATAAAAAATTCAACAAAGAACAGATGTCGTGGAGTTCATCTTTTGTTGTTTCAAGATCGATTCAACATTGATAAATAAAAAAAAAATTTAATCAATAAAAAAAGTATAAAAATAAGTGATAAGAGACTGAAGAAGAATGCAACAATTTTTTGGCTCAGTTCAGAGCATTGTAATCAAACTGATTTTTTAATCGATTAAATTATAATGATATTTCATGAGGAACGTAAACAATAAGCTTTGATTTTTGGAGCACAATAGGATGGATTCATTTCATTTTGATGTAAAGCTTCTAGGTATTTATTCACACTTTATTCTTTATTATTGTATGATTTTACTTTTTCAATAATGAAAATTCCTAACAACTTTGCAGCCTTCGAATGTCGACTGTTACGTGAAGTGTCTCAAGGTTACGACATATAGATAAGAAATCAAGCCATCGTTTCCGGATGATGAACAGGAGCGAGAAAATTGATTAATGTGAGAAAAAAAAAAAAACAATAAACCGTGAAAATATTTGATGAATAACAATATTTTAACTAATTTGGTCAGTGATAATATAATAAATTGAATGATCACCTGATACAATAAATCCACATGATAGTCATTTTTATATGTTTCAATTGGAATCATTATTATTTGATTCAGGTCATGAGTTGTTCTAGCAATGAGGCGAATGTTTATTTGAAAGTTTAGATTTTTTAAATCACTACATGATTCAACATTTATTCATCCAACAAATAAACTTATTTATGATAAGCACTAAATATTTTCAAATGTTGATTAATTATTTCGAATTTATTTTCTAAAATTAATAAAGATAATAACATGGATACAATGAAGTTGAATAATATTACAATTTAAATCTGACGACATGTATAATTAAAAAACAAAACTGATCTATTTTAACAACTAGTACCAATATTTGTTTACTTCTGTTGTATTCATAATTAACGTGCATACATTTATCAAATTCAGTTCATTATACATCCAGGAAACATTTTCACTTTTAACTAAAGTTATTTATATCTAATTATTTTATTTCATTTCCTTTATTACTTAAACTATGTTTTAATTTATTTAAATACATTTTTTGTTAATTCAGAATGATTCAATTCACTCTGCTAATTAATTGAAAAAAGTTCAGAAGAATTTCACGCCCCTCAGATAAAATATAAGCTATAGGAGAGAACTTTGTAGTTATTCATTTATCTTCTTTTATTTTAACAAGTTATGTAATTATTCATACAAAAGTTTATAAAATCATATCGGTCGTTTTTTTATTATTTCTTTGTGCAAAAAATCCTGTAACTTTATCAATGATTTAATTCAGCTTTTATCATTTAATATAAGGTTATTTTTTTAAAACTGAATAATAAATGTATTAAATCTTATTTAAAAATGCTAATTTTTGTTTGAGAAGTTAATATTTACAACAATAAATAGTTTTGTAATCACTGAGAGTATTATCGATCTTATGATATCTCTCAGAATATATTGTCAAAACATCTTTCTGCATAAGAATAACAACTAGACCTCCTACGAACGTCAATCATCATAAAGTGTTGATAGTGCACACATGTTGCAATAGAATGAAACCATAAGTGACGCAAAAGTAATATGTAAAAACATAAAGTTCTATATTTCATTCATAATAAATCTTTTATCGTATTCTGACACTCGTTATATCAATATTCACAGTCCACGAGCACGATGATAAGGACAATAAAAATTCAAACAATTCCCTAAAACTCTTATGCAAACTCATCACATCAAAATGATATAATGACGATCATATAATCACTAATTATTTTTATAGAATGAACAAGAACCTTGAAGTCGGGCATTTGCATCAACTATGTCCATCTTCACGAGCAAGGTGTCTACTTGACATTGCATTTGCGTAATACTAAGAGTCTGCGTCACAGCTATTATATACAATTATAAAGTCCATGTTGACAGATCAACAGGTATGTTTTGAACAAAAAATTAGAGTTCCAATATTTATTTACAGTATTGGTAATGAACATGAGGGATTCCCAAATGAATGATAATGATTATTAATATCATAAATTGTTGAAAACCAATAAATCATTTATTCTACATTTCAGCCTCTTATCCATGTTGATCAATTGAAGCTGAAGATATTTAATCAAAGATAAAAAGAAAAGTGCTAATCATACAGTCGTATTTTAATAAAAGTTTCATTGTAATGACATGTGGCAATATAAAATATCATGTTATAATAATCAAATAAATAAGACGATGCACTTTTTCTTATTATCATCTTAAGTTCAACAGCCATCGACACTGCAGGGGATCCGATAACCTTATGTTGTTTTTGATGGAAATTTTCCTTATATCCAAAAAACGACTATTTATGTATAAATAAACATTAAGGAAATCTGTAATTAATGATAAATGAATCAAAAATTTTCTTTTCCATCCATGTTTTTATTCACTTATTGTCACTATTATTTCTGGTAATTACGTAGGTATATTTGATCTTTATTCTTTGACCTCAAATTAAATATATCACGTGAATATTTCAATTAAAAGTTAAAAAAGAATTTACGAATGAGAGTAAAAAATATGACATTGAAGATTTGATAGTCTAAAATAGATAATTGGATAATTGACTATTTGATGAACAAATTTTGCCTCGTTTTATTGTCTATTTATGTGTACAAAGATAAGAAAACAACAAGAGATCAACGACACAAAAATTGTCTATTTATTTAAAAGTATATAATATTTTATTACTCAAATCTACTTATTCGATTACGTTGAATTGATATTCTATTGATTCTTTTATATATTCTGTTAAAAATAACTGTATTGAATAAGATATTGAAAATGTTATTGATATTATTACTCATTGTACATTTGAAGAAAAGATCTTATTATAAATTGTAAACACTTAGAAAGAAATGTTCATTATAAAAATGTTTTACAACGAAATATGAACAGAAAAAATAATTGAAATTCTTCAGAAATATATAAAAATGAGTCATTTATTTTTAAACACATTATTTTTAATAATAAATTAATTTAATTCTATGTAACTTAATAGATACATATATTCAAAAAACAAATATATAAGTACAGTAATGAAATTTTTTTCTGTAAGTAAAAAAAATGTATACAATTCTTCAGAAGTCATTTTCCAATTACGAACAGAATAAAGTAAGCTTCAAACTAATTCTTATAATAAATTTATCTCGCCAATTTACAGCAGTCATTTTATTCACTTGAAGAACTTTCATATTTCTACAGGATATATAGTAAATAGGCTAAGTGAACCAATTAGCAACCTACTCCAAAACTCTAGGGTATGTTGTAAACTATTTACATTATCAAAAGATCACTCGTAAGTAATTATAAATGCATTACAGTTTATTTTAGCTGTATTTTGGAATTATCAAAATACACTTCTACGCCTAATATTATTGAGCTCCAATACTTGTCAAAATAATAAACAAAAACAATTAAATAAATATTACTGAAATCCAATTAAAACTTAATTGAGTAATTAATTGAGACCTCTGTTAATTAAGCCATTAATATTGAATACAACCTCAAAAGCAATTGTTCAGCACAATGATTATTACATATCAACTATTGGAATTTATCTCCTCCTTCTCTTATCTATAACTGACCCACTATCTAATTCAGCATTTGATAATATAATATCACCTTGGACACTAATTGATACATTTACCTTCTAGCTTCATACTCAAAATATCTTACAAGATATTAACTGCTGAACTATTCTGAGAGCATTCTCTAGTGCAGTTATCCTAACAGTAAACATCAATGTTGTAAGAATAAGGTATAGATTTTAAACTAATAGAAAAGTTTGGAATCCAATGTTTGAAATTATCAAGAGAATATCGTCAAGTTTTATTATCAGAGGAAAAACAAGTCTTCAGAATAAAAGAAAGAATCTTGAAAACTTTTGTATTATTTCTTTACAATCTTTCTAGTGTACTCCATTACTGTCAATTAGTTCAGTAAGATGATTTAAAAAAAAACTTGTACTTAACTATTAAAGTTTAATATAATTATCTTCTAACTTTTTTCTTACTAGATATTTCATTTATCAAGTTTTTTCCAATATAAACTTTCAATCTTCAAAATAAGAGTGGAAAAGTTACAATAAAAAATGATGACTAGTGTTTTTAACTCTTTATGATGAATGGAATAAAATATACAAATTGTTTATAGAGAGTTAAATTTATAATTTTCTACTATATTTTATAATAAAATAATTCATAAATTAATTAAGTGTCTGAAGCAATTGATATTTAGTTATCTTTTTTTGGCTTCGTCAACAAGAATCTTTTTATCGTCTCTACGAGACAGGTTATTCGTACTCAAAAGAAGGTTCATAATACTTCTAATTGTCTCAAATATAACACCCTGGCAGTCTAGTCACAACATCACTGATAAGGTCCAGCTTTCTTGAATTATACATCCAGACAAAGCATTAAATTTATTGTCATTCAATCTCTGTGGTTTAGTTGTGACTGATTTTTTATTAAATAATAAACAACCATAGAACTCAATTGGCTTCGAATTTCAATTGATAATGTTGTAATAAGTCTACATAGAAATAATATAAGAACAATAAAAAATAAATATAAATCATATACCACTTGCTGGGTGGTAACCACCTAATGCGGTGAGATTGAATCTCATCGGTATCAAGATATATATTTAAGAAAATAAATATTTCATATTGAATGTCGAGATATTTGTTCGTTAACTATAGTCGATACAATTCGTTAATTATAATTACGTAATTGAGCCAGTAATTAACTTATTATTCGTTAAACAGGAATTAGGACTACTTTGATTTTATAAATAACATGTTTCATTATATTACAAATCGGAGTCAATTGGTGTAGATTCTATAATAAATAATTGTGAAAAAAAGATTTTTAAATACTAACTGTTTCTACTTGAGTACATTATAATAATTATTTTGAAATGAACATTGTTCCTTTGAATTAAACATGATGTAGTGACAATCTAGTTAATTAATATGAGAAGCATTTTGTTAGTTTTTCATAGGATTAAATAGCTCGTGCACGATATTAAATGTGATTAATGTCATAAATGTTGTAAAAAAAATATGATGAAAAATTGAAAAAAAATATTTTTACTTACCGGTAGGAGAGGAACCAAGAGAATATTCATCCTGAGAAACAGATTGAGGAGTACTTGTAGAAGCTACTGGAGAATTAGTAGAAGAATTTGAATTATCCTCTTCAATACATGGGATTTCTACGACTTCTTCTTGATTATTTTCCTCCATTGACCTTTTAAGCCTTAATTCTCCTACAAAAAATCATTATCAATTAATCTATGATAGATAATTAAGTTTTAATCCTCATTGCTTTGATAGTGTTATCAATCACTGACTTTTTTTTATCAGAAACCTTGAAGACTACGATGATTTGATAATTATTTTACTACTATAGATCAATGTTAACAGTTAATTTTGAAAATACTTCGTGTGTAATTGAATAATCATTAAATTTACTGCATAAGAGAAATTAGATTTCACGACGGAAGACACTTTCGACATTCAATCAACTGGCATGCGAACTTGTTTCATTTTTCCAGCAAATCTACAGCAAGATCTGAGTCACGCAAAGAATGCGGTCAAATATTTACAAATTATGAGTCTCTTGCGTGTTATAAGAATTTAAATGATAATTTATAACAAACTCACAGATAATTGACAGTAAAAAAGATTCATGTTAATTAATGATTTGTTTTGCCTCTAATTTTGTCATGAAAAATCACGAAAATTGACAAGAACATTAAAAAACACTATTAACAATAAAAACATAAATAAAACGACAAATTGAGTAATGAGTTGCTTACCTCAAATTCCTATTATTTTCTCCAAGGAAATCCAGTAACTTGTGAAATAATTTCTTCACGAGTGTCTAGTGGCAATGGCGTCGACTCGGTGAAAATTCTTATTTGATCTGTTTGTTTTTCCTCGAGTTCAAACGTTCAATAAACTGCAGTTCGACACTACCCCTCCAATGAGGATTTTTTGTTGATATTCAGGTCGTTGAACGTGGTGGCTTGTCGTGTCTATTTATTAATTCCTAGTGAAATAGGAATAGGCTAAAAATTTTGATGAATAATATTGATTAATTATCTATATTTTTGTATTACACAAAATCCTAAGTTTGTGAGGAGAATAATTCAACAAATAGTATCGAACTCCAGCACCGGCAACCAACTATAACGATTACAATCGATTCAGTGACTTCGATTTGTGACTATCTGATGGTTAGCCCTAGTTTTCCTAGGGTTTTTCACTCCGCCCGCGTAATTTGAAGAAATCTATGGGGATCTAGGAAAATGAAAATCTGTCATAAAAAAAATACCATCAAGTAATGTTAGATTGATACAAATATTATTTTTATACTACTCATTCATAATAATACATATATTATATTCTTTACAGCCCTTAATTGCAAAAATTTTTTTGTTTTTTTATGATTATTGTCATCAAGACAATATTGTTGAACATTTAGAAATTAATTCTAACGAAAAATATATAAAAATAAAAAAGTTAATTTATACATATTTTTAATTAAATAAATAATTGTTTTTTAAATTTATTTTTCATTTATTAGTCATCATTTTCTACATAAAATGATAATGGTTCATAAGTCCATTTCGGATAAACTCGTTTATATAAATTCATTAGCACCGTATCTTGGGACTTGAGCTGACCCTTAAAAATGCATTTCATATGGCCGTGAGTTCCTAAAGGCTCTTTAATATAACCTCTTCTACCATACTTTGTATAGAGCTCAATAGGTTTGAACCATTCAATATCCTCACGATTGAAAAACATGAATCTAATAACTGCGGACCGTTTGTGCACCTTGAATGGATGGCCACTCAGTACAACGCGTTTAATTATTAGTCTATTAGGATCAACAGACAAGACATTGCCCTTAGCTATTAATTCTAATACACCATTTTTATGTTGTTTATAACATAAAACTGGACAAGGAGAGAACGATATAGGTGCATATATCGTGGCTACTGCTGTCACCTGTGGTTGAAAGTATCTCAGATACTTATGTTTAGATCCAGAAATATGTTCACTAAAAAGCGGGCAGGCTGTAAATCTTCTAAAACCACATTGGAATAATAATTTTTCTTTCGATGCTATAATTTGGTCCCCTGCATCGTTAGTTCGTTGTAGGGTGATATTTAAAACTGACATTTTATGCTCATATTGAAGCAACCCAAAGACCAAAAGTGGTCCGGAGTTTCTAACTCTATACGCATCGTACAGTTCTTTGTCGACGTTTTTGATATGTAGTACAACATACCGACCAGGCTGTAGAATAAGACAAAATAATGAAATATTTAATAACTTAAAAATATACAATTAATTATCTATTCGAATAATAATTACCTCTGCACCAATGACTTCTTCAGCATCCCTGAACACTCGTTTTTTAGTATTTCTATAATTTTCGAACTCAAAAATTCTACTGTAATCGAAAGGAAGATTTTCTTTTGGATCCCATGGACTTGTTCTAAACGAATCCAAACCACGATACTTTTGGAATCGAATCTTGGCTAACGTATCTTGTGGAGTATCAACTTCATCAGGAAATTTCGCATCTAAATTAGCTTTCTTCAATAAGTCAATCGCTTGTAGTTCTTCTTTTAAGTCAAACTGTTCATCATATCTATGTTCATCGATTGGAGCTTCAGAAATCGTTATTGTTTCATATTCTTCATCATCTTCCTTACTATTATCGGCTTCATTATCAAAATCCGATTGTTCTACTGCCATATTTTGATCATCGTCATTTTCGGAGTATTTATCATCATCTAGTTCTATAAATGCATGTAAAAATAACATTACATTATGTTTGTATAAGAAATTACAATAATTATTAAATATATCTGTAAATTAATCATAAAAATGAAATTTTCAACTTCAAAAATTATATTTATAAAAAAGATTCATGTACCATCACCGTCATCAGGTATCCACGCTGCTTGATAAGCTGATGTACCCTTTGGAACTCGTTTGACGATTTTTTTTTCTTTTGCAGCTTTTGCTTCAGCAAGCTCTTCAGCTGTAGGCCAAGTTTGTTCGCAATCCATAGGTTCCGGGATGTTTTCATCCTGAAGGCTTTCCTTTTAATTATAATTTAATATTTATTTCAAATAAATTTTTTAAATGAATAAATGATGTAATTAATTGTATGAGAATAAATTACTCCTTACTTGTTCCTTAGGATCAGCGACGTCCAAAATTTTGATATCGTCACTGTTTATATCTCTTAATGGATCAACTGGAAATGGATCTATCGGTGCATCAATCTGAGCTAATTGATAATCTCCAAATCCAGGAATATGAACTAAATTATTCGCTGATAAAGCTTTGCCTCGTATATAGCCAGTCACTTTTAATGTGCCAGTTAGATTATCTTCCTCACTCTACATTAATTTATAAATATTAATAATAATCTAATTATTAAATATAAAAATGGATTAATAATATAAATAAAGTTTTTACATACTGAAATGTATTCTACTTTTTCAGCAATAAGGTGAGGTCTACAATCCCTATAATGTATAGGAGTCTCTCTTTGTTCACTGATGATTCTTAATAAATTTGTTGCATCCATGATATTATTCAATGCTCTGATATTAGGATCAGGCAAAAATTTAGTAATTGCTTCTTTTACTTTTTTTCGAATGTTTTGATTCTGCTGTTTCTATAATGATAAATATAATAATAATCATATAGCTTCAACAATTTGGTTTATATTGTTTTTAATACTTGCTAGAGTACTTACGACGTTAGAATGTTTGTCTGTATTAGAAAATACAATCATAGTAGTCGGTAATTGTTGAGGAATACTAGACTTTAATATGTTTTCTCCCCAATCATCTATTTCATCATTTAATACAAATAAAACTATAGATGATACTTTTATAACGTCAAGAATTTCAAAGATGTCATCAGGAGAAGGAATAACGAGGCAAAACCTTTTCTTCCATTTTTTCAAACTAAAAAAATTTCAGATGAATGAAATTTGATTATTTGTATTTAATATTATTATATTTTTCAACAATGAATATCGTTATATTAAATTATTATATAATTTGAAATACTAACCTGATATGAATATTTCCTTGTGGACTTCTTTTAATGATAGTTTGAGAATCCTCACTTTTTTCAAAAATGGATACGATATCATTAATATCTATATTTTTGTTAAGAGAAATTATAGATATTAATATTGGAGCAGCCAAATCACTTCCAAAATTTCTTTTTTTAGCAACTATCCCATCACGTTTAGCTTTCCGGATTTGTTGAGCTTGATTAACACGTACTTGTTTGCTACTTTCTGCCTTAGCACGTGTAGTAAGTTTTTTCACGTCTACTTTTCCTGAATAAGCATATTTTACGTATTGACATTTAAAAAAGAAAAGCTAAAAAGATAAAAATTAATAAATGTAATTTTCTAACCTCCTGTAGCTCGCCTGATTTCACGCTTGCTTCTATGTCTTCCAGTTTTATGCGCCTTTTGAACTTTTTTCAATGCTCCCATATTTTCTTCTTTATAATTAGTACTAATTAAAATAAAAAAATTATGCAACAATACTTATTACATTATTCTTTACACAACAATTAATTAATAACTCTATCATCCACGTGGGTTATAAACGAACTGGTGCCACTTGCGCATGTGTTCACTGATATTCGTCTCACGCCGGGCAATTCATGGCTGCGACATCTAATCTGCTCGAGAACTTTCTGACCATCTGAGTCTTAAAGTATTAACAGTCGGTAATAAATTAGTTTACCGACAGGATCAGCAAAGAATACTAAGGTACAGAGAAGTCCAGAGGAGCCTCTCAGTCTTCTCTCTGTCTGTACCTTAGTATTCTTTGGCATCAGTAGCGACATCTTATAAGAAAAAGCGATTTAAAAAATAAAATAAATATGAGTCGATGTTTGTTTGAATTTTTCACGTGCTCACAAATTTGCAATAACTTTTGAATATCCTATAAATAAAAGAATGAATAATCAGGAAGAAGTGTTTTTTGAAACCGACCCTGGTTTTTGTCCTGATTGTGGTTCGATATTGCCATTGTTAGGTGACAAGGGTGGAGTTCAATGTTATGCATGTGACAGACATTGGGGACCTGAAGGTTAGAACGGTATTTTTTCTTTCACAGATAGAATTTTTGACATTCCTAAATCGTATTTAACTTTTATTATACTAACTAATAATTAAACTAATAATAAATAATGTTTAATTTAGTTTTTGGAGACATGGCCATGACGTATACATTACAATTTAACGATAAGAATACATATGCACCTCCTGACAAGTCAGTTGAAAATGATGATGATGAGGAAAATGCAGAAGGTCCTGTGGTGGATAGGAAATGCCCACAGTGTGGCAATGATAAAATGTCTTATGCAACTCTTCAGCTAAGGTCTGCTGATGAAGGTCAAACTGTATTCTACACCTGTACAAAGTGCAAGTAAGTACTTCCGTTTGGAATACAAGCAAACAACTAAGTCAGAAGTTTATTAATTATCGTTCCATTAGTTATAAGTTCAGAAAGTTAAAGATACAGGTCTTGTTGATTTATCATTACATAGCATACTGATACACTATTATTTATACAACATAAATAAAATAGAAAGTTGGTTGAAGTAATCTTTTTATTCAATAAAATAATTAATTTTATATTAACATAAATCAGTTGCAGCAATTACAGTATGTATTTTAAATCAAACGCTAGCTTCTCTTACAAGTATTCCTCAATCCTGTATAGAATGAAGTGAACAAAAGCATTGCGTTAATATAATTAACTATCTTAAGTGTACTTAAAAAATTTACCATTAAACATACAATATATTTTATACGTTTTTTAAATATAATAACAAAATTTTATTTTACAATAAAATCAGTATTGATTCTGGCTTAACTAGTAATTAAACTTTCCGCAGAGAATAGACTTTAACTACCTCATAAAGGATTTAACAGTTATTAATAAAATCCTCTATGGACAACGTGAAATTTAATATAAAGTCATTGTTTCTAACAAAATATGATCAAGTTTTGATTCATTTTTATTTTTATGTTAGAGCAGATTTAAAACGTACAAAATTGTCTTTAATTTAACTTCATTATAAAATAATCTTGCTTGATATTATTTTAAAAAGGTTTAATTTTTAATTATTCCCCACTTGTGAGTTATTCTTATTGTAATATTTATATATATTTATAGTATGTCATTTATTCTTTTGATAACTAAGAAAATTGATTTTCATTTTATGATATCTAGCAAAAAAATATAAATAAATGTAAATTATTAGTCTATATACCCTCTGAATGGGCTTTTATAAATTATAAAATATAAAAATGGTTAAATATTTTAAATATAATTACTAAAAAGATAATTCAAGTTCAAAGTGTTAATAAATGTAAAGAATATGTATGAAATTTTATTTTTTAATTACTTTAATAGTTCACATCAAAGTTATTTATAGTTATTTCATGGATTAAAATTTCTCTATTTTAATTTATATGAGTAAAAAATTATTATCATTTGATAAAAACGAGATTATTGACTAGTGAGTTTATATTTATGTTATTTATTTCCAGATCTATAACATTTAATATTATTATATATTTTTTTTTTATTTGACAGGTTCAAAGAAACAGAAAACTCTTAATTATAAACCGGAAACAAACTTTTTGCACCAAAATCGTATGTATATAATATCCTTATCATCATTAAATGAATTTTTGTATAATTTTAATATAAACTTAACAGATTTTACTTTTAATGAATTGAATGATTTTAAATAAGTTTTGTATTATAAATTTCGATCAAATAAAATTGTTTGATCATTTCTATTACATTTTGTTTATTAACAATAGTTATATTTGATTGTTTAATATTGCAATTATCAAATCCGTTATTTACAATGTGGTACGACAAATATTAACAGCAATTTTAATAAATTTTTATTATCCACTCTCTCGTTTAAAATTGAATAGTGGTCCTTGGATTAAAAATTCATTAACTATGATAATTTAGTAGTTATTTACACTAGAGTATATCCTATACATATTAGTACCTTGAACTTTTTAAATCTTAATTATTCTAAGTGATAGATATGCTATATTTATAATAAAAAATAGTGATTAATACATATAATTAATTGAGGAATATTTTCATATGAAAGTTCTTATTGAATATTTTATTTATAGTAGGAAATTCATTGTAATATCGATATTGCCTAGGTACTTTGATTCGTTGCAACGCGGATATTATATAAATGCGCGTCACGTTCTCTCTTTAATAAATGCATCGATTTTTAAAATAACGTAGTAGTAAATATTCATAAATTATAGATTATTATAACACAGTAAAAAAAGAAACTAATAAAAATGTTTATTGAGAGTGCAGGTGCGTTATGAACCAAGTTTAGTAAGTACGAATTGAATAATATATTTTTCTTTTTTTCTGTAGATTATTAAAAACACAAATATAGGGAATAAATCGTCAACATTATTAAGCTCTTTAATTGATAACAAATTTAATTTTTCTTCTTTTTAAAACTGTGCCGTTTATAAATTTTTCATATAAATCAATTTTACTGCGGCTGTTAAATTATCGAATTGTTATTTACATGAACACTCATATTACAATATCGTACATAAAATTTGTACACGTTGTAATTTATTTACAGACAGTTCAAATATTGTAATCATGTTTTATGTTAATTAACAATTTCGTTAAGAACAGTCTTATGATCATGATCTAAAACAGTCATCCAGGAAATTCTCCATTGAGTGATAAAGATGTAATCGTGCTGAACCTATTCCATGATCTTCATCAGTGTATGTCTGAAACAAACAATTGATTATCTGTTGTCCCACTTTTCATGTACGTCCAACTATTTGAAAGTACAAGATACCTGTTGTCTAAATAGTATGTCTTTCTGTTCTAGAACCTTAGCTAGTAATAATGACTGTTGATAGTGCACATTGTCATCGAGAGTTCCATGAATAAGATAATAACTATTAGATTTGATGTTTGCTGCTTTATTCAAAAGCTGTGCTTGTTCATAACCATGGAAATTATCTGTTGTAAGTGGCAGGCCCATGAAACGTTCTGTATAAACAGAATCTGAAAAACAATGATCAAATTTTATTTTATCAATTTATTCAAAAAGCTTTTCTCATAGTGGAATTATTGATAAATAGTAATATGAATATTATTTAATCTTTAATGAACTGAAATTGTAAAATATATGTCAGTAGTTCATTTTGCATTAATCATATATGAATTTAAAATTTCGTTATTAAAAAATAGAATATCAATGTGAATAAATTTTAAATTTAATTTACGATATACTAAAAGCAAAGTTAAATATGAGTTTTCTCATTTCAAAGCTTCAAACCTTTTAAATAAAAGATGACATTTGCCACAGTCTGAACTTTTTA
Organism: Chelonus formosanus; assembly: GCA_028641665.1. NCBI lineage: Eukaryota > Metazoa > Arthropoda > Insecta > Hymenoptera > Braconidae > Chelonus > Chelonus formosanus. The sequence goes on from CM054004.1 coordinate 20,078,405, forward strand.
CTGAAAGATACTTTAGATTTGAATTGGTATTCTACACTTGAGGAAACTTACAAGGACCTCGAAAGTTGAGAAATCTTACCATAGAGTGTCCAATCGGTCACTGGAGCAACCGACATGCCACATTTGAATATACCTTCTTGGTCCATTGCCAAACTCATGCCTGCAGCATATCCACCATAGCTCCATCCCCATATTGCTGTCTTAGTTTTGTCGATGAATGGGAAATTTTCTTGTAAGTGTCTGTAAATTGAATGCATAAAGAGTTTTATTACTTTATAAAACTTTTTATCTAGACTTTTTGAGTTATATGGAACTGTTAAAAGTTATTTTGATTTTTTAGCTTTAGTTTTATGTATGAGAATGGCTGTATCTCTTTTAGATATTATTGCTCTTCTATTTTGAGTTTCTCTAACAAACTTGAAAATTTTTATTTATCTCTAGTGCTTTTAAATATCGATATAAAGTTGTAATCTTAAAGATTCTAAAATTCTTAAATGAAAAGTTTTTAAATAAAAGCTACAGAAAGCTAATTGAAATAGTTTTCTTATTGTTGAAAAATTTTTCTGTAATATCTTGATACAATTTGTGATTCAATTCCCAAGAATTTTCCAAATTTACTAAAATTCAGTAGATAAACATCAGCAGTCTCAAGACAGCCTTTTAATAAAAAAGTAAACAAGCAAAAAGTCAAACTCAACCGACATGTCTCATTGAATTCTGATCATCCAGAAAATTATGAATCTCAGGAGGGTATACGATTTACTGTGATTTTTTACATTTTTTATTTCTTCAAATCGTAATAAAAAGTCTAAATAATTCAGTTATATGTAGGATCGACGTGTTGGCACTGGAAATCTTTTTCTGTCTAGATCTCAATTCCACTTTCTGATTCTGACTTCGTTCCTGCCTCAGAGGCAGTAGTAAGCAAAGAGCCAGAAGTAGCAGCCTGGGGACCGGATGTCGGGTGTTTTGCTGGCGCGTCGCGTCCGCCGGTAAAAAGAAAATCACAAGATTGGACGTTAGCCAAACGATTGCGGAATCGACTCTCTGTATCTCTTTCTCTTTGTTGCTGCGTATACGAAATTGTTTGTGCTTCAAAGCTCTTTTATATTTCTTGAAATCTTGAAAATGGTAGTGCTTTATGACTTCTGCGTACCTAGCATTTTCATAAGCCAAACATCAAGGGTCTTCTTGATCCCAGGTGGTTTGAGAGACTTGACATTGATTGCCAAGTCAGCAGTCAACTAATTCTAAATGTCTCAGGTGACACATTAAAAGCCATATGTTACCGCATCACCAATTATATTGGAATTCAATTATTTCCATCAACTTGTTTTAGACAAGGTTTCTTTACAGTTATATATTACTAATATTTTTTATTATTTTTAAATAAAGACAATATAAATGATTTTTAATCAACAATGTGATTGAGAATTTAAGCAAAATACTACCGACATTCTTTTAATCACAATTGTTGTATCAACATTTGTTCTGGAGTTTTAAAGGCTTTAAGTCAAAAGATACTTTTTTACTTTGGTAACTGATAACTGAGTTAAAAAAAAACACAATTCAACAAAGCAAAAAAAGACAAACTAAAAAGAAAAGTACAAGCTTTGAAACATCGTGTTCAGATTCATTCAAATGTTTTTAACTTTTCAGAGACTTTTGAAATAAAAAAATAGCAGAAATTTTTTCTACTTTGTTTTATCAAGTATGATGATCAGAGCCAAAATAACATTTAATAAATTATTTAAACAATTTCTGATTAGTTGAAATTCATATTCTTTTTAAAATATAAAAATATTCCTCATTTTATTTTTTATCGATAAATAAAAAAGTTTAAAACTAAAGTAAACAGTGGAGAGGTATGAAGAAAAAAGATAATCAACTAAATGTTTTTATCCTTTTCACTGGAGTGCATCAGGTGAGTCTTATGTTGTCTTTTACGGCTGTACACCATCACTGTCATGGCAAAGTAAACTCAGATAATGCTGCGATCCAATAGCACCTAAGTCGTATCCTTGAGGGAGTAGTTGATGAGATGAAAGTCGTTCAAGTCGGTAGTCTGTCGGGGAATTCATGTCACGATAAGTCGTTCGATTACTTGTATGTTTATGTAAGAGTGCTTTTGAAAGTTATGAAGATGTTGTTGAAATGTACTTGAATAAATTATTCTTTTTGAGTTTCTGTTAACGACCCTTTTTGCATCTACCCAGTATCTATAATTCAATGTATCAATGCATTTAAATTCACACGAGGATATTGGAAAATCCGAAATGTCAAGCATAAGTTTTGCAGTGAAAGACTAGATTCCATTTTGAGAGTGGTACCAAGTGCGAAATGAAATTTGTTGAGGCGTTTCTCCAGGATATACGAGACCACGTAGTTCGCCATAATTCGTTTACCACAACTGCGTTCAGCTCGTCTGACGATTAACCCAGCGTCACTGTGGGATGAATTACCACAGCCTCTAGGCTACGAAAAGGGTATAAAGCATAGAGAGCTTTAGGATGTATGTGTGTAGATGAGGATGCTCATCTAGTCATAGAAATTATGCGTTTCATCATGATCGAGTGGCGTAAAACATCAGGAAGATAATTACCTCTGAAGATATCACTCTGATAGTAAATCGAGCTTATATCTTTAGTTTAAAGTTTCGCATCTGCCTTCTACTCTTTTTAATGAGAATTAATAGCTACGGGAAAGAAGAAAATAATGCAGGTGACGACATGAAAAAAAAAATAAAAATGAGAAGGATTCGCGAGAAGAAAAACAGAACGATTAATTTACGCAGAATTACAGCAGAGCGAAGAGTAAAAAAGATAAAAGAAGTGGTAAAAAAGGAACAGAACATTCTTTGCGTGGGTACTTAGGTTTTCTGTAGATCAGAAAAAGAAGTTAATTTAACGGACATGAGAGTTTTCGGATTAGACGACGAAAGTTAGTAGCAGTAGCGGATCAGGGGATTACTTTGTTTTCTCCATTTTTTATGTTTGTTTGTACATTTAACATCGCAAGAAAAGTTACCTTTTCTAGTTACATGCCACTCAATTATACAAAAAAAATATCACCTGCTCACCTTGTGACATTTATCTGGTCATAAATTTCTACTGTTCCTAAATTTCTGTATCCAGCAAACATCATATTTGATCCTTTCAGTCCAGATCCACGTCCATCTATCTCACCGTAAATTATGCTCTTGTTAGTTACAAGATATGTTCCCCAGTCTATGTTGAATCTTTCAGCAATTTGTTGAGTGCCTGGACCTCCATATCTGTAAAAAAAAAGATCATGAACACTAGATACATAAAAATCAATTCTTAGAAAATTATTTGTAAAGACATTAGTTCGGAGATGTAATAAAATTTTTATCCTTTTAAAACATCCTTGGAATAATTTTCTTCTAAAGGAAAATAAAAGAAATGATGAACTGAATTTTTTATAAAAACTTTTTTAAAAGGAATAAATAATTTCTTTAAACAATGTCTTGTTATTCTCCATTATATTGTCATAAAAAGGAAGAATTTATTGATCACAGGAAATTATTTTATTTAAAACCCAGGATAAAAATTTCATTTAAAAAACGACCTTCCATTGGATTTTAAGCAAACAAAAAGAGCTAGTAAATCCATTTTGACAAGGTTTCATGGGTAATTTATTTTTTATATTATTCAGCTTTGTCTTATGTAATGTTTATCTTTAATATCTTTTACTCAATTGATAAATGAGCTGTAATATATTTTTAGTTATTAAATAATTGAAGTTTATAGCTCAACAAATATTCATTTCAAAATTTTAGTATGAAGAAGTTTGAAAAGTGAAGTAATTTTTTTAATAACATATTTTAATTAATTCAAATTTTCATGTACAAAACGTGTTATGTATTAACGTAATCCAGTTAATTATTAATAAATGCTATTATAAAGCAAATAAGTTCAACTACGAAGTTTGCTAACCAAGTTTACGCTTCCGTTACTTCGAAATTCAACGATGTAGAATACGTATTGTAGAAAAGTAGAGTCAAGTCATTTACAAGTTCAAGTAAAAATGAATAGTTACCAATGTTATTTAATTTTTGTTGACTTTGAATCTTATTAATTTACAATTCATTCCTTTTTCTAAAATGTATGTTGTTTTGTGGTGATGTTTTAAAAGTTTATTAATCTGCTTGTGTATAGCTAAAAGAGGCTGACTATTGCTTGAGTTATACTACTTGAAAACAGCAGTTACTGCACTTTTGTTCTGCTTGAGTCTTTGACAATAGAATTTATCCCATTTTCACATGGTAAATTTTTGAATTAACGATCTAAGTACTTGATATTCATGGAGAATTTCTATAAGCCAACTTTAGAAAGTTTGAGATTAAAGCCAAGCATTTTGACAAGCTGACAAAAAGATCTGTGGTTATCAATTTGGACTTGAAGATATTTTATTCGCAAAGTAAATGTTATTTAAATATTAACAATAAATAAAGATATGATGAGAATAAATAAGTAAATAAAGAGTATTTTTTATCACTATTTTCTTGCTAATACATTAAAAATGAAGTCATTCTTTGGAAATTTAAATTGTTCAAGACACGTAGACTACTCAAGCTTTTTTTGTTTTATCCTTGAGCTCATGAATAATCTCGCACACGATCGTGGAAAAAGGATCAGGTTTTGTGAAGAACGTCTTTCCCACAGGGACTTAAAGAAAGGATATCATGAAGAAGAGTTTTGTGCAAAGGTCTTTTGCTTTTTTCCCTTCCATACTTGTGTTTCCCGTTTGCTATCAGAAATTGTCGTGAATACGATGCAAATATTGTCTTGAAGAATATAAATCTTTGAAGTTAGAAAAGTAAAGATGATCTCCATTTATTTTGTTTGAATAAATCATTAAATAAATTTTGTCTTATTTACAACAGATGGTAACAGAGTAAAATTACTTTGAAATTATAGAATTTTTTTTTAATTAAAACAAATTAAATATTTACTTTTTGTAAAGTAGAACAACTCTGATTTTGAACAATGCTTTTGAAGCAAATTTTATTCATATCAAGCTTGGATAGGTATATTAGAAAATCCAAGTCATATAGAACCTGAATGGCAACAAGTATTCTAGATGATAAAATAGCTGAGTATGTAGAAACACCCTAATTATTCTAATCATTGATGCTATTCATTTAATTAATAAAGAATTGTCTTACAATTAATTAGAGAAAAATAAAAATAGATTGAAAAAAAAGGTGCTAAAAAGAATCGTCATCATGCATATTCTTTTAGTCTACTAGTGCTTTGATCCATTTCTAAACGAAACTCTTGCTCTAAAACTATCCTCCTTACAGCAGCATGAGCAGCAAAAGTTTTTTATGAGCTGGCAAGTTGAGACCAATGTGTCGCCTACAAATTAGATGTTATTAGAATTTACGCGGTAAGTTATATAGTCGTGAATTTCCCACACGAACGTGGCAACGCGATGAAAGTAACAAACTTGCAAAGAGAAAACAGTACAGTATGTAGAGAGCTCTAGAAAAAGTAGTATCTTTTTATATTCCTCACGCGTGTCTTTAGTAGCATTTTGCCACCATAAAAAATACCGAAAATATTCTTTATTTATTTTTTCATTTCTTTTATTACCTCAAATTCTTCGAGCAAAAACGTAAATTCCATTTCGTGAATAGCAAAAACAGTTTTTTCTTTTGTGTAAAATAGCATGATAAAGAAACAAAGAGAGAAATAAAAAAAATAAAATAGTGTATACAAGTATATAAAAAAAAAAGCTTGAGAGCTATTGAGTAAAGGATAAGAATTTTTATGGCTACTCTTCTCGAAATACTGCCTGCAATCATGTCTCTTGAAGAACATATACAACCATTGAAGCACACTATGCGACTGAGGTATTTATACCTTATGGTCGCTGTTTGCACCAAACCAATGTACGGTCTGGTGCTGCGCGTTAAAAGCTGATTGATCGTCATAGTGTAATGGATTCTGCAGCTTCGCAAAAGAGAGCTTTTAGTCGATAGGAAAAGACAGGATAAAAAAAGCATTCCGAACTTGTGAGCTTACATTTAAGTGCCAATGTGACGAGAGCTTGTCGTAGAATTTATAAGATATTGCTTGTTACCCTTGATAGAATATTCCATAGAATGACTTTGTATCTACTTTTTTTCATCTTTATTATTATTATTATTATCATTGAACTGATAAAACATTTTTATGCTTGTCAGAAATTGATTTACTATCAATCAAATTGTTTATAAATTTATTGAAGTGATAAATTGATTGAAAAAGTAATAAACATTCTTTCATTTGATTCTAGTTTTTTCTTTATGTTTTTCAAATAGAAATAGCCAAATTAAAAAATAAAATTCTTTCATGTTTATTTTCAATTAGAAAAATGGAAAAAAATAAAAAACCTCCTGTTTTATTTTTTAATCCAGCCTTCGATTCAGTCGGAAGTAAAGTTCTTTCTATATTTTCAAATGAAAATCAATGTTTCTGTTACTTTAAAGCGAAAAAATATGATGTGTTCTAAATACTGCAAATATATAAAAGCTTCTTTTTTTTACAAAAAAAAATTGTATTGATGAAAAAAAAGTTCATCATAAAAACTTGATTCTGTTGTTTAAAATTAAAAGTAGCTAATTTTAAGTTGTTTTCGTTCACGATTTTCATTAAGATAAAAAAAATCCTAAATAATAGATTATGATAGAATATTAATTAAAGTATGAAAATTTGTTTCTTTAATTCGGCATAATATTAACTTTCATGTAAAACATTCTTCTTTTTATTATCAACAAAAAGAGTAATGCTATTGAAAAAGCATTATAATCTTTTTAGCTATCATATTTAATAGCAGCAAAAGAGCTTTTTTACGTGTCAACCACAGGAATAAAATCAATTATGAAATTTTAGCAAGTTTTGATAAGTTTTGTTAATCAAATAACAGAACATGAGTGGCAGCTATCAAATTTGCAGATTAAGACAGTTAATGCACACTTCATTTGTCTTGAACCTTCGATAGAACTTGAGTTTGATATCAGATACATCTTAAAAGTTAGTTGAAACTACTGGAGAGGTAATGGGAAGCACAGTGATTTATCATCAGATCTTGATCGAGTACTTACACAAAGATGACTAAGGGATACTTGGTGGTGCCAGTTAAGTCAGCACCGGGGGGTAGGAAAAGACGAACTTGAGCATTAAAGCCTCCTTGAACAGGAACAGAAAAGCGTTTGATAGTTGGTTTAGATTTTTCAGCTAGTGTTGTTGCAATAGGTTTGTTATCCTCCCATGTAAGTATTTTAGTTGCATTGGCCTAGAAAAATAAATAAGAAAAATATAAATAATTGATGAATGGTCATTTGTATTAATTGTTTTGCATATTTTGTTATATATGCAAATAATACGTTGGCAGTAATGGTTGTGAGACGAGCAAGAGGAGAAAAAAAAATGAAGCAAATGCGTTTGCATATATTCCCTTTAGAGTATGCAACCACGATTGGCTGACAGGCGCGAGCAGACATTTGAATTTCATGTGACACGTTTTTCACATGTAACACTTGTTACGCCCCTGCAATAGCTCTCTCACTCATACTGCGTTTTACACTAGAGAAGTACCAGTATTTGGACAATTCCCTTCAGCACTGGCTATCGGTTTGCAAATTTTATGTCACCGACTGTTACGAGTCATGTCATGATTTTTTTCTCTATTTCCATGACCACAATGGTAAATATTCCGACAGTTAATTTATCCCAAAAACTCATAAAATAAAAATATTGTGATAAAAATGTAATATAATCTCGACATTAACTTTTGTAAAACACGACAAATTTCACTATTTCAAATAATTCTTTTGGACAATGCTGTCATTTAAGCTATTTCATTTATTCAAACTTTTATTTATTTTCACATTTCTCACTTCAGAACAATTAAAGGAAATCCAATAAAAATTTTATCCAGATATATTTTTAATTAAACTTCAGATTCATTGTTGTAGTGTGATATTGCAGATTGAAAAATTCTTAACTCGAATAAAATTCATGAATAAATTAATTGAATAAAATCGGAATCAATTATTCATGTAAATCAAAATGTTTATTCAAAAAATAAAAATCAGATTTCTAAAAAATAAATTCATCATAATCATTTGCTTGAAGTGAAAATGGAATCATTTACAACTATCATTGTTGGACCAAAACTTTAATTCTTTGGTAATATATTTCAAAGCAGGCAATGATGAAACTATTTTTCCGTTCCAAAGGTCTTCTTAAAAGCTCAGAAAGATTATGGCATGGACACATTTATTTTTTGTGGCCAACTTTATCTTTTTTTAATTTACAACTAGATAAAAACAGCTTATATCATATACTCAAAACATCTCCATCAAATTTTCAATTTAACGCAAGAGTTTACAGTTCTAGTAATTAACTTTATTTTATATGGAAAAAATTAACTGAATATTTACCAGTTCAGTTTTTTTAAGCTCATAGAAGCTTACTGTATGCAATAGAAAATACTTTATGTTCATGTTTTAAAATTCTTTCATTTATTCAACTCATCAAAAATATAAATGTGAGTTAGAATATTTTAAATATCTAAATTCTTTCAATTCTTCAATATAACATTCCTTAATCATTCAAAAATTTTCATTTCATTTATTTCCAAACAAATTCATCAAAGTAATAATACCACTATTATCACCATTTCTAATTGATTCTGTTGTTATGCTATCATAAACTGAGTAACAAAGACGTTAACTTCCTGATAATGGGAATGATTGTATATGTAACTACCACGAAGTTTTCAATAAAACCCTAAACAAACTCCCGGAATAATTTTGTCAACAAAATAAAGCAATAAAATGGTCGATTCAATAAAATAACGGTAACTAATAACAGCGGTTTACAAATGAAGGTGACATAAAATAATTGCATCGACAGTAATGGGTACTGAGACTCTATTGGAAACGATCGATTAAAGTGGCAATTAATTGGTCTTGAGGGACATCATTGACGGCCAATAATCGCTAACCACGACGTGTTTGTGATATCATTTACACTGGGATTAAATAGCTTTCGATGTCCGCTCATAGTCTATCTCACTAAATAACAGTTTACTTTACATAACTGCTCTCCAAGAATTCATAGTCGAATAGAGGTAATATCTGATTTTAATGGAAAATTGAATTTACAATAATTAGAATTATACAAACAACTAAATCAGCTGTGTCAGTAATGATTAGTATTTCTATTTGCATGAATTCAGTTATTGGTTTCTTGTAGTTGTTAAAAAATTTAATAAAATGATTTTATGATTGAAATAATAAAAAATAAAGTAAAATTGGAATCACTAATGCCAACTAATCAGATAAAATGGAGTAATTCTGTTTAAAAAGTAAACAATTAAGGATAAATAGTTGATCAAAGAAAAAAGACTTACAAGTCCTTTACAAACACAAACTTATTTTATTTCTTTCAGCATTTTATCACTTTGAAAAGACACAACTCGAAAACTTGAGTTTCTATCGTCTAGAAAAGCTCTGTCAAGAGCAAGGGAATTTGCTATTTTTTTCTTACTTTTGTCTATAACTCTCTAGAGTATCTATCTCTGTCCTTGCTAATGCGATTAACTTCTGGATGTAGTGGAAATAGTTCACATCTATTGTCTTCCTTACTTTACAAGTTAGGGATCGACACCCATGAAGCTTCCGTCAAAAGGGAAATATTAACGAGGAAGTGTCTGAAATTGCACTCAGCGGACAAAGAGAAAGATATAAATGGAAGTTGGATCATCATTTTTCCAGAAAAAAGACATTATAAGATCAAAAGAAATAAAAAAAGAAATTTTCGCTTCCGTTGACATCAAAACAGATAGGATTATAATATCTTTCATTTTAATGTCATACTTCTGACACCTGTAACTACGTTTCTGTAATTAGTAGAGCAAAAAAAAATTGTCTTTATGCTGAAAATTTTATGTTTAAATTTTTTTTCTCCAATTATCTTGGAGTTAAATAACATTTTTTTTATCATGTTGTGCAGTAAATATAACTTTTGTAATAAAAAAATCCTATGACGTTTCAATTCTCTCAAAGTAACTAGAGAGACTGGAGTTTTTATTGTGAAACTTACGCTGTTGTAAATCGAAACTTCAGGAACACCAGGACCACCACACGTTAACATATAGCGACTTTTGTCGGGTGAAAGTTTTGCATCGTTGTGGAGACAGAATGTTCCTTCGATCTCGTTCTTAAGTTCACAACTCAGACATTCAGGCTTGAAGACTTCCTCTAGTGTTGACAGTCTATAAACGTGCTGTTGTCCTGGATCATCTGCTACTGTTGCCACATAATATCTGCAATAAAATCAATAAAAGTTAAAAGTGCTTTTTTGGTAGAATTCATATAATTACTATTCAATGGTCAAATATTTGAATGCATTTCTACGCTAAATTTAGTTTGTTTTTTATTATAAAATAAAAAGGCTATAAAATTAATTCTATTGGAAATAATTAAGTAAAGTTAATTTCAAACTAGAAATGAGTTTGACAATAACTGATAGCAATTGATTCTCAGCATCAAAGTGGAACACATGTTATGTGTTGGATCTTTGATTTAGGTTGATGATTGATTTAGGTTGAATTGATGATAAGGAATCGCCTGCAGTATCAATAGTTATCACCTTTAGGTATAATACAGTCTCTAAATCATCAACATTTATTACTTGTAGATGCTATCCAATCCTATACCTAAGTACTGAACTTGTTGCTTTTTAAAATAATTTGATCAAACTATTGCTCTATTTGATATGATGATAAGGCTTCTACTAAAGTATCGTTTCAATTTTCGTGTTCGTATCATAGCTTGTAATTTATTGAAACAGATTATATGTTATTTTTCATCTAATATATATGTTAGATAAGAAGATGTAGTCCAGAAGTATATTTTCTCTAAAAGATATTTGAATAAATGATGAAAGCAATATCTTGTAACTCTAACATAATCATTTTAAACATTTCCTAGAAATTGAGCTGGCGAGTAGAGTCAAGGTTCGATGGTCCATTGAGATGTAGAAATTATCACAACCCTCAGGTCATATTCCACAAATTGTACGACGTAGCGACGACGATATTTTCAGGATTCCCAAAGGACTCACGCAAGCGAGAATTCTAGGAAAGTTTCAAAGAGAAAATCAAAAGGTCGAGTAAACTCAGTCGCTCTGCACTAAAAACCGCTTGTTCGCCTCTATTGAACGCTTTAACCGTGAAAAGTGCAAATAAAGTAAAATAAAAATATCTCCTTTATTGGACGCCTTTATATTCATTTCACTCTTGTCTCGTAATGCAATGAAACAATGAGATTTTTAGGATTTTGTTGTTTTGCTAAATTGAAATTAATTTACTTTGGATATAGGTAGTTATTTTTAATTTGAGGTAAAATTCTGATGCATATTTTTTTTAACTATTGGATAAACTTTGCACCTGGTGCTTCTGTTAAGTGAATTCATGATTTTAATTTTCATTTTTATATAGATGAGTATTTTACTCTAATGGGTACATAGTGGAGTGTATATTTTTCATACTTCAGTGCATTCCATGATATTTTATTTTAATACATGCATCTATTTGACAATACTCTACTTCAGGAATTATTGGACGAATTTAAAAATTTTTTCATCAGTGTTTTCTGTAAACATAAAAGAAAAATATAATATATTTTTAAACTGTTTCTAAAGTTTGATAAAAGCTTTAACTGTCATTTTTTTTGGAAGAAAGAAAATGATTTACTTGGGTCGAAGCCTCAATTTTAAAAAAAAAAATTAGTTTTGTTTTTCTTTCAACTTGAAGATTTATTTAACTTGTTTATTTATTGCCTATAAATTTAGGATTTCTCAAGTCTAAAGTGAAAATAGTTTTCACGAGAAATCAACAGAGAAAAGTTGCTGCATAATTCAATGTATATAAATGGTAGTAAAAGCCTTTTTTAACATTGTCAATATTTCATTGTTTAAATTTTTTCTCTACTAAATAGTACATCAAAACACACTTAAATATATAAAAAACTTCACTGATAAACAAATTTATTTATATCCTATAAATTCTTTTAAATAAACGCGCTAGTATCAAAGCATTTTTTCGCATTAAAGTAGATAGGACGGTGTTTGAATCATAGTATAAACTACTATTCAAGAAGATAAAAATTTATTTGCATTATCACTCAATATGATTTAATTAAAGAGAACTATTTCAAATCCAAGGAAGCTTAAAAATGTTACTAAAGTTAATTACTGGCATTAATGAATCTTTGCATCAATATGCAAATACATGAGTGTTAATTCCTAGATGTAATGGTTTGTGTGAAATCGAATTTCATATAGAATAAGTTATTGGATGTAGCTTGTTAAGCTTATATATCTGGTTTGGTTTCACTAGAAGTCAAAATAATAATGTTATTACCAATGTTGGAATTAAATCAAGTAAATTAAATAGAACATGATTGAATTGATGATGCATGTTCAGTAATAAGACTTTAAATGAATGAGATGAACTGATATTATTTAATTAAAATGAGTAAAATCAATGTAACCATAATTCACATATGTTATTTAATTGATGAATTGACTGAAATTATCACATTACTAAATGATTTTCATTATCATCAACGGTGTAAATAATAGTAAAATATTTAATAACATGGGATAACTTTTGTTTTGCTATATTTTTCTGATTGAGTTGTTAGTCTCTATTGTATAAAAGTCGGATAAGAGAAATAAATCTCACAGCTTAAATCCTCGGTTGCAATAAACGTACTCGCGAATCACAAAGCCACGAGATATTCGACCAATTTTCACAAGCTATATGCTGGCGAACGACACGTGTACGTACTTTATCGTCCATTTTACATAATGGCTCGTTTTGCAGGATTAGTTTTGACCTCTTGGGGGTTGTCAGTTCAAGCACTTAATCAACATTCATTGAGCCTACTAAATTATTCTCTGTGTATAATTTCTTTGACAGTAAAACAAACAAATCAACATTCTATGGTACATTTTTGAATTTTTGGAACAATGGGAAAAACAATTCATGGTTTTATTCAGTTGGCTAAATATTTTGAAAAAACAATGGTGAAATTTTTTTTTTCATTCTAAGATTAAGCTCTGAGAAGTCATGAATTAGAATAGTGGCTTCGACATTGTTGTAACTCACAAAAAATGCTTTTCATTGTCAAATAATCAATGGAGTTTTTTTGAAAGGAGAATTAAGAGTATTATTTGATTTTTAAAGTAAAAAGTAATGGAAAAAAAAATATGCTTAAATCATATTCAAGAACTTAGTGTTGACGACTGTTGAACAATTACATAAAACCATAGACTTTTTTAATCAAACTCATTGTATGAGCACAGCGGGTTTTTGCTGTATTAAATAATAATTCTTTCTCTAACAAAAGACAAGTTAGAAGAATGAAAAAATTCCAAGTACACAACGAAACTTTAAAAGATACTTTGAAGCGTAAGGTGGTAAGGGATAATTTAATACCTGACGAAGACAATAGATGAAAGGAATTGAGATGAAAAGGATGAGGACTAGAAGGGTAGAAAGTTTGAAACACGACAAGATGGATGAGATCCCAGGATCACTTATGCTAGGGATTAATTTGAACCCACGGCCCTTTAATTCGCTTCTTCGCATCAATCTTGGTTGTATAGTTGCTGTACTAGTCTTGTCGTCATTGTCAGAGGTCTTTTAGACACTAGGTAACTTACAAGACCCTTAAAACATTAGAGAACAAGACCTCAGGTCGGCCTCTCAACGAAGACTGATTTTTTCTACCATTTGTTACTGTTATGTAATGAAAACATTTAAAAATTCATTATTTACAATTTATTGGGTTTCAACATGAAACTTCACTGCAAAATGTATTTTAATTTTAGCTGAAAGAGCTGTTTTCATCTCGTTTTATTCTTAATAATTTTATTAAGCGCTTTCAAAGCAAAACCCATCATTAATTTCTGTTAAATAGTTGATTAAATGATGGATTATTATTTGAAAGATTCATTATCAAAAATTATCCCGTCGATAAATGGTATTTTACAAATAGTCTGGCAAAAAATAAGAATAATGTCAATCATCAAAGAAAGTTAGCATGAGACAGGGAATTTTACTCGCTACATTTAAATGAAGACTGATCGTTTTAAAATCAATAAGACTGTCAAAGGCTATCATTTTTTTCATTATTTACTCATAATGTTTAAATATTTTCCCCAAATAAAATAGTACATTAATTAAAATAATTAATAACGAAGATGAAATGTCTGAAGTTCAGTCTAAGTCTGAACATTTCCATTTCAAATTTAGTATTGACATTTTCAGTTCCTAGATTTATTTTTTATTAAACGATTGATGAATGTAACTCTTTATCTCCAGAAAAACTGTTCCAACTTTTTAATTGAAAAAGTCTTTAATATATATCAATCAACTTTTAATACTTTTATTCAACCACGATAGAAATATGTTGGGAAGTTACGACAATTGTAAAATTTAAGAAACAGACAATGAAGAACAAGTTTCATCAAATGATGGTATTAAATTATATTATGAAGAAGAAGTTTAAGTAGTATAAAATGACAAAGGTGCGTCAAACGAGTCAACTGCCTTAAAACCATTCTACAGTGAAATTATTTTTAATACATTTAACTGTACTAAAAAATTATTGGAGTATAAAATGTATAAAAAGCTATTAAGTGTCTATTTTTTTTTATCTCTCGTTAATTTAATTCAACATTAATAGATCATTTAATAAAATCAATAAAAAAACTAAACATACAAAGCAAGAATCAATAAAAAAAAAAAGAAATTTATTTATTAATTAATTCCAAAAGTCGATGTAATGTCATTTAAAGGTGTTAGTGATAAAATGAAACTTTATGCCAGACTTTAATAAACCAGTGTGGTGAGAAACATTAAATTGGTGGTCTCTTCCTGATAGTTATAATATATCTATAGTAGGATGTATGAAGCAGCATTAAATAGATATTTAGAGATATATATTCTCTTTGATTTTAGTCGAAATTATTATGAATTTATTCGTGTTTAATAGAAACAATTAATTATTATCACTGTTATTATTATTATTCATTAGCAGTAAAGTGATGACATAAAATGAAATGCTATTCTCACAAAATTATTAAATTTATGAAACATATTGGTGTTAATTATGAGAGTTTAATTTCTGTTGAGTGGTGGCAAACTTTTACCACACAATATTTTTCATCACTTCAACATCAGATAGTTTTCAAACAAATATCCTCTACGACTATTCTGTCAATAAACACCCAGACTAATGAAAATTGGTGAGATTGTTCATGACCAAAAAAAGCACATAAATCAAGCCATTTTATTGCAAGTGTCATTGAATTGTTTCAAATGAATGCGTGTATTGCAAAAAATGCAAGCTTTTTTAAACAAAGAAAATATATGTTTCTTGATTTTTTGTATAATCGTTCCAATTATACAACGAAAGCTGATAAAAATAATTTTCTGTAATAGAAGTATGAAAATTGCACTCTTTTCATTATACGGGTTTAAGCTTTTTACTGCCTGGTATGAATAGTTTATTCAAATTTTACTTGCTTTATTACTTTGTTCTAGAATACTGTATGTTTCATGGTATCAATTATTTTCTCATTTGAGAAATGATGAAATCGTTGAGTGGAAAGTTGTCATTATGACTTGAAAATATGTACTATTATTTAATAATATGCAAAAAAACAAGAATTTGGTAGCTGTTAATTAATCCTTTTGTTTAAAACATCTAGAATGTAATTTGAATGTTATTCATATAAAGTTTAAATCATAGCTTAATTTAGTTTATTTGATTACATTTAGTCTTTCGATTTCAATATTTGTGAATTCACCATCAAAATAAATTGTTCTGGTTAGTGGTTGGAATCAAATTACCAACACGAATTTTCATAATGGAAAATTAATAGATTTAATGCTAAAATGTAATATTATGATGATTGATCAATGAAGAATTGATGTAATTAATGTTCAATATATTTATTATTCAATATTAAATCTATCTCATTCGTTCAGAAATTTGAATAAAAATTTCTTTAATAAAATGTAATAGAATCATATGAGTTAGAATTAATTCCAAGCCTTCAATCAAATCAATTAAGTTCCGTCAAACAAATCCTTTCTCCTAAAGCACTCAACCTACTTGCTATGATAAATTAGTTTCTCCAATTAGTTCAGAACAAAGATCTTAGCAATTATAGCTGAATTATAGTACAAAAACTAAGAATACTGAATCCAACACTAACAATTCAAAATTAATTGCATTTGCTTTTGAATACAAAAACAAAAGTAGTATTAAATAACATCATATCCCATTAATTATTTTGCATCGCTAATAGTTTCAGTATGAGCAGATATAAAATGTAAATGTAGGGGAAGAAAATAGTTTTCAAGTACCTAGAATGTATGTATATAGCCGTAGTAAAACTTTTTTTCTGGGTAAATAGATATGAAAATAACAGCAATGTAGGTAGACAGTTTAACGGAGAATTCAAGTACTAGTAAAACACAAAAAGAGAAACTTTTTCTGTTTCTAACGACGTTTTAATAGTCCTATGGACTTGGTGCTAACCGTACAGCTTTCACGTTAATTGAATTCCATCGCATGTTCTAAGGTGTAAAGCGAAAAGCAATGGTAGGTTGGATAAACGGTGGAATACTTGAGGTAAGAATGTGACAATTAATTGCTTTTCATGAATTGAATGGAAACATGGTAAAGAAAAATCTAAATCGAGATGAGAAACGATTAATTTTCAGGGTTGTTTTTAGAAAATCAGATAAGGAAAGGAAAATATAGAAAGATGTTGATTTGGAATATCAAGTATTTGCATAAGAAAATTAACAGAGCTAGTAAAGTGTATGTATATAGAAGCAGTTGAACTTGTGAAGACATCTAGAACGTCTAACTTTCAATTTGATAGCTCAAACGAAGTTACGTCGTCAGTTGGATGTAATTGATGATCCTATCGGTGTAGGAAATCCGCGCTAGCTTTTCGTTAATTGTTTCCGACTTCTAATGACAAGTAAGGGGTCGAGAGTGAATTTATTAACGGCGGAGCTTCTTATTCGGCTGATTTTAGAGTTCGTTGACACTTTAAACGAGAAATCTACGTTACGAGTTAATTAGTTTATCACAGTTACTTGATAAACAGATGCAAAAGTTTTTGAAGATGCTGAAATTTACTTTTCAAGCAGTTTTTTTTTTTTGCTTTATAAAGAAGATCATTAACCTTTTGGATTCTTGAGCAAATATTTTTCGAAATAGACACCATGAAAGAAAGTTGGAGAATTTATTTTGTGCATCAGAATGAACCATGTTCAGCATCAATTTTCCACTACAGTTTATTTATTATCATTGTTTATTCTAAATAAAATTTGATAACACTAAAATTCAACCTTTTATATAATGAGTTTATCAAAGTATATCAATATTATTTAATTGAAAGAAAACCATAGTATTTTTTATAGAAGCTCAAATGAAAAATTGTTTACCAAGAATTCAAAGAGCTTTGAAAGAGTCTAGACCGAGCAATGGACAAAAGCAAATTGAAAATCGAGAATTAATTATAAATTGAATACTATCAAACCCCCAGTAATGAGTATCCAATTAAACAAAATCATAACTAAATTTTTTTCTGCCTTTTGAATTCATTTCTCAATACCATAAGGAAATGGAGCGAATAGAATAGAACAAATGGAATGAATCAATAAATAACTGCTTCAAATTAAGGTTAATGAAATATATCTTTCAGCTAGAGTTGCTCCTTATTGAATAGTTGATGGAGTACATAAATGTTTGAATCAAATAAGATCAAACATTATAAGATCATTGAGATATTAGTACACTCAAGATCCTATCTAACTAATGGCTGTACACTATTTACTTACACAAGGGAGTTGTCCTCATCCCAACCGACAATTTTAGTGACGACAAAGCTCCCGGAAGTTAGAGCACGAAGCTTTGGAGGACGACTAGTCACATTTGTCACCATCACCACGTGTGGCCAGGAGTTATTGTCTGCCTGTTTCTGTGGTAAGATCAAGAGACACTCCCTTCCTGTACGACTGAAGAGTGGTGACTCAAATTGATCAAGCCATCCGTGTTTCTCAGCAAATGATAAGAGCTGTGAAAAAGAAACAAATATAATAATCGATAGTTTTATTGGTATTTGAATTCAATTATAGAAAGAAGCTAAAAATGTAATAAGCTTGGAACTACGTGATTAATTTTGGTTTTGGAATTCAGCAGAAGTTTATAGGAATGATTTAAAATGAATTATTAATATTTATGTATATATAAACCAAATTCGATTCATTATTTTTAATTTTTCTGCTTTCTTTTTAATTAAATAACAGAGAAGGGTAGTTATTATGATATAACCACCTCAGGAAGTAATCAACTCTCATCAAATATTTATTCTTTAGCTGTTATGATCATTCTAGATGGTCTTAGATAAATGTTCTGTAAATTTCGATGAATATATTTACACGGATGTTCACCAAGAAGACTCTTCATTTCTTGTTTATCTTTTGGAAATATTTATCTTTACATTTTTCCAGTTCCTCAGAGTGGACTTAATCAAGATAAAAATAAAATACATCTCTCTTTATCTTTCAGTATTAAACTTAATTATATATAGAAGCTTCATGTCGATCGTTAAATGAGTTTCATTAGATTCTAATCGATCAATTAATATAAATGGAGAACTAGTACTCATGAGCAGCAGTCTATATGATACCATTTTCTCTATTCTCCAAGTAGTGATCAATATATCTTAGAGTAATTTAAAATTGATGAAATTGTGAACTTGAACTGATCAAATTATTTTCTGTATGAACAAAAAAAATATCAAAGATTCAAAGAAAAGCTTTTCAAGCTTGACCCTATCAAGTTCAACTTCAAGACCATTCACAGAACATTTTGAAAAAAAAGAATCTAAGAGAAAATAAGACAGTATATTGCTCGTTTCATGTAAATACAAAGAATAAATATTTTTCATATGAGTAAGGTAAAAAATATGATGATAGAACAAGAAAGTAACAACATTTTAGATATAGAACAACTCGATAAAACGATGTGTTTACAAGTAAAAGTAACAAGTTTCTTCACTTTGTTGAAGGCAAATCGAGTAGTGAAGTTGCAACAGAAACTTGAAAGTTATATGTGTACTAACCGTATAGTTGATCGAGTTCCTAACATCGTAGAGCTGAAACACTGCTTTATTCTGAATTCTGTTCATCCACGTAACTGACACCAGATTTTCAGTTGGAAATGCTACTGCTGCAAGGACTCGTTCTGTGTTAGCCAGCTGTGGTGGATATTTGATTTCATGGATGCTGACGTATCCATTGTCTGCAACAACCTTTTCCAAATCTACATAAAATAACTTAGCTTTTGGGTTAGTGGTGCCACTCTGAAATCATACAGAAACATGTTGATTATTTTTTTTGAATTTCCAATTGAATTGAAAGTAATCGTAGAAATATCCACAGATTAGTGATTATCACTGATGGTCATTGAATAGTATTACCGACAGAGGTCTGGTGTATCGCATTAGCTTAAATTCTCTGTGGCAGCGTTAATCGAATCGTTAGGATTGGTAGCAGTCCGCGAGGGAGAATAACAACCTCCTGTTCGGACTGTCTGCAGTAATATAATCCCGCGGCTGTACTCCATTCCCACGAGTTTGCTGTTTATGTGATCTCTTGTATTTGCGCGCTTTCCCGAACATGTGAGTGACGCTAACATGACGCTGGTGATGCATTTTGTAACACCTTCAAACATGTTCAATTCTGCGGTAGAAATGTAGGCGTGTGATAGATTATATTTCCCGTTAATAAACGTTAATCCCAATTGATGTACTGAACTTGCGTTTTGAAACTGTATATAGTAAATGGAATGTTAAATATACTTTATCGCTTTTTATAACGATCTACATATGCACTTTTGGCTTTGTCGGTGTCACGTAATTAACCTCACTTAGTGTGAATAACCTAACTAAATATTTTATTGCACTTATTAGCACATGAAAGTCAACTCGGATATGTTAAAATAACTTGGGGATTGCTTGTTTTATTATTTACCAATTGAAAATTATTATTTATTTATTTTTAAAGTTAAAAAAATTATATAAATTTTAAGAATTAATGCTTTGATGATGACTTTACAATTAAAAAAATTAGTTAACTTATTTGCCATACAGTATTTTATGTTTAGTTAACTCTAGATGAAATGTTATATTTTTCAGCATTTATTCGTGTTATCAAGTAATACTAATGGGTAAAAAAATCTTAAGACTAAGATGTTCGTAAAAGTAAAAAAAAGGTAAACATAAGTAAAGGTATAATGCGTTAAAAAGCCAACTGAAAAAAATGATCGTCTTACTCATAGTATTAGAGAACTTTTTCCAGTATAACCACACAACTTTATGACAAAGTAACACTTCTGCATAAAAGTTAACTTTATTATTAATGTATATGGTGGATAAACCTATAAAACAATATCCGCGACCTTTTAGTTCTCTAGAAGCTAAGGATTTTATTTTACTACATCTTGAGAGAACTCAAGAATATCTTTACGATACGACATATGTTCTGAGTATATTTTCCATTAACGATATAAACTAGACAACATTGAAGAAACACTTTATGGTGGGAAATAAAAATACCAACCAAAGCTTCTGAGGTACTTCTTTCAAAGTCGAACAAAAGAAATTGAAGAAGAAATGAATGAAGACAAGCAGGAAATCCATTTTATCAGGTAATTAACGTTTTTGACTGGTAGAAATAAATAAAGTAAACCCAATGCATTTTAAAGAGCAACAAATTTATCCTAATGTGACTACTTCTTTCAGATATTGATTCAAATTAAGCTCATTTTATCATGTCTAGAATAGAGGGTTCAACATCTAGTTGATTCTTTTAGTTTCAAATTTCTATTTTATTGTCAATTTACTTGAAGGGTATTTTAAGTTACAGCATTAGGTGCAATTTTCTGGGATCCATTAATTTTATTATTCCCAAAGACTATGTAAATCATTGATGAAAATAATTCCTCAAGAATATTGATGCATTTTCGTTACTCTGCAGTATTCAAAACTTTCATTTAAATTGCTCGGCAATTCTTGGCTCTCTTCCAAACTGCATAGAAAAGAAAATAGAAAAATAGAGTGGAATTAAAACGCATTGGAATAGAGGAGATCATCAAACTCTTGCAATAAATTTGTCTAGACAAAAAATAGTAACTAATATTGAGGTAGTTAAAGACTCAAAATACCCTCAATGGATTCATGTTTCAGATATTTTCTTCGCCATAGTTTTCATTTGTTTGAAGAATACTTTATATATACATTTTTTAATTAACATTATTTTTTTTTTTTTTAGATTTGAATGATTTTTTTCCTGATCATCAAATACTCTTGGCTTACCTTTGGATAATGAATCGGAATTGTAGAAGTATACTGGAATGAAAGACTTCCTGGCAGCCCATAATAAGTTATATTCATTATCTGTGTCTGCATGTCATTAAAGTGTGCAAATACCATTTTCTTTCCACTTGGTGAAAACCATAATACTTTGTTGGAGTTGAATACTTCCTCTGAAAAAGAAAAATGAATGCCAAAAGATTATTAATCATGTTCTCAATATTTAATACCACTTGAAAAATTATTGAATCAGAAAGTTATTCACATTAGGGTCAAGTAGAAAAGATATTTTTTGTTTCTTAAGGAAAAAAATTAGCTTTAAAAGGTAAATAGCAGAAAAAGGTATTTTTATTGGAAAACGTAAAAATGAGAATTTGCCATGAGATATAAAAAAATGCCTGAGAACCTAAGTAGGAATGAGAGGAATGTTTCTTGATGGGGGAAAAAAATAAAAAGGTTGGTAGAAAGAAAGCAACGATTTTGAACATCTTTAGTGAGAAGTATGAAAGAGTGTAAAGATATCCTTTGTCCAGAGCGACGTTGTGGAATGCTCTAACGTTTGCGTGCAGTGGACTAAGCTTTTTCAGAATACAAGGAAAAGACTCATTTTTTTTCTGGTGCTTATAGCGATGAAGGTCTACAAGCTAGAAGTGAAGAATTTCCCCTAGAAAAGAAAGAAAAAAATGGAAATACTTTAGATACTACAAAAGTCTTTGAATTTTTTCCTCAAACAAGTCCAGTAATCTCGAGAAAATGAATTAAAAAATAGATTTTTTTTAGTGAATTAAATTGAGCTGTAATGAGATTAACTTTATTTCTTTCTTACTTTTTTCTGTGCTGTGTAATTTATTTGATAATCATCTTTTTACTAATCATCTGAGAGTAACTGAAAGAAGACTACTGTAACTTTTTAAAGTGACTTAACCAGGAGAAGAGTCTTTTATCTAAAGTATTCTCAGAATGACCTAGCTAATAAGATAGTAGACAAGGTCTTCCACTAGTCAGACACATTCAGCTCAGCATCCTTCAAGAATTCAACTGACTAACAACATTACATTTTTAGCTGCTGTTGCTCGTCAGTTGAAAATTCTTCCTTACGTCTGACTATAATATAGATTCGTTTATGAGTTAAAATTAGAATAATTTACTTTTACTATAAGCATCTTGATGATGGAATGAATGGAAGTTTACTTCAACTAATTTAATAGGAGTAGAATAACAAGATTCTTTTTTTTCTAACAAAAGAATTTTGAATTAAGCATGATATTTACCTTTGAAAAGTTAGATTTTCAGCAAATTTCAAGTAAAAAAGCTTCCAACGAACCAATAAAAAATCCTGTTATTAAAAAATTGATGTGATCTGGTAGCAATTGATCTAACTTTATTTACATAGATAAAAAAATGATATGTGGTAGAAAAAGTTTCTGTTTGAAGTGAAAACAAATTTTTCTATAGTGAAAGAGGTATAAAACAAGCTGATTAAACATTTTTATGTGAGTTTTATTACATTTTCGATGTTAAAATTGAACTAACAAACTGGATATGAGAAATGAAAGATTTTCATGAGAATTCAAAACTTTGAAGTATTTTAAAAATAATTATTTTCATCTTTTTATGTGATCGGTATTTATTAATTTTTATTTGTAGTCATTTTGATGATTTTTAAAAATTACTTTCGAATGAAAATATCTAGGGCTATTATTTATTTATAAAAAATTGTAGAAATGGAATTACATTACAACAAACGTTTTTAATTTAAAATCATTTCTTATTCAACATTGAAGCTTTATCTAGCAAATCTTAAAACTAAATATTAAAAAAGATATAATTCCTGTGGAAATGGAATTTCTTCATTGTAGTTATACAAGTATTTTACATTGAAAAAAAAATGAAGGAAATTGAAATGAAAAAAAGCTGTTATTTCTAGGTCAGTGTAGAGAAAGCTGTTATATAAACAGCTTCAATGTTTGTTCTTCTTTAAGAAAATCTCGGGGGCAAAGTATTCTCTGTCGTCTCTATCGTCCAATCAAGTCGTTCTATCCGTTATTTATTCAACAGCCGCGGGTGACGGTCGGCTGAGAGATAGTTAGCTGCTTGGCAAATGTCATATTGAGACGTGCTCTTGGCATTCGAATCATTTTCTCATGGTAGAATAGAAATAATCCAAAGATATCTTGGTATCATTTTTTTTGTTTTATTTGTATTTTGCCATATGAGGTGGATTAAACGAATATAAAACTGAATCGCTGTTGATTGTGGGGCCTGGAGATATTTTGAAATCAATTTTCATCAGAAAAATTTTATGAGCTATCAATCTTTATTATTACGAATCGACATAGAAAAAAATTCAATAACATAAACTAACTCCAATTTTTCTGAAGTCAATTTTGAGCTTTGGTTTTTTTTTGCATTTTATTGGTGATGGAGTTTGACTTTTATAGAATTGTTGAAATTTTATAGAATTTAATCAAAATTGTCAACTATATTTTAAAAAAAATTTTGTTAGTGTAGACTTCATCTTAAATCTATTTCTAATTGACGTAAAATGGGATTTTTTAAAATTAACTTTAACTAATTAATATCTATCTACGTTTTTATAATTATCTGAGGTTCTAATTTAGCTTTTGCTATTGGGTTTATGTAACTGTTTTGAATAAATAAATCATCATTATTAGAGTACAAGAAAAAGATTATTTTCAAAAGCATCTGTACTGCTAAATTAAATTTTTTAAAAATAAATAAATTTTCAATACTAATATTCAACTACATATTTTCATTATTATAGTATAGCATTGTACATTGAATGCACTTGTAATACTTTATTTTAGACCAGTTTTTTATCATTAGATGTTGAGTAACACTTGGAAGTTTGTTTTGTTAATCTCCAGGGATTGTAGCTATTCATACAACAACTTGTAAGAAGCATCCTGGGATCCATGTCTGTCATTGAAATTCACAATGTTTCTTAGTCTATCAGAGCGAATGTTTTTTTAAATTCATGGAAACTTTGCTCACTTTAAAACTAGTGGACAAAACTGTTAATTTGTTGAATAAAAAATATCCTTAATACAGCAATCTACTATAATCCTTTAGTATATTGTATACATTTAATATCCCTTGTCTATTGTGATGATTCTAAAAAAAAAAAAATAATAAAAAAAATGCGTTGGTTTTTAAAAACTGCATGCATCATAAAAATCTATTATTTCTATGAAAAGTTTTCGTACATAGAAAATTTTAGTTTAATATACTGAAGATTATCCTAACCAAATGAAATATTAAAAAAATTATTGAATGAAATATTGATTGTTCAATAGATAGAGATCAGATGGACTTGAATACTAATCGGATTCTACTCACAACTGAGGATTTGCGAATAGGATATTTCTAAATCCGCTAGAGTTCTATTAAGCGAGTAGTGATAGTAATTCGATTTGCTGAGTAGAAAATCATGATTTATACATTTAAAAAAAAATATGCTTTAAGAGTAAGAACGAGAAAAATAAACTAAAAAAGGTGTAAATACAAAATGAAATTAAATGTATTCATGTAAATGCATTATTGTAAATATGTTGAAATACATTAAATCAAATATAAACAAATTATATATATATATAGCTCAAATAATTTTCTTCAATTCTCAATTTATATTTTAATTTATTTGTAATATCAAATTTATTCAACATAATATCAGGATAAATCTAAATTACGTTAACTGAAGCTCATTGCTATTAATTAATGACTTTGTATTTAATTATTTAATATATCATTAAATTAAAAATCAATTTTTTTTTCTCTTACAATTGTATATAGTTAATCAATTTATTCATTTAATATAATTACAGTAATCCTTATTAGTATGTAAAATACTTATTAATGACTATTCATCAGAAGTAATTGAAAAATAAATTAAAAACTTTTTTTAAAAAATGTAATTCATTTGAAAATAAAATACTTTTGTATTTAAAGTGATAAGTAAATATGAAAATAGAGAAACTAATTGGAATCTTTTACGTTGAATAAACTCCATTATGGTGAAAGAAAAATTAATCAAATATTAATAAAGTATTCACATCAACTTCTCAACTACAAGTTAAACGTGGTGAAAATTATTTTACAAAAGTAATTGTAGTTAGTTACCAGTGAAACTAGGGTAATGCAACGAGTAAAAAATTATTTCATTTTACTATAATTTATTTGTTCCTCTTGTCCTCAATAACATGAGAAAATATAGTTTGTATTTCAGTCTTTTATGAATTTTAAAATACGAAGGTGAATGTTGATAAGGGATAATTGATAAATTCATGACTGTAGCTATTCTTTTAATAAAATTGTAATATGCTGTATTTTTACATATAATATGAGCTTTTATTTCTCTTTATAAAGAGATTTGAAAAGTTTTTAATTAAACAAAAAATACTTTTAATTCTTTACACATCAGTAGTTTAATCATGGAAATATAGTGGATGAATTATATTTACTTGAATTATTACTTGAATCACTCACATTAGCTATCCAAGTAGAGAATATACTGTACTCATCATATAAGCGAGTTCATGAAAAGAAAAATATATGAAAGCGACATTTAAATGTGTCTTTTTATTCAACTAAAAATATCTAGGATAAGACCTCTAACTTTTTTAATTCTTTAGGGATTATTGTGTCGAGTGGTAATTTTACGAAAGAAAATATATGATACAAAATGGAAATAGGATAAACCTGTAGATTAGTGAGTAGTTTGTGATATGAGTTAATTCATGCATAGTTGATTTTCACTTCTTCAAATAGATGGATGAAATTCCCTAGATAGATTGTAGCACAAAGTTTTCGACGGAAGCATTGATTATCATTGTCGTTTCATGAATGTCTAATATTTAATCAGAATTTAGTAAATATACAGCTCGTATTCAAGTTCACTGCAGTGTGATAATTCGGAAAATTAAGAAACACAGATAAGAGGAAGTGGATAAGGAAGCTATTCATGTGCTCCATTAAATTATTAGGGTGAATTTCTAGATTATGGCCTATTTTATCAAAATGCACTATCTCTCAGGAAACTCTTTTAAAAAAATGATAATCTAAAAATAAAAGATTACATTTTGATGATAAATTAATATGATGGTACTTGGAAATAATTTTAAAAAAATCTTTTCAGAATATGTAGTTATTAAAATAATAATAAATAATTAAAACATTACATAACATAAAAATGAGTGGATGTTTTATAATTTAGAATTGCTTTTTAATGAATCAGAGAGATGAATAAAAATTAACTGTACTCATTTCAAGCTCGACACATTCTCTCAATTTCAAAAGAAAAGTGCCAACTCCAGAAATAAAATTCAAAATGTAATTTTAGAGTAACTGAGAAAGGTATTATAAACAAAAGCGAATTAATTCATTAATAAAGTTATTGGTGTCATTTTATGAGATACCATTGGTGTAAAATGAATGCAATTAATAATAATACATATCTCAGCATACTTTGATGATATAATAAATGTGTAATGTGTTTGAAAAATGGAGAAATCTATTATTTAATTTTGTCAGTAATACTTTCTCATTACGTTAGCATACATATTTATGTATGTTATGTGCATATGCACATATTATAGATATATGAAAGGGAAAAGTAAAACGAATGGCAGTACAGCATAGCAAAAAATAGACGTCGACTGACGAAAGCTAATATATGAATGCGTAGACTGTAAGCACAGATCTACAAAACGTAAAGCACATGAATTATTGCTGCGACGGGATTTCGACGTACCTCTTTCTCTCTCTCACTCCTCAACATGTATACATACCAGAAATGGGTTTATACATGTTCGAATACTAGTCTACGAATGTCGTCTCCCGTGTGAATTGCCTCTGTCACCTCGAGATATTACTCTGTCGTGATAAATAGACAAAACCACAAATATTCGTTGGCAAAATAATACTCAAGAGCCACAACCTCGTGATATCAAGTATTAACTAAATATCTTTTAAAAGACATTGCAAGAGGAAAATTATTTTTAATGAGTTATCATCTAGGATCCGAGAGAAATTATTTATAATGGATTAAAAATAAAAAATAAATTATTAACTTCTCAGTAGGGTCTGCTGAAGAAAAAATTATTTTAAAAATTTCCAATTAAGGGAATTGGTTGGAATTATTTTAATAATATTAATTATAAATGTTCAAGTACTGAATGATTTAAAGTGATAAATTAGATGATTAATGAATTCTGTAGAATTGACAATAGTTAAGCGAGGTGAAATTATTTCATTAGAAAATGAATGTAAGTTAATTAAAGTTGTTTTAAAAAGAGCTGTTGATCTATTTTAAAGTTATTATTTTATTAATTAAACTTCAACTTGGACGGAAAATTTTCCAAACAATCTTTTTTATTAACTTCGAATATTTTTAAACTCTTCTAACAAGATAAGTCTCTTATACAGAGAATGTTTTAATAAAATAATGTTTTCTCTGAGTTGTTTTACAGTTTTTCGATTGATTTTTTTTTTTTAAAAGAATATCAATTGTTTTTCAAAAAAAAGTGTAGAATTGTTTGATAGATAAAAAATGTTATTAAATATTTATAATAGAGTAGAAAATTTTTCGAAAAAAATTTACAAGCTAGAATTTTTACTCTTAATTTAAATGCAATATTTGTTTCTATTTGTTGAAAAATAAAGGATAAATTAAAAATATGAAAGATAAAAAATACCGAGATATACACTTGGAATAAATGAATATTCATTTGATTTCAATTAAGTTTTCTTAGATAGAAAAAACTTTTCCTTGTAATTTGTTTCTGAGAAGGCAAATATTTTTTCTTGGTGGAAGAAAATTTTATTACCACATTCGAATAACTGCAACTGGAAAAAATAAGCTTTTCAATAATAATATTTTAGCTTCCTGTTGAAAATTACGCTTAACACACTTTGTCCAAGATTTTATGAAATTTCATCGTAAACTTTGTAAAAGAAATTAACGACAAAATGTGGAGGAAATAAAAGCAAGCTGCGTTAAATAAATGGGCTTTAAAAGCTTAAATGAAAATGATAAGTGAAATAAATTGAACTTTATATCAGCTCAAGTACATGATAGTATTAGATGCTTCATCGTACCTTCATAAACCCAGTCTGGTACTCCATTGTATATACTCCTGAAAACACCATTCGTGGTAATCCGATAATCCAACGACTTTTCTGCTTCTGGTCTATAGTAAATATCATTAGAATGGACAAATACCAAATCATTGCCTTTTGATGCCCATGTTGCTAACTGCAGTGTCGTCGAATTGCCCACTGAGAGAAGAGTCTCATTCCTGTTAACAGTAAATTTATTATTTTTCCATTTAATTCAATTATTACAGCAAATTGATTACAAAGTTTTATAGCTTTTATTTAAAATTAATTTGTGGGATGAGTAGTTTTTTAAATCAGTGAAAATCAATTTAATCGATGCGATGATGCACTAGAGTGTGAGCCCATAAAATTAATTAATTGAGATGTTGGTATTACTCCATTCAATTGGGGTTTTTTAATTAATATTTTCAAAAAGTTCATATCAATATTTTTCATCAACCTATTTATTTATTTATAATTAAACTCAAAAGTATTTCTTTTTTCTAAAAAATTCATACTGATCACCAGGTTAATGAATTCACAGCAGAGAGTTTCGTTTATAAATGGTAGAAAACAATATCACATAAATCATCAGCATCTAGTAAATAACCAATACACTAAATATACATTCTACTTTAAATTAATTGGAATAATTATTTTTGTAATGCTTATTAATAGTCGTCAATTTTTCACAAATATTAATGGTCTTTTTAGTTTTAAAAATAAATCTATCACTAAACACACAAATTAATTTTCTGTTTGGTATTAATCAGTAAAAAGCAGCTGATTTTCATTAATTTATACTTGTTTATTTTAAGAGAGTATTAATAATTAAATTTCATTAACCATTTCTTTTATGATTAATGAACCATAATATAGCATCAAAGGCATATAAGTATTTCTTGGTTATAATAATCGAGATAAAAATTCTTTTAAATTGTATCTTAAGAAATGTTTTTTATATCAAAACTTGGATTTGGTATATTGAACAAAGCTTTTAATACATGCCATTTTGATGGGATTGATATTTACAACAGTTACATAAAAATGAATTATTTTTCGACATTTGAGTTTATTGAAACACAAATCAAGCTTTATTACAGAAAATGGATTTTAACGGTTATAAATAACCCTCATATAGTTGGGGTCGTATTTGTATTCCTCGGAAGCATCAGTAATAGATATTTCGAAACTTGAGGAACGTGCCAACAAACGAGAAGTGAGAGTCTCATAATGAAAGGCCACACTGTTTTGATAGAAGTGAAAGAGAAAATTGAATCGGACTTGATGAAATATTTAAACTATTTTAATAAATAACCCCATCAGAAAGTAATAACTAATTGCATTCGGATAGTTGAGCAAGAGAGTATGGGTCAGTTTGTGACACTTTGCATTATTCAGAACATTAGAATATAGATCTTTTGTAGTCTACTGTTAGGAAGCAAAGTTAGAGAAGTGACTGCAAGGAAGTCTCAGTGAGTCTGTGGACTTCAGAGGCTTTGAGTATTGTATGCTACCCTCGTCTACCTTCTTCTTACTCTCAAGGGGCCATAATGTTGGGACTTGGCAAGCTGATCTCGTTGAGAAGACTGCAAAGTTAAAGGCTTTGGAATTCCATACATCCTTTGTACGATATATTGGATAACAGGAAATTTGAGATTCCGCAAAAAATTATTGCTTCTTTGATGTTTAAACACTTTATGTTATAATGTGACGATTGGACAATTTAAAAGTGAATAATTTCTATTGTTTCATGGAATAGATGAATACAAATATCCTGCATGTAATTAGTGGTGAGCATAAAATTAGATAATTATTGTATTAATCGGATGAGAAAAATAATTTTTTCTTATTACAATAAATGTAATTAAGTATTTATCATTTAAATTTGTTATTGTATATTAATCATCCTTCAAATCTCAATCTTTTTCCTTTTGAATAAACAATGACTGATATTAAAAGATGGTTCGAGTTTTACACGATCATGTAATGTAAAAATTTTGTAACACCAACTGATTTTAAGTTTATTGCTGTTATAGAAATTTTTTTTTTCATGTCTGTACCAACTTTAAACTACACAGAAGTACTACCGTCTATCTAGATGTTTATTGTTTTTTGTTTAATTATAAATAAGCACAAAGGAAATTCTGAACAAAAAGTCGTTTTTTAAATTTAAAATAAGCTTGGAACGTAGTAAAAATTACTCCATTTTAATGCAAATTTTCTTCTCCATGGAAAATAATTTTTATTACATTCCCCTGTATTCTTCATTAATCATAATTACATTGATGTGTAAAATACATTCTTATTTTTTTAAAGGATAATATTTACTTTCTTTTTATAACGAAGTTATTTTTAGTTTTTTCTTTTTACCCTCCTTTAACAAAATTTTTTGAAAATAGTTAAATTCTCTATGTAATGTTAATTTTCCATTTGAAAGATCATAGTTGAATCGTTTCATTGTAAGAAAAGGACTCGCAATGAAATGCTTAATGGAAAATTACCATTCCACAGTAAATCCAACTATTCCATTTCTCTCATAGTAACATTAAAAAATATTTATCAATCTAGACTATTTGTTGAAGTAAGCTAATGATGTAGGAGAATGACACGAAGCTATTTGCGCTGATTCGTAAATCCTATACAACGTTCAAATCTGCGTTGAATTTATGTCGATAATACGTTCGATTTGGTATATGGTTTTACAGCGATAATACCTGTATTCAAGAGTGACAAGAGGAATAATAAATGGTGTAAAATTGAATATACTTAGAATACTTGAGCTGCAATCATTGTATACGAGATATTTTTATCAGTCTGAACACATAAAATACATCTTTAATATCATAAATAAATATTTTCATCAATATTTATTACAAAAAATATTTTTTATATAATCCATGGATTTACACATGGCAAAACTTATTTATAACAAAAGTATGTGCTTTGATAAAAAAATAATGCAGAATTTTTAAATGATGAGTTTCAAATCAGTTAGTGTGTAAGGATGAAGTTCATTCAGAAAATATTCAAATCTCGGTACTGTTTTTCTGCATTCCTATGACAATAGAAGAGCTCACGATGCACTCAACAACTTATATATCTTTTCAGCAATTTTAAAATGCAGATTATTGAAAGTCTAATTATTAATAAAAAAATTTCCCGCATTAATTGAATAAATAAGAAATTGGATGTAAAATATGGTTTCATTAAAATACCCAAGATAATGAATTTTTCGATTTTCAAATGCATCAAACAAAAATAAATTTAAATTTGCAGTTTGCAAGTAATTATGCATCACCATTTGATTTCTATTTTGAATTGGTCAGTAATAAAAACCAAGCTGATGAAAAACAAATTGAATGATGGTTACAATCGAACAATCTTCTTTCAAAATGATTGAATAACAAAAATAAACATTTTTCAAAGTTGTTCATCCATAAACAATTCAAAACTACTAGACAATTTCACTGGTAATAATTTCCCTAAAATATTTTATTCCTTCCCATTGCAATAAATTTATAGCTGAACTTGGATGATTACTCTCTAAAAATATCCAACTTTATCTCTCAATAATGAATCTAAAATAGTTTCTGGAAAACAGAATTTATCAAAAAGTAATATGAAAAGAACATTTTAACATCATCTTTTGAATGGACTTTTGTCAGTATGTCATGACGATGATCAATTGACACTCAGTTCCTTCCTGCAATTAGAACTTGTCAGAACATTTAGGTGGCTGTGAATACTTACAGTATGAATGTTCCTTACTCTCAGCAGTCTCATCTCAGTAAGGGTAGTGGCAAAAAGCATTCCGCTTGAGTTCTGAATTCACCAGCAACTCAAGAGTAAGCATTGTCATCAAGAAATGTGAGGAAGAAATGGAGAGAGATACAGCATAATGTATTTCACTTATCTGCTACGTCAACAGCTACCAACCACAATGGTGTTACATCGAGACATTGTCTACTCAACTTTTTAGAGCACAAAAAATATTATGGTACATAATATTGCTTTAAAGAAATTCTATCCAAAGAAAATAACTTTTTTAGCTGAGTAAAATGGATTTAATAAATAAAGGAAAAAGTTTGTTAGGCATCAATTCAATTACATGGAAGTTTCTTTTTGCAGAGTAAGTAGGTAAGAAGAGATAATTAAGTATAAATTCAAAAGTCGTAAGTAGAAGCACAAAGTACTGGAAGAAAGTGACGAAAAATAGCACAAGCGTAACCTGATAACAGTCAAGAAATTTTCACATGAGTTGGCAAAAAAATACTTTTTATCTTCTCTTCATTTTTATTTAAACATTTTTCTTATTTTTTTTGATTTGTCTTGGTCTAAAAGTAAATTAATGTGTAAATTGGAAAAACGAAACTCTCTTAGATCTTTTACTACATTTGCGGAAAGGAGATTTAGCTCTTATGCTGTTTGTAATTTCTATTAGATGTATATATACATACTAGAGTCTTAAGGTCTTCACCAAGATTAAAATGTAAATCAAAATTTATTTCTTGAGTTTTAAGTATTTAATATATCATCACTAAGAGTGTATTTAAACAACTAAATAGTAAATGAGTTTTTTTTGTTATTTTTACAAACTCTTTTTATCTTCAATTCTATTCTTCATTTTCATCATTGCCAATTTTATTTAATTTTTCTTGTTTTTTAATAGTGCTTATAAAATTAAATAAAAGTATTTGAAGAAGCAACAACTTGAATTGACAAATTCAGTTATTTTGATGGTTAAATTATTTACAAAAGTAATGGTAAATAATGAAAGATAAAAAGAGCTGTAATGACAAACTATTGACATTTAATTAAATAGGTACTTCTATAAGAAATTGTATTTAATAATAAATAAATAAATACTCACAGAGTTCGTAGATTGACGATCCGGTATTGAGCAAAATATGTGTATCGATAAAACTGTAACAGAAAAATGAGTAACATGAGCAAACCAATTTTCCAACGTAAACACGTTTCATCAGTTGGCGAATTTATTTTTCAATTCAAAGCCAAAGTAATAAAAATAAAATGCTTCAACATATTCATTGGATCAAGCACACCCAGTAGGTTTAGCTTAAATATATCCTCGGATGGATAAATCCAAAAGTCCTGGCGCAAAAGATGGCTATTAATAGTCAACAGTTCTCACCAATAAATTATAGCAGTGTCGGACTGAGAGATAACGTTCAGTATCGAGGCCTCGTCATCAATAATGCTCGTCGATATGGAAGGATTCATAGTGCCCTGGTGCTATTTTGCTTCCATTAACTCTTTCAGGGATATCTCATAAATCATTTCTCTGTACCCGGCACCTCTGATATCATCGGTTGCAAGCCATTTCGCGGCCAGACGCTCTCTACCTTTCTCATACTCACATTCCCCTATGGCTATAACACTCATTTCGGATCTACGTTTGTCCTTTCCGTCGACTGTTCACTACTTATCAAACTTCCCTCTTCACATCCCATCACTTTGCCTGTCGATTCTCAATAGTCGTAACGATTTTAGATTATCGACCATGCGCAATAAATACTTCTCAATATTCCGATAAGACGCGTTTATTGAATTGTACCAAGTAATCTAATTATCACTCGTTTCTGATCCAAAAAAATTATAATCCAATTGACTATTTTTTGAATTGATCTACTAATTTTTTAACCGTTTTGCATAATGGTGAATTTTTTTTCCAATTTAATATTCATTATTGGACTTTTCGAATAATAGAAGTACAATTATTTCTTTTTAGTAGTAAATTTTGAGCTGTCGTAAGTAACTACTTTACAAAAATACCTCTTAAGTTTACTTAAAAGAACTCAAAATTTAATTTTGCAGAGAAGTATTTTTATTTCTGAACTTCGAAACATGCTCTTGTCATTTTTGCACTCACATTTAGTTCAAAAAATTCTCTTCATGTAAATAGTTCTAAGAATAGATTATAAAACACATAAGTCTTTTACTATAAGTATGATTAAATTATGAATTAATTATGTAATAATCATTATATGTATTTATGTTTAAAAATCGATATCTTTTTTCTTAAGTTATTGTAATCACCTTATTCTCTGTACATAATCAATAATTATTCATGAATATTAATCATTATTATAATAATTAATATTTATAATTGATTTTAAGATAATTTTTTTATATTTTACCGTTGTTTATATTTTTTAGAAATTTATTTTAAAAATGTTTTTGTTAATAAAATATTTGTATTTACTATTCTTAAATTAAGTTATTTTTAAAATAATTTCTACGAGTCACTTACACAAATGATCTATTTAAATTAGTTTATTTATTAAATTAAAATTAAAATGGTATGAAAAGTACACCAAATATATATTTTTATTTTTTTTTAAACTAAGTACTGAATACTTTTTCCACGACTCAGTAATTTTGAATGAAAAAACTAAATAAAATGTAAAACACAGATAAAAATAAAATATTAAGTAGAGTAAACTCGTGAATAGTCAGCCTCCCATGTTAAATCTCACAGATTTACTTGCTCATTCTTACTATTTAGAATAGTAAAGGCTAATCTTTATTTTCAAACTGTTCTTTTGTTTCAGCCCACATAGCATTACTATTTTAACAAAAAAAAGAGAACGAGAAAAAATTATTTATATTTATTGAGCAAACAACAGAAATAATAAACTATTAGCTCATCATATTTACAGTAGATCTATATTCACATGGACGATTGATGTAACTCCGTAATAAACATTTTAACTGAGCAATGATTTATAGTTATATCAATGGTGATATTGCTTGTTAAATAAAATCACACTCATGTTTACACCAGACATGACTAGACTATTCTAACTGAAGTAGAAGTTTGTTTACTGGTAATAAATAATTCATTTACAACACTCAACCATAAAAACCACTGTTGAACCAATTTTAAAAACTGAATTATTCAAAAAGTGCATCGTTTTCTCTATTACCAGAAAATAAAAAAAAATCAATCAATCAATAAAAATAAAAATTTAATCTCTAATTTGATTTGAATATTTAAAAACATGTCTTTATCATATCACATAATTGTAATTGTAGCTGTCAAGTCGAGAATTAATTTCCATTTTGTAAATTAAACAATTCTGGGAGATGTCTTAAACTAAAGTTTAGTTTAATCAGATTATAAAAAAGGCAATTATCCCAATGGAGTTAGAGAAACTAGTGTAATTTATTTGGTGGAGAGTGAGGCTGAAACCTCAGAGTTTCTTGCTTAGCCCAGCACTTTTAGCCCTCGTCCTAATCCTTCGAGCGTTTTTCGCATAATCCTTGCCGATTTTCAGTTCTCTTTCTCTTAGAATATCGTTAGCTCACTCATGCACTTAACACTGCAACCCTTTTGTCCGCGTTTGAACTCGTTGATTCTACTTCTGGCTTAGTTCCAATTGAGATATACATATTGAAAGAGAGATGGCTTCGAAATAAATCACTTGCTCTAAAGAGTTTGGTGAGGTAAGTATGCTCTTTAGATGAGAAAAGTAAAATAAAAACAACGACCCAAATAAAAATGGTAAAAATAATGATGAAAAAGTACATTTGTAGTGAATACTATTTTTTGTATATATCTCGACTATAAAATAAGAAGAAATACTTGAAAAGTTCAAGTTTTGATCTGGTATCGTAACCGGAACGAATCGATCGCATTGTGTTAATAGAAAGTCAATTTGAAATTTCCGCTCGTTGGTTTTACTATTGTTCTGGAAACTGCTTCTCGTCTTCCTTGATATCCAAGCAGTTATCACACCGATCAAATATATAAAATTTTACTTCTCGGGCTTAAATTTCATCGTTCTAGAATCTACTAGGGATTTTTATTAATGCTCTCCTGAAATTATTACAACGATATTACAGTTATGTTATCGATATTCGAAACTATCAATAATGATACTGTATTTTATTTATAATTATACTTTTCATTGTTCTATAATTTTTTTATTAAAGGGAAGTTAAAAATGAATAAATAAAGGTATCATGCTATTCAGTTTTGATTACCAACTTCTTTCCAGTTCCTACACTGTAAATTTTAGTGTCTTATTTTAAAACATTAAAATCGTTTTAATATGACGTCACCCGTTTGATTAACATTGTCCCGATTTTTAAACACTAAAAAATGTTTTAAAATCGAGACAATGTTAATCAAATGGATGACGTCAAATTAAAACGATTTTGATGTTTTAAAATAAGACACTAAAATTTACAGTGTAGATAATGAAATTAAATAACATTCATATCATCTTCTCTATATCATATATTAATCTACAAGTTGTCATTAGATACACATAGTCCATGTTTTTCTTGATAACACAATAGAACTATGATGAATTGTTTATTTACATCGTCATATTTTCATAAGTATTTTTCATCAACATAAAATATTTCTATTCATTTATTTACAGTTGGAAAACAATCTGCATTGTTGAGAGATAAATTCTTTATTCAAAAATATGAAATGAAACGGTGAAAAGAATTTTATTTATGAAACAAATTTTTCCCCATCAGCATTGTTTTATTATAAATTCTCGAGGAAAAAAGTTCAATGTAATTATTTATCATGTATATTTTTATTTTCTGAGAGTGTTTTATTTATTTAACCATCTTCTAGTATGTAAGTAATAAAAATAATTTATAAAAGTTATTAATCAACGTGAGTAATATCCAAAATATCCATAAGATCGCTTGGAATTCAGTGGAGGAAGGAGTTTCGATCAACGTGCAGTCAGGCCACACATGGCGTTGGTATTTGCGACACTGTTGGTACTTAGTCGTGAACACATCTACCTATAGTATAGTCATGTGGCTAAAGATCGTTAACTCGTGGCAAGGGACCTCGTGCACCTGCTCGAAAATTGACCACACGGCTTTGCTCGTCTGCGTTATCGCTAATTATACTACTGAATGTATCGTGTTTCTATCCCTTCGTTCATTTAAATCTACGTCAAGTGATCAGTGTGCTCATGATCGTCGAATAAAAATTGACATCTCCAATTATTACTGCTCTTATCGTCATTATTATCATCATCATCATTTTTGTGACAGTATTGATGGCAGTTTTATTCGATTGAAGACTTGTACACTATCTCCAGTCCTAGGGGAGTGTCATAAAACTTTATTTCTATTCAAGAGTCTATAAGAAAGACTGGTAAATTTTCCTAGGTTGTTTCCATACCAATGTTCATCGTTATTATAATGCTGGATATCGATAAGTCACGAATCGTGTGAAGGTCTATTAAGTGTACAATATACAACCTCGAGATGAAATCTCACCCTCCTGTTATAGTGAAGACTCTACTAATATTGTGTTTCATAGATTCGTTATCGCAGCAAAATGGTCTTATAGGGATGGTAAAATATTGTAATTTAGCAAGCTCATGTCGACAATTTATAGCTTACCTTCAGCCTCACAAATATTCAGTAAATTATGTTGCTGATATTTTATTCATTATTGAATTACAATTTGAAACAAATCAAATGATAACCAGATTTTGTTCAATCTTTTTTTTTTTATATAAATAATGAACGGAGCAAAGAGAAAAATAATTCAAAAGCATGAATTTATTTGTGAAAAAAAATATTTCCTATGGAAATTACATTAACTTTTTTATGTTTTTCTATTGAAAATAAAAAGCCATTTTTTGCCAGAAACAAAGGCTTCTCACTAATGAATTTCTGAATAACGATTGATCATATAATATCTATATGTTTATATAATACTTGTTTATATAATTAATGCTAACAAACCTGGTAAGACCATTCAAAATAATTGGACTAATTAATAATCCCTTGTTACAAGAAGATAATTCAACTATCAAAATCCTTCATTATAATGGAATCAGTTTGTCGTTTGATTATTATCCTCTTGATCATGTTCGATAATATCCATCCCTTCTTCTCAGAGCATTCAGAAACCCCGGAGCTTGTTGTATGTTGCCATAAACCTACCCTCATATCGTTCAAATTCTGGATCGTAAATACGTAAATCCTGGACGATAGCGCATAACTCCCGGCCAAATTCACATGGAGCCCATTGCAGATTAACGAGATTGGAATAGTCTTCATATTTGATTCCTAATGATAATAATCCATGGCAATACTATTATCAGACCATTTTAATTTGAACACATGGATACACTCAATTCCATCTTATTTTGAAGTTTATACCCATGAATGTGGTTAGAATAAATACCTTCGTTTTTGTACCTAAATGAAGATTTGCTATTTGATGAAGTTGGTTGTTGGTGGATGATCAGTAACAAATAGACAACAATGATATTGATATCATGTTACATATTGGTTCGTTATCTTTCAAGAGTATCATCAATTTTGCTATACATTGTTTACATTGCTAATTAAAGCTCTCAAAAATTAAATAAATTAAGACACTTGATCATGAGTTGAGATAAATTGAAAAGCGTTATTTTTGTTACTCAACAGATGTGATGAATATATTTATTAATTTGCAAACAGATAGATAGATTGAGATGTAGAGCATGAATTGTTTAAATTTTGTTATTTGTTTCTTTTCATTATTGATAATCAGTTATGATGACTTTCATGTCCATTACACTCAATCCTCCACATACTGAAAAGTGTCAATGATTAATTGAAATGTCATTCAATCATTTTACTGTTGAAAAATTTTGAATATCATTTCATCAATGAAATCATTTGATTGTTTGACACTTTTCATCGAATATAGACCAAGAAATTGATCATTGAAAGCATTTATGATTGGAACAATGTTGAGAATTTTTTTATTCAGAATAAGACTTGAATTATTGATTTCAACAATCATTTCCAAGTTGTTTATACAATTATTTTTAAGTTTACATTATTTGATAATGTTAAATATAATTAAGTTTATTGCTGGTCTGAATACATGAAGCTTCCTCTTCTAAACCATCATCCTGTTTACTTTAGGTTGATGTTTAGATAGACATCTTTAGATGGATCCATGAAATATCAAACAAAGAATCACGAAAAATGAGTTTTTCCTTTTATATATTAAGTTACTATTTTTAATAATTATTAATCCTTTCAAATAATTGTTTTTAAACTCCAGAATAAGCCTTTCATTTTGAAACTGAGTTTGTTATAGCATTATCTGTATGCACTAAAAGGTTAGGCTTTTTGATTTCTCTAATCCCCAGGATGTAATAAAACTTAATAACATTCCATTATGTTTTGTTATGAACATAATAACTCAGCTAGAGAACCATGTTACATGTTGATGTAATTATTATTTCCTATTGTATCTAAGGACTTCAAAACATCTCTTGTTCAAGGGCTATAGACGAGAATAATACCACTACGAATAGGTAAACACTATATGTACATATGTTTGAAATGAAACTTAGTTATTACTCAATGGTTAGCTCGACGTTATTAATATAGATATATTATCTTCCTCAAGTTTATTTTCAACTTTGTAGAGAAATTTTATAAATAAAAAAAAATTCTGATATCACTTCTATTCTTTTTTATTTCAATATTAACTGCTGCTTGTTATTTTCCACCAACTTAAAGTTAAAATTGCACATAATTAAATTTTCATGCTACCTTAGATTTGGCAAACAAGTGGTAGAGTTTGGATTGTTTTTTAATTAAAATCCTACTTTGTTTATAAATGAGCATTGGAGTAAATAGTAAAACAATTCTCAAAACAATAACAATTACTAAGTTGGTGTCATAATTTAGAACTCAATAAAGCGCTAAGAATTTATATATTTTAGTCTACGTATAACTAGTAAACAAACATGGGTAATTAAAGTTTCGCAATAATATTATATTCCTGGTACTTTAGCAATATTTGTTGTTGCGTGAAAACCAAAGAGGATTGGTATTATACCGCAAATTGACTCGTTTGTAGTAGTGTATCATGAATTTTCGATGATAATAGCAATGAATACAGCTATTTACGTTTAGCTACTCTAGTAAGTTTTCCTATTTCATGTTTTTTCTTAAAATATCAACAAAAATTACCTCTATTACTTTAGGAATATTATTAAAAATTCAATAATTTTTTGAAACTAACGATTATTATTTAGAATTTTTTAAAAATAGTTTCAGAAAAATTTACAAAGATAATT
The DNA here is from genome assembly GCA_028641665.1 of Chelonus formosanus. Taxonomy (NCBI): domain Eukaryota; kingdom Metazoa; phylum Arthropoda; class Insecta; order Hymenoptera; family Braconidae; genus Chelonus; species Chelonus formosanus. Next base: position 20,119,113 of record CM054004.1, read on the forward strand.
TATAGATGTTGCAGGTGTAGGCAATGATTCATGTACATGAGTATTAATGTATGTAAACAAATTTTTTACTGACAAGATCTCGAGCTATTCCCTGGTTATTCAAAGCATGCAAAAAATATTCAAAGAGACAAGGGTAGGTTTAATCCCAAGAGGGTTGACAATTTACATGTTATTTATTTTGGCAGATGATTTTGTAAAATTCAATGAATGTTTTTGAAGAGTCTCCATTTAATTTGTGTTTCGGTTCTTAAATATTCATCCCAATAAAATATCTAGCTCTTAAGACAATAATCTTTTTGAAACGAGTAACAGAAAATCATTTTTATGGAAGTCTTTTGTTAATTACTTTAGAATATAATAATCAAATAATTCTGTTCTATTATTAACTTCTCATTAAAAATCATAGTAATAATAACAAAACATTTACCCTCGGTTTAGAAATTGAATATTTAGTGAGAGAGCAGATATGCAGCTTTATATTCAACAAACCATCCAGAGTACAATTTATTTTAAGATATAAATATTAAATTCTCAACCCAGACAAAAACCTCCAACTTATTATTATGAATGATAATAAAAACAAGATCACAAAAAAATTTATCACCAACTAAACTACTTTGTTCTACGAGATTATTTATAGGTTTCTGTCACTTAAGACATAGTATTCGAAGAAATAAAACGTTAACTGTGTAGATAAGCAAGTATTAGGATAAAGGAAAGGGCTTTATTTCTAAAGGTTAATGATCTAGTGACAATTAAAAGACGACAATGTAAAAGAAAATTACAGCAACTTAAATCTTTTAATGTCTTTTTCCAGGTATTCTTTTCTTCATAAAATAAACCACCAATCAAAGTAAAGTTGTCACCAAGAAAATTTTTTGCAAAGTGAAGTTTTTTTTAATTAGCGAATTTATCGACTATCATCATGAAGATTTTTTCTAAAGTGTATTCTTGGTGAAGTTAAGAAAGAAAACTACATGATGATACCAGAGAAGAGAATTTTGAGATAATGTATATTGGTACTCGAACACGTATAGCTCACTAGTTGGTTGACAATGGGAAAATATTTATCTCACTTTTGTACATCAATTCATAGTTCTCTAGGTGCGATGTGCTGTTTAAATTTCTTTTGCAAGGACTGCTTTGTCAACCTAAGATGTACCTGTTTCAAGACTTGATGAGATTAGTTTGATCATTATTCATGATTCATAAACTAGTTGTAAAAGATTGATGCCATTGAATTGAATGCACTTGGTCTGGAGAAGATACTACATTATCATAATCTTGCATAAATGATAAAAAATCCTTTTCCAATAATAAAGAACATCTCCCAATACCACATGAAAATGATCTAATCTATATGATAATTCAACAAATCGCAAATTTATCATAGCTACCAGTTTGTATAACAGAGATATTGAGGGTTTTAAGTAGATTGATACCCTAGGTCTGATTCTTACAGCATATTCTTATGTAGCAAATATATCAAAGTTACGTCACTTTTGTCCGATGATTTATTCTTCAAATAAGACCATCAAAGTACCCTTGTCATACGATATCTCATTGGACAGACTTGTAGAGATATCCAAATTCTGAATATGAGTACTCTTCTCTTACCATTGTTCATGATGCTTTTGTTGGTATTCATGTTGTACATATCCGCTGGCATTCTAACTTGTGTATTCTCGACAATACAATTCAATTCCATCTGATCTGTCGTCGTAAAGTGTATGTTGCTAGATTTCTCCTTGCAAGAGTTTGATGAAATAATCCCTTTAAAATGTACTGTTTGAAGATGTTGTCACGTAACCAGTGTAACAATAAATTCATTCAATTTCTGAATTCTCCTTTAAATTTGTTTTCAAAATGAAACTATAATATCAAGAATCTATAGGTATCTCCATAATATCTAGAGGAGTAGAATACGTGATATATTCTACTCGCGAAACATCGATTCTCATTCTGATTGTCACCCTTTTTCTGTTCTCAGTCACGTTTAGAAAATAATAGTTCCAGCTAAGGGGTTTTTCCATGTTACAAATGTTGAATATATAAATTTCTTCAGATGTATTTACAAGAATGTATTCTTCGATTTATGAAACATTCTACCATCAAGTCTATCTTCCTTTAAGAGTTCTTACCATTTCTTCAAAAATAAGTCCATAGATTTTCTGGTTCTGCTGCTGGACCAACATCATCCACGTCATTTCACAGAATTGGTCAGAGTTCCATTCTGACATCTATTCAATCTGTTTCATTAATTTCTATTTCGGGTTATGGGTACTGAATTACCATGGCACCTCTGCTATTTGGTGACGGTTATTTATTAAAATAGCGAAATTAAATTACTCAATGTTTGATGGAGAAGATTAATGATCTATGCATGGCCTTTGGAGATCATTAATTTCTACCACAAGGAAATACCCTAAATTTTGTTAATTTTTATTTTATTAAAAATTGTTTATTAACGAATTCATTATGATTGATGGTTTTAATTGAACCTTTGAGATAATTAATTTAATTATATATAAATGAGAGGTTTAGAAAAAATAAACTTATATTTTAAGCAAACTGTCTTCGACTAAGCTTGTAGCTCATATCAAGCGTGTCCAGTGATCACGATAACGTTTAATAAGTAATTATAAAGGAATTAAGTTTTCAAATTAATGTAATACAGTGTCAAAAACAGATATTTGTATTTAAAAGTTATTATAATGATAATGATTTTTAATTTGTTTGATGCTCTAATAAATTCATTCATAAAATTCAATTATGATATTGCTGAAAATAATTATATTTTGAGTAAATTGAAAAACTCATTTATGAACATATATAAAATAAATTAATTAATTTGTATTTTATGTTAAATTGATATTATTTATTATCAATCATTTTCGGAAATTACTTCATTAAATTTTAATTAGTTGAACGATAAAAAAACTCATTTTCAGTATTTATTATTTCTATTACTGAAAATGAAATTTCGTATAAAAACTTTGATAATTAATTAGAAAATTACGAGGAAAACTCTAGATTGAAAAGCAGTATCTATCAAAAAAATATTTCTGCTAATTACAAAAATTATTTCTTTAATAAAAAAAAAAATATGATTGATGAATAATTGAGAAGATATTAAAAAATATTTATACATTTTTCAACAAATTTTTTCTCGATCAGTAATTTGTTAGAGTTTTCTCTAAAAAGTAATACCAACGATCTATTAAAAAAAACTACGCTCTAAATAATAAGATAAAAATACAATATATTTTTTAACATAAATTAATTCATGCAGCTAGTAGGGTGTAGAAGCTGTTGGGGTACTCAAGTAATATTCATAGTCGATGTTCGATTAATGCAACGATTTTATCGAACATGTGTATAGAACAGCCACCGTATGCAAGCTAGAGTCAAGCACCTGGGCTGACTCTAGAACGAGATATTCTACTATTTTCCTCATCACTATTCGAATCCTGCGCAAAGGAAGTTATGCCGACGCCCTCACGGATATTTGACTTCCAACCTTGATATTGCTGAAGGCTCGATAGTTTGTTATCAGATATTCAATACCATCTTTTTTATTAATGATGCCATCGAAGGTTGTCTTTGTTCTATTGAGACATATCAGTTTCAATGCTTCCCCTATTTTTATGCGCATAGACAACATAGATTGCTTTGTTTGCAGGTCGTAAAGGTGAACATAAAATTGGTTAAACAAAAAATATCAATTAAGATAGTGATAAATTGAACAATCTGAACTCTACTTTTTATTTTTCATATGTAGGTAAATAGTTTGATGCATTTTTTAATATTTTAATAACGCAATATATCACGACTGCTGTAGCTCGAATCTGTCAAAATATTTTCAACTTTGTCATTTTATTTTGTTTACTTTTGTGAGAACTGATTTATTTTGATTCCATGAATTTTTGTTTTGATACATGATGGATTGAAATGGGTCGAATACATTGGTTTTGTTTGACAAGAGGCTTATTTACTTAGTAAATTTAATACGTAATTGGAAATAGATGTAATGATTATGGATATTCATGAGACTTTGAAAAGATAAATGAGTAATGTTGTCTATGGCAAGCAAAAGGCTGATGTGGAATATTAATATCAACTCATTAATATTCCAAAATTAATCTGGATTAAAAAGAAAAATTACTGTTTAATATTAATCTTTTTTTTTTAAATTACATTTAATAAGTTTAAATCATACTTAGAAAATTACAGCTTCATACATTTACAAATAATAGACTTATTATAATTTTATAACTAATTTTGTTAAAAATGAGTGGTTCGAATTCACAAAATTCTTTATCTTATTATTTAAATTCCAAGTGAACATGAAGATAAAAGAATTACTTTTACTAAAATAATGAAATCAAAAGTAATGTTGTTAACCATCATGATGAAGCTTATCAAAGTAGGTTTCTTTCTATATGCAATTTACAGTATATTAAATTTTAGCATTACTTGGAGGACTATTCATCATTCTATTATACATCTCATTAGCAGATCCATCTTCGAAATTTACTCCATTAGTTTTTCTCCACGAACTTGTTCAGTCTAGGTTAACATCAAGAAGTCCAATTATGTAGGATATTAACAAAAAGAACTGACAAAAAATGTAATAGTTTTATTAATATTCATTGAAAAGAGCATTTAATTATAAATGATCATGTTAACCAACATTGGTATAATAATTATTGACACAAATAAACCAACTATCTTTTCAGCATCTATTTTAGTTATGACCAATGTTCAGCGTTCGATTCCATGCTTGTTAGATCATAAAACATGAACTCAAACAATCGTATGGTAAACAATATTTCTTGTTTGATGTAAATTTTGCCAGACTGCATCAAACAAAGGAGAGTAATGTGTCCATCGATTTATGCATACATGCATGTATGTTTGTTCTTTCGTTACCTTCTAGAAATTTAACGGATTGACGAGTTTTGTTGATTCTGCTAGTATCTATCGATTCATCTGAACTCACTGATACACTAGACCAAGTCATTTTTCAGAAGTAAAATTATACGTTCCAAATGATGTTTAATTATATTCAATGTTTTGTCATGCAATTCACGAGTTTAATAATATGTCTGTTGATAATCAATTTCCAGCTATTTTGTCAACTTCTATATAATTATCGTTATATATAATTATCACAGTCACCTTATTCTATTAATTTATTAATTAAACAACAACTATGCTACCTTTACTACCTTTTATTTTTTTTTTTTAGAAAATTATCGATTTGAAATTATTGTTGAAGAAGTTTCAATATTTTATAATAATTCAAGATGTAATATTCCATTAAAAATACTTAAAATCTCAATAATTTATGGATATAGTATCGTGAATGAAAGAGGATATTAGCTATCTTAATAACTCGCAAGCAAGCCCAATCTCGACTTTTATACTTTATATTTTTATTTAAAATTTTTTGCAAATAACTTGAGAACAATTCAAGCGATTCTATTCAATGGACGGTTAGTCGATAGGTCTTGGAGGAACTCAGAACTGATTAAATTTTAAACGAAACCCATTGGACCAATATTAAGTTATTAAAGTTATTAAAGAAAAATTTAATTATTTTCTATTTAATATCACCTTTTCTTTTACAATAATTCTGCAATAATTATCCAATATTAAAATAGAGAATCCATTTAGAAAACTGATTCAAAAGTTCTTTGAATACATAAAGCTTTAATTAAATAAGTTATGAAAAATTGTTGTTTTTTATAACTAACATGTTAATGATGGTGATTGTTGAAGTATATAAAAGATAATAAAATCTTCATCATGACCATGAGACCGTTTTAATAACGGACAAAATGAATAAGACCAGGCTTAAGCTAGTATTGTACTCAAGCTCCAGCATGTGATCTAATGTCAACGCGCAATCAGCAAAGCGTTACGCCAATGCAATCACGCTCCATTGTGCTCTACGTAAACCTCACCAGCCTAAATCGAGGCATCTCATTCGCATGCAAATGTTCTTGGTTAACGGGTACATCTCCGTTGTACATTCAGACATAGAGTTCACATTCATCCCTCCACAAAGCTCGTCATTTTGCGCCATATTTTTCAAGTAATTACAGGATCAAGAGAAATAGATGACCATATGAAAGCAGTGGTCAACTCATTTTCATAGGAAATACTCTAGAAATAGTTCTGCTGAGTCATTAATTCTATTTTAATACTCTCAGTAATAAAATTTATTACTATTTTACGAACTGAAGATAATGATAAAAAATTATGTGTTTATTTTTATTTCAGTGGCTTTGAAAAATATCTGTAGCTAAAATATTGGATATTCTTCCTTGAAATAATAGAGATTGGCTGACATATTTCCATTTTTTTAATGAAAAAAAAAAATAATAATAGGCAATTTATTTTTGAGTCATTGCTTTGCTATCGTAGGCTTTTAGATAAAAATATAGGAGAGAAAAAGATGATGGTTATCGATTCTAGAATTAATTTAATAATCAATATTACCAGCCAAGAGTATAATTTATCGAGGTATAACTTACCTTCTGATGATTTGATGCTACCAATAGATACTTCCTGTTCGGAGATAGTTCAAAGTTGAACGTCAATGGTGAGCCAAGAACCTGAAAAGGATTGAGAAAAAACTATCTCAGATAATTAAATTTAGAGGTAAAATTAATTATAGATTGGCCAAGCTTTAGCAATTAAACATAAAAGTATCGATTGGTTCCTTTTCAATTATTGGAAATATAATAAAAACATTACTAAAAACCAACTGATTTTTTTGCTCAATTACTAAAGTATTTACATGTAAGTATTTATCTATGAATAATATGAATTGAAGAAAATTGATCAGCTTTAAAAATAAATTTGAAGCATAATAAAATTCATCAAACTGCAAATTCAAGATTCTCAAAGTGTATTAAAATAACTCACCTGAAGTGTGTTTAGTATTTAATTTACATAAACAAATTGTAGAGTGCTGTAGATACTTAAACACTAGTCATTATTTACTTAGCTAAAGCTAATTATTTATCTTAATTACTTATTTGCAATTGCATCCAATAAAAGCAATGTGTTTTATAATTTAATATATTTTTATAATTAATAAAATTAATTAGTAGTTTAATTGTCTGATAATTCAATTTTGAATATTTTTCAATATTCATCTGATAAACAAGGGAAAACCCATTACATAAATATGAGTTTGAAGCATAATTAAATTCATCACATTTTTGTAGAGTATTCAGTGTGTCAATATGCAATGATCTTTATTAGCGTTTCAGTTTTTCTCTTTTGTGCAATAATCGATAGAGTATATTTTATCATACAGTGTTTTCCTATATAAAACAGCAAATATTGTGTGAGAAAAGAACAAATTTTTACCCACAAAAAGTGGATTAAAGGTATTTGTAAAATAAAAATGTTAATTTATTTTTCGTTACAAAGGATGTTAATACTCCACATTTGAAGGTAATTTAATTTTAAATATTGATATATAATTCAAACAAATTGATTTTATTTAAATAATCAAAAATTCATAAATTGAATAAAATATTTATCTTTTCTCTTTCATTAATCCTTCATATATTCCATCATATGTCTCCATTACACAGTTAAAAAAATTGAATGTATTTCGTCTGGATAAAACAGTAGTTGAATAATTAAAATTAATTAATCATAACACTAGTCATTGGCAAGTACTCTACCGATGAAACATACATAGGAAAAAAAAATATTTATTAAATGTTTCTCACAAAAAAAAATTTATCAGAAGAATTTTACTCTAATTGACTTTGATTAAATATTTTATAGAACGAATCAATAAAGCTGTGTTTTTAATGGATATGTATTTTTGTGAAGCAATTTATGAAAATAAAATAAAATTGACAAACAAAGTTTAAAAGCAATATAATTAGTTGTAAATTTCACTTTGAAATACGCTTAACGAAGAATAAAATTGAACAATGTGAACATCAATGTCATTTTTATTGTAAACTGTAAAAACACACAATAAAATTGTATTTCCTGGTAATAAACACATCAGTAGAGAGGAATTGTGAATTTATATTTTAATATTTCAGTGGTTACATTCTTTCAACGTCTTTGAAAGGTTAGTAAGCTTCAGATCAATTATTTATTTGATTGTATTTAGGATATGAGGGAGCCATAAGAAGCTTTGGTAGAATTTCTTACAAATAAAGTAAACGTGTAATGGAGTATATCATAGGATTTAGATGACAATAATGACATAAAAGATATTAATGGTGAACAAATGAGCATAGAACAGTATCATAAGACATGTAACATCGAGAAAAAAAATTAATATTGAAATGTATAGTGTGTCAAGTGAGTATTGACGTTTCTAGTATCTCGAGATAGCTTATTAACTTTTTCAAATTCAATTAAGAACTTATTGTAATAATGCATAGTTTATTAATGGACATTTTACATTGAACACACTTTACACGTATTATTTCAACACATTTGTGAAATCATAGGATTTGCAGTGTAGATGAAATTGACATTCGTAATTCTTTTTGTATAATATCGACACTAGTTTTAAATAGAATAATTTCACACGATTGTGATTTTCACTGGAGGCGTTTCATTTTCAAACGGAAAAAAGGTATTATAGAAACAACACATATTTTGTCAGTTGATTTTTATATTTGTTTCCTCGCTATAAAAAAAAATCACGTAATGTCATGAGAGAAATTTAGAATGTCATTTAAACTAGTGATTCTCGCCTTCAGGTTGAAATAAAAATGAGTGCAATTGACATAAAAATCAATCTTGATATTTTTAACATATTGTAAAAAATTCGTGAGTAAATAATTAAAAACTAAAATTCCAACATCTACAAATTTTTTCGTTAAGATTACAGAGAAACAGTATGTAACAGCGACAAACCGAAAATCTGTTGCTGTTACAGAGAATTTTTTTCCGTGTGGAGATATCGACTCCAAACAAATTTTATTTCAAAGATAATATAATGAACAAGATCTGAAAGGAGTTTGAACAAATTCGGTACAGCCATTATTATTCAATTTGTTGAATTATTATTACTATTATTATATTCGATAAATATCAATAAAATTTTGTTATAAATAACATGATGTGATTAAACAATTGTACATTGTTTATAACAATAGCTATTTGTTATAAACGAAAAAAAGATGATAATATTGCAGATTTCAATTGATAGCAAGCCCAGACCGATTTTTCTAATTAAAATTATTTCCTTTAATAACTAGGTTGCTAAGTAACCAACTGGAAATGAAAAGTTCCTTTGAAAATTTTTCAATGATTATTTTTTGTTTTTTTTATATATAATTGAACTGAAAGCATGATAATATTATTGACAGATAAAAAAAGTAAAAACATTCGTATATTATCTATAAATATTGAAATGTGCATATCAATTTTTAGATTAAAAATTTTTTTCAATACTATTTCAAATTAAGTTCAAAAGATGTGAGGGTGGGGCCCATATGGAAAAAAATATATTTTATTTGAAAAATATATCAAAATGTATTGAAATATAATTTTTCGGCAAAATCTTATATAAATGATTATAAAAGAATATATAATTATATAATTGACTACATAAATATATTTAATTATATTTTTTTATATTCGTATACATAAGATTTGGCTAAAAAATTATATTTTAATATATTTTTGAAATAAAATATATTTTTTTCCATATGGGGATTATCAATGCTTTATCAAAATAAAAAAGAAGTATTTTCAATTAAATAAATGAATTATTTGATATGATTTTTCTAATTATACAAAGCCAGATTCTTCTGTTAAAACGATATAACTTTCTGAAGCATTAAAAAATACTTTAAAGCAAATCTATTAGACTTAAAGGGGTAATGAAACTTCAAAGTAGAGTAATTCTTCCAAATAAAAAAATTGAAAGTAATGTAATGTCTAATATATCTCATAAGTATAATGAGGAAAATATCTCTTGGTATCTCACTAGAACGGTTTAATAATGTTGAAAAAAATAAGTTTTATTATTGCTAAGAAAAAAATTACTTTGATAAATGAAATAATTTTTAATTAAAAATTTAATATAATTTTATGATTATAATTGATTTCTAATTAGTTAAGATATTTTATTATTATTAATGTGGTACCATAATAGTCTATTTTTATTAATTAAATAATTAATGACACAGTCAATGGTTGATTACCAAAAAAAAATGAATTCATTTATCAATGACCAGGGATGGAAAAATGATTAAAGTGATCGAATCTTCATCCTAAAATACTTTCCCTTGGAATTTATTGTCCTCTAGATGATTTCCCAAGTTCCTATTCGTGTGAGAATTATGTACAACCGTCGAGGGCCTGTCGGTCGTTTCGGGCGTCCACGGAGAAATTAACGTTCGCGACTACCTTGCGGCACTAATTAGCCACTAGACTATACGACATTGGCAAAATGACTTGAGTTGTACACAGGAGCAACAGAACAAGCGTCGAAAACGACTACTTTCATGCCTCGGAGCTCTGTATTTCCATCTCGTTAACAATACCAGCAGAAGAGAGACTCACAAAACTACTTGATGCGATTGGTTCAACTCTGTATGAACGACATGGTACTACAGTACACTAACGAAAACTACCAGAGAATTTCTAATGAAAATTTACTTTATGCTGTCCAATAATTATGACACATTTTATTATTTTTTTTTATGCTCGTATTTACTTTCATTAAAAATAATTTTAAATCCTGGATACTAGAAATTTTTAATTAATCAAAAATTATTACCTTTGAAATAATAAATTTTTTTCATGTTCCACTTAATAAGAAAAAAAAATTATTTATGTTAATAAAATGCATGATATTATTTAAAAAAAAAAAATTCTAAAGACAAATATTATTGATAATTATTTTTAATTAATTGTTATTCAAACAATTAATAATGATTATATTTAGATTGAAATTTGAAAAAATATTTTTCATCCATTGAAAATTTTATCAAATATAAATAAATTGAGCTTTTTTTTTTGTTTTATATATAACATTGCTGCCAGATGAGACCTAAAACTTTCTATCTGAGTGAGTAATGAATTTTTTTCAAAGCAAATGAATTTACCATAAAGCTTTGAATGATAACAAAACTTAGATATTCAAAAACATTACAAAGTTTGTTTCAAAATAAATTAAATAATTGGATCTAAACAAATCCATTAAGCGAACACAAAAGTTAATAAAAAATTTAAATAAAAGCAAAACTAAAAGTCCAAATCTATTAATTTTGAGTTTAATTAAACTAGAATTTACCATCAACGTAATTGAAAAAAAAAATTGAGAGAATTTTAATATAATTCCCAAAGTAGTTGAAACTTTAGTGATTGACATCAACATTAAATTTAGTTTTGTAAATTTACCAATTAGTATAGTTATCAATAAAATTAATGAATCAATCAATAATCAATAAAATTGAATCTAAAAAACAATTAAATTCGATTCACGTTCCAATTAAAATAAATCAATATTTATCAAACATCAAATAAAGCTCATTAAAACTATTCAAATCATTGGTCCACAGCCTACTTAATTGGACGGTTAAACCATTGGTTATTTAATACAACAATTCTTCAATAATTATAACTAAACAATGCGAGGTTCAATTAGATAATAATCGATAGACTTTTAATGACTTGAAATAACAAATTATTACCTTTAAAAAATAAAGATTCCCTTAACTGTTCGTTCATTAGGTTCTTTGCCTTTCTAGAGTAAATATACTTCTTCAATAATTCATTACAACTGCAGGACCATACCGCAATATTGGTTTTTCAGAAAGTTCGTATCTTATTCGAAATAAAATTGAATTTAAATACCTGAGCAAACTCTTTGGATAATCCAATAATAATTATGACATTAACAAATACATATATAATTCCAAAGTTAAACATCTAATTAAATTTTACAACTTAAATAGAGTAAAACTGATTGGATCTCCAATAATAACATCAGAATCATCACTAAATGATGATTTTGATAGTCATACATGTCTGTGTTATTATCTGAAATATGTTACAAGGTTTTCAACTCGACTGGAGATGAGGAAAGAATTTGATTGTGATGTATAGGATTATGATATGGTGAAAATAATGAAATATACATAGAGGTAATGGGTATTGTCCTGGTTTATAAAATAGATCCTATTGGATTAATTGACATTAATGAGGACACTTTTCAATAACCTGATTTGCTTTTACATGGTAACAGTAATTTATTGAGTATTGATTCATTTGAGAATAATATAATTTGAGTTGTCATTCGATGTGATTAATTAATATTGAAAATTGAAATGAACTTATACTATTTAAATTGAAGGATACAATTGAGAGAAGCTCAATGTTTGATGTTAGGTATTAAATTATGATAGACTGGAAGATTTATTTAAAAATTGAAAATAGAGAAATAAATAGTATTATCTGGTACTTTTAGTACTAACTTGGAATTCAGTAAATCAAACTGTCAATAAAAAATTTTAAACGTCATTCTAGCATCAAATTTAATGTCTGGATGACAGATTTAATAACTGAGCCTTCCAAAAAATTTCGTACGTCTAACATAATTTTCAAGAAACGTCTGATGCAAACTAATATCATTTTTACTCAATTACCAAGCAGCAGAAAAACATAATTCAATTTATACTGCATAGATTATTAAATAAAATTTATTTATACTCAAAAGAGCATCTTTTAAAATAAATACTTTAACTTAACTTTGAACTATGCTTCAAATTATTTTTAAAGTTGAGTTACTATTCTACATGTATTTAAAACTGTTGACATTTTTCTAAAGTGATTCAATTAAAAAAATATGAATGTGATTTTATTATAACAAGTTTAAAATTTAAAGATAATATTTTGTTAACTCACCGGATGGGTTATAGCCAGCACAAGCTTGGAGCTGTCTGAGGTGATATTATAAATTATAAGATTTCCATTCTCATCTTGAAGCAAAATTTCATCATCTGCAAAACAAAAAATAATTCATGTGAGTCCAACAATGTCTTCAGGCTGATAAAAAGCAAGTAGAGAAAAAGAAAATAGCAATGCTGGTATGATTGAAAAATGTATGAATCCTATTGTTTGTGGGATTGAATTTACTTGGGCTATCAGCTAAATATCGATAAACAATATGGAGTGACCAACCAGAGGGAAATCGATTCACGCGCTATTCAGGGTATCCGGATATTAACGCGTGACATTTGCGTCAGAGGGAATTCCTGGTATATAGTAGCAGAGAGTGATTTCGCGTGTGTTCACGAATTTCGATAGCAATTCCACCTGGAAAGGTTTATATCGTTGATGCTCGTCCGGTCCTCTGACTGGTTAGACATCAAGCACATGTCATATCCGGTGTAATTGGTCACTTTCCTAGGATTGTATATGTTGTGCCATTTCCTTTATTCTTCCCAAATGTATTCGCATTGTCAGTGGTTTGTTAGCTTCTATTTTTTACTGGAACAAAATTTATTAAAGCCTCTTGCAGCTTCATTCAAAAAGAAATTAGTGGTCCTCTTTTAACAGATCTAGAGCAATTAAATGGATATTTTTTTTTTACTTCGATCTTTGTTAATACTCTGATGAAAGTTAGCTTTGAATAAGGCAACGATAAAACCGGATATCTCATTAAAATAGAATCATAGAGGATGATTGAATGTAGGCAAAGTTAAAAATTAACGATCACATTTCAAGTAGAAGTCTCTAGATTGCAAACATGTGTGAAATATTTCATTCGCAGTTTTTAAAATTATATCTAGGTTTCATTTAGAATAGCAGAACGTATCAGAATGTAGTGAATCCCGAGAGACATTTCTCACTCCACTTACTACATCGATTCGACCTACCAGCTTCCAACAGAGTAACCAAAAGAAAGAGTAGACAAATGTCTATAGTCTTTTTCCACTTCACATTCTACCACTGTTAGGATCATTGTTATCGTTCAGTAACAGGCCCCTAAGGGAATTCCTCACTTTTCCTAATCCTTCTGACCCTATTTATTTCGATAAAAATTGTTTCTATTTACGGAATTGAAAAGTTTATTCTCGAAGATGGACTTTAGGTAGTTTTTTTCGGGTGTTTTAGTCGAAAAGCGAAGAAAGCTTTCATGCTACAAACTTTCAATTCCAATTAATCAACAGGAAAAAACAATAAAATGAATTTTATGAAAATATTGCAGGAAATTTATGGAAAAATATGACTGTAATTTTTTTCTTTTAATGTCTGATATTTTATATAAGAGTATAATATAACTTTTTCAAACGTTTGAATTATTTGAGAAGCTTTCAATTGTAAATGAGTTGAAAATTCGATTTTAAGCTTCATTGTAGCAACTTCATAATAATTTTTTTTAGAAAGCTACTTACTTAACGAATAATTATGCTGCTAACTTCAAGAGATTACTTTTTAAAGACTTCGACTTCACTCTATTATTACACGAGTTTCAGTAACTCGATAACCACGCGATCGATTTCATTAAAATTTTAATTAGTTGTAACTTATACTAAAACCCTTTTATATTCAGCCACATGATTCATTACCAACATCAAATCAAATTTTAATCACATGTATACAAACGTAATCACCCACATAAAAACCTATCCACATCTAGGTACATACAGGCATTGATGTAACATATAGAGAGTAAACACTTCAAAGTGGAGTAATTCTATCGAATTTAATCCTTTTGTCAGTTGGTGATTGTTAGAGGATGACTATGAATAACTTTCGATAAATGACCGTTATTTAAACCAGTTTATTTACTACCATTTGAAACTAAAACTTTGAAAACGTAGCTTTCATCAAAATTCATGAAACTCAATTTGACTGGAAATTTATTTCTCAAGTTGGTTGACAACTCAATCAAGTGTCTATCAAATTGTGGTGAGAACGTCACAAAAAGTTATCCTGTCTCAGCACATTTATCGGCAAGACCCTTCAACGTCGATTATCCACACGTTGCGCTACAAAGTTAACGCGAATTCGCTCGGCTGTTGAAGACAAGCAGCTGTGGACACGACAGCTAATCCGATAAATCTCTCAGAGGATTACACACTTGCTTTTGTTACAACATATACTAATTTAACCATTAATTCTTTTCACACTCTCTTCATTCCAACCTGCTATTCTTACTGTACAAATAAAGCAGGAGTTATGGTATGAGCTTTAGAGTCTGGGTTGGAACAATGTAATCTTGAAGTGTTGGTGTTATGGTTTGAGTTTAGTATTATTGAATGGCTGAATTAATAAGTAGGATAATGATTTTAATTATCTAGGGGTTTTAAAATTCGTGGAGCAGCTATCTTTGGTACAACAGTGAAAATGATTGATAATTACTATCTGAATAATAGCATAATAAACATGATGATTAATTTAATTTATTCTTAAACTACTGGTGAATCAATTTATAATGATTACTCTGAATATAGTTACCAGCTAACATTTTTCCTTTAATATGAAAGTAACTCTTTTGATTATATTAAGTCTAGCTAAGCTTAATTATAAAGTCTTGGTTGTCAATTAAGTTCTTGTTATTCAATATCATTTAATCTTCATGATCAATTAAAAGTTAATCATCAACACCAAGAATGAATCAAAGGCAACTATCTTCATATCACCGAAGGTGATTTAAATTATTGCTCAATAACTTCCAAGTTTCTCAAAGCCAATATCGATAAAAGGATGCCATCAACATAACTGGAGATAGTTGGAGGAATTTGATATAGCTAATGCAATAAATCATACAATTTTATATACTTCTTATTTTTTAATACACCTACCAAAGCAAGTGTAGCGTAGCTTTTGTCAGCTGCAGCTAAATTGACTGAGCTAAAAGTGTCTCAAGGGGATAAAAAAACTAAAACGTCACCGTAAATCCTAAATCTACCCTGATCATAAATTTTTTATATCACCCCAGTGAGAAATATGTCAACAGACAACTAATAGCTGGTGGATACAAAGATTGCATCATCACAACTGTCATCTAATTTTATCCTGAGTCGCAACATGGTTTTCTTATCTATTTGTCAAGACATTTCATCTTATTCGTCTTACTTGAATGCATCTAATCGCTTGGGACAAACAAGTACAAGTATGGATATGAGTATATGTGCAGTCATAACGTTATAAGTATGTCGTATAGGACGAGATGAGTACATTGTCTCAAGCTTTATTGGAGTACGTACGCACTGGTATGGAAGAGAGACTTGGAATTGCATATATAAGATGTCTATGTACAGTTACAAGGGAAGGCCAATAACGCTCTCGGCAGCATTATGGCCTATTTGGTCCTATCGCTTCAATAATATATCGCGTTAACGATCTTCCTGGGTAATCTCTAGGTCGCAGCATTTCCGGTGTCACGGGATGAGCTCCTTCAAACTGGCGTTGTTGAAATTCCTTTAAACGACAAACCTTCTCCCTTACTGCTTCAACTGTTCTCCACGCTTGTAATGCTGTATGTATATACATAGATTGTCTTGCTGGAGAATTTATTCATATTTTATGCTATTTTTGTACTTTTTACATCCATCACGACTGAAAAAACATTTCTGTTAAATTAAAAATGGTTACATTTACATTGCAATGAAAAAAAGTCTGTTTACGACATCATAATAATGGTGTAATTTCGTTTATTAAATCAGCAGAACAATGAAAAATTCCTTCTCAATTTTGAGATTTATCCGGTAAAATAAATTCTGTTCAAGTTTATTGAATACTCTATTCAGTCTAGAATAACATGTAAATTTATTTATGAATGTTACAAATAATTATTTCAGCTTTATTTTTAAAATTTTATATTATATTTAATATTTTTTATTATTATATTATAAACTTCAGTTCTATATTGTATTATTCTATAAAAACTTTAATAAGAATTAAAATCTAATTTTTAATAGTTACTCATCTACTATAGAATCAACATTGAATACATTGGCTTCCCAGTATCATAATTTTTCTTTAGCTGATCATCTAACTCAAATCTGACAATGATCTTGTAAAATCTAATCACCTGATAAACTATTAAGAACAAATTCAAACAAGTCTATTGTTAGAATAGAAGTCAAGCTACTGGATTTTATAGGACATGATTTTAATGATTAAGTAGAAACATTTATTATTAATTGAATAATTATCACATCGTTATCTAATTAAAGATTGTTCAATTGATTAATTAATCGTACTAATTAATAATTAAAGTGCATTTAAGTATTCATATTAAAATTGGAGGCTAAATGTTGAATTTTTGAAGAGTTCCAATTAAAATAATCACATGTTGATCTAGCTTATTAATATTTCATTTTTAATTTCAGACATATTATATTATTGTATTAATATTAACAAATTGGATGAGAAAGAGAATTGAATTAAAAAATTAAAGAAAGGATAAATAGTTTATCTGTACGTTGAATCGATTAAGGCATTAACACAAGGTATCAAGCAAAGGGTTTAATTTTATTTTTACCTTCTTGGTTTAAACCGCTGAATAACTTTGTACTGATTAACGAGGGAAAGGAAAAGGAACAATAAAAAAAAGCAAATGGATTTCCGGAGAGTTTAAACGTTCTCAGTACCAAAAAAGTCAAGAAAACATTCGTCGTTGGATGCGAAAAATACCAGAGAGAGATTTTAATCTCAAAGTTTTGTCCACACTTGGAGGAATTTCATCAACGCCATTATTCTCATCCTCTTTACCAACTCAACACTACATTCAACCAAGTTAACGATACACTTTTCCAACTTTTACTGTACTTTGTGAAATTCGACCTTACTTTTCCTTGTTTCTTGGAATCTCCTATGTTTGACTAAACTATAATTGTTCCTTCAATTTAAATTTAACTTTTATGGTTGACGTTTTTTTTCCAAAGTGTTATTAGCATTTAGGAGTTTCAGAGAAACCATTATTTAATACTATTCATAAAAATTCTTGAATAAAAACATAAATAATAAACAAGTGATAAAATAACATTAATCATCAATTGATTCCTTATGAAAACTGGATTCATTCAATTACATATTTTTAATATAATTAATTAATATTCATAAAAAATAGTTTAAAATCACTACTTTAAAATATTTATGTAAATAAAAATCTCCATAAATTATTTTAATTGAGTACTTCATTTGATGCGTAGAAGATTAATATTATTTGTCATAAACCAGACTTTTTTTATTACAAAAATTTCTGTAAAAATATTTCACCAATTATCTTATCAAAAGCATTATAATTATACCAGAACACTAATTAGATAAATTACTTCATGTAGAATTAATTAAAAAAGATCATAACGTTGTTGAAACATGAAAAAATCTCAAATGTATTTAACTATCTCATTAAAGAATTTCAAAGCAGATAAACTTCTTATAATTTCTCATTACATCTGCGAATGGTTAATTTGATAAATAAATAATTCTACTACAAAGACTTAATTTTCTTATTTAACGTTTTGTATCATGAAATCTCCACCCATTATTTTTTTATACCAAGTCTAAATCCAGAATCTTCAAGTAGATAAAAAAAAAACAACATTCCCAAATCACTGGAAAAAACATTCTTTATGTGGCTGAATGTAATCTAAGATTGGGAATGAATTAAAAGGAATGCAAATACAACGTAATGAGATAAAAATAATGGAAAAAGAGGGAAAAATATACGAACCAGTAAGCCAGGTTCCATTAAAGCCTTTAGGAGTTAACCAACCCTCCAACCATTGTTCTATGGTGATGCTTGAAGTTGCTGGTGGCGGATTTCCAGAGTTGCCTTTACCAGTGAGAAAGATTGCCGCTGTGATCAGCAAGCTGAGGACGACAAGTGTTAATATTCCAACTGCCAATAACTTGCGCCAATTACGTCGGGTATTCTTTGTCATCATGTCCTGTAACAAAATCATCAAAATTTTTGTTAGAAAAATTTACTCATCATAATTACTCTCTTAGTCTCATTATGACTCAATAGATACAAACACTATCTAAATTATAATAATGATCAATGTTTCATTTTTAAGTGTCGTAATAATAACAATTCAATATCATTCAAAAGAAATATATGTGTGTCAAAGAATTGACTAAAAAAGATTTAAAAGCAAATCGCGCAAACAAGTGAAGCACAAAATGTGTTATTATTAAATCAATCTTTCTTATCAAAATGAAATTCGATACGATGACCATGGGAGTCGTTATGAAGACTTTCAAAGACGAGAACAAGTCTCATCGATGTCGATGTAATTTCATTTTTCTCAATAACGGAAATGATCCTCTGGGAATTGTGGCGAGAAGCAAAGAATATAAAAGATATTGTCGGATCGCATGTAACTATTATATCGCACGCGAATTTTCAGTGTGTGCTTTACTTCTTTTTTATCTCATATCTCTGGAGGTGGAGAATCTTTGTTCACTGGAGTATCAATAAAATAATATACCTGGTATTACGAGAGAACCTTATGATTTGAAATAAGGTGGTAGTATATATACATGAAGAAGGCTTCGTAAATTTAAATGCAAATACATGAAAAAAAAGAATATAATTCGTAGTAAAAAATCAGAAATTGGATTTTCGTTGATTTTATATGACGATGGTATACTAAGTAAACCTTTATTGGTTATCTTGAAGATTTGAAAGTGTAAAGTTTAAATGGTATCGAATATTTTTTTTCTCTGATCGGTCTTAAAGTTTACGAGTGCATTTGATGGTTGTGGCCGCGGTCGTGCGAACGTGCTTGGCTTATTTTTCATGTTCAAACCCCTTGATAAATCGCTAAGGATGGTAAGGGAGTTTCCTGACGCGAAGTTATTCCCCCGTTGCCGATTCTGCCTTCCAGAGCTCTAGCTTCTTCACGGGCCGTCGCTCGTGCGGAACTACAAGCCACTTTCTTGCTCTTTCTTTCATCTTTCCTCTTTCACTCATGCCTCTTGGGACTCTCGACTGCCTGGATTATTAATCCCCCGGCCGTTATAAAGTCGAAAAATACGGGACGTGGCGTCGTTCCAGATTCTCGAATTAAATCGGCCGCTCTGAGAAAAGTATACTAAGGAATTTGGGACAACTGGAGACTTTATTTTCAATTATATTTTTGTACCATTTCCCTCCGGCTTATTTTCCTCCTATTTATTTTTATTACCCAAGTCGTTATTTGGTTTGAAGACGTGAAAGCTCATCTTCAATTGTCAAAAGTCGGTCGAGTGTCGTTTCATTGTTAATTCACAGCTTCAGAACCTTTAGAAGGCAATAAAACTTGCGGATGAATTATGGAATTATTTTATCACTGACAATTTTATTTTTATTTGTTCATTGATCCTATCTTTTCTAACAATGAATTTTTTAAATCGCAACAATGAAATCGATCATCATTTTAAACATTATTTTTTTATTGAATTCGAAAGATTAATGGTTTAAATTTTTATCAATCCTAGTAATACCAGGAACAAATAACTTCAAATAACAATTTTTTCAATTCAGAGAATTTTTTAAAATTTAATTGAACATATTCTCAATTAATTCATCGTTTGAAAAATGAATAAAAACTTTTTAACTATTATTATGGTTTTTACAATTAGTAGAATATTTTTGTCCTCATTCAATTTCTCGAAACATTGATGAATTAAATAAAAATGTTTTTTTTTTTTTTTTATCAGCATAGATTTAATTACAAATCCGAAATGAATTACGTACATGTAAAATTCATTTAAGGTATGTTACGTGTATAACATTATTAACAAACTATACTATCTGTGTAAATTCATACCTCTATGTGTGTGTGTAAAAAATTTATACAAAATATTATAGGGGAAACTGGGGTAAAATTGGCTACCCCAAAAAGTAGCAACATACTGTATAAAGTAAAAAGGTATTCAGTATAAAAATTGTTTTGTAAATTTATAATTTCTTTTGAATACAATTTTTTTGTTGGCAAAAGACGATAAAAAATTTTTATTATAATTTTTTTTTAAATGTCCCAATAGGGGAAAGGAGGGTAAAGTGAATCACTCGAGAAAATGTACTAATTTATGAAAATACAAATAAGTTTAAAACCGCTTTTTGTACTTTTTATTTATTAATTCATAAAAAATTGTTAAAATTTTTTAATATATTATTCAATTTTTTGATTTACGCTTTTTATTTGCATTTCACTTTACCCCACTTTCCTCCATTTCCCTGGTTCCTCGTAAGTTATTTATGGTGTTATACATTATGTGCATGAATTTCAAACATGTGTGAAAAGATTATGAATTTACAATGTTTAGAATATGTTAAAATGAATTATCTTATTTCAAAATTTTTGAAATGATAAATCATTACACCACTCTGCAGTAAGGGTTTGTTTTTAAAAACAGTGATATGAGTTTATTCATTCACTCCGCTTTAAGTTCTACTCAAATTGTACCAAGAATATTTTCATTCACAATATGAATTTTTTTTTTGTATATATAGAAGATCCTATAATTTTTTATTACGTTAAAATTGCTCATTACTCGTTTTCTTCATGCTGTTATATTCCAAGAAGTTAAATGAGAAACATCAAAAGTCCAGTTTGTACACAGACTGTCTACACTTTTATTCTTTTTATCTCGAGGCGAACTCGGCCGATTACACATTGGGATACTCCATTTACGCCTGCAGAAAACTCTTGCCTCCCAAGAGAATAAACTTTACCTTCTGGTGCAGATAAAAATAAATAATTGAAAACTACTGCGCATTTTACATGTCAATTAATTATTTAAATACATGATAGTCTTCAAATCTTTTTTTATCTACTAAATTTCATTTTTCTTTGCTGCTAAAAAGTAAGAGCAAAATAACTAACTAATAACAACTGAAGAGTTTGTTTTAAAAAAATTTTTTTCATCATAACTAAAATTTTTAAAACTACTTTAAATGTAATATACGATTTTTATTAATATTTCTTCAAAATATATTCATAACGAAATGAAAAGCACTTTTCATTCAATTCCGACCTCTTTAAAATAAAAAAAATTTGCATCAAAAAAGTCTGAGCAATTAAAATTTTCTGTAATTAAATTAATTAAAAAAAAAAAATTGTCTCTATTGAAATAGAATCTTTGAAGTGTAAAGTTAACGACATATTTTCTTTAATTTCAAATAAAAAAGAAACTTAATTAATTAAAAAGTATTTAATGATAAATAAGTACCACTAAATATTTCCTGATTCTTCTGAAAAGCATCCTTTCAAGTGGAGATAAATTTATCTTGATTCACATGTAACGTAAGAAAATCTCTGAGGATTCATGATAGAGAATTCTCATGGGGAAAAGTCGTGCATTAAATACTAACAAGTTAAGTTTATTTTACTCTACAAGACTATAATGTAGTATAGGGTAAGCAATTGCAAGTAGAATAATGCACAGTAGAGAAGAAAAAGAGTCAAATTTTCCGTTTGAGGAATAGGAGTTGAATAATGCAACCAAAATTTGTGTCGAAATTCCAACTGAGATGAAAGCACCGTAAAATAGATACAATACCTCTCGCGTCAGCTTTTCACCGTAAAATTTACATGGAAAAATACCGACATGCAGACGAGATTCCTTGTCCAAAGTTGTTTTATTTCACGTCTTTTTCACTTTCTCTCTAATTCTTCAGGAACAATAACATCATTTTTCCACTATTCTAATGCACTATTTAAACTCTAATTACGTTCATTACAATTCAAGGGAAAAATACTTTGCATAAAGTGTACACAGTATTGCTCTTTTAATCACCAGTATCTTTAAGTGGAAATAATAGCTCTAAACGGACAAAAAAAGATTTTTATTTAATTTCAAGTAATTTTTCAGATGGATGAAAAGCTTGCCGACAAAATTACTGAGGACACTATTTTTTTCTGTTGAACCATCCGACATCCTCTCCATTCTTTCAAGAGTGAAAAGAGTGACGTACAAACAAGGGTTGAAAGCAATTAAGTTAATTGTGCATCTTTCTCTTTCAAATTCATGTTTTTTTGGTATGTTACATTGAAAGAAAAATGTTATCACGAAAGTAATGTTAGATTAATTGTAGATAAAGAATAAAAATATATAATTGCCTCTTTTTAACAAAATTTTCATTCTCTCTATTTAAAATTATCACTTTTTTTCATGTTGTCTTGTTTATTTATTTTCTACGTTTTATACCTTTTAATTAAATTCCTGTAATACTTTTAACTGCATCTGATTAACAAAAAATTAAGGCACCATTTGAGTTTATCAACAAAAGAAAAAAAAAAGAAAACGTGAAGTGAATGCGAGAAATAATTTGAAACTGTTTTATATAAATTAGTTGTAGTTCTTAATAGTTGTTTGATTATTTAAAAATGAGTTTTTAAAATAAATCAAGTTTGTTAAGAAGTAAGCAATTAACAGAAAATAAATCAAAATGGAGTTTTCATGATTGAATTGATTGAGTACTGAATTGAATTGGTAAGTAAATTCTCACTGGACTTCTGTTTCAACCAAGATAAACTATCCAATAACAATTAACGTTGTAGTTGTAAGTTTTTTTCTGAAATTAATCAACATTTTGAAAATATGAGGTTATTGGATACCAATTTTCTCGGCTTTTTATTTAAAAAAAACCAAGCATTTACGATAAAATAAATTTAAGCTGCACTTTTGATTTTTGTTTTCCATTTTAAAACAATTTCACAATAAGAAACTCCTTACCAAGTTTTTCACAAGCGTTAATGGGTTGAGTTATATATATATATATACTTGGCCTTTTTTTATCGATGAGAGAAATCAATTTGTTTTTTTTTTTTTTTTTTGAGTTTGCACAACAACAAAATAAGAGATTAAACTCAACATTGAAGATATTATTTATAAATAAGCTGATTAATTTTTTAAATTCATTGGAACTAGGTGTAATCCTTTTTGAAATGAATCACATTCTATGATAAATTTATGTTTCTTCAATGAGATACTTTACTTATGTGCTCAAGTTGTATTATATTCATTCACGTATGTGTTGCTACCTGGATTCTGATAAAATTATATAGATTTTCTGAATGTATCTAATTCCACTTTTCCGTTTGATATTTTTCAGCTTATATTTTAAGAGTATTGAACGAAAGAAAAAAGATAAAAATAAAATTTTATAGTTGAGGAAGAATAAAATTTTTTCTGTTAACATAAAAAATACTAAATGGATTTTTATCATAAATAAATATCGAAGAACTTAAGGGAAAAGTTAAATGCGTTTTTATATTCAGAAAGTTCTAAAGAGGATAAAAAATAATAGGAGAAAATTTAAGTTTAAGTGAAGTAGAAATTTTTTCACATTATATTCTATCTCAATATTTGAAAAAAAATCTTATTATTAAAACACTTACATTAATTCAAATTACTTTATAGCAATATAATAAATTCCTTACTTATTGTTGCTATTTTATTTTTTATTATTTTCATCAATAATGATTAATATTTTTAATTAGTACCCCCTACTGTCTTTAATATTTAAAAAGATCTAAAATTTAAAAAATTTTTTAAATTGTCTTCAATAAAATTCATAAAAATTCTGATAATTTTTATAGTTAATAATAATTACATTCTTAAAAAAGATATAATGTTTTATTAAATTGAAAAAAAAAAAATACTTGCACTTATAATGTAATTTATCCGTTGCTAAAATCTACTAAAAATTAAAAATAAATAAATAAAATGGTGATTTATTGATAAAGAAGAGATATTATTTAGAGTGGATATATTTTATTGACTGCTATTCAATTGAGCAGTAGAAAAAATCTAAGCAATGAAAATGTTTAAAACACACGCTAGAGAATCGAGTAAAAGAACTGCAATGGGTGTGAGTAATACTCCCAGGAATACCAACAAAACTCAATAAAAAAAAAAGGCATTATAACTCACGATCGAGATACAAGAGATTGATGAATGACCCGCGAGCAAATAATTCAATATCGATCGATGGCTGGTACAATGATCGAATTCGAAAGTTTCACTTGGACCCTGGTGCTATATTCATGACTCAGTAGGAATTGCAGTTACCACTTTTCCGTGTGAAGGGGATGCGGTTCTCACCCACCAATTCAACAGAAACTCAATGGAATGTACTGAAGGTTTCATGCACCTTCAGTTTCTCCTATTTCACATCAAATCGCTTAATTTAGGTCACCAATACGTACCTTTAGTTTACTCAGACTTTCCCTAGGGGAATTTTTTTTTTTCAAATTAACACTGAAAGAAAAAAAAATCATGAAAACTTCAGGGAATTTCGAAAAAAGTTCTATTAATTACAAAAGTCTAACTCATTAATATCTACATTCAGTTTCTTTTTTTTCCATCGTCGTTTACACAAAGTGAAGGTGTCATCAAAAGTTCTAGAAATATCATGTGAAAATTTAATTTAAAAATTAAAAAATATTTTTTGAATAGAGTTTTTGTTGTGATGCTTTTATGAAAAGCATTCATAAGAACATCATGTTTTTAGTTTTAATCAACTATTAGAAATTTAATTACCAATATTTGATACATTTAATGTTAATAAAGATATTATTAGTTATAAAGAAGAGTTAAAATGTTATTAATTCATCAAAAGAATCAAATAAAATTGATCACAAAAAATGTTTCAAAAATATTCAATGTAATTAAATAAAATAATTACACTGTTGAGCTTTTACATGTCTTCAAAGCAGATAGAATTTTTAATATAAGTTAATTTATTATAAAGGAGTATGCATGTGATGTAAGAAAGGCCATCACATGTTATTACAGTTCTTTTATGATAACAGAGGGGTATAAATTTTAAAAGTCTATTAAAGTCATGAAAAATACATTACTCATCACTCAAACGAAATAAAAGACAATTTCTTTATTTTAAAAATATTGTGTTCATAGAAATAACAATATTTAGTAAAAAAAATCATTTCTTCTTTTGTATTTATGGCTGGAAACGAGTGAACTCAAGTATTGGAAAGTTTCTTACCCATCGTTTTACTATCCACCAACAAGAGAGAACTTACCAGGCACTTACATTCTACTTTAGAAGTGTATGTACATTACAATACGTACATATATACCAGTGAATAGAAAACTCGTCGAGAACTCTTAAGTATTCGACCAAAATATATGCCAATGAAAGCATGAAACTACCTGGATGTAAATGACATTTTACTTCTTTTTGAATTCTTGAAATTCTGTTTTTCTAAGGGAACCTTCTCTCGATTCGTACTCACATGGTAATTGAAAACTTTTGGATAATTGGATGCAAGTTTATATAAAGGATTATATCGTCACAAGATTACATTGTATTGTTGCTATTGTTAAATATATTTAACATTGAACCTCTGTGTGTCGGTATTTAAATAACATTTCTTACTTACTTCCATTTAAATAATCTTAAAAAATATTTTTATAGCAAAAAAGCTTGTATTGTTAATTTATAAATACATTAACAGGCTAGCATTGAATTAAAGTTGATGTATTCATGAATGAATCAAGCCAAATGTTGACTCTACATATGTCAGTTTTATTTATTATCAAGAAAATTGAGGAGGAGTTAGATTTGTTTATAAATAAATGTGTAATTATAACAACAATATTGATTTCCATCTTTATTTTAAAATTTTCAGGTTCTGTATCAAGAGATTCTATCATTTATATTGATAAGCCTGTGGTTTTAATCAATGAATAGATATAAAAATTAATAAACAATGAGATTTTGAATTAAATTCATAATCACTTAATGCTTTCAAATTTTATCATGCAAAATAATTGAATTAAATTTATTTATTAATGATCGATTAATCTTTTCAATGCATTGGTGAATATTTTTTGAATATTATTTATACTTTAGTAAAATGAATTCCATTTATTGTTACTCCAATCTCAACGATATCAGTTTGCTTTTAAATTATTAAATATCCAATGATCGAAAACTGATATGAATGAATATTATTTAAATACTTATTTTTAATTAAACTACCCTACAAAATATTTTTTATCCCCTCTTTTTTTCTCCAACTGTTGTTGAAAGCAAAATAAAAAATCGTTTTTTAACTTTTAGATAAATTTTTGTTTAAAATACTTATTTTGATGAAACTAAGAAGAGTAGTAGAATAAATATTGACCTTTAATTCTAAAAAGAACATTGTCGAATCGATTGTTTTATAGTAAAATTGAAGTTGTATACGTGTACATGCTTGTCCGTACAACCAACTAAATTCACGAGATCCAATTCGAACTCCCTGTCTCTAAATTGAAGGTAACTTCGATGCAATTATGTCCGGGGTTGTCTCGTGGGATGTCGTATTGCTAGGGTGTTCAACTATAGCAAAGCTTGCACCTTTCTCGATAATACAAGATACCTCTACGAACTATACCTCTATATTAGTTGCTTGAAAAGGACTTCCACAGGCTAATTAACACAACGTACAGATCACAGTAATTATCCTGCTGGAAAATTGAATTTTCAAAGTGTATTCAATTGAATTGAGATCATTAAGAGAAAATTGATTACATAAGATTGATAAAGGAAAAAATATCCAACGAGTGATTAGAAATGATAAAATGGGGTCGATAGATCTTTGTTGAGTTCAACTGAACTGTATTTCTACTTCAGTCGTTATCCACTTGTTTATACTAGGGGAACAGTCCACGACGTAGAAACAATGCCAGCACAAATCCTCATTAGGGTGACATGCAGCCAATTGCGTGCCTACTCACAGCCTCTCGTATAGTATAGCCTATATCTACATCTCTTGTTTGGTGATACAAGTTCGCGAGAGGTTGTCTACCTATGTGCACTACACCCGGTGGCCATCTCGAGCATCAGTAAATACTGTTTACTCTCAATCATGATTTACACCAACTAAAGTTCCTGTTACATCTTTCTAACAAAAATAAACTTGTACTGTTTTCATTAATTCTCTTGTCAATTGAACTTGAAATAGAAAAATACTTCATCTCAATTACCTTAATTATTCTGTTCAATTTTCTTTTATCACGGCATAGAAAATGCATTCATTTATAATAGCAATAATTGACAATGAAAAAAAGACTAGTGTCAATAATATCTTCTTATTCGACGTAAACAATTGATCAAGGGCTCATGAAAGGTGTTATGAAAAATCTGGACGAAAAGGAAAATTCGTCGTTCCTATTTTACCCCATTTTAGGAGTGAAATAATTGATTTTTCAAATATTTAACCCAATTCCGCATTTCTACGCGTCAATACGAAGAGAATGAGCCCTCGATCATCAAAATCGGAGTACTTTTATTTTTTGGCCAAAAAAAATGGAAAGGGGTACCACTTGCCATTTTTTTGGGTCGAAAAATCAAAGTTGTCCGATTTTCAAGTTTGACCACTCATTCTCTTCGTCTCGATGACTAGAAAAACGAAATCGGGTCAAACATATAAAAAATCCATTATTTCACCCCGAAAATGGGGTAAAACAGGAACTTTGCAATTTTTTTTTGCATAAATTATGCTCTAATTATGATTTTAACTCGTGCAATAAAAAGTAATAAACTCGTTTTCACAAATCCATTGATATCCTTATTTTCTTTATAGGCCTCATAGATCCTGAGTTATTAGCAGAAAACGAAGTTATGTTGCATCAAAAAAACCTAGCAAAACACCTGAGGATGTATCTAAATTATATTCTGAATTAGCATGCATTATAATACCTTTAAAAAATTTTAAAATTCAAGTATTGGATATTCTCCGTTCTTGAAACTTATGCTCCTGGTTTACATTAATCATTTCTTATCAGCATGAATTCCGCATTAATGATTGAATTTGTTATCGCACATAATGAACTTTCATAAAACTTTATAGTTCACTGAGACCAAAGGCTACTGGTGAATGCAATTTAACTGTAACTAGTAGCATAAGAGGAAGATAGAGAGCAAAAGAGACAAGGTGAAATGTATATAAGTACTACGAGAGAGTTCGTTGGCGCCGACAAATTTAATAACGTTTTCAGGAGAGTTGGTTCACCACACGTATTCTGTATTGCATCACGTGAATGAAGCCATAGAGTTTTCCATGCAGACACACCTGCACACTTGATCTCCATTCGTGTACCCGACCGAACGATACGAGATTTATCCAGCTCTAGGAGCTTATCATAATTCTTTATGATTCTCTTTTGTACTCTATATGAATTAAGTTCAATTCCAATGTGTGAACTCCACACAAGAAAATTTTAGAATTTTATTCATTTTGTTTATTTATTACAAGTGTCGTAATGTAAACTTATTGGAGCCGCATAATTTCAATAGTAAAAAACACCTTTTTTTCTTTTGTTCAAATAATAAATAATATTATAAAAGAATTTTTAGTAAAGATTTTTGAAACCTTTATCCTAATTATTATTCAAATAATCTCCTGCTTTTATTTACAAGATTTTAATTAATCTATTTTTACTTGCAATGTCACTTGATTAATAAAAACTTATTAAATCTTTGCAATTAATATCTTCTCAATATGCTTTTACGATTTTCTATAACTTTTCTTATTGAATTTCAATTGATGTTGACTATTCATTCAACAGTCTCTTTGTCTTTGATCATGTCTCTTACCTATAGGTTTATAAACCACTTCTTTGAACAAAGAATAACTCACCTTAGAAAATGAATGTGTAACTTTTTCTGATCCAATCAGATTAATTCAAATCAAAAGAATTAAGTATTAATGTGCTATTGAAGTTTACAGAAGTAAAATTCACTTTTGAATTCAACTTAAAACTGATAACTCCAAAAACCTTGTGAATGATTGTAAAATAATTACATGTCTCGATAAATGTGTTCATTAAAAAACGAGTGCATTTGTTATGAGCATCCTATTCTGTATTCTAAATGAATCAAATACATGAAGAGAATTTTTTGCAGCAAATGTGAGTGCAAAAAATGACAAATACACTTTTCGAAGTTTAGAAGTAAAAATATTTCTATCCAACAGTAAATTTTGAGTTATTGTAAGTAAACTTGATACTTACGAAGTGTCTTCGTAAGAAGGTTACTTACGACAGTACCAAATTCACTGTTAAACAGAAATATTTGTACTTCTATTATTAAAAAAGTGCACTTGTCATTTTTTACTTACAGTTAGTGCTAGAATTCTTTTCGTGTAAATAAATAAATGAATGTTTCCCCTTCTGCTTTTTACAATCAATTAATTTGTTGCTTAATAAAAGATTATAAAATTTTTTAAAATTACTAAAACATCGTCAACTTTCTGATTGAAATAAATTAGATAACAATGAAGTATCTAAAACAAAAAGTGTGAATTATTTTTATTTCAGTTGTTTCAAACTTATATTTTTATGGAACTACATTTTTTGTTTGGTATATAAATACAGTTATAGAAGTTGAAGAAGAAACTTTCAGCTCTTGAATGACTCCCAAGTGATTATTATACAATTATTTATGCATGAGTTATACAGGTTTAAGGTCAAAAGAGACACCCTTGCTCTGGCAGCTAATAACTCAGTCAAAAAGAATCCAACGACAATACAAAAAAAGCAATCTGGAGAAGAATGTACAAGCTTTAAAATGCCTGAGATTTACATAAATAGTTTGTTCAAGTCTAGAGAGACCTTTAAAATTAATGAAAAACATGAAAAAAAAACTCATCGAGACTTTTTTCCAAGTTTTCTTTAAATTAATGACAGAAATAAAGCAATATCAAAATCTCATGCTTTTAAAAATGAGCTAGCAAATGAACATACATGATTATTTGTCTAATTGTGGGTGATAAAAAATTTAATTAATCTCCGAAATAAAATGCAAATGAAATTATCCCTGGTTACTTTACTACAGTTTTCATGTATTTAAGTATAAAATAAGCAATGAAATAAAATAGCACACATCGAGAGAGTAATGTGGTAATAAAAAAAAGCACAAATGTTGAAAAACTTATTTATTTGTAAAAACAGTCTTTATTACAATCGAAAGAAGCTATTAAATACAATACCTTGAGTTTATTTCATCAGTAAAAAATCTCGAGCAAATGACTCATTAAGTCTGTTAATGACAGTAATCGTTAATCCCTGTGTATATTTAATGAGCTAGAATATTATTTTAATGATAAAATAAAAAGAAGTTACCGAAGAAATAAAATATGGCGATATTGCAGTATGAAAATAACCTTGCCAACGGCAGCAGTAGCTAAGATTAACATTCGGATTTAAGTTATATTTCAAATATTAATTCCTAGCTATTCATCCTCGTTGATTTCCTTTCATCTTGATTTCCTCGACTTTTAATCTAACCTTCATTCTCGCAGCTGCAGACGCTACAGCTGTGGAAAAAGTAAGACTTTTTTATACAGTGACACGACGAATCCAATATCCAGTTTGCTTGTTTCGGATAAGAAATCTTTTCTCTTTAATAAGGCGACTGAGAAAGTCACCTCGATTGCAGCTCACGTTCATGGGGACCACCGCGTTGACCCGACCAACTCACGACCCGGAAATGATTCACGACGGAAGCCGCACTAAGAGCGATTTCTATTGTCGTACCCTTTTTCTCGCTTCGTCTTTCATCGTTTGTCCTTTTTCATTCTCGTTAGTTACCTCTTTTTTCCAACCCCACACTTTGGTAAAATGAACAGGATGCTTCGTTTCCTTTCATTTAACCCCCGACAGTACCACTGTGTTACCTACTGTTACTACTATTATTACTAAAAACTCTCGAGAAAAACATTTTAAACTTATTTGTAAGAACAATTACAAAATTTAATATCTTTGTATGATTTTTTTTTATGTGTTTTTGATTTATTTATTGATGTATATAACTGTCAGGAGAAACGTGAACGAATTTTTATTGACTGTTATTTCAAGCTCTTTTGAAGGTGAGTAGAATAAGTCCCTAGTTGAGTTTTGATTTAGAAATTGGATTTACAGTGGAAGAGAAAAAAAATTTAATCGACTTTTTTATTTAAATTTGAAAGCTCTTACTTGGAGCTTTAGAAATATTTTTTTAATGTTCTATTACTTTTTGTTGCCAGCCTGTTCTAGTTTGAAGAAGAAAAAAAAACGTATCAGCTTTATGACTCGATTACGTGAAATCGAATAGGTGTAAAAAAAGTTTTATAAAAAAGAGAATCAAAGTTTAAGGCGTAAACTTTCGTACGTAATTAAAGAAATTGAGCTGTGATTTTTATTTAGAAAGTTACTAAGTGATAAAGTGTGATTGAATTATTGTTAAATTGTCTTCAATTTTATTAACTTTAGCGAAAAAAAAAAAGAATTCAACTTTAAAATGTTGAAAGGATGAACTTTATACAAATGCAGCCCTTTTATCAATAACGAATAATAAAAATTCAATTCAAGAAACACATTCAGACAAATGTATATAAATACAAATAAATGTTTATCTTAATTTATCATTCCTAAAGTGACGAATAAAACTTTTATTTCAACAAAAAAAAATGTTTACTAAACAATAAGTAAATTAAGAAAGAAAAAATCTTTAATAAATTCAACTTTAGTTGACTTGAGTTGGACAATTTTTATCCTTCTATGCAGTGAGGGCCGAGATTTGTCACACTTCGCTTACTTAGAAGGAGTAGAAACAATTTTTGGAGTGTACTTTTAGAAGTCTTATGCCTGCAGGCGAACACCTGGATCCAAAAGAAGCATGAAGCCTCCAGGAAGTAGACGTCTACAAACGGTTGCATTTGAAAAAAAATTTACGTCTATGATTTTTTAATTTTTCTACAAACAAACGGAATTGTTGATTGATTAAATTTAAAATAAAGTAAATAACAAATAATAAAATATTTCTTTAAAGTCCACTAGTGGTTTTAATAAAATATTTAAAGAATGATGATAAAAATCAAAACATCTTTTGGACTGATTCCTTAATTGCCAGAGAAATAGTATTTAGTCTGATACTTCTGCCAATAATTATATTTGATCTACGATAGAGAGAGAGAGGACCCGAAAAAGTTAGTTCAAAGCGTCTAAGTGGTAAAAGCCGTCACCACAAAATTACCGCGAGTGTACTTTACTTAGCAAAGTAGAGTCCTTAATGGTCTCATTTATAATCGAATTAAGGCGTGTCTCTAGTTGAACTTTGGTTAAAATTTGTCAATGCGCTGAGGTGTTTCATACAGAGAGAACTCAGTACATCCGATTACGAGATGGCGTTGATTTACTTTTAATTCAATGGACACAGAAGCTGTGAAATCACCTATCTAACGTACTTCAGCTTGTTTTCTCGTAATCTAACGTTTATTTAGGTCCCATGTAAACTGGAAATACGTGGGGGTATTTCAAAGACGACTCACTGGTACCAAAGATAACACTGATTTATCCAATACCCTATCACACCCAACCATCTTATCATTGTACTGAAATTGCTATTTTCCAGACACTTCTTTTTGGGAATGCAAACGAACATTTTGTACATTGTTGACATAAAGTTTGAATTCAAGTTCAAATAGTGCATAGAATCCGATTGTGTTTCTGATTAAAATTATTTTGTTCCAGCATTTAGATTATGCAGAGAAAACGGAAATTGAAAATCCGATTGTCATTGTAGTGGAATCACGCGTGTTTATGCAGTCATGGAACACGATGTACTGAGGGTTGATGTTCCTATTTGTGGGTTCGTCATCGTTGGTGCAGCGTCAAACGTGCGGCGAGTTTCGTGGTGCAGTCGTGGCAACTCACATTCAGGAATAATAGAGAATGAAAGGGGAGACTGAAACGACACACAGAGCAATCGCAACAGTTTTCCCAGGGGTTGATGCTGCTGCTTGCCGTTGTCGTCGTCAAACTGGTATGCCACATTTAGTTCACCGAGTTTGGCTTGCCACTGGGCAAATTCATTGGTCCGAGTATGATTTCATCATTTCACACAAAAATTCATCATCCCAGGTCATCTCACATTTTATGCTTTGCATTTTATTTCGTTAAAGTCCAGTTTGTCGAGAGTTTGCTTATCAAAAAAAGATGTCTTCATGAAATATTCGACATCTAGTTGAAACTGTGGTTGCAATGAATTTAACTGTTCTATTTGATGGAGTTGATATTCATGAGGGATTTATATTTTTTTAATAGTCAATAATTAGACCTTTGAGTTGAATTAGTTTAACTTGATACAGTACTTGAATATTAATGAATTAAATATTTACAGTAAATGAAGAAAATTTTGCTTTTAAAATGAGAAATATCTAGCTCAAATTATTTTGCTGCTATTAAAGTAGAAAAATAGTTTAATTCAAGTATTCCTTGGTAGCAAATTATGAAATTATTTTTAATATGTAAAACTGAAGCTTAATTACAAGTTTTCCCAGAATTTCTGATAATTAATCATCAAAATTTTAACTGAGAAACAGCTCAAGTGATATGCTGATTTAATCAACTTACCTACACCAAATAACATGATACACAATATGCTGCAAGGAAATTAAATTACTAAGATGCAGAGATTAAACAATGGACTATGGATGTCTAAAGTCGATCGCAAAGTTCCTGAGAGTCTCGAATGTTCTCCCTATAGAAACTTTCAACAAGACATTGAGATCGTACAGTAAGTAAATCTTCCCTGATGTCATCGTGATAAACACTCACACTAATCACTATATCGTCCCAGTGGATGTAGTAATTTAATAAACTAGCAACATTAGATTGTCGTGCACAGATTGGAATACTCATTTAATTAGAGTCAATATTGCATGGATTCATAAGTGTTTGTTAAACACGTTCTCACTAATTTTTTTAATTATTAATCTAATGACAGCGAAACATCTAAACAGACAGATTCAAATATCTAATTTGCTCAACACACTGACGGAGTGTGTCGTCAATATTGGACTACTCATCAGTGTGATTGGAGAACAGATCGTAATCAATTGTGATATATGCTTATATTTTTTTGTATATCTAACACACTATCGATTGTTTCAATTAATCGTCATATTTATTTTTATATCCATTGTATTTTATTTCTCTAACAGAAACTTTTATTTATTTCAGTTATTGTTCAGGATTTTGTATAGATAATATTAAAATACTCGATTGTTTCAATGCTCGTGTCTCTCTGATTTTTATGAGTATTCAAATAATTTTATAGTCTTTAGATAAAATAATTGGAATGGAAATTTAATACTCTTGGAATGTAACAATTTTTTGAAAATAATTTTTAATGAAGAAAATAAATGTTTTATTCATTGTATGAAGGATTAAAAATAGATATAATACCATTGTGGACGCCCAACACATTGTTGGAATAATTTTTTAAAACATTTTTATTATCAATAACAAAATTCTAAATGGAATAAAACTCACTCAAAGGTACAACAAAGTGCTAATAAAACATTATATTTATTCTAGAGCTTCAATAGAATAATAATTTACA
This sequence comes from Chelonus formosanus, assembly GCA_028641665.1. Lineage (NCBI taxonomy): Eukaryota > Metazoa > Arthropoda > Insecta > Hymenoptera > Braconidae > Chelonus > Chelonus formosanus. The sequence goes on from CM054004.1 coordinate 20,154,469, forward strand.
TTTATATTTAATAAAACATATTTAAATATTTTATAAATGATATTTAAATCAGAATTTTTCTATTAATAATATTAATTATATTATCTCACAAAGATTATAGTAAAAAAAAAGAAGAAAAAAAATAGCTGAAACAATAAAACTTTGAATTAGCATGCTAATTTATTTTTCAATTAATCTCATTTAAATCTTCGAATAAATTTTCATTATTTTTACAGCAACTTGAAGGTATCAAAAATGTTACAAGAAAGTACATGCATGCTTCCCAAGGGTTGTGCTTTAGCCAGTATTCAACGTTATGATTATGAACATTTCATGAAGCTGAAGTGGGAAAAGTTTTTTATACACGAAGCTTTTCTCATAAATTAACATAAATTAAAAATTTTCCAATCTCTTTTTTTGTCCGTTGAAAATTAATTGGTATTCAAGAATAGATTAAAGAAGATGTTGCTTGCCGCAGAACATTGAGATGTGCTTACTACTCTCGACCTCATGAACTTAAACAAGGTAATATTACAGGAAATGGTGTTCTAAATAATAAATGCATTAAGGACTAAGCGTCTAGGGCATTTTCTAGACATTTGTGTCTTCCCAAACGATACCTACATCTTGAATATATGTGAAACATGAACCTTCTTACACGTAGCACTGTAAACAATTAGATAATTAAAATTCTCTATCTCTAATGGAAGAAGATTGGGACAAGCATCACCTTCTTCTTACGTAATTAGTTTACATTAAATAACTTCTGAACTAGAAAATTTTTATGTCCATTTCTCTAGCTAAATTCATAATTATCAGTTGATTTTCCAGACTTTCATTGGGTCGTTAGTTGTGGAAATGTCCTCAAAACTTTTAAAGCTTGATTCCAGAATAATATGACATTTCCTCCAAGATTTAAACTTCTAGAACTCATTGGAAATTACCGGAGATTACTTCACAATGTGATCGTTAACACTTCGTGATGATTTCAAATAACTTTCAACCAAGAAGTGGCCAAAAGAATCTACTGAATTGCCATATTGAGTACTTAATGGTACTTAAAGCTCTTTCTTTTTAGGTGTTTGATGGGATGCTATCGTTTGGAAGGAGAAAAAATAGTTGTTGATTATAAAGAATAAAAATAATAACAATTAAATTAAAATACTGTATAGAAACATCAGAGAAATAAAGAATAAATTGTTTTAAATTAAATATAGCAATGATTTTAATTGACGATAGCAGTGGGAGAATTTTCTAAATTGGTTCTTGTGTTGATGCTATATTTAAAAAATTCATTTTGTCTTTTTAATTTTATTAACTACCTTCGTTATTTTCAATTAGTTAATAAAAATTTCGAGTAAATTTAATTGGAAAGCATGATGTGAAAATTCATTTTTGGTAATAATAATAAAGTTTAAAAAATTTTTCGTCAAATTTATTACAGCTACTTCATGATATAAATTACTTTGATTTCCAGTTCATCAGTTGCTACCACAAAAGAAGAAATGCATTCCAATGATTTATGAACTCCAACTGCATATTGTTACAAATAAACAAGCAAGATTCTTGAATGTTGCTGAGTAATAGAACAATAATGATACTTGAAAAGATGAAAAAAAGCAAGTTAATGGGAATTATATTGATTTCTTCTTCTTCATTCCACTTTAGATCGATGTTATAAGATTGTTAGCATACAAGTAAGCAAAAGAACATTGGAAAGAAGAACAAAAGGGACATCAAAGGTAGCATAAAATTGATGAGTAAAAAATCAAGAGTCTCTTGAACACTGGAGGATAGATTGAGACTTTGACATCGAAAGGCAATGTCTTCAACAGTTCTTTTATGTTGAAACATTAAAAGAAGACACTCGTGCCAACGATTAAATATTTTTCATTTTCTTTAATCATCATTTTTTGCTTTATTTCATATTTAAGACAGATTTCTTTCTTTTATGTTTTCCAGTAAATATTAGCAAAGTGACTGGAAGAATAAATTATTCTAAAAAGTTGTGCTGTTTGATGTATCAAAGAAGATTGAAATTTAAATAAAGATACAGCATCTGTCAATTAATAAGTAAATCTCAAAATACTAAAATTTTTTCCAAGAATTAAATTTATACTGTATGATGGATTGCATCTATTTAATTAAATTTCTCCATTAAAATGAAGAAAAAAGGTTAACATAATTTATTAAATCAATTTTAAAAATCATCCAAGACTGATGGATAAGCAGGAAGGTAACTTTCCGAGTAAGTAGAAGATTACTTAGCAAGATCAACCCATCATTTTCAAGCTTGGTTTAATGTTGGATCAAGAATGAGTCACCTTTGTTTTCTACTACAGATGAAATATTTGGTATTTAATAATATTGTTAAACAATTTTAGCTACACATAATTAATTAAAGTGGTCGAAAAAAATATCGAATGCTGTAAAATAATATAAAGGTCTATTTTTTTAAAACATAAGAATAGTTGATCAAGACAGATATCCTAGTAAGAAGCAAGGATAGCTTCTTGCTGGTCCATCATTAGAGCAAGTTTGCTAATCAGTATTATCAAAACTAGATCATATAATTAATTGCTTTACAACTTTATAATTGTGTTGTAAATTCGATTATAATCAATACATCGATTTATTTTGACAATACTATTGAAGATGTTAAGCCAATTTTGGGCCACCAATATGCCTATTTCATTTTCTATTTAGGATAAAAGGCTTACGTTTTTTCTCTAACTCCCATTAACCCTAAGTTAAATGAAATAATTAAATTCTATTGGCAATATTTCAATAGTAATCCAAGGAATAATTAGAGAAAAATAGTTTATTTTTTATTGATTCAGTTAAATTGGTTGGAAAATCGTTAGAAAAGTCAGTATTGGATTTCCATAGATAAAGATTTAGAAAAAATTGTAGAGAAGAGAGAAAAGAATGGAAACGATCTGTCTGAGTTGCTTGAGGGTGAGAGGCGATTTCCACTAGCATTATATAAGAATACCTCGGCAGTATCGAGAGTTCCTTATCGGAGTTACAGAAGAGCAAGTTACTCGACAGGAACTTCTAGTGAAACATCGCGATAGTGTGAACAGAATACTGTTACAATTGTTAATGCGATGTGTTTCCGTTTGAACAAATTCACTTGCACGGTCTACACCAACATTATCAGGGTAACATTAGAAGAAATGTTTATTTAAGTATATAAAAATATATATATATATATATATATATATATATATATATATATATATATATTTTGTTTTGTATATAGATCATAAGTATTGTAAATTATAAGACAACTAGATAAACGGAAAAATTTTATAATTTTTTCGAAAAATATCGAGATAAAGTTTATTTAATGGATGTTATTTATAGTGATTACTCTACCAGGTGGTGCCAAAAATGCTCGAGTAGGGAGATAAGAAAGAGGAACGGAAGCTATGGAGAGACGACGATACCGGAAATCAGAAAGCACTCACGAAAATAACGAAATAAGAGGAAGAGAAAGAAAAAATGAGCAAAAGATTGGGAAGTAATGCAGATATTTTTTTTGCATTTTTATAATATTTATTCATTTTCAGGCTGTGGGTAATTTTTTTTATTCGTCGCTCAAATTCACATCAAGAGGATTATAATGTTAACAACGATTTCTATCCATTTATTTGAAAAAAAAAAATTACTGGGATGCATGGACGAATTTAAAGCCTTGGAACTCTGCCAGAGTTCTGTTTGAGGTAAGATACCTGTTCTTAAGTAATTAATGGGTAATAAAGCATTGATTTAACTAATATTATTTTTCTGCTATTTTAATCTTTGTTCAATTAACTAATATTTTTGCTATCAAACATATTTTCTTACTGTAATATTACCGTTAATTACTGTCAATAAAAAATAATTTTTTTTTTCTGTTTCGAATTATAAAAGTAAAATATTTTTTTCATTATTATTGCTTTAATTAATAGAATTTATTCTTATTTTAAAAGTTGATGAATAAAAAATATTCGATAATATAAGTGGTAGTAAAGTCTTATTCAACAATATTATTAATAAAAGGTTTAAAAAAAAAACAAGACATTTTATTCGATAAATTCTCAAAATATAATACCAATTTTCAAGAATATACATTAGTGGGTCAAGATCTGTAGTTTTCTTCCCACAGCAAGTAAAACTCACTTGAATCGAAATATCTCAAGTAATTATGAAGTATGTGGTTTTTTTTATCAAACGTTTTTATCAATTTTTTATTTAAAAGTTTTCGTGAAATTTGGAAAAAAATTTACCGTTAGTTAGAAGAAAGTAGTGCAGTCAAAGCGATGATAAATGCGAAATAACGAGAGAAATGGGTTTTACTTAAGAATGAGAGAAAAAAAGAAGAAAAATCTGTCGTTTCAGTGTTAGTAATGTTCGATGGAAAACGAGAATGTCGTAAGAGTAAGAGATTTTCTCGTTGAAAAACGGAATTTCTTGGCATCCTACGAGTATCTGCAATGGATAAAATCCTTGAAAACTGCCTCTCGTCCATCTCAGTTTATTTGTTGGCCTGGAGAGACGATGAGAGACTCATCATTGACGTAGAAAATCGAAATCTATAAAAAAAAGAGGCACAAAAGAGAGAGAAATGAAAATTGAAGACGTTTGTTGGAAATACAGAAAGATTTTTACCCCTATCGAGTTTTCTCTTTTATAGGGAAATCATAGAGATAAATCGTACAGACAATCGTTCAAGATGGCTGAACAATGTCTTCAGTTTTACTTGACTTTTAGAGCTTATTCTTATTATACTTCATTTACTTCAATTTAAAATTCTTCCAAGGTATTGTACTAAATGAAATAGTTGATGAGCAACTTGAAATTCCACTGATTTTAGATATTTTTAATCGACTTAAATTATTATCCAAAGTACTTTTACAGATTTTACATTTATAGTAATTTCCTTCATGATTTTATATATTTTCATTCAATTCTTTTATTTCTGAGTTTATATTTCAAATAATTAAATCCAGAAATATTGATTTTATTTATTTAACATTCAATTAATTCGTTTCACTAAATGTCTCGTTATTGATTTCTGATATCATTAGTAGCCTGAAGTCATTATTAAAATCATTTCCATGTGCTAAATAAATTTTTCAATGACAAAAAAAAAAATCATTTACATTTTATTTTACTGCAAAGATAAAAATTGAAATCCAAATGAAAACTGAAGCTCTAGAGCTTTTATCTTGTCTTCGATCGAGACATTGTATTCCAGTTTTTTTTTTCTCTTACAAAATTGAACGTAGTGGGAATAGTCTCAGATAGCTGTAACTGAGAGGTGATGAAAAATAACAAGGGCATTCTGTCTCGTTTTTTAACATGAACGTCAGGAGACACTTGTAGATCGAAGTCTTATCTATCGGCCTTTATTTTTTACTACTGAAAAATTTACCCAGATTATTCAAATCTCTTCCTCCAGCTTTTCTCTTCTTCCTTATTTGATGAATATTTATACCCGATTACGATGGTTAGTTAAAAAAGTGTTACTGGAAGGTAATAAAAATTAATATGCAAATACTTGGGTTTCTTTTTAGTGAAGGAGGTGGATCAAAAGCTATTTGCGTAAGTTTTAGTACAAATAGATGGACTAGAGGTGGAGTTGGAAGGGTATGTAGTGTCCGGTTACTCTCCACTTCTCACGAAAGTGCAAGACAAAGCGATTTAGAGAACCACCGAGATGAGGGTAAGATGGTGCCAGACAGTCTGCAGGAAACGCAGCCAATTTGCCGTGAATGATTCGTCGTGTTGATCCAGCAATTTTTACCAAGTAGCTATCTAATTCAACTCCAAAACATCCTTCCGAACTGAATGATAAAAAAGAGTCATTTTCGGTAAATAAACATAGTTATTTTACGGTTATAGATTGACTGAAGAAAATAAATTAATCACAAATTTAAAAAAAAAAACTGATACAATCCAACATCAAATGAAATCTGATTAATTTTTTTTTTCTTTTTTTTAGAAACCAATAATTAAAGTATTTTGGGTTTGTTCTTGATATGCATTTTAAAGGTTAAATTTGTAAAATATTGAAAATACAAAGCTGTATAGTAATATAATATTTATGTATTATAATATATGCCAATACATCACAAGTTAATACGATCAAGATACTTTGAGATTGACATTTTGTTTACATTTCTGTGCTTCTTGATGCACAGTAAATCGTTTGAAAAATAGAGGGATTGAGTGTGAATCAAATAAACATATTTTGAATAAAATAAAAATATTTTTGAGAAAAATCTTCAAGTTTATCTCTCGTAAAATCTAACAGATAGTGAATAATAAGATAGACATGAGAGAAAATCAGCATATAATAAAGCAACAAAAATTCTTAAATTAAAAATAAAAACAGTAAAATATTCTTTAAATATTTCGTTTATGTTCTTAGAGAGATAACCTCGATTTCTTCTTTGTTTTAGTAAATTTTTTCTGTCAGTTTAAAGATAAACTTTTTTTTACAAAATTGAGTAAAATGAGAATGATTTTTACTTTCAACTGAGTTTATTATGAGGGAAATGCTTTGAAAGAATTATTAAACAAAAAAGAGAGCAGTAAAAAATTAAAAAGCACTTGAATGTCGATCTCAAGCTTCAGTACTTCTTCAAAGAAAATCGCTGACAGTAACGAAACATAGTCAATGAATAATAATTCTTCTTTCTACACGAAAATACTTAGAATGTTAATAGGAGGAGCCAAGCAACAAAAAAAAGTTGGTAAAAATCTCCTGACGTTGTCTATGCCATGTAATGAGTTCGAGACGAGTGGAGTTGTGTAGAAAATTATCGTGAAATTATCTGCAACGCCTAACTCAGCATCCCTTTAAACTCAACTTCATCCAAGTCTCATCTTTTATTGAGCCTTCAAAAATTCCCACTGTCATTTAAAAGCAAAAAAGGTGTCATGAAAAAATATTAGCCTCTTTGTTACTGTCCCTATTTACGTTTGTTTTAAAGTAAAATATTCACGAAATCCTAAAAAATGATTGCAACCTGCTGAGAGGTATACATAATGGTAGAAATGAAAGGTGAAATAAGAAAAAGGGGAGAAGCTTCAGTGTATAGACGTACTTGACACCGTCGAGAAAAATTCTCCTAGGGTTTTTCTTTTATTAATTACTCCACATTTACGAATTATGGCGTGTGTCGGCCACAGCTGGTGGACGTGATGCTCGTACTGACTCGTGGATAAGAGATGGGTATAAATTTAACGCGGTTGAGGGGCAAAAAAGGACGACGTGAAGAAGTGTGGAGAGAAAGAAAAATATTAGCAATTAAAACATTCTTTATTGCTCTCATTGAACTCCAATAAGTTCGGGATAAATTAAAGACCTCATATTGGAATATGTCAACCATAATGAGGCCATCTATTTAATTAAGTCAAGATTTTTTTTTAAATATCCACTCTTAATTTACAACTTTGCAGTAAAATTGAAATAAATTTTTTCATCAGTTTTAAATCATAAATATTTTTTAAAATAATTTTACTTGAATAATTTCCAATTTATATAATAAATATTAATTGATATTATTTAATCAAAACATTGTCGATTAAAATCATTTCAAATTCACAGCTTGGTTTAAAATTATCTTATTAAAAATCGTAACAATTGTTTGTGGGTATTTTCATTACAAATAAAATATGATTAAAATTTTTTAATATCCACTACATAGACAGATTTATTTTATGTTTAAAGCAGGAAAATATTTATTCCATTCAAATTGGAATTTTCTGATAAATATATATGATAATTGCACAGTTTCACCCTCACAGCTCCGATGACCTTGAAAATTTAGTATGTTGTAGAGGTGATCATGCTGATTAATTTTATATCCATGTATGGGGTGCGAAAATCATAAGGTCTAAACCTTACTCTTCATTAATTACATCATGTTCGTGAAAATATTGTGTGTGTGTGTGTGTGTGTGTGAGCGGGGGGGGGGCTAAAAAGTTACACACACACACACAATATTAACATTAACTCTTGAAATATTTCGGTCTTTTAATATTTTCATATCAATTATATTACTCAAAAATGAAAGTTTATCAATTGTTGTTTTCAAAATGATTTTATTAAATATTTGTTATAGAAAATAGTTTAATTATTCAAAAATTTGAAATATATTTTGATGCAACTTAGTATTTTTTTATGTAGGAATATAAATGCAATTTTTTATGATCAATAAAGATATTCGATTCATTGTAGAAGACATACCAGATAAAATGACAATGCTGACAAGTATGATGTATTGCAAGTATTCTTTATCCACAATTTTCTACTTCCAATATATTGAAAATAAAGTTTTGTATCGAATTTATTACAATGAAATTTGCATACTAACACTTATAACCACATAAAGGACAAGAATTCATTTCGGGAGAAATTAGTTTATCTTTCTCTCTTATCCAGAAGAAATATCTGTCCTTTCTATTTTGCATAACGCGAAGATTCTACATGGAAATAACGTAATGACGAAATATCTCCTACTGAAAATGGCTTTTCACAAAATACCTCTCGACAAAATAACTATCCTTGAGAATTGAAACAATAATAGAAATTTTATACGACATACAATATCTAAAAAACATATAACTTCATGCTTAAAATAAAAATATGTTTTTTTCTTTTCATATTGACAATAATGATGGAGAAAAAAATTTTTTTTAAATTGCAAAGAAATTAAATTTAACGCAACATTTAATACCCTAGTGCAGTTAAATATTTTCAAGAAAATAAAATTATTTTTTAAAAAGAAAAAAATACTGCAAAACTATTTTATTTAATATGTTTACGATAGTTTTAAATAACTGAAAATTCATAAAAAAATGTTAGTTCCAAAATAAAAGTGACAAACAATGCCCAATAGAGTTTGACTGTCAGTATAGTAAAATACAGCTTGTCTAGATAATAGATACGTTTGTAAATCTCAACATGCTGCAAACATTTTACCGTTGCGTCGTAATATATTTTATTGTAATACATAAACTGATTCATGTCACTGTACAACATATAACGAATGAACAACAAAACTCGAGTGTACTAATGCAATATTGAAATCAGACTGTATGCTCTATTCAATCAATATACTTCATATCATATTTGTTGAATATTGTATTGCACAGTGTCGTAGTAAACAAAGAATTGCACTGGCAATGACATTTCAATGCGAAAATATGTATAATTTATGAATTTTAGACATTGATGATATGCTGATTAAATACATGTCAATGTCCTATAATTATCTATCAAAGCATGGCAATATTATTTATGACAAAGTAAAGATCTCTATCAGAAGTCTTTGTATTTTTTTGGTTCATTGACATTTGTGTTGACGAATTGAGTCTTTCTTTTTGATACCCATGACATCTTGACACTTTTTTGTCCATGACAGACAGTCTCATTTCATGCTTTTCTTCAAAAAGCTCATCTTTTTGTCAGAAAAGAAAAACCTTGATAGGAAAAAGTGATCTTTTTTGTTTTTATGTCATTTTCAGAACTATGAATCATAGAAAAAATAAGTTTAAAATATCAAAAAAAAATTGAATAGATAGGTGTTTGAAAAATGAAAAAATTTAAGGATAAAATAAAAATTGGTTTATTAAATAAAAGTATGTAATTAAAGGAAGGAATTTATTTGTAAATGAATATAAAATATTTTGTTCATCGACTTATTTTATAGTTAGTACAGTTTAGAATGACTTTGAAAAGTTTTTAAATTATTTATAGAGTGGCAACATATGTGGATAGCTCAAGCTTGTCCAAAACATTTAGCAAGATATTGATCTTGCTCTACTCAATACCTAGCAACTTATTGAAGTCTCTTAACTACTTCTCGAAGTAAGATAATAATATAAGGTCGAGTGTGATACCAACGATCAAGTAACAAGTTAAAAAATTGAATAAAGTTTGCAATAAAATAATCATTGTAATCCATTACTGTTTTTGTATTTTACATAGATCAAATTCAATTAAATAAATTGTGAAATCAGTACTTGATTATTTTAGAATTATTATTTCATTACTAATTTGATTGACGATTGATAATTAATTCAACTTTTATTCAATTATAAAATCACATCAAATATATATTTAATCATTTAAAAAATAGAAATATTATTTTACAATGTTAATAATGCCATAACAGTGCAAAGTTTTCAGTAAATTGTAATATAAAACCTAGAAAAAATATTTCTAGAATGAAGAGCAGAGCAAACAGTATATTTCAATAATGTAGGAAATATAAACTCATGGTGGGATCATGTTCTTTCTTCAATAAAGAAATATGATCATATTCATTGAATTAACTATAATTGTTGCTCACAATAAACATGTTTGATGGACATTTGGAGAATAGATTGTTTTGAATCAATGTTTGATTTCATTGAAACTAATATAAAATTATATCAGAATAAACTCATATCACTCTAGAGGAAAATTGAATGTCTATCTAAATTGTCTATTGATATTCAAACCAATTGCTGTATCGAATTAACCAATATGTAATGTATGCAGCTGGAAGCTATAGAATATTACGAAAGTATCAATGATATGACATTATAGTTTAATGCATATTAATAATTCACATTAGCGTTGGTAAATAATAATTAATAATTGTAGATAACGACAAACGAAAAGGTCAAATACTTTGTTTTATTTTATTCCAGTTTATATTGTGATGTCGTTATTATTAACATCACAATATCACCGTATATTCGAGCTGAATATTCATATATAATTTGATGCACATGAATGCTATATAAATGCATAAACATCAAAATAAAGAATAAAAATATTTGAATAAAATGCTTGAGGGTGTAAATCGTACGACAATGGTAAAAATGTTGTCGTGTTATCAGAATGCGTGCAAAGAGCGAGAAAAGTGAAAAAGCGTAACGATGAGTGTGAGGAGGAATAAAAAAAAATATGGATAACAGTGGCAGAAAGAACGCCGAGGTTCATTCTTGGCCGTAGCTTAGTCGTGCGGTTCTTGTTCATAGAAAGGAAGAAGTGTTTGAAGAAGTAAAAAAGTTACATAAGAAGAAAAACCGGAAAAGTAAAGTGACAAACCTGCCGAGTAAATTCACAAAAAAAATATTACAGACTTTTAGACAAAAGTAAATGGAAATTATAGAGAATACTGAAAATAAAATCTTAAGAAAAATAAACTTTAAGAATTTGTACTTTTCATTAAAAATGTACTCATCTGAAACAAGTCACTTTAATATCTTGTGTTATGTTATAAAAAACGTTCTAACAGATTTATTATGTTTTCCTTTTGTTGTTGAATGTTTCTATTCTGTTTAATGATATAAAACGCAGATGATTCTTATCTGTACCAAAAAAATTTTATTCTTACAATTAACAATTAAACTATTACTGTGATAGCTCGTCTGTAATGAACATCGAAAAATAGTATTATAATATTTCATAAAAAATAAATGATTATAATATACTTTTATTAGTAACCTTTTTTTATTAGTATACTGTTTAACATGTTTTATACACAATTGTACTAAAAGTTTTCTGTAAATTTATCATGACATTGCAATTGATAATTATTAGTCAATATAACTATCACGAAACAGCTTGATAATAGTGATGATTACTCGTATAAAAAAAATTCGTTTCCTAAACGTTCTCGGAATGTTCCCCAGTAGAGAAGTTTCCCTATGTTCCCCGGGTGAGACTATAGGGAATGGTTGAGGAACAAAATTTTTTTTTTTTTTTTCGAAAATTATTCCTGTCTACTCCAAACGTACTTTAATTTAGTTTTCTGCTAATAACGCATGATCTATAAAGCCTATATACATAAAGAGCATATTAATGGATTTGTGAGAAGAAGATCTTTTTATTGCACTAGCTGAAATCATAATTAGAGCATAATTTATGCAAAAAAATTTGCAAAGTTCCTGTTTTACCCCATTTTAGGAGTGAAATAATGGATTTTTTATATGTTTGACCCGATTTCGTTTTTCTAGTCATCAAGACGAAGAGAATGAGTCCTCGATCATCAAAATCGGACAACTTTGATTTTTCGACCCAAAAAAATGGCAAGTGGTACCCCTTTCCATTTTTTTTGGCCAAAAAATAAAAGTACTCCGATTTTGATGATCGAGGGCTCATTCTCTTTGTCTTAATGCGTAGAAATGCGAAATCGCGGCACAATTTAGGAAAATTCATTCTAACACCCTCAAAACGGGGTAAGACTGGATACAAATTACAAACAATCATCCCTCTGACTTTAAATCCTTGTAACTCTTGAACGGACGGTCCAATAACCTTTTTCAAGGACGTTTCAGAAACCTCAGATTCTGAACTATAAAAAAATATCCACAAATTTATTCCAAGAAATTTATTTCCCCCTCAAAATCGCTAAAATATAAAAATAGTCCCATTTTTATAGGGAGTTTGCCAAGTATTTTTGCGATTTTAAGGGTGAAAGAATGATGTAAAATGTTTTTTATGGACATTTATTCTTAGTTTAGATTTTGAAGTTTTTAAATATCTTTTAAAAATCATTATTAGACGACTTGTATAAAAGTTACAGTGGTTGAAGGAGAATATGCAAGAAATATTATTTAAAGTAGGAAAACAGTAATCCAATGTTAAAAGAATTCGTATAAAAAGAGAGATAATTATTTTTGACTGATCAAAAAAATGAGATTGTATATTTTATAAGCAGCAATGTTTACTGCAATGTATTTTTCTTTATTCTTTCCTGAAAATATATATCAGAGTTCTTAACAGCTTGTCATTGAGCATAAAAGAGCAACTGAACTACAACGCAACACAAATCCTATGCAGATATACACCACAAACGAATCGTCATATTTTATTGTATACTAGTTTTCTTTTTATTTTTATTCCACTCCAGAAAGATAATTTCAAAACAATCTTCACAAAGAATATTGATATCAAGTAAGCTTATTATTTCACTCAATTTTATCTCATTATTAAGTTGTTTTTTTCTTAGAAAAATCATTTTAATTCACTTACCATAAATTGTTTATTCGATTAAATACTTTTTTTTCGTTTTAAAATATCGAAGCATTGCATTTAACTAATTCGTTCGATTGAAAACAAATTTATTAGACTCGGAAAATAAATTCTGCTGATAGATATTTTTTTTTAGTTGAATTAAAAGAGGGAAATGTAGAAAATTCATGAGAATTTTATGTTTAAGTGTGATAGAAAAAAATGGAAAAAGAATCTTTCTCGTGATCTAAAGTACAAGGTAGCTTTGAAGCTGTCAGAAATTTCCCTTCAATTTGATACACGATAAACTGTATGGCAATAAAAGCATCAGCCTCCGATAGTCTCCTTGCAACTTGTACAAATTGAATTTACCAATACACTGAATTTTACACTCTAATTGCTTTTACAATGAATCATCAACCGCTACCGTCCGTATAATTGATCGACGGCAATTCATTTTATGTAACTGCTCACCCGCACATTCTACGCTGTTTTTCTTTCTCAACATGTATTGGCCGATTTATAAATTTTAAAATACGAGCTTATAATCAAGAACATTGTAATCATAATTATTTACGAGAAATCGATTTCACGTACAATTTATTTCTCAACATAAGTCTATTACATTGGACATTGGATAAAAAATTTCTCATAAAATGAAATAAAATATTTACAGAATTCTTTCGAAGCTAAATTGACTCTATTGATTATGATTCCAATGGTACCAGTCTATCCAAGTCGAAAAATGAGACCTGATTTAGATTCTTTTAACTTTGATGTCAGAATACGATGACAGAATCAGACTTGATTAAGTTACGTCGGTTAAGATGCTACTGTCGCAGGTTCGAATCTCACTGGAGGAAGAAAAAATTTGTTTCTAATAGTACTTTACTTAGAACTTATCAGTTAATTGCTAGTTTTTTTTGAACGATTTAAGCATAAAAATAATTAATAATTAAACACTTTGATAATCAAAATCAGATCTTATTTTTTGACTCAAGTAGTCAATCATGATCCAATTATAAGCCAGGAATGAGCTCGTTTTAATTCATTCTAGGACAAGCATTTAATTTTATCTTTAACAAATTTTTTATCCCTTAAATGAAAGAGTTAGATAGTGAAACTGTTAAAAGTTCTACTTGAGGAAGAGAAAGAAATTTGAATTGTAATTAATGAAAAGTTAGGCAGATGTTGAGGATGAAAGAAAAGAATAACAAAATAAGAAGATAAAATCAGGGAAACTTGATTTCTATTAATCACAAACCTTTTAAAGTTAGATTCATTCTTGAATGAGATATCAAGCTTACATTATTCAATCTAACAAATTACTTTCTTTTCCTATTGCTATTTTTAGCCAGTTAATTATAATGGATTAAGTATTTTTGTCTTAATAAAACTTAAGGATGATTACATTTTTAAATAAAATATCAAACTTTCTTTACTGACAAGATAACTACTTTGATGTTCTTTCCCCTGCTATTTGAATACAGTACACAAAGATAAGATCTGCATTTACTCAATTCTAAGTAAAAACTTTGTAAAAATACATCTTTTCGTCTTCATTTAGTACAGTTTTATAGTTTACGATAGTCTGTATTGTACGAGAGGACGGTAGAAATGGACGTAGTTTTGTTTCGGTAATTTCTAGATGCTTGGTATAAGCACCAGGCGTCCACATTTAGTGGTTCTAATGATAATGCGGCTTTTCTGTGAAACTTGCGTTATTTTAAATAACTTTGAGTACTCCGGTACATTTACATAATCCAATATTACCTTTTATTCAAACAATTATCATTAAAAGATTAAAAAAATTATAAAAGAAATAAATCTGATAAAAAAATTAATGAAATTATTTTATCAATTTAGTAATTATTAAGGAATTATTCATCAAAATCAGAGCTGCTAAAAGCATAGATCTAGCTAGTCCTAATTTAATGAATTCAACTTGTTACTATTATCAATCAAATTTCTTTCAACAAAATAAACAATTTAAAACTATGGCGTTTTAAAAAAAGATAAAATATTTGAAAATGTAGAAAAAAGTAGCTATATTATAAACGAATAGGCATGAGTATTTAGAGAAATATGTTAATGACAATGAGAAGTGGTTATAGAAATTCATATGACATAACGATTAATCATCAGTGAGACAATCCAATTAGGAATGTCATAGCAGCGATTAGTCAATCTATTTGGCTTTGATGAACGCACAAACATGCGTCGGTCAATTGCAAGCTGCTGAGTTCACCACACAAGTGAAGCCTGACCCAGAAACTCAAGGGTGTAGAAGATAAGTGGAATTATCGTCAGACAGTAGCACTATCTCAAGAATGATCGGGCAAGTTAGTGAACCTTGACTACACAGAGTAGTAATCACTCGTGGTATGCTTACAATTCAATTTAAACTTCTATGCGCGAGTGTGTGAGCATGAAGAAAGATACACAAAGCTCTAAACACATATAGAAAACAAAAAGTTTCTCCTTCAAGTAAATGTTACTAGGAAACTAGTGAGATATAAGTTACGTCAAATACAAATCTGTTATAGGAAATTTGTTGTTTTTTCTAACAACAAACATCTTATTTGAATAAATAAATAAAAACGTGACGTTTCAAGCTAACAACGATATTTTATATTGAGTTGAAAACAATGAATTGTGATTTATATATTTTTTATTTACTTTCTGATTATCGAAAAATGGAGGACTCGTAGAAAGCATCACATGTTGAAGAAAATCAACATTAGAAATTTAAAAATGTCGGGGCCATCGTAATGGACATGAGAATCAATTATTAATGAACAATCCAAGTTAGAAACATTTTTTTTTTCATTCCTAAAAAAGGGTTTTGGCTTCAGTGGATTTCTATCTCAATGTGGAGCTTAAGGACATTTATCTTGTTGAAATAGCTGACTGTCGATCCTTAGATAACAGTTTTAAACTAAATGAAGTTTTTTTTCTTCCTACAATGAAACTATTTCATTACATTACTATATTAATTATAAATTTTTTTCAATGTAAAAAATTATCTTGCAATTCAATGTTTTAATTTAAATCATGAGTTAATAAAGATAATGAAATTTTTTCAATTGTAACAAAAAAATTTATCCATCTAAGTTCAAGTTTGATTTTAGTAATGCTTGTTAAGGAAAATTGGCAATAAAACTGTTGAAGAAAATTTCTAGTATAAATTCAGTTAAATTTATCAGTAGAAGCGAAACTTAAAGGCTTTGAGAATACCTACAGACACTCAGGTTGAAAAAATGCATTAATATTAAACTGAAAATTGATCAAGGTATATGAACTTAATCCAAAAACTCGCTTTAACTTCATACGACGGTGAAGATGAGGTTAAGGAAAACTCGATAAGTATTAAAATGCATAGGAGAAAAGTTCGTTTCACGCGCTATTTGTCGAATAATCGATTTTCCTTCACCTCCACTTGTAATATATGAGAATATTAACCAACTTTTAGGGTTTTTTCTTTAAATCACAGATTGAATCTTTCAAGGGTAAAACATAAAACTGAGATAACTGTGATAGAAAACTCAAACTTTTGCACTTTCAAGCTGTCTAAATAGAAGATTAGGCTTAATCACTTTTGGGGAAAAAAATTGCTTTGAGCAAAGATAAATCACGTATCGTAATAGGATTTCTTACGAAAAGCAAACAATTCAAAGAAACCACTTACGTCAAATCTGCCTATACCAAGACATTCTTATATAATAAAGCTTTTACCGCAGTAGTAAACATGACATTCTGTCAGACGTGGAGTTTTTGATCTACCAAATGCATTCTTGGTACATTCTATTGCAGTGGAAGTGAAGATGGAAAAATTTGAAGACAGG
Source organism: Chelonus formosanus (assembly GCA_028641665.1). Classification (NCBI taxonomy): domain Eukaryota; kingdom Metazoa; phylum Arthropoda; class Insecta; order Hymenoptera; family Braconidae; genus Chelonus; species Chelonus formosanus. Next base: position 20,171,299 of record CM054004.1, read on the forward strand.
TTGACAAAAAAATTCATATTTTTCTTCATGACAGCTTATTCCAATCATGCTTTTTTTCTGCTTTTGACTCCAATTAGGAACATTGAAACGACATTATTTTCCTAGAAATTATAATAGCTAGCAATACAAAGGTATGCTCAGTATCATATTATATCTTAAGATTCAAAAAAAATTTTTTTTAAACTAAAAATCTTTTCCACCATTATTTTTAATAACCAATCAACATTCGAACAAAGCGATGAAGGATACGACTTCAGCCTCATTTCCTTTTTATGAAAAGAATTTATTAAAAAATATCATATTATTTATTGCATTTTATTTAATGCCATTTTTTGCAATTTATTGACCTCTAGCTATTGATCTGAAGCTTAAAACATATTTTAAATTTCGTTTTATTAATAAGATATTTTTTAAAGTAAGTTAAAGAGATTTATACACAAATAGTCTTCCTAATAAAGCTCAATAAACTCGAAATCCACATTATTCTCGAATGCCAAACCATGTATGTGGACTTTCTAGTGATATTCGGAGTTTTTTTGTGAATAAAGAAAATGTAATAGATAATAGCTTGTGTTCAATTGTGTTAGTAACGGTAGAAGTCCTCGGAATTGGACCCAACTGCTTTACCTTAGTTTTTTATCTGAATTCCAACTCATTTTTTTTTCAATATACTTCCATCTTAAAATACCTTAAAAAATAGCTGATCATTTTTTTCTATTTTTAGTTATTCTATTTTGAAAATAGTTTTTAATATTCTTTTATCTCACAGTAAAAACATTGAACGAATGAATGTTTTATGTAAATGAAGCTGCAGTAAAATTCAAACGTGACATGCCTGAAATCTGCGTATGAGCGTTAGCATGACGCCATGTCTTCTAGAGATATCATTCTCTGTCGAATTGGTGGATTCGCGGTGCGACCAATGTGTGCAACCAATGTCGGCGGTCACACCCAAATGTCCCTGAGCTCACGACGATACGAGTTATACCGTGCGAGCCAGAGCATTAGTCTGCTCCATGAATACCTAGCTTAATTAATCGGCAGCTGTTGTGGTATGTAACTAATGTGGATTACTAATTAGAGGATATGGTTTACGTATTTCAACGCAACACCAAAAAGAATCATTAAATATTTTTTTTTATTAGTATTCATAGTTGGTTTTAAATATCTTTTTGCTAATTATTAATCAATAGTCTTCTTTGGAGATCAAAAACTTATATAACTGTCATAATAATTCATTTATATCAAAAGTTTATTAAAAAATTCATGCAGAGCTTTCTTTGTATTTTGAACAATAATAGAAAAATAAAATCCAAGAGTAGAAATATTCTGGCCAGCTTTTTATTGCTTACGTGGTGAAAACTATGATAGATAGAGCAAAAATGCATCCTCTTTTGCAAAGCACAAAATTTTCGATAAAAAAATTCCCAAGAGTTTTATTCCAGAATTGACAGTTTGAAAAGAAGAAAAGCCTTCAAGTGTGCTTTAGAACACTTTTTCCAACCAAACTTGGTATATTGAATATTTTTTATCAATGAAATTTGACATGTAAACAATTTTTCTCATATAAAATATTCACTAAAAAATTGAATAACATCAAAAGTGATAGATGTTTGTCTGTATAATAATAATTACATATACATTTGAAACAGAAAAAAAAAATTAATGATAGAGACTAATTAACAATCACATCAAACAAATTTTTTTATTCCAGCTGTTCTTCATATGTGTATTTTTTTATTCCAATGTTCTTTGATTTATGTGTAATTACACGGCGAAAGATACTCAGTGTGATAAACTACATTTTTTTCTAAATGGAATAATTAATATTCAGTAGAAAAGTTCAAAGCATTGTATTGAAAAAAAATCTGTTTCTCCTTCTGATTACAGTTTTTCTAATGAGCTAACTATCAAAATATACTATCATGAAAAATATTAAAGCCATCACTGCAAATCGTAGTATCTTATTTCAATGCACTTAAAGTGTCTTAAAATGACGTCACCTATTTGATTAACATTGAAGTCACTTTTTAGATACTTGAACGTGTTTAAAAAGTGACTACAATGTTAATCAAATGGATGACGTTATTTTAAGACACTTCAAATGCATTAAAATAAAACACTTCCAAATTTGAGATTTGCAGTGATAACGTATAAATATTTAATAATACTCAAAGTTAAATTAGGTGACGTCGAAAAGTCAATCAAAATATCAATACATTTCGAATCATTATTTGCCCATAACCTGAACAAATATTTCTCCTGAATAATAAAATAAAACACTCTGCTAATTTTAATGTTCTTACAAAAGTGAAGGTAAAAAACAAAAGAACCAACTCATTACAACAGCTTTAAAATAGGAAGTTAACAAAGTACTGATCACAAGAATATTATATCAGCAGGTAGATGCAAAATATTAAACTACCTAAGATACACTTATGTTTAATAAAAGCTTTGATCACTTGTCGCACGTTAGCCACGACCGAGCTATGATTATATACACACGGAGAATTACTTTAAACGAACACTGCCAACATGTATTCTAAGTTTGTTAGAATTTCCGGGGTTATTAATAGCATAAATAATAAAATTATCTCAGTGTTTATTTATCCATGAATATGAGAGAATTATTTACAAACATTTCCCAAAGCTAAGCAGTAATTTATTTTGTGTGGCAGTAGCATGAAATCTTTTGGAATAATTTCTTAAGATTAATGCTCCATTTATTCAATCAATAAATGTTTTATTAAATTAGATTTACTGAACATAAATTGACATATTCTCTTTTTTATTTGTTTTTTCGCAACTATGATAATTAATTAATAATTGAAATTTTATTCATTTCTTAGAATCATTTGCAAGAAATAATTACTTGTAATAATTTGTTTGGAAGCAACGAATCAATTGAAGTTTTTATGTAAAACTTAATTGTACTTTGATTTTATGACCAGCAAAGAAAAAAGATTTGATAGAAAATATTTTTTTTTAGTATAATCTATTGACGTTTCTATGACTTGTTAAATATTAGATTGAGTATTTGAAAAAGTTTATCATCCCAAACTTTCTTTATTCGTCTTCTTTCGTTTTCCAAGCTAACTTATAAGTGTTGAACTGTCATTGCACTTTTCCGACTTTCTTCGTCAAGTTCTTAAACTTGACCTACATTCACGACTGAGTCATTGCCCTGTTGGGTGTACTTTGTCATCTTTTGATACTTCGAGACAGTTTCATTCAACAGTCTATCGACAATTTTATAAAAAAAAATGAATAAATTATTACTAGAAAAAAATAACCATCTTTTTTATCATAAAAACTTTTCAAAGTTATCTAATTATTTTCTATACAATATTTTTAGTTTTATTATAGCGATTTTTTCTACTTCAATAATTTTTCTTTAATTACATTATCATAAAAATAGCAAAAAAAATTTTTTTTCTATTTATATTGAAGAAGAGGAGACATGTTATTATCGATAGAATGATCATAAACTTATTTGTTTTCTCACTGTAAATTGCCTTCTATCATAGACCATATCAATTTCTTTTATCCTATATCTCGTTTGTATGATCAAAAGCCTAATTTGTTTCGATTATTACAAAGATAAATGGCTGTTATTTGTCTTAAAAACATCGGGATGCTGTTAAGCACGCAAGTTTCCCCAACAGAACAACACTCAAAAAAAAAACCACAACCATTTATTCTGGAATTACTCTATTTCAGAAAATTCACATGGAAAATACAATCCAGAAAAGCACAAAGAATATAACCTGTTATTGTTCCGTATTAAAAGAAGAAAAATATCAGTCAATTTATAGCATAACGATTTTTGTAAGCTTTAACTATAAGCAGATGTTATCACTGTTGAAAGGGAAACTTGAACCCATAAAGAAATCCTTCACGTAGAATATACATTGTGTTGGCAAAAACTCATAATACTTCTGATCGGCTTTGGATTCACTCATATTTACTCAAGAATAGAATCTAAGGTCGAAAGAGTAAATACAAAATACAGTGAAATAAAAATAACAGTTTAAGAAAAGATATCAGGATTTTTGCAATTCAATAAGAGGTTTGTGGAAATATGAAAATCATGCTAAAATATCGAATGAAATGATGTAAGGCTGAATAGTTGTGTTGTATTTAACAATATATACATTTTTACATTTTTCTATTTTATTTATTTATTTTATTGAGCTCACTGGATAGGAAAATAATCAATATTCTTTTTTTGTAAATAAAAAATAAAGGAACTCGGGAGCAAAATTGATTCAGTAAATCTGTTTATATAAGTTTACACTGATATTAAAATATTTCTGTTGCTAAAATGACATTATTGTGTACAATAGCCATTTGGAAAGCCAAAAAACCATTACGCTCCAAGTTCACTCATTCAAAGACTTTGTGATAATTGAAAGGAGGGTGTGAGACAGTTGTGAAATAATCGTAAAGCAGTTGTAATAATATATAATAAATGAGTTAAGAGAAACGAGGGTAAAGTGAAACGCTTGAGAAAATGTACTAATTTATTAAAATAATTCTAAAAATACTTATTGCACTTTTTGTTCATCAATTTTTTAATTTATTAATACATTAAAAATTATTAACATTTGTTAATATATCAATTCATTTATTGAATCACACTTTTTCTTTGTGTTCCACTTACTCCCATCTCCCTTTATCTATTTTCTAAGATAATCAAAAAATCAACTTTCTTTCTATTCGTTCAGAATGGCTAAAAACATTTCACGTATGATTTTTCAAAACAACTTCGAATACTTTACTCTTCACTGAATGCACTGGGCAGTGTGTTGGTACATAATGTCCGTCTGTTTTTCTATAAATAAGCTGTCCAAGCCCAATATTCCTATTGTAAAATTCGATCATGAAAAACTGGTCGCACATTTCCAAGTAGCAGAAATAAATTAGATATAGCTTCATCAGCACGTACAAAATGCTTCGCTTTTATTGGAATAAAGAGAAAAGGAACAAAATAGATTTAAAAATACAAGTACATCAGGTTTTCGTGAACTTTTTCAAGCATGTCCACTCAACGTCACCTTCATGTTCGCTTCAATACGATTTTCCCGACTCGTACCTGACCATCACATCGTCTAGACCCTTCTTTCAGCTTCGCACCACCTTCTCTATTTGCAGTGGCAATCAAAAAGTGCTCTCTCTACAAATTTATCTCATATTACTAACTAAATCGTTTGTCTTCTTTTTGTTATTATTTTTTTTTTCAAATTAATTAATGTCTTCATTTATTCTTATAGCCCTGTTGACTCGTATTGCATCACAGGGAAATAAATTTCCTCTAGTATTTTCAACCCAAGATACGCCTTTGCCATTTTCTAGTACCAAAACGGCACTCGGGAAACGTGGAGACCGATCCGCCTCCTAACTCGTCGTGAGACTGTATCGTAAAATATCTACTCTCATTCTCTATTTCTTCCGGAACTCTATAGATATATGTATACTCCCTAGGAATACATTACACTTCTAGTTTGATAAAATAATAAAAAAATAAGAGACTAAAGATGTCGTTACATGCAGCTGGAACATGTCGACCTATTTTTACCCAAATTAAATTTTAAAATATTTTTCTTTCTTTTTGGGTAATAATAGTCGATATACTCAGGGACTTATCAACCTCATAATAGGAAATCCATGATTTTTATCATGAAAAATAGTAATAATTTTACTACCCAATTATCTCAATCCCTTTGTCCTACATCGTTTACATAGTTTTCATACAGGCATGCTTTCAGAAAAAGCAACTTCTTGACACCAGAGCTCGAACCTGGATCCTCCAAGTTAGATATTTTACCATTCAAGCTATTGCAATATTTTCACTTGAATCCGGGAGATATTTTTTAATTAACTTTATTAAGAATAGAAATATTCTTTTCATCAATTGATTAACTGGAAATAAAATTTATTAAATGATTATAAATTATAGTTGACAGTTTATTAAATTGTCAATCAGAGTAATCAGTTGTAATGCAACTTGGTTATTTCATCCTAACAATCTGAATGCTTTTGTAAAAGAATAGAATCCATATGCTTTCGAAGTAAAGTTGTCTAGTGCGTAGATTTAATTTATAAAATTACTAGACTTCAGAGAGATATCAATTAAATCATTATATAGATTGAATTGTAACTCTGCTTTAAATGAGTTAAACAGACTTGCCATAATTGAGTGAAGTAATATTGATGTATTTCAAATCAATTCAATCTATACTTGTCAACATTTACTTCGAAATATTTCGTTATTTCTATTTTTTTAAAAAAAAAAAAGAGCTGTTGAATACGAATATTTGAATTTTTCAATTTACAAAATATTATTAAATGGAATAAAATGTTATTTAAATGTTATAAATGTTTTAGAGCACATAAACTAGCAGTCAAAATTTTATTTCCACTTCAAAAGCTACTCTAGACAATCTTACTTTATCTAGCTTACATGAATATATGTGACTACATAAAGCAAAAAAAAGTGTTAATGTTGTTAATAATATTTTTTGGAGCATCATTATTACACATAATATATCTTTACGTTACTCACGACTGAACTTTAAACCGGATATGACGGATATCACAGATGTGGCATATTCAGGAGATCTAAGTGAGAATGAAAAATGTATTCGTTGACGGAATAAGAAAGACTGATATACTTGACGCACACTTACTTATTTCACTCACTTACTCTAGCATACCATACTCTTCACTGCTAACAGTGATATATCTACTGAGAGATTCAGCACTAGGTGATGCCGAGTGCAAAAAGCGGAAGTCGAAAAAGCATGTTGGAAAAGAGACGAGGCGGAATTTTCATCTACGATTCAAGTCAAGAGTCGCGAAGGAAAATCGAGTAATCGAAAGACTTGGAGGAAGCACGAGAAATTGTAGAGATGGAGTTGAAGAAGGTAAGAGGTGTAAAGAGTTTATAATCTTAGAGTTTTTACTCCACCAGAAATACTGGATAAAAAATCATCCATTGGAAAATACCATTGAAAAATAATAATGAATAAATCCACTGAAATTGCAAATGTAAATTTACTAAACAATAGGTAGTATACAATACTTACTGTTTCATTTATGTAGTGTTTTTATTCTAGACAATTATATGACAATGGTAGTACAGATGCACAGATGCGTTTATGATAAAAAAGCTAACGTCTTTAGATACCATTAATGTAATATCAATTTTATTTTTTTAAAGTTTGATTTTATTAGAGAAATTGGTGTCAAATGAAATTATATTTTCACTTCAAAATAAAATTAAAAATTTTGTCATCTTTTTAGTTATTTTGTATATAATGAATTGCTATTGTTATAAACAAATGTAAAATTATTTAATCACATCGAATTATTTATAAAAACATAGTAATAAGATAATTCAATATATTAGAACTATTTCAAATTGTTTATAATCAATTGAAATTTTTATAAACAATACACAATTGTTTAGAGTCATGTGAAGTCATTAGCAACCATATTGTATTAATATTAAGCTTAGTTGTTAATAATATTGATTACTCAATAAGTACAATCTATTTTAAATATCTTTTTTACTCAACTTATTTTACAGTCTTTGTTATAAAAAAAAAAACAATTGTAGGATGAACGCATCAGTGAATAAACGATTAAGAATACTAATAGTTTCATTGATTGCTAAGAATTAAATCGTTATCCAACTTATCAGTAAAACAGGAGTGCTCTATGAGATCATATACATGGAATATAACCAATTTTGTTTGAATGACCTATCTTTGAAACACTAGAAATAAATAATAAAATTTTTAAAGTAAATCAAATACACCAGTAAATGGATACTATGCTTTGTATATCTATATATTAGCAATACGTAGATATATTGACCATGTCGTTCATTCACTGACTGTTCATTCACTGGTACGTTGACCCTACGTACGTACAGCCATCTATTTTTAAAACCTTTTGTAATGATTTTAAATGTCTCAAAACATGACGATATGATAAAATCGGACCCATTACAATAACTTCTTAATGAGAAGTTAATAATAAATTCTAATCAATAATCAAGAGATAAATTAATTATTTTTAAACTCATTATATTGAGGAAAAAATTATTTAATTATTTTGAAAACTTTTTAAAGCTTCGGTACAAAAATGGAAAGGATAAAATTGATAGTTGGAGATTATGAGTGTTTAGAAAAACAAAAAAAAAAGTCATGTCTTATCTCAATAAAAAGAGCAATTTAACAACAGTGTTAATAATAAAAAAAAACATACATTTAATTTCTGACAGGGTATTATTAACCCAGATATACTAGTAATAACCATAGGAAATAAATTTTCACTGATAAAAGTGATCATTATTAAATTTCATATTTATATGATATATGTGGTAAATTAAATCTGATAATACCTAATGATCTACGTGCAAGCTGCTACCTTGTACAAGTCGACGACCCTAGTGTTATTCATTTTCTCCTAGACAAGTTGACGCTCGTTACGACTTTAGAAAATCCTCGACTTTACACACTGTAAATCCGTATGTCAAGTCGGTTCAAGAGCAGAGACTGATCGTTTAAGTGAAAAAATATCCTCTAACGCTCTTGATAAAGGACTACATCGATCCCTAGTTCGTGTAAATCGATCAACAGCTTTCAACAACATCAAGGATTCTAGTATCTTTGATCCATTGTAAACGTTTATCATAAACATGATAGTGTTTGTCGTTAATAACGTCATTTATTAGTGTTGGAATGTAATATTAAACATCAACTATATTAATATGAATCGTCATTGATCAACTTCCTAGACTGATAGAGAATATTTATCATTAAAAATAAATATGATCAATTAGATAATATTTTTAATTTAAATTTAAATTTTTTCAGAATAAAATGTTTTTCATTTTTCAAAACATTCTATATATTTTTTCGAAATAAAAATGACTTCAAAAAAAAATAACGAATGGTAGAAAAGAAAATTTTTCTGATGTCTGACTGAAGATTGATAATACTACTTATTTTAGAAAAATGAATCAAAGAGTGATGTTATTCATGTTGAATTATTAAAATGCAAACAAAATAATGGATTAGATGAGTTTTTGATTTAATTTCAAACTTATTAACATTTATAATAATATCTATTTATGTAATGACGTAAAATGGCAGTGTTCATTTAATTGAATCTTTTCGCCTGGTTTCAAGCAAAGGTAAATTACATGGCCACATACATCTCTAATCAATTGAAAAATCATTGATCCTTGATATTACCCAAGAATTGGTATTAATTGCTCATGTATATCACAAGCTGTTAATTCGAAACTCAAGAATTACTAAACCGATTCCCAATTAGGTTTGAATCCCCGAACAGCTTGACTATTCCCATCTAATATAGACGATTTCCCTTAGCGTTAAGTTGCATTAGACATGAGGATGAGGTTGGGATGTCAAACACAGACAAAGCTTGAACATGGCTCGAAGCATTACCAACTGTTGTTAATCAACTCTAAATCAACTACAATTATTCATTAACAATGCCATTTAAATAATCAATTTAGCAGAAAAAAAATAACTATTAATAAAAGAATGTGATTTTTATTTTCAATATATTGTCTTTTTTAGCTTTAAGATATATTAGATTTAATTATTAAGAAAGAAACTTGAAAAGACTAGTTTTATGTAATCCATAAATAACATCATACATGTAGCAGAAAGTTTTGGTGTAAATAGTTGGTACTTTGGCTTGATGTGAATGAGTATTACCATAGAGTTGAGGCAAGTTGAAAAAAAATAAATCTTACATTCGCAAACTCATACATCAGACAAAGAGAATACGTATCCTAAAGAATAACGTTGCTTACTATATCTCTGAAACTTTTATGTTCCATTAGGAATTCTAAACTCAATTCATCCTTTATTCTACCGGCAATGTATTCACAGTAGCAAGAATGACAGAGCTGAAAAAGATAAAAAGTAAAGTGAAAACATTTCAATGATCGATGAACTTTTAGACAAAACTTTGGACTTTTATTATGATTTTTTTTTGTTTGTTTTGTTTATCTATACTTTATTCAAAATGTTTGTCTCTAGTATCATGAGAGAGAGAGAGAGAGAGAGAGATGCAGTGAGATGATGATATTGGAGCAGATTATAGTCTCAAGAGATGTCTCGCTATAGCGCTTGTACATTAAGCTCGTTCGTTTTTCTTCCCTAGGGCTTTTTCTCTCGTCGTTTGTTCAGCATGCACGACTGCGCTGACTAAATCGCTGTTTTATAGGACACGCGCGAAAGCGGTTTAAAGCCTAACCAGTCCTTCTCATTTTATCCCTCGTGCCATTCTCTCAGCACTTCAACCTCCAAGCTGAATCGAGAACCAATCACTTTTGCTTCATTTTGTGTCCCTGTGTCGATCCATACCAAATTACAAATCGATATCTCAATCTGACTTGGTGTCACTCGCAGGTGGACGGTTAAGCAAGCAATCGGTTTGCTCCATCCCAAGGGAGCCGTATTGCTCTCAATGTTTTTTTGTTAAGAGCAATATCACAAAAACCAAGCTAACCACCAGATCTTGGAGATCTGAGGATAAAAAAAATCGTGAGCTATGGAGAACATTGTGCGGTTTTATTTTATCTCTGTAAGGAATTTTTACTAAATTGCCTGACTCGAGACAGATGTTTCTACTTGCTGAAATCTTCTAAATAAAAAGAGAACTTGCACATTCTCCTGTGACCGGAATAAGGACTAAAGAAACGACTTAGTTCCTTCCTTCTGAATCTTTACCTAACTAAAGAAGTCTTGTCTTGAGCAAGATTCCAGTCAGATCTTTCAAAAGTTCAACAAATTGGATCATTAAAGGACTGTTTGATAAGGACTTCTAAACTACCTTAGAGCTTTTTTTTTTTTACTCTAGAGCTTGAAGCATTTTTGGTAATTTTATTCAATAAAACTTTGGTGATTAGAATTGAGTTAGTGAATGTTTTGTTGCAACAGAATTAGCTTTTATGTTTATAAATATTTGTCAAATATGTTAAAATATTTGCTAAAACAACCAGAAGTGTGTTATAAATTTATTTTTTAAATTCTTTAGATGAAATTATCTTTTCTTCTTTCTTTGAGTACCACAAAGAGCAATTTTGTTCAATTTATAAAACGTTTTCTTATTTACTTGTCAACAGAAAATTTCATTTTACTTCTCGTAAAGTTTCTTAATCATCTAGAAGTTTTTTTTTTTTTTTTTAAATAGAAAAATAGACTTTAAAGGTGAAGTAAAAGACATTTCCATGTTTATAGTCCATCAAAAATGGTGAATACAGTTTTTTTTTAAACTTTATGGATATGATGAGGAAAAATACTACTCAATGATACATAAATTTTGACAATAACTTTTTCCAAGATCATGTAATAATAATTTACAACAACAATAAATACCATTTTACGACTGTGTTTAATAGCATAAAATGACTAATATACTCAAGTTATCTCTGCACATAGACGATGACCATGGTTCGGTACTTCATCAGAGTATTTTTAAAACATTTTAATTTGTATCTCCAATATTTGTTGAAACATAAAAACATAGAAGTAAGAAAAACAATGAATGTTATATATACAAAAGTTATTGTTTTTTATGCAGCTTCTCTTGTTTTTTTTTTTTTTTTTAATCCATGAGTAGCAATTAAAAAAATTGGATTATCATCTCTGATCTTCTCTCTGGTAATTTGCATTCTTTTATTGCATAATTTCCCCCATGAAGACATAGAATAAACAAGAAATTTCGATGCAGAGTAGAATAGAAGGATCGAAATCATAATTGATAAAAGCTAAAAAGCTAAAGTGTTGTTTTTTTTTTATGAGAAAATGTCATCGAAATTTTTTTCCAGTGGAGTTATGATTCAGAATTATAAAACGATTAAACTGATGATGGTAATACATATCAACGTTGGAATACAATATTTTTTGTTGGTTTATAAACTTCTATAGAGGTTTTAAATGAATTTATCAATGTCTAATAACAGAACAGAAAGAAGTTTGAAAATAAAAAACAATTGTTGGTAAGAAGCTTACTGAAAGCATCGATTTCACGTCTGATATCAAAGTAAACTTAATCGAGACTTCTTTTACTTTTTAATTTCCCTTATCTGCTCTAAATCAAGAACTAATCTCCAACGATCCTTTCTCTGGGAAGGTTGAACACCTCTGAATCTCAGTACACTGAAGATTCAAGTTTTCACGGTTGGTTTCCGAGCAAATTAGGTATCGAAGGATTCTAACCGCACGATCAAGGGGAATCAGGTATGCCAGAGTTGAAAGAGTGAAAGACAAATCTGTGAGTCGATGAAAAAGAAAATTAAAGAGGTGATAAAAGTAGAGATTTTTTTTATTTAATTTATTTATTAATTTAATAGAGGGAATATATCTTTTTTTTTCAAATGATTTATGTTGGAGAAATTGAAATAAAAAATATCATAGCACATTTAATTTTTTGAAATAAAACTTCAACTTTTATAAAATGGGAAGTATATTTTTTTTTTAATGAATGAATCACAATTGCACTATGAAATTTCATGCTCCAAATTGTTGCGGTTATTTTGACTGAAATATTTCCTCATGTAGAGAAGTAAAATGAAATTGTAAGAGTGAAGTTCTCATTTTCAAATATTCAGGTTATTGCTTGACAAGAATAGTATGAGTCTTGCATCTTTAAGGTATCAATTCTCATCACTCTTTCTAGTTGGCTCTATTCTGACAACTAGTCGTGCACTTTTTTCTCTGTCTCTTGCAGATAAAAATAATATTCGAAAGTGGTGTGGAGCGACGCATCTTGTCTCCAACTTTCTTTTACGTTTTTTCCAATGTGTATTGAAGTTAGAGTTTTACATCCTTATCTGCGGCGCAGTACCAACTTTTGGCTGCGGGCAAAACAACAACAGTGATGCCCGCATAATAAACACACACATAGGCCAAAGATTCTATAAAATGCTCGTTGATGAGACTTTTTTTTATCAAAGTTCATAATAGTCACATAAATTACATTTTCATGGCTTCCGTAGTATTATTGTAAATAATTACAATGAAGCTAACAAAAATATTTTTTGAGAGAAAATGAGATTGAAATGAAGTAAAAAATATCAAGAGTTCAAATAATAGCGTTGTATAGAGAAGTAAAAAAAAGAATGGAATAAATTACAAGCCTTTTTCCATGAGGTTTTTAATACTCCGCTTGCACTATACCGTTTTTCGTATTAATTTAACTGTTATAGTTAGACCATCAAGCGGAAAATACACATGTGAGTAAATACCGAGGTAATTAGTGCAGAAAAATATTTTTACTTTGGAGGGAGATTAATATTTGTCCAAAAAATCTCACAGGATACATTTGGTGAAGTGAAAAGCGAAATAATGGATTTTTTATATGTTTGACCTGATTCCGCATTTCTAGACATCGAGACGAAGAGAATGAGTCCTCGATCATCAAAATCGGACAACTTTGATTTTTCAACCCAAAAAAATGGCAAGTGGTACCCCTTTCCATTTTTTTTGGCCAAAAAATAAAAGTACTCCGATTTTGATGATCGAGGACTCATTCTCTTCGTATTGATGCGTAGAAATGCAAAATCGCGGCACAGTTTGAGAAAATCCATTCTAACACCTTCAAAACGGGGTAAGACTGGATACAAATTACAAACAATCATCTCCCTGTCTTTCAACCCCTATAACTCTTGAACGGACTGTCCAATAACCTTTTTCAAGGACGTTTCGGAAACCTCAGATTCTGAACTATAAAATAATATCCACAAATTTATTCCAAGAAATTTATTTTCCCCTCAAAATCGCTAAAACATAAAAAAAAATCCTATTTTTATAGGGAATTCGCCAAGTATTTTTGCGATTTTAAGGGTGAAATAATTATTTTAAATATTTTTTATGGACATTTAAGCTTAGTTTAGATTTTGAAGTTTTTAAATATCTTTTAAAAATCATTATTAGACAACTCGTATTAGAGTTATAGAGGTTCAAAGTCGAAAAGTAGATAATTTTTTAGCCTTACTTCCGTTCAAAGTCAAATCCATTAATATCCTCATTTGTCTACATAGGCCTCATAGATTCTGAGTTATTAGCAGAAAACTAAGTTATCCGAAGTTAAAGTACGTTTAGAGTAGAGACGAGAAATTTTCGAAAAAAAAAATATTTTGTTCCCCAACCGTTTCCTATAGTCTCATGTGGGGTACGTCAGGGTACTTCCCTGCTGGAGAACATACAGAGAACGTCTGGAGAACGAAATTTTTTTATGCGGGCATCTTCTATAATATAAGTAAAATTAATAGCTGAGTCATATTTTCACTTAGTCTAATTTTCAATTCAATTGGAATTCTAACCAATAAATCTAAGTGAATAAAATCCTGAAAGTTTATTAACAAATTCATGAAAATATTTCCAACATTTGAGAATTCAATTATTTTTAAATTTTCTTAAATTCAAATTTTTCTCTCTCAAATTTATCCATCTTTACAGTCCAATTCATTCATTAATGCTAATAACTACAATATATATCCCTGACAAATAATTCTAATTGCAGATTGATTGCAACCCATTGAAAAGCAACTCTTCCAATACTACAAGTCTATCTTTTTACATCAATGATATATAAATAACGTTGTCTTCTTGAAAAAAAAAAAAAAAAATGAACCACCAGAGTAGTGTAAGGATGCTTTCAGGTGAGGCGATGAAAATAATGAGTCGCGCCTCACGAACTCTCAACCATCGATTTTCACAAGTAAGATCGAATCTCGCCGCTTGGAAGAATTGAGGGAGTGATAGAGAGTCAGACTATTTTCTCATCTTGCAACCTTAGAATTGATGATGGGAAAGTACCTATTTTTATCAGACTTGGTAGAAATATACGTACAAAAAAGTTGTGAAAGTAAAAGAGATAAACACAATGTGTTGTTATACAACATAAAAAAATAATAAAATAGTTAAGAATATAAATAGTTGATTTATTTCGATCAGAAAGACTGAATTATATTTTACGATTGTTGGTTTAGGATTCGAAGAAACTGGTATATATTTTTGCGAGCATTCTGAGCGTGACTGTATACATAATAAAGTGCAAAAATACTAGAATGGTTTGAGATAAAAATAAAAATCTTTGTAGCTGTGTTAACTTTGGAATAAACAAGTGAATTGTGTTTTGGAATTATTATTTAAATTAATATGCTTTTCGTTGTACAGAAATGATAGTGTTACTTTTATATATCTACCTATTATTTTTTTTTAAATTTGAGTGCTGTAAAATTAATTTTATCACTTCTAGGTATTTTAAAACAATCAATTACCAACTTTTAAATATACGTACTTTGTTTTAAAAGCATACACGTATCTGCTCTTTATTTTTTTCAAAACTTTCACTCAACCTCCATTTTTTTTCTCGTCCATTCATGCTTGTACAATTTTTTTTGACCTAAATAATATCAAGTTATGATTCAACATATTCTGTATGACATTAGAATACTCTCGCTCATTAATTTTAATCATGTCAATTATTAAAAAAAAATTTTTTAAATTAATTTTTTTTCGAATAAAATTTTTTTAGTATTTTATTAGAGTGGTAACAATTGTGTGATTTTTGATTAAACGATCATATTTCGAGACAGCGAATAGAGAAAAAAAAATATCAAATTTTTTTTAATCGAACCCTACAATAACCATCTGGGTCAGAGGTAACTTGTATTTTTTTATCGAAATAAATTTTCAGATGGATTTCATTCCAATCAAAAGCATCAAGTTTAAAAAAAATATCCATACAATATTCACAGAATGAAGAGAATAAATATCACTTCAAATCCAGAAAATGTCGGGTGTTTAATCATAAACAAACTGTAAAATTGTTTAAAATTTATCTACAAAGTTACTATAATTTATTGATAGCTTTCAACATTGTAAACAGTTGAAGTGTTTAGTTTTTAAATACTTGAATTGGCAATAATAGAAATAATAAAACTTATAAGAAGCTTGTAAAAAGTATACAACAAAGATCAAAGTATCATTTTTATTTCTGTGTAAATAATAGAATATTAAGAAAGACTGCAACAATATGAGATCCTTGATATGTATAAAATAAAATATTTAAAGATATAAGATACTCAAAAGAAATTTTTTATTACATTTTATTCTCCATATTCAAATGTTAAACTTATTTATTACCATTCATCAATGGTAGTAGAGATTATCAGGAGTTATGTTCATAAATGAAGTAAATATTTATTAATATCATTAAATATATTGTTAGTAATTTGTCATTGTCACTTTAAATCCTTTCTGTAAATTTAATGCTAATTTCTTGTGAGCAGAACACAGGGTGTCTTTTGAAGTACATATAATTGAGCAGCTGGTTAATTTATGAAAGGAATATTTCATCTCAAGAGCTCTTAATAGCTGTTTATATCACAAATTCCTCTTTAAAATGGAAACTTGGGTAGGAATGAGATGATGTTCATTCAATGATTCTACATCACCAACAATATGAATGTTGTCATCAAGTTTAATGCTAGAACAAGATACAACTAGAAACAATGTAAGTTTTATACTTTATTTCATGCTCATCTCTTTCCCCAATTCAGTATTCATCATCAACGTCATCAACAAAAATCGTGATTACTTTCAGGACAGGCTATAATTTCAATCCATTGTGGTAAGAGAATATGCATCCTCAATGTGAGATCCAATGATCATAAAGAAAGGATGATTCTAAGTGGTCTCTCTTGAGAGGTGAGAAACTTTGTGGGTAATTTCACAGGCATGAAAAGCATCAGACCTATACTGATAAGTACTTACCACAAACTGACTACAATAGCGGAGATTTGCCTTTGAGAAGACAAGTTAGAAGTTGATCTTAACGTTGAATAAGGACTAGAACGACTTGAGAATTCATAATATAATTTTAGAGCATCAACGTGCACGTTTCTAGTGCAAATTCAACATGGTTATGTTCTTCTCTTAATTCAAACAAGGAAGACAAAGAAGTCCAAGTTATTGTTGTGAACGTGGAAATTGAAAATTTGATTTATATCACGTTAAATTATTCCGATAAATTTTTTAAATATTCTATAAATTCTCCTCTTTTTTTTTTATTCGATGTATTTTTGAAGTAAACATTGAAACATTTTTTTTAACAGAAAATTTACTTCAAAAAATATCTCTTGGTACGTGAGCTCTAATATTAATCGGGAAGTTACGTTTTTCCAATTTTAAAACCAACTGTTAAATCCATGAATAAAATATATGAGGTAAGATAATATTTATATATTATTTTTCCATTCATCAATACTATCAATTCAGTTTGCATATTCGTGAGCTGATTCTAGTGAGTTAATACATCAAACTGAAATATGAGCATCAATAAAACCACGAAAAAAAATGGAAAAATAATTATTCCAACATTCTAGAGATGAAACTGTGTGCAAAGTAATTTGTCTGAAATGTAGATCTGAAATTGACATTTTGATAATCACGAAATGTAAATGACAACAAAACTGTTGGAATGTCTAAAACAGTCAAACTTCTGTTGGTCTTAGTATCATACCAACCTTTCTCTTTCCAAGAGTCACCTGATTTGGACGTTTACATAATTTCTTGTCAGAGAATTTTTTATGCAGCTTAATCATACTCATCAGACATAAATTTTACTGTTGGTAAATTGTCATGACATCTGGGTAAAAATTTCAAAAAGATATTAGAGTATTATGATTTATTCCAGTTGAAGAAATCATTCGATAATTTTCTCTGCAGATTTTCAGGATAAAATTCCATCGAGTATCTCACGTGGCATAAGTTTCTCAAAGTTCAATCGGAATAATTCGTGAAATTATTCAAAGTAGCCGGTGAAGCTCGTTTAGAAATTTATGCAAGTCTTTGCACGTGAGTTGTCTCTAGTTCGTAAACTTTGTCTAGCTTTATCATTGTCCGAGTGTTTCCAACCTCTTGAGACTTTCTCAACTACCTTGAATATAGCTAGGTTTCATGACACATCAAGAAATGAAATCGAACTTGGATAAAGTTTGTTGCATACTTCTAAATGTCTAGGTTGTGAAGACTATTAACATTGATTTTTTATCAGTATGTCATATTTCCGGAGCACTTACATTTCTTTTTACCACAGTTTTATTAGTGTCATCCGAATAAATCATGATTCAAGTACTTACAAAATCAATAGTGAGTTTTAAAATTGAAAATAAAAAAGAATAAAAACTTCATGAAGTAAAAACTCTGAATAAAATTTTTACATGAAGTTCAATACAATAGGAGTTTTAAAAATATAACTAAAAATAAGTAAACTTTATTAAACTCAAAAATATTCATCTGATTGAAAATTACCTCCATATTGTAAGTAAATTGAGAACAATCCAAGAATCTAGCAATAATTGCCTTACACCAAGTAATAATTACATTTTAAATATTGAATTTTTATAAACTAATATTCATTTTCGTTTTCATTAATTTCTATCCAACTATCGATCAGTAGATCCACTAATTTAATTAAAAGGAGTAATTGAATTTATTCAGTAATCTTTAAAAATTATCAGAATTTATTTAATGAATGGATCTTAAAAAAAAAATAACAGGAATCAATTTATCATGTTGATAAAAAGAAAAATAATTCAAATAAATCAAAAGTAATACATGTCGAAGCTCCATTCAAGTGATATTTGAAATTGAGGCTAAAAGGTAAGAGGCGAAAGAAAAAAAAACAATCGAGAACTGTAAAATTATATAGCCATGATAGCATGAGCATTTCACATTTAGAACACTATACATTAAATTTCACGATCAAATGCAGAAGAAGAAGTCGGTTTGGTCGGTTTATAGCACTCACAGCGCGTTCTCTCATAAGAGAGATGAAGATAGGATAAGCTTATATAGAGTGTCACGGATGGCTAGGATCGCTTCGAGGAGGAAGACAGGTAGAAAAAGAGAAAAGATGGAGACATAAGCTAGTAGCAATTATCTGCAGCAGTCAGTTTATGTTTGGAAATAAAGGTTTATGTTTGGCTATTTCATTTGTCTACTTTCCATTCACTTTCGCGTAGAGCATGCGAAAAGTACTTCAATATATAATCCAACTACGCTGCGTTGCGATAATACAACGTGGACTTGGTTAACACACGGATAAGAGAATAAACGATGTTTGAATAACCAGATTGATAATAAAAAAATGTTACGTTAGTTATGTCAATAAAAATATCATTTTGGAATGTAAATAATTGAGAAATTACTCCTACAGCTGAAGCTGGTGAGTTAAATATATTTTTTCTATTTTCTACTTGAATAATTACTTTAGAAAGTTATTTTTTTTTTCTACCGAAATTGAATGAAAACATTATTTATTTTTCAGAATTATATTTTTTTTATTACCTCTGTTAAGTTTATTTATTACAACTGTAGATTCTTGATAGAGGAGACTTATTAAACAGTTAGATATTACTGTAGAGTTATTTATTTATGGGGTGTGGAGATTTTTATTTTTGTAAAATGGAGCAAATGAGTGTAATCGGAAATCATGGAAGGTAAATAAGTCTAATTAGGTTGACAAATACACGAGATAATTACCATTGGGTACTAAATAATTCAAATTTACATTTTAATCTAGTTAATTTTGCGACAATAAACATTATGTGAAATATAATTGAGAAAAAGAGAGATAGAAAATAACTGACCACCAGACCGACAAGTTCTATTCATTGCTGGACAATTGTTTGAGTTGATAATGCCAAGTTCTGCAAATATTTTCGAACTTGTACCATCCAGGTCAAACTTGAATATAATACGATTATGAAATAATACTTTCTTTATTGAAGAAATTTGAATAATTGTATTTATTATTGTGCAGTGTTAAAAAATAGAAATAATAAAATATTTCGTGAGACAAAGACGTGAATTATTAACTGAATGAAACTGTAAATTGTAAAAGGACGGTTCATTTTTCAAGAATAAAAAAAATGCAGCATTTGTGTGTAAGGAATACGAATGAGAAATTAAAACTTGTGAGGTAAAGAAATAAAACTAGAAAATAATGTTTAATTAATATTTTCATTTAAACAAAGTAGTCGGAATTTTTTTTACAATCATCTTTAAATGAAGCATCAGCATAAATTTTTAACTCAGTTTCCTGCAATTTTCCTGATACAAAAATTGCCAAGGAAATTCAGCCAAGTGTACCGTACTTGTATAGAAATATTGTGAAACATCGTAAACTGAGAAGAGACTTTGGTGTGATGGAAATGTTCTATATTTTGCCAGCAAAGACTCCACTTGCTTTCTAAAGTTAAGAAAAACAATGCTGAAATTTCCAACATATATTCCATTTGTGGTAGTTGGATTTTTCATTGTTGTGAATAATCTAGCACGAAATTTCCATAATGTTAAATATTCTTATAAAAATACTTTAAAAAACATATATACTTTTTTAAGAATGAAATGATCTAAAATACAGAGACAGACGACAGAGACGATATTTGTTGACTAAAATATCAATTGATAATTAATTAACAAAAAGTTTAACGATATATACATAACGAGATTTAAATTTTAGATTTAAAATCAGATACTTCTTATTAATTTACTGATACGTAATTTTATTTATAGAAATATGTATTGTAATTATCGATTATAAAACATTAATATTAATGCAATAAATGTTATTTCATTGAACATTTTATAAATCAAATTCATAAAATACTGATTACGATTTACATAATACAAACTATTTATTGAATAAAATTTTAATTTATTTAGTAAAATATATAATTCAAATATTATTTTATTTTGAAAAAAGTTAACAATTTTAATTACGATAATCATTTTGGCAAATTTTATTTCAAACTCGAGCTTTTCATTTCATAAAATCATTATTTCAGTTATTTATTATTATTTCAACTTTTCACATTATTATTTGAAATATTTTAAACAATAAAAAAAACTTTTTGGCACTAAAATTTATTCCCTTGGGTTCAATGATCACTAATGCTTTTTCTTTTTTACTCTGCATTAAAGCCACACTTTATTTATTATTTCTCTTTTTGTGAGAATATCAGCTGTTCTTCTCTATTGTGACCTCAAACCAAATAAATTAAATATTGCAGCAAGGAATTACGAAATCATAACCGGAAACCATTGGCAGTGAAGTAATGAATATATAATAAAAGTTAAGAATGAAATAAATCCATTGTAAATCTAATGTTACTGAGGGTAGCTCGTTGTATTATCGTGAAATATACGAGTGTCACTGGCAATAAAACCGTTGAAAGTGTGTACTCTAGATTCAACGGTCCGAAGGCTTCTGCTATATTCTCGGCATAGTTAAAGCATTGCAAACTTCCTTAATCTGCATGAATACACATACACACGTGCATTAAAATGTAAATATAACGTAGTAACCTTCTTGCACCAAGTAGTATCCTACGAAAACTCACGCCAGCTTATCGCGCTGATATTTTCTCTCACGAAATCTGCTAGTCTTTCCCTCATCAAAACTTTGACTCGTTCACTTCATTATTATTATTATCATCATCGCAAGGTTATTAGGAAATATTATCTTCTCAGACGCATACTTCAAAGGTGGAGTTGAAAGCGATAATGGCGGTCACTCAAGAAAAACTCGTGTAAAGAAGAAAGTTAGAATGGAGTAATGCAATTTAGGGCTCAGAGACTTAATAAAGACTGATGAAGAGCAGGTTGTTTAGCAAAATATTAACTGGGATTCATAATAGGAAATTTAAATATATTGAAAAAAAAAATTATTTAATCCTTTATATTATTTAACCCGAGGTTACGCGTACTATGAGAATTTCTCTCACGCCCGTATTTAAACTGTTTTTTCTCAATAATGTCAAATAGCATAGCTTTTTAAAATTTTTTCTACCTTCGTAATATTCAATTCTCTTCATAATTAATCTCGGAAAATTTTTTTTTTGACCATTTTAAGATTAAAAAATAAATATTTTTCCTCACTACGCGCGTAAGGTCGTCACGTAAAAATTTATAGATTATTTATTATTTATATATTATTCATTATGTAACATTTATTATTGATTATTTATTATTTAACCAAAAAAAAAAAAAATTCTACATTAAAAATAAGCTTAAATAACATTTCTTTTATATGTGTGAAAGAATTTCTCATCGCGCACGTGACCTTTATGGTCAAAATGGCGCGCGCAATGCCGGGTTAATTAGGTCGGAAAATATTTTATTAATTTAATAAACTTAGAAATAGATCTTAAAATCATTCTTTTTTGTATAAGTTTATATGAAATTATTATTCAGTGATAAATATTTTAAAAATAAATTGCATTGTACGTTATGCGTGTTAAAACGTGAAATTTTGATTTTCTTTTTTTCAAGTTCATATCGATCGATTTTATTGATATTTACTTCATTTGTAGATACAGTACAACCTCGATATAACGAAACTCAAGGGGATAAGAGAAGTATTGCTTATACCGCATTACATTTATTACAATGCGGTTTGTTGTATAAAGGTTAGATTAGACTACGATTCGTTTTAGCAAAGTGAAGAAAATCGTTCATTAACCTCAACATTACTCGAAAAATTCAACGTGCCTGACTCTGAGAAATTTTTTATATTGAGGTTATTATGTATCTCTATCAATTGAACTAAGTTTAAAGAAAAACTATCGAAACAAATTCTATAAGCCAACTTTAACCCAACTACCTTAATCGTCGAACCATGAAATGATCGAGAGTTGATTAAATTTTGGTCTGAGCTTATGGACATTTTTTTATCATTATTTACCAACAGAGGAAAATTTTTCCAATTTTTTCTTTCAATTATTTAATATAAAAATTTTTACTTGGATGCTATGGTTTCAATTTATCCCTCTGTGTACGATGATTGTTGTCTAAAAAAAAAAATAATGGAAATATTTTATAAGCAATCCTATGCCGCATCCTGGAATATTATTAACAATAAACACTTTCATTTCGTGCCGCAAAAATAACTGTGTTTATAAATGGCGATATTTCGAGTTTAATTCAAAGAATAGTCGTGAAAGTATGGCATTTATAAATGCAATCTTATGTGCATTATTATATTGAAGAAGAAAGAAAAATATTCGTGTATGCTAAACTAGTCCCTTAAGAAGCATCCTTCCTTCACCAAAGTTTCCTCTCTTTACTAGTATATTATGCATAATGGTCTACTTAAAACCGACACCTGCGACGGGAAGGAACTGCTAAGGAAGAAGAGAATAGTATTCAAAATGTTATGCCGAGTATGTCGTCATTACTAATCTTTTGTATGTAAATTTGATAATTTACAAATATGTACGAAAAAAAAAAAAACAATAACAAATTCTCTTTTGAGTTCCAAAAAATTTGCATATGACTATTTTATAAATAATATTCACAAAATTTATGGAAATATTTCGAACACACACAACAAAGCGTATTTGTACGAAATATTTAACACGAAGTGAACCGACTGGTTTTACTTCCGGTCCGAAGAAAATTCATGAGAGTGCACGTGTGGTTATCGCGACCGACTTTCGCGGATATACTGATCGTAAGTCACTAGTCGGGTGATATCGAGAAAAGGATTGCGATAAGCGGAAAGAGAGGAAGGTCAGAGAAATACACAAGTCGTTGGACGAAAATCGTACACTAAATCTGAAAGTTTGCACGCCCGCCTTACAACCATGGTATGCAGCAAATACCAGTTATTATTGTTATTATTGCATCCTCGAAAAAAGTATTCACTAAAAAATAACCACCGAGAAAAATGCTGGATATCTATGTATGAAAATGAATTGCATCCAAGTTTTTATAGTTTGCTGATAATTCACTAACTTTTTACTCGCTTGAATAATCCAAAATAAAGCGTTATTGCTTTTACTGTTTATATTTTTTTTTTTTTTTTGTTTTCGGGTTGTATAAAAATATTATAACAATTACATTCTAAACTACAATAACTATTGTGGAAAATGATAAAAAAAATCCTCTGAATGGGAACTATGTTTTTTTTTCGTTTGTTTGGTTGTTTTTTTTTTCCTTTGGAAAGATATAGATTCAATAAACACTTTCTATTTCAGTGAGCAGTATATTTTTTTTAATAAGAAACAAAACGAATGAGTAGAGAAAAAAGCTTTTAGTAGTAAATAATATCTATTTCGTAATTAATTGTATCAATTTCACGAAAATAATTTCTTTTCGTTTAACAAACAATCGATTTTTTTCAATTAAATTGAGAATTCGTAAGGTTTTAAAATTGAGCCTGGATTAATTTAATAACTATTTTTTTAGTTTCATAATTTTCTATCCTTTTTGAATAGAATTTTATAAAGAGCAGAAATTTATCTCAACTTATATCAAACATGCTTAGTAATTCCATTTATAATGCACTTGAAACGATATGTCATATACTTGCATATGCTTTTATCTCGTCCTTTGCGTATGAAATTTTTTATGCTATGCAATCGTCAAAATAGTGGTATAACAGTGAAAATGATATAGCATCAGTGAAGTATTCTTCACTCTCCAAAGGTTAGATATGTTATTTTCAATCCACTCTTACAGCTATTTTTTTTTCTTTTTTATGTTCAGCTCTCAATTCACTTCCTATTTCTACTTTCATCCTTCCAAGTTCTATTTGAGTCAAGGGTTGCTTTTACCAGGTGACAGGAAAGATACTTTTAGATACACTGAGTGTATAGTGCAATCTATTCTAAATACTGCAAACATTTATATTATTTTTCATTTTAAATATCTTTTTCTTTAATGACATTTTTGTTCATTTCAAAACAATAATTACCTTAAGTATAAAAAAACAAAGTATGGAATTTTTTCTATGAAGTTAAATTTATTCTGTATCATCTTGAGAATCGGTGTATAAAACACTATTAATTAAAAAAGCTTAGTAAAAAAATTTCGTAATAAAAAAAAAGATTAAAATATCACATGAAAAACATTTTTTATATAAATAAATTTTTATTATAGATTCATTTTGATAGTGTTAATAAAAAGAAATTCCGAGTTAATAATTATAGTTAGTATCCTTTAATATTCCTAGATCTATGTAAATAATATAGATTGTAATTTACAATTATTAATACTAATAATTTTTTGGAAAATTCATTTCAGTATTTTTTAAAACATATTAACCGGATTACAAGGAAAGTTGATGTAAATTAATTGATACTTGTTTTTAATAGTACATCCGAATAAATCGTCTCTTGTGTAGACAGGATATATTTTACTTGGTGCAAAAATTTATTTTTAAAAATCAATGATATTATGTACGTTAATGACATCATCATAAAAACTATTGGCCCGAAAAATTTTTTTTAAGACGATGAATTTTTATATCGAGTCATTAAAAATAATTATTTATCTAGACTTATGAGCTTGCAGAAGCTTTTCTTCATGCTTAGAATCCCTTCCAAAGAAATGCAATCATTGAAATCAATTAATAAAACGAAAGAAAAAAGGCTAAACTCTACCGCCTGATCATTAATCGAATTGAAAATAAATCTTCAGCTTTTTCACGCGAAAATAATTTTTTAGTAGTAGTGTAATCCGATTTAAAGGTGCAATAGTTCATCTGAGGATTACTACACTACCTAAATAAATCAATTTCACGAGAATGATCAAGCGAACTGTTTTCACAATAGTGAGAAAAGCTCTAGTATTGTCAAGTATATCTATATACAATATCTATACAAAAGTAGAGAGTCCTAGTGGAGTGGGTGTCGCAGTTTGTTCAGGATCACTCAGACGCCTGCGGCTTTTAGAAAGGCCAACGGTATATCCCTTACTACGGTTCGTCAGCCTGACCAAAAACCACAACCACTACTGCTCATGTGCCACATTCACGTGCCCGCACTGTTTTACCTCAACAGTTCTCAGCGAGAGGAGAAATTTCTAACAAATACTCATACATGCAACTGCTTAATTATGTAGCTGTATAGTTGTATAATCTGTACTTTTAGATTGTCGTAAAGTTACCACCTAACGATTAGTTTTGAGCTGAATTAATGTGAATGATAAATTTTACTAAATGATTCATTGTGCTAGAGTACACAAATCAAAAACAAACAAGACCTAAACCGAAAATTTTCGAAATTTATTTACTGAATAATTATATAAATTATGCACAAAGTAAAAGAAAATTTTTTTTTTTTATTTTTTAAATGAAAAATGGAAGAAATATTTTCAACTTCCCATTAAGAAATTATTGTAATTGTACCGATTTTTAAAATTCGTAATTTTATCATATCTTTACGTTTTGAGACATTTGAAAGCATGTTAGAAGGTTTAAACATGAATGTCCTTACGTATGATTGTACGTACGTATTTCAGGTTTTCTTTTATTTTCAATATCTCAAGAACCACTGAAGATATCGACTTTAGAAGAATTTCATTTTAAAGATAATATAATGAAGAAAATCTGGAAGGAGTTTGAATAAATTTGATGCAGCTGTTTTTTTTTATAACAAAAAGACTGTACAATTAGTTGAGCTAAGAAGACATTTGAAATACATTTTACTTATTAGATGATTAACATTATTGATGACTATTGATGACATTACTAATGACTTCAGATGATTCTAAACAATTACATATTATTCATAAAAATTTCAAATTTTTATAAACAACTCAAAATGGTTTTAAGTTATTCATAAAATATTGTCAGGAATAACTTGATGTAATTAAACAACTGTATATTATTTATAATGATAGCAATTTATTGTAAAAACAAAATAACAAAAATACGGATTTCAATGAATGGGAAGTTTGTTGCCAGGACACCAAGTCCACCCAGATTCATTTTTATTTCAAATGTTTAACAAAAATTTTTTTTATTTTATTTAGATGCATTCAATTGAATAATCTTTTTCAATTGTTAAAAATATTTTTGTTAAAATTGCATAGAGAAGGATATAGAAAAATAAATTTTCATTTTTTTGAATAAATATAATAGTAGCTATAATAGAGCAATTCAGATTTTTACTAAATACAGAAATGCAAATTAAAACATTTCAAATAGGCAAACATTTTTGGAATATATTTTGTCAGAGGCGTATAAAGGAATCTAGAAAATTCATTGGAGATGTTCCACCCCATTTAGTCGTTTATACGAAGTGAATAGGCTAAAGATATCGAGCTATTTCAGGACCTCTAGTAGGTATGCAATTTAGCATGACCTCACTCGTTCTCCAAGCGTCTCGTGAGCTCGTTATCCATACACCGTTAAAGAATCGAGCAGATAAGACGCTTGACTATGATATTATAACTCTCTGAAACTCGTCGGATATTTTTTTTATAACGGCTTCCTGTAAAATAAATGGCTTCACGATATTTGAAAAATCTCAAGTATTTTATGGGCTTTTTTTTGTCATAATCGTTAACCTGACAGTTAAAAATGTTTCATTAAACGCAAATATCATTCTTTATTCAACAGGAGTAAAAAGGTCGTCACAGGAAGAATAAACTGCCCTATGAACATTCAAATCATAATCAATTTACCACGTAATTATTATGAAATAATAAAAAATTAATCTACAAAAAAAAAAAAAAAATGAAAATTATCTTTAAAATTTATCGTGAAAAAGTTTAAATCTCTGACAGGAAAAAAAAGCTTCCACAAATGTACGAGGAAGAAAAAAACAGCCACGTGACTACTCGTACTAAATTTCCTTTCAAAACTTTCTTATTCAAATATTTTTTTTTTTCACTTTTGGCCGACTTATTCTACTAAAAATCTACTGAAAAATATCAATAAGTTCCAAGAAAAGTTTTCTTTTCGATAAGCTCAGTATATTCCTAATTTTATTTGTTACTTGAAAATAAAATATTATTTAAAAAAAAGGAGTCTCATCAATAATTAGATACAATTGTTATAATATTCTCTTTGAATTACTGCATAAAACAGTCTAAGCTTCAATAATCTATCAGATAGTCATAATTAGTTCATATTAATCTCTTATCTTAATACTGTTGAAGCATTAGAATATAATTATTTTCAATCTCTAATTAAATAGCATTAACGCACAGAATTTGTAACAAAGGGTTTGATTATATCTAATCTTCATCAATGTTGATAGAAAGCTCAGATGAAGGATTAACGAAAATAATATTTTTCCATTCAGTGAAAACACTAAAAATATTTTCTAAAACATTTTTTTTTTTCCAATAATGGAGCCATTTAGAAGCGAAATTTAAAACAAATAACTTTATTGCCATCTTCTTCTACCATATTTGGCTGGAAATTTGCATGAAAATCTTTGGGGAATTTATGTCCTGAATTTTCTGTACAAGTTTTCATGTTCGAACATGAGTAACGACTATCTGTCTATTGTTTTATTACCCTTGGCAACGTATATATGAACGATACACATTACGTAGAAACGTATGGAAGCAGGTGCTTGGACAATCTCACGTTATGTTAATAATCCGTGCCATATATTACCTCGCAAAGTACCTATTACGCGCTTGCCATAATAATCTATAATTTAATTTAACAAATTTATCGCTTGACAAGTTAAATGCCCACAGTATTTATCCTCTTAGCATAAGATGTATAAATAAATAAAGCCATGGATATATCATATTATAATTATTTCTAAAAAAAAAAATATTATCTAAACTATTCAAGGATGATACAAGAGATATATTTTGTTCATAAACATCTAGGGAAATTTTAAACTTTTAACTTGATTCCAGCCAGGTCTTTGCTTCACAGGAAACAACAGTATTTTCTTGCACTGAGTGAATTATCTTGTTCTCACTAATTACGAAAATTAGACAGTAAGGACGGCGTAACTTTCACGTGACTTGCACACTTTTGTACTTATTTAGGGGGTCTCTTTTTGCACAATGCTTTTTTTCTTAATTCATTTTTACTTTTTAAGAGTGTGGAAGTTTTACTGACTAGAAATTATTTGACGTGGTACAGAGAGTAAATTGAGGTGGAGTGACACATTGAGACACCTTAACAAACCTGATATTTTTCTACGGTAATTTGACGGAAAAGAAGACATTTTTTATGAGACAAAAAAACCCTTTGCTTAATTATGATTGTCAGTTACGTATTTATTTGATAAGTTGCCTTATAAATTAGAAATGATTTTTCGCTTGAGAGTTTTGGTTAGTGATTGATGATTTAAAAATATTTCTTTGGAAAAATGAAGAGAATTTGGACTTGACTAAAAGCTAAAATTAGCTGATAAGAAATCTTGAAACTTTTACATGAATTCTAGAGAGTTACGTCTGGGCTTCAAGAGAGTTAATGTATTTTTTACTTCACCTAAAGCTGCAGTTTGAAATAAGAATTAAAAAGTTCTTCAATTTTTTTCGATTATCTTCATTTCTTCATGACATCAATAAAAAATCAGAAAGGCAAACTCTTTGGAAAAAATTATTGCTTATGATGTAAAATTACATGAATAATAAAAAACGTGTAGTTTAGGTTGAATAATGTAAGAGTTACTGTAGTGTAATAATTTTGAAGGAATAATTATTGTGAAGTTTAATTGTGCTAATTACGCCATTACGAAATATTTAAACTTTTTTTTTTGCCGCATTCCAACTTTTTTCTTAACTCTCAAGACCTCGAAGTCATAAAACATATTACTTCTTAAGTGAGACAAAAAATTTATCACGTACAAATTAATTTTCACGTGTACCTATACATTAGGAGAATAAAAATTTTCCAATAAAGTTAATAAGAATTTTGCAAGCAAGCTGTATCTTGAAACTTCAGAGCAATTTTATCAAGTAATAAACTTGCATTTCCGCCCGTTGGCGAAATAAAGAATAGTATTGAAGGTATTACAACAAGATCAAAGTGTTGCGAGACTTTTCAACCATAATGAAAAATAAAATTAAAAAAAAAAAACCTTACAAGCACAGTATTCAATAAAACAGTAAAAATACTACGAAATGTCTCTAAAATGTCTCGTGAGAGGATCACCAAAAAGCTGATTCCCATTTCAACTATTTCCTCTTTTTCATTTTAGATTTTCACACTATTCTATCCCTAGCCTGTGACAGTGCAATTAAAAGTTTACCAAGCTAATTCCATCTTTTTGGTGTCCAAAAAGCTCGAAAACTCTTTCATTCAGAAACCATTTTTTTTCTCAACGGAATCAAATTATCACTGACATATTAATCAATGAATACTCTCCAGCTCAATCAAACTATATAAAACTGTCACCCAATTGAGTCGACAAAAAAAATTTTTCTGAAACAAAAAGTAAAACAGTGTTTCGTTGGTTTATCATCACCGAATATAAATAAAAATATTCGTCAGATCTCTGTGGCTAGAATATAAGAGAAAACAAAAAATAGCTCATATAGCTGGTGCAAAACGAGCGCATTTGTGTTTTAATTTATTCGACTCACGCTTTCAGCTCGCCAGAGACAGAACAAAAGTGTTCGCCACAAGAGAGTGAGAGGCTACGAGTTCTACGTGCTCGTTATTCTTCGCGGTCTTCAGAGAGCTAAATGGGTCTTCCTGGCCCAAATGACCCCTTCTCAATCTTTGTCTGATGTTGGTGTATCGATTGGGGTGCGTCTAGTTGGGCCGTTCTAGAACCCCCTCGAGATATATACGTCTGCAATACATGCTAAGGTGAAGTAGCAAAAGCGCATCATCCAAGATGAGATTGCACACTAGCATGCCACAACACTTGCTTTCCTATATATCCGACAGCAGACTCATCGTCTAAAACACTATTACCTCTTCTTCGTTGTCCTGCTCCAAGCTTCCATCTTTCCTTTATCAAGCAATGTCTTGTAGCTGAGAGGCTACTGCTTCTGCTAAGTAAATGATTATCCACTTTTGTTGTCAGCTAGAACATTATACATATACATGTACACAAGCAGGTTATTCAAGTTAGAACCAACTTGTGTACAAGTCTCTTATGCACCAGCTCTCTTGTCGTCAGAGATGGATTACGTCGTCTACTGTCCAAAAAGCAACTCAAACTACTGAAATACACATTTACTTTTAAGCTACATTAAGTGCTTAATTCACTGATCATCCAATCTTAGTTATATTCAGGCTTTCATTTATATGTCTATGATTACTTAGAGTCCTCTTTCATCTAATTTTGAGTTTCATGTTTGCGATAACTAATTTACAACTTTTACAAAGATCCTATGGGTGTTTCCAAAAACATGAGGTTATTGCTATTTAGTATTAATTCCTTTACTTGAAGAGAGTTAAGTAAAATGTTTATCCAATCCAAGGTGATATTTTGCAAATTTCCTAGAAATTTATTACACTGAAAATAATTTATAGCTGTAGAAACAATACTGTACCCTTTGAGTTAACTATCTCATTAGGTAACTGTAAGGACTATCCAAATAGTTGAATGTTATTTTGGTACCTACCATTTTAGTAGCAAGTAATTTTTATAACAATAAATAGCATGCATGATAAATCGCTTTAATATTATAATTTTATTATGAGAAATAAGGCTATGAACGTGTGATCACAATTCGCTTACTTTAAAATACTTTAAATAGTTTTTACAATATTTTTTCTAATGTATTTGAATATTGATAATTAAACCACTTTATCCAATTTACTAGCATTATATTTTTTATTGATTTTTAAATTTTAAATTTAAATAAAAATAATTCATATTCGTAACAAATGGTATCTATTTTCTGTTATAAACTGAAATATGAACTTCTTGAAAAAAAAATATTCATTTGATTTTTGAAGAGTGATTGTTGATATTTCTACACGATCTCAGTGACATCAGTGATCTAGAGGTCATCCGCAAAAGTTGAAACACCCTCAGTTTGTCAGATACTTTGAAGACATCACTGACTCAGTGGTGCAATCCTTTCAACAGATATAAGAGAAAAGAAAATACCGAGATTTTCTTGAAACTTCCATTTTCCACAGAAATCTTTCACTGAGATATCTAAAAAGCGAACTCGCCACATAAGTAGTGATAAGCCAACTCACGCGTGGAGTGATGTTAAGTTCAAAGTTTAAACGACATGCATCAAACTTCGACAAGTTTCCTCTCTTGACGATAAATAATTTATGTTGAGATCTTATTTTATGACAGATAAAACATTTTAATATTATGATATTCCATAATTCCGTGCCTTTAATACTAAAATAGAAAAATTTCTCCTATCGATATATTTGTATGCATGATTCGTGTTTATTATGAGTCAATAATTTTTCATTTCAAATTTTGATGAAAAACAGATTCCATAAAACTTCAAATAACTTTTACGTATCCACAAATAAAAAAAAAAAATCCTTCCACCAAAAATATTGATGCACATGAATAAAAATGGAAAGAATATTTTCGGACTAATATTTGGAATGGAGAGAAAATGGTATTAATAAAGATTACATGCTAATGAAAGCTATTCATTTAGTAAGAAGGATTGCGAGTTCATTTGAAAGGTGCAACAAAAACAAAGAAAATGAATTAGATAAAAAGAATACACGGTTGGCCAAGCAAACGTTGATTTAAAGGGATGAAGTCCGTAGATTTGTTAATACGCTCTTCAGCTTTTCTCATTCATTTTCGTCCTACACCCTCATCGGACTTTGCTCATTGGATAAGATAGATTACCTTGACAAAAGAGCCACAATATACTAATCTTAAGACTATTTCCTTTTCCTTTCCAGGCTTTTCATCGTATCCAAATAGGTCAAAGTGTAGATGAAGTGAAGAAAAAGAATATGAAAAGACTCAAGAGACCACAGACTCCTCTTATTCTGAGGTATAGACAGATTACATAAATAGAAAGAAGGAAATAAAAGTGAGCGAAAAATGATGAAAGAAAAAACGAGATGAATTTCACTTGGAGTATATATTGAAATAATTCTCAGTTAGCCGAAATTTGATTTCAGAATACTTGGGAAATATATAAAAAGAAGTAATTTAGCAAGCAAGATGATATATTATATTTTTAGATTTAATAAAAATAAACCTGAAAAAATTGATAATAAAATGATGAACAAGTATTAAAATTGCAAGAGAATAGAAGAAGAGAAAATCGATTTTTTTTTTCTACTGAATAAAAATGTTATCAAATGAATTCAAATAAAACATTGAAATATTTTTAATAAAATAAGAACACAATTATAATATATGAAAAAAAATTAAGGTTAATAATGTAGATCTTATGTTTCTAATTACAAATCGTAAATCTATGATGAAAAGGAAATTAAAAAATTTGTTTCATAATAAATTTGAATATAAAAAATTTTAAATTATCCTGTAATCACATATGTTAACATGTGCTATAACATCTAATACTTTTAACCATATATTATCATAAAACAAAAGAGGCTAATAAAGAAGACAAATGGCACCATCTATTTTTTTGTCACATATAGTCTCATACGATTATTTAAGTAAACTACACTTTCACATAAACGTTTTCCATTCTTCGACTTCACGCATTATTTAAACAAAATTTCAATGCAGTGTTTACTTTTATTATCAATTCTACTTTCGATCAGATCCTTGATTATAATTAAAGGAACAAACACTCGTAGACTGAGAGAATACAATATAATAATGGAATTGTTTGGTTCAATTTACAGTGGAGTCGTGGATATATTTTAAATGGATTAAAAAAGCCGGAGGGAAAGGAAAAGTAAAGTAGCATTCAAGACGAGTCTCTAATATTTTTTACCAAAAACGCACGTATTCGTTTTGAAAAGTCTTTCACCGATGTGTAGTCATAGTCTCATGTCCTCAGGCAACTTTAAATTCGCAAGCTTCTTGCATTCTCTCTTACTCACTCTCTTTGGCTTTTTCAAGAAATTGTCCTGAACGTTATCTCAACAATATTACTCGTATTGCATCTCAGTAGTCTATAACAACAGACTGCTGCGCTCTGAGAATAACATAATTCTTATCTTTGTGAAATGTAAAGAAAAGATGGCAGTTGAAGGGAATCTGAAAGACTAAGGAATCCTTTCTCGAGAAATCTGTGGTGTTGGCTCGACAATTGTCAATTTTATTGAAATGCACTCGAAGTGAAAATTGTCTCAAGGAATTCAAAAGCCTGTGACAAACAAACAGGATGTAAATTTCTCATCTGCTGTACTTGTTTTTCTATCAAAACTCTTTATTTGAATCTCATCGAAAATACCATCTCTTTGTTTGTAGTTTCAAGTGATCTAAAAATAATGAAAGAATTAAGGCTGGGCTTTACATCGGTTTCCCGAAGAAAATCTCAAAGAGTTGGAAAATAACTAGTTTATCAAATTATTTGCAATTATATTCATTTATTTCATATAAAATATCACTAATAAACATTTTATTTTATTAATTAATATATTAATAAAATTTAATTTAAAAGAAAATTGTCATCGAATTATCACAAGATTTTTCATGCTTCATAGCCGTCAAGAGAAAATAATAATTTTTTTTTTACTAAATATTTGCTGAAAAATATTATCTGTCGGTGTTCTTGTCATCTTATATATTATAAATAATAGTATATTTCACACCTAGGGAGGAAAAGTAGACCAGCTCAAACTACTCAAATTACAACCCGAGCCAAAGGTGAGTGGGGTAAACACGTGGTTTAAGCTTGTCTAATTAGCTTCCTTAGGGCTGAATATGATTTTTCGTTATATCTGAGTGAAAAGTTCAATCCCTCTCCAATGGAAAAAAGAACTTTCCGCGCAGGTATGACGAAAAATCATTTCATTCCAAAAATCTATAAAAATAACTCAATTTATCGAGTCGACATATTACTATCGAGTTCTAGGACTCTTTTTTCTTGTGTATACCTCGTTTATATTTTGCAAAGTTTTTATTCAACTATCTGACTATATCTTGATCTTTTTTTTAACTGAATAAAGATGTCTTTTGGAAAAAAAATTATTTTAGGACTGTCCTAAAGTTTTCTACCAATAATAATAATAGTTTTATTACATGCAATACAATAATTAGGGCGTAAATTGGCTGCAAACGTAACTTGATAGACTATGTGTGTAATAGTATATCAAGTAGGTAGGGAATGTTAAACCTGTAGAGGGTGGGGAGAAGGCTTAGTTAAAGTACATTTAAAATAAATGATTTAATAGAAGAATTTTATAATAAATTGAATGAATAATTGATCATAGGTTTTAAAAAAAAAAATGTCGTAATAAATAAATAATTAGTCAATAATTCGTCCATTAATTTATGTATGGGATATTTATCTTTCAATTGAACATTCAAGGACTAATGCTGGGAGATGATCGAAATATTTATATAATCAGTCAATAAATAAACAACGAATTTATTTGCGGTCTATTATATCTATTTATTTATTCCTTTTAGGGAAAAGCAAGAAATACTTCACTTCAAATGGATCTGCAATGAACCTTTTCTCGTATAAAAAATCGATAAATCGCTCTAAGTATTTTTCAGAACATCGATTTTTTACTCCATTTATTTGTATTTGATGAAGAAGTGAATGACGTCGAGTGCCTAGCGGGCAAAAAGATACCGAACAAAATGAACAATACAATTTTGTTGTGAGAATAAAAAATGTTGAGATATTTTTATTGTTAAGATTCTTTTTAACATATTCCCATGGCTTTTTTTAAATCTTCTCTCTTGAAATATTTAATAAATTATACAACAATCACCAAAACTTTACTAAAACTATTTTTCAAATTTCTTTGTTGCAAAAACTGAAGAAGTTTTTAATTAAAATATTATAGAACACAGAAGAAATTTTATTCAGAACAATAAAAAACTTTTTTTTGACAAATTTGAAACTCAATTAGGAGATGAATAATCGTTTGAAGTAATATTAATGTTTTGATTAAATTCGGTTGTCATTTTGTTTGTTGTTTTTCGGTTTGAGGATGACAATTTAATTTGCAGTCCAAAAAAAAAAGATCCAAGCTTTTATTATAATTCAATAAATACTGCCAGGGTATAGGTAACATGCTGAAATATTATTGTTTTAAGCAAATAAGAATTTAATTATGATATGAACAAAATTGATTGAAGCGAGGGATTTTTGAGAATAGAATTGAAGACAAAAGTGATCGTTAACGAGGTATGTGGAGAGTCGAGAAGCTCGTCGTTTCATCTGGCCGTTGTCCAACGTAATTCCCACCGATATCCCTCGAGCATCCTATTCCCAATGCCGACGTACATCACAGGCCTATCCTACGATTTTGTGAAGCAAGGGTCACGTTAGACAATACAGTAATGGTAGACGCAAATCACGTCTGCTTCTGAATGGTTGAACATTGCGCAATGAAATTTCTATAATACTCATCCTCAAATATCTTCGCGACTTCTATTCACCAAGTGCACTACAAACTATCATCTGCGCGTTTGGAATGAAATTATGTACTATGAGATTCAAGTATCTTTATCGTAAAAAGACTTTTTGACTTTAAGAAATCGAATGATCGTAGATTATTTGATTTAATGGCTGTAGAAGTTTTTATTTTATAATAAAAAAGACATAACATGAATTTTTGCAGACGATTATTACTTTCACGTGTCAATTCAATCAACTGATACTGACAAAAAAATTAAAAAAAAAGAAAAATAGAAACATTTTAATCAATCATTTTTTTTAATATTTTTTTTTTGCTTTATTTAATCCGGATGTGGTAATAATCATGATATTTCCTTTTATTTATGATACATAATCTTTATTGTATATTATTAGAATATGAATGAATAAAAAAATAATCCTTATGATTATAAATATTTTATCAAAGTATTTTTAATAAAAAATTGTTAAAAGTTTCAATTTTTTAATTAATATTTTTATGCTGCGTGATAATAAATATTCTATTTTTTTTTATAACAGAAATAATAATTTTTATTTTTTGCATTCATTATTATTTTTTTTTTAAAGCCATTGAAAATAATAAAATAAACAAAAATTAAATTTTAATATTATTTTATTGTTTAGAATCATATATTGTAACTGAAAGAGATTAAAACTGCACGACATTTTTTTATATATACTTTTGAAATATTTATGAAAAAATTTAACGACTTTGTTGGTATTTTTATCTTTCAATGACAACTAATGCACATGAGTTGATAGTCGTAACAGATAAGTGAAATAATTACATTCGCTTAGTTGTTGTTACTTTTGTTCTGAATCTAGTATAAAAAATGTTGAAAATAATTCATACGTTAATTTTTATTTTTCAGTTCCTTTTTTATCCTAATAAAATAGACAAGAGAAGTAAAGTTGGCGTGTACTCTTTCAACAACAAAATTCAAACTTACTATTCTCAAATCTTTACGATCACATTATTAACGATTTTAAAAAAATATCTGTATGTTTGTTGTTCATGTGCATTTGCGTATGCACGGAAGTATATATATAGACAGATATAAATAATGCATGTACATAATGGACGTTTATATGTGTGTACTTTCGTAATGAATATAGAGAATTTATATGTCTATGTGTACTCCTATATAACTAAATTTTTATCAATGATCTCTCGAAAACAATTCGACCCATTTTATTTGCTAGTTGGTCAATTGGTGCATTTTATAGCAAATTTAAACAAATTACATTTTCTGCAAAGAAAATACGGATGCATAATATTTGAATAAAATTTAAAAAAGAAAAAAAAACATCAACAAAAATGTAGGAACACAATTTTTATATTTTTAAAGAACCCAAGTGAAAATTCAAATAGAATCTGATAGTGCCACAGTCACGAAATTGCAAATTTAAAGTTAAAAAAATTTTTTTGCAAAATAAATATTATAGAGAATTTTATATTAAACTAGAAAAAATTATTTTAATAAAAATCCTTTGGCAAGTTGAAAGATGTGAGATCTGTTCGTCAGATCGGTATGATTGCATTTCAAAAGAAAGTTATTTTGTTAAGAACTTGCTTGACTTTTTCTTGAAATTTCCTTTGAATTGAAAACACACTTAGTCCAGTGAATTTAAAAAAATATGATATTCTGGCGCCGAACTTCACAATGTTCATTCTGTAATTCAACATATAACTTTCTGACATAGTTTTTCAAAGCTTTTGGCAAAACGTGAACAATATCAAAGCCATGGTATCACATGGTCGTGGAGAGTAGAAAGGTGTACGCGAGAGGAATTTCAAAAAAATACGCCAATGAATCCTCTAGTCTATTGGCAGATTGCCGCATTCTCGTGTACTTTTAAACACGACTAAACCTCTAGTAACATTAAAAATAATATTTCAATCGATATTATTGTTATCATTCATACATCATCAGCATCGTTATTAATCGGTACTAAATTCGGTGGCGATACAACAGAAAACACGAATTCAGTGGAGGAATTCGTTAATGTAAATGAAAATTTTTATTTTATTGTAAAATAAATGTAAATTTGAGAAACAAAATAATCTGATGGTGAATGAAAATGCAAATTTACTAACAAAACGTGAAATGAGTGTAAAAATCGATCAGCACTGGCCAGTATAATTAGCTAACATTTTCAAAGACCGGTTAACCAATACTAATAGCTGATGCGGTTACGAAATTTCCATGCAAATTGTTTTTTATTTTTTTTTTCTCGCATTTATTATCGTCCAGTATTTACCGCAACCCCAAACAGAATTGCTCTGAGGGCCAACTATTTTATTAATCAAGTTATCACACTTTTAAATGTGAGTATTGATGATGCTGAAATATAGTTTATTATTATGTAATTAGATTTCTTATGAAAAAGTGTTGTTAATGATGTAAAATACAAAATAACTCAAATTTCGAATGAATCAGTCATCTATAACTATAGCTGGCGAACATGTTGAATAATAAAATATAGTCATTGTGATTTTATTTTGAATTTGCATGAAATAAAATTCTTTTCTAGTAACGTTAGGAGAGTTAATAGAGTGCAATGAAGCTTATTCGTTGGAAAAAAATTTAATAATGCTGTACAATATTGAATAATTATTTATCGAGCAATTTTGTTGGAAAATATATAAATTAATATTTGTTTCTTTTTTTTTTCATTTCATTATTTTAACATAAACAATTCATTTGAACAAATGAAATAGTTCTTTACTTTATAGAAGTGCATATTTGTGAACATAACAATTCAAATAAATTGAAAATCATTTTTTAATCAATTTTTTAGAATGCTAATTTACATTTTGAGAAAAGCAAACAAGAAAATTAATTCCGAATTTTCATAAATCTCCAAAAAAATGAAGTAAATACAGGATTCATATTCAATTTACAAAAAAACATATGTAAAGATGCAAAACTCATTCGCAAGGAAAAAGTTTAAAAGGAGGATTGAAAGCAGTAAGGGAGTGAGTGAATGAGTATTAAATAAGAAAAGGAAGAATAAAAAGAGGATATACAGGAAAATGCTTTGTAGAACAATAATAAAAAGAATGTACGCAAGAAAGGCATGAGAAGATGAAGAATAAATGAACAAAAAAAAATATGGTACATAATAAAACACAAAAGTATGTCAAATGAATAGAAGTTAAGAACCTAGGCAGGCGAAAGAACCTTTGCAAATAAGTGTAAATAATTTAGCTTGACAAGTTTTGTCATTAATTTTTGTTCATGATTTTTTACAACAGCAGAATTTATTTTTCCGTAAATTCACGTTATTTCTCATGTAATGTGAAATAATTATTACCACAGCATGTGAACATTTTTTTTAAAGAGTAAATTTTTTCTTCACCTAACAATGAAACAAGAGTTAAATAAAAATGAAAAAGTGCTTGTTAAATATAGTTTTTTGCATTTTAATTCTAATTGGTCAGTTAAGTCCTTAATAATTGCTTATTTTAAATTTTTATAGTATGAGTAATTCAACCTAAACTTCACATATCATATAATTACTCACAACTCATTTTTCGCAATTTATACGATTTTAATAAAAAAAAAAAACCATCCAAAATGAACAGAAATGGAAAACGACCAAGTGAATTCATCAAGTTTTTTTTGTTGAGACTCTATTGATATAATATTGATTCGAACATAAAGAAACAATGATTAAAAAACAACCGTTCTATTCATTTTGTTAACAGCAAATCTACATTATCCAATGTTTTAATTACGTACACGAGTGAAACTTGAATACCATCCTGTATTTCTGCAGCTTTCAACTTTTTGCACAG
The DNA here is from genome assembly GCA_028641665.1 of Chelonus formosanus. Lineage (NCBI taxonomy): Eukaryota > Metazoa > Arthropoda > Insecta > Hymenoptera > Braconidae > Chelonus > Chelonus formosanus. Next base: position 20,211,418 of record CM054004.1, read on the forward strand.
TACTAATTTTCGATTCGTTTAGTTTTAAAACTTATGCAATAATAGATTTTTATCGGTGATATACTTTACGTAATTATTTCATTTAATGCGAAAAAAATTCGCTGCAAATCCAAGTGTTTAACAATTAAACACTTAAAGTTTTTGCAATGTTAAAAATCATAAAAGAACTATGGTAATTTTGTAGACGACTTTTAAATGTTTCTTGCCGTTTATCAAAATGCTATAGTTTTTTTTATGGTGTTCAACATTGTAAACACTTAGATATTTAATTATTGAACACTTTAAACGTTTTATTACTAAACACCTAAATTTTTCGGGATTTGCGGTGCAATTAATGAAACTTATTATTAACAAATAAATCCTTTGTTCAGTGTAGACTATCTCAAATGAAAAAATAATTAAAAATAAAATAATCACGAGATATTGAATTCAAGGTATTTTTTTTCACGGGTTATCAACTAATATCCAAATTTGCCGTAACACTTAAGGATGAAAGCCTGCCAATTTAATTACCAGCAAGTGGTTATACATCCAAGTGAATACACTGAAACGTTCCTTAACGAAGTATAAATCAACATGAGTGTATTTACATTTTACTCCTTTTACGTATTTACCGTCTATCTATGTCACCTATTTCCCTACTTTTCTTGAATGTCTGAATTTATTAAATTACTAATTTCTATTATGTAGCTACTTCATCATATTTACTTTCAACATTTACTTTGCTAAAACAATCAACCAGTGTATCAAATGACTCAAAACAAATTGCTTTTCTATTAAATAATTTCCATTACAAAAAGTTCGATGGTGTAAATATCATTGTAAAATATTTTTATCAATTAATATTAATACCACGATAATGATTCACTCTCCATAAATATTTACTAAATATTCATGAAAATTTATTGATCATTTTTCTAGCAGATTAAATGGAATATCCAACAGTTTTAGTAAAAATTGAATTGATATTTGAGATGAGCCTTTTCGTGTTGACTTCATGCTAAAATTACTAACTATTTCAATGGTCATGGATACCTGTATATAAATCCATGCATCAAATCTTTGATTAAATGAACTTCAACTTCACAAGCTTTTAGTTACACAGTATTGTTTACATGTTGACTAACTTGTAATTAATTTTATGCTTGAGAATAATAATTCTCTGTATGCAAGCATATAATTAATCCTTCAAAGTATCTGTTTACAGCACAGCTGTGCTAATCTTTCAACTTTCATTCATTTTCCATGACTAACTTGAATCTGAACATTACAAAGATGAATTTTATTTATCAAAAGTATTAATAATAGCTACATACATTTCATCGAATGAATGGCATGACATTAAATGTACAGAAAAAAAAATTACTTTAAATCCTATACCAGGATGGTAATGTGAGAAAAAAGAATTTCCAATTGGCAGTTAAAATATCTATTACGTCGAATAAAAAGTGCTGCCTATTCGATCAGCCGTAAATCTCAAATAGAAAAGCTATGAGAAATGTTAGAACAAAATAGTTTTTACTTTTTAAATTTCACCTGATTCAGGAACTGAATTTAAGCAGCTTTTTTTCATTTTAGAGCTATAATTTAACGTTATCGGAGTAATAAATTCTACATTTTTTAATAAAACAAAATCACCAGTAAGTCTATGAGAATTATTGATTTATCATTACATCTCGAAGAAGTGTTCTATCTCTTTCTCTCTCTCTCTCTCTGTCATCAAGGAATAATCCATCTCCTAAGATAACCATTTCATTGATATTTGGATTAGTGAGTGATTACGTTTGAGACCTGCAAATAATATGTTCTGTACTCTCAACTGGATCGAGAGATGTTCAGACGTCAAGATCAATACCAGAGTTCAGTGCTACAGTAATTTTAATCCAAGTCATTCTCGTTAGTAAGATGTGTGTTTTCATGCATTAAGACAAATCCTCTATAAGGGGTATAAACGTCTAGAGGCTCAGTGAAGGGATGAACTAGGGTCGCAAATCATCAAATATAAATTTTAATTAAAAAGAGAAGATTTATGGAAAAGAAATTTTTTTCACTGAAATCTTTATTGTAGGATAAATCTCTTGAAATGTTAACAGGAATTTTTTTAAATCTTAAAGCTAAATGATTGATCAAAAACCTCTGTTAAATCATTTCCATAGTTCAGAGAGAAGAAATGATGATTAACAATAAAACAAAAATCTAATGGTTGGATTTAATTGAGTCATATCAGATATTGAACAAGAAATAATAATCCTTAATCGAAGATGTAACATCACGATTGAGGTCATTTTGTTTTTTTTTTTTTAATAACCATGATGCATCAAAAGAGTTCATAAAAATTCTAAACACAGTATCAAAATGAAAAATTTTTATTCTCACCAAGTTTTCCGAGAGGATATTAATAAATGAAATTAAAATGTAATTTAATAATGAAAAACAGGACGAAAATCTCATTAGATGGCCCTTGTTTCATTGATCCAGGAGGATCTTGGTATTATGAGAATTGGCGTAGCCAAGACTTGAATACAATTCCGACAAACCAACCACCAGTATTGTCACAGTGTTGATTTAATTTTAACGAAAGAAACACAGAAAAAGGAAATAATTTAATCAGATAGTGGCTTGCAGAAACTAAACTACAAAAATTCTATTGAATTTTTATATACTTCATTTATCACTAGAGCACAGGGCGAAAGTGAAAAAAAAAGAGAAAATGAATATCACATTTTCTCTATTCATCCAGAATTATTTTTCCTTCTCTTTTGTTCATTCGGTGGGTCTCGGTGACACAACAATGCCGAGCTGCATCGACAATATTTATCGCCCTCGATTTTCTACTCCAGAAACTAGTGAGAAAATGAATAAAAAAAAGATGTTTGAGTTGAAGAAATGCGGGGATAATTTATCATAAAACGCGACGTTGAAAAAATTATCACAGACACCAAGGGAAAGAGTAACTCAAGAAGTTCTTTCATTAAGTCATTTTACAAGGGTTCTAGGCTTATTGTCCCACTCACTTGAGGGTAGAGGAGCTTACAAATAAATCCTCAAAACGGCCTACTTTCTTGCCCCTGTCAACACATTTTAACCTTCTACACTTTCTTCTTCTACTACTATGCCTTACTTAATTTTCTGTTCACGTTCGGGCTTTCCCATAAACACACAAAAGTTCAACTCGTCAAATTCAACTTTTTACTGAAATATTTCACGTCTCAATGCCGTTATGGAAGAATATAAAATCAAGTAAAAGATCATAAAATGGTTCAATTTACTCAAGAGATTTTTAAACGAAAAATTATTCTCATCATCGACCATTCAACGAAAATATTCATTCATCAAAATTCTACTTCGTGTAATTCAATTGTTCATCTCTTGAGACATAAATTTATTACTAAATTTACTGAGGCTTTTCATACATTAAAGAAACATCTCATCATTTCTTTACATTTTTCTTCTTTCATCACCTTTCTTTTTAAGCTCGAAAAAATCTTTTTTTAATCATTATTGTTATTAAGAAACTATTTTCCTCAAAGATGAACAACTAAATTTTATACCTGCTCTACTTTAAAAAGTAAATAAAATTGTCTACATTTAAATTATTTATTGATATTTTTATTTGTGTTAAATAATTAATGAATTATAAATTAATAACTCAAATTGTAATTTTAAGCAGTGCTTTCAACTATTAAATAAGCACTAATATGGGGAACAAATTTTGTTTGAAATCATTTCATTAATCACAACATAATCCTAAATATAAATGAACACCGCAAAATAATATCAATTTAATATGGTAGCAAAATATTTAATATAGTTTAATCTATTTCTCTAATTAACTTTGGTTATAGTGAATTCACCTAAATTTCGAAAGCATGACTACATATTTTAATTGATTCATTAACAGCCCTAATGAAACAAATCATTAATTAATTTAAACGTTCAATATTTGTGTAAGCATATTTACTACCAAAAATTGTAATTAACATAATTATAAAAAGATTTAATCATAATAATTTTGATAGATTGGAAAATAAATGAAGATAAAATTGAGTTGTAAAATGTCTTGAATGTCAAAAAAGAAAAATGGTTAAAGAAATCAGCTTATGAGAATGTAATTGCATCAGAAGAATCAAGATTGCAGATTGTGATCGGATTGCGGATATTAGAAAAGGACGTCATGGATGGATATCAGTAATGACGGGAAGCTTTCGCTTATTGGATGTGGTATATAGAAAGGAAACAATTATTGTGTCCTGTATTTCCGTCTCTTCTCCACCACTTTCAATGTCTCTCTGTCATTCTTGAACCAACTATTAGAAGAACAAATTCAATAAAACCAAGTCAAGACGTCAATACTGTAAATATCTTCTTATAGGATTAAAAAAATACCAATATCCACACTTTTTTTTCAACATGTGTATACAATTCTATTCCTTTTTTTTCTATTTCCTGCCTTTTTTTATACTCAATTGCATACTGATCCATGGATATACGAGTAAAACAATTTCATTTTTATTTATCCATTTGCATACTTACAGGAAAAAAAGGCATATGGAAAAAAGCATAATTTTATTTGTCGTTGGGGAGAGGAATTATTTAAATGTTAAAATCTCCAGCACTTAAAATTAAATTTGAATTCCAAGAGAAATAAAGATTGAAAGATCGGTAAAAATACCGAAATGATATGAGACAAAAAACGTCTGGGAGAATAATGATATCCATATTCATGAAATGTGATTTTAATTAAGGTGACACGTTGAGAAGAATAAAATCTCTGGATAAGCAGCCTGATGTGTCAACAGAATTTATAAGATCTAGTAAACAATATAAAAAAATTGGTGAAGATTATTAAAAGAGAAGAAATTCATCCAATGTCATTAAACTGTCAACAACAACTGCACTACTGTATTGAACCACAACAGATAGACGTATATAGATATATATATATATAAAAGCTACAATGGAAGCGAAAAAACTTTGCAGCTTCAGACATCTAAAAACCTTAAGAGTTTGAGTCTGTGCCAAGTTAATTCCCAAAAAATGTTGACGAGTTGTGGCGTATTGGATGCAGTCTAAGACTCCTAAGGAATATTTTGTGCAAGAGAATAAGCAATGAAGCTCGATGTAAAAGTATCAATGTAATTTGTCTCAAGAGTATCAACACGAATTTATTGGTCTTTTTGGAATACCCTGATAAAACATTGACATTCTTTAGAAAGTTTTTAACATGATTATTTTACAATGATATTATTTCAAGTTATTTTATGTTGGCTTGATAGTACCAAATAAAATTCTTTCAATTCCATTATTTTAAATTAAAACTACATCAAAAGGAACTGATAGAAATAACTTAAGTAATCAATTATTTGTTTCTGTACTGAGATAAAGATTAACAGTGAACAAGTAATACTTTTGTTAATAATAAAATAAACATTTTTTCAAAATTCAGATGGCAACATTTTTATCAATTCAGTTCTGATAATTACTTACAATGATTCATTGAAGAAATACATTTTTATTTCACTCGATTATATTGAATATAATTATCTGAGTTTCATTGAATTAATAATTTTTTTAATTAAAGATTCATGATGTCTTAGAAAATAAAAATAAATCTAATGTCACATGTATTTAAATTTATCATAATCTTGAATCAAATATCAAAATAAATTTTGTTAAATTCAATAAAATATTTTATTGAAAATATGTCAAATTTTCCTTATTGATGTAATGAAAATTTTTTTGTACAGCGAACATTTTTTTTCTAGTGTAAAAAAAAATAATTTTTTTAAAATACCTAAAAAATTTTTTGCAAAAAAATGTCTAGAAATATTTATTAATAAAAACATTCCATTTTATTATGGAATTCCTTTGTTAATAAAAATATTATTATTCAACTAATCAAGTATTCTACAAAGCAAATAATTATCTAGCTACTATTCTCTGCTATTTTTCCAACCCTCAACAATAGTTATATAACAATTATTCATTCATTTACAATGCCTATTCTCTAGCTTAAGCATTAAACTACATGTCATGCAGTTGAATGAGATAAAATTTATAAGTAATTAGTTAAAGTGATGTTTAGGTACTAGGGAATTACAAATCCCGAGTATGCAAACGGTGAATCGAATTTTCATGAGTTCACCGACGCCTGCATGGTTGCTTCTATGAAGATGTCGACGGAGTAGTAAGTACTATACAGTAGGTCATACAGTAGTAAACATATGGCAACTTTAGTCTACTTGTTTTGCTTACGTATGCCATACAACACAAGTGTTTCTCATTCGGCTTCATTTTGAGCTTATTCACTATTCAGACATTACATAAATAATATCTGATACTTCTTTTTTCCCAACTATGCATATTACCCATTTTACTCTGCTTTTTCATGATGGTAATAGCTTATGTCTGTCATATCATTCATTTCATTTAACAATGTCATGTGACATTTAGAGACATTTTATTCATTTGATAAAAGGAAAATATTGACTTAATGAATTAAATAATGGATATTTCATTCGTTGGAACTCTTTTATTTCTTCATATCAAATTATTGTATTAAAATGTGTAATTTGACTTCCCTTAACAGTCAGACTAAATAAATCTCTCTAAGAAGATTCTGTTTATAGTTATATTATAAGTCTGTTTTTACTTTTATTTGTTTTACGATGGTTATTAGAAAATTTTTTCACTTTAGTTCCTTTTTTTCTTTCATTTAAAAATAAAAAAAAAAACAAAAAGTAACACAATGGATAACCTTAAAATAGTGCAAAAATCATATCAATTACTTATTGTTACATGTTAACAAAATGTATTTTACACTATTGAATAAAAAAAAAATATTATAAGTCTGTTTGAATAACTTGTGAATATTATTTTCTTTATAACCTGAATATTTCTCATTTCATATTATTTCTTTTTCAACTCGTACTCTTCAACATTCTTTTTTAATCAGAATTCACGAATAAACAGGTTAACATTGAATTGTTTTTTTACCTTCACTGGAAAGAATTTATAGAAGTAGGAACAATACTATACCCCCTTAAATTATTTATCATAGCATTGCTACTATAGCCATTCTTCACTTGCTCATACGATACAGATAGTTGTGACAGCTATCTAGATAGTTATAATAGCTATCTAAATAATTAGAGTAGACATAGGCATTGTTGTGACAGCAATCAACTCCAGCAATACTTTAGATCGTTCTTATGTCAATAAATATTTTTCCGTATTGTTTTATTTATAAAATTTAGTAATTATTGATAAGATTAAAAAATTGTATTACAGATTTTATTGAATTTATTTAAAGTCTTGATTCCTACTTGGACACGATTGATTTTTATGATGACACCTTGTGTTTCTTCGCTTTGGATTTAAAGTATAAACTGGATGGAATTAGACATTGTTACTTTTTAGTACTCAATGAAAGTTTCGATTAACTAGATGCTACTTTCTTAAACAAAAATACATTTGCATTGCTTTAAACAAAATAATTTTTAAACTTTTTGAAAGCTCATTATAATAAGCTATTGTATAACTTTTTTTTTTTATAGAAACATTCACAACTGAAAATGAATTTAGAGTAATAAATACCTCAAAAGTTGTAGCAGAGTTTCAAAACTCTGATTCACTAATGAATTCGTCTAAGCCTGTGAAGACAAAATTTTTAGAAAACTCTCCAAGTTCACTAATTCACTTGAAAAATTTTTTTTGTTTTTTGTTAAAAAAAAAATTCAACAAAATCTTGCTAAAACTTTGTCGAATTGCCTGAAATTCAACTCTTGAGTTTAGTTGGAGGTAGCTCCATATAAGTTTCCATTGATTTTGAGTGAAACAAAGAAAATCTACGGGCCTTCCAGGACTTTTAGAACTTTTCAAAACACTACTTTCAGACCATTTACGATCTTTCTAGATCTTTCAGACACTTTACACATTTTTTAAATCCCCGTAAATATTTTTCAATTTGAGCCAAGTAAGATCTTATCAATCTAACGTTAATCATGATTTAGAGAGATAGAATTTTAAAACTTCAAGACAACTTTAAAAACTGTACAGTATAGAGCAATTAAAAATTCAACAATAATACACCAAGTTGCTTTTTTAAATTAAAGCTTATGAAGAAGAAAGAGAAAGAAAGTTGTAGAGCTTACTTGAAGATTTATTGTGGTTTATGTACTTACTACAATTAAACCTTAAACATAACAACAACAACAAAAAGCCCTTTTTAAATAAATAATTCAAAAAAATGCTTTTCACTAAGAAAATCCTTTAATGCTAAAGTTTATAACGCTTTTTTGTTCATTATTTTTTTTCTCATACTTTGCACTTTTATTCATAATGAAAATACATGTTGTGCTATTCTGTATAAAGGAAACATTGATAGAGATTTTTATTATGAAGTCAGAATGAAATAAAAAATAATCAACACACAAGAGAGTTGAAATAAAAACTATTACACAATAGTATATAGCCACACAAAAATGAAAGACTTTGTTGAAACAAAGTGTTTTACCAGTAGTTTTCAATACTACCTTTTATTTTGACACACGTCAAATTCAATTACTCTTGTTTTCATCAACTAGAAAACAAATAAGAGAAAATAACCTTTCACGTTTTATTAACTTCATCTTGTATAAAACTAACTAAACTGATGAAGATCGCAAACTATTCATCAACATGTTAAGAAGAACAAGAAGAAGAACCAAGTATCGATCACGGAATTCTAAGATACTTCTTCGTATGATGCGGCAAAAGTTCTTAGGGTCAAGGATAACATCGAGGCAAAGTTTATGCTAAATTTTCCAATATATATGTGGGTGCGGGCAATATAACATGAGGTTAACGCACCTATAAATTGCGATTACACTTACGGAATATGCAGTAAAGTTAACCAAAATTATACCTGCACCAGAGAGTACACATCGATCATAATCAGAGTATATTCAGCATCCACTTCAACAAAATATCAAACTCAATTATGATAAAGTTCATGTAATATTTTTGTTGTATATTTGAATTATTTTATTATACACTGCAATGAGTTTTTTTAATAAAAATAAGAGAAAAAACACTTCAATTGGATCATATAAATTCATTTGATAAAAGAGATTCGATGAATTTGTTATTAAGTGGATGAAGAGATGAAACAATAGACGACATAAAAAATTGATGTTACAATATCTGACAATTCGTTTTAATAATTGTAAAATAACATCAATTCAGAAGTTAATTTAAACTGTACAAAAGTTGCAGGTTTTAATTCTGTAATTTTTTCTCATTGAATAAAATATTCTTTACCAATATCAATTTCCGGAATTTGATAAAGATTAATATTGATATCATCCAATGAGAAATAAAAACACAATATGTTTGGGATTAAAATTTTTGCATGGAATAATTTTATTTCAACATAATTTAATAAACTATCTGCATAAAAACATCAATAAAGCAAGAAACTAATTTTGAAATAACTTCCACAAATATATTCAATATATTTTACGAATGTAAAATTATTTAATACTTTAATAATGCTCATTTTAATTGATATTATGATATTTATATGTACAATATTACACATAAAATACATGCCTATAATCACCAAATCTCTCACAGACGTCGGAATGTGTAATTTTAATTGGAATATTTTAATCCAATTTTATGGTATCACATTCATTCATTCTATCTTTACAAATAATTATTTATTATATGAAAATTATATTAGCTAAAACGAACGAGTGTAATCAACAAAAATTATAATTACGAGAATTAATCCTCAAATGAGTTTAATGATTAATCTGCGAATACAATAATATTCCAATCAAACAAATTGCTTGATTTTTGTCTGGAGCTTCAATTTCAAATAATTACCAATTGATTTTAAATTGATAACAAAAATAAAAAATTTGTCATCTATCCAAGAACTAACCAGAGTCTTTTTTATTGCTTGATACAATTACTGTATGCATTACTTTCAATAAATATTTGTCTTCTACAGTGCCCTTTAAAAGTTAGTTGAAATAAGACGATGCATTAAAAAAAAAACTGTCGTCAATAATCTTTTCCTTTGACACAAACAACACAATTGTTATTTCAACTCACTATGCTTTAAAATAACTCCCATAAGTAAGAATGAGATATACTAATCACTCGTATTAATTATCTTTTTGTCTGATTATTTCAACTAACTTTTGGAGTACAATGTATCTTAGTAAGTTATTATTTTGTAATAATTAATTAGTGAACATCCCAGTCAAATAATGAATACTTATTTCTCAGTAATTAGTATTAACTACTCTGTGGTAATTTTTACTAGTATAAATTTTTTGCAAGGAGTAAGCTATTAATAAAATAATTCAAACATTTAATTAGAAACTAATTAATGCTAGAGGAGAAGGTAGGATTATGGTCCAGTCTTTAATATGATCTATTTGTTTATTATAAGCGCACAATGTGTCTTTCATCAGTTAACCCACAAATATATTGAAAAATAACTTCTTGGTTATAAATAGAAACTTTGAAAAGTGACAATTAATGATAATTTAACAGAGTAAAATTTAATTGAAGAAAAATAAAAAGTGACCTATAATCCTACCTTCTCCTCTATCGGAAATAAAAGAATTTGCCAATTGTATTTAAATTTTCGGAAAATTCTTATTATTTAATATTATTACAAGAAAATTTTTTCATTTCGAATTTTAGTCTGTTTTCGAGCTATGGACACTGCACCATCCATTTGCAAATATAAAATTGAAACAGACTTAAAATGATAAAAATAAACTAAAAAGCCCGAAAACAGATTAAAATAATAATCATAAACAGAGTAAATATTTTGAGCTGGGAAAGAATTGGAATTTTAGAGAAATTGCGACAATCATACAAATAAAAATATATGTATTGAATATAAATGAGTTATTGGAAAGCTTCAACAATGTCGAAAACATTGTATCGTGATTATAGAATATTAATTGATTTTTTATAACAGATTTTATTAACAACATAAAACCAGATAATTATAAATAAATAAAATGCATATTGAAAACAGAAGCATGAGAAATAAATTGAACAAAAATGAAAAACAAAGCGCTTGCAGCGATTGGAATTGTGCGAGAAAATTCAGGTCATACTTTCTCTTTCAAGATCACCTTTTGGATTACAAGGCCAGCATAGAATGCCATTCAGTCTCTTTTAATCTTACTTTTTCTGTCCTCCTTTTTTGCTATTTTTTCTCTCTTGAAATGTAGATATTTTGCCGGAGTATAATGCCCGAAAAATGTTGGTTACAAGAAACGGTCATAAATAAACCGTTGGCAAAGTACATTTAGAATGAGTTCGAACAGTATGAATCAAACATTATCAGAAAAACGATTTCAAGTAAAAGAGAAAAAAAAAACTTACGCTGACATTCATCCCGCCTTCCGTCATGGTTTATCAATCTGTATGCTTGTCGATGTATTTTTCTTCTTTTACTTTCTGCCAAAATCACGAATCGCTTCTTTTTCCTCCCTTGACAGGCAGAAAATTAAATAAACAATAACCTATTAATCACAGTTGTGAAAAAGCTTTTGATTTGATGTAAATCATATTTAATTTTTGACGCAATATCATTCTGTATTTAAATGGAAATTCATAACGAGGAGGAAGGTTGAGATAGGATATATAAATAGGGTGCAGGGTGTGTATAACGAGAGAGCGGATTACAAACGGGTTAGAGGGTGGAAATAAATGTGTTGGTGGTAGTGCGAGAGACGAGGTCATGTCACTCTTTCATTTGATCGTGACTTTGACGAAGATTTATCACAATCGAATATAAAATCATGTTCTGATACACACGACATTCGCTAAAAAAATTTTAAAATTACTTTAAACTGTCCAGCAAAAGCTAAAAAAACGATTGGCTTTAAAAGTCGATGTATACAAATCGAGTATTTATCTTCTGTCCATTGGGATTACATGCATATTTTGTATCGTAAATATTTTAGTTACTTCGACTGCTGCTATCTACTCATATATTTTATCGAAACTATTTTTAAAAGGCTTTATTTTTCAAGTACATATTTATGGAAGGTCAATTGCACCGTTCGATCTTAATGCGCTCAAGCCGACCTTGTTACTGACCTTACCCACTCAATAATTTGACGACCCTCCACTCAAGATACATCTCTATCCCCTCAAGTTATAATTTTACTTCCGGCTTAAGTCACTCAATATGGATCACTAGGTTTTTTTAGAACGCGTTTAATAGAAAAAGTGGAATATGATTTGTATATCAAACACACACGATCAGCGAAAAATCAAATCTGAAATTGAGTTCAAATTGTCAATTATATTTTTTTTTTCGTTTTGGATTTATTTGTGAGTCCTATAAAGTCGAGTGGTTTTTTTATTTGATTTAAATTGTCATAAACTTATTTTTCTTTAAAAAAAAAGAGAGATTTTCTGATAATAAGTCAATTTTTATCAAAACTCTTCTAGATATTGATAAAATGTTTTTATAAGATAAAAAAATTTTTCAAAACAATAAAAAATAATAGAAATACTTGGAAAAAAATCTGCAATTGTAATCATGATTTATTTATCAACAATAATCAATCAAATTAAAAAATGAAGTGAAAAAAATAATGAGATGGAGATTCTCATTTGTATAAATCACTTGACAATTAGTGAGAAAAATTTCCTCTCGTTTTCCAAGTGTACTTATATAGTTCTCAGATAGTAAAACAAAACAAAAAATATGTTAGATTTATTTCTTGATCAGTAATAAGATAAATTTATTAGAAACTCAATGGTTTATATTCACTCACTTGATTCCAACATATGTATTAAATATTATATCACGTGTACGTACCCTTCACAAAAATAAAATCACGGAAGTTCTTTCGATTAAAATGAAATTCTCATCATCTCAACAAGAGTTTATTGCATTCTCATAATGTCCTTGAAGTTAAAACTGGTTATTATTACGTACTTTCACTTGGGTTTCAACGTAGTCTTCATCGTGAGATGTAAAAACTTCAATAACAACAATAATAAAAGCAAAAGAAAACATTAATGATAGAATGTATTTATAAATTTTCCATTAACATATATACGAGTAACGTCAACAAGCTGATGAAATTCAACAGGTGAAATCAGGTGAGAACTCTTTTTCATTTTTGTTTTATTTCTTTTTCTTCTCCTCCATTTTCAGCAATACAATAACGTAAACAAAATTTTTATTAATCTCCTATAGACCCAAATCCAATGTCAGGATGTCAATGTCACAAATAAATCTGTCACTGTTGAATTCTCGCGAATTTCCTGACACGTTTGGTGTTATATGAAGGAAACGAGTGGAATTGCCAACAATTACTCAAGTGGCAAAGCACATGCATTAAACGTTATCACTAATGCAGCATCATACAGCTTAAATAGCTGACGTTATGTCAGGCACGAACTTTAGTGACATTAAAAATCACTATTACTTTATCTAACACGAATAAACGTTCGCGTATACACTCAATTACATAAACACCTCCGATTGTTAAGGAAGATAATTAACATGTTAGACCGTAACATTCATTTCAATAGCTTTGTTTTTGCTGTTTTTATTTCCACGAATCGAAACGTGCGATCTGTTTATATTTTTACTCGACTCCGGTCCAATGACAGTTACATATCAAATTTGTAAATTCTCGATTCGTTTCTATTAAAAGCTGTGATACAACTCCGTAATAATTCGATTCTGATAAATAGATTGAGATGGCAATAAAAACATGGGTTAGGGATAGGAATATTTGCTTTATTTACATCTACTTTACCAATGAACTAATGAGTCACATGAAAGAGAGTGAGACTTTTTTTTTTCATTATCTGACTTGTGAAATTATTTTATTTGTTATCTGTCTCGTGATTCTATTACTTGATTTTTGATCATAAATTTCAAATAAATGTTGATTGGAAATTTATGGAGTATGTTTACGATAAAAAAGTGAGCAATATTTATAAAAATACTAAGTTTACTATTTGAATTTATTTGGTATGTATTTCATATATATCTATACAGATATTGCCGCTGCATTGCGACGAAGGAAAATTTTATTAAGAGAATGTTTTTTTATTTGTTCAGCAAATCAAAGTACTTTCATGTCAGCTATTTAGTAATATATCAACTTGTCAGAATTGGAGTTAAAAGTTTAAGACTATTCTTTATTTACCTCTGACATTCACTGCCCGAATGTTGTCAAGTAAAAATAATTCCGTCAGATAATGAAAAAATGTATATGGAGTGGATAAAAAGTGACAAAAGTAATTGACATTTAGTTACCTGGTAACAGTGATGGGGAACTGTTTCACGGTCGAAGAAACTTAATTAATACCAACTAATTTTTTAAACACAAAAGTTTATTAAACTGAACTAAAATAAAACAAAATAAATAAAGGATAGGGTGATTAACGATGAATGAACATAAACAAACATAAAAACAAAAACAGAATGACAGATAAAAGAATGCACTCGAAACTTTTTCGCACGGCGCGTTGAAAGACAGAACGTGAACGAGACTACACCATGAACAGCTGGCGGTGAACTGAGCCAAGCAATGCCGCTGCGTCGACTCAATTGTAGAGTAGAAGTGAGCGAGCTAAAAGGACGAGAAATATAGTAGAAGGGATAGAAGAAAAGCAACGAATTTGGCGCACCTAAATGTTGTGCGGATTTTACCAGCGCGACTTGGTTACGGCGCAGATCCTGGATGACCGCCGAAACTACCACGATAAAAAAGGATACAGCGGCAGAAAACAGATCCAAGGAAGAGAAGAACTGATGAGAAAGTTGAAGCGAAAGAGAAAGAAAGTAAACCTTGGAGATGGTTTAAACTCCGACGGTTGTATACCTGTTGAATGCTTGTGGCTCCAACTAGACCTGAATGTTGACTGAGAACTGGGCAAGCACGTTGTGCAAGACAAAGAAAAAATCGTGGACTGGAAAGAACAAACTGATTTACAAGATTCGAGCCTATAGACAATCAAACTGGAATCAATTCAGATGATTGTTTGACAAAGCTAGAGAATCCTGGCGTCTCTGTGCAGCAAAAGGAAACTGATTGTCAGAGAAAACGACATTTTTTGCTCGGTTTTTTCTCTGAAATTTAATATAAAACATTGGTTTGATTTTTAATTTATAATAATTAGGGTAAATTGAAATTGTCATTGCTAAAAGAGAAAAATTAATCAATTTGAAAGCTATTTCTACTACGTTAATGAAAAAAATTCATTACATTTTTAATTGAAAAGCTATTTTCATTAATACTCCATTTATTTTCAATAATTATTTATTTTGTTTATTACTGCTATTATTAATGATAAATTATAATAATTAGTATACAGCTTATTAATGGATGAATGTACTAATATGCAATATGGAGCAATCATGCTGACATCATCCTGACATGTTTCAATGAACGTTAGAGAAAATAACGAAAATGTAGAAGATAAACTTATTTCTACAAAAAAAAATAACATTGAATGATAGAGTGTTTTAATTATCTTTAGAGAATTTTTGCAATTCCATTATCTGCAGTTTACAAGTACTTGTATTCTTTTTAGTACTTGAATCAAGATTTATATAAATACTATGTTGTTATATAAAAGTAAATGCGATTAAAGAATTTTTTTTACAATAAAAGATAACGTTATACAACTAGAGATTAAAATATTCATTGATATGACTTAACTTAGTCAATTAGGAAGATTATAATTTTATGAGAATTCTTTTTAGCTCAATGAAATATTTTCTTATGATGATTAATGCAATTATATTTTATGATAAACAATCATGTTGACTTGTTTAAAATAAACACTGTGGATAAAAACATAAATAGAATCCAATTTTAACTTAAATTAATTTCTCATCAGTTAATTTATTATGTTAATGTTATGTATAAAGGTGAAAGAAGATTGAGTTGAAGTTTAGCTGGCTGATGATCGATTAATGTGAAGATTATTCATTCTCAAAAAAATATTAATAATTCAGAACTCAATCAGAAATAAACTATCCAAATGTAGGTTCAACCTTAATTCGAGGTTCATTGTTACCTTTTAATCTTCAGAAAGAAATAATTGAAAACATACAAGACCATGAGGTATTTTTTCCTGAAAATTTTTTCTATAATAAAATAGCATGAGCTTCTTCAAACACTCTAGGTCAAGATAACAAGAATACAAGCACTAATTTGCTTGGAAGATAATGCGAAAAACTAAAGCGATAATGAGTTTGAATATATGCATAACGAACACAAAAGAATGAAGAACTATAATAAGCAGAAGAACTTGAAGTTAGAATCATTAGAATGCTGTTTATTTCAAAAGAAGTGCCGAGGGCGGTGTATAAAAGATAGAGTGCAGAGGAAAGAGCAAAGAAAGGGATCCAGTCTACAGTCATTGAAAAAGATCAAAAAGCCTCCAAGCAAATTCTTGTGGGTGCTAGTGAGTATTAAACGAGAGATGCAAAATAAGCCAAATAGCCTAAAGCCAGATCACTAGGTTTCAAAAAGAAGAGTATTGCGTTAATGTCTTGACACCTTGCCTGAGGACTATTGAATTAATTCATCTCTCCTACCATTTTTTCATGATCAAAGTATTTTAATTTACGTTAAAAATTTCTCAATTCCCCTAGAACTAACCACAAATAAGATGACTAATCTTGTTAATGTCAAGAACATAGTTTATTCATTCAAACAATGATGTCCAGCATGACTCATTCTTGTTGAACAAGAAACTCAGCACAAGGACATGTTGAATACAAAGAGGCTGGAGCTTATCTAAGGAAATACTTGTATATTGGTACAATGTTGGGACGTACAGGACAACCAATTTCTGGAATATGGCTGCACGTGCCGCTCGTCCAGAAGCTTGCTCAAGAAACTGCATATTGCTTGGCGGTAATCGATATTTGATTCGGTCTAGGATACAGACTGCACTGCACTTGAAACTGTTCCACACGATCGACTTTGAATCATCAATTTTCCTTTTAGAAATAGCCGAGTTTATCCAAAGCATTAAGCAAACTCAGAGCATCGTCTGCATTTAAACTTCTCATTTTCTGATGGTCTTCAGTCCACCGCTTATCCTGAAATTTTGTATCAACTTCCAGATATATGGAAACTTATGTAAAAAGCAAAATGAGACAGATATGACTTGTCTCCAGAGACTAAAACGTTTTCGTTTTGGATATTTTCTGAATTTTATTCAGTAACTTGGAAACGGGTTAATAAACATTGCTCCAAATTTAATCCGATCTGAGCTTGCTGGAGATGTATTGTGAAACTGGTGTGTGAATAAAATCGGTCGTGCTATTTTCAGAAGTATTGCTAAAGGAAATTTTGTCACATCATAATGATTAGATGGATAAAGAAGGTTGGATGAAGGAAAATAAATTGGAATTGCTGATGGAATGAATTTAGATGGTTTTCTTTTGGAATTGTTAAAGTACTAGAAATAGTTGCATATCCGAGAAGAAATTTGTATTCATGGCAGATGGATTTTTAGCTAAAAGTATTGAAGGATTTTATGATAGAAAATCATCACTTTATCACAAAAACAATGACAGCAATTGAAAGTAAATTATCTTTTTCAATAAACGAACTTTTTTTGTGCACTAAAAACAAATTCCCATCATTCAAAACTATTTTCTAGGTTGAAGGATACATTGACACTAATGTACTTTGGCTTAGCTGAATTTATTCAAAAGTTTTGAAGATATTCTACAGACTGACACCTAAACGAATTAACAAATAGTTTAGTTTCTATCGGATTTTGTCGAAGCACCAAAAAATAAAGAAGTTTGAAATTTAATCTACATTTTCACTTGATAAATGCACTGGGAGGTTCAGTATTGTCCCAACCATGTTTAAAGTCTAGTAAACAGGACGTCACTTGAAGATTTTTCATGACTCCAGGGCATTTTCTTCCTTTTTCCTTACACTTATTTTGTTACCACAGGCTTCACCACGTTTCCAACCGCATGATCGTGTGAAATTGCAAGCAATAAGCTCTAGCTCGTGCTTCAAATACGAATCGACCTTTCTTGACTTTCGAACTTTTATCGATGAGCTTTCGTTCACTTTTTTCTGTTCTCCAAATTTTTTTCAAGTATAGTAAATCAACGACGTTCAATTCACCATATCAACAAAAACCCTGCTTCCTTTTACTTTGCTCCCAAGTCAACATTATAAGTCACTTTTATGTGACTTGGTACAGCATAAATTGAAATTATTAACTCTCGTAACATACATATTTTTATCAAACTTTTTATTGCTATGACTGTAAAATTCTACGCTCATTAAGAACATTCATTATGGTCACTGAAATTTCTTTGGAGGAATATTAAAAGAAAGAAGGAATTTCAACACAAAAAAAATCTAATGAGCTACAATTTTCATTAAATAAATACGTTATAATTACTGTTGAATAATAAGAGATTATTTTTAATCAATTTTAATAATATTAATCCTAAAATAAGAAAATAATAAATATTTAAAATTATAAAGATATAAAATACCTACATATTTTTTATTATTTTAAATAATCACAGCAATAATTGCATCAATAATCGATAATAATTCAATTTCTGTTATTATATTTGTTTAATCAATTTAATTATAAATACCGTAATTTTTTTATCGAATATTAATTATCAAAGCATAAAAGCTTGTTGACGGTGAATAAAATTAAAAAAATTATTGGAAACATTGAACTAAATAAGGAAAATATAATTATAAACATTATTGTTTTTTTTTTCAATGCCTAATTCTTTAATAAGAGTTGTCAAAACATTGCAAAAGTGATTTAATCTTTTTTACGAGCACACCGGAGGTTGTTGAAGTCTCTGTTTGTCATTATTATGCTGTGCATAAAAAAAATAAATATCAGCTTTATACGAACATTGTACAATATTTAAATCTAAGTAAGCGTTACCTGCATCATACCTATTTACAAAGTGCTAATTTATTCATACATCCAACATCCACAGTAAATAAAAATTTGATTTATTTCTTTTAATAATTAATTTCAACGTCTTAAAGTAATGTAACATAGATCTTAAATCAGGCAATAAATAATACATTATTAATACCTTTTGTTACGGTAAATAAGTAAGAAGACAATGAAATTTGATTAGTGACGTTTATTTTTATTTTTACTATGGATATCTATGGTATCATAACATTCAATCGATGAATAATAGTCTTTATATACTTCCTATAGGTACCCACCGCATCGTTTGCTTAAACTATTATAGATACAATCTATGCTGTACATTTTCTTCATGCTTTATGTACCCTGAAACATGAACAACAGCATCGCGTGATGTCGTAAAACCCTTTATGCATATATGTACGTTGCAGTGTTGCAGAAATCTGAAGCACAAGTCTCGTAAAATCTTTCGATACCATATGTGACAAAATCACTGCTGTCTATCTCATAAAAATTCCAAAACAAATTTTATTCACTCCAAAATATTTCCCTGTTACTTTTATTTATTCTTAAGCTTTTTTGCATAAAAAAATATCATGAGAATAATTGAAATGATGCATTGTTTATTTTGTATTAATTATTTAAAAATTTTTTTATATGTGTAAAATTGAAAGTTAAAAAAATTTTGTAAGTTGTTATTGATAAAAATAAATTGCTTTTTTTTTTTTACCAACAGCTTTTTTGTCACAATTACAAAAGTTTGGTAGTTAATAAAAAATACTTAGCAACTTTACAATTAAAGCTTATTTCAAACTTAACCCATGTGTCATGAAATATGTTCAAAGTTGATTTTATTGATGTAGTTTTGTTTTATTTCTCTAACGTAAAAGCCACAACATAAATTTTTATATTTAATATTAATAAAACGGTTTACAAGTCTTGTAAATAAAATATTGAATTTATATTATTTTCGAGCAATTGAATTTCTGATATATTTATTCAACCTACGCCTTCAATATCCTTCAACTTATTTTTTTCTTTCTGACAATTTTAACTTACTTCCTTACTTCATTGGTACATTTCCGAATTTAGATGCTTTAAATTATTAATAAATTCCTCATTAACTTTATTATTATTCATAGAATGAAATTCTTTTATATATAACCATCAAATTGCTGAAGCTAAAATAATATTTTACTGAATGGAAACGTTGGTCTTACTTAATTACTTCTTTAATTGATTTTTAAAATAACGTGATTTAATTTTTACCATTAAATAATAAAAATTATTTTATTAAAATAAATTGAATGCAGTATTTTTTGATACTATTTATAAAAAAATTGTTATCAAAATTTGATAAAATCAATAATTCAACTCATCATGAACAAACATTTCTCCACAACTATTCACAAAAAATAATTGATCATCTAGGATTATTTATTTTCATTTAAAATCAAATCATGCCTAAAATTGTATATTCAAAACAAAGTATTTTATATTAAAAATCTGACTGTTAATATTTTACTAGGGATATACCCCAAGAGATTTTATTAAAAAATTCAAAAAGCTTTAAAAAAAGCAATGCAGTTTCGTGGCAACACCAGAAGAAAAGAACACACAAAATAAGGATGTGATGAGAGAGTATAGAGATTATATTCCCATGAGCTTTCATCTACGTGTATCTTACATTACATATTCCAGGGGTTGTATATGAAGCTCGTTGAAAAAGTCGAATGTCAGAATGTTGCTGTGTGGTCAAAAGGGTGTCTACTAACTTCACCAGCACGTGGTTGTAATTTTTTCCATCCTATCTATTTCTATTCACTGTGACCTCAACTTGTCCTCAACGAAACCATGTAGGTCTTCAGGGTTATTTTTACCCTCTACTATCACGCACATAGTTTTGTACTGAGGCAATACTTAACTCAAAGTAATTAAGCCAACTGTCTACGTCATTTATACCAACTATAGTTTCATTATTGTACATAGATATAATAACAATGTCTCAAAATCTAGAAAATATTACTGATATTGCGTAACCTATATGTAAACGATTTTCAAAGGAATTTCTTGAGAATTTATTAAATGTAAAGCATGAAAAGAATTTTTCAGATGACCCTTGACTTCGAAAACTTTCTTGGCATCTAGAAATAATTCGAGGCCAATCTTATTACTGAAGATTATTAAATGATTTAAAAATATGATATAAATCCTTCGAAACTACGACGTGTGTGCTTTGAGAATTTGGAATTAAAGTTAGATTATAATATTATGTCATGTAGAATTTAGATTTAACAACGAACGTCATCATAGTTTAGCATAATAATCATATTACTAGCAAAACTACTAATGTAGCTACATTTAAATCAAATTAAACTTTTAGCAAAAAATATTATTAAAAAGTCTACCATTTTATTATTATTAGGAAAAAAAATAAAATAAATATTTAAATGAATATCTTGATTTTTTAAGAAAGGAATTAATGAAATAATAAAAACAACAACAATTGCTGCTGGAAAATATTTAAAATGTTAAATGAACATTTTAATAAATTAGCATTTAAGAATTATAAGTAAAGAAGATAGAAAAAATACTTTTGCAGCCGGAAATTCATTGAAGCTTTCTTCAG
This sequence comes from Chelonus formosanus, assembly GCA_028641665.1. Classification (NCBI taxonomy): domain Eukaryota; kingdom Metazoa; phylum Arthropoda; class Insecta; order Hymenoptera; family Braconidae; genus Chelonus; species Chelonus formosanus. The sequence continues at coordinate 20,232,998 of CM054004.1, forward strand.
ACAATGACTAGAGCTTTTATTATTTGGATGTATTTAGGTGGCATTCAAATGTACTTATATTAAACCGGAAATATATGTATATTTTTGGTTGGATAAATTACAGAAAAAGGGAAGTATTTCGAAGTGCACTTTACTGAATTAAATAAAATCTCTTAAACAAACTTTTTCTAAATTTCTATTATTATAGATTAAATAGATTGAATTGGATACCAGCAAGCATGAAAAAATTATTGTCGTGCATTAAAGCGTAAAGTGTGCTCATTAAATATAATCCCAACATTTCATCAATAATGAGAGCTTTCCACTTCAAAGTAATCGGTTTATATTTTTGTGGTAAAAATATTTTTGCTAAATCAAATAAATTATGATAATATAATTCAATAGGAAAATTACATGAAAGAGACTAATACATATTTCTACTCTACAATGTAAGCAGTTTTGATCAAAACCGCAAATGAAATATTTATGATGAAATAACGGATGTGTAAAATTCATTGAATTTTTCTCATTAAAAAATAAATATGCTCCCACCGTTTTATTATGTACAAATATAATTTTAATTTATTTACTATCCCTCCATATTTTGCTGAAAATAATTATTTATTCATTATTTATATTTATTGAGTAATCAAAAATGTGTAAACATCATTTCAAACAAAGTGAACACCATCCTGAAACAGCCTCACCCACTAAACACGTTTTTGATAATTATTCAGAAAATAATACACCAACTTTTAACTAATTTATAAAGCTTTATTCATGCAAACACATATGTTTCATTTGAAAATGTAATAAAAAAATTTTTAAATTAATAATCATTTTATTTATCTCAAATAAAAATATTTATTCATTTTGTATGTAATTAAAAATTAATTTAATAAAATTACTAATGTATTGTTCGTCATAACTTATCCATCAACTCGTGTTTCATGACACGAAAGTCTATTTATTTCTAGTAAATATATGCATAAAATCCTATTATGTTTGCATGGTTAATAAAACAGGTCTTTATTGTAGCACCCAATTGATTTGTCACAAGCTAAAACAGCCCTAGTGTGAGAATATTAATTATAAAGTGAAAAGTAAAAGTAGATATCAAAGTACAACAAGGTGGAGTATGGCCAAGGTGAAGGAAGTTATAAGATTATTAAAGTGAGAAAAGTATGTATAACCCGTGAGAACAAGCATTCGTGTAGAATAAGTAAGTTTGATTGCATACGTCTGAAAAGACTTTACATTTCACAGTGAACTACAATTTTTTTATTTTGCTACTATTTCATATTCCATGACCACTTGAATCAAGTTCGAACTCCATTTCACCACAAATGTAAAGATCTTTATATTTCTTTGGCAACAAAAAAATTTGACTTTCTTGACGACTAACAATTCTACACATTTTCCTATTCTTGCAGATTTTATGTTTCGTTTTGGTCTCAAAAGTCAACGATGTGTGTAGTGCTTTCTAAGGATCAAAGCTCTACCAAACGTCCTAGCAAGAAGCATACTGCACGTGCAAGCAGCTTGGAAAACCACTTTCAGACAGATTCCATAAGCTTTGAAGAGAGAGAAGAGAATTCTAACTGCGTTCCACAAGAACGACTGGACTATTTCAAATGAAAAGAGCCTCAACTTCTCTATCCTACAACTTGTATTACAACCTCGAGTTGGTTTTGAGAGACACAAAACTCATAATCTTCTAAACAAAATTACTTACGTAACATTACTTGTCAACAACTGATACTACTTGCCACTATCAACTCTCACATGAAACCAATAAATACATCTTATCCATTGAATTCTACAATTTAAATACAATGGATTTGTTGGTGAGTTTGGAGATGGAAAAAGATTGAAACCTCATTTTATTTGGATTAAACTTTTTAAACATTAATGAAAAGCTCGACCAAAAAAGAACTTGATGTATTCAGCTAAGCTGGTATTTTTAAAAAATCTGTGTTGGAGCATAATAAAACTTTTTTTTTGGTGATTAGAGATGCTAAGTAGTATTATAGAAGTTTTTTTTTTAAGATGAATTGATGATTTTTCAGTGTTAAATACTGTAGGAAGAACTGAAAAAAAATATTTAATTTTTTATCAACTTTAAAAGCTTTTTGAGTGTTGAAGAACAGCACTTAATTGAAATAAAAAGCAAGCTTTTGTGAGGTTTACATTTTATTTTTGTGTGATTTTTTTTTAAACAAATAATTAGCTATTACACAGAGATAATTTTTTCACTAAATCTTAGTGCAAAAATGACAAGTCCACGTTTCGAAATTTATAAGTAAAAATATTTCTGTTCAACAGTGAATATTGGGTTAGTGTAAGTTATTTTTGAGTTATCCTAAGTAATTATTTTACTAAGACACCTCTTAAGTACAAAATTAACTTACAAGAACACAAAATTTACTATTGAATGGAAATATTTTTACTTATAAATTTCGAAACGTGCATTTGTCATTTTTACATTTAGATTTAGTGAAAAAATTCTCTCCGTGTACAGTAAAAAAGTTCCTTTTAACTTTAAATGTACATAGCTTATAAACAATTTATTTAAAAAAAAAAAAACTGATAGATTAATCAACTAGAATTTTTTTTTTAAAATTTATGAAATGGTATTTCCCAAATACTTCACTCAATGAATAAATAACTCTTCTAAACATTTTTTAAAATAGAAATCCATCGTTTCATTATTGAAAATCTTTTGAGTTAGTTATCGATAGAATGAGTCCTTTTATTATCTGTCATTAAACTTATATTTAGCATCAAAAGCGCCAACAAATATGTATTAAGAGATGCGGTTCTTTGACAACAGTTTTGCGTGCCACCCCAAAGATTTGTACCATGTAATTTAATCATTTACGGTCTCGTATTACTCTTTAGTAACATCACGCATCAGAGAAGAACGGTATTAGAAATTCTATCGTACTTAACCATCTTTGCAGATAACATAAAGCATAGCTAAGCTGTAATTCTCTTGTCGTTTTGCTTGCAGCTGTATCGTGTGACCGAGAATCAAGTCAATTTCAAGCTTTTCGAGCAAAACATGATGTACATGTTCCGCACAACAAGCACGTGATGATCAATGCGATCGATCAAACTATTTCTAACAGCTGCAAGTTGATGGATTCTATACTACTCAGGTTATAGAATAAATTGCAAGGTTATGGCCAAGGCTTTTCATGCATGTGATCAATAGAATGCATAAGTAAATTCCTTCAAGTAACTTGGAATGATAAAAGTATTTATTAAGAAATGATTTATTGATTTGTAGAATAAAAATAAACGCTTTTGGTAATCAATCAAATTTTATCAACTAAACTCAATTTACCGATGTTTTTTAATTGACTGGAATACTTTATTTGTTTCTATTAAATTTATTTTGCCAACAATGAAGTATTTATTGAATTTTATATCGACAATTGAGGAAATAGGATTATGAATTATTAATTGAAGAAAAATTAAAAAATAGTTGATTTTTAAATTATTAGAAATTGTATTCTTCATTATTCATAGTAGATTGAAATAAATTGGAGGTCATGTAAAAATACAGATTTGACAAAAAATGTATGCAATAATTTAATTTATTCATCTAAGGTTGAGAAGAGTACACGAAGAGTTGAATGGTCGAACGTTGCTGATGAAAATGACCTTTATCTATTTATAATTACCAATATTTTTTTCCAATACTAATACACACTGTCTGTCTTATGGTCCACTCTCCAAGGTACCGTACAATAAATACTACACTCTGCAACTACATCGTTTATTCGTGGCCTAACGTATTTCTATCCTACTGCATCGGCACACTCAACTCGTAGTTACGGTGATATACAGTTAGAAAAATTATACCTTACTGGACTCGGTTTGGACCAGGATAACAAATCAGATCCTGTTCATGGCATCCTGACATGAATCGAACTAGAAAAGTTGTCCCTTTCCGGATATTTACCAGAGTTGAACTATGATTAAAGTCAATAGATGCTTTTATTACCATTACAATTCAAAGAAAAAATCATTGAAAGTAATTCAGCAGTAATTCGTGCCCCCATGAATAACAATATTTTGTATTGAATATTATTTCACATTTGTTGTTGATTGTATAAAAATTAAAACATTTAAAATCTTTAATATTCCTTAGCACTGAAAATTCCAAATATGAAAAGGTTTTATTTTAATGCATTAAAAGTGTTTTGAATACTTTAGAATTATTTGTTATGGTAAACAGAATAATTTTAAAGTGAAAGAGATATATTTTTCCTACCTTAATATGCATTACAATATACAGATCATGTATGATAAATGAATCAATTTCATCAAAATCATTGATTGTACAATTCAGAACGTGTCAGAAGAGGACTAATCGAATTTTAACCCTTTCCTCCCACCCCCTTTATTTTACCACGCCCTTTTTTTTAGAATTTTGAAGCAAATAGAAATTTAATTTTCCTAAAAAATTAGAAAAAAGGTTTTTTTCTTTACCTAAATTTGAAAAGAAGTTGTTTTTTAATTTAAAAAAAAACCTATACAAGTGTCTCCTTTATCTTAAAGTATTTATTTTTATCCAACAGAATAGTTTCTAGGGTGTAAAAAAATTGTAAACACTTTAAAGTGCATTAAAAGTGATGACAATATTAATAAAATGGGTGACGTCATATTAAAACACTGGGATTTGCAGTAAATATTTCATTTAAAATAAATTGGATATTAAAAATAAAAGCTTATATTAAAAGATCCTAATAAATTCTAAATTAATGTAATTTCGTGTAACAATCTCTATTTTATAACCCAACAGTAAAAAACAATTAATTTATACTTGTATAGAGTATCATTAAAATGCCAATCTCGGTTTTGAACTGTAGTTGAACTTCTAATGACTCTTCACCCTACACTATACCGCGTGTGATCGGAGGTATTGTGCAGGAGAATTGGAGGATGAGGGTTGAGGGTTGCCATTACTGACCTCATACAATTTATGAGCAATACGCGGGTATGATCGTGGCCAACGTTGGAGTTTTTCTCATATATTTCAAAGAGATATTGTTCTCATAAGTATAAGTATGTACATGCACATCGATGCACCAAGATGTCGGAAGAATATAATTACGATGATGAATGAGTGTTTTTTATAGTGACTAGAGGGAAATTTTCACCACAGATTTTTAGAATTTTTTTTTTCTTTTACATTCAAAAGGATCTTATTAGAATGATTCTTTTCTTTAAAATGAACCAAACTATTTCGAATGAGAAAGAATAAAGAGACGGCAATAAAAATGTAGTTCAGTGAATAGAAGTTTCAAAGCAAAAGAATTATTCGTTCGCACAATATACGATTGTCTTTTACGTATAGAAGATGTCAGGTATGTAATTTACAACAGTAGAATTATTTAATTTAAAATAAATTCATATTAAACTTATTAAATGATCGAGAAAATTAAATTTAATAAACAGGATTATTATTAACAGATAAAAAGACATCAATGAAAACAAAGAAAATTAATTAATTAAATATAAAATGAATGATTCATTAACGAAGCAAAGGGGAAATGAAAAAGTGGCTTTGTGGTGAATAAAAGGGATTATGTGAGAAATGTGCGTTAGAACTAATTGATATTTGATTAGGTATAACTCACGTTAGTAACAACGCAACAAACGAGCCAGATACTGTAGGTAATTCTCAAATATCGACAGTTCATCGGATTGTTAAATCATGGAAATTGGATATTAAGAGACCCAGAGTGGGTTCACGTTTATTTCAAACATCAAATTTCATCCTCGTCATGTGTCATCCTGATAATACCTATCTCAAATGTAAAGAATTGAGGACTATTATTTGAAAAATACTTTTGACGAAAATTTAGTTCAAGTACTTTCTAAATTCGTTTACCATTAAATTGTATAAATGTTATTTGTTACACAATAGCAATGAAATATCAATATAATAAAATTATAAAAATAATAAAACAACGATTCTCATTTAAATTAAAAACGTATTTAAATATTCAAGAGTAGTAAAATTGTATAAAAACAAATTAATTTTTTCACAAAAGTATCAAAGTATGTTTAATAATCTTTCGCAATAGTTTTTTATTTTTTAATACTCTCAAAACTATAAGTAGATATTTAATTTAGATTCTAAAAGATAAAATATTCTACCCAGAATTCATGAGAACAATATAACATCAATAATTTACACTATAATGCCTAAGGCATTGAAAAAAAATTATCAAAACAACATTTAACCTGTTTAAATATAAAGAGCAGTATTTCTCATGAATTACTAGCATGTTATCTACCTGTTATCTAACTGCGTTGAATCTTTGTAGACAATATCGGAAGTATTTAGTGAAAATAAACGATGAAGTTCGTGTTCTCAACATCTTCCAATTATGATAAGAATAATAATAATAATAATTCTTTTATTGATTCAATGAGAAGAATAAAAGAGCAACGTAATAAAAAGAGTATCCAGTGAAAAAATCTACAATGTAGCATTTAAAATTTGATTGCACATCATAAAGTGCTTCATTATATGATCCTAATTCGTTTACACTTTTAATTAAATCTTTATGTATATCATACCCCCTACAATGCTAATGAGATGCTTGGTTGATTTTCGTTGCTGACTCGACCCGCATGCATTCATCGAGTCTATCATATAGTCCAACATGTGTGCTAACACTTGCGAAGCTGCTTTGCAATTGATAAAACGAGTACATTGGACGAGTAATAGAGGTTCTTGTGAATAATTAAAAAATACTAGGATAAAGTTTTACATCAAAACACCGTGAATAAAGTAGTCGAGGACTAAAAACATGGATTATTAAAAAAAAGCTGATGATGAAAATTTTTTATGAGAGATATGAAGAGGATCTTCAAGTATAATTTATAAAGAAAGGTAGTTCTTGGCAGAGACATTTTACGAGATTTCGAGGAGCATTCTTGGACTCCTAAGAAGCTGGAGCTTCCAAGCGTACACATCATCACGACCCTGTGTGCTTTTATCTCCTTTAAACCTACAAAGAATTATTAATTTCCGTTTAAAATAATACTTATAGCTATAGCTATACTTTTAGGTGTTGAAATGACAATAAGAAATACTAAAAAAAGATTTGAAAAATTTTTTTCAATTTATGCTCCTATAGAATTATTTATGAACATAATTTTAGTGCCCTTGAGATGATTAAAATTTTCTTTATTATTGTATCTGTATTCTCGTTAAAAAAATTTATTTCCAACTTTTTCAAGTAGATCATACTTTTTTTCATCAGCCGTGAATATATGGAATTTCAACATAGAAATAAAAGAAATATAAAAAAGTTTTTTAATATCCAAAAATATACAGGTTCTATATTCAAAGCATTTTTTATATTCATAGAATATATATACTGAAAATATCAAAAGTTATAATTTCAAAAGACAAGTGTACTTTCAAAGTGAGTATCTCTTTTTATTTATGATGAATAAAATTGTCATTTTCTTTAGTATTTAAGTAATAAATTGACATCTTGTAATAATAAACCGAAAAAAACTAAACATCACATAAATATTCGAATTTCTAGCTGAAGTAAAAGTACAATCTGATGCTGATAAATTTTTAAAACATTCACTCATTCTAAAAAATTCAAATTTACTCTAAATAATTGACAACCTCTGTAGATAAAAATTTCTCTATATTTACTCGGCAATAAAAATAGCTCCAAAGTCACCAGTGAATTCATGCGTTCACATAAAAAATATCAATGTTGATAAATTTATTCTCTTCAGAAAAAAAAAATTCCTTTTATGATACGATTCGTTTAATTGTGAGAAACAAGTTAATGGTTTTCCAACGAAACTCCAAGCAATCGAACAATATCATTTGGCCCATTGCTTCAGTTGAAAAATATCTATTTCTCTGGTTTTCACTCTCTCTTGCACTCGCTCTTTATAACATTTTTTCAATACAATATCGAAGGCATACCGAGTCGAAGTTATAAAACAGTTATTGAGGAAATATAGTGCAGCCGCACCCGACTCATCGGTGTCCTAGTATGATCAATGTTCATTTTTTTTATCAACAAAGTTATCGGTTTGCATAGTTATCTTCAATTTTGCAACTGCACCATATAATATATATGATAATATCACCTAAATTCATCTCAATAACTATTCTGAGATTCAAACAAATAAATCAAAATATTTTATTGAATTATATGATTATTAATATCAAATAAAAGTTCATTAAATTTTTATTTTTAATTAAATATGAAAATTTCTATAAAGTAATTCACATTAATTGGCAGTCTTTGCAGTCATATTTGTCGTAAAACAAGGGCAAATGCGCGTGATAAAACTTAATTAAAAGTTACTCAAACCAAGTACGCTGTTGTTTATGTTTGCAGTTCTTTAACACTAGTAAGTCTAACAATAAGTGAGATTCAAAATCTACATTGTTCTCCAGATATTCCTAATTAATCTTAAAGCATTAATAATACCTAAATAGTTTAGTGGTAACTTTTCTCAAGATATTCTTTAGATGAAATTTAATTTTTTTCTCTCCCTAAAGTTTTATTACTGAAAATTAAATCTCTATTCTGTGGAGATTTTATCATCTTAGCAAATGACCCACCAAAAATTTGCATACGTATAGTAATGCTCTTCCAACTCTACGGATCCCCTTGGGTTCATTTGGCTGGTGGATATGGACAGTAATGGGCAGATACGCTTGTGACTGGGAATGCAATCTGTTATATGAAAAATAGAATAAAAGAGTTGAAACAGAAAAAAAAAAATAACAGAAGAGTTTTACAGAGAGAAAGTAAAAATTGTAGACTTTATGGTAATAAGTTGGCGAGTCAGGTGGACATGTTTCAACAGAATGAATCAAAAAAGCTCTGAGAAAAAATTATAACAGATTTTTTTGTTGTCGATTATGAGACATTTCAGTTTCTCTATACTAATTTTATTTCAAGCATAATTTAATATATGGGATAAATCCCAACGAGTATTTACTCAAGAGAAAAATCAAAAATCAATATTAAATTATGTTGATATTATTTAATTACTGACAAAATTGAAACAAATTAACATTTTCAATTAAATTATTCCTTTACTTTAAAGCGTTTTTGATGATGGAATTACATTGAATAATAAAACCCTTGATAAGTCATTACCAACATGGAATCAAATGTCTAGTAATCAATTAACTTACATTTAATTAACATTCGTATTCATTAATTATCCCACGAGGTCGAATTAATCGGGTCTCAACATATCCACATCAAGTTTTAATTGAAAGAAAACTTATAAATTATGTAAAAACATTTCAAAAAAAATTTAACACTATTTATCAATCTTTTGGAGCATAAAAAATAATGAATAGAATATTTAAATAATTGTTATAAAAAAAAAAAAATTAGGAAATCAGTGATCATTGAGGATATTGTCAGTAAATTAATATAAAGCAGTCGATTGAAATTATTCTATGTTTCATTCTATTTACTGCAAAGTATGAACGTTATAGCAAGGTTGTTCAAGTTAAACAGAGAAAAAAATTGGTGTTTATACATTTGGAATGCGAAAGAGAGATTAGACAAGGCGTTCATGAATGTATAAGTGTAATATAAGTGTGTTTATTATATTACATCTCTTACAGTAATTTTTTTTTATTTAAGTGAAATGAATATATGACACACGAATGACCATCAATCTGTCTATTTTTAACACTCGACATTTTCTTATTACATAATACTCAGCTATAGCACGTGACGATCGAATAACATATCAACACTAGCAATATTAGACAATCATTAAACGATTATTAATTTATAAAGCTATAAAAAATTTTTATCCAATAAAAATTGTTTCCATTCCAAAGGTAAGTTAATTCTATTTTGCATAATTCTTAAAGTACTTTTCATCAAGGAAAATGTAGTTACTTATACCATTTTAAAAACATTTTACTCTAGGACTTTTTCCCTGATCAGTTATGTTCTACTTCTCTTTTTTTCTATGCAAAGAAAAAACTTTTTTACTGTACCGAAATCCTTTCTCTATGTTCTTTTTACTTTGACCATAGATAAAAATGTGAAGACGAAACATCGCAAAGTGTCTAAAATATTTTAAAGAAATACCCAAGACAAATATGACAGCTTTGAAAAAATATTAACATGAAACTTTTTCGTCTTCGACATTTTTAAGAAACGATAAATTTGATTTTACTCTAGATAAGTGCAGTAGACAAATTTATAGACACAGACCAATGATTTAAATGAAACATTTAGTAACATTCGGCCATTAATTTCATTTCTATGCTAAATTATGTTTACCACAAAGGTATTTTTATAACCTACTTTGTTTCTTTTTTATAAAATCATTTTCTTTATTCTTCTTCAAGTACTAAGAGTACTTTGTATTTTTATCGCCACCACTATAAAAGTCCTTCCTTGCAAAACTTTCTAAGAACGATTGGAAAACGAATGTATTTGTAAGAGAATATTTAGAAGCAAAAATGAAAGCCAATTTGATGAAACCTATGGGAAAAGTTTCTTTATGAATACGTTAGCACTATCTTATTGCAACAACTTTAGAGATTCTTGTCAAGTAATTTTTCATTCAGAAGTCATGTTCATTTCTGACACATAAAATTCTTTCTTTATCATAATTAACCTGACAATGATTATTATTATTACAATAGTATTTACCATTACTATTTATTTTACTATTATTTTCGGTATGATAATCATCTTCAAATTAGATTCACCAGCATCGTAATTATAACGAAAATTAAACATTAAATTAATTCAGAATACCATAAACATTTTATTACTTGAAATTGATCAATATGTTAATTCATCTAACCGCGTTTACGAAAATAGCTAATTGTTGATAATGCTTGTACACTAACAATGTACGTATATTTTAATAGAGTAGGTAAACTTGTAGTTTAAACAAGTGTGTAATTAATTCGGCGTTACTACGAAAATGATCAAGTAATTAGGTATCCAAGAATCCGTTAAAAAAATGTCATTGATTTGGAATACAAGAGGAAATGGGACTGAAATTTTATTGAATATTCGAGAGAATTTAAATAATGTGGAGATGGAAATTTATATCAGATAATATCTAAATGTAATTAATAAATTAGCAATTACTTTGAAAATAAATAGAATTCGAATTACGTTTCAGTAAAAAAAAAAAAATGTTGAATAAAATAAACAGAAAACTCTTGGATTTACTTTGAATGTTTACAAATGGAAATTGATAGGATTTTAGAATAGTGACAGACTGAAAGCATAGATAAACTTGTTTATAAAACAGAAAATAAAAGATAGAATTTAATTATAAAAATGTTCATGACTTGTCAGGTTTTGTATCAATTAGTTTAAAGAAATATGACGTTGAATAGTATTGGGAGGGGGAAAAAAAATATCAAGTGAGAATAATGGTGCATTTCAACTAATTTATTAGCAGTAACAAAAATAGCTTCGAGAGTAATACTTACGATTAGGAAAAAAATTTTAAACAAATTTACGTAAGCTTTCAGAACTCGATAACTTTGCAAGAAATTAAAAGAGTGAGAAAACTTTAATTATTGAAATAAAACAGAGTTAAACTGCAAGTTTATTCATTAAAAATTTTCTGTTTACTGAAAAGAAAAAAGTGGACGGTAAATATTAAAAGTTTCCGAGTGCAAAATTTTAATATAATAGAAGAGAAAAGATGCAATAAAAGGGACATTTTTCATTGTTATATACACCTAAATTTGTCGCAAATGTTCCACGTAGGTAAAAAAATTTGATTTATGATCTACAAACTCAAAAATGTGATTAAAAATTATCAAGTACACTTTTGAAATAAAGTTTCAAGTTATATAAGTAATTAAAAGCTAAATAAAAATGTGTTTAAATAAAAATACTAGTTGATGTTAATAAGAAGTGCAAAAAACTAATTAAAAATTACATTTATATAAAGCTAATTTTTCATTTTATAAATAATAAATAAAGCATTAATAATTGACCTGAGCTTTTGATAAATAAAAGCTCGAAAAATTAATTCCAAGCCATTAGGAAATCAATTGAATGTCAAAACAAATTTTTTCCTATACAGTTTAATACGTAACGAATTATTGCAAACGTAAATTGCACTGTTTTATAATGCGTTTGTAATTTATAACATTTAAAAAACAATGCGCGAATTAAATTTTAAGCTTCAAAAAAAAAAAAATAATAAAACCATAGTTATCCTGTTATAAATGACACCAGCTTGGAATTTACATTGAATCAATAAGCCCTACAATATCATAATTGAAACAACAAAAGAATTGACAGGTTTTTTTTATCAACTAAGTATCTGTTTCTACCTGGATTTCTATCTCTAAAAGGTATTTTTTATACAACTACCTCTTCTCGACTCATAATAATTCCTTGCATTCAGATAACTTGAAATGAGAGTGGCTCCTCTTGTCGAAGATCATGACATGAGTACATTTCTATTCTCTTCACGCAGTAATACATGCAATGAATAATTGAAGATTATTCAGGAGAAGGTAAATTGTCGACTGTAAGAGGTAAAATCAGAATCGTGTGCACCAAGTATTATTATGTAGAGAAAATGAGAGATTACGTCAAAGGTACTTCTCTGTAATTAAGCCATCATTTATTAGTGAATTTTGCAATATCTCAATTAAAAAAATATTTACATGAATTAAAGTACATAAATAAACTGCAATTATGTCAAATAAACCTAAGGATTAATAAAATGAGGATAGTATTAATATACTTTAATTGGAGATACAAAATATGCAATATTAAAAAAATGATTCTTTCAATTTTTCATTATCAGAAATGATTTTAATATTTATTATAACAACATTTATGTTTAAGTAATAGATAGTTTGAATAATTAGTAAAAAATATTATGTGAGATAGTTTATAGATTTTTTATACGAATATGCTGTGAAATACAATGAAATAAGTTGCATACATGGCCTTTGTAAAGTCATATAATTTAATTTCCTAGGAATAACCATAGAACTACCAATGGTAGAAATTACAATTCGAAACCAATATGAACTTGAACCTGTTAGAAACATCAAATACTTTAGATAAGAATTAGATCTGAAGTGGGAATGCTGAAATTAGTTCTCTCAATGGAGAAAGCTTTGAAGATCTAAATTGGATGGCTTCATTCTGGCACAAGATTACACTAAATCCTACTATTTAACCGACAACTTTGAACTTCTCTAGTTTTGTAAAACTTCGACATCTCCTATTTCTCTATTACATTATATACTGGTATGGAAATGCCACCGTTCAGTCAAAGGACACCCAAAAGATATTAAGATAAAGAACTATTATGTTAATATTTAAAATGAAATCTTATTTTAAGTAAATGAATTATTTAATTAATTATTAATTTTATTAAGATTACTCTTTAGCATGTAGTCATTAAAATATTCTAAAGCTCATAGTTTGAAGAACATTGGTTTTCAACAGTGAATTGTTGCTTAAAGAGAACGTTCATTCTAATGTGGAATACTTCATTTAATTTTAAATAATCTTATTCGACAAACTTAGTTAATTTTTAAATGTTTCTAGTTGAAAACTTAATTAAACAAGATGCTAATTATTCTGAATAAAATAAATATTTTATTACTATTCTCTCAACTGAAGATTCATTTGTCAAAATCCTTTGATGTAGAAAAAAGATTGTTTTAATAAACTTATAATATTTGTAGCATGATGGGATATTAAATATATATATATATATATATCAATTCTAAAACGAAAAAAGCTATATTCAAGCCTTGATTTAAACTTTAAAAAAAGGTTTTTACTTTTTTCAAGTAAATTAAATAATTCACTTCAAGGATCTTTATGATATATTAATTATATTCCAGATTAGTTATTGTAATTACTCCAAAGCCACTTTTTACATTTGTTTCAGAAGAAAATGTAATATTTGAATTCTTAATATTGCTCATTCCAGTAAAATTTCTACAAAAAACAGTCGTTATCTCGCAATTCTTTTCCTCTTCCATCTGCGTCGACTACCTCTGCGGGAATTTCCCCAAAGAGTAGAAGACGGAAAAGATGCAATGCGCAAGAAGAGAAGAGGTGAAGAATTAAAGAAAAAAAAAAGCGTGAAGTCATAGAGAAAACCCGGGATTCATTTATCTAGCTGAGAGCCGCGGGCCGCAAGTCTCGTTAAAATTCACCGCGTGAGACTTGATGCTCCCGACAAGAGATCTAGAAAGGCGAGCCCCAATGAAATTGGCTGTACCCGGCACCTATACCCTTCTTCACTATAACAGACGACACTGGCCTTTACTATCATTCATTCTCCATGGAATTATCATCATATATACACTGTCTCTGTTTTGATTAAGTTATTAACTTATTCAGCACAACTGTTTCAACTATTATTTGTTTGAATAGAATTTAAATTCAAAATTAATAGAAAATTGATAGAAATGTTATCAGTTGTTGTGAAATTATTCAAGTACAGAGGCCAGCAAATGATCAACAATTATGAAACTGAAAAATATACGTTTATGCAAATTGTTTTTTGCTTTAAATAAATAATCTGCAAGAAGTTATGAAAGTGTAATTAAATAATATATATTGTTACATTGTTGCTATAACTAAGATAATATTCTTACTCACCGAAATGGAAAGATAACCGCTGCTTCTCCTTCTCATCCATGATAAACATCCCATTGGTACTAGTTCAGGGCTAGGGCTCCCAAAATGTTCTGGAAGTAAGTCCACACTTTCGGTGTCACTTTCAATGTTATTATCGATTACATAGGGTCTAATAGCATTAATATCTTCGTTAAATTCTGATTCATTCATGAAGAAGCTTTCAAATATACTCTACACACTAACAATTACCAATAACAACACTGTATCACACTTGACTACTAATTTATTCACCAATACAGTTAACTAATTTTATTATCAACAATATTAAAAAACTTCTATTCAGCCGCGTGTGGCTCGACTGTTATCAGGCTATTTTTTTGAACCTATTGAAGTCTTGACTATTACGAAAAACGTTTTATAATGTATAGAGATAAGAAACTTTACAATTTACGCGATTGCTTTATTAATCGTATATGACGCTTAAGGCAAACGAACGAATAACTTTTGTATGAATTTAAAAATAGATTATTCGAAGCTTAATTAAACAATATTATGTAACTCCAAGTCAGTGATTAAAAAGAATTATCTCTAAGCTTATCGATGTACTTCTCAACAAAATTTTGGAAATTAATAAAGCAAATTTATGGTGCAGAAATTCAAAATTATTTTCAACTGTATATCGGTCACTTTAGTTTACTGGAATGTAAGTAACGACTCGAGGCTAAACTGTACAACTTTAATGTGCCCACTAGCGAGTGTGTTGATGATAAATATTTTCGGAAAACAAATTACTCTCTCCCTGTCTTTCTCCTACTCTCTCTACGTCTGTGCAAATATATTTAAAGACTGAATAATCATTATCCTAAGTAATATAATGGTATAGCTCGATCTATCCATGCAATTATGACGAAACAACCTACTTGACGAAACTAAACAAAAGTATTTTCTTCCATATCGTTTTTTTACGTTTAATGCTTGTCATTATGTACTATTGTTTAGTCTTGCATCAAAGCCCTCATGTTATAAATGCACTAAACTATGATGCTTTTCACCGTTCGTAACATAATATCTGAAACAAAAACCATATTTTCTATTAATTTCTGAATGATATTTAATTGAAAAAGTGATATAAAAACATCATTTGAATGATAAAAAAAAATTGCAAACGAATGCGGATGAAACAAAACCTCAAAAAAAGTGTGAAAACCTCATGAAAATTTGCGAGGTAAAATGAAGTGAGAAAGGATGAAAACGAGGCGAGACGAAAGACCATCAGGGAACACCGTATAATATTCGTGGTGCGAAACGATGAATAAAGCAACACAACCAGGGTGTGGTGGTTGATGCACCAACAAAAGCTCAGCGGATGAGAGGAAGAGAGAATGGTGCGATTCATATAACCACGAAGGTACAAAAATCGCGCATGGGTCATTGGTCGAATACCCTACACGCATGGTGGAATTGACACATTCAACTGATTCTCCAATCTCTTTAGCTCTACATTCACACGCATTTACGTAAACACATCAGCCTATTATTACTGACTCACGAGAGTATTCTTGCAAAATTCGATACACCAATGAGTGCAAGGATATTGGATAAGTTCAATGAAGCATTGCACGTGATATAAATAAATGGGAATTAATGATAAATGAAACTAGAATAATACTTTGAATATTTTCTTGCTGTACTCAATTTAATGATACCTTATTTCGTATGGTTCATTTGCACGCTAATAATATAACTTTTATACAACAGCAGAATAAATGTTGATATCACAACACTTACAAGAAAAGATGCTCCATTGAAAACTGGGTCGAAAGTATAGAGAAGAGAAAGGAGTAGACTATGTACTAGATGTTGCAGCGAAAGCAAATTCTTCTTTGGCGGTTCTATATACAACTGGAAATTCTAATCTCAACTGAATATGTAGAATAGTAGCAGTCGACTACATCAGACTTGTTAGAAAATATTTCTATTCAGTTACTGTTTATTTTGTCGTCACTGTTCTATTTCTTTTGACCAAGCTGTTTGAATAACGTGCTAAAAAAAGTAACAGGTTCGCGATAAATAGTGTTACAGTTTTCCATCAAACGAAAAATACTAAAAACCTTTCACTGTGAATGATAAACCTTTACACATATGCTGATAAAAACTTACTTTCTATTCCATAAGTTTTCTAGACACGTCTTAAAAAAAATTGTGATTGAACTCCATTGATGAAATTCATAAACTGTCAACAGTTTTATAGCTAAAATTTCTGCTATGAATCTCCGATGATGCTTCTGGCATCGTTATTTTTCGACTGACAGCAAGAAAGAGAAAGGATTTACTACTCGACGTGCACTCTTGAGCTGCACATATTTTTGTGGTCTTGACATTTCGACATGACATTCGCTTATCGATACAATACGGAAAGAAAAATGCAGACTTCCTTCCACTGCTGAAATAGATGATAATTTTCATTGGAATTATTGCTAATAATGTCAAGTCTTTTTTGTTAAATAAACTATCGTATGTATGTGTGATAAGAAAATTGGCAATTAAGTAAATTTATAAGCATAAGAAGTTCAGGTTATTAACCTTTTAGAAATTGGAGTATAAAACGATATATGTTAACCCTATATACAAGATGATTTATTCATATATTCCCAAAAGAGAACATCCATATAAAATATTGGTGGTTATGCTTGCAATTTCTGTTAAGGAATAAAGTTTGGAGGGTTTGTACACTTTACTCTATAGCTACTATACTGCTCTTACTTTGGCTGATGTTCTTTTTGGTCTTCTTCAGAACAATTTGGCTAACATGTTTGTCTGCTCCAACATATTTTTATGTTTGGCCACAATTCTGTAATTAGGCCATGATTTTAAAGTTTACTTTTTTTATCATACTTTAGACTGAAGATTCAAACATCCTTCGTAAAAGTTCTATTGCTTTTTATTATGAGTTGCTAACTTGACACAGTTCAAAAGTGTCTGTACTTTTATACTTCCTAAAGCCGATTAAATTTTTTTCAATCATAAATAAAAAGTATCTTTGTTGATTGCATTGTGATAAAGTTTGATATCAAACAAATTAACGGTACAAAATTCTAACCTGCTGAATATTTCCATGTTTGGCAAGAGTAAATGAAGGTATTTATTATTTGAAAAAAATTTGTATTACCTATTCTAATATTCGATGTAATACTTTAGTATAATTCTGTCATATTTGACTCCAATTTAATATCTGAATAGTACTTCTACGCGTTCGCGGTTAAAACAAAAAAAAACTAAAATGGCTAAAACGACAAAAGAGCGTTCAAAGACGCGGGAAAAGCTTTAGATTTTCTATTGACTTTTATTACGCAAAAAATTCGCTCTTTGTCGATACTAGCGCCATTAATATTTGCGGAGTATTTATGAAGTTTCTCATTAACACGTGACTCAGATGGCAGCTGTGTAGTTTTGGTGCAGTTAATACACGTCGAAAAATGAATTTAATTTTTACAAATAATTGTTTTAAACGATTCAATGCAAAATAATACATCATGTCGATGAATTTAAGAAGATATTTAGTGCAATATTTTGTTGGAAAACTCTATTCATCAAATGTTCAGAAATCTCAAAAATATTTTTTAAGTACTCAAAGGACTTGTACAAACATAGGTTATGAAAATAACCCACAATTTGATTATCATGAAATAAAATCGTACAAAGAGTATATTGATGAGAGAAAAATAAATTTAGGAAGAGTAATTGTAACGTTAATGAGCTCATTACATATTACAAAAACAAGAGCATTAAATATTATAACTGAGCGAGAAGAGTTTCGTACAATGACCAGAACACAAATAATTGACAATATTAATCTTCTGCATGAAGAAGACATTGATGAATCAACAATAAGAGATAATGTATATATTCTAAGAGATTCAACTGAAATTATAAAACAAAAAATTGATATTTTCAAAGATGCTAATTTAGAAATCAATTCAGTCATTCCTTTATTTCAATTGCCTTTTTCTGTAATTAAAATTTATGGAAAACGTTCAAAAATTGACAAGCTCATGATTCCTAATCATAAGAACAGAATTCATTATTTATGTTCAGAATTAGAGGTATTTAATAAAATTTTATTACAAAATAAATTCATTTATTCATAATACTTTTATCTTTTACAGGCTGATATGAATTATTTATGCACTAAAATAGTTATGTACCCTTTTCTCCTTCATGTCAAAATTGAAAAAATGATTGAAGTAACACAATTTTTAATAGGTAAAAAAATTTGAATGATCATTAATTATATTAAAATTTTTTCTTTATGTAATAAAAATTATTTCAGATTCTGGTATCAGCAAACATCATATAATTGAAGATTTATTGGTTTATAAATATGCAACAGATAGGATTAAAGAAAGAATCACGCGAGCGAAAAAGGCAAATATGAAACCAATAAAACCTTGGGTTGTTAGATGCCTTTTAGATCACGTACTGAGGTGATAAAAATGTGTACAAACTATGAATAGTATAATAATTATTAATTATACATGTGGTGTTATACTTGTACAACTAATTGATATAATGTATCTTTTATTTTAGTGCTGAATTAAGGTGTCATGAAGAGCAAGAATTTTTTCAATCTTGTAAAAACCTAGAAGAATATATGTCGAAAGAAATGAATGCTGATATCGAAGTTATAAAAGGTCTTCTACGACGGAATCCGAGTATTTACTCTATAAACCTCAAAAAATTGAGAACTCAATTAAATTTACTTAAAAGTTTTGGATATACTGGCTCCGAAATATTTTATGTTCCTCGTGTATTTTTGTGTCGCAATGATTCACTAATCAAAAAATACAATATGTGGAACAATCAAGGTCTAGGAAAACCACCACTTTTTCTCTTGGCAACGTCAATGGCTATGTTTAATGAAAAATTGAAGAAGGAACTTGAATATCGCTTATTAGCTAAAAATTAATATTTTGGATACGCTTCAGAGTGATATTTTTTTAGACTTATGAATTTCAAATCTCTTCATTTCTGTAGATACTTGACAGCAGCAATAAAGTATAAGAATCCGCGTTATAATTGTAGTCCATGAATCTATTGTAAAATTGTATACAATAATATTTATTTATTTTTTTAAATGATTAATTGATTTATATTGATTGTATTAACTGTACCGTAAAATAATCTATAGAAGAACAAATTTCCTATTTTCATTCCACCAAAAAAGTAGAAGTTTGATACTGCAGACATAGCTAACAATGGAGCAGCTACCAAACAGTTGAATCGTCGAACATTTTTTTCAGATAAAATTCTTTCTCGACAGTAGATATATTGTGAAGTATTGCTTATATATTTAGCAACATTCTCAATAACGATTCCTAAAAAATTCATCGAAGACCACATAAGAACGAATGGGTGAAGTCCATGCCATACATATATAAAGCTAAATGACAAAAATGAAGCAACAATTCTCGGAAGCGGGATACTTAGTCGAACAATTGGTCCATAAATATATCTAAAAAATTAATCAAATACATACAGTTTAGTAAAATTAGAAAATAAACTGATGTAGGCTTCAATTTTACCTTACAAGAAATTGATACAACCCTCGATCAAAGTGTTTCCACATATCTGAATATAAATGTATTCTTCCAATACATTTAGGAGGTGGTGGAGCATCAATATTATCAGCTCGACTAATTTCACCACTAATTCCATAGACAATAATATATTTATTACAAAAATATTGTCCCATACTGTATCCTAAGCCATGAAATGCCCATCCATTTAATATTGACACTATTTTTGGATGATATCTGAATGCATTGCAGTATATAAAATGTAAACAAAGTTCCGTGAAAAAAATCCAAAATACGTATTTTAACATATTTTTGATAAATATAAGACTTCTTCTCAAAGTCCAATTGTTGAAAGGTTCATTTACACCTTTGATAAAGTTACTGTATAAGAAAAAGGGGCCTAAAAGTAATGTTGGCAAGTACAAGTAATAAGCTGTTATTCGAATGAGATTTTTAAAAAATCCTTGAATATTTTGATGCTTATAGTTATTGATCTCATCAACAGTACAACAAATACATCGTAGTTGAATCCAAAAGATGCTTACAGTCATCATATAATATTGTTTATCATCAAAATTCGCCCAATCACGTAGTAATGTAGTGAAAGCTGATGTTACTTGTGCAAATATTATGCATCCTAATAGGATATAATATGCAAATGGTATGCTACCAATTGATATGAGTAGACATGATAAACTGGGTTGAATAAACATAATAATCATACCATTTACGCCGAAGTAATTGTATAAAAATATTGAAGTAATGAAGATGTACCAGGAACAAATAACTGTGCTGTTAAATTTGTAATATTTCATTAATTGTGCTATTAGAAAATGTGCTGTAAGCCAAGGTATTAGACGTTTCAATAATGGAATCCAAAGAGTCCATTCATCATCAGATATGTCTTGTTTTCTCTCAATCCAAGACCATCCAGGTGAAAAATCACCATGACGATCTTCAACGTAATCAAAATCTGAAAAATAATTATTATAAATTTTGCAATGAATATATTATAATTTAAAAAAATTTAATTTTAATTACTTACAGGATCCAGCTAAATATAAATTATATAAAGAGTACAAAACGCCACCAGTCCATACAATAAAATAAAAAACTATTTCATGTTTGGGAAGTCTTATTTCATGCGTCATTGTTCAAGTTTCACCGCCACGAGTGAGTTACAAATATTTATTATGGGTTTTTTGGTTTTGTGAGATATTGATAAATTATCAGTTACTCAATTTGATGATATTTTTTGCAATCAATGTGTTGTCTTCATGTTTAATTTTGGGTTGAAAAAAGGAAAAAAATAGAAATAGAAAACTCTACCGGTTTGAATAACTTGTACACGTGTTAAACGTCAGTATGTGGTGAGATTATATAGGTATTTACAATAGTGAGTGTGTATGTGTTTTGACAAGGTGTAGATTTAGGTTTAGTTAGGTTAGTGTCTTGTAATATGTATACTATTTTAATATTTGCTGATAACTTATTAGAATTGTGTGTGTTATCTTGGTGCAAAATACAAAGAAATTCCTTGATTTCTATAAATACATTTTGGTATATTGTTCAAACAATAATTATTAATACTTTACATAACATTGTCTTTCATACTTTATCCAAGTTTTACAAAAATAAAACTGAATATTAAAATCAGCCTTTATTCTTCTAATTGTTGTCAATAATTTGATAATTTTTTATTCTTAAAAAAATTGAGATTTTTCATAGCAAAAATCATTACTAAATTCATGATTTATCTTAACAAACATTTTTTTATAATGATTTTTCAATCATTTGTTTTTTAAATATTCAATTCAATAATAAATTTTAATAATTTTTCTTCAATAAATTTTCTTCAGTTACTGATCCAATATTTCCTATAATCCTAATAAAACAGAATTAGGAGTTACAGGATTCTGAACTGGTGCACTGGCTTGCCGTACACTCATTTCCCAGGTATCAAGAAGCTGTGAGACAGAATAACGTTTAGGAAGTTTTGTAATTCGTGCATTAAGAGCCTTTTGAACTGCACTTAGAAATGCTGTTGTATACTCATGTGGTGCCATTACACAACGAGGAGGAGTTAATGGATAATCTGAAGGTACAGTAACTAAAACAGGTGGAACACATGGTAGATGACGATCATCCAGCCAACAGATTAATTGAATGCATTTGCAACCATTTTGTTGGGCTGGATCTAAACTGACCTAAATAAAAAATATAAGTGTTTTATACTTATCCCCCAATGACAATAAATATCAAGGAATTAAGATTGTGTGCTTACTTTAAATCGCTGATCTAAACGAGCGATTTCTCCTTGAAGAACTTCTGGAATTTCACTGGAAGATTCTTCTACCTTTTGTTTTTTCAAAGGCTGGGGTAAACTTCTAAAAACATTAAGTCATTGAGATTAATTGATGAAAATATCAACTTTATAAAAAAATAAACAATAATAATATTTCTTACTTTATTTCGGGACCGAACAATGCTTCCAGACAAGGACCAAATGTTCGCTGTAGCGTATGATTCGCCATTGGGCTTTGGAGATTATTACTAACAGCTTCCAGCAGTGGACTAAAGAAATGGTGCTCTTTCATGGATGTTCCAAGAGGACCTACACTGCTTTCACCTCTTTTTAAATCAAGTTTTTCTAGCACTACTTCACATTTAATTATCGTTTCTAAAGGTACTCTTTTCATTGGATTCGATAGAATCTCCAAAAGTTTTTTCATTTTACTGAGTTTATCAATATCTACAAACAACAATTACATTACAATACACTCTTTGTAAAAAAAAACCAAATACTTATTATAAATTACTTACTTCCTTCACTTCCCATTTTAGTAATCATTCTTCTTAATGGATCAATATATTTACTTAGTTGTCGAACTTTATCTCTATAAGCTTGTTCATCTTGAGGACTTGGTGTTGCTCCCATACCACTAGGAGTATTCAAAGAGCTGCTTGGAGAAGGTGCCATACCTACAGAACGCTGCCCAGCCATCATAGGATGTTGCGGACTAGGGGATGGAACAAGTGCTGGTGAGGCAACCATCTGATTATTTGTAGGAGCACCAAGACTTGCAGGACTAGGGGCAGAAGGTGATGGACTTTGTCGTAAAAATTGATTAGGTGTAACATTACGTGGTCCAGGGAAACCAGCATTTATCATTTCAACTGGTTTACGTTGCATATGACCCATTTGAGGTGGTATTTGTCCTGGACCCATTTGTCCAGGTCCCATTTGATTCATAGTTTGAGGAGCTGTTTGCATTGTATTACCCATTGGTCCACCAATTTGATTGCCCATTTGTCCTGGCATTTGCGTTTGAATTTGGTTCTACATCAAAATTATAATCCATTAAATTCAAAAGACAAAAGTGGAGAACACTAATCAATAGAATAGTTTATCTTCATTACGGTAATATTTTGTTGAATTTGATTTGTAGTTATCTGTGTTGGTCCCATTTGCCCCATTTGTGTAGGTCCCATTTGGTTTATTTGCTGAGGCATAGTTGCTTGATTCATTTGATTCATCTGAGTCATCATCGGTGCCGACTGCATTCCCTGCATTGGTCCCATATGTCCCATTCCTCCACTTGTCTGGGCTGACATCATACCAATGCCTTGAGATTTATTTTGCATATTTGGCATATTCATTGTTGGATTAGGTCGTTGATTTAAACTTTGAAGTACTATAACAATCGAAAAAGGTAATTTAATCAAATTTTAGATCATCAATCTAAATATATTCTTATAAAAATTGTTCAGTTCAATAAAAAACTTACGACTGCTAGCAGTATTCATTGTTTGTGGCATCATTCCTTGCTGATTAGGAGCTGTAGCAGCCATTCCCATCACTTGATTATTAGTCGTGCCCTGCCGAGCAAGAGTTTGAAGAGCGTCCATAGGACTTTGAATTCCTTGTCCAGTAGCAACACCCGCTCCTGGTGCCATCCCTGTTTTCTTGGAATCTATAAACAATCAGTTATTAGTTTAAGTTTTTTTTTTTTTAAATAATTATGGTGATAAATGAAACACAAAACTTACTCATTTCTCTTACATGCAAAATTAATCTTGCGACAAAGCTTAGATACTCCTCCTGTTCATAAATGAGTAATGATGATAATATTAATAATCATAATAGTAATATCAAAATACACTGAAAAGTAAAAGAAGTTGTGACAACCGACCTTAGATTTAGCTTTTAAAAATACGTGGTTTTCCATATCAATAGAATTTTTCGCTGGAGTCGTTCCGCATTGTTGAATTGCCTCATCACTTCAAAAACAATCGAAAATATTTAATTTTTTTAAAAAATAGCAAGTTATGGAACAATTGTTTATGATATCAAATTTACTTACATTTTGGCAATCACACTCTGTCTGAATGTTTGGGTACGCCACGAATTTTCTTCTGCTGCCATTTTTGACTATTTTATTTTTTAAATTGTTTATTAATAACAAATATTACTATAAAACTTTTGACAAATTGATCAAAAGTTTATATTTAACCTAGAATAAGCAATGTTTTGATAATGCAACTCAATTATTGGCACATTATTTAATGTCGAATGAATGCACCTAAAATTTATCTTGCGAATTCTGAGTGTAGATTTGGGTGCATAAAATGAGTACAAACATATGACGAAAACAACGTCACTGAAACAACATGGAGGACACGTAAGAATTTAATTCAGGTGTCGCCACTAGGTTGAACATTCTTCTTCTAAACAAAAGTGGTGGGACAACAGAAAGTAACACAAAATTATAGTGGTGGGAAGACATTTCGTTTGTCAAAACGTCGTTATATTTTACGTAAAAATATATTTATAAATCTCTAATTATTTAATCAGTAATAATTTTAAGCATTATGGAATATAGAAAACTAGTAACTATGATTATGCTGGCGTAGTAATAACTTTATTGTAAATAAATCAAACGGTAATGTAACTTAAACAATACATAATGAATGATTCTGAAGGAACTTTAGACCCACGAATACAGGTAATTAAAATTAATAACTGTGTTTTTAATTGAATAAATTGTTTATAACATCAATAGATTGTAGGTTATGCGTGTAAATTATTCGAGTTTACAGGGCGTTCCTTAGTATAGCTATTTTGTAAATTGTCTCTATAGCATAGGACTCCATTATATATTTTTATACTCCATAACACAGCATCCTTGTTTAACTGACATTTATTTACATATTTCTTTAGTTGCTTCCTTTTTATCGTGTTGATTATTATTATGATTCCGTTTTAGAATCATTCTTTATGTATCGTTTATTTTTTACTTGGCCAGTTTTAAATGGTAATAAATGCATACCACTCTGTTATTTATGTATTATTGTTTGTAAATACCACGAAATATGACCCAAATATGTAGATTTACAAATGCATGCAAATTAATTAACGAGCATAGCTTACGAGTTGAATGAAAATATCTTTGACTCATGGCAGCAGAAAAATGATAGTTTGTTTGCATTTATTCAATGACTCATTTCAAAATATTATTTAATTTTTGTTACAGATTGAACTAGAAAATTTAAATACTGCTACTAATGATATTAATAAACTTGAAATTGATCTTGAGGTGAGTTATTATAATATTTTATATTTTTTTGTAAATAAAATAATGAAATTTTTTATGATAAAATTTTCCATTGTAATATTTTAGAGTTATTCATTTATTAATTTCTTTTCATTTCAGGTTGCTCATAATACTTTTAACAGATTGTTCGATGAAGCAACAAGTCAGAAAAAGGAAATTTTTGAAAAACTAGGACATAGTTGTATAAAAAAAGCCAAATGTTATTATGAAGCAGTTGAAACTGCTCGTCAAGCACAGGTCAGTAATTTCAGTGAATAACATCGTTAGAATCTCATCATATACTATTGAATTGACTCCAATTATATATGTTATTTTTTTGCTTTCTTATTTTTTCTACATTCCCATGTTCCGAGGCCATGTCATATTTGTTTAAAAATATAAAATATGTAAATTAATTTTTTACAATTTCACAATAATTTACAGGTATTAGTATTTAATTGAAAGTTATTTTAAAATATTCTGTTTGTTCAGATGGAGTGCCATTATCAAGCACAATTGTTTAAAAAAGCTAACGAAATCCATGCCGCTGCTAAAGAAACTGTAGCAGTAGCTGAACTAAGGTTTAAATCACATGAACATGAGTGGAAATTTGATCAAACATGGCAGGAAATGTTAAACCATGCTACAATCAAGGTAACGAAATGATAAAACGAATAACTTCTATCGATTTCATATCATCAATATCGCTAGGTCATGAATGCAGAAAATCAAAAAGCAGAATGCAGTGCAGAGTATCAAAAGAAAGATGCATTGTTTAATGAAGCCAAGCGAAAAGTACAAGAGCTTGAAGAAAAATATCGGAAAGCAATTCGAAAAGCACGACCATACTTTGAAGTATCTTCTTATTGGGAACAAACCTTAGTTTCTCAAAAAGAGAAAATAGAATGTTTAAAACAAGCCGTAAAAAATGCAAAACAAACTTATGCCACAAGCTTTCGAGCATTAGAAGAAATTAGTAATGAAATTCATCAACAGCGAAGAGATCTTAATAAAATGATTAATGGTCCACGAGAACCGGGTGTAGGAGCTGAATTAACCAACCCTATGGAAATTTTTAATGAGAAAAAACAAAATGATATGACGCTTAACAAAATGAATAATTCAGATAGTAATAATACTGATACTAGTAGTAGTATTAAAAGTTGTCAGGTATGGTGGATTTACTTATGAATATAAATGATTATTTATGATACATTCTTTACTTTTCATACTTGAATATATTCCAGGTCAATGTTGAAGAGAATATAGACAATATTACGAGATCAATCGATGGTAGTGAATCGACTTTAAATCAGTGGGAATTGGAACTCCAAGCGAGTATGGAAAAATTGAATAATTTAACGTCCTTCAAAAGTAAATTCGATATTGATCCCCATAAGACTGATTTTTCTAACGAACACCTACAACTAAATTCAACGTCATCGAATTACAATAATGAAAAAGAAGATGATGAATGTAAACTAAATAGAATTGAAAAAGACGAAGAATTAGGTGGAAAAATTCCTTTAAATGGAGAAACTTTAACCAGCAGCCAATATAAATCTTCGGAGTCGACTGATTGTAATATTCATTTGCCTAAAACATCTGAAGAAAATAAGTGTTCAATGTCTCTTGATAATCATTCTATAAATACTGATTTCGAGAAATCCAACATAAAAACTGAATCTCTACAAAGCTCTAATGAATTAAATAATTGTGAGCTTGTTACACTTAAAGATTCTAAGGATTATGGTAACGCAAAAAGTGATTTTTTATCACAACTCAAACATTTAAGCCTGTTGAACTCAAGAGAATCTAGATTAAGTAGTTCACTTGACAATATTAACACGTCTTCATTACAAACTTTATCAGCCAAAGTAGCTATTCATACAACATCAAATAAATCGGAATTTTTGAAACTATTTAGGTTTCAATCGCTTAATTCACTTGAATCGTTAAAAAATAAATACTTCAGTCTAACTAATTTAATTAGTAAAAAAAATGTTGAATCATTAACTGATGAAGAATCAAAAGCTGTTCCTATTGCTAGCTCAAATAACTAACTCACTATTGAAAGTTTATTCAAATAATTATCTGAATAATATAGTAAATTTCCCAATTAGTGACCGTAAAATTTTACAATGGGATTTTTATTCAGTCAATAACAGAGACATGCATACAATATTTCCAAATGTCGATAATAAATAGAAAATAAAATGATCTGATCATTTTTAATATTAGTTGATATTTTGAATTGATACTAAAATCGAATAAAATATTAATTTTTGATGGATGATAATGTATTGATTTTCATCATTTTCATATAAAATGAATCTTATTCTTATGTGGTCACTGGTTGAGATATCTACTCAAATGTTGATTTTCAAATAGATCAATTTTTAATAACTTTTTAGTTAACATATCAATGTCAAAGTTTCATATTTATAAAAGTTATCACATAAAGATTTCTTTGAATTATGTGATATTTGAAATAATTTAATACATTTAAAACGTTTTTTATAATAAAAGAAAAAACATTCTCATGAAAACTATTCCAAGTGTTTTAATTATTTCTATTTATGTTAAACCTTCAAGGTACAAAATCTAAAACAGTACATTTTTTACAAAAATAGAATATTAAAAAATTTATTTTTATATTTGTTTAATACAAATGCATGAAATTATTTTATATTTTTATTTGATAAAAAAAAATCAAATAGTTTCCAGCAGATAATAATTTCTTTAATATATAATTTTATTAAAAATTAAAATTATTTTTTTGGAATAATACTGATTTAGTTACATTCTTAACTGATATAAATATTAACCTAATCAGTTATTTAATTCCAATTAAAGACTAAATTATTAAGAATATTCGTATCAAAAACACTAATCTTTCGCTTTTCCATCTAATTTTAATATTCTATGTTAAAAAATCATTTATAAAAGATCTTTCTCATGAAAAAATATGATTATGTACATATAAAAAGCTATTTGAGTAAAAAACTTACGATAACTTGAAGAATCCATAATGTCGATTGAATTTATACAAACTTGAAGTATCATTAAAAGCTTGTCAAATTCATATTATGCAAATCTCTTGGTTCTATATGTTTACCCCTACGTTGAACTGTTATGTTCTTATCTTAATATGAATCCATAATAAGGTTGCCATCCTTATCTTTCATTCGAACACGTCCATTAGAGTACCTAGTCTCTTGCGTTCCGTCAAGATAAATGAATTTTACTGTTCCATCTGGGTATTCGCGTCTCTGAAAAATTAATGATACAGTTTTATCCTTTAGATAAATTACCTTTAGGATATTATTACATTGTTTTTTATTAATCATTAAATAACTGTCATACCTTATGATCTGACGTGTGGATTTCACGTTGACCGTTAGAGAATGAAAGTATTTTATCGCCATTTGGAAATATTTCAGCAATAGTACCATCTGATAAAGCCCATTTTTCTATTCCATCAGGTTGAATTAATCGAACAGAACCATCTGGAAATGAGACTTCTACAACACCATCAGTAGTACGTCTTTCTTGTTGGCCACTGAAAATAAATTACAATTTTTTTCATTGACTCCAAAAACAATACGAAAGATTACCAATGAAATGAGGACAATAATTAAAATACTTACTCTGGAAATTCCAAAATCTCAAACCCATCTGGATATGTAGTTTGCCATGTTTTAGTAGCAGCATAGAAATATTTTACACAACCATCTGCAGCAGTCTCACATACATCACCGTTATAATAGATCATTTTTGAAATATTGCGATCCGGGTAAACTCTTTTAACGTTTCCGTTTGAATACCAAAATTCTATATGACCATCCGGGTGCTTAACTTCCCGAATACTTTGCTGAGCAGTTGGTAAAGCACATTTGTTATTAATATGAGATTCAGATATCTGACTTATGTGATTACATTCCGGTTTAGGAACTATATTTTCAGTCGGTCGAGGTATTGGCTTCTGAAGCTCTCTGCGCGGATTTAAATCAGCATCCATATCTCTCAATTCTGATATACCGTTTTGAGAATTTGTTATATTATTTTCATAACTCATCATCGGAGGTTGTCTTTGAGAATTATGTTCGACAAGTTGATTACTCCTTCCAGTTGAATTTTTATCTAAGTCAGAAGTTGAAATGGTCTGAATGCTTTTCTCTTGAGGTGAACTTTCACGTGAAATCAGTGTTCGTTGGGAATATTGATGAGCAGTGTTTGCCTCATCATTCTTTGTGTTAATAACTTCTTGAACAAACTGTTTATATGATTTTTGAACTATTTTTGGACTACGATTACTTGACTGTTCATTCAACACAACCTTTTCATTATTATGAACACCATTTCTTGTCAAACTATTTTGATAATTTTTAATTGTGTCAAATTGATAATTTTTTAATCCATCGTTACTCGGTATTTTAGTTTCTTTATCATTGATTTGAATTAGAGAATTACTGTCTCTATTTTCTACATCTTCATTCTGTGGTATTTGTTGCTTTTGACTATTATAATTAATCACGTACTCGTTTGTAGCATCTTTTAATAAACTTTCATACAAGTAGCGTTTTTGTAAAGTATTCTCTGAATTGTTTTCTCGATTACTTATCACTTGTGTCGATTGATCATAAGTCACTTTTTCTTCTTCAGTAGAAGTGCTTTTTGTTATTTGGTGGTTGGAGGTCGATTCAATCTTTTCTGGATGGCTTTTTACCGGAAGTTTAGATTTCTTTTCTTCTTTTTTAATATCCTCTTCGTTTTGTTCTATACTATTTCTATAATTATCTAACTGTCTATTTATTTCATGGATAGCTTTGGTATTTGATATAGTCATAGGTTTTCTTAATCTAGAATTATTTTTTTTTGCAGCCTGCAATCTAGTAACTTCTTCCTTCAGTTTTGTATTTTCCATTTGTAATACTCGAATTTGACTTCGCTGTCGAGCTTGAGCAGCTTGCCATCGATTTTCTTTATCATTCATATCATCTTGGAGTTTTTCCAGCTTTTCTTTCAAGTTTTGTATTTCCAAACGTTCTTGTTTCGTTTGTAATGATTTTTCTCTAGCGTCTCTTAATCGATTTTCTAAAGCAGCTTTCTCTCGAATTACTTTCTTTTTTTCTTCTTCAAGAGCATTTTTCATCTGAATTTTTTCCATTTTTAAATCTTTATGTTTTTCTTCGTATTCTTTTCGCAATCGATTCTGTTCATTGTTAAGCTTTTGACGATAAGCCATTAAGGCTGAATTTTCTTTTCTGAATATTTCTATCTCTCTTTCTAACTCCAACAAACGACTTTTTAAAAGCTCGGATTTAAGAATCGTATCATCAGTATCATCTAATAATCGGTCTTGTTTGAGTTCGTGTATGTCTGTGTGATGAGCTTTCATTTTCTCATTACATTCCGTCATTATTTCAGGACTAGACCACCTTGAAACTTTTTGCATAGGATCTTGAAATTCTAAAATCGTGTTATCAAAATCACTATCGTCTGGATCATCTGATGTCGAATGTTCGTTATCAGTGCTTTGATTGTCAAAAGCTTCAGTAAACTTTTTATTAGACGGTATCGAATTAGAAGATTTTTTAGATCCACTTGATTGTTCACTATCACTTAAATCTTCCAGTTCTACTATCTCTGGTTTATCAGTTGAAGTATCAGTGTCTGATTCTGCACTTGTAGAATGATTACTTGAGATTTTATCATCATGATCATAAGAGTCTTTTGAAAGTACAGATATGTCACTTATAGATTTATATTCATTATAGTCAGCAAATCTAACATGTACACTTATGTCAGCCTCGGCATTTTTATCAGATTCATGATAATCATTCTTGATAAGACCACGACTTTCAGCTTTCTTAGTGGATAAAACACACTTTGTATCATCAATACCTGCATAATCTTGATATTTACTACTTTTACTCACTTGATTACCAACATTATGAAGACATTCAGTAGTTAAAGATTTTTGTATAATTTTCAAAGCATCAATATCTTTGAGCATTTGATTTTCATTAGTCATACACCGGGTATTTTTGTCAGAAGTTGAATTTTTTAATTGTGTAATTTTATTTGAATTATTGTTATTACGAACATCGGTATCTACTTTTTCAGAATTCTTAAGAGATTGAATGTTTTTACGAATATTTCTCAACTTGATTGGTGTAGATTGTCGAAGAAAATCGATTACGGCACTAGAATTTGAACAAAAACTAGAATTTTCAGCTCTTTCTTCTAACATTTCAAATATTTTAGTTTCTAATCTTGATGTATCTAGTTCATCAATTTCACTTTGATCATTGGAAGTTATTGATATTTTATCAGGTTCTGGAGATTTTACAAGAACAGCTGGCAGTGATCTTCTTTGGAGGACTTTTTTGGGTAATGGGACATTTTTTAAATTCAATTTTTGTTGAGGAATTTTAGGAATTGCAGTGCTTCTCGGCGATATTCCATGAATAGTTCTCCTTCTAGTTTCAGTGTTTTTCTTTTGTTTTGCTGCACAATACGTTGAGCTATTTTTTTGGACTTTGGTAGCCTTGAGTTTTGAGGACAATGGAGTATTCTGAAGTTTAGAATTTTTCATATTCGCACTGTTTTTATCAGTCTTGGAACCCATTCTATATCGCGCTAAGCCAGCTCCTTTTCGTAAAAACGGTCTTTTAATTCCATTTGCGACCCTATTATTATCATTATTATTATTAGTTTTTATTTCTCCGGAGTCTTTTAATTTCTCTTCTAATAAAGTCTCGAAATCTTTCTTTGGAGAAGGTACAGGAATATCATCAATACAATTTCCTGGTGTGAGAGATAATGAATGTACACCGTTGAAATCCATTGATGAAGAATCTTGATATTTTTTTGGAGTTTCTTGAATTGATAACTCTTTATGATTATAATTGATTTTATTTAACACTTCACAAGACGAATTCAAGGATGTATTAAATTCATCAGTATCATCTGATGACACCATTTGTGGATTAGGCTCTTTTTTAACAATTATTTTTTCGTCTTTTTCAAAATTAACCGGATTTTGAGAATCATTATAGCTACGTGGTTTAGCTTTCGATGAATCTGTATCATCATCTGTGCTGATAGAAAGTTGAAGCATAGCTAATTTTTCTACAAGACTTTCGTTATCGGTTATACTGTCCAATGACAAACCAAGAGTTTCATATATTTGTTTTTGTTCTGTGCTTAATTTCTCTCTTTGTTCTTGTTGAATTTGAGTCAATAGTGTTTGTCTTTGCATTTGCCAATTTCGAAGCTCTTCTAATTTTTTGATTAGGGACTCTTCTGAAGTCATTACAAAAACTTGTGCCTTTACCTTTTTCAAAAAATAAAACTAAAAAAGAGTAAAACAAATTGAAATAGAGAATTGTGTGTGTTTATTTATATCAATTAATGATGACTGATAAATTATGTACTCACCTAAAACTTAATTTAAGAATGCTTTAGAAATGGATAAAATCTCTCTTATTTACAGTAACCTTGGAACCGTGAATAATATAAGGTCAAGGCAACTTTTTTAAGGTATTAAAAATAAGTGTCAATTAGTATTTATTTAATTTGTAATGATATTTTATAGATTTGTTTACAATCCTTGAAACAAGTGTTACAGAAAAGTCAACATGGCAGAAACGTGATTTCTATGGCGCCAAAACTCGACTGTTGAAAGGATGTATCGTTTTTATGGCCATAGAGGTTATCTCGAGATACGACTCGGCAACTGTATAATCGGTTGTTGTTCGACTCTCCCCACTACTGGAATTTGTTTGCGCACGCGTGAATTATGTCTCATAGTGCTCACTTTTTATTTTAAAAATTTATGATTTAGTAAGCTAAAAGCTGTGATAATAATTTAAGTTATTAAATGACATCAATTACTTTCCATTAGTAGCAACAAAGTTTTTGATTTATCATTTTATATAAAATAATTTATGTGTTAGCAATGTTTGTTAGTCTAACTGGTGGAAATGTTCTAAGATCCAACATGATCATTGGTTCAATAACATAAATCAAACTTGAATTTAATGAAATAAATTACGATATTTCATTAAATGGCATCAATTGGTAAGTTGTTTATATCATTCACATTTATCAATAGAATTTAATGATATCTTATTGATTATACAATATGAATTTGTAAATATTTATTCATTTTCACCTGAGGATATTTTTGGGTGAATATTTATAATTAATTTTTCTTTCTAAATTAGTCAACACTTCCATATTGATTATCATTATGAATAGCAATCAGTAAATTTAAAATTAATTTAAACGATCATTTTAGGTTACTTCAAAAAAACTCAAACATTTATTAAGAGAAAAAAAAAATATTCAAATCATAAGTTTTAATTATATTATATTTTTATTGTTATATAGAAAAGTATAAAACATTAGAGTACGAAAGAATCTTTATAAACTAAAGGCTGGTCATAGCAGGTGGACGAGCATAAGCTTTAGGAATGAAACCATACTTTCGAGTTTTAGGTGCATATGCCCAAAGCCATCCATCAACCGTTTGATTACCAAGATCTGCATAAATCCAATCAGCTCGTTTCACAGATAAATCATCTGGCGCCTGCGCCTTATAATCATATAACACAACTAGTTCAGTTCCCGTAATTTCATCCCTTAAGTCTCGCAAATCTTTCTGTTGCAATTGTTCGTTACCTAGATTATTTCCATTCCTTACACCTAAAATAATAATATATATTTACATATTTAAGACAAATGAATCAAAAAGTTAGTAGATTCAATTAAGAGAAATATACCTAAATCGTGTGAATCTTCAGCAGCAGTTGCTGTTGGTGTTGTATTCGTTACTGTCGTTGAATATGAATGCAATACGTGTCCAGGATAAACAAAACCTGATGGTACAAAGCCTTCATTACCATCACAGTGTCTTAGAACCCAAAACCAATCAGGATCATCTCGATTCAAAACTGTGACAAATTCTCCCCTTTCAACACTCACATCATTTTCATCTCGTGCTACGAACGTGTAAAGTACGATATATCTACCAGCTGAAGGATCCTAAGAATAAAATAATTAAATGAATATTAAATTAACATATTAAACAGGAGAAAACTTACTTTGAAAAAGGGATGAATATCAGGTTGAAAAGGAACAGCTTGAACAGAGTTTTGAGATTGTGTTATATTGGTTCGATTAGCATTTGTATCTGTTGAAGCTATATTTCTTGCATAACTTTCACAATCAGATGCAGAACCGGTGTCTGTATGCTGCGAATCCAATGCCTGTGGTCTAGATGCATTTGTATTATCCCCATCACCATCACTCGATCGTGGTATTTTTTTCTTTACATTATTTATCAAACTGGCAAGAGTTTGTTCAGCAAGTTGTGATGTATAAGGCACGCAATAAGAATGAGGAACAAATCCTTCCATTCTTGTATCAGCAGCAATCACATAAACCCAATCATTTTCTCTGTAGAGAACATTGACTACCTATGAATGATAGTATTTTTGAACATCAATGTTGAGATCTAGGATTTAAATATACATATATAATTCATACTTGTCCTCGTTTAACTTGAAGCTCATCATCTACACAAGGTGTAAAATCGTGAATTATGACCATCTTGCTATCAGGTGAAAGACCATTCTCCTTTTCAATACCAACCCTGACCAAAGTTTCAATACTTGCACTCCCAGTGATCCGTCCAGGAGGTAAATGAACTCTGCTAGATCCCACACTGAGATTGCTTAGCCCGTCTTTTTCTAAATTAAAATTGTGAGAACCAGCTAGAATTCGTTTATACATAATTTAACCATGAAATAATAAGTTAAAAGTTTTATACAAGAATTAACTAAACATACGTTTTTTCTTTTTTCCCCGACGTATACGAACTGGACATAGGAAAGCCATTTTTTTATTCTAAATCTTACGTTTAAACAACAAAAATATACATTCTTTTAAATATACCGCTAGTTTAAATATTTTTTTGCAATTCACATTGCGAAGGATTATATTAATAAAATTCAAATGATTTTAAATGATGAATCAATCAATATCAATCAATAATCCAAATGCAAGTAAAGGACAAGTATATGAACGAAAAAGAATTAAATATATCAGTTATGTATGACAAAATTTTTGAGCAATTATTGTTAACTAGCTAATTTATTGTAAAAACAATTGCAAACACGTAAACTTTATCTCTTCAAGTCAAAACTATAGATGAATTATTTTACAGTAAGTCGGCGACATTTTATTTAAAACTATAGCTGTTTTGATTTTCACAGTTGGCTATCAACCACTAAAGTGTCTACAAAGGCGCTATTCACATTGCAAAATTCTGCAAATTGCAAAAAAGTCTGCCAACTGCATGCAAAAAACGTTCTTTACAACGCCTCTTCTGATAAATATGATAACTAAAACATTTTTTATTACGACCGCCAGATGGCTATAGTATGAATAATGTTAAAATGATTAATGTTAAAACATTCCCTTTCGATTAAAGATCTTTCCATCTCGATAAATTCTTATAATCTAATCATAAAATTTAACTAAAAAAAAAAGTCTGAAGGTAATGATGTGATTTAATTTATTGATAAAATATTATGTTTGCGCTCGTAAATTATTTCCGCATAAAAAATTATCGAAAAATAATTAGAAACACTAAACAGGAAAATATAATATAATATTCGTGCTAATCGTCTGAATTTTAACGCCCGATTAAAACCAGAGATTGATTTTCCACTTAACAAATTTATATTGATGAGTGTTCATATTTTTTTCGCTTACAGAGCTTTATTTTTTATCGATACCAATGTGCAGATTATGCATTTAAGTAATACTCTTGGTGAAGAGAGTCGTGATCTTTTAAAATTATCACCAAAAAAAAATTGACTCTCAAAACTCATTTTTATTATCTTCTTTAGTGGACGTAAAATCTTTTGAGCCAATTAATGTAACAAAGAAATGAAAAATACTTAGACATTGATCTTTTTTTTTTCTACCGAAAACATTGCCTGTTTTGTGTTTGATGTTAATTGACTGGAAAGTGCACTTATTAATAACAGAAGCAATTTTGTCATTACGTACTTTCAAATATTAATAAACCTGAGCTATAGGGCAAGTTAAACTATATAACTTTATCAATTCATTAAAATTAAGAGAACAAGGAACAGAGAGATTGGGTATTGAGTAGAATATTGATCATTAAAGGATTTCAAAAAAAAAAAAAACAAAAAATACTCAGCTTATCCATCAGATTTGTTGAATTTATTTACAGGATATTAATTATGTACATTTTGATAATTATGTTTAAAACATATCTGTAATATTGTTGCAATTATTACCCTGTCTGATTGAATTTTCATATATACCCCTGTAAAAATCCAGACCAACGAGGTATAACAGACGCTAGTCTTGTGTAAAGAATACAGACATGCGCATGTGTAGCTTCTCAATCTA
Source organism: Chelonus formosanus (assembly GCA_028641665.1). Classification (NCBI taxonomy): domain Eukaryota; kingdom Metazoa; phylum Arthropoda; class Insecta; order Hymenoptera; family Braconidae; genus Chelonus; species Chelonus formosanus. The sequence continues at coordinate 20,270,252 of CM054004.1, forward strand.
ATAAGCTTAGACAAATTCACATTAGGGTATATACGTTCAAGACCTCAATTAATGATATTTAGTATTAACGCATGGCTTGAGGACATTGTTATATTTAGCAGGACCTTTCAAGTAAATATCCAAATAATATAGATATATATATATTTTATATTCACATGATTTTCCAGCTCATTATTGATCAAGCTGAGTATGGATAAATTTTTTTTTTGTAAAATTGAAATTTATAATTGGTTTGAAATACATTCTTAAAAAATATTTTTTTCACATCAACATCATTATATATAGCACCACCATGATAATTTTTCTTATAATAAATTATTGATCATTCTTAACGATTATTATAACTATGTACAGGATATAACAAAATACGAAATGCAAGATTAAATGAAATCTTGCGGTGAGGTGTTAATTATATTACACTGTAAAAGTTACTTATTTCATAAAAAATTCGTAATAGGAGTTATAGTCGTATGCACAAGGGTGGAGAGTCACAAATCCGTCGCAAAGTTCTATTGTACATTGATAGTTTACACATTTATAATTGGTCTTTTCACAGATATAAACGTCAAAGACACCTGATCGCGTTGTTCAATTCCACATGTTTATGAAGGTATAATTAGTAATCCACTTATTTAATATGGAATTTCAATGTGAAAACGAATAATTTAAAAGATGATTTTTTTTTCTTTTAGATTTATGTACATATATTTTATTATCGACTCATTGTTATTTCCACCCTACACCCACTCCTACATATTGTGTCGAACTACTGTCTTTCTCAGAACACTTCTTCGTCGACGACACAACAGCTTTTTAAACACATGTCTAAATTCTGGTGAAAATATTGTGTAAATAACGGGATTTATAGTAGAATTAAAATACCTGAAACATATAGAAAATATTTCAATTTCCATTTTTTGTATAAAGTGTTTTACTTGAAAATAATAATCTTTTACTAAAAGCTCCAGAGAAAATTATTTTACATGAATATATGAAAGTTTGAAAGGTATTTAATACAATTTTTTTGTGATTATTCATTTGGAACAAAATCAATTTTACATTTTTAACTATATAAAATGATGAATAATAAGTAATACTGAAAAATGAATCAAAGATCAATAGATTATTTGTAGAGTAAAAAATATTAAAGAAGGTAATCGGATCCCGATTGGAATTTCCCTTTGAGGAACATTCCTTTGCTAACATTCCTTTATGAACTCCTTTCATCAAGTTACAATTAAGAAAAAACATGGTAATTGTTTAAAACTAGGCCATCATCTATTTTTCTGCGCTGTAATATCGCTGAACTTTGCTATTTATCCTTAGGGCAAATGAAATATTTAAGAGAAGAGGCTGATACAATTTACATTACAAAAGCTCAAACTCTAATTTTTTTTCTTTAACCGCGAGACTATTTTTTTCCCATCTGAACTATAAAAACTGTCCCTGGATCTAACAAAACAATGTCAATCTTTTTTTTTTCTCAGCGATAAATGGGATTATTTGATTGAAGTTTGGTGAAACCTCTCAGGAATCACGAAACGATGGGAAGCATCAGAAAGGGATTATATAGAAATTTTTCGAGAAATACATGATTCTTGAAATTGGGAACCACCTAGTTACGCAATACACCTTGTAAACCACAGACCATAATTTTGTTGACTCGATTAGTTGTGCGCAAACTCAAAACCATTGAGATATGTGTGATGCAATTCTGTAGCATGGCAAAAAATTAAATTAGGGAAAATGCTAGATAATATCAATAGTGAATTGGGAGTGTATTATCGATTATATCGAATATAATATTGATGCATTTTTCACGTGCACTCAGTGATACTTGTTCTCTCAATGAAAAAGATTTTTTGTGGTAATCAATAGCTTCAGTCAAATGAGCAAAAAATAAAAAGTAATAAATATTTTTAATTGAAGTCGTCATGAATGATTATGAATCTGATATTCATCAAACTTAAGATTTGTTAATCGTGAATCGTTCTAGAAAAAAAGCAATTAAAATTGAAGTAAGATTGACTTGAGAGAAATCAATAAATGAAGAGTATTCTGAATGTAAAAGAATCGGATTTACAATAATTCTATATTGACTTTTTATGATAATTGAAACTGGAGTGAACAAAGATTTCCAAGTTCCTGATTTTATTTAGATGAATAGTCATGAATAATATGTAAAATTTGGCCCAATTTAATTATTATTTTAAAAAATATATATTTAAAAATAAATTATATATACACATATTCATATTGTATGAATATGTATAAATATAAATCGTATCATATGTTCATGTATAATGATTTTTTCATCAATCAAAGTTGTTAAAAATTATTATCCAGTAAATGATAGTTAAAAATATACCCGAGCCACTGGAAGAATGCAAACAAATGATCGTTGAAACAGCCATCACAAAAGGGCCGTATAAGGGCGATGACAAAGAAAGGTAACCAACATCCGACAAATGCCCCTGTAATAATTACTAGTGTTTTCGCAGCTTTTCGTTCTCGTTTCGAATCGGTAATAACTTTTTTTCGTCGTGGTTTTGGAGACACTTCTGTCGCTGGTGAATGTGTTTCTACGCCATTGTGACAAGATGTTTTTTCAGGTGATGCATTTTTCGAACTTACTGTTGTAAATGCTGTTGTTGTTTCTAAAATGAAAATAAATAGTTTACTAAAAATTCAATATACTTATTATGATTTCACTCATATATTGTCGTTGTTACATCAATTGAAATTAAGAAAGTCAAGAAAAGTAGTATACATTTAAGTGTTGATTATCAAGAGTGTTTTCAATATAACTCTTTATAAAATGAGAAAACTCGTGGAATAATCAGTCTGTCACTGCCAGCATAACATTGAAAATAAAGACGCAAAAAAGAAGTATTAATAATAAAGAGAAAACCAAGAAAGAACCACAAAAATCATTCAGAACTAGCAGCAAAAAAGTTAATAAACTGGAACGAATGGTAAAAGATTCGTGCAACAAGCAATTTCTAAAGAACGATTGTTTATAAGCATTAAAACTACCAATGCTTTTAAATGAAAATTATTTAATTAAATTAAAAATGCCAACTCAAGCATTAATCATTTATTTGTCAAAAGTTTGCTTCATTATAAAACATTGTCAATGATTATTTTATCAATAAAATTACATGATTCTCCGACGAAGTTAAAAAGGCGAGAAGGTAAGCAGGTGATCCGACAACTCGAAATTTACTAAATGTATGCTATGATAATTTTAAATGTTACTTAGTGTAATGCTATTAACTCAATTCTCAATGGGCTTACTATATTACATACACCTATTATTTTCAAAATAGATCTGAATGTTTTAAAACTTTTTAGGATATAAGGTCAAGTGATAAGAGGAATAAAATGTTACCAGGGACAAAAGTTTTTGATATTAGAGGAGACAAATATGACCTTTGTAACCCAACTTTTTTATGTCCTGAACTCTCTAGTTATTTCATCAAGTTTTAGAACTGTATTATTAAGACAATTATAGAATCAAAAATATATTATAGATAAGGTAAATAAAAAGCAGCATATTATTTGGTAAAATAATTACCAGATACAGTTGGAAGTGGTCTTCCAATAACAGCTACAACAGCTGCAGCTATTCCTCCAGACACCTGTGCTTGAGCTAGAGCATCGCCAACAGCATGACCTGTCTCTATTGTTTTAGAAGAATCGTCATTTGATTTCAAGTGACCTATAAACACATAACAAAAACTTAAGATGAAACGAGATAAATGGAGAGAAAGAAATTGAGTAGTCTGGATCATTTAGATACAATGATCATGATACATAAAAGTTATAGGGGTTGGCTAGGACCAGTTTTATGGATGTCTACCTTGATGTAATGTTTTACCCGGTCTTCTTCGGATACGTTTGCGTGCAACTTGATATATTTTCCAATAGAGAATAAGAATAACGAATGAGGGTAAATAAAATGATGATATGGTGGCAAATACCTGTAACAAACAAATGAGTTCTCATGTAAATCAAACTTTTAGAATATCATTTTGAAGTACTTCCTTTTCAATTTTATAATTCAAGTTTTTATGAATATTCATCAAAAGTTATTTACAATCTCAATTTTCTAACTATTGTTAATAGAAAAAATGATTGATGATCCATTTCTGGACTTTAGATTTAAAATTGCTGGCAAGAAAAAACTATTCCAATTTTTTGATTTATTTTAAATTGAACTGATTCAGTTATCAATACTTATAAGAATAATGCAATCACAATTATCATTAAAGAAGTAGTTATCTTGGATCTTTAGATTGATCTACCCTCAATTCAGGGGATGAAAATTATTTATTTCTGTTGTTAGTACATTAAATCATACTCATAATTTAAAATTCAAATCTTGAAGGGAATTCTTTTATAAAGAACTCATCATAAAGAGTTATTGGTATTGTTATTATTGATTAATAATCCAAGTTGGCGTTATCCTTTTCTATTTGAAATTTTTCTCTCTTTGTTAATAATAAAGTTTCTGAATATTTAAATTAGAATTACAGAAACCTTTTCTACCTTAAGTCAACTCATTTTAATTCAATAATATTAAACTTCATTTTCCACTTTAATGAAACAAACACACCAGCCTGGGGATACGTGTTTACTGACCGGTAGTAATAGCTCAGTTTTACGTTTCAGTACTTTAATGTTTCTTTTCAAACCAGAATAAAAATGTTCAAAATGTGTTAATTAAAGATTTAAATTCTGTTTCGATTGCATCCGATTTATATATTAAACTCATCTATTTTAATTGAAGTATTTTCCTGCTATTCTTCAAAAGGTTTTTCATTTGTCGGCACATAAAATGAATAATATACAAAAGATATAAAATTACTTACTTGGTAATCTGCATTTTGATTAATCAAACAAGTGTGGTTGTTCACAATTCTTGTCTCCCGATCTGCATCTTCCCAACCAAAAAGTGGAGCAATGCAAATGAAGATCGAAACTAACCAAACAATAAAGATCATCATGCCTATTCGTTTGCCCGTTCTCTGATGCATGTAGTCGATGCTTGTAACAGCCAACCACCTGGAATCATAAAAACTTTCGTTGAACAAAGTATTCATTGAAAAGTATGATGTACAGAGAACACTAGTCTCAGCACACTCAAGAAGTGTTGACCCGTGTACTGAGAGTGGAAATATGAAAGAATCATTGAAGTTTGCACTTGAGATGGGAAATGAACAAAAAGAATAAGCGTAACTGAGCGCAGAAATCTCAAAAAGAACTATACTTGGGGGGGTTATTGATAAAAAGCAGGGAAAGCTTTCGTGTTTTTGGTAAAATGTCAAGGTTAGTTGATTCTAAGGCTTTATTGAAGTGTAAGATTATTTATAGTAGGATTATTTGTTTTGGAACGATATCCTAATTCTTCTCTGAAAGATATGTTCTTTTTAAAGATTATTATTTGATATCAGATTCTTGTGCATAAAAGTAGATTGATCAAGTATTTCTCGGGGGAGCAAAGATCTCCATCCGAAACCATTTGATGTCATTGATAATCTCCCAGGAGGGCAAGTCTCTTGCAACCAAGCTAGAATGGGTTATCACGTTACCATTGAACCTGAATTCGATGTATCATAAAATATCATTTTTATTGGACATTTAAAGTACTAAATAAACAATATTTGCTTGAGAGTATGCTTACCTGTCTACACCTATTGCAACGAGATGGAGAATCGATGCCGTGCAAGATAAAACATCAATACTTGTCCACAAATCGCAAAGCACAGCACCAAGTTTCCATTTATGTGATACCTCGTACAAGGCTCCTGTCGACAATAGTACACTCAAAAATTGAATTAAATATTCTTTATAAATGATTAACATAAAAACACACAATTACGTTTTTCACAACATAGAAACATTATTGATGTTAATGAATGATTAATCATTATAAACATTCACAAAAATTTTATTTAGTAATAAGAGAGATGGATACCCAGAGGCATGACGAAACAGGCTACGAACAGATCTGCCACTGCTAAAGAGAAAATCAGATAATTTGCTACGTTTTGTCGAAGATGTCGTTCCAGCAGAATGGCAGACATTACAAAAAAATTTCCTGTAATAATAAAAAAAAATACAAAATGATGATTATGTTGTTACAATAGTAACATAAATGTTTAAACTTTGCTCCACTATAAATTTCTTCAAGTATGAAGATGATATTATAGGTCTTAAAAGTTGGTCTATAAAGAAAACGGTGATCGAAACAAGTACCAAGATCATAAAAATGCTAAAATAAAATTTACTTTTCCTATTCTACATAGGGATGGAACAGGCGCAAAAGGTGATGCTAAGATCTGTATTCCTTCTACCAAGTTTCTCGTACCATAGCTCCCTTAGGTACAAACTTTAAATTTGATGATTCATTTATTGATCTAGATCATCTATGGAAAGACTGATATTACGGATCTATTCAAAGTCAACTAGTTGTTACTAATCTACTTATTAGTATGATCGAGGGAATTTACTTTTATGTAACTAATTCGAACTAGATATGAATGATTTGGTGCAAGGGTTTGTTTCGCAAGAGAATTAGAAAACCCACGTACTTTACCTGCCTGAATGATGTCAACTCATGCAATGAATGAGTACCGTGGGAAAACCTCATAAGCCTACGCTCAATGATTACTACTGAGTGGCAGGTCTTAAGTGAGATGCTCAAGTGAGTCGTGCGTGGGAGCAGGAGGAGTATCTCCTGGGGACTTCCTAAAAAAGGATAAGGTTCCTTGCCCCAAGATCTACCCTATCATACGTCTTCAACTTTTTACTAGTTTTTATTTATAAGACTAACTTTGTTCATGATTTTCATACCTGATTACAGGTATTGTCTGGCAAGATTAAACAATTATTTGATTGATTATATTAGTTTCATGATAATTTATGTCATCAATGCTTGGCAAAAGTTGAATGATTTTGTTGTAATCACATAATATTAGCTAGAACTTTCAGTAGAGCATTAACGATACCGAAAATACGTCTGTATTCAGTGAGTTGAAAGAGTTAAATAAGCAGAAAAGTTCTAATTTCATACAGAATTTCTTGATATATAAATTAAATAAAACTGATTGATAGTCTAAATTCATATTCATTGAGTAGAGATGAAATTCAAGTAATCAGCATCTTCAGAGATCTCATCATTATAAGTCTTGATTCCAAAGAGAACCTTGAACTCCCCTGCTACTAAATCATGTTCAGCTTAGATCTTTGAAGATACTTTTTACCAATTGTCCATAAATATCATTTGATAAATTTATATTATAAGAAACAAAAACTTACCGATGATGGTGATAAGGATAATAATAAAAAGTATGGTTGCCACAACCACTGTGATGATAAAGTTGTGGGTCAGGATTGTTGAAGTTTGAATAGTAGTAGAGGTCAAAAAATCATCCGAAAATAAACGGGTAAAGTTTTCAATAGTAAAAATACTTTGACTAGTACTATTCCAAACTTCATAGGTGGAATAAGTATAAATACTTAGATTTAACTCCCTGTCATATCCCTCCATTCCCCATGTCCACCATTTACTCTCATTGCCCATTACTGAAACAAATAATATACCAACTCAATTATATACTTAACCATTATTTCTATTTTTTACAGCAAATAGCAGAGATAAAACCATTAAAGTCATTGAAAGAACTACAGTTTTTTAGATATTTAACTTTTCTTCTTTAAATATGTAATTATTTTTAGAAAGAAATTCATGAAAGTAATTTTAAATTTAAAACATTTTTAGCACTCAATCGAACTCATGGTAACTAAAATTCTGGTCCATTTCTTTCAATAGAAGGTGAAAAAAAGTAATAAAATTGGCTTTAATGCAACATATGATATCGAAACGAATAGGGGTTCATCACTGCTAACTGGGTACACATCGTAAAAGCCGGATTATTTCATCAATGATGATAAATGAAGAGTCTGGAACTCAAATGTGAGCTAACTGCATCAAGATCAGTTTCCTAAATCTTTTGATCTCTAAAGATAAATGTGGGTGCGGATAAGAAAACAAGTGGTTTTTCTACAGCAATAGCTAGTTCTACAGTCAAGTAATCATGTAATAACCAAAGTTATGTAATAACACGCTCAATTACACTTGTTTTTTTGTACCTATTCATATTCCGGACGCAATCCCGCCTAGTTTTTATACATTCACGTTTTTGTGTGTTGACATCTTCTAGGTGCAGTGGCAATCTGCACTATTTAATGATAAAAACTGGTACTACTCACTACGATTAGGCATCTATTTTATATTTTTTCCATCATATTCACTTTGAATTACACTTATCCCTTGTAATAACCACTTTAGCAATAAGCACTTTTATGAACAAAAAAAAAACCGCACAACTTAAACATCACTGGTTTTATTCAACATCAAACAAAAATCATTGAGTTTTTTATCATCTTTTCAATAAAAAATATAAAAGTTGAATCTACTCTAGTTTTATAGATCATGTTTTTGTGTCAGTGTAGAATTTATCACTGCAAAATAATCAATAATAAATATTTATTGACGTATAAATAAAATATATCTATACCATCAAGCTAGATTCTCCAAAAGCTTTTTCTTCAAACATTCTGAGTGTTACTTCAGTAATAGTTGGACCCAATAGTTGTATTGCAGAAGGACCTAGAAAAGTTAAAGTCATATAGAGATAATATTGAGCTTAGTCATGAATCGACACAATAAATATGATCAATGACAATAAAATATATATTATATAAAATATCCTATTAAAAATGATAAAAGCAGGTGATATCTGTAACAACACAATGTATAAAATCACAAAAGAAACTCACATGGATTCAAACAATTGTTCGTTGAAATAACGTTTTCTCATAATTAGTAATTATTAAATTAAGATAAAATTGCAAATGTCATGTGTTCAATGGTTTTATTTGAAATTATCAAGATGATTGGAATAATAAGCATGTTCAGGAAACAATAAGATTAATTTTCACATTGATTAAATAGAATTTATTTATTCATTTGAGTAATTCGATAATGAACTTTATTCATCGAATAAGTTCTTTTTCAATTTCAAAACATTGTCAATTGAACTCGTAATTAAAATAAAATACATCTATTAAATTAGAGGAACTTTTTATTCCATCATGGAATATTCTGTGTGTATGATGTTGAAATTTAATTTAATATGTTATCAAGGAATATTATGTTGATTTTGTAAAATTACCAGATTCATGTTTCATTGGATGTTATCTACCTTGCTTCAATGATTATGTGTCAAAAATGTTATTGGTAAAGCTTGATATGTTCTGTAACTATTAAAATATTCAACGAATTTATAAAGTGGTTTTTTACTTATATTAAAGAAAAAAAAGTGATGTGAAAGATGAAATTTTTTTTAGTATTTAATAAAATAGTCTTTTTTTCTAAATGACCTGAATAAAATGATGAGATCTATTTTAACCAAAAGAAAATCAAAATTAGATCGATGGTGGTCTAATTATATTTTATCGAAAAACGATAACGGCAAAAACATTTAACCAGTGAACAGTTGGTACGAAAAAATTGAGTAGTTTTTTCAGCTAATCAACAAAATATTGAATCATGAAATCATAAGGTAAATTTAATAAAAATCTTGTTTGAATTTAAGAGTTATTGGCCCAATCCCAAAGGTTGCATTTTCATGACTGGTTATCGTTTTTTTTTTTTACTCATGTTTTAAAAAAACTAATACATATTTTATTATCATAAATAATACAGATTTTAAACATCATTTACAAATGACTTTTTTCTCTCTGAATTATTTCTTCATTTTAAAGCTTCACTTTTTCTATTGAAGAGAAAAATGGTAAATGCAGTAAAAGAATCTGATTTTAATTATAATGTCATAATTGAAAAAAAATGTTTTTTTTTTTAACATCAACGTATTTATATTTTCATTTTGTTTTGTTTGTTTTAATTAGAAACAATATATAAGGGTCATACAAATACACTAAAGGACAAAAATGTTTTAAAAATTTCCTTTCATCTAAGAAAACATTATGAAAATTAAACACTTCTTACTTTTAAATAACAACCCTCTTAGTATGTGTAGTGCTCGTAAAGTAATGATAACACTCTTATCTGACTTATTAAAAAAAATTAACAAATAATAATTAAATGTTGTAGGGAGACATTTTCGTGTAATATGATATTTATTTAAACTCATTCAAATATTTACATTAATTGAGTGAAAATCATCCATAATTATGTTATTATTTAACCATTAATTACTTTTCACATTTTGATACTGCTGAGTTTCCATGTGACTTACTTGTAGATTATTCATACGAATCAATAATTATCTTATGAAATAGAGATACAAAGTAAATACAAACATTTCAAAAAATTTCAATACTCTATTTCAAACTCGGATTACTATCATTGGAATTTTTGATTAAAAAAAAAAAAAAAGAAAGAAAAACAAAGGATCGTTTTATTTTTCAACTAGTGTGATCAAGAATATAACAAATGTGTTGGCATTATTTTTTGTATAATCGGACTATCTTTCAAAGTATAGTAGTTTTTTTTAATAACAAAAAACAAAAAAAAAAATACATTGAATAAATAAAACAAAGTATTTGATAAAAAGTCATTTTTAATAGTTTTTTTTTTTTGTTCTTTTTCTTTAAAACGCGATGTTTATCAACCACATGTATTTGATTAGAACGGAACCCATATAGTTGTCCAAAATATACATCATACGATTATATACATTATGTGACACTGTTACAAATATAATTTGTTTGGTTCGACAACCACATAAGAGGTTTTAAGCTTGTCAAAGTAATGTGTGAGAGAAATTCACCTAAAGAAAAAAATTCTCAAATGACTTTTTTTTTTTTCTAAAAAAAAGTAACTAAAAAATAAAAATAAAAATACGATGCTACCGTTAAATCACTATAAATAAATTTATATTTTCCAATGCTTTAAAACACTTTTCACATATCATCCAGATTAAAATATATTTGATTTCACCAAACAGAAAATCACAGTAGTGAATCAATCAACTAGAAATGTACGTATTAACTTATTACTATTATCACATTGACAATATATCGACAAGTTTATTACAATTATTAAGCATGAAATATTATAGAAAATATCCGTGTTCTATAAATGCAACTAAAACTAGATATTGGGTAGCGATTAGTTTTATAGCTCCACTTAAATGAACCAAACAAATTATTGTAAATAAAACGAAAAGTGAATCCAACTACAAATTTTTTTTTTTTTTCGCTTTGAAATGAACATATAAAAACTTTTACGTTTAATCCGGGAGTATTTGTACGTGATCGGAATAATTTTCAATTATTTATTTTATCCACAATGACTTTTTAATCGTGGTTAGTCCGCTGTAACTAAACCGAAAACGATCTCGAAGGGTATTTTTTTTTATTGACAATGACCCTTTAATAGACCCCTTGATGTTTCAAATAACACGATATATATTTTTATAAAATTTCATCTCAAATATTTTCTTACATATGTACCGGATAAACACAAACTAACATAAACGGATTTAACTCAAAATTGCAACGTATTTGTATTCATAGTTGAGGATGTGAAACTATTTAACATAATAATGCAGTATTTTAAGGAAATCTAAAGTAATTGAAAAATTCCACAAATTTTCAAAATCCTACCACTTTTTTTTTTTTTTTTTTTTCATTTATAAATAAATAATTTATTCACAATAAATCAGCACAAAATATTTTGAATTTTCTATTGCCGATGTTTAATCAATTTTAGCAATTTTCTTTGGAAATATAGAATGAAACTATTCAAATAGACCCGGATCAACGATTTTACAATAGCTCTTGAGCTAAAGAGTGATCATAACTGAAATAATGTTGCTTCTTCAGCTTTTTTTTTTCTGATGAAAGACAAATTAGTTAGTAAGACGAGATAAATATGGTTTATACTACACATTTATTCCACTTAGATAAGAACATGCTACTTTAAATTTTAATTAAAGTTTTACATTACAGAAACGATACAAGTATAGGTAGGAAATTTCATACTAACCTAATCATTATGTATATCATAACGACATGACCCTTGTCTATCTATTAATTATATTAAACTTTAAAATACATTGATTTCAACAACGATTTAAAAACACTAACTTTAAAATCCATTCGGTCAAAAATGGCACAAACTACTTATCTATATATGTATTTACATCTATCCGGATAATTTATTTAGAATATTTGAATATTGAAACAGAGAATTTAAAATAAATCATTGCATGAATTTAATAGTAATAACAAAATCAAAAGTGAGTTACTTATAAAATATCATAATTAATTGTTGCTAAGACAGGAGGTACACGGATGCCGCTCGCACTTCACGAGATATCGTGAAAAACTAAGCTGAGACTGTGCAATTGGTCGGTACGCTTGCGCTTCACCCGTTGAAATAGTAGGTTCATATCACTGGGGATGGAAAAAGGAAAAAAGAGCGTATACACACCCTTCTCGCAACGATATACTTCCCTTTCATCCTTTGCTCTAGTATTTGTCTACACTTTTTTGACGTCATAGTTTTTTTCATTTATTATATTGAAAAAAAGTCAAGCAATTCTTCTACAGGTTTCTTTTTTATTGTAGTACTATAAAATTTTTCATACTTCTTCAGTTTATATTAATGTAATAAATTGAGATAACAAGCAATATCATGTTCCTTTATGGCTCTTCGGTGTAATAGATTCAAATATCTATTTGTTTATAGTCAAATTTTATTGACAATACATCGAAATATAATAAAAAATAAAAAAAAAATCAATATGCACATTTTTTTGCCAAAAAAATCAGTTGTTTATTCATATTTTATGGTCGTAATCGTTTTAAAAATTATTTTAAACTCAAATTCATGTATATTCATTGAATCTCTGTTTATTCGGGGAATAAATAAATGTTGGAATAATTTTTTTTCAAATTATTCCGATGCTGAATGAATTAATCGATTATTGAATGAATAATGGAATCAATTTTTTTCATCAATCAGTAGTTACTGCTGTTATTAATCCACAATGAGCAATTTCCTTTTAATGTGGGTAAAGAATATTGATCAAAAGATTTAACGTGATTTAAATGGAAAAAATCATGTTTCATTTTGAAATAATCAATTCATTTTTACTTGTAATTATTATTTTATTATCAATATGGTAAGAAGCTTAAGCATCATCTACATACAGAAATTTTGTATCTACGTTTAAAAGTATTTAAATTTTTCATTCATCATAACAATGATAATAGTAACGATATAATTATTAATCTCCATGATAATTCGTGATGAAGTTTAATTAAAAACTTTTAATATGTCCTACAGAGAGAAAAAAAGTATATAATATGAAAGATGAAATTTTTTATTTATCAAGTAATCCCCCTACAGGTCGTAATAAACAAAATTAAACAAATAGAAAGAAGAAAAGATGAAAAAATGTAAATATCATAGGGTCGTCTTATCATTGACCGGTGGGTTGATGGTGGGGCAAATCCACCCCCTTATAAAGAAGGGGGTACGAAGCAACACCCCGCACACCCAAGAGACGTCGACACAAAAAGCGGACACTGCGGCCAGATCCTTCGAGCCCGTGCCTGGGATACAGAAAGTTTGAAAAGAATAGCAGCAATCAATGATAGCTTCTCCTGAAGGAGTTACTTCTTTCTAAGAGGGAGTGATATCACACCACAAAAGTAAACCCCACCATACTGAATTTTACTCATCGACCAGTTTCAATCAACGTTGGTATTTCTTGGGTGAAAGGATAAGAGAGACTTGGGTATAGATCAAACGTTGGTGATGCTCAATATTAGAGGCGTATCCAGCAAACTCACTTAGCTTAATATATTTAAATGAGAAGAGCTGGAGACTTTGGGAGTTGGTCGAACAGACTAAGACTTCTCGCCATGGCTCAACAACTTCTCCAAGTGATCATGCCAGTTGGAGGTTTGTCATATTTTACTTTTTCAAGATCTATGATAATCTGACAAAAGAAAAGCTTTGGTAACGAAAAGTTAGAGTACAGTTTCTCATAAACTAGACCCCATCGTAATTCCAATGTGTCACTAAAGACCATCAAAGCAACATTTTTCTAAAGAGATCACCAAACCCTCACCAACTAAATCCTATCCATTTCCAGATCTTCATGCTTAGTTTCGGCTATTTTTTCCTTGAGCTTTTCTCATATTCTTACTTTAGTTCAAAGGACTTGGAGCAAGATATGCATACTAATGCTTCGTGAATATGCAGAAACGTTCATAGTTCTGCTCTAGGAGGTAAAGGTATTGGATTGCCGTCATTTAGAGAGCTGTCTTCTGGTTACCAACTTCTTGAAATTTCCTCTATTTTTATATTATCTAAATGAATAGTAGGTCAGTCACCTTGTTAATTTTTCGAGCCGCGTACTTTGCTGACTGAAGCACGATTTGCTTTTGTTCATTGCCTTCTTCTGCTTCTTCTTCTTGCATTGTAGGTCAAGGAGAGGCCGAAACTTAACATTGTATTACAATTTTTATTCATTCAATTATTTATCTAAATTTAAACAAATACAATTAAAATTTCATACTTGAGAAAGCTTTCATACACTGAAAGAATTTTCATGTAAAAATAACCCCCATATTGTGAGCAAACTCAAGACGAGGCAGAGATAGACGAAAAATTGCCCAATTCGGGTTATAAATTATTCTAAATAAAAAAAACATGTTTTATGTTTTATTCTTTCTTGTGTATTTAAAGTAAACAAATTAATTTTTAAAATGTAATCTATGATCTAGGAAAGGGGTTATTACATTACGTATTACATTCTCGTTATTTATCTTGAATAAAATATTTTTTTGTTGAGTCATTTCAATTAATGTACTTTCAACTACTGTACAAATAAGTCAAACTTATTAAAAATCATTTTTTTTTTACTCTTAAAAGTATAAGATTTGGTTTAAGATTATTTATACATTTTAGAGTAATTATTACCTTACGATAATTTTTCGATTAATAATCATTATTTTATTTATTTGAAAAATTTCGTAAGCCTCATTCTATTTGTTAATAAAAAAAAATAAATTATTTGTAAACTGTAAAAATGGTATTATTCATATTTTGCACTTATGAGCAAGTGAAATCCGAGTGTATTCTAAGAGGAAGCAATTTTTATTTCCCCTTCAGACTTAGTTCTCAGTTTATTTACAATTCAAGGGTAATTTTTCACTCAAAATATTTTCTAGTATACAAGAGGAATAATTTTTTATAAAGTCAAAATTGACCTAGGGTTTAGTAAGGACCAAGTGATTCAGCAGATTTACTAAACCAATTTCTATAGCTGTTAATTTGATGATTAATCATCTGATTAAAGTAGTTATTTTAACGAGCGGTTCTATAATCCGTTGGAATTGTCCTGATTTATTGTTAACAAAGCTGTGAATCTTACAACGGAATAATGAAATCGTAGTATATTCCTACAGAGAAAATTGTAAGCATGACGTCCTAAAGCCCAGTCCACACGATACCAGACTTTTATCTGCGCGCAAGTCTACTATTTACAAGTATAGGAGTGTAGCTTTATGTATGTGCAGACATCTGTATATTTTAGAATTGGTCATGAAAGTCGTCACATCACAGCGGTTTGTACCGACAATTTTAATGGTGTCGACTCATTTTTAAGACTCCTAAAATGTTCATACTAATTCCATCACAAGCATTTCCTCCCTTAGTTGGGACAAGAATACACTACGAGCAAATAAATCTTATCATATGCACTGAACTTTACATAGTAAAGTTTCATATTTCACGATAAAATTTATAAAAGTACTTAATAAATTTCATCCTCGAGATTTTTAATTAAAATCTCGAGTATAATTTAATACAAGAGAAAACAAATTTCTGTAATATTTTATAAGCTTTTACGGTAAATATATTATGTTCTGTTGTATACGCATGAGTGAAAATTATCATAAATAAAATATTAAGAACAATCGATACACACTTCCCATTGAGAAAAGCTTTCGTTTTGAAAAATTTATTGGGATAATAATTCTTCACAACTTTAATACATCATTAAAAAAAACTTATACATGTTAAATATATTACAAGTTATATTTTTGATATTCCTATTTAATCGCTCTGACACAGCATATTTTTATATTTAGAATAAAAAAACATATCGTGAATGTACTTAAAATATTCTAAAAGTACACATAAAATTAGCAATTCCATCTTAAAGATTCTTCAAGAAACATTACAAGTTTAATATTATGCAGTTATTCAGGAACAAAAAAAACCAAGTTATTATTCAATTAAATACTTTGAAGGAATTAATTCTGTTTTACTATTCTTTTCTTTTTATTTCAAACAACTTTAATTCCACCAAAGAATTAAAAATATTTATTTTTCATTATAAACTATAGAAATTTACATAATTATCATTTAATAAATATTTAAAAAAAAAAAAATAAACAAATAAAAAAATTCTCTAATAAATGTAGTGGCCATCATAGAAATCGGCATTTAAATAAAAAAGGAGAAACAACGTATGTAATAGATGGAAGAACGCGTTGATACAAAGAAAGATGATGCTGTAAAACAGCGGTGAAAAAGCAATATTAATAGACAAGGAAGGTAACGATACGAACTAAGAAGAGGAGCTTCAGAAATAGCTTCTTAAACATTCACTTCGAGTCGGGCGGCCATCCGGCCCAGGCGGAACGCGATGCTTCTCAATCGGTATATTTAAATATATATAGCTTAATCAATCACCAGATTTAATAGTATAAAAAAATCTACAGTCAAAGTGTTACATATCTATCAAATAATATTGGTGCTTATTAATATTCAATATCCCAACAGTGATAGTGTGGGTCATTTTGAACTCTAAGTAAATTTAAAAAGTGTTATTAAATCATTGGTAATCAAAATTAATTGGTAACGATTATTTATATTTACTTCAATTATAAAATAAAAATTATTTAGATAAGTCTTTTCTTTATCTATTCTTTAAAAAAAAAAAAAAAAAAAAGGAAATAACTTTTCTAAATTTATCTTTCAATTTTTTTTTTTTATCATCATCTTAAAATTAATATAGAAATCTAATATCTTCATCTTCTTGTAGAATTTTTATTAAATACTATAAATCTGGTAAAGACGGTACAGTCGGATTCTGCATTTATAGTGACGGTGCAAATTTGTTAACCATGTAAATCTATTCTAATATCACTACTTCGGTGTCCGGTTACACACAGTTTCGTCATTACCGAATTTTTTCTTTCTTGCTTTTTTGGAAAATATTCACATCATCACCATTCATCCATCAACTAATATATCTCTTTATTAATCATAATACTTTTTAAATAAAAATAATTAATAAAATATTTAATATTTTCCTTACAAAAAAAATCATGCAACCAAGATCAATATGGATTAAATTGTGAGTTAATCTGTTTTTTAATAGCAATGAAAATTTATTTTCAAGAAGTGTGTAATGTTTTTAAAGTCTTTTATAAAATATGGCAATGTTAAATTTATAATATGTTTTTATTAATAGTTTAGAAGAGAGTGATATAAGTGCTTTATTATAGATGATATCAGCGCCAATATATCAATAAGTGCAAAACAACATTCAAAAACTCTATAGAAAGGGTTCGGATTAAAAAGGCCGCCCCTAGGCGGTCATAAAAGGTAAGAAAACCACTATATTTTCAATTGAAGTTCGAACAAAAAATTGATAGATAAAGTTTAAATTTGTTTAGTATGCTATTTTTATGCATAACATAGAAATGTCATATCAAAAGTTCTCCAACTATAAAATGAGAATTGCATATCGTTCCCATAGTGGCTTTACCATTTTACACCTTTCACATATTTAAGATAAACCATATTCATAATTCTATAGCTTATCTTGAATTTCTGCAGTTAAATAAAAGTTTAATAACAAGATAAACCCTTAATTTCAAAAGCAGTGAACAAAATTTATCTTTATCTTCTTATGTGAATTATAATTAATATATAATTACAAAGGAAATATATTTTAAAATTTTATTATAATCTACATCTTTATAGTTGGTAAAGTTTGTTAGAATAATTAAGGAAAATTCATTTATTCAACTAATGGACTTGACAAAAATAATATGCATAAAAAAAAATGGGACTGAAGCCAGATTCTTTATTCTAATTGTGATAACTGTTGAAAGTAAAATCATTTGCATAAAAGTTATTGTTTATTTTTTTGACAAAAAGTTTTTAAATTATACTTTTTAACTTTTCCATTCTTTCTCATACTCGCTCTTTGTTTTTCTTTGTTTCTTAATATATATCATAGGAAATAACAAGAAAAAAATGTTGAAAATGTTTTCTTTTTAAATTAAATAAATCATGAATATTTTTTAGGAATTAGAGTTTGTAATTAAATTGTAGACAGACAGACCTTGTCAACAGAATTAAAAAAATTTTTAAAAATAGTTTAATGGATGTTTAATAATGTACAGTAAAATGACGTTAAAAGATTGATGTAATGTTTTGTAGTTAATATTTTGATGATGTACTCAATTTTTCGAAAATCCTCAAGTAATTTAGAGTATTTTTAAATCTCAACATTCATGAACACACATAAAAAAGTTTGACGTTCATCTCTGAACTTTTTTTTTTTACTCTGTAACATAAAGTATTTTTTACAATGGAAAATATTAATAGATCCTTAGATCCGTGACAAAAATAACTTAAAGCACGCATTCAAAAGTCAATGAAAAATTTATTTAATGTAGTATCTCCAAACAAGTTATTGATATTTTAGATTTATCAAAAGTTTTGGCAATATTTATGTATTATTACATCATCTTTTGTACTACATCAAAGTATACATTGGAATACATAATTAATTATTACGTTCCTCATCAGCTGAACTTCTTAAGATTTTGTTCAAATAAATCATAAAGATTTTCTTAGTCAAAAGAAACTAATTATTATTCTTTTAATTTTTTAAAAAATAATTTAAATATGACTATTCTTTTTTACAATACTTGTCTCCAAGGCCAAGAACAAAAATATTTTTAATGAAGTTCAATAAATAATTGAACAAAGAAAGTGGAATATACTGTCATGAGAATCTTATAATAATCATACCAAAAACACAAAGTTTCAAACAGCTAATATATATACATAGTCATAAGCATACTCATCATAACTCCCAAGTACATTTATCACATATTGGTATCAAAATAACAAAGCTTTTATTCTTCATCATTCATACCAAAGTCTTTATTTCAACAAAATCAGTTTTTTTTCCTAAACTTCATCAACAACAAAACTACATCATTTCCTGAATCATTGAATTTTCTCAGCAAGTATTATTAGTTGTCTACACATTACCGTCTCTTTAATGCCTTACTAGCTGGCATGAAATATGAACAAATTTCATGAAATTTTCAAAACCTTTAACAGTTTTATATTTAAGAGGCAATTTGATGTGTAGTTAGGATAAAAATGAACATTTTAAGGATATTTAATGATAGCAGGCATACACTGAGAACTGCAATACTCTAAAAATGTAACAATCTGTAAAATCAGTTACTGGAAGGTGGCACAAGTCTGTCTAAATATAACTCATCACGGTAACTGTAGAAATATTCAGACATCAGTTGGCTCACTCGTAAGTCTGTCTTTATAAATACACCGTCAAAAACGCATTGGTTCTCAAATTGGATCAAAAATCTAACTTATTTTTTTGTTTTAACTTTTTGAGAATACCTTATTCATACACACATTGTTCTAATTATGTTCTACTTAGTTGACAAAGTTGGTGAAATTGTAGAACTTTAATAAAATACTGAAGCCCCAAAAGTTTCCAAGACTTTCATCCTAGAGCCTAAAAGTATATAAAGACTTTTCATAATGAAAACAATAAAGACTTATAAATAAAAAATAAATAATTCATGATTCATAAACAACATTATAAATCTTGAAAATATATTTCTTAGTAATAGCCCATTCAAATAATGTAACTAAATTGGAATAACTTATGACGAGAAGATATATTTTTAGAATTAGTATCAATTTGATATACTAAATGTTGATTGATTCAATATTACACTTTTAAATTTCTTCATTTTTATATCAATAATAGTAGTGGAAAATTTTTAGAAATATTTAAAACTAAATAGAATAGAATATTCCACTTATATTGAAGAATACTTATAAATTTTAAAAAACATCATTTTAAATCTTATCTTTGAATACTTCTCACGTACTAACTATCAATTCTAAAGTAGGACTTTCAGTGCTCTATAAATAAAGAAACTCCGTTTTTAAAAACACATTACACACATTTTTAATTCAACCCCATTTTATTTAGAAATTAAATCATCACTATTATCATAAGAATGCTATTTTAGAAATATTTTATAATAATATATTTATATTTCTGTATAATTAAGCACCATAAATAATAACTATCATTATTAAGTTCCTTTGAACTGCTTAGAAATTCATGAAATGTCTTGTTTAATCAGAAGTGCAAATGAAAACAACACATTGACGTAATAATCCTTATAATTTTTAATTAAAAGAATTAACAATTCTGATTAAAATGAATACTCCACCAGGAAGATGTTTCTGATTAGTTAATGTACTTTTCCAAATATTTCTGAAATAATTATGTGAAGAAGATACCTGAGAAAACTCAATCTTGAAACTTGTAACCTTGATGACGTAGGCTGGAAAGTTTCTGAAACATAAATAGTTTAGTGACGTTTATCTTTGCAAAAATATCTTTCAAAATGTCTCAACGAATAATCAAACTATACTAAGTAAAAAAGTTACGAGCTAAAGAATGTTGCAATGAAGATGCTACTGGGTGAGAATCTTTGTTATTTAGCACTGTCAGGTCAGCAATTTGGTCTGTATCATTAAATGCAGGTTTTATTTATCAATGAATCTTTGAAAACGAAAAGAATTGTTACTTACAAATCATTGTATCAAAATACAAAATATTGTAATTAAGCAATTTTATTGTTATTAATAATTATTTACATTCAATCTATCCATTTTTGTGAATTTATCGTTTTGTTTTGCAATACAAAATTTTATATAAATCATAAATTCTTGTATTAAAATACTTTAAAATACTTCTTTACTTCAATATATTAATCTCTATCAATATTTAAACGATATTTCTCTTTAATATCTCTCAATAAACTTTCTGAAGGAGTGCAAAAATTTTCCAGAGTTCAGATTCAATGTAACGAACTCTTTCAGCTAGCACTCATGACATTGATGGACTGTGTTCACTGAAAAGAAATCATATACTCCATAAATTTCAAACTACATGCATCGTATTCATCTATATTATAAATTATTTACAATATTTCTTAGCTTTTCTTGAAAGAAAGATTATCTTCATTCAATCATAAAATTAATTTAATAGACTATTATTTATAATGAATATGTATTGTTTATCTTCTAGGCAAATGGAGCAATTTGAACAGCTGCTGACCTGTGCGATCTGTCTAGATCGTTACAGGAATCCGAAACTCTTACCATGTCAGCACAGTTTCTGCATGGAGCCATGTATGGATGGTTTGGTTGACTACGTTCGTCGACAAGTTAAATGTCCAGAATGTAGAGCTGAACATCGCATACCCTATCAGGTAAGAGAATTTGATTTCAACTCTTTAAAACAAACTAATAAAGTTTAATGTATTCTTTGTAGGGAGTTCAGGCATTTCCAACAAACGTAACACTTCAACGTTTTTTAGAGCTACATATAGAAATCACTGGAGAACTGCCGGATCCAACAAGTGGGCAAATTATGGAACGTTGTGGAGTTTGTTCAGAAAAGAGTTACTGTTCTCTCTGTGTTCATTGTGATAAAAAATGCTGCCCTGAATGTAAAGATGCACATATGGATATTCTTAGGCGTGAGATAGGACGTATAAATACAAATGTAATGAATTTTTAAAAAGATTATCATACATCTAGAACTATTGATGAATATTATACTAGATGAATTGTTATTATTTTAGATTCGAAGGGGTTTACATCGATTACAAGAAGCTTTAACTTTAGTGGAAAAAAATACTGTAGGACTTCAAACAAATTGTACATCTGTAACAGAACACATTGATGAAATTTACAGACGTCTTAGTAAAGCTCTAAAGGATCGTACAGAATATCTACAAAATGAGATTGATCGTTACTTAGGAACTGAACTCCGGAGTTTAAATCAATTAAAAGAAAATTTAGAATTGGAAATTGCAAACATTCAAAGCAACTGTGATCTAGCTGAAGCTCATATAAATGAAAATGTTCCATGGAATGATGCTGAATTGTGTGACACTAAAGAGTTATTCCTTAAAACAATGGAATTTATCAGGTGACTATGAATGTTTGATAAATTTACGTCTATTATTTTTGTTATAAAAGAAAATTTAATTTCTCCTTTCAGGAAGTTTGAATATGAAGTTGGTGATTATGGACGTCGCGTTAAATTTGTCATGGTTGGCGATCCAAGTCAACTAGTTCTTCACCTGGCTGGTTATGGAGAAATTAATATTAAATCAGAAACTGGAAGTAGCGGATATTCACACCTTTCAGGAAGTTTAGCTCCACCTGGTAACTCACCAGGTTTAATGAGGAGTAAAAGTGATCATCGTTTAGCATCTCAATACCGTCAACAAGATGAAGAACGTTTATCTAAAAATCGTTACGCCCAAGATTATGAGTAATTATTCATTTTATTTTTAATAAAATTCATTATTATTGATTTATTATTTATGAAGACATTTTTGATTGATGAATAAATAATATTCTGTTTAAGATATGACACAGGAGAATACGAGACACCAAAGAACAGATCTCGTTATAGAAGTCGGTTTATGCGTCATCGTGATGGGGAGGAATCTGATGGAGACACACGATCAATTGTCCGATTCACACCAACAACTGATCAGCCAGCCCGAGAGCGCATTCTAGATACCGAAGATGCGTCTAGAGGACCCTTATCGGGAATATTTCGACTCACAGATTCACCTCGTGTAATGAAGATATTGCAAGAATATGAGAGAGCCAGCAAACGGAAGAAGGAAGAACCTTCATCACCTACGCATTTTACACCTAAACCTCAGGTATTTTTAACACTTGTTGTTTATTAATAATACATACAGCATTCATTGTCAGTCAGTTATATTTATTGAATTATTGTAGATTCAAGCAAAGAAAACAACATCACTGCTAAAACAAACAAGCGAAGATGATGAAATAATGAAAATTAAGAAACAAAACCGAAGCATCCCAGCAACAACAGAAGCTGTTGAAGAAGAGCAACCAGTTACTTCGGTTTCATCTGGACATACTCCAGCAGCAGGTGAAACAGAAAGAGACTCTGAAGATTCATCTAAAAAATCTGCAATAGCAAGGTATTCAAAAATATAATGTTAGATTTATATTTTTTTAAATTTATTTGAATAAAAATAACTGTGAAAAATGTATAGCAAAAAATCTTCTCCTGGAACTCACTCATCTGGAACAAGAAGCGCGTCATCAGATTCAAGCACTGGATCAGAAAGCTCCACAACAACAAGCAATCGGAATACTGGAGCACCTTTCACTACTGAACAAATAAAACAAAAATATCTCGCACGTACATCGCAGCTTAATACTCCTTCCAACGTTTTATCTTCCAATACTACAGCTTCAACAAATGGCCAGGAAAATTCTTTGACTAATACTACTCGGCCTTTTCAGAGTCGTTTTTTAGGAACAGGTAAATGCTCACAGTTGTAATATATTTCTGTGAAATGAAAATTCTAATTTAATTATTTTTAATATTAATGCATTGTTAATATTTCTTTAGGTAATAGTACGTCTTCATCCATCTCAAATCCAGCTAAAGAAGATGTATCTACAAAAAAAGAAACTACAGAGGAAGATGATGATGATGAAGAAACTACTAGTTCTGAAGAAACGGAAACAGAAACTGAAGATGACTCAGAAGCTGATACTAATTCAACACCAACAACTAGTCTGCCAACTACCCATGAACGTGTTAGAAATGATACTACCATGGCACGGACAGATATTGGTCCATTGCTAGCACGAAGTGCTGAAGCAAGACGCGGAAGTAAAGAGGATTCTCCTTCTACCAGGTACTTTAATCAACTAATTACCATCAATAAACTAATTTAATCGAGCTTCTAATCTTTTACTGTAACAGCAAAAAATATCACCTCTTTAATTACGACATCAATTTTCTTGACACGTGAAAACGATTAGATTTAATTTTATCTTTTAAACTAATTTATATTAATTCAGATCTAAATTCAGTTTTTGGCTAGATCTGACTAAATCTATTAATAATAAAGATAATGTTTCCACACTAATATTAAATTGTCAATTTAGATACCCGTCACCAAGAGGAAGCCCTGCCCACACATCGCCGTCGCTTTCAGGTACCTCCTCATCAACAGCATCTACCGGTTATACCAGCAGGTTCGTAATGAATGGTCACGACCATCACTACTTGTCTTCTAATTCTGTTCATCAGGATCATAGGTGTTTTAAAAATACTATAAATGAAAAAAATCCCATATCACCGACACTTTATGTTGAGAATCAAAATAACGTTGATGATTTAGAGGGATCATTATCATATACTGACCATAAATCTAAACTATTAAATAATGAAAATTATAATACTCCTATCCTCACAAATATTCCGCCTATTCTAATAGTCCCTTGTGTAGACAATGACGATAATCCTAATACTAATATAACGACGGATAAAGACGAATTATCTAAAGAATTCAATTTAGTCAAAATGAATGGATTGTATGCACCAATTGTGAATAACCAAATAGTTAATACAGAACATGACAGTACTCAATATAGACAAAACATTGAAAAGGACCGATTGGAATTTAATAATGAACAGGAAAAAAATTTTGATCATCCGAATGATGAATTTGAAATTTTAAGTGTTGAAGAAAATAATCATACGATTATGGTAAAAAGTGATAAGTTTAATGATGAAGTGAAAAACGAAAGTGATAAGATTCATCAAAGAAAGAACATTCAACGTTGTCAGATATTAATTGATATAATGAAGAAGGGCACTCAAGGAAATGAAGATAAAAAACTGAAACCAAATAATGAAATTCTTCCAGAAGATAGTGATTTTTTATTAGAAGATAACAAACTAACAAATTCAATTAAAAAAAAATATCAACCAACTACAGATCCAAATCAATCTGATTATTTACATGACACATTTTTGGAAAAAAATGTTAATAATGTTTTTGTTGAATCAGATGGACTACCCTTCAATGTTGATTCCTTAAATGGAAACACTTCTAAAAGTTCTTCGTCCAATAATGATTTATTTGATGATCAGGGATGGATAATAACTGAAGATACGATGCAGCCTGTAAAGAAGAAACTTTTTTTTAAGGAATCAAACAGCTTTAAAGGAATATCTATGTTAAATGGGAATGAAGGAAACTCAGCGGAAATAAGAAATTTATCTGGAAATATGAATCGGAACAAAACAGTATCAAGTATTGATGAACCGACTGAATTATCAAATAATAACGAGGAAGATCTAGAAAGCACAGATGTTGAAAATACAACGTCAGAAACTTTAAGTTCTGATGATAGTAGTTGGTTAATTACAGAAAAGCCAAAAGATAGTACACAGAACTTTCTAACTGAATCTGTCGAAACAATGGAAGATTTAAAGTTAAATGGTTTTGCTTCTAATACAAATCAGAATCAAATTTACCATAATACTTTGTTAAATAAATGTGATATTGATCATCTACAAATAGCAGAAAATACAAATGAAGCTGATAAAAAATCGATACCATCTCTAAAAACACTTATCGGTGCCTTAACACAATTGATATCAATTGTTTTTTGCATTTTCATACTACTTTACAGCATTTTAATGAATTTACTTTTATGAATATTTAAAATACTACACTTTTTACTTACATACAAGTACTATAAGTATGAATACATAAACGTATAGACTTACAAACACATTCACATGTCTACAGACCCCAACATTATCCCAGTGAACATATTTCTACTACTTCCTGTTGATAATTTTTACTGTGTTCATAAAAACGTATTTATGCAGAGGGTAGTTTTTGAGTGTAAAAAGTAGCAGTTTTACATAGAGAGTAGTAATATTTGAGCATAATAAATAATAGCTTTACTTAGAAAGTAGTAGAAATATTTTTGCTAGGATAATAAAAATGAAAAATTTCAAATTTTTTTTTGTTTTATTTAATTGCTTAAATGAAATAATCAGTTATTTTGAGTGAATGAACACTAATTAACAGGTGCATTTACTTAAGTACTGACAAACCCTCAAGGCATTTTTTGTTGCATATTACAAAATAACTGTTATGAAATTTTTTTATGTCTCATTATGTTTTTAATATATATCTCAGACAATTAGTAGGTTGCTGTGTGAAACCGCTACTCGTTTTTATTAACATTAAGCGCTAAATAAAAGTAAACAAGAAAATATACAGCTTTAAGAACGTCAATTAGAGTTGAAGAAATATGAGAATAGAAACGTTTTACTCGTCAACAATAATTTAAATCTGGAGATAAAATTCTTTAAATATTTATCTAGAGGAGATACGGTTTTATTTTTACAGATTAAAACTTAAATCATATGAATGAAAGATTGTTGTAAGCTCAAATATTATTTATCATCTATTATTTTAAATGAAAGTATCATTAATTTTTTGAGACAGATACTTTGTTTCTAACAATTATTTTAATCGTATATTGTAAGTAATAAGTGATATATAATAACATTAGTGAAAAATTGAATTTTAGTTTTTTGATTTTTATTTGTAAAATTGATATTTAACGAATTTTTGTATGTTTTCCCTAATCTATAATTCTGCAACAGTTTATTGGTGTGATAAATAAAAAACAGTAACGTAACAATCAGTTTCATTTATTTCCCTGTCATAAAATATTATGAATAGAGTAAACTCCTTTTGTTTATTGTAGATATTTAAAAAGTGAATACTATACTGACAATTGTATTTCTAATCTGTTATTTCATTCATTAACAACAGTAGTGATCCATTTATTATGTGATAATAATCCGAAAAATTTTAAGTCATTCAAACTTTATGATAAATGAATTTGTTTAAAAATTCTAAAAGGATAAATTATTGTCTCTTTTAACTTTTATGTTTATTTAAAACAATTTTATTGAATGGAAAGATGATTTATTTAATCGAGTTAGTGATAAAAATTAACAATTCAAGATTTAATACAGTATAACTGACCAAATATAAACCCGAAACTAATTTTAATTTGTGAATATCACAGAAAATTTTAATGAATCAGCATAAATAATCGAATAATGAAATTTCATTTACTCCGGTCATATTTCATGAGTAAAAAACTGTATCAAAATGCATGAAATTTTATCAAATTTTGAGTAAAATATAGACAAAATTTATTCAATCTTGAAAAAAAAATTGCAGAGAATTTATTGCTTAAAAGGACTCCCAGGATCCTAATAAAAATACTTCACCATATTACTGACGCAACACGATGAAGAAGAATGTTGTTTACAATTCTGATTCTGCTTGCATTAACAAAATAAACTTGATGTTCTACGGCACCGTGACAGTCTCCAGCTATCCCGTGAGGATTATGAAACTAAAAATTGTTAATTTAAAGTTTAAAGTTCAATCTACTAGTTTTCAATTATAAACTTAGAAAATGTGAAAAACGGATAATAAAAGTAGTAGAAATAAGGGTCAACTCTCTGATCGAATGTACTGATCCGATTAAAATTACAAAAAAGAGAAGATCAAATTTTCATTTATTTATAATTGATAATATGATATCCAGATATATTCTTGGATTTTTCTATTAAAAGAAATATTCATTCAAAATCATAACAAAGCTCTTTGTTGTATGAGGAATTATTGAAATGAATAAATAATATGATGTAAAATATATTGAATGTTACATATCTTTCAAAAAAAATACAATGTTATGAATATTTATATGTACAGTATTTTTAGTAGCTGTGTAAGCTCGATAAATAAAATATTAGTTCTATTATTCAGGATATTTTTTTGTCTATCTTTAGTCTAGTTCCAATAATTTTCAATTTTTTCTATACATAAATGCTTTCATTCAAATCCTGCATACAACGTTTTAATCCCTAATTTCTATTTTATACGAATTCACTGAATTGATATGAATGTATTTCTGATAATTATTTGTGATGCTCTCAAAAAATAGAACGAGCAAATATAATAAAATGTATAAATAAAAAAAGGTAACATTCACTTCAAAGTGACTGAAATAATTTTAATCGATAGGCATAAAAACGCATATTTTGTAACATCAAGTTATCGACATAAATAATAAATTTTTTTAATTTACAGATTTTTGAACAAGAGTAAAAGTCAAGCAGCAGTAACGGCAGCACGAGATAGAGAACGTGAACGTGAACGTGAACGAGAGGCAGAGCCAGATAATGAATCACTTTCTCCAAGATCACGATATGCAGCATTGAAAGATCGACGCCAGCGGGTAGCACGTTCAAGAAGCTCTCATAATTTCAGTCAAGATGATCTTGATATGGACGATGACTCTCCAACACCTGTAACTCATTCACCAAATGCTTATCTAGCTGCTAAGTATGGTGTTGGCTCAGAATTAGCACGAAGTCGTAGTACTCATACCCTTAAATCACGAGAACCAAGTCCAGAACGAGATCGTGGTGGTGTTGAAAAAGATGGAGCTGCATTAAGTTCATGGGCTCGTTACCTTAAAAATAAATATGGTAATCGTAGTACTAAGGACAAGGAACCAACGTCAACCTCATCAATTCCCTCCTCCAGGTCAGTTTATTTATCAATAAATAGCACTTTATTTATTTTTTATTTTTTTTTTTCAAACTAAAAAATAATAGAAGTAATATAATTACGTTAATAGCGCAAGTACTGTGTCAAGAAGATTATCTTTAGGCTTACCACTACGACACACCGGTCAAACTTCATTTGAATCCTCTGACGACGACCAAAAAAACCCGGCAGGCTCCCCCACGTCTCCTACAGTAACTCCAGGTATCCCCGCAGTAACAGGTTCTTCCACTAGGTAAATAAAATATCATTATCAATTATCATAATATATAATAATATAATATAATTATATTTTTTGATTCTGTCTGAAGGATTTATTCCTCTCTAAAAAGTTTAATCCTAGTAAATTTTAAAATTAAAAAAAAAATTTTTATAGTTTAATATTTTGTATTATATAATATTTAATCCTCAGGAATCAATATCTGCTAAAGCGGCGACAACTGTTGAAATTTGGAACGCGGGGGAGCGGAGCCGGATGCTTTACATGGCCAAGAGGCCTGGCTGTTGGCCCGGATAATTCAATTGTTGTGGCTGACAGCTCTAATCATCGTGTACAAGTTTTTGATCAGAATGGTAACTTCATGAAGGAGTTTGGAACTTACGGAAGTGGTGAAGGTGAATTTGACTGTCTTGCTGGCGTTGTAGTCAATCGAATTGGCCAATATATCATAGCGGATCGATACAATCATCGTATTCAAGTACTTGATCCGTCAGGAAGATTTTTAAGAGCATTTGGATCTCAAGGTGCTGCTGATGGTCGATTTAATTATCCTTGGGGGATTACCACTGATGCTCTAGGCTTTATTTATGTATGCGACAAAGAAAACCATCGTGTGCAGGTTAACTTAATTAATTTTTTACAATGTTCACACAAAAACACCCACCTGTATCAACATGCCTTAAGCAATATTTTTTTTTTAAGGTCTTTCAATCTGATGGAACTTTTGTTGGTAAATTTGGATCATGTGGTAGTGGCAGAGGACAATTGGAACATCCCCATTACATTGCTGTGAGCAATACTAATCGTGTAATTGTCAGTGATAGCAATAACCATCGAATTCAAATCTTTGATGTAGGCGGTCGTGTGCTTACTGCATTTGGTTCTGAAGGATCAGATGAAGGACAGTTTAAATTTCCGCGGGGTATTGCTGTTGATGATCAAGGTTACATTATTGTCGCTGATTCTGGAAATAATCGTATCCAAATATTTACGCCTGATGGAATATTCCTTCGAGCATTTGGCACATGGGGCAGTGGCGATGGAGAATTTAAGGGACTTGAAGGTGTAGCTGTAACGTCAACCGGTAATATTATAGTTTGCGATCGTGAAAATCACCGAGTTCAAATTTTTTAATAATCTTTTTTCTATGTTTTATTTTATTTTTAAACTATAAACATTCAAATTTTATAATAGAATATATCCTGTAAACTATCAGAATCAAATTTTTTCAGCTTATGATTTATTTTATATTTTGTTGTTTCGCTATTAAATGAATTTCAAAATTAGTGTGTATATTTAATTATAAAATTATGAAAATTGATAATATTATTAAATTAAAAATTATATAATCATTGAAAAAAATTATTAACATTTGTGTGAATTTTTATTGCAGTGATACTTTCATCAGACTATAAGTTATTTTTAGATTTCTACATATTGATATTCAAAATGACGTTATTTATCTGTAATTTATGTAACAAAATAAGTCAATCAATTATAAAAAATTGTTTATGAATCTTAAATAAATTGTTTGGGAAGACCATAAAACAACGAAATATTAAAACTCTCTGAAAACTATGAAAAAAACATTATAGGGTAAGCAAAGGTAAAGTCAAAAGTTAAGTGCATCGATAAATATATTATTTATTACATGCAATAATGAAATGTCGTAACAATAGGGAGTGAGTTTGATAAAAATTGTAAGATTATAATAATTTGGTAAGTTATTAGAGCGATTGAATATTTTTACTCATCTCCCTCTATCGAGAAATATAGATAAAATATTTTCGTTATTTACAATTTTGATTGAATCATAGTTAATAGATAATAAGTAATATCATTATAAATAATTTAATTATTTAAATATTCTAATGGTACTCATACAATAGTAAAAATATTAGAAGAGATGGAAACATTATCATTATTATTATACTACAATAGCACATACCTAAAATTACGGTAACTTGTAATGAAAATTGGAGAAATATTTGAAACAAGTAAACTCGTTCGCAGTCCAAGACACTCGTTTAATTTTATAAATTTTATTAACGCGAATAATTGAAATATAAGAAACATTATTTTCTACTATTTCAATTGCACAGAATTAATCACCTTTGGATAACTTATTAATGCATTCTATTTAAAGTTTAATATTACATAAAAATTGACATTATTTAAACGCTGACTGATGTAGAATTTTTAATAAAGTGTAAATTGTCATTTTAATGAAAAATAATTAATAAGCTTTAATTACTCGATACTAATATTTCGATCATTTTTTTTTAAGATTTGTGATTAAGAAGAAATTTGGAAATTTATTTATCATAAGTTTTCCCATCTAACTTTTGTTTAATCGCATAGTAATAAAGTTTATGACCTGTAATTTTATAAAAGTCGAAGCAATTAGGCCATTTGGCTCTCATAATCTAGGATTGATAAGCTTCGACGGATTTACGAAAATTAAAAAAAATTTATCCTTTTACATCATTAATTCACAATTCGAATAAATTGTGTTTTATGTAATTCATAAAAGAGTACTATAAAGCACCTATTTTAGCCATTTTCAGGATTTTTTATAATGTTAATTAACTCGATTCTCTAATCAAGATTCTTTTATTATTATCAATATTTTCCCTTTCTCTTATTCATCATTACCTACATTAACGTAATTATTATTAGCATTTTTATGATAATCATGACCATGATTTTTTATTTCGCTAATAATAACAATCATTATTATTATTATGCGACTAAAACAGCAAAAAATTCTGAACCACACTACAAATAGTGTACCTCGGTGTGGCTATGAAAAAATATTTTAAAATTTTTTAAAAATTTTCTTGGAATTCATTCTATAAACATATTTACTACTTATTTATTATTATTATTTAAATTTCATTTTGATTCATGAAGTTCATTATCATTTTCTATACTCATGACCCATTATCAATTTATGAAAATGGATACTTTCCATGAAAACTTCTAATCCACACATAAATTCGTATGAAAGCATACCCGTCTGATAAATACATATAATATTACGTTATTAACCGATTTTTCTATATAGCTTTACTTTGTTAAATAGAATCTGAAATATATATTAAGCAAAAATATGAATATAGTAGTTTGTTTATAATATACGGCCCATCTTATTTTGTCTTAATATTAAGAAGATAATGTTAATTAATTTAAGTAATTAAGGAACAATGATGAAAAGAGTGTATTTGCCTCACAGACACCTTGATTTTCTGAAACATACAGAACAAATTCTTACAAACATATACACACTTACGCATTCATATTAATAACTATTTAATTATCCCTCAAGCTTATTGGCATGAAAATGCTTGTTGAAATTGACCATGTATGTAATATTAATATATATTTTTCAAATTACGCATTCAACATTCTCTAAGTTTTGCAACCATCAATATCTATATTATTAATAATATTATCGAGATCTTCGTATTTTCAACGCCCCAATCTAACGGAATTTCTTACATTGAGCGTAAAGTCAGAATACCAAAATGGCTTTTTGTAATTTTTTTTTTTTTTTCAATCTTGAGACATTCAAAAGTCACAAGTATTAAATATCACAAAAAGTTGATGAATTCTGCTCCCTAAAATCTTCCTGCTTATTATTCTTAATAAAATGAATTTCATACAGTTTTTTGTAATCAACACTAAAATCATGGCAAAGATTTAATATATTTTACTTCTCATGTTCAATAAAAACAATTCTAGCGAATAAATAAGTGTAAACAAATGACGTATATTTATTCTAAACACTAGACACAATTGCTGCAATACGTTAACTCTTAATGAAGCAAAAAGAAGATGATTAGTGATTAAAAATCATTACAATAAAATTGCTGAGCTCTTGAGTAATCAAGTGTTACCATTAAATTCACTAGGTTTTTATACTGGAAAAGAAATGAGATATCATTAAGTTTGAATAGAATAAGAGTGAACACTTATAAGCTCAGTAGTTACTGCATTTAATGATCACATTGTAATTGAAAACCAATATTTTCATTATTGACGTTTGTACTATATATAAATGTATTTTAATACTTTTTATAATTTAACAATATCGCATTCAAAAATAAGCAGACAAGTGGCTGAAACTATGATGCAATAAATGATTTTTAGCAACTTTGTATTTACTTTAGCTCAGAAATAAATGACTACTGTTATCAATCACTAATCATATTCAATACATTGAATTTATAAATATAAATAATTAAAAACTTTTAATGTAAATTTTCTGAAAATATCATACAACTATGCAACATTTGTAACATATTTATGCAACAAAATTTCTTCAACTTCTTAAGTTTTGTTTATAAATATGAAACTCTTGACATAAATTAGGATACTTTTATAATACTGCTCATTCAACAAATAACAATGTTTCAACTACACGATTACAGAATAAAAATATTTTACAATATTTTGTTGACAAAAATTCAAACATAATTGAAGAGAATTTAAGTACAAAGTAAATCAACAAAAATTAATATAATAAATAAATGAATAGTTGATGCTGCAATTACTTGGCTGTACGAATTTACTTTATTTCCAAGTATCAGAGCCACATAAATACTTTCTTAGATCACCATAAGTTTATCACATTATGTAATATTTTATTATTGATATTCTATCATCTACACGTGCATATTTTATAACTCGATCTCAGTCAACTTTTAAGCACTTTGTTCTATCCTATTAAATCTAAATATAGATATTAGAAAAAGAAATTTTATGAGAAGTTGAAAAATGAGCAAACGGTATAAGGGCCGTTTACCCTATATATATATATATATACAGAGAAAAAGAAGCCAAAAATCTTGGTAAATTTTTACTTCATTCATAATAAACTGAACAACGAGCTGAAGAACAATAATTTTCTCCTTGAACTGTAATTTTCAGTTTGTTTGAAATTCAGTAAAAATTACAATATTTTCAACTGAATTTTTTTCTGTATATGAACTTTGTCTACAAAAAATTTATAGTAATGTACAATGTAAAATGCACTGCCCTCAACTATAGAACAATAATAAAGAACATTTTTTTTTTTTTGTGTTATTTTCTTTCATTTTGTTTTTTTCTTTTTATCACTTTTATCCATTATTCATCATAATTCGTTGGACGTTACCATAAGTTCGAGCATCTCAAATAAATAGAATTTAGTATTTCCTATCTCATCAATTGTATGGTTGGGGTTCACGTTTGGTAATTATTATGTAGATGAGACTTTAAGAAAATACTCAACATCACAAACAAACAGTCTCGTGTTGTTTTGTTTTTTGCAGTTACTCGATTGTATAAATTACAATTTATTAGTAAATAAAATATTCTATGTTCTTGTTTATTATGTAATTTACTATTGTAGGAACGTCATATTTCATCTACTCGAAATAATAATATAATTTATACATTCTATCGCAATAGGATAATGTTTTTACATTAAAAAAATTAAAGTCATATATTGGTAACAAATACGACTGTTTAGCACCAACAGTGAATTAAACAATCAAAATATCCAACATTAATTTATCCAACATGTAGCTTATTTGATGTCCTAGTTTACAAACTCGAAAGCATCTCCTGTACACTATAGCCATACAAGTTTTTTTTGCCATGTGCCAAACTTAATACACTCACATTACAATTCAGTCTCAAAAGTTAAAATTTTTTTTTTTGTTTCTACGTCAGTAAACATTTTCAATATGACGAAATGACTCATGACTTGAATTCTTTTTTGCTCAATCATAAATATTGCGCTACAAGACTCCATAAATGATATGTGATTGTAAATCGTCAATATATTATAGACTTAGATTCTAGCTTGGTAGTAATACAATAAAAT
Source organism: Chelonus formosanus (assembly GCA_028641665.1). Lineage (NCBI taxonomy): Eukaryota > Metazoa > Arthropoda > Insecta > Hymenoptera > Braconidae > Chelonus > Chelonus formosanus. The sequence goes on from CM054004.1 coordinate 20,305,297, forward strand.
ATTATTGAATTAGCATTTAGTATATCAGCTCAGTTCATTAAATAAATAATAGCTATAATGTGAAGATTAAGAAATATTTTTAAGTTATTAAATTTTAGGAAGTGAATAATAGTTAATATTATCTAATCATCTCATAAAAAAGCATTCATCATATCCACGTTACTAACTATGGAACAAATTGTTATTTAAACTCAAGACTATTTAAATGGGATTATGAATGCATCGAGGCAGTGCCATGTCTATGTAATAACTATATTAGTAATAAATTTCCAATTATTAATGTTAATATTGCAATAAAGCAAAACTTTATAGAAGGAATTTATTTAGTTGAAAAATTGCATATTATTATTTTTATTAATTTTATTATTATCGTTATTATTATGAAGATTTTCTCTGGAAGATAATATAAATCATCTGAATGCTAGTTATGTCAAAGTTTCAAAAGAATAATGATGTAAGTTAGTAAAGTTGATATCTTAATAAAGTTATACAATGAAATTGCTTTCATCAAATTATTCTTTTTTTTTTTTCTTTTATTTCATCTACCTAATGATCAATTGAATCTTGGCTCATTAGTATTCATTAAGAACGGCCAGAACACTGGATTATTATTTTGTATTAGCTTATTTACAACAAAAAGGACGGCCGCATTAATAAACATTTTAAATATAAAAAAATTGCATTAGTTTCAAGTTGACATATATCTTGATTTCCACTTTATTTATGTAACTCAAAGGAAGTATGATTATGGCTAAATTTAGGTAAGTAATCAACTACGAGACGTCTAGATTGGCTGTTGCTTGGTTAACCCCTGGGCTAGATAAGAGCGAGTTTTGGAGGGCAGCATCCCCCTGTGAAGTGGCCGCTAGCGGCTTCTCGTTCACGTTTCCGGCGGCCCTGGCGTTCTGTAGCCTATTATATGAGTAAAAACATCCATTAGTACCTATTGAAATTTTGATATTGATGATAATAGATAATTTCCTCATAAAAGTTTAGTCAATTTTTCTAATCAACAGATAAAAGCTTTTTTTCAGAGAAACAGGGAATGAATAAGTATTTTTAGCTGATAGATTTTTGATGAAAAATAATCTAAGTTAAGTAGACGGTGATTGCATTTATGATGGGATATTGACATTGTGAATAATTATTTTGAGGGTTACACTTTCTACTTGAGTACAGTTTTATTCTTTTTTTTTTTAATCACCTTGATTTTAATTTATCACATTTCAATTTTTTTTAACAATTTTATATAAATAATTTTAACAACCAATCAATATTTTTGGAGTTTAAATTTATGATATTTTTTTGATATTATTTGTATTTTATAAATTAAAATAAACCAACAAGTTTGTCTGATTTATAAGTTATCAATCCTCTGTTGGTTAATGTTCTCTCTCATACATCATTTGTTACTTTCAATACTTACTTACCAATCGTGAATCATTCCATGACAAGCTGCATTATTGAATGAAAGATATTTTATAATAAATGCATTGTAAAATAGTAAAGAACAAAGGATCAACAATAAAAATAATTAAAAAATTAATTGATGTAAAAAATAGTATATTTCACACCTAGGGAGGAAAAATAGACTAGCTCAAACCACGTGTAAAATTACAACCTGAGCCGAAAGCGAGGGGGGTAAACACGTACATATGTAAACACGTGGTTTAAGCTTGTCGAATTGTTCTCCTTAGGGCTGAATATGATTTTTCGTCATACCTGAGTGGAAAGTTCAACCCCTCTCCAATGGAAAAGTGAACTTTCCGTGCGGGTATGACGAAAAAATATAATTATATGGTAGACTCACTTGACTTTAGATTGCCGCATAAATTGTTGAATTTTCTTAGCCGCTTGATGTGCAGCCTGCTGGTGAACAGATTGCTGTCTTGTGCTCGTGGAACTGGGACGAGCACGGTAACTACGATAGTTGCTTTGAATCACCAATGCAGCTTTAGTGGCTTGTCTGCAATTAACATAGGTCACGTGTATATAGGTATATAAGTATATATGTATACATGACAAAGCAAAAATCTAGTGACAATATATTCCAAGGTATTTTATAATATAATATCTATTATAGTCTTCATTTAAAATTGAGTTATATGAATTTAATGTCCGCTTGATTAATTAAACAGATTAATACTAATATAGAAACTTTGTCTAACAAGGCATCTAAATTACCCATTAAAAGTTATCTCAACGAAAACAATATTAATCTGATTTTATAAGTAAATGTATTTGTCACAAATATTAAATTATACTTCCTTTATTTGCATAGTTCACATACCATAAACACTAATCTGACTTGATCAGTATTTTCGGGATTGAATAATTTATATATTTTAACGAAAATTTGCTTCGGAGTTATTTGGTAAATGAACTTGATTCCTAGCATATTAAAATTTAATTAAAGAAATTAAACTTATGAAATTTACCTGTAATAAGTATATTGTTTGTGACGTCTGTAGTATTGTTGAATTAAAACTGCTGCATGTCTTTCAGCTTCTTCTTGTCGTTGACGACCCTTATAATTCCTATAAGCTTTTTGAATCATCCTAGCAGCATGATATAATTCACGTTGCTCACGATCAGACAGTGTCAATCGACTTAAATCAGCCTCACTGCCGCCATCAATATTTTCACCACTAGTCAATCCACCATAATCAGTTCCAATATTTTTTTCGCAATTGACATATTCATAAAGCTGATTGTTATGTGGTGAAGGTGAATCAGGTGTTAGACAACTACTTGATGGACTTGATGGACTTGCTTCAGCATCAATATCAGATACTGATGCTGCACCACCGCTGCATTCACGATATGAATCGAATAATTCACCAGAATCAAGAGGCTGTAAATAAAAAATCAATTTTTAAATATCATTCAAAATAGTAATAAATATTTTCTTTACTTTAACTAATTAAATTAATTATTTACCATTTGATCCATAAAAGCATCGTCTAGTTGTGTTAATGGAGGAGCTCGTGAAGATAAAGATGACGATGACGAATCACTATCACCTCTTTTTATCCTTTCTGGAAGAGCAGCTATGATTTGTTCAGCTAAAGTTAGAACTCGTGCATCTTCTTCCCCTATAAAACGTAACCATTTACTCTAATTAAATTTACAAGTTATTAAGAAGAAAAACTGGAACAGTATTTTTGACATTAACACAGAACATTTTTCACGAAACAGCTGATCAATAATTATTGTTCATAAAATCCTTACCATAAACATATTCAATTAAATTTAGTTATTATTAAATAATTTTTTTTTTATTTATATTTGTTATTGCATAATTTAATTTAAATATCTAGTCTCCTCAGAACTATAACATCCAGAGATGTGCTTTTAAATATTTAATGTGTATTAAATTTTACATACACAATGTTACTTCTGGTTGTTGTTACTAAACCAATAATACCTAATAAAGAATGAAAGGATTTTAGGCAAAAATTATATTCAATGAATATTTCACGAGTTTGTTTATGAAGGCCAAGCAACACCAACACCGCTAAAGCTGCAGGAATAGAAAATTCTAATAGGGAAATTAGTTACTTTATATTTACTTGCTTTGATTCAGTGACTATAGAAACTACTGTACCTTTTCAAGTTAGTTATGTTAATACAAGAAATAGATGTGTTAATGTAGGTAACGTACAAAAAATGAATGAATGCGCAGAAGTAGTCACATACACTTATAACAATTAAACAAATGAATAAACAGTAAAACACGACAAAGACAGGCACAGTCAGATAAAAAGGGATTACGAGGAAGGTGTACGGACCTACAGATGATTGGGAGGAACCTGTAGTATTCTTCAATCTATGCTGGCAATGATCTATAGATGAGTCATCTTCTTGCAACAATTTCATCCTGTCCAGAAGTGGAGAATCACCTGTATTGTCAATAAACTCTTTTAAATCTACATATAAAATTCAACTCATTACGTAATTGATTAACGCTTTTGTATAAACATTGCCAATTAACTAAATTACAAGAAAAGTTTAAGAGAATAGCAAAATTTATCAGATTAAATCATTGATTTACTAATAGAAGAAATTTATAGAATGGAATAATTTTAATAAAATAAATAGAAACTAACACAATGTCAAGTCAAGGCCACTGTCTTGTGAAGGACGTCTCTGATTAGGACTTGCCGGAAGTAAAAATAGTCGTTCATCATGTCGTTTAGCTTCCAATTGATTCAACTCTTTAACTATATCCATGTGGCCATTTTCCGAAGCTAAATCCACAGCATTTCTATTTTGACAATCTCTCACATGTAAAGCCATAGCATTCCATCTAAAATAATTTAAATTATCTTTTTTTTTCTATTTGTACTTACATTTTGTATTGTTTAATTGCTATATTTCCTTACCGATAAAGTATACGTGCTGTATCTAAATGACCGGCAGCACAGGCCCATGCTAACGGCGTTAAACCTGCAGTATCTTGCTTCAATGCATCAACTTCCGCCTCTAAAACACTACTCGGATTTTCAGCTCTCCAGTGAAGAAGTGCACAAGCTAATCTCGAATATCCTAAACCAGCAGTGAGATGCAAAAGCGTTGGCCCATTTGATTGAAGTGGTTCGGCACCGACTTGCCAAGGACGAACTACCGCATCCTGTTAAACAAATAAACGTATGTTTATTGTCGTGCTTCAATAGATAATTGTTTACATTAGGAATTGCTTTGTACCTGACAATAGGTAACTAATCGTTCCTCAAGTTGCATTGCTGGAGATGATGAACCTGGTCCTTGTAATCGAGACTCAACATCTGCAAGACGATCTAAAAGTGCTTTTTCAGGATTGAGTTCTGAAGAGGGTGCTCGTCTATACTCAAAAGCAACACTATCTGATACAACAAATCCATCACATGCAACTTGGAGTGAAGCAATACCAGGTGCATGTGCTGGACAACGACAACGCAATACACCAGGTTGAACTAGACTTGCTTCTACGGGTTCAGCATCAAAAAGAACAGTATACGACTGCGAACCATTATCTCCAGTCCACGGCCCTGCTATTAAAACCTACTTAAGAATAATTGGAAAAATTATTTTGGAAATAATTATTAGTCTTTAATTCAAATTATTCATCACCTTTACACCGCCTTCAGTATAACTCCATTCGGGACTGTACTCAGCAATATGGACGGCAGCTCCTGTAGAACAAGTATTATTGGCTTGCGAGTTATTTCTAGTTCCCGTCTTAACGTGTTCCGTGTCAAAATCATGAAACTCTGGAAGATCACCAAATACATCGAAGGCATCAAGATTAACAAGCACATCATCAGAAGAATCAATAAAATCCATCGCATTCATAATTTGATTGTCTGCTGGTGATGGTGATGGAGACGATGGTACCATATTCGCGGATAAAGTTCGTTGAATATCTTCTTGACTGAGATCAAGTGTTTCCGAAAAATCAGTTATCCCAGTATTACTACTAGATGCTGAAGGTGTTTGATGAGTAGATTGATTGATGTTGTTTTTAGTGTCAATATCTTGTTTTATTTTTTGATCATGATCAACGTTCGACTGTTGTACTAAAGTCTGCTCACTTACTGATTGCATCTCTATTGGTTGATTTTGCTGTGGTTGTGAGTGTTGATGAGCATATGGCTGGCTATTTAAAATTAAAAGCCCACCACCACCTTGTATTTGCTGAAGACTCAAGACTAAAGGTGCTGATTGTTGATTTTGAGCTGAATGGGAATGTTTGGAGTATACACGAGGTACCGAAGAAGCTGTAGTTGAAGATTGTTGACTTCCTGTTGTTGAAGTTACCTATAGATTTCATTGCATATAATTAATCATGTCAAAGTAACTGATCAATCTTCAAGCTAAAAATAAATAATCTAAATTTTACCTGATTATCTGGAGTAAGCCTCCTCGGTGCTAATTGAGCATTACTTATTGAGGTTGTTGATGATCTTTGTCGATCTAATAATTGCGACACAATCATATCAACAGGATGATTTGAGTGTTGTGAAAGGTGTGGATGGTTTGGGTCATCATCGTTACCAAGGAACATAGGTCTCAACTGAGACATCAATTCATCTCTTGTCCATTCTTTTTTATCAGGAGGTAAGGCAAGACAAGGTGGTAAAGCAGCAAGTTTAGCATCACCATCAGGGTATGGAACATTCAAGTAATGAACCAATACCACATCTGGATTCTGAAGGAGCCAATAACATCTTCGGTGGAACGTGGGTAATATCGCAGAATGTACATAGCAACCATATATACACTCAACACCTTGTACCTTTTAATAAATTCATTTAATTATAAATCATTCTGATAGAACCTTGTACCATCATAAATATAAAATCCTTTAAGACTACCTTGAGCTTCATGTGATCCTCACGTGTAGTTTTTCCGTCTTTTCTTTTCTTCCAGCAATATCCATCTCGTCGATAACGAACTTTTTTTCGGGAATAAAGTAGCATAGATCCACTTCGGGGTCGAACTTTGACTTCTCGGCTCTGCCATTCTGCATGTCTTTGAAAACTGATTAAAATAGCAGCAATTTCCTATAAACCAATAAATTCAAACTCTTAATAAATCCCTGATAAGCCCATGATATTGTAAAATAAATGAAGAAGGAATGGATTGGTCTTTCCCGAATTTTGATCCGAACCATATTGAAGATGATACTAGGAATGTTTTCTACAGAAAAACCTTTTAAGTTTGTTTTTTGTAAGATATGCTAAGTTTAAATAGTGTAGTAGAGTAGTAGATATCAGATGTAATAATCCTAAAATGGAGTAAACTCGCAATGGTTAAGATGAATCGTTACTTTTTCAAAAAAATTTTAGCTCCATCAGCAGCTGCAGTTTTCGTTGACGAGTAAAATTGTATAATAATATTTTTCTTTATGATAAGATACTCGGATCCTCTTTTGTAGAAGTTATTTCTTTAGGAAACCACCAGAGATTGATAGTCACTGATAAGAAAAAGTAATATTGTATAAAAGCTGTTAACATAGCTTGTTATTTTGTTATCTTTCTAAAGACTTTTGATCCACTTTAGACATAATATAACTTAATTCCGATTGTCTCTTATTTGCTGACAATCTCAACATTTTCCTAGGATTATCAACAACACTGACATGAAATGGTCTAAGAGGATCTTGATCCTCTCAGTAGTTGATGCTTCTTGGATTGTTTGGACTAGCAGCCAGACCACTGATAGGATAGAGTTGAAGTTTCCGTTTTGGAGACGAAATTACTTTGAATGGTGTTTTAATTATAAAATAAACAACGACATGATAGAGATACACTTGCTATCTTGAAGAGGAACAAAGTAAACCTATTACAACTTCTACTCCTCAATAGAGATTTTAGTTACTGCAGATGCTGATTTACTTCAAAAAAGTAAGAATTTCTTAATGTTTCTTATAAGTCCAACTTATCTTAGCATTTTTTTCAAAATTACACGAGACATGAACTCAAAAGATCCTTCTATAATGGTTGGTTGGTATTTATGGATAAGTGAATGCTTCGTGGATACTCAGGATGAATATTTGCTTTACAAATACTAGGCAGGTTTGATTTCCAAATAATCCTTGTATATAATGTTGGTCTGAATCTTCAACATCCTAAAATATTCTTGATTTACTTTTGCTTTTGATTGGAAAATATTCCAAACATTTAGGTTAAATAATTTCGATTAAAAATGTGTTCTTATTTAAAAATATTGTTTATAAAACCTGCTCTAAATTTATTATTAAAGCTGTTTTAAAATAATAATACATCAGCAACAATGTAGTCTATATATTTTTACCTTCGTGGCAAAAATATTAATAATTATTCACGTCAATTGTATATTAATCACCCTTACTCTATCGATCTCAAGATCGATGACTATCGTTAACATAAGTCACGCAGTAGAATTGACTTTTCACGTATCTAGTATCACGTTAAAGAAATTAATTAATGAAAAAGAATATTTTTATGACAAACAATACCTCGGAATTTAAAAAAACCGTTACTGAATATTAGAGTTATCTAGGATACATCAGTTTGATTGATTTTTCTAATTAATCACCAAGTGAGAAGTTTTATAGTAATTTGAAGAAGAATAATAATAATTTGTACTAGTCTGTAATAGCAATGTTTATCACAAAAGTAGGCCGAAAACTCTTTGCAAATCCAAATGTTTCTCTTATAACGTAAAACACGCGATCCTCTTTCCTCAATTCATAATTTAACTAAATGAATTATACATGCTAATTATTTTTTAAATAAATAAATTTCACGTAATACATTTGAAATAAATCTCACAGATACTTTATTAAAATAAATCTATCAGATTTTATGAGGTCTTGAACTTTGAATTTCATTTTCATTTTTACTCTAATTTTTTATAGCACGAACTGTAATTAATAAAAAGGATTATGTTAAATGTCTGGAGTATTAAAATATAAAAATAATTATCAGAAAAATCTAGTGAGAATTGAATTCACAAGATTGACTCAATACTGTTGACTCAAGCTCATTAGTTCTTGGTATTGATCGTGGAATAAAGTGAAACATGGAGCATCGTAAGTACATACCTAAACGAATGCATCTATAAATTTATTTATTATGAAGTTAACAACATGTTTAAATCACAATTTTAATTTAAAATGACATCAACGTGATATTTTAATCTGTCATGCCTAGTCAGGCTCAACAAAAGCTCTAATTAAACACGTTTTTTATAGAACTTGAAGCAGATGTAATGCTGTCACGATGATAATTAATGAATTAACAAAATATGTACTAATTATATTGTACTAATCTTTTATAAGCTTTAATATTCATTTAATTATAATTTAGATAAAATAAAATATTTTATAATTAATTATTTACTTTATAAAAAAACAAATAAAGTAAAAAAAAAATATATATATATATCAAAAATCACTTATTGGCAAAAAAGAAAGCTTCTTTAATCATTTTGGTATTTAAAGTCAGTACTGAGTTTTGTTATGAATTCAATTTATTCACTAAACAATTATCAAGAATTATTTAAATATAAATAATATTTTACCTCATTGGTGTTCCATCTGTGTCTTTGTGTTGGAAAGTGTTCTGCACGTGGTAGTGTCTCCAAGTTTTCTGGCAATTTTATAGGATCACCATCTATAACAATAAATGACAATCACTAATGGATAAAAAAGAATCATTTTTGAAAACAAACAATAAAATATACACATATCAATAAAAATCAGATAACTTTTATTGTATGTCATTAAATTACTTCTTTAAGATTTAATGAACTGTGTTTTATTATCTATTAAAGATTTTTTTTAATAATAAATCTTCACAATTCATTGATTAGATTATCATTCTCAACAACTTTTCAATTACTACAGATTCAAGAATGTGAAGGGATACTCAATTTCATGATATATTGATATTTGGTTTTTTTTTGTTAGAAAAAAAAAACATCTCTAAAATTATTATCAAACCACCATCGAACTATCAGAAAAAAATGTACGATATTCTTCCATTTAATAATAAAAAAATTGAGAAAAATATTTTATTGTAAATATTTTACCAGGACCGCAGTGTGACCCATTTTCGTTCAAGCATTTACATAATCATAAAATTGAAAAAATATATGGAATAAATATTATCAATTTAAGAGAGAAAGAAAAATAATTTATAATAAAAATTATTTGCATAAAATTGTCTTACTTTAATTGCTTTAATTGAATATAAGATTTAAAATAAGAATGAAAATTGTTCATTGTATATAGTTATGTATTATTAAGTTAATGAGGGTTTATCTTTCACCTAATCACCTAGTTGTTTCAAATCAAGGATACTGTTTCGTACAATTGATTAATTGGAGTCTTCAGTAGAATCAAATTACTCCTATATCTCCAATGTATTGTATTTTTTGCTCCTATTTCAACAGACATGGTGAATATTTTTCAATAAAATTATTCAAACGATTGTATAATTAAATAAAAACTCCAATTATTGACACTATTAAATCAACAACAAGCGTTACCATTTTTTTTTTTAATTGAACAAACATATTTTTAAATTGAGGTAAATATTGATTTTTAGAAATAATATTTTTACTTCATGGGAAAAAATATTTTTATTTAAAGTTCATATTTTTTTAAAAGAGAAAAAGTGCATTTCAATGCAAATGGATCAATTTTCATTATTATTTATCATTATTAAATATATTTAACTTTTTTCAAACTTAACTTATTCATTATAAATAAAACAAAACTTTGGAAATATTTAAAATAAATAAAAACTTTTTCACTTCTAAATATCAGAGGATGTTGAACTAATCCTTGAATAGGCTAGCTTATCTAATAACTAAAAATGGAAAAAATAAAATGAAGTCAATTATAAAAAAGCATAATTAATTAAGCCAACTTTAATAATTTTATTAATTAGATTAAAATATTATTTCATCACATAAGGCATGTTATCCAAACAATTTTCCTTCAACAAAATCAGATGATTAAATCAAAAACTATTTCCGGTACAGCATTAAGCAATTAACATATTGACCTCTAAAAAATTTTGACATGAAAGTAAAATATTTCTATTCAATACTACTTGGTCACCAAATTCGGTATTCACAAGTAATATTTTAATAACACCAAAATTATCCATCTTTTCTCCAGGCAATGCTAAAAAAAAGTTCATAAAAAGTTTAATTACTCATTTCTTTCTTTTGTATAAAAAAAAAAAGAGAGAGAGATTGCAAGTTATAATAACAGTAAATGAAATAAAAAGGGAAAGAAATTCTTCACAATGTTTCCGTAGCTGATTTGGTATGATCACGAAATCTCTGAATAACTCGCAAATTATATTACAACCTAACCCTGAAAGTTGCCAAGCAATTCCATTTCTTATCCAACCTAGCGATCATTTTGTACCTAAATCACGACAGAATGCAAGCATGTTTCTGCCACAAATGAGTATCAAACTTTGATAATTATCTTATCGCGTCAATGTGCTTATAATTCCTACAATTTAACTTAGTATTATTACTATTCTTAAGCTGAACGTCTTTACAATATATACTTATTCAACCTAGTAACTGGCCTGGGAAGAGATATGGCATATATATGAATCTTACTTGGAGCTAGTGGTGTTGGATAGGTCGCGTGGTAGACGACTCGTTGAGAATTCGCGTGATTGTAGCTCGCCATAGTTTTTCTCTACCAATTATCGAGTAGCTCAGAAATCGATATTTATACAAGCTTCCATTGTCAGTTGCAACGAAAAATAATTAGAGATTTGGATATTTCCAACATTCAATGACTTCATTAATCATTCCAATCAATTCCTTCCTAGATATTTTTCTCCTTCAATCTCCAATCTTATCTTTTCCTTCTATTATTCCAACTCAGTATAATTCCTTTCGAGATGAATTGCTTTAAATCGATATAGAGTATCACAATATAATGAAAAGAAACTTCAGTTCTAGCAGTAAAATTCTTGATGATGCTTCGAACACTCTTCAATATCCAGTATCCTTTTTATGCGATGTCTTTCCTATTTGATGTTACCAAGACTTTATTATCACACAGTTCGACCAAGGTGAATCCTTCAATTTAAAATGGCCATGTCACGATTTTGTAGTAAATACAAAAAACAACTTCCAGAACAATCTCACACAACCAATATGTTGTAATAGTGTGGATTAAAAGTTTTTATTGGTTCAAACACAGTTGAGATGAGTTTTAAAATTGTCACTTTTACATGTGCGTATCGTTACGAATGTCAACTTATGTTCATATTATTTTTCACTAATAAATTTCAAAGATAATAAATAGTTAAATTTATCTAACTTAATAGCTACCGATGTATAACATAAAATTAAAAGCGTCTTCGTTGATTTATTTTCTAATAATATTATTATTCTAAAAGCTGAATATTAAATCACATTTTTTTTTATTAATGATTTTATAAATATAAAAAATTATAGTTATTTATTTTTTATTATTATTTAATATTGTTCAATTTCACTTAAAATTTTATTTTTCACTACTACACTCTTCTTATTAATTATTTTAAAGACTTCAATTCTGTTCACAACTGTTCAGATAAATATATTCATCGACTTTTACACTTTTCTTTCCATTTTATGTGCTTGAAAAATGCATTTATTTATTTTATTTTTTTTTTTTTTAAAATTTCAAGTTACGACACTGAAACTGTCTCTACTGGTGGAGACAAAGTAATATAAAGATCACACGTGCACAAATAAAAATAAATATGCATTTCCTAATTTCGTTGAAAGATAAGTTCCCTAATAATAAATTGAGCAGCGTTTATTATAACAGATAATAGATTTTATATGTTTATCATCGATATTATAAAATAGATAAAACTTCTATTCACATTATTCTTCTTATAATTGATTTAATTCGTTGTCATTTGGTGTAACAATTGATGGTAATTCCTTATTTTAATACCTTATTTTCTGTCTCTTTTTATTTTAATATTACTTGTATATAACGTTTCAAAGGAGAATGGTATTCAAATTTAATATTTCGAATATTTACAAATGTTAATTATTATTATATTAAAATATTTGAAGTAAGTTTTTTTTGTTGGCCCCGCGTGTCTGCTCCCGAGCGGCGGGAGCCGCAAAGTGAGCCAGCTGGCAATTCCAAGCACCCCTGCGCACGCCATCAACCCCTTTTTTAGAGCTTGTATAATCCCCACTCCTCCCCCTTTATACAGTCTATCTCACCTTTTCTCTTAGTAAACCCGGTTCGCTCGAATTTTAGCTGCAACCCTGGCGAATCTTCTTTTTTTTTTTTTCTCTTTGCTCCACATTGCTTTTCGTTACTATCTCATTCTTATCCTTACTCTGTCTTATTTTACCTTACATCCACCCGTCAATGATGCGCAAACTGCTAAAATATTTGATCCAAATGCAACCGAAAATAGTGCAAATATTTACTGAATTATATAATCCAAAAAATAATTCGTGTTTAATCATTGATCAAAATACATTCATCAATTGATGTTATCAATTTATTCACAGTGTATCTAAAATAGTTATTTACTCGTGCAAAGCATTCATGAAAGTGTGCTTTTATTACTTTTCTAAATCTAAAAATGGTCAAATAGTATGTTAAATTTGTTGAATCAATAAATTCGTTACTAGTAGCTGAATATTAGTAAAAATACATTCTAAATTCAAGTTTGATTAGAATTTCAAATAGATTACGAGTAAAATGCACATTAAATAGTAGCTCATTCTGTCCAAATATCGACAGCATGCTTATTTAAATTCTGTCAAGCTTTATATGTTGATATACAAATGCTATGCGTTCCAAAGGATCGATTCGACTCCGTACGCGTATATATGTATATAGTGTTGTACTGGTAGCCATCCCCTTCTGTAAATTCCCGGTGATAGTTTAGCGTGCTGCTGAGACAGTAGATAAATGTGTGATGATCAATTACGTAACGTGATAAAATTAGGTCAAGAGTCAAACATCTCTTCAGTGGTAGTTTTTTTTTTTTAAATTTTTTTGTTAATAAATTATTATTTTCAGTATCTCTCGGGTAGTAGATTAAGATTATGAATTAATATCTTTCTATTTTTAAAATATATTGTCTTTTCATCTATTACATTAATTATCCTGTAAAATGAATTATTTAAAACGATGTATGTGTTTAAATTTGAGCTTATGCCATTTTTTCCACTCTATAAAGTTGAAAGATTTATATGAAGTGATAAATTATTGGCTATAATTAACAAATATATTATAAGTTAATTCAGTAAATCTTTTTTTTTTTTTTTGCTTGTACACTTTTTTTGCTATTTAAAAAATTATAAAATAATAATGAAAACAAAAAAAGAGATGTTATGGTATTAATATTGAATAAATAATTGAGAGCAGAGTATTTTTTTTGTCACTAATTGTAAAAAAATAATTCAGTCATACAATGATAATATTAATAGATAAAAGATGATTATTGATAGTCCAGTATACACGAGTGTTCTGTTTATCAAGCATAATCATTTTTTAAAAAGTTACAATAATAAATTTATGGAAAAAAAAGACAGAATAATTATTTAATTACAAGAATTTCAAAAATTCCAATCCTTATGATTCGGATCAGCTAGGAATTTTAAAATCAAGGGTCTATTTTACCCCTTTAAAATGCTTGTCAGCAAGTAAAAGCACGTACATGCCACTTGAAATATTATGGAAGATAAGATATCAAAAAATAAAGTCAATCAAAAGTGGCGAGTACGAGTTTTTCTTCATCAATAAATCATCTTGAATTCATTCAACCTAAAATTAAGATAATAATATCTAGATAAAATCATCATTCATTATATAATTGCATTCACTAATCGATATATATGTAATAATAACAAGTTTCTAATTAATTAAAAATGATAAGAAAAGTATGAGTCTAGTAATTCAATCAGGAATCATAGCTTCTTGATGGCAGCAAAATTTTGAGTTTAATTTTCAATCATAAATAAATTGACCAGTTGAAAAGTTATGAAGAATTAGATATTGTTAATTGATCCTGCTAGCTCTGACACCCTAGACATCACTGAGATCAATGTCCCTATAGTCCAACATGTGATCCTCTTAATTCAATTTGATGCTTTTAGGTGTAATAGAACATCAAAGCAAGTAATACTATCATCACGTCATGTGATATCAGATCATTTCGTATATCTATTCAATAGACTTTGTTGAGAATTTATCAAACTGTCTGCTTGGATAGGAATTTATCATTATACAAGTCAACAAAGCCTAAGATCTATTAGAATTCTTGAATTACTAAACTATTTCTTTGTTCTTTTCTCTTCTTGTGAAATTTTCAAGAAGCTGATGGACGATCAGATCTTTTTCTCAGTCAATATTAACTAATGAAAGATCCTAGAAGATCTAAAACAACATCCAGCAAACCTATTTCTATAGATTCATCTAATCTTAATCAATAAATTTTTTTCAAGTTTTATCCATTTCACATTACAATTTATAATGGTTCAATATTATTTTAAACATCACATTAAAAAAGTAGAAAACCATTTAAAAGATTAAGAAACAAAAAAAAAATTTACAATTAAATTCTTAAATCGATTCAGTTATTAAATATATTTTTTCTTCACTTGTCATACATTTATCACATCACTTCCTACACGTCATAAAAATAAAAAAAAATAACTTGTAGCTTGAATGTTATTGCTATTAAGCTGTGTTGAATGGAGACATTAAATCCCTCATTTTGTCATCTCTAGCAGAACAAGACATTTTTTAGAATCTCGAATTGAAGAAATGCATGGATCAATTTAACATTATTCCGGTATTCGTGATTGGTTCATTAAAATAGAAAACAACAAAGAAACGGAAGCATCCTACTCACGCTGTTGTCCTAATTCCATCCAACAAGCCTCCAGTCAACACTTAGCAACAACTTTGCCACGCAAGTCAAATAAATCACGTCAGTTACACAAATCACATAAATCAATCAAACGATACATACACGTGAATGATTATTTCTTTTTTTGCAGTACAAATTAAATGTTTCCATGATAGTTTATGAATTGTAGGAATTCTACTCCTATAGTAAATAATTATTAGATCTAGTTTCATTCAATTGTACCTATTCAGATCTCTTATTTTTTTTTTTTTTTTTTAAGAACTGAAATATTCATTCGAATATTTGAAATAAATTAATTTTTCTCACTTTATTTTTTTCAATAAATAAATTCAAAAATAATGCACCATTATTATAAACACTTTAAATCTATTGTATACAGTTATTGATAAAAAAAAAAATTTATTTCATCACGACAAATTTAATGGAGTAAAAATCAGAATAAGACAGGTGTAATTATAAAATTTTTTATCAAAAAATAATTAGCAATTATTTGAAAAAATTTATTGAGAAAGTTTTCACGAAAGTTAATAAATAGATGTTACTGTAATGTATAAATCAAAAACAGTACATCCACAATTCAACCAGGAACATTCATCATCATGTTAGACTGTCAGTGGATTTGCCAAGTATGAAAATGATTAAAAGCTATGATGATTATTTAGAGCTGACAGAATCCTCACAAAAAGTTCCGGATTTGATTCTTGATCATTCTGAATTTCCTCCAAGCTTTCTATCATTCCAGTACTATAGCATCAACGTTAAAAATTCTTTAAAAATTGTTTATCAGTTGATTAATATCACAAAAGGAACAGTAATTCAACATGATTCATGAAGATGTATGGTTCACGAGGTCAAATTGTACATCACCGGAATTAAAGTTTAATTTACAATGAAAATATCCATAAGTTAAGTCATTCTGATATTTATACATAGACAAGAATTTTCATAAAGCTTACAGATCTTTTGTATCAATATTTATTGAGAATTTTATTAAACTCAAATCAATGAAAAATTCATATATTTTTTAAATATGATATATTTAAACAGACCTGTTTTCAGATTTGATTTAACTCAAGAAATAAATTAAAAAAATTACTTACCTACAATCACACCATCAGATTTATTTTGGAAGCCACAATTATGGTGTTGTTTCTCATGAGTCACTTCTGTCAATTTTTGTTTATTTCCAGAATTAATATCATCATTTCGGTTTTTAATATCTTGGATTTCAATATGATTACTCTGATCGATCGAATTAATATTTACTCCTATATCACTTGGTTTTGAATTTATTATGTTATCATTGAGTATAACATTCCCATTATTGTTGAAATTATTATTGTTATTGAATAGAATTCCATTATCAATCTGTAAAGAAATAGATAAATAAAAGCTGTAAATTTTTATCAAAAAAATATAGGTGTATATCTTATAACAATCAATTAAGTATGAAGCTGTCAAGCAATTTGAGTTTTACAATGTTTGAGGGCAACTGTTACTTCAGGAGATTTTTTTAATTTTTTTTATTAATCTTCAATGCAATAATGATCTATTTACTGATCAGAAGCAACAATAATTTAATTCATTTTATAAATTGTATGTTTGCCATTATTTAAATTGTTAAGTTAATTATCGTTACTGTTTGAAGATTTAAGATCTAGGCTTTTGATTAAGCTGGTATAGTTAAATCTCCTGCAAATAACATTCACTGAATAATTTAAAAGTGTTTCTTGTTAAATTTTTGACTATTGATTAGAAAACAATCATCAATTTCCCCGGATTTTTTCAAGCTAGGTCATTTGTATTCATTCTATTGAATGTTTTTCGATTATTTTGAGTAGTATTCATAAAAAAGTATAAAAATAAAAAAATATTACTCATTGTCTTCTAACTTTCTAACCCATTAAAAACATGCTAGACATAAATGACTTTGGCTAAAGGAATCAAGGTATAAAAAATGTTAGAGGAAATGAACACAAGGTAGAGATAGGTTTTTCTTTCAATTAAAATTAATTTTGCATAATTATGCAAAAAGGTAGATTTTTAAAAATTCATTCTACCTCAGGAATCTATTATCTCACAGATCTGATCGAAGCATGAATAGCATTAGGGTATATCAAGGATGATTTTTAATAAGCACATAAAGAGATGATAAAAAGTAAGAAAATGATACAAATATTATAGGCAATAAAATAAATTGTTGTTAATATAAAACTTACAGTAGAATTCATGCAAGATGTTGAAGATGAACGGATCACCACAATACGATTCTGGTTTTGATCGGTGGATACTACACAGTTGGGTATTGTATGATTTTCGTGTTGGGTGTGATGGTTCGTTTCTACCGAAGTGTTACTCACAGTGTTAGAAGCATTTGTAACATTACTTGTACCTAAAGATGTTTGCCTTATAACTAGTACGCTGCCAGCCGGCTCAAACACCACCACTTGCCTCATATCCCTTTTACCCAAAATTCACACCTCGTACCACGCAAATTATTTATCACGCTAACTACAAGAATCACTTTGAACGTATTTGTTCAAAAGTTATCTTTATTAGATAACATTTTATCTATCTGTAACAAAAATTATTTCGTTAATTATCAAAATCAAAAAAATATCTTAGCATAGTGTAATTAAAATATGAAATATATATTTACCTTTTTTGACAATTGGACGATGTCAATAAAAATGCATATGTTGATTAACAATTAAAATTATGTTGCTGATATATTTGCAATATCCATCTCTTCCAATAATTCTTCACCAAAAAATCTGCTAACAGTCTTGATCTTTTTCAGCTAGAAAATTTCAATGAACAACATTTAATATATTTATTTTAAACTGATAATCAAACATGGTTTATTTATACAAGTTAGAATAATATTCCAATATAATTGTAATTCAAAGTTCATGTATAACAATAAATCATTATGATATCTTAAAAGAAAATAAGTGATAAAATTTTTTTTCTTATTAATCCAAGAGTATAATTATTAATCTTGATACCAATATCTATTCTTTAAGAATAATTTTAAAATTTACTAAGCCTCAAATTTCGTAAAAGATTTAGTATTCTTAAAATTTAATTTTGTATGAGGCTTTTAGATTCAGATTTATCAAGTTTGCTTGAAGTCAGTTGATTTAAAAGCTTCAGTATCAGTAAGTAGAAATAGTCTTTCATACTCAGCCTATGAAATACCTCAGAATCAAAGTTCTCATCTCCATAAAAGATTATACCACGACTACATCAGAATTAATCTTTCAATCTTAATGAATTTACTGGTTTCAAACAATGTCAAGGGTTATGTACTACTGAGTTAAAGTTATTTTGAATGAAATCATTGATATAAGTTTTCAGAAAGCATCAACAAAGATAATACACTATGATGAATGCACTTTTTTGATAGACAAGATGAATGTATAGATTAAATATAGTCATTATCATAATCCTCAGTATCACTATAAAATAAAAACAAACCTTTTAGTTTTATAGCCATCAAAAAGTGCAGTGTTTGCATTTTGCATTGAGCCTAGGCAGATAAATTATGTCGCTGCAAACTCGGTTGAATCCAAAAGCCACATAGTATTCAGTTATTTATGGATTTATTTCAATTGACCATAAAAAATCATCATCGCTTCTCGGTTCACTGATTCTAGAATTAAATAAAACGTAATTAACATAAAATCTCATGAAGCTAAGTACGAGATCAAGTTGCTTTAGCACAGGGTTAGACAAATTACACCCTTTGAGCTTTCAGTTGCTTGCCAGGTATAAAGTATTAAAGTACGAATACTCAAACAAGACTAAAAGAGCTCTCATGAAATCAAAGTTTGTTGAGCTCTGTTAGTATAAATCAACAATATTTTGCACTCGTTTTATTTTTCAATTTTACTAGAAAATAATTGAATTCAACAACACAATAGCAAGCTTCTTTGCTGTTATGTTGATCTAGAGATACATCAATGAGGAAGATAATTTTTTTTCCATCTGTATTTATATTTGTATTATGAGATCATAAAACTTGAAAACCAAGTTTGATATAGCTGACCTATACTCGAATCTCGATATATTTATTTATGAGATTGACGAAATGGACATTCCAATCCTAATACGCATGCTTCTGAATCAGCAATGATAGCCCATTCCTTCTCATATTACACGAATCCCCATGCCAATTGTACATCTCTCATTTTGCTGAAGGAAGTGGGCTATAGAAGTAAGCAACCCGACCGGTCACCTATTCAAGTTCTGAACGTGCGCAGAAAGTCTAGCATAGGTGACCATCGTGCATCGAGCCATTACAGCTATCAACATAGGTATAAATATTTGGAGAAAATTTTAACCAGGGGTATGATCATTCTTGGACATAAAACTTGGATGTAATCAAGCAATGTCCAAATGATGTTCAATTTATCAGTTAAAAAAAAAGATTAAAAACTTCATAACACTAGATCTCTATACAATGATAAAAAAAACTTTCTGTTGGATGTATTTTAATGTTTAACTTAAGTAAATTCATTAGCTTTGTTGTAAAATTTTCATCGTATTAAAATTTAAAAAAGAGAGAATAAAAAAAGTAGAATTTGTCATCATGGTTTTTTTTTTTAGCAGAGATCAAAGTTCACATATGTAAATTTATGTATAAAAGCATGTAGTTAAAGATTAATTAAATTATTTAGACACGGTCAATTTTATAAAATTAATTATCAAGTTGAGTAATTCATACTGAAATTTATTCCTTTTTGTGCAGTAAAAAAAATTATCCCTAATTTAATGGAGATTTAATTGATTCAATGTCAATGTGTAATATGTAACACAGTAGTAAACCATATGAAAAAAAATCTTAAAAAATTTCTCAATGAATTAATTATGAATTTATTTAAATACTTTCCTAGATGGTAGATTATATTGTACATATATTTAATAGTTTCAAGTGTATAAAAAGTAAGTTGAGAGAGTTATGATAAACTAGGTCACAATTGAGCTTAAAGGCAATGAGTTTCACAGAAAAGGGGAAGGTTGACCTGGGCGTTTCATTACGTTCGAGTAGAAAGAAGCCAAATAGTAAAGTGTCCGATAAGCATACAGTTTAAGTAAAAGGAGTAAAAAGATAAAGTATTAATAATAAAAATCTTTTTTTTTTAAATAATTGCTTTCTATATCATTCACTTGCACATGTCCATACAGCACTGGTCTTTCATCTTTAAATATAACAGGCTTTTTTCCTCTAAAAATTCTTTAATGATCCTCAACATTCCTGTTGAGAAGAGACTGCATATAGTTAGAACAGAAAATGTTTAATGACTCAACAGCGTAACTTTAAACCGAAAAAAAAATATTAATCATTTTCAAGCAAGCTACGAATATTCGAGCCCGGGCGCGCTTGCTCGTTGATGTAATAGCAACGAGCAATCCTTTAAAAACATCTTAGCTTTCAATGAAGATTGATTCGCTAAATATTTGTCAATCAAAAAATCTTTTGCTATCATACATGATTTATTTCCTTCAATAAAAAATATCTCAAATGATTTGTTGAAGAAACACAATCTTTTAAAATCATTTATATGATTGTTTTTATGTTGAAAGAATTTTATTTATTTATAGATAATGTAATTGACAATGAAAAGATAACATTGAGTTAGTCATTGATCTACTGCATAGAAAAATATAGCATAATGATAAATAGAATATGAAATACCTTCTTATGAAAATATAAATAATGTAAATCTTGAAAACCATTCCTTTCTCTAACCAATTTATTCATATTTAATTTAAATGTATATTTTATTACAAAATGAATTTTGTATTTATCCAGGACAAAAAAAATAAATAAATAAGATTCAGAAAAATTATTCATTGCTTTAATATAACCATAGAAAAAAGGTTATTTGATACAAAAAAAGTGTATGTAAATAAAGAAAATAAATATTGTTATTAGATGTTGTGAAATTTCATAAATAAACAGTCATACTTTAATATAATATAAATATTATAATAACAATATTTTTTTAATAATATATTATTTATGAAATAAATTGTCTTCATTATTTATTTTACCTCTAATTTGAAAAACTTTAATTAAAAATGTTTAACAAACGAATAAGTTTTCAGTAAATTGTAATTTACATTTTAAAATTACAATTTTTAAAGTAAAATAAATAGATGTTTTTTAATGATACTAGACATGTCTGGTATAATGGTCATATTTACGAATAATTTTCACGTAAAATAATAATAAATAAATAGGTCATTAGTTTTTTATTTATGATGTGTAGATAAAAGTGCTTACACGCAAGTGTAACTAACATATTTAGCCACATTGAAAGTCTAAACTCTGGTTTTATTAATTATTAAATAAAGTTATCATTTAATTTATATGTCAGAAAGTCATTTAAATAAATATATCTAACAATAATGTTAATTATTATTACCAAAGTCAAATATCATCTTATTGTCGTATATTTATATTACAATAACTCACGTGATCTGTCAATAAAAACAATTGTCATTTTTTTTTTTACATTTCGTATTAATATTATCTAGATAGTGGTAGTCAGATATACATACATACCGTCTTAACTTAATACTTATTGGAACAACATTATTCCGTCGTTACTTTTAACACATTTATTAAAATGACACTTTATTTCTTATATCAGGATTGAATAATATTATTTAATTATTCAAATATGAAACTAACCATGTTTGATCTAATAACCATAATCAATTTACAATTTTTAAAATTGGAAAATGATTCCTTTTAAAATTTTTATTTCAAACGACAGAAGACTTCTGATCCATGCTTGTAACTTCATTTTAAAAACATGATACACATAGAATTACACTTATCACGAATTGAAACGTGATTCTGACACTTGATGTTATTTTATATCAATCTACTTATAAGTTGTTATACATTTCAATGTCTTTCTGAATAAAGAATTGTAAATTTTTGCTAATATAGGTTCGAAGATGATTGAAAAAATCCATGACAGATAAGAGTTCATCTTAACTCGTGGTGCACATGCGTCAAACCACACGGTAACGAAAGTAACTATAATGAACTTGGCCAAAGAAGGAGCTTTTTATTTCAAACACACATATTCATTCATCATTATTACATGTGTTTCAATTTAATTTTATAAGGGTTATTTATGTAGAATAAAAAAATCATGAGTTTTTTAAACAACACTAAAATTTAATATACTTTTCTTATCACATGTTTTACTCCAAATATTTTATGAAAGTGAAACATTTAAATTTAAATGCTCCAAGAAGATTTAAAAATTAAAAATAAATTCTTAATTGAATTTAAATACTTTATCATGATTCAAAACATTTTTTGTCCTCATAAATATAATTTTAAAAGCTTATTTCATCATTCAGCTAAAACTACTTTCAATTTTTGGAACTAATTGTTTATTAAACAACCAACACTAGTATTATCCGGCTTTATATTCCTTAAACAATTTGATTTAGTTAATTGAGTTTAAATAATCCCGCGAATACTGATCGCAGGTAGTTTTGAAAATAATATTTTAATATATAAAATGGAAATTTTAGAGTTAATACAAAAAAATGAAACAAACTTGAAAATTAAAAATATTCATGTGAATCTTATAATGTTGAAGATTATTTTTTATTTATTATATTTTTGTTGTAATCGAAGGGAGGAAGAAGCTAAATTACCTTCCTAAGCAATTCCGATGTAGGTTCTTTTATCATATAGACTGTAGAGCTGTTTAAAATAGCGCCGATATATCCACTATCACTTTCCTAAACTACTTGATCGATCTTGCCATACTATCAATATGATAGAGTAGTTTCAATTTTCTACCTTACCAGATTGAATGGAATTTTCAATCGAAATGATAAACTTATGATTCATAATAATGTATAAAGATAAATATTGCCAATAGAAAAGTCACAACAAAATTGAAAGTATGGATTGTCGGCGATTTATTTTCAAACATCTTATTGTGAACAATAGATGGATATATTTTTAGAAATCCATGAATATAAAATACTTCTTTAACTTTGAAAAGTAGTTTTAAGAATTCTGTTTCATTTTATCCAATTCAGTAATTTTAAAATTTTTTCAACCTACAAGTTACAAATAAAAATAGTAGCAATTATTGAAATGTTATTGAATAGATAAGCCAATAAAGAAAAGTTCTTGGAATATTATTTTCGATTACAAATCAAAACAAATATTCCACAAGCGAGCGATAAGGAAGAATAGAAAATATTTTGTTTGTATACAAACGGACTTGCATGAATTGGAGCACATGACGTCAGAAGTAACTGGTGTTTTTATGTGCAGATTTATTACTACAATTTGAAATAAATGCTCACCGTCAATACACTCTATCATGATGATAAAAAAAATCTGTAGTGGAACTGTTCAAGCACTGATGATTTGTTAAAAATAGATGATTACTTTGAAAACTATCACGAAATGCGACGTCTAAATATTCACTAAAACTCGGCATATCGACATTGTATTCTTTTTGAAGTTACAATTAAGAGTAAATTTTATACTGTTTATTCTTCACCTTTAAAATAAAACACTTTGATAGCGTTATAAAAAGATTGATAAACTATAATCACTAGTTTTGTGTAATAACATTCACTGATTCTTGTAAATTTTTGAGCGATTGCTGAAAAAACATTTCAGTACACATGATTATTATTCTCATCAGTTAAATTAAATATTCAATATTGAATATTACTGCTGATAATTAATAATTATGTGAAACATCCAACCGCTAACACTCATCAGCGTCTTGGATGAAACTGACCGAAACCAACACAAGCCGGTAAAATTTCTCATCCCCACTTATTGCGCATCTCATTGTTCCGCGTAGAACAATGCGCAGTAGTGAAAAACTTTTCAAAATTTTTTATAATTTAATTTGATATTTTTGTTAAGTTAAAAATAATAAAATTCATTACTCAAGCGATTAGCAATGCTAAAATTGAAATGGTTGGCTGTTGGAGATATGTGTGTTGACTAGTAAGTAAATACTAACGCCATTGTTGCGTCGATAGTTTGCCTTTTGTTGGTTAGACAGCTGGCGTCATCAACACTATAGTGTGAAATTTCGTAGAAAATTGCTCACAATTGACTGGACTTCGATGCGTCGTAGCATTTGACTTCGTCGTGTTATTCAACAATAACGCACCACGTGTGTTGAAATTTTTATAGGTTAAGTTGCTCATTAGTAGTGAATATTATAAACTTTTAATAAAATAAATTTTAAAAGAATTCAAGATGAAGAGAATAGTAAAAAACAAAGTTGTTAAAAAGAAAGGTGTTTCAAAAATAAAGAAAAAATTGCCCGCAAGAAAAAAAAATTTGGCTGATACTTCAATGGATGAATTTTTTAATCAAGATTTTGAACTTGAAGAAAATGATGGAAGTAAAACAAAAAAAAGAAGTAAACAAGATGAATCAGAGAGTGAAGAAAGTGATATCGATATTGAATCTCACAAAAAATCTCTGAAGAGTTTGAAAGATGTAGATCCAGAGTTTTATCAATTTTTACAAAAGAATGATAAGAAATTATTGGATTTTAATTTATCGGATGATGAAAAAGCATCAGATGATGAAGATTATGAAGACAAACATGTTCCTCCAAGTAGTTTAGAGGTAAATATTAAATACATTATAATTATAACTCAACAATATTTTATACATCTGATATTCATTACTTTTGATAGGTTCCTAGTGATGAAAGTGATTATGAACAAACAGAAGTAGTCGAAAATGAAGCATCTCAAGGCCCTGTAAGAATTACATTTAAATTATTGGATCGTTGGCGAGATGAAATTCAAAAAGACAAGTACAGTATTAAATTTCTTCTTTAAAATAAATATTTTGATTCTGAAGTACTAAAATTATCCATTTCCAGATCGCTTAAAACTATTAAAAAGTTAGTTGATGCATTCCATGCTGCACTTATTACTGTTTCTGATCCTGATGCACCTACACAGGTTCAGTACAAGATAGAAGGAGGTGCAGGTAGGTTTAATCAAAAACTTTATTTCTTTTTCGCATTATAACTAATTAATTGTTAATATATAATTGAATTTCTGCAGTATTTAATGCTGTCGTTCAACTATGTATTCTCAGTCTACCAGATGCATTGAAAAAATTCTTAAAAATTAGTTCAGAAGCTGAATTCGAAGCTCATAAATCCAAACGATTTCCTAAAATAAGAAACGTTTTAAAGACCTACTTGAAGGATTTATTAGAGGTATGCAATTTTATTTTACTTCTTATTGCACAAACTAAATAAATTAAAGAACCAATTAAATATGAATTATTGATTATATTTATAGCTCTTACAACATCTAACATCACCAGAAATCTTAAGAGTACTCTTGAAACATCTACATGCATTAATTCGATTCACTCGATCATTTTCATCACTAAATAAACTACTTATCAGAATTCTATTGAAATTATGGTCAACTGGAGAAGAAAGTGTACGAGTAATTGCATTCTTGAACATCTATCAACTAGCTAAAACCAGAGAAGAATCTCTTTTAGAAACACTTCTTAAAGTAAGTATTGAACCATTAAACCTTCCTCTTTAATCTTTTAAATAGTATAAACAATTAATTTTATACTATTATGTTTTTAGAGTATGTATTTAAAGTATGTTGAAAATGCAAAATTCGTTGCACCAAGTACCTTACCTGGAATCAACTTCATGAGGTGTTCGTTAGTAGAAATTTATTTACTGGATAGTAATTATGCATATAATTATGTATTCTTATATGTAAGACAGCTAGCTATCTATTTGAGAAATGCAATGACATTGAAGAAAAAGGTTAGTTAAAAAATAATCATATTCAATTTAATAATAATATACTCATAATTTTGGCAATAATGTTATTTTAAAATTGTCTGTTTAGGAACATTTTCAAGCCGTTTATAATTGGCAATTTATTAATGCACTCCGTTTCTGGTGTGATTTGGTAATTTTATCAAAAAATAATCCGATGATACAATCACTTCAATATCCATTAATACAAATCATCACAGGAACTATTCAAATGATTCCAACATCACAATTTTATCCACTACGATTCCATTGCACTCAAATGCTAATTAAAATTTCTAAAGAAACAGGAACTTTTATTCCTATTTTACCCTATTTATTAGAGGTAAAAGTCATAAAAATAAATATAAAAGTAATAAAAATAATAATTGTTTCAATAAAACGTTTTTTTTGTTTAGGTTTTAAATAACTATGATTTTAATAGAAAGCATACAGCAGTTAGTATGAAGCCATTATCATTCATTTGTATATTAAGAGTATCTAAATCTCAGTTAAGAGAAAATGGATTTAAAGATGCAGTGATTGAAAGTATTTATGAATTAATGCTTGAAACTGCTGCAAAAGATAGCCATTTTTGCCATTTTCCTGATATGTATGTTCCTTGTATAATACAAGTAAGTATTTCATTATGTAGTCATAAAATTAATTTAAATAATCTAGAGTATTGGAATATCTTTTATTAATACACTCTATCATTTTAATTTTAGTTGAAACACTTCTTAAAAAAATGTAAGGTCACTAATTTCTGCAAAAAGATCAAACAACTTCTCAGTAAAATTCAAGAAAATGCTCAGTTCATTGAAACTGAAAGGAAAAAAATAACTGTTGATCTAAAAGATTTATCATCTATTAAAAATTGGGAAAATACAATAAAGAATCAAGGAACGCCATTGATGAAATTCTACAAATCGTGGTTTGAAATTCATCAATCACAAAAATTGAAATTATTAACACAAAATGACAGTATGTCAGACCTTAAATTACCAGTTATCAAAAAATCAAATAAAAAATCTCGCAATAATAACGATAGTGATAACAGTGATCTTGACATGACCGAGGAACAACTTAAAGCAATGGATAAAAAACAGAAAGCACAGAAGAAGAAAAAGCGGAAAGTTGTACATGAAAACAAAAATGGTGGTGATTTTTCAGTAGATAATAATATGGATATTGTTCAAGATATGACGCTTAATGACTGGAAATGAATGTATTTTTGAATGAAAATATACAATGTAATTGAAAAACCAAGTACTTGTATTTTTTATTGAATGAATGGTTTAATAAGTTTATTTAAAAAGGAATAAGCAAATAGCGCACTAATATAAACTAAAGACCACATCTTTCACATACAAATGAGGGGAGAATCCCAACCAATTTTGAGGTGTCGCTTCTCGTAATCTATTTTTAAAATGTATACCCAACCAGTTAGAAAGTGGTAAAGAACGTGTGTGCTGAAGCTCCATTATTAAGGTACATCTTCTTGTTGTATTTAGCGGTATGTAAATTCAATATTTTACATCGTCTTCACAACAATAATAAACAATAAATCGACAAAATAATTCTTTCAATTATACCATTCATTTTCATATTTAAATTCACTGCTTATATTATTCTTATGAACAAATAGTAATTATTGTTGAAGTGTTGTTTCTTTATTTCCTTGTTAATGGAGTTATATAGTAATTATTAAAACGTAGATTATCTAATCAATTAAAAACTAGCTTTTGAAATAGAAAAATAGAAATTTTATAAAAATTGCATGGATATCATATAAAAGTACAAGAAGATGGTCATCTTAATTTTGTGGTATTAAAATCGATTAATTTGTTAAATAAATTTTTTAATTAAGATTAATTATTTTTTGGAGTAAGTGCTAAAAAAAATTTTTCATAAAATTTGTACAGATCTTTATGAATTTCTTGCAATTTTGAAAAACGGACGAATGGCCACGAAAACGTGAGTTGTGAACGCCAATACAGATTATTCATATATTCGTAGGTATGAAGTAAGAATATTTTGTAAGATAAATATTTAGTGGTCGTATATTGCGCGCGTGGTCCGAACAGTGCGCATTTCGGTTAGTCTCTCAGATCTAAAAGTTATTTACTATAGCAAAAAAAAAAAAAAAAAGTTAAATTGTAAAAACATTATTTGATTAAATATTAATGTAAAAATCGTAAACTAATTAGAACGCAAAATCCAAGTTCGTGAATTTAAACATGAGGAGAGCAACACTCGATAAGTAAATATAAATACCTTTTACATTTTTTTCAATACAAGCATTTGACTATTTTTATTTCTATTATTAAATCTGTTCAATAACCTTTTAAAAATATTTATATCTTAGCTTTTTGTATCGTCGAAAAAAACTCAATCATTTTATTTATGTTATTTTTTTTGTTAAAAATTCATTAGACGTGCTTTTGACTCTTCTTACGCAATAAAAAAAAACTAGAACACAAAAATTATAGACAAATCGCTCCTATATATAGAAATCAAGTGTTTTATCTAGGAAAACAAGTATATAAAATATTATTTACGAGTTTTTAAATATATACATGATACGAAGGTCTTATAAAAGTAGTATTAAAAGTGATGCTCAATTAATTTTAGGCCGTGATCTCGTTCCTTTAGATAAAAGTCGATTCCCTGTTAAATACGATTGAAGTATAGTACCGCAGTGAACATATTACGTTACAATAGATAAATTTAGCATTTCTTTCACACAGAACTTTGTTTTGTAGTTGATGCCAATACGGTAACATGAAATTAATTGGCATCTTGGAGATCAACCAATTCTCTTCATCAAGGAAAAAACATTGAAAATAAATTTATTCTCTTTGATAATGAATTTATATACTGTTTATCCTATTTTAAATGATCCAATTTATTTACAATTTACACTTACACATTATTCAACTAAGATTATCTTAAATACCTACATCTTTTATTCATTTCTCTACTGAATGGTTATAAACTTAATGCGTATATATGTACAGAATCGATGATATTAAATTCAATACCGGACGCAATTCCAATCTTTTCAACTATGCATTGTCGACGAATTTAAAAAATGTCGAAAGCAAGCGTCAGATATTTCAGACAAATTCGCAAACGAATAATTACTTGCAACGAAGCTTTTCTGCAGATAATGTTATAAAAACTCGCGGATTTAAACCATCAGACAGACACGATCCGGCGAAGAGAAATTTTCTCGAACACTTGACGTCGAAAATACTTCATTTCAATATGGTGAGTTCGGAATTAGCTTGATTATCGCTCTTCGCTTTCCGCATATACTATTCATTTACATTGCTGTTTCAATAAACAAGCTTGTAATCTGAACAGCTTCATATTGCTTTACTTAACAGTACGTAATTGTAATAATAAAACCTTCATTGTATCATGATGATTCTTTACTTATTTATGTTTGCCTCATTTTTATAGGATAATTTACAAACAAAACCGATCAACTTACAAAAGTTACTGACGCCAGCTATGGATTCAACTGATGTTCTACAAACACGAAACAGTATGATTTTTTTAATGACGTTTTTTTTAGATTGATTTATTGTCTTGTTGATCTAAACTCTTGTTTAATATTTATAGAAAAGATGTATGCGTCGTCGTGCTTTTATGCACCGACCCATCCTACAGTAGAGGATCAAGTGGAACTCGCTCGGAGAATTTCTTATTCTCTTAGCGATGTGAAAAATATGAAAAGTAAAGGGCAATCCATGTATGTGAATAGGAAGAAAAGATCTGTTAAGTGGATTCATGATGGAAATGGTAATTATATTCTATTGCTGAAGCTAAAATAAAATTCTAAAGTAAAAATATTCCTATCAATTTTGATACAAAAAATAAAAGTCAATTAGAGGCTTAAATAAAAAAGTTAAGGTCAATAGTATAGTTGGCAGTGATATTATTATTGGCATCTTAAACAAAAAATCAATCAATTGAAAAGAGAGAGAATAAATTCCGATAATTATTCTTCACATGCCAATACCTGTATGATGATTGATACTGGCGTCAGATTCATTGACCGTTGAAACTTTTAACATTGTATCAAACTGTATAAATCTAATTGTTTTCTAATGTCTCTGATTATCAGTAACTTATTTATTATTACCTAAAAACAAATATTAATAGAGATGAATTGTTCTACTTTAGGAATTGACGTTGAAGATGAACCTCAATCGCCTCTACCTCGTGTATGTAATCATTTTTAAACTGAGATTAAATGCGTGTCGTATCTGAAATTTATTTTACATAAAAAATACAAATTTATTTTATAGGATAAAGTACCTTTAAAATGTATGATGAATCCAAATGGCAAAGTATTGGATATTCAAGGTATTCAAGCTCTTGGAGAAGAACCAAATATTGGTACGAGTCCATTGAATGCTGAAAAACTGTTCGATATTGTTCGTGATTTGAACAATCAAAAAGGACGTGGTATGTTGATTTTTTTATAACTTTACAGTTTCAACTGTATGTCAACAAGATTCATCTAATTATTTAATTTAATATACTTCAGGTGCAGAAATTTTTGCGAAGCGGAGAAAAAGGTCAGAAAAGTGGGTGGTAGATAAAGACCATCAATCTTCACCTAATCCTACTAATATGGAAAAACCACAACCTTTCCTACCTAAAATGGTAATATTTTTAATTAAAAATAGTTAGAAGTAATTATCAAGAGCTAAAATATAACATTAATTATTAAACTAACTTTCCTAGGATTATCAGCCTACAGAAAATTTAAATTATACAAACCATTCACTAAAATCTCCAGGACAAAATAATGGAAATGCTTTTCCCAGTCCTTATAATTTGGACATGTCTTTCAATAACTCAAATACTCAATTTAGTAAGTATTACTTTATCTTATGCATACCATATAGTATAACATAAGATGACATTTTATTTAAAAATATAATCTAACATCTTATTTATTTTACGCTTTACTGTAACCAAAGAAAAAATATTAATCAATTAACAAAAAATTCTATTTCGCTTGTATTGCTTTGCCCTTCATCGACATTTCTAGAAGACAAATCTCGTAAAAAGCAAATGTATCCAAATGCACCAAGAAAAAGTGAGCCGGAAGTAATAAAAGTTTATCTGAAAGAAGTAGCAGTTGGTACAGAACCAGAATGCATAGGAAATGGACACTGCAATGGAAATCATGCTTCATATGATAAATATAAACGTAACTCTATTAATTCTAATTATTATATGGAATCTCATGCCAATAACAATCGCTGTATGGAATCTCATGTCAACAATAATTGTTACATGGAGTCTCATGCTAATAATAATCGTTGTATGGAATCTTACTCCAACAATAATCGTTGCACCAAGCAACATTTTATGAATGAGCCTAAAAAAAATGGTCATCATCATAATAATCAACATCAACAAGATATTGATGAAAATGATGAAGACTATACGCCAGTGCCAGTTAAACAACTAATTCAAGAGTTTGAAAAAACTTGTCGACCTGTACTTCAATATAAACAGATGATTCCTAAAACTCCGATTATTCAAAATCCACCGTTAGAAAATATTTCACGTTTCTTTGATTCACCTAGAATGTTCAATAATACGAAAGAGATTCCAAAATATATTGGGAATGGTGTTCAAATGAATGGACGTATAAATTCAAATATAAATCATGTTGAGAATGGCAATGGCTATATGAGAAATTATCCGCAAAATAATTTAATGGGCTTGAGATACGAATACGACTCGACAGATGATGAAATCGATGATTCTTTTGGTGAATCAAGTTCTTCAGACGACAGTGCTGGAATGCGTCCGACATCTAATGGAATACTATCCATGGATGATTATGATTATCGTCGTAAATTATTTGATTGTACAACTGAACAGCTTTTTGAGGCACCACCAGGCTTTAGAAATGATGATTTAGAAGAACCATTTATTGATACAGAGAATGATCTATCAGCTCAAGCTAAATCGTTAATTTTTACTGGAATTGCTTCTCAAGAAGATCTTCAGAAACAAATTAGCAAACTCCGTAGAACTCCGATATTAGAAACTCTCGTTTCAGCTCCCCCACCAGATTGCAGTAAGATATACTATTTCAGATATTGTATTTAGTTTTTTATTCATAATTACTAATTGTGTGATATAGCTTTAACTAATGTTTTGAAAAAATATCCATACATTTAAATATTTTATTTAAATCAATTTATTTTTCAATGAAATCATCTATATTATTATCGATAAAAAGATAATTTATTTCTTCTAGGTAATGATAAAGTATGTGAAAGTGTTTATAATGGTCCTAAAATATCAAGCTATCAAAATTTGACAAATTATAATACGGCACCACGTGGTTGGGATCAATCTCAATCATTTTATCGTCCAGTAACTTTCAGTAAAGCACAAACATCAATACCTTATTCTGACTTCTAAAGAGTAGATAATAAATATAAATTATTTTCTCGGAGCTTCGGTTTGTTTTCTTTACATGTCAGCAATTTAATTAACAAATTTATGTATGCAAATATAATGCTTTCATGTCTATCAAAATAAACAGAGTAAACCATTGATACTTATTATTTAAAGGTAAAATTGTATCAAGTACTTAAAAATTATATTAACATAAAAATTTTCCAAGATGTATATTAATTGATATCTAAAGTTTTTTATTGTACTTAGTGCTTCTTCCTAGTAAGTATCAGTATATTTTTCTGTGGCTTTTTTTAACCTTTGAAGAGTGAAATATAAATTTCGGACATGTATCGTTTCATTTAATGGAAAAAATCATTACTTACGTACAAAAAATGATGTTTATAAAAATTAGACTATCGAGTGGAATCATTATTTCAATCTTGTAGATATGATGTCATCAATAAGAAATCACTTCTTTAAATTTCACATTGTTATTAAAATCTACTCTGCATTGTAAAAATTAAAATTCAATTAGAGTTTTTCAAGTTTTACAAAAATAAACTATTCTCTATTTTTACAATATCGAAAGTAATTTCCTATTAATAAGTCATATTCATATCAAATGTAAGAAATATATTATAAGTAAAATAAATGAAGATAAAAATCATTGGATTACGTACATTTCTGTCAGAACTATTTATGATTCCACTGATGAACTACAATCCCATATTCGAACACTATTATCTTGAATCGTCTCATCATCATCGCACATCCGTTGACCTGAACTACTAGCGAGAATAGGAAAAGTTCGATGAATATCAACGCCATTGACACAATCATCTGATATTGGAATATTCCACGAAGGAATAATAGTATTACTTATTAGTTCTTCTATTTTCCAAACCTTTATAACACCATCAGTCCCACCTATAAATAAGTAATTATAGTTTCATACCGGAATCTCAATTAAAAAATATTTTATACTTACCAGAAATTATTTCACTTCCATCATTTGATATACAAAATTGAATTCTTTGATTAGTATCTGATTGTCGATTTTCTAAAGAGTACAAGATTTTCCCCGGATTTCTCAGATCCCAACATAGGAATTCATTATTTCGTCTAACAGCAGAATAAAGTTTAGTTCCACATGGACTAAATTCAACCTGAGTTACTCCACTGTCTGTTTCAAATAAACATAATGGTCCATCCTTGTATAATCCTACTCACAGACATGATAAATTAATTTGAGAATTAAAAGAATAATATTAAATATAGTAAAAATAGTTCATTAAATACCTATACATTTAGAGTATGTTCCAATAGCAAGTAAACCAGGTGAGATTGGATTATCACGTATACAAGAAACAATTCCATACATTTTTGGAAAGCTGGTTTTCATAACTATATCATCAACTTGGCGTCCTGGTCGATTAATGTCAAAAGATCTTACAATTCCTTTGAAGCCAGACCATATTGTATTACCATCATTGCCAAATCGGACACTTATAGCAGCATCTACTTCGTCAACTCTGTAATAAATCACTTTTTCTTTAATTATTCTTAATAAAAAATAGTAATGTAATGTTTTGTTATTAATACTTGCTGATTGTAGGCACGATAGGTAGCTCTCAATTTTCCAGTAAAAGCATCCCATAAATGAACAGGAGTTTCTTTACTTGTAGCAAGAAAACAACAAGTCACAGGATCCCATGAACTCATCCATGGATACCAGCAAATATCATAAATTAAACCTCCTTCTTTGATTTTCAAGGCGGCTTTTAACGGTAAAGGCGATGAAATATCTGAGAGTTTAGTAGAGTATAATTCAGAAGGTAAGTCATAAAGACGTATTCGAAAATCAGCAAATGGAACAAGTAAACATGTTCCATCGGGAGACCACAAACATCCTTTGGTATGATTGTTAGGACATCCTTCAAGTTCATGTTCTTTATTTGTGGTGCACAAAAGTCTTAATGAATTACTCCAATGATGAGCAACATAATGCTCTTCATCTGTTGGTTCAACTATTTTGTTTTGTTTATCTTCTGATTGCATCTTCAGTTCTTCGTCAATCAACTCTGATTGTATCTCCAGCTTTGCCGGTTCTTTTTTAACTTCTTCATCTTCGATACTTTTATCAGACATTGTCTTAAAGTAAAATCACTGTAATTGAATTTAACAAGTTCTATAAGTACTGATTATAGTTTTACTTTATTTAAGAAAAAAAAACAATTCTCACCTCAATTATAAATCTGGTCAACAACTAAATTTAACCTAGACCATTCTCATACAATTTTTTTATAGGATTAAAAAAAAATGTAAGTAAATCAGTAAATGTTTGAATATTAAACAATTAAATAACTCAAAAAATTGTCTTTAATACAATCCCTTTTTTCAATAATAATTTCAGGCTCCCACCATAGTTGTTTTGTTATGCGCTGTATGTACACATTCTTTTTGAGGTTATAAGCTACAAAAAGGTCAACCAGTGTCGCTTTGTTGAATAATCTGTTTATCCACGTGTTTCTCTATCCTTGTGTTTATTATATTTCGTGTAGAGTTGTAACCTTCAATTAGGTTTAATATTTTATTTATAAAATATATTAATAATTATTTTATAAAAATGGATATTGATCAAATGCAAGATCAAAATGGTTTAAGAGTTGATGGAAGACGACCGCATGAACTCCGACAAATAAATGTCCGATTAGGAGTTTTTGGCCAAGCTGATGGGAGTGCTTACATAGAACAAGGAAATACAAAAGTTCTTGCAACAGTTTATGGCCCACATCAGGTAAATTTATTATTTTTTTTTTAATTATTTCATTTAAGCAATATAGCTTACTTTCTTTTTGTATTATAATTTTTATAGCCGCGAGGAGCTTTAGCTAGAAGTACAGTAATGAAGTCTACTAAAGGAATCATCAATTGTCAATATAGTATGGCTGTATTTTGTCCAAGTTCTGGAGATAGAAAAAAAAGACCAAGAGGTGATAAAAAGACACAAGAAAGGTCCATCCATTTAAGACACGCTTTAGAAGCGATTTTAAATCTTGAAAAATTTCCTCGATCACAAATTGATGTTTTCATAGAAGTTCTTCAAGCCGATGGAAGTGATTATTGTGTTTCAATAAATGCGGCTACACTTGCATTAATCGATGCTGGAATTCCAATTAAAGATTTTGCTATCGGATGTACTATATCACTGCAAGATTCATCATCAAATTTCAATGAAGAGGAATCAAATGAAATGGGGATTTTAGATGTTAACCATTTAGAAGAAACTGGACCAGGTTTTACTCTGTCAGTGGTAGTTTTACCAGAAACTGTCAATGAATTAACTAAGGAACCAGGTATTATATTGGTAACTCAAGGATCGGGTCAACGATTACATTTATCAAGATTAAAAGCCATGCAACTGCGTGTGCTAAATGGATGTAAAAATATTAAAAATATTTTGGAGCAAATTGTACAACAACATCTTGCTACAAATGCTCTACCGTCATTATATAATACACATACTGTGGAATAAAAATTCTAAACAATTCAAAAATTTATAATAATAAAATGTAAATATATGTTTTTTAAGTCTGCTTACAAAATTTAATATCAAATAGCCTAAGAAAATATGATGGAAATTGTCATACAATTTCAACATATACAAAAAAATATCAAATCTCAAATCTTATAATTTCGCATCTGGATGCCTCTCCATAATCATACCAACACCCTGAAAAAATTAACATAGGTAAGAAAATTATTCTCAAGTTTTAATTCTAATAAGAAACTATTATATCTACCTGTCCACCAGCAGCACATGCTGCAATTAATCCAAATTGTTGGTCTTCTTTGATCATACGATTGGCAGTGTGCGTAGCTAATCTAACGCCGGTTGCAGCAAATGGATGTCCAATAGATAAAGATCCACCCCAAGCATTCCATTTTTTCAGATCAGGAACTCCTACTTTACCTTTGCTTCTTTTCAAGTATTCTCGAGCAAACCAATCAGAATCCATAGCTTTTAAATTTGCTAAAATTTGACCAGCAAATGCTTCATGAATTTCCCAGACCCCGATG
Source organism: Chelonus formosanus (assembly GCA_028641665.1). Lineage (NCBI taxonomy): Eukaryota > Metazoa > Arthropoda > Insecta > Hymenoptera > Braconidae > Chelonus > Chelonus formosanus. The sequence goes on from CM054004.1 coordinate 20,342,057, forward strand.
TCATTCAAAGTTAATCCAGATTTTTCTAAAACCTGATAAGTGTAGAATGAATTAATAAAAATATTAAATCTTTTTAAATAAATGAAAATGGAATTCAAAGATAAAAATACCTTTGGAATAGCATAAGATGGTCCTAGTAGCAATTGATCTACTGGGTCTTGTGATACATAAGTAAATTGTCTTAGGTAAGCTTTTGGTCTAAGTCCTAATTGGCGAGCTTTTTCTTCAGTCATGATAAGAGCTGCTGAAGCACCATCAGTCAAAAATGATGCATTAGCTGCAGTAACAGTTCCATAAGGCTTTACAAAAGCTGGTTTAAGCTTTTGTAAACTTTCAGGTGATGAAACTCTTATTCCGTTGTCTTTGTCAATAATTTGGTCTTGATTAGGAACTTTGAAAGGCACTAAATCAGACAAATTGCCTTGTTGTTGAGCTTGTTGGGCAAGTCTATGAGACCTTGCAGCGTATTCATCTTGTTCTTGACGTGATACTCCAAATGCAGCTGCTAATCGATCACCACTATGTCCCATAGCTTCGCCAGTTGAAAACTCAGCTACACCAGGTAACTAAAAAATTTTTTATCGTACAATAATTGTTGTTTTGTAATCCTATAATTTAAGTAATATATCTTACGTCTGGCACGAAAAAATTTGGTCGTATAGAAGCAAGAAGTGCTAGAGTTTGAGGAAGAGTTTTCGCCTTTGAAGCCTTTAACATCAAACTTCTCATTTGTCTGCTATGTCGAATTGGAATATCGGACATAAATTCCACACCACCAGCGACAATAGTATCAAATGCTCCACAAGCAATTAAACCCATACCAGTTGTTAATGCAACATTACTACTGATGCAAGCCATTGTAACAGTGTGAGCTGGGATTTTATCACTATAACCTGCAGCAAGTGCAGCTTCACGAGCAATATTTGATACTTTCACTTCTTGAATAACTGATCCATAGATAACATAATCGATCATCTCTTTTGGAATTTTCGTTTTTCTTACTAATGAACTAGAGAATGATCAGTAATTTACTTTGTTAAGTCATGACATATTTATGTAGAGTAATATGATAAAAAAATACGTACAGTAGAGAATGTGTAGCTAAGTTATAAGCCATCAATTTACTATAATTTGTCCCAGATAACAAAAAAGGAGTTCTGACTCCATCAATAAATACAATATTTTTTGAAGCTGGATTATCCATTTTTGTTGCATAAGTTTTACTAGGGCTACTTGATGTTACCCAAGCACTTGATGCACCTGTCATAAAAATAAGAATGTATTTTTGCCAATTAGTTACATAAAAGTTACAGTTTTAATTGTTAGAAAATTTGTTTATTAGTTTAATTTTGATAATTATTAGCTATAATTATAAAGAAAATATCTAAATGTTAGTATTTTCATTGAAGTAAATTATTTTTTTTCTAATTTATTTTTTACTAATCGACCTTTGATCTACATAGATCGTAACTAGGTGCTAAACTATTTTTCATGTACTTTATAACCTTAAGTAGTGAAAAATTACAATTACCTCGTAATAAAAACTTCTGATTGAGGCAAACAACATTTTTTGCAATAAACATTGACATTTTGGCAATATAAATATTCTTCTAATATCTGAAAATAATTTTTAATCCTTTTAACACTGATTTCTAATATATTAAATTATATTTTGTATTTAAAGTATTGTAGTATATAGACTAGTTGATATTAATTTATACAGAATATTAACATTCAATATTATTGAATGTCAATACATTTAACAATTATTTCAACAAGAGTTAATTTTTATAACACTCTGATTTACGACGAAAATATGGTATCAACATGAAGTAGGTTTGGCAAAGTTTCGCGAATCATGGCATGACATCTGGTGGCTAAGTCGAACATTATAGCCTAAATTATCAAGTATTTTTTTTTGTCAACAATCACATTAATTGTCTTTAGTTGATGAAATCTATTGTCATACAATTGGAATAATTAAAAAACAAAACAATGAAAACATACTTAGAATTGCTATTAAAAAAAATGGGACATGATTTATAATTATAAAAGGTAAACTGAAATAATTAGTGAAGTTCACAGAAGATAAATTGATTGAATTACTTATAACGATTAATAAGAGAAGATGGAATACAAAATTATGAATTGTTATTTAAATTTAATCTTTTGTAAATGTATAATAAATTTGAAATCAATCAAATAAAATTAGAAATAGACTGAACACGAGAGTCTAAAGTATTTAATCCAGATTTTTAACAAAATTACATTATTTAAAGATTTAATTATCGAAATCAGAAATAAATCATATCTTCTAATATAATCATGATAATAATAATCATTTTCCCGTTTCTATTGATCAAGATACTTGCTTTATTTTATTTTTATCCTGTAAATGTGAATCAATGAACAGGAAATGTATTTCTACAATATTAAACTCACTCGAAGTGTTTTCAAATTATGTAATTAATTATTCTAACAACGCATATAGACAAATGTTAATTAATAAAACATATGAAATGTTGTTGATTTTGTTTTTCATTATAAAAAAATACATTCATCTTGAAATGCAAAAACCTAAGAATAATATTCATTTCATATTATCAATAATTAATTTATTGTCTTTTATCGATAGCACTTGCAATGTTTTTATAAATAAGCGCAAACACTTACGCTCCAAAAAACATAATTTATCATTAAAACACGTGTTGTTTAATCTATCACCTCTAATAAAAAATGCAAATCTAAATATACATAACGTAATCAATCATTTTTTCGCAGTTCGATTTGTTTTCGAATAATTTGCAAAAACAATTCACACTGCATACATTTGATAACGTAAGCAGATATACGCAAGTGCCTTCGGTAAAGCTTTGAGCATTTATACTTACAACGCATTTAAATAAGTACGTGATGATCATACTTCTAGTGCGTGTCAAAGACTGCAATATTATGGTTTTACCCATTGTTTAAGAGTTATTTTGACGGGGAAGTCACATGACTAGAACTTGGTCGACCAACACGACGCATATGATGGCCGTCATCATTATGGTTACTTCTCTCTTTCTTTAAACCTCACTATTTACATCTATTTGGCATTACTATTGGGCAACTAAAATGTATACATACATATGTCAAATAAAATATTCTTTCACATGAGTAACAGTATGGTAGATGTTAGAGAGTGAATGTTGAACTAAACATCAAGTGTGTGCAGTACATCATTCAGATGAGATAGTGTAACGGGGGGGTATTATTTTGATCAGTTTCAACAATGTTAGTGTAGGGAGTGTAAATTAAAACAAGGGACAATGTTGTATGTGACGCCTGCAAAAAAAACATTACAATTAATCAACACAGTGTATGTGTGTGTGTTAAATTGATTTATAAAAAAACATTATACCAAGAATTGATGAAGATGCTCATTATCACACATGATAATAACTTTTTACCCGATTGTTTTTTTTTTTAAATAAAAAAAAAATATATACTAAAGTGCTTTATTAAATATGTATTAGATATAGACTCAAGATATGTAGTACAATTGACATAAATGTATTTATACCTACACATTCAACATAAGTGCATTGCTCAATGGTCAACCATATTTATATTATTTTTTTCTCATATCGCATAAGCAGTTGTAATCTTGTAATGGAGAATACGTGAGCATGTGTGTGTTTTTGACATTGTATATCGTAAATTTATAATATATGATATGCAAGCGTGCTAGTATACAGTGTTAAAGAAGAACGATGCTCAGATGGCGCAAAGTTGGACTGAGTGTCAAATGTATCGACATAGATTTTAAGTGTGTATGTGAGAACTAAGTACAGTTTGAGTGGTAATGGCGCGCGCACTGTCAAGTGTTACTACCAGAGTGTTATAATGTTATATGTTTATATCGAATACATGCATATATGTACGTATGTATGTACACACTATTCGTGTTGAAAATGGCTGGACGGTTCGCTTAGCACTTCGTTGGTTCGCTCGAGTTTTTTTTCGCATAAACGCAGAAATATGCGTGGAGGAGCCACGAGTGGTTTAGTGTGTCGTCACGCGAATACGATCGATACGCCATTCTGGCGCGGCATGCTATATAAATTGGCATTGTGAATAAAATGTTTATACATGAAGGTGTGATATCTGTCAAGTGGGTTTGGAAATTTGTTCATGTACATTTGTGATCTAAAAAATAAAGTGAAAACACGGAGCAACAATTATAGGTAAAGGGAAAGGTTGTACAAGTTCGCACACAGGAAGTCAAGTTCAATCGAATTAGACGCCGTGTATATGTCGTATCTGCAGAATTACAATGATGTGCTGCTTCTATGAGACAAGAAACTTATATAAACAAGCATAAACAGTGGATTAACGTGCAACGTTTAGCTGTTACAATCATCATTTAAACTAGATAGGCCACCGACCCATACCTGTAGCCAAGCCTTCTTTTGGTACATATCTGTCGCCATAGTAATAAGTACTGAGGGAGGGATCTCATAACCGTATCTAAGACTTTTGCTTGTTCAAGACAAAACTTTTGTGCTTATCATTGTTTCAAAATTATCACATGTGATGATATTATCGTACTCCAAATGATTAATTTTTTAATCTCATCTCAATTTGATGAATGTCTATTTATTTATACGAATATATACATCCATATATACATTCATGCAAATATATAGATATATATATATATATATATATAGCGCACTATTCAGTTCTGTTCCAGAATTAATAATACCTTGAATGTTTGTGAATTATTATTTAGTAATATAGAAACATAATGTCTAAGAAGATGGATTTATATGATCATAAGATGAATGCAACAAAGGGGATGAAAGAAAATTGAAAACGACTGAAGTATAATAGGAATGTGGGCGCTTATACGCCGATAAAACACTAACAGGATAGCGCTTAACCAATAAGATGGACCGAGTTTATCTCGGGTTTATTGCTACTCAGGCTGCTGATGCAAATACTTGGACTTATGTACCTAAAACCAGTATGAATGTCAAGGAAATATTTATATGAAGATTTTAATTTTTTAAATCAAACAGTGTACCGTGCAATAAAATTCATAAAACGGTGCTACCAAAAAGTTTAGTTTTTAACATTAAAGCGTTTTTAAAATATTTATCGTTTGATTTTGAATATCTATTTATTTTACAGAAAAAAATCAGTAACAATTTGTTTTTATATCATTTGTGAAACAATATTGATGTAAAAATGGAGACATTATTGCCTAATAATGCAAATAGTCAATCTTATACACCACAACTTAAAACAGTGTTGAAGACATATCAGTTGTCAGCTATAAAGAGTCTGCAAGGACCAAGTTCAGCTCTGCTAGGAATGGACTGTAAAGGTTTATTACAAGATCAGCCACCTTTTCATTTTTCATCTTTAAATTATTCTGGAAACTGTATTGATTCTTGTACTGATTCCAAGAAAGAATGTAAAAGTAAAACTAATACAACAGTGCCTGTTATGCCTCATCGGCTTGATGCTACTGTAAGAAGTCATGATGATTCTGACGATGATCATCAACCGGAGCATCTCAAAGCAGCAAGTATTAAAAGAGAATTGGAGTTTCAAATACCAATATTAACGGCGCCTGATCAAAGTTGCTCAGAAAGATGTGAAACTTTTTTAGAGAATGAAAAAATTTCTTGTTTTGTGGTTGGTGGTGAAAGACGACTGTGCCTTCCACAAATATTAAACACCGTACTTCAAGATTTTTCATTGCAACAAATAAATCAAGTTTGTGATGAGCTGCAGATTTACTGTTCCAGATGTACCCATGACCAATTAGAGGAGTTAAAACTCTCTGGGATTTTGCCAAGAAATGCTCCATCCTGTGGTCTCATTACACAAACGGACGCTGAACGACTTGTAAGTGCTCTCCTGCTGCGGAATGAACCTCGCGAGCTGCCTTTAATTCAAGATAGAGATCAAGATCGTTGCACAGAAAAGGAATATAGTAAAAAGAAAGATATAGACGAGTCAATTGTAAGATTTAAAGTTTACCATGAGTGTTTTGGTAAATGTAAAGGCATCTTTGATGCTAATTTATTTGATTCAGAAGATTCTGCGTGTATAGAGTGTTTAGAATGTGGTTGTCAATTTTCTCCACAGCGTTTTGTACGCCATGCTCATCGGCCTTTAGAAAACCGTACTTGTCATTGGGGGTTTGACTCTAGTAATTGGAGATCGTATCTTTTACTCTCCCGTGATCAACCGCACTACAACAAAATTGTTACTTTTTTTCGTAACCTGAAGGATCGAAGTCCAGTGCCCCATTTCAAGAGGAAATTACCTGAGGTATATTCATCATAAATGTATACACGTAAGGGAATTAAAATTTTATAATAAATTTTGATTTAACTTTACAGTTAAGACATGAGTCAGAGAAGATACATAAACGTTCTAAAAAAGAAATTAAGGATGAATGTCCTGCTATTTATGCCAATAGTAATGGATTGGCAATGTATCCTGTTTCAGCAACAGGAAATGAAAATGATCCGTATTTACAAATGCAATGGGCTGTTTTTGAATTAGCAGCTAGAGGAGCATCCGCGTTCAGACCTTGGAATGCTACCGGTTCATGTAAACATAGAGATAGGTAAATATAATAGTGAAGTTTATGAAATACATGTTTATATTTATATAAATATATGTTTATTATTTAATATTGTAATTAGCACACCACTTGTACCTGCATATCTTAGTCGTGGTCCACCAGTTCTACAACATCCAGAACGAGTTGTTCCTTTGTCTGAATGCGAACGCTTTGAACCACATTACCAACCTAATGTTGCATTAGCACCTATTCCAGCAACTTCCGTAACAGCAGCTCCAACATCTATAGCATCTACGCATCATCGTCATTATCATAGTAGACATCAAAGTTGTGCCCCAAGTCCAGATGATCAGACCGAGCCAGTAATTATTAAAGTTGAAAAGTCAACAACTCCTAACCTTGAAGATTCGGAAAAAATTCTTCCAAACTCACAGCCTGGTTCTCCCGATCCTCAAAATAATAATCGAGATGAACCAGCAAAAGATGAAAATTCACAAAAATGTGAAGAAGAAGAAAGTAATGCAGCTGTAACGTCATCAACAGTTGTAACAGATTCACCACAAGTGGAAGTTGGAACGTTATCACCTGGAAATGATTCAAAATTAGATGGCACGGCTATTGTAGAATTAGAAGAACGACTTATAGCATTAGATGTACCACAAGACGTACTAGGGCTGGTAAAACAAGTAGCAACTGAAATTACGCATTTAAAACTTCGACGTCGTGCTGATGCACGTGAAATTACTAAATTACGAGAAGAGCTTGAAAAACATAAATTCCAAATGTCTACTAAAAATGATAATGACGAGAAGAAAAATATTGTTGCTAATTCCACAACCACAGTGGATAGTACTGAAAGAAATGAAGAAACAGTAGAACAGACATTAACCTCAGATAGTGAATCTAATAATGATACAGATTCTACACTCGTTACGACGAAAAATGATTAAATAAAATTTTTTCTAAATATATCAATATTCAAAAACTGCTCAGAAATAAAATACGTTTATCATTTGGCCAGATAAACGTATACTAAAATAATTGATAAAGTAATAACAATACTACAATTCTAAATGATAAAAAGCTATCTTGGTAATGTGATATACAATGAGCCTTTGAAAATTGTAGTGCAGTTACTTTTTGTTTTATTTTACGTAAAACTAAATAAGTGTTTATTTTAAGTAAAAATTCTATCAACTAATACTGTTTACGAACGAATTGTAGATAATGTATAATACAACGATGAAAAGATAGACTTAAAGGATATCTAATAAGCCAATAACTATTGTAAATTTTATTATAATAGAATGCGTAAGTTTTTCTTGTGTATATTATTTATGCATAGAATGCACGGAAAATTTATTGTACATTTAATCGGTCAATTAGAATTGTACTCTAAAATAACTACATTAATTTTTATCATTATACTTTTCATTTCATCATGTATATAATCTCTTCTCGTAGTAATTATTTCATTACACTATTAATGCAAAAGTACAAAAACCTTAGGTGCTATGTTTTACTCTACATAACTTATGAGTATGTGTAGCTAAAAAATTACTGTGAAAACAGACTAATTGAATACGCTTGTCATAAATGTCGCATAATAATTTTAAAATTGTAGATGTAGTAATGATAATTGGTATGATTATTAATAGAAGATACCAATACTGCCAAATATTTAATATACTGAAGGATATTGTATGAATATAACAAGTGAATCACATTTAAGATGCATATTGAAGAAAATCAATAGTAAAGTTTTTCAATATTTTAATCCGTACAATAACTGTCAAATTACATAAGTGTTTATTTAACTTTAATGTCTTTTACGAATAATTACATAAATATTAACAGGCGAAATCAATACTCTGTTTTTACAGTAATTATCTTATTGACATTAAAAATGTTAATCAACTAATTCATTCAAGAAATTCTCTCTATTAAGTTAGTGATCCGTACTATTCTCTCATATAATAAAATATTTTTAAAAATTAGTCATAATACTTATTGTTAAAATTTATAAATCTTAGATTTTTGAATTTTTGTTGTACTGTTAATTAAAAATAACATTCTGCTGGATTGATTTAAATTCATTATTTAAGCTGGAGGCGGGTACTTCAAAGTCTGAAAGAACATTAACTAGGCGTTTGGATATTTCTTGTTTTTTTTTTTATATAAGTTTTATCAATTAAAATTTCAAGTGTATTTTTTGTGTTAAATGTTGTAAATTATTATAAATAATGATCCAGCAGTTCAAGTATAATTATTAATTACATATGCCATAGAACATATAAAATTCAATATGTTGTATGTGTGTAATCGATCAATATACAACATATGATATTGTTCCTTATAGTATAAGAAGCCCACCTGACATCAAAGAAATGTCTAATAGCCTACTGTTTTCATACGTTCTTAGTAATGATATTTATAATCGAAATTAAAATAATTGAATATATATATACTGTGTTTTACGTATTACTAAAAAATTTAAAATCCATTTGAGATAACAAATTTTCTTTGTTAGTCTGATATGTATATCATATCTAAAATCTCAAATGTATTTTGATATTTTCATAGTTAAATATTTTCAATGAATATTTATAACAACATTTGATTTTGTTACGTTTATACGTTACATAGTTAATATGTTTGAATATCAGTTGTTGTCTTTATAATATATATATGCATCAAATCCATTTATTTAGTTGATCTCAATAACGTCTTTAATGATAGAATGAATAAATATTAAAATAAAGATGTTTTTTGAGATCATTTGTACTGATCTATAATATAGCCTAAATTTTTGTATTCTATAATGGAGTAATTAATCACGATTTACGTACTAGACATGATAGTTGTTAAAGAAAATAAACTATTGAATATATGTGTATTCAAATGAATGCATGTATATTGGCTGAGGTTAATTTATGCAATAATATAGAAATAATATATATATATATATATAAAAATATATATAAATAAATATATATATAAGCTCAACACAGGAAATATGATAGACAATTCAATAATAAAAAATGTAGGTGAATTATTTAATTATTCAGTATGTGTAGTCTTATTATTGAATTAATTTTGCTAAATTAATGTATAACTCTTATTCTTAAAAACATAGTACCTGCAATTGGCTAAAGCCTTAAATTTTGTGATCAGAGTTTCCCGGTGCATAATATAATAATGCATGTTTTCGAGATTTAGTGCAAATAATAATTAATAATGATATTTAAATAAGTTCTTTCGTTTAAACTAAGTAATAAAAATATAACTGGTGATTTTTATTATTTAAAATGATTCAATATTTACCTTCATAACTATGTATTATTATAAACTGATAAAGTGAATGATCAATAGTTTATTTTCTTGATCTAATCGCTATTCGTTTACATGGTCATTAGCCTAATATTATATTTTATCTGAGTAATAATAGGAAATATTAAATTTGACTCTTTCTGGAGACATCCATAGACGTTTAGAATATTTGACTGAATCTATAAAGAAATAATGATTTTTACTACTAACGATGGATAAAATTAAACACAAAACTAAGTACAAAACTTACTTCAACTTGGGCTTTAATGCATGCATCATTTTTTAAAATGAACTTTGGATTTTACCATTTATTATTTATTTCATTAAGTATTTATTAATGAAATCAACATAACATGACCTGACGCATTTAGTTAAAAATTCATGTTATATACGTACAAAGTAATTATGTTGATAGATTATACTTATAGATGATGCAAAATAACAGCATCCCTTGAAAAAAAAGTTTACATCGTTAAGATAGTAGTTTATTCTACGAAAGCTTTAATTTGATTAATAAATAAAATTCAGTAAAAAATGTTTGTAAGTTGATACTGTTCTTACTGAACGGAATTTACATATATACAGGGTAATTTGTATTCCATTTTTCAATACTGAAAGAAAGTAAAGTTTTTATTTAAATTCAGCGAAACATGACTGCAGTTATAATAAGGGTTATTTTGCAAAAGATCCGTAGTAATCTCAAAATAATAGTACCTTTCTATGAGTAATAATAATATTCCGGTAATAATTCATTTTAAAAATTTAACAGAAAAGTATTAAAATAAAAATACTTTTTAATCAGTAAAAAAGCATTTTTCTTTTTTGAATATTAATAATTCAATAATTTTATGATAATATTAATAAATTAGAGATTAATATTTATTGAATGTGTGAAAAGTATTGATGTCGATGATTTGTCATGATGAATAAATGCTTCTTATACTGATGAAAAAGTCTTATCATTTTTTTTTTATGCTTGATTTTCGCTGAAATATACATACATTTTTGAGGCCCTTATAAATTTAATATTTTTTTAAACCAATTGTTCCGAAATAAATATACTTTACCCTGGGTTAACATTTTTCTCTATTATTCTTTTTTAATTTTGTTATAAAATTACTCATTTTTAGCGTGTATTATTCATAAATAATTGATAAACGGTTCTAGAGTCAGGAAATAATTAGACATAAATAAACTTATGAGTGCCAATATAAGTTAAAAAATGATTAAAAAGGTAAACGCTAATCACCTTATTATTTATATTCAGGTCAAATAATAGCTCTAAAAAATGAATGCAGCATGCTATGGTCTATTTTATTTAAGTATCTATTGAAAGTCAAATATATTATTGTGAAACTATGTCAGTCGTGGTCATTTATTAATAATTTGTTTCAAATATTTATAAATAGCTATACGTTTTAGTTATAATTTATTATACCTGTATGTATTTATATCCAAAAGCAATTAATATTTTACTGATACAATATTTACAGAATAAGATTTTATACATTATTTGTATAATTAGAATCATTGATAATTATTTGAAATATAGTGCAATACATTATCCCTTCGATTTTTTAGTAAATCTAAATATTTGAATTCAACAATTCAGGCTTTTACCTGTTTAATCACTTTTAAACGATATTAAGAATAAAATTGAAGATTATTTTTAATCATATTAAATTTAAAAAGGAATCAATATAATTTAATTCATACTCAATAATAGGATTTTATATACCTGAATGAATCTATTTTATGTTTTAATATGAATCAATAGGATTTTAAAGGATTTTATTAAAATTGAATGAAAATTTAAAAAAATCCTGTCACAGAAATCAACTCAAGTCTACCAAATATTACTGACACAACATACTATTAACTATAATTATACTTTATATTTTTTTATTTTCACAATTTCATCATATCATTAATTATTTTAATTTAACAATGTAATATTGGACCTAAAATTATTTAAATAAAGTAATTTATGAGCGTTTTTGACGTAGTAATAACAAATAACAAAGCAATAAATAATGAAACAATTTTCAACTAATAGTCAATTTTTTTTCTTATCTTATAATGAGGTAAAAAGTATACTTATCCATTATTTAATAATTAATTTTTAAATATCTGATGTATGGCAGCTCTAATAATATTTAACTTGAAGAAAATATGGTACAATATGGTACACTTTTGATATTAAAAGGAAAGGATGTTACTTAAAAATATTGAAATAAATATGTAAAGTCACAAACATATCACTGGAAAAAATACTATTTATCATACAACTGCCTTAATTAATTATAAAAAATGCACACTAATATTTATACTAATTTTAAACATGATATATCAATATGATCTCCTGTATATCTATTCAATAACCTGAGTAAATGTAATTTGCACTGTTTACTATGTGTCGTATGTAATTCATAAAGTGTGGACAGATTTAATAATACTCGTTCCTGTAAACACTTGACTGGATTTCTAGTAACAGCATTTTCAAGAAGTTGTACAGCTGTTTTCAGTTGACCAGTGTATAATAAACAAACCGCCATATTATTTATTAACATAATGTTCGAGGGATCTGCACTAGATGCAATTTTAAAATGATTGTAACCTTCTTGATAAGAATTTTGAGCAACAGCCATTAATCCTCGATCAATCAATTCCCTTATCGAAGGTGGCTCTTCTGAATTTTTTTTAACATCACCGAATATTTTTTCCGCCATCAGGACATCACCCAGAAATAAATAAATCCGTCCAACAGCTGATTTCAGTATTTCTGACTGTTCTTTAGTCCAATTAGCTGACTTGAGCAATTCCTCTAATACATTAATAGCTAATTTAAAGTTATTTATCGTTAGAGCGCAATTTACGATAGAAATTTGAACTCTAGACTTTCTATTAATCCATAATTTAATATAATTCTTTTGATCTGTTTCACTATATTTTGAAACTCCACCTTCTTCTGTGAGCCCTGCTTCTAAGTTCTTTATAATTTGATTAATTACAGACAAAAGCTTATATAAATTATTTATGGCATCTTTTGTTTTACCATAATACAATGGTATTTCAGCTAGTAGCAATCGAAAAGCAAATGACGCCATTGAACCGTGCCTTGTTCCATATAATTCTGGATAAAACGTAAAGTACATGTCTGGTTTGTCCAGATTTCCAAAAGGCTCTGATTCAGCTTTCAAGACATCAAATTGTTTTAACTTCAATAGAAGTGATAATCTAGTATACCATAGTTGCAAAGAATGCGGTGTGTGTTTACTTAAATGATTGATTTTTCCATATCCTTGGCCATAAACTGCTAATAGCCTACCTGATAAATCAACTGCTGCTCTGTAACAACCTGTTTGAATTAAATTGCGTAGTCCTCGTTCATCTTGAGTAACATCAGTAGCTGTCAGGATGTTTCTATGTATATTTTCATCTTCACCAAAAAAATGTATCGATGTTGCTTTGACAGTGTCAATCATGTCATCTTGAATAGTCAACCCTGGCATTGTTAAATTTTCTCGATCAACAACGTTATTACTGAATGTCGAAGTTGCAATTGATCTTAAAATTTTTCTAGTTTGTTCACATGGAATCCATCCATCACTGTGAGAATCTTTGCTAAGTAATTCAGATCTTTCAATATTAAATGTATTTTCATTTTTCAATAAATCTGTTGACATTTCAGACATAATATTCAATTTACAAATATCTTGAGTAGTTTTTTGTAATGATGGAGTAACCTCTGATTTTGATATTATTTCATCAAAGATTGTATGTACATTGTTATCAAAATATTGACCTAGAGTATTATCTTTAGTTTTTTCCGAATTATTAACTGGATCACTATGTTTTGTAAAACTTTCTGCCATTGCGATAAAACTAAAAAACTAACAAAAATCCAATGACAAACACACAATCAGACTGATGCAAATCATGTCATTTTCAATGGTGGGGGAAAATAGCGAACATATACCACGCCAGAGGGCGCTTCAATATTTACATTTGTGTGCGGTTCATTTAAATATGTATTTGAAAATTACTCCGAAATACATTTTGCCTTTTAAATTGTAATTCTAAGAATAAATAGTTTCTGACTTATAAATCACAACAATAATAAACATAAAAACTATACAAAAGTGAAATATATGTAAATAATAATTAAGACAATGGCTTCAACACAAAATCTAATATAAACATTGTTAAATAAATTATTCAAATTTAATTAAAATTTTTAATTTTGAAGAGAAATTTATATTTCGTCTGATAATGTTAATTTATTAATATTTTAGATATTTTATCAAGATATTGGAAAAATGGTTGCATAGTTACCGACAGAGTTTCGCGCGTTCAGCATGTGCACTTTGTTCGACCTTGATTCATGTGGTTGATATCAACTCTAAATCACATAGAAAAAGGGAAAATAAAGAACATAAATATTTATTAAAGAACAAAATTAACATGCAAAAAGTTTGTACTTATTATTTATTAATATTTGCAAATGAGCTTATTATTATTGACAAATCGAAATTTATGTATTTATTATAAAATCTTGGTATCTTCAACATTTTTTGTAAAATTTTTTATCAACATCCAACTTTATATCAAGTATAATGAGCAATTATAATAATATTATCATTAACTGATATTAAACAAATAAACAGAACATGAGAAACATAAATTAAATATGTAAGTATACTGAACATTTAAAAAAAAAAACGAACAAATGTTTAATTGAATTTATTAATAGTATTAATTATTGTCAGCCATCGCAGATCTATTTATATGATACTTCACTTCAGGGTATGTATGTATTCTATACGACACTGATAGAAGCAGTACGACGTTTTATTTTGATAACATACACAAGTGACTGTGAGAGTTGAGTATTTGACTCGTAAATTTCTCATGCCAATGTAACCGTTATAAATGTATTCAAATTATCAAATAAGTGACAAATTCTAGTGCTGATAATATCAATAATTCATTATTATCTCCGGTGTTTTTTTTCATAAAAAGATCAAACAGTTATTCAGATCGAGTAAATACAGAAACAGTACAGTTTAACAGACTACAACAATGAACATAACTTATTATCAACAATTTTCAGAATATTCTTCTCAAATCAAAAATTTAGGAAAGTTTTTATATATTGTTAATCCTTATGAAACAACATTCGAATTCTTGGCAGAAGTACCTGACTATCAACAACAAGTAACAATCAACCGATTTTAATTAATTTAATATTTTTCAATTAATTGGTTTTTCACTTTGATCAACTTATTTTACATTTTTCATTCATGAATTAAATTATTTATTTATTTTCTATTAATATCAATATTTTATTCAAATCAATTTTTTAATTTATTTTATCACTCAATTTTTTTTTACAGATATGGATACCTTTTTTTATCCTCATTATTTTGGAGCAATTAATACTTTTTATAAAAAAAAAAAGTTCATTCAGATTAAATGATCACATAACTTCACTATCTCACTGGATTCTCCAAGAATCCGGACGGTAAGCATAGGTAACGCTGATACGATATGATTTCTTTTATGAATCAAAGAGACGAATTAAACATAGAAAGTAGAATTTTCTTTTTAGGTGCAGAGTATTATGTTTATATTCATATTTATAATGAATATCGTATTTGGAGTCTCCCATGGAATTCACTGTGGACATGGTACATCACTGTTATTGGAGTAGATTTTTGTTATTATTGGGTCCACCGTGCAAATCATGGTTATTTTTAAAATGATATGATGTTATATGTCTTATGATGCTCCTGTATGGTAAAATGAAATCCATATTCATTATATTGCTTACAGAAATTCATCTTCTGTGGTCACAACACCAAGTACACCATAGCAGTGAGGAATTCAATCTTGTGGTTGGATTGCGGCAATCTGTCATGCAACAGTGGTGCAGTTTTGTGAGTGATTTAACTTATATTCGGTTATTAATATATAAATACATCAATTAAAAATTTTTTAGATGTTCTACTTACCACTTGCACTCTTCATACCACCATCGCATTTTATTACTCATCATCAATTGAATTTGATTTATCAATTGTGGCTGCATACGACATTTTTTAATCATCTTGGTCCTTTGGAGTATATTTTCAATACTCCAAGACATCATCGGGTCCACCATGGTAAATATAATTTAATTATTTAAATTTATTTATTAAAAAAAAAAAAAAAAAAACGTCAATGAAAAGAAATAATAGGTGGTACTTATTTGATACAAAAATTAATTAAAGTATTTTATCTTTGAATAGGTTGCAACATTTATTGTTTAGATAAAAATTATGGTGGAGTATTTATTATATGGGATAGAATGTTTGGAACATTTGCTGATGAACAAACCAAAGAGGAAATTATTTATGGCTTAGTAGTAAGTCCACAGACATTCAACCCAATATATCTTCAGGTAAAACAATGTGGCACGAACATGAATGAAAAATGAAATGATATTGATTGAAAAATTAATTTTTCTACGCTTCAGGTTTTCTACACGAAAATGATGATTAAAAAATGCTGCAATATGAGAACAATTACAGATAAATTGGCAGCTATCTGGAAAGGACCTAGTTGGATTCCTGGGTTACCAAGACTGGGTCTTGATAAGTACAAAATACATGTAAGACAAATGTTCACTTGAATTTTTCCAAGAAAATCATTCGAATCTCGTTAATAGGTAACTTCTAGAATTAAATATAATCCATCCATACCTAAATGGCAGCATTTTTATATAATTATTCATTTTTGCACTATTCTTCATCAACACTTCAATATATATAACAATAAAGTAAGTATAGATTTATTAAAAAAAAAAAATAAAAATAATCATATTTTGAATAACCGTATTTTATTAATCTTTTAGGATTGTAAATTATTGATAATGAATAATATACTTTCATTAACTACAATAGGTCTATTATTTGATCGCTCCAGTTATGCAAGTATTCTTGAACTCAGTCGATGCATACTTCACATTCTTTGCACTGTTAATCTAGATTTAGTGTTTTATATTCATTTGTTATCATGTTTTATATGGATTGTGCATATCATTTATGAAATGAGACAGCTAAGGTATTAAATGATTTGATGTAAATCCATCTTAATATTTTTCATATGCTCAAATTTTTAAATGTCTGATATAATTATAACGAAAACTTCAATTTTAACATTTATTCATTCGAAATAAGATATTATACACTGAGGAAAAATTTATTATTAACTAATTATTTCATTTTATTTATCAAATATTTTAAGGAACAATTATTTATTAATTTTTAACTTGAATAACCTTTTTAGAATTGAATACATTTCTCTCAGTGTAAAATTTGAAGATTTCGTGTGATGTAAGTTAATGATTATTTGAAATACATATTACAGCTTTGTGTTTATAAATTTTGTTCGCATTAATGGATATAATGAATTTTACTTATAAATATTGTGTTTAGGTCCATTGAAAGAAATAAATAATTATATTTAACATACTTTAGACTCAATTTTATAACACTGTTTATTTACCTCCCTCTTTTTTTAAATTATCATTTCAAAAAGTCATTATATCAAGTTTGGGTGGTTTTACAAAAAATACCAGTTTAATATAACACCGCATAGTAGTACAAAGTGAAATATATTATAATTATTTGGTTTAAAAGATTTAACTTATTAAAGCAATGCAATATGCATACAATATTAGTATTAATTATTAAAATTAAGCAGTTGTCTTTTTTTTCTTTATATTTATAATTATAAATGTGATAATATCAACTTTTTCATGTAGACTATTAAATGTATAAAAAAAAAGTTTCAATTACACATTTGCTTCTAATACTCACAGTCAGACTTTAATACTTATGTTCGATTCAATTATATAAAAAAAATTTCAATATCTCAATAATTAAGTAACAAACATGAAAATGTTTGTAACATCATAAAATTATTGAAATTATTTTGTCTCCATTTAATTGTGTGTATTAGACGATATGATAAATGAATATATAATGTTCACAATACAATTTTATCTTCTACAAGCCCAGCAAATATCAAATTTCATGTTGCATTCATGTCTATAAAATTAAAGCTTTTCAAGCTGTATTATAGCAATTTCAATAAATCATAGTGTGGTTATTTTTTATTTCACCTGAAAAAAAAAAAATAAAAGTTGTGTTAATTAAATTGAAACTATTCTGATAAATTTTTCTTGAAATAAAATATTGCATAAAAGCTTACCTCAATTTATATTTAAGATTTCGTAGTAGCTATCGAAGCAGCTTTGCCATTCTTCGTGATTTTATCATTAGATTGACTACCATTACTACTAGACTCAGTGGTTTCCGATTGAACAGTTTCCGGATAATCAAGAACCGGTGCTTCTAATGAATCTGATGAAATACGCCTAGCACTATTAAATTTATCTGCAACTTGTGACTCTCGTACATTATTTAGCGAATCTGAATAACTCAATGATGGAAGGTCTATCGTTGTTTTCAGTTCAAGTGAATCCGAGCTTTTGTACATCAAGTTATTTTGTTTTTCAGTATTGTTTTCAAGCTCTAAAGAATCTGTGCTAGTTTCCATGATATTAGTTTCACGCGTTATTTGAGCTATCTCACTGGCAGTTGACATTAAATTAGTGGCAGCAGGTTCAACTTTTTCAGCATCAGTTATATCTATTTGAGATATATCCTCAGTTGTATCATCTTGTCGATCAAACTTTTCAACATTTGCTTGTGCAATTCTAATAATCTCATCAATCTCCATTATTCTTTTCTCATAATCATCAGAGCCTGAAGTACTAGGATTAAATGACGTACTTGGTTCAACTGGTTTTGGTTTAGTTAAATTTTCAAGCCTATATCTATTCTCTGGACTCTCATGCTCTAATAAATCTTCTTCTTCTTTAGCTCGAAGTTCGATCATGTGAGCCTCTCTACAAGCTGTTTCTAGACCTTCAAAATCTTTCAATGATGACACAGAAATATCATCACCATGACCGGAGCGACCCGAGATGTAACGTCGAGGTAAACTTCCGTTATTGACAGAATCTTGTGAACCACATTGAAATCTTCTTGTACCATCTGCACCGATTACAGCACTTTCTAAGTTTTCAAATTCTTGTAAAGAGTTCATAGAAATGTTATCATGTTCAATAGACTTTGCAAACATTTTTTTTCCTGCCAAAACATCAAATTCTGTGCTTCCGTAGCTACCTTTCATACTTCCACTGCTTCCTATTGAACCTTTATGACTACCAAGGCTTCCAAATCTACTGGAACCAGCTTCGAAATCAGTTATTTCTTCTTCTTTTATATCTTCAAGAGGTCCACGCTCACATTCCAACTCATAAGCTCTTGCATCTGCTTGGAATTGCATCTCCATCCATTTTTTCGCTTCTGTTTCATCATCGGAATAAGACTGCTGTGAATACTGATCCTCATTAGAGGCTTGAGGAGGACTTTCTTCTGATTCGAAATCAAAAACTTCAGTAGTACTGATAGGTTTATTTGAAGATTCGCCTTCCTGCTTTTTATCTGTGATTAAATTCTCTATGTCACGATCAAATTTTTTAATAATTGTATGAGATGTCGTTTTAATTGATATACTTTTTCCTTCTGCATCAAACTCTTTAGCTTCTCTTCCTACCTCTTCAATCACAACGAAATCATCGATAATATCTGGTTTATCCACTAACTCAAATGAATCGCTATCTGGAGAATGTCTATCCGGTCTTTCTCGTTCAATAACAGTTTCAACAGACATTCCTGAAGTCGAAGAAGTTGACATGCTGGCTTGCTGAAGAACAGATCTTTTAGATAATAATAATGCTTCAGCATCTTCTGCACTCAAAGTAGTCATTTTTAATTCGGATACATCATCACCTGTTAATTGTGCTTCAATGGAATTTAATTTAATTTCCGGTGAAGATGAACTTTCTTCAACAGCTATTTGATCAGATATAACATCTGTAATAGATGTTTTATCGTCATCATCTCTATTAACTATAAGACTAGAAACAGTTTTTCCTGATTGCTGTTTACTATCTTCCTCAGTGAAACCATCAAATCCTTCAGGCACTACGAAAGATTCTGTATCATCTGATATATGTTGAAATAACATTTCAGATGATCGCTTCATTTTAGTTGGTATTGTACCAGCAATATTATCATCCACCATTAATTCATCATGCTCTATATCACTTTCAGGAGAAATGGATTTTTCTCTTTGGTCTACTCCTTCTAGAGCCATATCGAGATTCTCATTAATTTCATCTTCTCTATCTGATTCAGACGCCACTAGAGTCTCTGTTAATTCACTTGTACTATCAATACTTCCTAAATGACCTGAGCTCAATGAATTTAATGATTTCATCGATTCATGTGAGCTTAATGTCGATACTGCACTTTGATAATCTTGAGATGTTGGTTTAGATGTAGTGTGTTCTACAGACATCAAAGCGGTTTCATATTCTGAAGCGGTTCCTGAAAGAATACCTGCAGCCGAATGAAGTGCTTCTACATCTGAAGAGCTTGGTCGACTTCCACTTTCATAATCACAAGATTGATAATTACTACTTTCTCCAGAACTTGATTCTCCTTCTCGTTCAGAATAAATTGCCTTCGAAATTCTTGTTGGTTTTTGACGCCTTCTCGGAACTGGCTGAGGTGGAATCGATAAAGAACTTGAACCATCTTCTTTATTTTCAATGTCTGAACTAGATCGACTAGCTGGAACCGGTGCTGAAGAAGTGTCTAAACTAACTTCTACATCTTGAATATCAACTTTTATATCGCTTGAGAGTACATTCGAATCAGTAAAACTATCTTCTTCTTGCTCATCATCTTTTTTCTGTGTATCTGTAGGGAGTTTAGAATACTGTTCTTCTTGTTCAGTCATTTGCTCTACCGATGGAGCTTTATATAAAAAGGGAAGATCGTTAGGTATAGATTCTGGTTGAAGTTTGAACTGGAACTCAGAAGGTGAATCTTTAATTTGAACTGGCTGATTCTGTTCACTCAATTCTTCAATAAGATCCTGTTTAGCTGCTTCCAATGATTCCTTTACTTCTGCAATTTCTCTTTTTACAACTTGATCGAGAACAGTTATTGCATACTTCGAACTCAAGTCTACATTTGATAAATCTTCTTTTTTCAACTTCATGCTAGCAGAATCAATGGAAGCCCCGTATGATAAGTGTTCTTTAATATCAACTAACTTTTCTGGATGTCTTTTAGAATCATCGAATGATTGAGTTATATGTGAAAAAGATTCTTTATAACTTTTAAATGTACTTTCTGTAAAACTTTCATTTTTTTTGTCTTTTTTGGGCGATTTTTGTAAAGGACTTGTTTCTTTCTTTTCTATTTGAACTTTTTCTTCTTTTTTAATTGTCTCACTTTCAACTTTTTTATCAACTGCACTAGGAGGAGGTTCAGGAATTGACTGATCTTCAACTTTAGAGGAATCCAATTGACTAGAAGTAGATTCAGGAGTAGGTTCCCGAACAGGTTCTGAAATAGTTTGGTCATTGATTTTAGAAGAATCCAATTGAGTAGGAGTAGACTCAGGAGTAGGTTCCCGCACAGGTTCTGAAATAGTCTGTTCATTGATTTTAGAAGAATCCAATTGAGTAGGAGTAGACTCAGGAGTAGGTTCCCGCACAGGTTCTGAAATAGTCTGTTCATTGATTTTAGAAGAATCCAATTGAGTAGGAGTAGACTCAGGAGTAGGTTCCCGAACAGGTTCTGAAATAGTTTGGTCATTGATTTTAGAAGAATCCAATTGAGTAGGAGTAGACTCAGGAGTAGGTTCCCGAACAGGTTCTGAAATAGTCTGTTCATCGACTTTAGGAAAATCTAATATTTCTATACTGTCAGACATTCTTCTCGGAGTTAGAGGAATGGGTTCATCAGTTGGTGTCTTTGTTTCATACTCTCTTTGAAGTGTGGCAACTAATTCTTGGCAACTTATATCAAGTTTATTCTCAACTAATTGAGCCTCAATTTTATTGTCTTCTGGCTCAATCATCGTATCACTTAAATCAGGTGATAATCTAACTTCAATGTCTCCTTCAACATCTTCAATAGCTGTATCAGCAGAAAAAACTATCTCTTCTTCTAAATCTTTCGAAGAATCTTCTTGTATAATCTCTTCATGAGGAGAAATTAAATCTTTTTGTTTATTTAAGCTTGACTGTAGCTCATCAAGTTCTCTATCAAACGCTTCTGAAGGTTCTAAAGTTTCAATAATTCCAATTTTCTCATCCCCAATCGACCATGTTATGTGAGGAATTTCTAGTTCTTTAACTTTCAATTTTTCAGCTCTTTTAGATTCAAAGAATTCATGATCTATCTCTTTCTTCTCTCGAACAACTGAAGGCTCTGATACTGAAGATTGTAATCGAGATCTTACTGGTTTTTCTATATTACAAATTTTATCCAGCTTATCCAAGTGCTCTATCGCCTCACTCTCATGGAGTTTATTAAATTCTAAATCCTTCATATATTTTTCATCTAACGAGTGTTCTTCATCGTCCGGTACATACTCTTGATCTTCAGCTTCTGGCATGAAACTCTGTGCAGTTTCGAAAATATTTACACCAGGCTCTAGAATTTGTAACACTCGAGCACCAGAATCTTCAGATGTTTCATATTTTATAGGCATTACCAATTCCTGTGGGTGTTCAATATATTCTTCTGCAACTTTAATTTCATCAGGTAATCCACTTAAATGACGTTCAAGTTGATGCTTTTCAGACTCAAGAGACTCTTCAAGCTCTATTTGATCAGACATACTACTGAGACTGATTGTCACATCTTTATCCAGTACTTTAACTTGAGATGATGAAAGCAGAACACTTTCTTCAGTTTCTTTTTTATCAAATGACAAATCTTCTTCCTCTTCTTTCGTTATATCTTCACTTATACTAGAGCTCTGGTGAGTTGAATTTTTATCATGTCCAATAATCCCTTGTTCAAAATCTTCCATTCCTTGGTCTTTCATAAGAGACGTTAATTTTTGATTTAAATTGTCAGCTAATCGTTCATCAAAATCATTAGAATCCATTTCTTTTTCAGTATCATTTTTCTCATAATCGAAATCAAGTTTTATTCCCTGAGAACTTTCAGATCTCTTAATTATTTCATTTTCAATTGACTGTATCAAGCTCTCAGCAATATTACGAACTTCATTTTTATCAGCAATGTTTAAGTTATAATTGTCAAGTTCTTCAGGAATTTCTTCAGCAAAACTTTCTTCACGTGATATGTTTTCTGTAGATTCTTTGGGTAGATATACATTAATATCAGATCTATTCGAATACTCTTCCCTAGACTCTTCACGAACTACAGCAGCCTTCAATTCATCTTCAAAGCTCTTGTCTAAATTAAATGTATCAATATCTGATTTTTCATCTCCTTGTGACTCACTTTTTTCCATAGTTATCGCTGTATCTACTTCTCGCTCTTTTAGCATCTTCGCTTCTGTCTCTTGTACGACAATTTTCTCACTATCTTCAGTCCTTTCTGACCTGATTTCATCTTTAAGTATTTTCATACCTTGAGAAGCAGCTGCACTTATAGTTTGTTTTCCATCTGCAACCTCAATTAAAATTTCTTTGACTCCATTTTTGTCTGACTTTTCAGAACGAGTTATTTTATCTTCAAGAGTTTCATCTTTCTTTTCCGTTGTCACTTTGGATTCTGATAATTTCTCACTTGATTCACGGTCTCTTTCTTCGTGTTTTAATATTTTAGTATCATCTTTAGATATTTGAGATGAAATAATTTCCTTTTCTGCAACCTTTTTCGTCTCTTCAAGATTAACTTTAGAAGTTATTGTAGATTCAGGTTCACTCGTTATTTTAATTTCTTCAATGGACTCAAATGAATCTTTAGGGTGTGTTACTGTTTTGATGACAGTCTGAGATTGTGATTTAGTCTCAGTGGTTTGTTTCTCATAATGTTGAGATATCGTTTCAGTGATTTTCGTTTCTGTCACAGTAATTACAGCCTCTTTTCCTTGATTATTGTCGACAACTTTTGTTGTTGAACTAAAAACTTGCACTGGGATTTTAGATTTTTTCTTATTATCGTCAGTATCTTTGGGTGACATATCTAATTCAAGTTTATTATTTTTAGATGAAGGAATTGGAATTCCTGATATTTTACTTTCTACTTCTTTTTTAATAAGATTCACAGTATCAGATTTACTTGTAATCTCTTTATTATCCATTTTAGAACTTGTTGAATCTGTTTTTACCTTCGTAGGAATTTTAGAAACAGGGATTTTCGTTTCAACTCGCACTTCAGATTTTTGTTCAATAATCTTAACTTCCTGTTCACCAATATCCATTGATTTTTTACGAATCATCTTTTCCTCCATTTGTTCACTTTTTATTTTCTCATTTTCCTTCTTATTTTCTTCAGGAGAACTTATCTTCTTCGGAATCTGACTTACCATTGATTTTTTCTCTAATTTTTGACTTTCAACATTTTTATCATGCTTGATAGATTTCAAATCAGCTCCTTCAGTTTCTAAGACAGAAGTTTGATCAACAATATTATTTTGTTTACCTTTTTTGGAGTCCTGCCCACCTGGGGTTTTGGTGAATGGTACTTTGACTGTAGTCTCTATTTCCTTTTGAATTTGTTCTTCAAAGTAGTGTGCTTTCTCTGCAACTGTACACTCAGAAATATCAGGAACATCTAACTCTTCCATGGTTTCGGAATCATTGAGTATAGCATCATTGTCTTCTGAAACAATATTTTGCGCAAATTCACTGTCAGTCTCATTAATAGTTAATTGAGAAGCTCTAGAAATTTCAGATTCTGATCGTTGATAACTATCTCTTTTTTTAGAAACTTCTTCCCAAAATCTTAATTTCTCAGAATATGTTTGGTGTTCAAGGGTTGGTGACATGTCTTTATGATCGTTTGCATTATCAATATTACTAGCATCTACAGATTCTAGAGAGCAAGCCACATTTTTTGCTAAGGATTCAACAATTGCGGCATCTAAAACAGCCAAAAATGCATATCTGTAATTATCTTTTTTATTTAGACCGTTATTTAATATTTAATTTTACACATACATTTGAATACAATGTTGAACATTGATTAATCAAATTTAAAATATAAGTATGTTTAACAAATTAATCATACAACTGCTAAGAGTTAACAATACTCCATAAAATTTATGTTAACATCATTAACAGCATTTTATTATTAATACAGACGAACAAACATTTATATATCTCAAATAGTTAACAGTGAAAGTTATTGTTTATTTGATTTGAAAAAGAGCCAAGTGAAGTTAATATTATGGATAAGAATTGATTACCATTTAAGAGTGCATATAACATAATTTTCTAATGATTAGAGATTACTCTCACTTCACTTTGCCCCATAAATCTTTTTTCAATTAACATCAAGTAGAATTTTCTTAGTTATTTGTCTTTTAATACCTTTTGAACATTTTTTGTAGAGATTTTATTGATTTAGTTTTTCAATAGATATCATTTTTTTTGTTTTAAAAACTATCTGCTTTCAATTGAAAAAATAAATAAGTTTATAAATATGTTTTAATAACTTTCATAAATCACAAGAATTTATCAAAAAATAGAATCATTAACAAAACTAAGATTTATATAATATTTTTTTTTCACATTAAGCAGTAAAATAAATGATATCATTTATAATAATGAGTAATTTTTAATCAACAATTAATTCTGAATAAAATTGAATAGTAAAATTTAAATCAAATACTGGTCTTCATGCAATAAAAAACAAAACTAAACTTTGTAATTCAGCGTCTTAAAATTAATTTTTGTAACAAGATTTATATTTTGATAATAAGCTTTTATTAATTTACTATCATTTTTTCTAAAAGCTCAACATTCATGATGAAATTTTGATTATATATGAGTGAATCTATTTTTCAAATAAAAATCAAACTTCTATGAGGATTAGTGCAAACGAAAAAATATCATTTATCATTTGAATTCTGTTCGATTTAATCTACATCCTCAATATCTGTATGACCATCATAGGAACCATCGTCAGTTGGTTCTCTAACGCTTAATAAATCATTTGATTTCTGAACATTAGACATTTCTACTTGTGATGCAGCAAGAAAATCAAATTCTTCCATCAAACTTTTTTGTCCACAAGCTTCATCAAGTCCTTCGTCCTCATCAGAAGCGTTCATCTCTTCAGAATCTGTGCCTCCATAAATAACCAGTTCATCAGCAAGACCTCCATGAGGGAAGTCTCGGCCATCATCTTCATCAAAAGACATTTGATTTCTAACTTCAACAGAGAAAGGCCCATCGCCTTCTTTAGTTGTTATGGTTCCACCACCGAGCTCACGAAGAATATCCATTCTTGGTCGTACATAAATCGGTTCATCTTGATCTTCTTCATCATTAGATACATCTTCCATATCTGTTTCCCCTTGTATATCATTTTCGAAAACACCCAGTCCTTTATTTTCCACTGTAGGAGTTTCGGCATCACTTCCAACTAGAACTTCATCTACGTCTGTTAGATTATCTACAAAGCTATTTCGTCGGGGACTTCTTGGAAAATTATCTAAACCATCCCAGTTCATTTCAATAGGCTCGGCTTCTGAATTTTCCAGAGTTACTGATATGATTGGTGCTACTGGATTTTTTCTAGGACTTTTTGATGGGCTTAAAGAATTCTTCGAAGTATTAATTATTGCCAATTCTCCTTCAGAATCGGTATCAGAAAAATGCAATGATACATTACTCATCATAGCATGCAAACGACGACGGGTGGCTTTTGATTTCCTTTTTGGCTTGGTACCACATGATGTACCACTATCTGATCTCACTAATAAAGATTCTTTCTTAGTAGCATTTGCATCATTTAATGATCCTACGTTACAGTTTATTTGATGTACTTGATCCAGTACAGGCTCTTGATTTTCGTCACTCATGATTCAACTTTGATTGACAGTTTATAGAAATTTATAAAAAAATATTTCTTATGAGTTCGAAGAAGAATTAAACAAAAATTTAAAAAAGAAAATACCTGAAATAAAAAATAAAAAACCTGAGTCTTAAAAACAATTATTCGTAATTAGTTGTTTATTTAATTCACTCACGTTCTTGTCAAATATTATGAGCGTTAGAGGAATACTTTTTCGATAATTCAATCACACAATATATATTTGCTGTGACGATGGCTCAGTGATTACTAAAATGTTGATGTTAAGTATCTTAGTATCTCTTGGTCACATAAGTTTACATTAATTAAATTTAGGAAGCCTAACTAGGCTAACCTTATGTTATAATCAGATCAATGATAAATACTCGCAAACCATATGTTTATTATTTCACAAGAAAATATTTAGGCCAATGTATTTATTTATATAATATTTCTATAGAAATAATAGAGTCAGAACTTTATGTTCTTCTATTTCTTTGCACTAATTCTAGGATATTTTCTCATTAATCTAATATTCAATAAAAATAACTTCTTGCAATGAGAGGTTCGAAAAACAAAAAAATCAATTAGTAACCATACATACCTTTGTTCTTTTTTTCTACAATATCATCAATTTTTTCTTGTTCGTTGGATGATGTTAATTTAGGCATATCACGTTTTTCTCCATAATCTTGCATATAAGTCGTTTTATAAAGATCCATTTTATTCATAAATTCAGAATCTAATTCTACAATAAAAAAAAGAATAATAAATTCCAAATTATCATGCAAGCCAGCTCATTCAAAAAATAAAAGCACGTACTTGAACATTTTAAAGCTAGAGTAGAATGCTTAATTACCTTTTAATTTCGATCTTGATTGAGATTTTTGAACGGCGACTTCTGGAAGAACGATATTTAAAACACATATTGGCTGTTGAGCTGGTTCGCCTTTAGCTACTCTAGGATCACGCATAAACATCATTCGTGCAACAGGATCCAAAAGTGGATCTTTAACTTTAACGTGGAAGGATAATCTATTTTGACGGAATGCCTTAAAAGTGAACTTGAGCTGTTGGCCGGATTTCGTTACAGGTACAAGATTACCACTAAATTCTAAGAAGATTTCCTTTCCATCTAAAGCCTGTAAGAAATATCTTTCATTTTACTTGGATTGTTTATAATCAAATTGATCATACAATTAAATTAATATTGAGAAATTACTTCAACATCACGACTCTTCACAATTTCCAGAAATTCTTCTTGTTGTTCTAGTGTATGTAATCCATCCTTTCCACCAGTCATGCATAAAATACGCAAAGTTGCTTCTACCACGTCAAATCGTTTGGTATAAATAACAAAGCTGTAAAAATAATTTAATTCATAATTTCATACACGCCGGAATTCAATAATTAAAATTGATTAAAATAGTTGAGTTGATTAGTTATTCTTAAAAATATTTTCAAAACTTATTTCACCTGATTAGATTAGTGTTATAAGCTTTAGATTCTTTTACTTACTTCGTAATAAACGGTACAAAAAGGGACTCTTTATAAAGTTCCGTAGCCATCTTAGGTACTTCACTAATATTTCTGCAGTCCATTAGCCAAAATCTGGCAGAAACTGTGGTCGTAAAGGACACACGATTGTTTAAAAAGGTTAGAGGGGTTGAACCAGTGACATCTTCCCATTGAGCTTCACTTGTACCACCTACAATAATTTCAATTCAGCCAACTTGCTATCAGCAGTTGAAATTAACAATGTATTAATGCTATCATACCTGCAATACTACAGAGTAAACGAAGAGTCGGAGTTTCACCTTCATATTGATTAATCATCCCTTTACTGGCAGCTTGAGGAACTGGTATTGTTAAAGTTATTGGTTTATGGAATTTTCTTCTCCTAGGTTCTATGGTAATTACCGGTGAAACTGCGACACAATTTCCTAATAACTTTGCAGTTAGTTCAGTCGGAATGACATGAGCCTAAATCAAAAGGATAATTAAATGCTATTTTACTGATAATAATCCAATATCGACCGGAATATTAATTAAGATATGAACCTGTAATCCAACTTTAATTTTCTTGGTTAAAGCACCAGGCGGAAATACTGCTTGAACATGATTTGCCACACTAGAAATTAGTATTCCACCATCAGCACCAATTACATGAACTTCCTGCTTGATTCGTGTTACAATCGCAAAATATTGTGGAAATTCTGTTGTAATTATTCGAACAATCCTTCCACAGTGTGATGCACTCATTTGCGTATCGTAAGCAGTATTAAAGAGAGACTCATCATTCTCATACGAGTTATCGTGTTCCTTCCATGTCTCTCCATTTTCACTCCTCAGTATTATTA
Source organism: Chelonus formosanus (assembly GCA_028641665.1). Lineage (NCBI taxonomy): Eukaryota > Metazoa > Arthropoda > Insecta > Hymenoptera > Braconidae > Chelonus > Chelonus formosanus. Next base: position 20,371,309 of record CM054004.1, read on the forward strand.
TTTCTCTTTCTTTGCCATGAACAGATGCAAAATGAGGTATGTCAATTAAAACAGGGCTGTAAATGAATTTTATATGAATTAATAAAAAAAAAGGATAGAATAGAATGTGAACAATAATAATTACCCTAGAAATGATGCTCCAACAGGCCCCATTTCAATTATTCGAGTAGCTAAAGATTCACCTTCCATTAATGCTGGTGGATTGGCGACCTTACTTAACTTCACCAATCTGCAAGTCACCCGAATAGGCATTGTTGCTCTTCTTGGAGGGACAATTATTCTTATTCCACTGTATCGACAACCCTTCATTGTACCTCCTCGGGCATCTACCAAAAAGCTAACGAAGAACCTATATTAATCAGAAAAAAAAATGTTTGAATATTTTTTGTTAGCTATTAAGTATTTATATATTAATTTAAATACTTACGATCTGTAAGTTAGTCTTCTAGAAAAAAAAAATACATTACATAATGATAGATATTTATTTTGTTTATTGAAAGATATAGGAAAGAGTATTTTTCTAATAATAAATATTTACTCAACATCACTCACCCCAAATTTATTCCATCAGTCGAATCAAAATTCTCTGGAGGACAATAATTACTACTCTGAGTGAATTCCTGTTTTTCTTCTTTCGACAGTTGTCGATGCACAGGATCATCTCGAGTAACATCAATTGGTAATGAATCATCTCGTAAACTTTTCATCAAGTCTACAGTCAAATATCTGTAAGGTTGTTCATTGGTTAACCCATCTGAAACTAAAAAAAAAACAAATAATCAGTGATATGATAACGAATTTTATTTCATGCTATGAAAATATTCAAGTCTAATTAAGATAAAAGTTTTTTTAAGCATCTATCTTCGTTAATTTACATACCTCCTTCATCATCTGAATCCGACATAAAGCAAGTCTCATGCAAGCTTTCTGGTGCAATAACCTTGTATTTCTCCTCCCAAGTTTTATTGTCTGGAGTTTTACTATCATAACTAAGCCCTTTGAGTACTTCCATGACAGAGATATATCCTAATTTTTGAGCTATATTCAAAGGAGTTAAATCATCCTAAAAATGAAATAAATAAAATTGTTTTAGAAGAAACAAATATAATAGATATTTTTCATTGATATTACTTACAGTTGTTTTTGCTGTATGAGAAGCATTTTCTTCCAGCAGGGCTGATACAACATGAGCATGACCTTGCTGTGCAGCTTGATGTAAAGGAGTATAATTTTGTTTAGTTCGTACATCAATTTGTGCATTATGCTTAAGAAGGAATCGAATCATCGATATATTTCCAAAATGAGAAGCAACATGTATCGGTCTATACCCAGATTCAGTAGCACTTTCAACATTTGCACCATTTTTCACCAAAACTGATGCGACACGAATAGAATCTTCTTGAGCACACAAATGCAGAGCAGTTAAACCGTTCTTTGCTTTGTGATTTGGATCAGCTCCATGTTCAATTAATAAATTCGTCATATCATAATGACCCTTTTGAGCGCTTAATTGTAATGGTGTAAAACCAGCTTTCGATTGTGCGTTTGGATCAGCCCCATGCTCTAATAATGTAGATGCTATATCCATTTGATTTTTACGAGCTGCAATGTGTAGTGGTGTATGTCCATTTTGAAATGGTAAATGAGGTGATGCGCCTTTTTCCAAAATCATGTTGGCAACGTTTGGATGATCGTAATGACATGCCAAATGTAGCGGAGTAACATCGTTCTAAATAAATACAATAATTAATTAAACTAATTGATTGTGTACTAATGTAACAATTTTAATTAAATTCCAAAATTATTTATATTTTATTTTTATTTAATAAAAAAAAGCTGCTTTTTAAAGGAGTAAGAATAGAAGTAATAAAAGTCAAGATTAAGTCAGACAGAGCGAAGACATGCTTACCTTTCCTTGAGCATCAATATCACTATCTTTTTGCAAGAGTATTTTCGCCACATTCATATTACCATATTTTGCTGCAATATGCAAAGGAGTAAATCCGTTTTTCGTCGTAGCTTTAACGGATGCATGATTTTCCACAAGTATAGCAGCAACCTTAAACATTTTTACCCATTAATTCTCTGCATAATTTGACACCATAATATTTAGAAGCATTAAAAAGTGTTTAGTTATTTTTAACCAACAAAAAACAAAATCATTAAAGGAAGTAATTAATGAAAGAAATAAAAAAAATATGTTGATGTAAATGAAGTGAAGGTAATTAAGTGCTTACCTTTTAACAACACCAATTCAGTACATACTATGTTCCACTAAAATGATGTATACTTCTAACACTAAACTTAATTTAAATAAAATTTAAATTAACATAAAAGATAACGAAACTCAACCACCCATACATAAATATGAACATTACTTATAACGATCCTCGTTTTATTAATAAAGCAACAAAATGAAAATATATACATAAACAAAATACAAGTATAAATGAATTTTAAAATATATTAAATTAAAAGAAATTATAATAGTGATATGATGTGATACTGATAATAATCAATTATATCAAATATTCTCTGTAACGACGCCAAAATAAATGTGTTGTATTTTGTGTATTAATATAATCTGCAATTTGGGAAAGTTCCTTGTACATTACCTCTTCTTGCCCTTCTTTAGCTGCTATGTGAAGAGCTGTATACATATCTTTGGTTGTTATGTCAACTGCTGCTCCATGTTGCAATAACAACATTACAATATCTACATTTCCTAGTCTTGCAGCAATATGTAAGGGAGTTTGATCTTCCTACACCGAAAAATAAAATCCATAATATAATCATTTGCATAACAGGCAAATCTTATATAAATGTTTGAATGAATGATTTAGATGAATGGATTTACCCTTGCACGAGCATCTACTTTGGCGCCATTTCGTAATAAAATTCGGATAATATCGGTTTGGTTTGCTCGAGCTGCTAAATGTAAAGGAGTTTCACCTCTGACAGTTGGCACATCGGGATTTGCTTCATGTTGAAGTAAGAATATTACGATATTCATGCATCCCATAAAACTGGCTACGTGTAGAGGTGTTAATCCAGACTGCAAACAGATCAATATGACTATGAATAAATTCTAACTTACTTTATTCATTTATGTCAACCCTTTAAAAATTCTTTATATCAGTTTGAAATCACATAGTAAGTAAGCAAATGCTAATTATTATTGATTTGTAATTTTTTTACTGACTAAGACGATCCATAAAAGGGTCTTCTTATCAGATTATTTTATGCATTTATTCATTTATGAGCACTTTTCGCTTACCTCCGTAGTTGATTCGATTGATGCACCATGTTTTAACAAAAGTTCAACGATTTTAATTCGATTTTTCTTGCATGCAATATGAAGAGGAGTAAACCCATTGAGAGCACGAGCATTGGGATCGGCTTTTCGATCGAGAAGTAATTTAGCGACTCGTACATGACCACAGTGGGCTGCTACATGAAGTGATGTTAGGTAATCGATTGTCACTTCATCAACGGGAGCTCGATGGTATAATAATACCCTCGCAGCATCTACATGATCACCTTGAGATGCCATGTGAAGAGGCGCTAGACCATTCTATCATCATCAACAAATAATTAATTAATCCAATCAACTAAGTAAATAAGATTCCAGCAAGATACATACCTTTGTTCTAGCACTAATAGGTGCTGAATGTTCAAGCAAGGTTGAAACAACTTCCTCATGTCCTGATCGAGCAGCACAATGAAGTGGTGTTAACCCATCTCTCGTTTTAGCATCAATCATTGCTGAATTTTCTAAAAGAAGTTTGACCATATTGTTTTTTCCCCATTTGGCTGCTACGTGTAATGGACTGATGTTGTGCTATTGACATTTAAAAGGCAAATTAGAGAATAAAAAATGAAATTTAAGTATATTTGCTAGTAAGAGTACCTTTGCTACATAATTTACGTCTGCACCTTTTTTTATTAATAATCGACCTATTTCTTCATTCCCATAGTGTGCCGCAATGTGTAGCGGCGTAAAGCCGCTTTTAGAAGTTACATCAGGCTTGTGATCATTCTGAAATTATTTTATAGAATATAGAAAAACTAAATAAATATTTATACCTATTTTTTTATGATAAATTATGTACTTGTAGGAGTAGATCAGCAGCTTTACAATCATCTTTTTTCGCAGCAATGTGTAATGCTGGAAGCCTCACTTTTCCTTTCAAGTCATTTTCAAGTAATACACTAACTACTTTATCGTGACCTTGTTGCATAGCTACAGCAAGTGGTGTAAATCCGTCCTAAAATAAAATATTTATTAGAGAAAGTTTAGCTTACTATTTATTAAGCTATCAATGTTCACAAAAAACTTGACAAGAGTAAAAAATGTTGAAACCCAAGGATGTTTAAAACACCCTAGAGGCTCAGTTTTTTTTTTACTTCTGATAGTTTATAAGTAGTATAAGTAAACGCTTGGAAATTTACTTCTGTTGCTAAACTTTGATTGGCACCATTCGATAGCAATAATTTAACTACTTGATCATGGTTCTCTTGGGCAGCCATATATAAAGGAGTAAAGCCATTTTGAGATTGAGTATTCACTGCTGCTCCATATTGAATTAAAATATTGACAACATCAACTTGACCGGCTGAAAAAATAAAATATTTTCCTGAAAACAATCCTCTATAATAAACTAAAACATGAAAGAAAAATTTAAGAAATTATTGATCCACTCAAGATTGGAGTATCATTGACTTGAAAGTGTCTTGTGTTTTTTTTTAATTAATGGACAAAAAATTTCACCTATTTCTTCCCGAGAAGTTAATTTTAGTTTGAACTAAAAAAAGTTTTTAAAACTGTTATTTTATTTGAACATTAGTTTTAACTTTTTTTTACTGAGTGTCAAAATCATAAATTTTTTGATAAAATTCTCTTTCTAACTTATTAACTGTAACCAGGGATCAATTTTTTTTTTAAGACTCACATTAAGATGAAGTTATTATAAATACAATTTATCAATAAAAACATTAAAATAATTTATAAAAAGAACTTAACAAATGAACTGTGTGAAGCAAAGAATATTTGAATAAAAAATAATTAATAATCGATACTTAACTAGTTAATGATAAAAAATATCATGACATATTTTATGATACGAACAATGATCAATAATAATGAAGACATAATTTATAAAAAGAATATTTTAAAAATGAATATCAATTTCAAACAATTCACTCTAATAAGTGAAGATAAATTTAATTATAAAACTAATTAATTTTCGTAAATATCTGGAGTCAGAATAATCAATAAATTAAAAACAAGGTTGATCCAATTACTTTTTCTGTTTTAAAGTAATACATGGAACAAGTACATAGTCTGGTCGATGATAAAGAATATTTCTATGTACTTGACAGTAAATGGAAAGTTCAGAAACATTAACACACCCCTTTCTATCAAATAAAAAAGAACAAAAAGTCTGACAATATCTAGAAAAGAGTCACTTTCATCTTCTAAAGAGATTGTTGACAGAAACCTCTCCATTAAAAGCATACATTTTACACTGAGCATAAAAAAGATTTACCTAATGATGCAATATGCAGCGCAGTATTTCCTTTTTTTGTTGCAGCATCTACTTTTGCTCCTCTTTTCAATAATTCCGTCACTATTTCAACATGCCCATCTTTGGATGCCAAATGCAAAGCATTTAGTCCATTCTAAAAAAAAAATCATAAACAATAATTAGACTTAAATCTTATTATCTATTAAAAATTATCTAAAAATTTTTAAATAAAAAAAAACAGCATCAACTAACAGAATTGGCTATATTGATATCAAGATCAGCATCTAGATATTTAATAACTTTTTCCAGATTACCAGACCGAGCCGCTCGAAGAAACACTGTCGTATCGTCAGTCTGAAATAAAAAATAAAATAATCAATCATTAATAAAAGAATGGAAAAAAGGTATTGTACAGTTCCATAGAGTGAAGTGAAATTGATGAAAATGTTTAACAATTGAAACAATCGATAACATCAGACTATGTATTGGTATTTATGAATTGTAGTAGAAATACCCAATTAATTGTTCTTTCATATTGAATAACTCAATCAATCGGTATTATTTCAATTATTAAATATAATAAATTTGAATAATAAAATTTATCAAGATCAAGACAATGATAATACATATAGAATAAATGACCTAAAATCATGCTTAAATATCATCACATCAAATTAAATTAAATTAATTAAGATCTAAGAGCTCACATTTAAATGCATTTAATTTAATTAAAAAATTTTTGGTCAGATTAGATATAGTACTGAATAAAATTTCACTTATAATTTAAATTCCAAAAAACCGGTTTAGGTCCAAAACTATCTTTGGGGAAGCTTTTTTAGAAGACCCGGCGAGTTAAGATCTCTTTAAATACTTTACTTGGTTTGAATAATTAATGAGCAGTTTTTTGGAAATATTATGTAATCATAAAATACTTCAATATATCTACCAACACTAGTGTCTGAAAGCTAGATCATCAATTTTTAAAATTTATTTATACTTTGCCGCAATCACACTCTTCATGTCTGCATTGGAGCGTCGAGAACTGTCAGAATATTCGATAACGAAGGTTTGCTGATAATTAAATATTTAAAATTTGAAGTTAAAAAAAAATGTACAAAAATTATCTAGGTTGATATCCTTGGAGATTTAATTCTAAAAATAATCATACCTGGCTTGTACCGTCTGTTACCATCGTGGAGTCAGTGTCTCGTGATTGACGTTGAGACAACTCCGTTTTTCAGACAGTATTATTTCCAGCTTTTCTGATATTTGCGCTATCCTGGTTAGACTATTTTTGATCTGAACTTTTATTCACTTTCAATCAAATAATATGGCTTAACAAACTATAATTAAAACTAATAGGCATGCACCAAAAAATAATTAACAAGGATCTAATAAGCAAGGAGCCACCCCGTGACTCTTTTACTCATTATAACTGGTAAAGAAGGGGATGTCTTTGATTCCTACGCGACACCTTGAATGATTAGTGCGCAAACTCAAGGTTGAAAATACCATGATATTTTAATGATGATCTGATAAGCCTTGACTTTTTAAAATTTACATCTTCTAGGTTGATGGATTTTTCACCTTATCACGATAGGTCAAGATTTGAATTATGATAAAAAGAAAAATTTATCAGGACATGGGAAATAAATTCACTATAAGCTTCACTAGCTGATTAAAACTTCACCCCATGTGCGCAGTTGTAGAATGCTCAGACCATCGACGCAAGAGCTTTATTCATTATTCTCTAGATCAATAAAAGAACCTCTAAGTTTTACAGTGACATTGTCACTTGGGCTCATACAAAAAATTATCCTTCCAAAAATTCATGTGGGTTTGGTAGTAACTTTAAAAAATCTTTAGGCTTCCATTTCAATGGTGACACTGCGTGATCAATGAAATTATTTCTACCTTATAATTATTTTAAATATCTCGTTTCCGATTGCTTTCTAAGGAAAAAATCAGTAGATTTAAATAACATCTATCATTTTTTAATAAAAATGTAACTTTATTTCAGTCACGCCCAAAATTAGTAATTTTTAATTAATTTATTACTTCTTCAACATTTTGAATTATTCATAAATTGAACTTTGTCTTAAGTAGTAAAACTAATTAAAAAACTTAAATGATTTAGCAGCAATATATTGAAAGTCTGATGAAAAAATATCTTACAACTTGAGTTATTTTAGATAACTGAATAATATAATATTGCAATAAAATAATTTATTATAATAATTATATTTATGATGAAATAATTAGCAGATGTAGCCTAAAAGATAAATTAGTTATTAATATTTTAAAGAGATATTGAATTTAGCTAATTGAACTAGTTATTTAACTTTCTAAAAAAGCGTGCTAAGTTCAAGATCAAGGTTTTCTTTACTACAATAAATTTTTAGCGTGAAATAATTTTTGAATGATTATTCATCTTTAGGCTCAGCAGTCTACCTGTTGATCTTGTTTCCATAAATTACACTTTATTCTAGTACTTATAAAAAATGTATAACATAAAAAAAATGTTCCAGAACACAAAAAGGATGAATGAATAAACTACTGAACTTGTCAACAAATCGGTTTATTGTGTAAAAATAAAATCATCGATACAGTGATCAATCTCAATAAACAGTGAATCTTAAAAATAGCTTCAATCGTCGACACTTAGCTAGGGTAAGATACTAATAATAAGTCTGACCAAGTTTATAAGGTATAATTTCAGTGTAATGAAAGTATGAATAACTTGTTAAAAAATATTTAATTCAATAATTAAAACCTATAATTTTAAGTAACTAAAAATACCTTTTTTTTTTTTTTAAGCTTAAGAATAATATTTTCACCAAAAAATCAACGATTTGATGAATGAAAAAATGATTGTAAGATAAATTTAAAGTCATTAGCAAGGTTAAAAGCTCATGAGAGAATCAGTGAAAAAAGTGTAAAATCATTTAAAATCAATTATGGATTACTATGTGTTCTAGATGTTCTTACCTCAAGTTTTATAATTGGTGGATATATAGTCTCTGCCATTGTTATAAAATTATAAATTTTACATTGAAATTGACGACTTTCATGTATATATGTTCTTGTATATACGTCCTATACTGAAGACATAAGTCGTTTAAGTATTTTTAGCACACGTTGAAGTATACATTTCTTTAATTTTCGATCTCAAGTCACATGGAAAATATTCTATATAACTATTAAAACTGCCAATTTTCGTCAGCATATAATCATACAATAAGTTAAAGGACGATATACTCTCTTAAACTTTCAATAAAGATACTTCTTCGGTTTATGTAATCATTTATTCTTGAATAAATATATTAATTCCACCAGAAACTTATTGAAAAACTTGGTGAAAGACTGACAACATGATGCCACCAGCCAGGAGGAATATATAACATTTCTCCTGGTTCAAGATAACACATAAATCCTTTAGCACTTTTAAACTTAGGGAATTTCACATAATCTGGATCAAGTGGATCAACCCCAGCTGTGTTACATAATAATCTAGTGTCATAAGGATACAAGTACTCTCGATCATTTGGATGATATAGAATAATTTTTTTGCGCCCAAATACCTAAATTAAATAAACCTACATTAATCTAGATTAGATCTTGTTGAATTTAGAATTAGATCTAATTACACCTAATTAAATCGAGTTAATCTACATAAACGAACGTCAGATTTGATGAAATCTAATTAAATTTAATTATAGCTAATCTTCTTTAGTACATTACCTGACACAATAAATTATCCCTTGGATCACAGTGTAATGGAGATATTGTTCCTTTAGGACCGAACCAAGCGTTGATATCGACAGGTGCATTATCAGCATTGTCTCCAAAACAACAATAATCAGGTATTGAAAAATCTTCTTTTAAATCTGGAATCTGTTTATATAAGATTAAATAATTTTTCAATAGAAGACAATAAAATAAATAAATGAAATATTTTTTTAAATTACTTGTTCGAACAACTGATGTTGAGCTAAATATCCAACTTTCTCAGGAGTTCCTTTCACATGTAGTTGAATAAAGTCTTTCAAAGTAAGAAGTTGTTGCGACCAGTCTTCTTCCGTGTATGATGATCCTATTTCTATCGGCACTGTTCTTGTTCCAGCTACTTTTATTAAATAATTTGGATCTTTCCATAATGTTAAAGCTCTCCAATGATCCATGCATCCTAAGTGAATAAAACACAATTAATATAATTTTGTAAATAATGATGATAATAAGTTATATACCTTCTAAAACAGCAGGAGTTAATGAAAACACTTCTCGATAAAATGTCTCCAAAGTAGGTGTGTTATAACGCTTCACCCAGATACAATTTGGGAGAAGTTCTTTTGGTAGATTGTCTCCAGTGTCTTCGAACAAAGTTTCAGTAGCTTTGGAAACATCATCTAGAAGTTTTTAGTGTGATATTACTATCGATATTATAGAAATAGAAGCTAATAATGCCATAAACTTACGAGAAAGATATTCATTTATTCGAGATGCTATGTCGGTTAATAAATTTGGGAATTTTTCCAAAGGAGCTCCCAGAAGAAGAGCTTTATCGACTTGTTGAGCAACTTCTTTAATTTTTTCATTCTTGTCTATCCCATCGTATTCAGAATAAATTTCTAGAACAATAGACTACAAGTGTATTGTAAAAAACTAATAATCTTAACTGATATGATATGCTGAAAGAAAAAAATACCTTCAAGATACTACAAATTGTATACGAATATCGATGCTGTATTGGAACATTTTTCCAATGTCCGGTATTTAAATCTTCCCAAATTCTATATAAGCAAGCATCAATTCTTATAAGTCTACATTCAATCCAGCTTTTTGATGGTTTTCTAAAAATATATAAGAAATTTTCCTTTAATAATTGCTCATAGATATTAAACAATTCATGTACAAATAATAATTACTCATTTTTATCAATATATTCGTGTAATTGTTTGTACAAAGGTACAATGTGAGCTTTTATTTCTGGATGTAGTTGGTCGTTACAAATGTTTAATATAACATCCCAAGGAAATTCTTTGGTAGTTAATGGGGCTAGAGACATTCTTATCTGTAATAACAATTAAAAAAAAAACATTTCTGTATTATATTAGTTTTATTTTTTCTTACAAAAATTATGATGAAGCTAGATGCATATTTCTTTTATTTTTATTGTACAAGTTAGCCCATTGTACAATTAAATGATCAGAAAAAAAATATAATAGCTTTCCAGTCAATGAAAGAGTTTTTACTCTACAAAAGCTCTCTATAAAGATTATTCTCGCTTTGCTACAAAATATTATTCTTAACAAAAATGCACCTAAACATAAAGGTAGACCAGTTCCCGGTCCATTACAAAGTATTAGATCAGGATTGTCTTGATAAACAATTATTAAAGCTTTGAGAATAGCTATCAGAGTAGTTATCACACTGGTTAAATATGATTGCCCTACTTCTCGACTGCGAAGTATGCTACGAACAACATAATCATTGTTGTTTTGCTCAAATTGTTGCAGTTTAAGAAAGCTCATTTTATCTGTCGCTCCATGAATATATATACGAGGCGTATATCGACTTAAATCTAAATTTTGAATAATTTTTAACATTTCGGTAGTGTGCCCACCAGAGCCTAAGATTATTAAAGTTTTTACATGCTTTTTATCATTCCTGGCCACAGTTTGACTATCAGAATATTTTATATAAACGATACGACTTATTAATAAAGTTATAATAACAATTATAAAAAATATTAAATCCATAGTTATTGATAGAACAGAGTTTTTTACCTGTAAGAAATTAATTAGATTTAAATCACACTTTTGAATTATTTATATGTATAAATAATTTAACCTCACAACATGCATACCTCGTTATTTAGAATTCTCTCTCTAAATATTATTAGATTATAAATAATGATTTATGCATTGTATTGAGGAAAAACATACTATTCTACTCTAATAATATTGAGCATTTGGAAAAATTTTGTAATTTAATTTTTTTTCAATTAAATTCAGATGTTTTGTCAACTACTGTTACTCAGACTGTATTCCGAAATAGAACCCAGTATACTGGCGAATGCAAATGACGTCATAAAATTGACGTCATACTGGTGATTGGTATCACTTTATTGGCCCGTCAGTACAATATGGCGTCAATTAATGACGTCATTTGCATTCGCCAGTATACTGGGGAACATTTCGAAATACCGCCTGAGTTCACATACCCAGTGATGAAATGGTCAAATAGCCCGTTAATAAACCTTCCAAAGTTCTAGTGGGAATAACTACGGCCATTTATTCCATTTAATCTGCGTAAAAGGTATCTGCGCATCGACTAAATTAATACACAAAATTTGAATCCGTGAATAATTTTTTTTTTATTTTAGGTTTCTTTCCAGTATGAAAATAAATTTCTCCTTATCAAAGGATCTGTATTTGATAACAATAACATAAATAAACAAAATTATTATGTATATTGAATCGAAAATATAAAGAGTTTTATTAAAATTGCTTTTGTGTATTTTCAACGAATATATCATTTTCAAATTTTCGCGGTAGCAATAGCTTTGGAAAAATCCGATAGTTGGTTAATTAACTGGTAAGTTAATAAATAAAACAGTTACAAATAGAAAATGACAGTGATTCTGTTATTAGAATTTTCTCTCAGTATTTCCTTTAGTTTATGTTCAAGCGAGAAGATCAAGGATGAAGACGTGAAAAGTGTAAATATACACATTCAACATACCTAGAGATATTTTTTAAATGAAGAAAATAATGGCAATTGTTATAAAGAATCCATGATGCCCTAATTGCATTTTATGCATAAAGGGCACCAAAAGCTTAATAACGTCGAGAAAACATGTGCAAATGTTGCGTAGTACTTTTAGATGGGTAACGAGTTTTACTAGTATGGATCAAAGTAAAATGACAACTCTTCAGAATGAACCAACCACCAGTGATGTTCCTACAACTCCTGATGCGATTGAGGTGATACTTCAGTATCTTACTATGACACTTTTGAACCATTCCAATCAAACCTAGATACAAGTTTAATTTTTAATATAAATGATTTTTTCAGGTGGATAATTCGCACACAATTCTTTTAAAAATAGCGACATTATATGCTGAACGGCTTATGAATGACATTTGTTTAGTGGTAGATGGAATTGAATATCCTGCTCATCGTCTTATTTTATGCGCTTCTAGTGATGTATTTCAAGTAAAAAAATTATTATGCTACTCTTATATTTAATCGTATGATTTATTCATAATTATCTTAGAAATAATTAATTTATTCATTTGTTTACTTTTCAAATTGTAGGTAATGTTAATGAGTCCCCAATGGTCAGAATCTCAAGAAAGCCGTGTAACACTTCAAGAAACTCCACAATGCGTTCCAATATTCAGCGAATTTCTTCGATATTTTTACACAGGCCAAATTAGAATTAGTTATGAAGTTGTTTTGCCAATACTATCATTAGCTGATAAATACAATGTAAAGGATTTAATCACTCTTTGTTTGGAGTACATGCAGAATCACATCGCAATTGCAGCAATTCATGGTACATTAGTATCATGGTTGGAGTACACATCAAACTGTGGTCATTATGAGATTACCCAAACATGTCAGAATTTTATCAAATGGAATATTGAATTGGTAGCAAAAACATCTGACTTTGGTAATTTTGAATTAGATGTCCTTGTATCATTACTTCATCAAAGTAGTCTTGTCATAAAAGATGAAATGACTTTATATAAATGTCTTGAATCATGGTTGAATTACCAAGCCAATCGTATGAAAGCACAACTGCCACCATTAGAATATGAATCAACATTAAAACAACTTGTGATCGCCGTCATGACTCCCGTCAGATTTCCTATGATGTCGCCGCGCCAGCTTGCAGAACTTTTATTATCTCCACTCACAAAAAAGTACAAGGAGTTCTTTGTAGAAAGAATGGCCATTGGAATGTCATTTCATTCAGGACAACATGATCGAGTTCAAGAAGTTATTAGAAATGAAGACGATGGAGCTCTTTTATTTGAACCAAGACTTTACACTGTTGATACTTGTAGTTCATTACTCACAGTTGAAAATTTCCACAATCTGCCAGCATACCACACTAGAACCCTTGTGTTCTCTAGTCATTCATTCCTTGCAGAGCATGCAGGTGATCGTGCCTGTGAATGGGTCATCGATATCTATCCTAAAGGAGTTTGGTTTAAAAAATTTTTCCTTATAGTCTGGCAAGGCACTGTAGAAATGCCTGAACACGTAATACGATCAGTCAGACTCTCATTAACTTGTAAAGAACCTCCTGTTAATGCTGATGTTGATATGAGAGTAAAAATTGGTGTTTTAATATATGGTCTTCAAGATGGCGTGGAACACATTGCCAGAGTTACTGAAATTACTCACCGATTCAGCAAAACAGATCGTGTTCTTAACTTAGATGATTTACTGCCTTTCGAAGAGCTTAACCCTCAACCAAGTGCTAAATCACCAAACACTACATCATCCTATCTCGTAGGTCCTAATAGAGATGTACTCAAGCTTCATATTGTTATATCACCCGCTAATTAATTTTTTTTTTTCGATTATAAATTTTTTTATGCTTCTTACGTTAAGCCAATTGCTGTTTTATTTTTTTTTTTTTTTCAGAATATATTATAGTTTATAAGTTTATAAAAATAAATTTTTTATTTTATGTTATATACTTTTATTAATGTGCCAGAATAATTTTTATTTTAATTTGATAAAGTGTACATTATTCAGAAATATTTGAACCAATGTTCAACAAAAATAAAGTATGGAATTAATGGAAACTAAAATAGAGATATTACTTGAAAATGAATATACTGAATGTAAGAAATGTTAAGTAATTATTTTATGTATATATGGAATTGTTACTATAAAAAAAAAAATTTTTGTTTACTATTTTAACGAGTTATTTTTTGAACATAGTATTTACCTCTGAATTATATTTATTATCAAGAGATATTGAAAAGTAAATAGGCCATTGAGAAATTGATAGCGTAAAATCACCAGCAGAGAAAGGATTTTGGATTGTAATTTCAGAATGTGATTGGATGGAAGTTGTGAAATATCCACAGTCACATCAAGAATGTAAGCGTGACAGTATACTAGAGCAGCGGTAGACATAATTACACACTTGATTCTTAATAACATTAGTAGCTAGACTACTTCTAAAAGCGTTTGTGAAGTTCAGTTATCTTTATTTATCATGAAACTTTATGCTGTATCTGATGGGCCACCATCTCTGGCTTGTAGAATGGCTTTAAAAGCTCTCAATTTAAAATACCAATTGGTTGATGTTGATTTTGGTAAAGGAGAACATATGACAGCAGAATACGAACAGGTAAAGTCCATTACGATTATAATATTATTGTATAAGAACCACACCTAACATCAATGAGTTTACTTACAGTTAAATCCACAAAAAGAAATTCCTACTTTGGAAGATGACAATTTAATCATGGGTGAAAGGTAAGACATTATTGTAGAAGTATTTTTATATAACTCGATTGAATATTATGAGTTAATGAATTTGAATTATTCGTTGAACAGCAACGCCATTCTTCAATATCTTTGTGATAAATATGATGTGAATGGTAAACTTTATCCAAAAGAAGCCAACGCTCGAGCAATTGTTAATCACCGGCTTTGCTTCAACTTGGCGATGTATTATAGAAACATTTCTGAATACGCTGTAAGTAGTATAAAATTATTCATTCTTGAATATTTAGTTGATAAATTATTATAGATTCTATTTCTTCTAATGGATAGCTAGCTCCAATGTTCTTTGCTTATGAACGAACTGCTCTGGGCTTGAAGAAAGTCAAAATGAGTCTGGATGTCTTTGAAACTTATTTGACACGTACCAACTATTCATATGCTGCTGCAGGTTTGTAGAAAATATAATTTACCAACTTCTTTTAAAGATAATATATTATACTTATTATAATTTAGATTTTCTAACTATCGCTGACTTTCAATTGATTACTGCAACAATGAGTCTTGAAGCAATTAATTTCCCATTATCATCTTGGCCGAAAATTGAAAAATGGTATCAAAGTTTTAAAACAAATCATCCTGAATTGTGGGAAATAGCTGAAGGTGGGTTGAAAGAACTTAGTTACTTTGAAAAAAATCCCCCCGATTTATCACACATGGAACATCCAATTCATCCTATTCGAAAAATAAAAAAATAAAGAAGTTTGCGTACTTGAATACTATTAAACAACAAAATTGCATTATCTTATAGTTACACAAATATAATTTAACTAATTATATATTTTTTATGTTATAACACATAATAACATTGTACTCCAAAAATACCTACTGGTTCATCATAAAAAGTGATGAAAAATTCTAGACAATTTTGCTGAAGTATTTGATAGAATTTACATGTATATATTGAATTTTCAATTAATTGATAACAAAATCAGTCATAGTTTGAATTTTTTATATAAATTTTGAGCGATCAATCCTATATTAAGATGAATAAACATTATTAAAGTATCACTACGATTTTTTGACAACTCTTATTATTTAATATATATATTAAGATTTCTATCCTACAGAAGAATAATTTACTCATAGTGATTATTATCAATATTATTATTATTAGATTTCTTTTTTAAAAAAGGCAATAAACTTACTTATATGCCACATCACAGTTTTTCTTAATTCCAAAATTAAATTTTAATTTCTTGTTTGTATAACAATATACTCTAAACATTGTAAGTATGAAAGTGACCTGTATACATGGAATTTCAGTGGTCTCTAATAAGACTGACATAACAGTAGAATAATTTATGTTTACATTTAGTACATGTGAACAATTTTCATTATTCTATAGAAATGAAATGTATGAGAAGACTTTTAATAGAAAATTACTATAGAGCATTCAATAATAATTAAATTAATGTTGCAAATAATATTTAAATAAACAATTAAATTTATTGAGCCAATTTTGCGATATTCTTTAATGACTCTGCTCTTTATAGTGATTTTGCTCCAAAAAGTCTTTCCACAGAATAATTGACAATTAAAGGATGACATTATTTAATTCAAGTTACAAAGATATTGAACCACTAAAAAATACTTTCTTTTTTCATTCTAACAGGTATATGAATATCAACAATAACCATTGAACAATTTAATTAAATGCATTAGAGTTGTTAATTGTCAATTGATTTTTCGATTAATTTCAAAATTATTTAATATCTTTTAACAAATGTAATTGTAAATTAGTGAATTTTTTTCAACAAATTTGAACATATAATTTACTTTGATTCAATCGTTTCATACTTGGATTTTACATCATCGATAATAATTATATGTTTAGAGCTTTTCCGTTGGTTTAAAAATAGTCACCGAACTCTTCCAGAGGGTGAACGCAAATGCGATTTTATATAACCAGTTCGGTAGTCGATTACGTCGCGGGATGCACCGCCTGGCATCCCGTGCCTGTGTCTCCGACTCCATCTGAAATCAATTGTTTAGTATTTTTAATGGCTTCATAATTTAGCATGTTAAATTTTACAATCAAATGAAAATTATAATTTCATCAGTATTCAGACATAAAAATAGTAACAATAAATTTTGAAATTTACACAAGTTCATAAGATATGTAATTCAATCATTGAAATGTTGCAGCACACACAAAACCTAAGAATAAAAAATCTTATTTATTCTGATTATAAACAAAAAAGTGATTAATTAATTAATAAAGATGATTTATTTCGTCTCTAATACTTGATTGTTTAATCAGAATTAATAAGATTGTTGTAAAAAAATATATAATATTCCAATTAAGATAAAAAAAACAAACAAAATCATACCACTACAATTTTACCAATGCATATAAACTATATAATATCAATAATAATTCATATAAGAATTAATTTTTCAAATATATATTTATAAAAGAAGTAAAAAGTACGAAGCAAATCGTCAACAACAATTTCCAAATAAGAATTAAATTATACACTAAATCTCTGTTAGTTTTAAAATTAATCATATGGATAAAAAAAAGAACATTTCATCTTTCTACAAATTCTATAATAGCTTCAACAATATAATTTATATTTCATTATTAGTTAAAATTACCTACTTTCATTTACTATAATCAAAGACCACTACAGTCTATAATTTCATGAAGTTAACTGATAGCATATTATTCTGGATATGTTTTGATAAACTGAATTCTTTTCAATGTTTCAAAAATAAATAACAAATCATCAGGAAAAGAATCTGATGGTCTGTAGAAAGATGGAATATAAAAAAAAAATACCTTGGTCATTGAATGTAAATATAAACACTGATAAAGAACTTTTCCTTTAATGCAGAACATAACAAAGATATGTATCTCTAGTAATATTAATTTCGATCGTTTTCTGATGGATAATCTGCAATCAAGCATACCTTGTTGAGTTTGTGGGACGATGTGCGAACGATGGTTGTTGGTAGTGGTTGAGGTTGAGATAGGAACACGATGCGGGGTTTCAGAGGATGAGGACACGGCGTTATGCCGTTGAGGCAAAGTGGTCTGATTGTTTGCGGAGTTTGGAAGAAGGGTTTGTCCATCACCTTGAGACGAAGATACACCATAGTTGCGACGAAAATGCCGTTGTTGAAATGATTGTCTGCGGCTCCTATTCATTCCAACTTTTCCAACCCCACGTTGTTGCGGATTTGTACTGCATCAACCCCATTTACGTCATATTGTCTCATTATTTTTATCTATTATATTTAGTATAATTAAACCTATCCCATAAAATCCCTTAACATCATTCAAGTATTTTTTTTTTCCTCTATTGTATTGGCATTATTGAAAAAATAATTAATGTTCAATTCTCGTTCATTGTCAATCGGAAAGTTTTACAATTGAAGTTAATAAACTGCGACATAACCGAAATAAAAATGAACTAATATTTCATCGAAAATCGATGAATAAATTCTCGAGGGAATCGTTTTCCGATTGTTATCATGTTTATAGAGGAAAATGAGGTAAGATGGTTCCCCTGAGGGGTTTTATCATCGTATGAGAAAACTTATTTCCAAAGTTTACTATCTGATAATCAATAACATTCGTTAGTTTATGATAAGGATATTTTTAATTTTGAAAATATTATTTTAAAAATTAAGAAAAATTTAAATTACAAAATAAAAATTTTTTTAAAAAACTTGTATGTTGTAATTAACAAAATATAATATAATTTTATAAAATAGAAATATAAACAACTGCATACGACATACAAAGCATGCAAACAAACAAAGCTGCTATAAAACATGCACTTATTCATAATTAATGTTCATATATGCTCTACTATACTATAATTAATTTACATCAAAATTAGTTTGTCATACGTTTCTTTATACTGTTAATAGAATTAATGTAAAGGTTTATGTATAGTTAAAAGAATATGATTATTTTTTTAATCAATTTTTCATAAATTGATTCAAGAACTTTCTAGGTTATTTTTGTTTATGTTCATTTCAAAAACTAACTTATGATGATTTATATTTTTGAAATAACGAATAATAGATATGTTATTTTTAAATTTAAACTTATTCAATTGAATGAAAATACTGATACAAATTGACACAGTTTTCAACTTGAAATGAAATTTAATCATATTTGCTTCTTTTCAATGCCAATTTTTTCCCCTGACAGTTACGATTTTGATATTATTGACTTTTATTTAATATTTATCTCTGAACAAATTTCAATATAAAAAGCATTAAAATAAAAAAAAATAAGGCAAGTTATAAGCGAAACTTTATGCAAATAATTATAGTATGGTAAAAGAAATAAAATATATCGACAATTGGCTGCATTTTATAAAAATTATTAAAAAGACAGAGAATTATAGATGTATAAACAGCTTATATAATCTAGAAGCTAAAAGATAAATAAAAAGTTCAAGCTAAAACTAAAAAATACTTGGATAATAACTTGGAGTTAAATAATAATTACATACCGAAGTAGTCGAGTAAAATAATCAGGCCAATTATCAGGAAACATAACGAGGAAAAATCCTACTGCAATTAAGATCATTCCTGCCAGTTTCATCCCTACAAAGTGAGCACCATAGAGAACGACATCAAGAGCTGAAATGAAATAAGAGCAATAATTATTTATACAAAGAGATGCATTAGTTCTCTTATTTTTTAGAAAAATTTCATTCGTACCAGCTGATACTGGCACAGCTGTGATGAGTCCCAGAGTAATAAATAAATCATAAGTTAATGCAATACTAAAGTTACCCAACATGTTTGCCACTGAAAGGAAGTAATACGATCATTTAATAATTACTGTCAACAGTAATTAGTTTTTAAATATAAAATTAGATTAAATTTTTTTAAACCTAAATGAAGTATGCTTGCAGATAAAAGTGCAGCCCACGGTAACCGAGCCCAGTAAATATATTCTACACCAGAAAAGTATAGAGCTAAACAAACAGGCCACAAAAGAGCTGCATTGCATAAACCAATCAGTGAAAAAAATATTGAAACTTGACCAAACGTAGTTTCTCCTATGACTTTTTTAAAAAGAACCTAAAACAAAATTTTTTATTTACTGTTTTATATCTTTTTTCAGTTAAAAGAATTTTTGATTATAAAATTATCTTTTACCTTATATACTGCTGAACCTGCAGCAGCTGAAGTAGCTAATACAACCCCGCCCAAAGTAGGACTTCCAGTAATTCCATCCATATATGCCAATAATGCAACACCAGTGTCGCACAGAATTACAGCAACTATCTTTAAATAAAAAAAATCATACCATACTTTTATACTTAAAATTAATTTCTATTTACTAAACTAATCATTATATAATTTTGAAAAATATCATACCCTCACGCCCACAAATTGTTCATGTAATATAACCCAAGATAAAAGGTAAACACAGGATACATTAGTTGCAAATAGTGCCATAACATCGGTGGCAAGTAGTATCCGAAGAGAATGAATGTACATATAATTAGTTGCCACCCAAAGTCCACAGAAAAAGCTACATCGTGTTAGAAAACGACCACCAGTTAAACCTTTATCTCGAAAGCCTCTTAAACTTTCAGCTATCACCTCTGAGGGACTTATACATTTACTTTTAGCTACTCGACAGATAAAATATATTGGAAAATAAAATATTGCCCAATTAGTACAAAACCACGTAGTAAAAAATGGAGCATTATAGGGTAGAACAATCTATAATAGAACATTACATTAATTAGAATATTATATTTATATAAAATATCTTTTTTAACTTAGCTCTCTTACAGATTGGTGGTGAAGTCCAGTGGTAGAATTACCATTAAAGCTCTCTAGGCTTGCAATATCAGGTTTGTGGAAGTATAAATATTTAATACAATGAGTAGCTCCAACCCAGCTGGCAGTTACACATACAGTAACGCATACGCCAAAGTAAATCTGTAATAATTATAAACAAAAATTCATTAAAAAACTTTTTCTAGTGTTAATGAATATTTAAAACACATCAAGCTTAATTAATTGGATTGGTTCAACTCTAATTTATTATCCCATTAATTTTTATGTGCTATAATACTACCTACGATTGATTAATACTACTGTTATAATTTTTTCAGTAGTATAAGTCTATAATAAGAGATATATAGTATGTTAATAAGAATAAAATGACATTCTAGAAAAATACATAATAATAGTGGCGAAGAATTGTTGATTATTGAGAATAAGAAACGGAATTACTTAAAAACCACTATATAGGTTTTTTATTATCGATTTACTACTAAATGAAGAAAATTGGTCAATTCAGAACTATATTTCTTTCATGTCACACTCTTTTCATTGTGTCAGATCATTAAGATGTAGATTAAACAATATCTATTGTAGAAGTCATTAGGGACAATAATAAACAACCTTTTTTGCAGACTCAGCACAACAAGAGGCATAACAACGTGTTAGAGAATGTCGCCTAGTTTGATAACTAACAGTAGAACCTCCAGAATAGCAGGTAGCTTGATTTTGTCCTTGACCACCAGTACAGCCTCCACCCCCTCCGGAGTCACGAAATCCTGCCCTACTACCGTCACAACTGCCACCAGTTTCAAGTGACCTACAGCTTGATGCAGAGTCACCACATCCTCCGAGAGTACTGCAACCTTGTTCGCACCCACCTAAACCCAAAATCAATCATGTTTATTTATTGGATATTTTCGTTCATTCTCCATTCATTGTATACTTAGTACCTGAAGTATCCACGACAACATGACCAGGGCTAGTGTAAACACCATGATTCGTGAGATCATCATTGTGGATTATACTTGGAGCACGAGATCGACGTGGGTGGAAAATGGTCGCTACTTCGGCGACACTAGTAGTCATCTTAGCTTTTTTTACAAATACAATGATTTACCTAATACAAAAATATCAATTACAATCTTATAATAAATTAAGTTTTATTTTGATTGGGTTGAAAAAAATACTTACTAAATGCATGATCTGTTTGGCTGATTTAAACATTAAGTCTTTATCATTTTCGCTTATTGTCACAGAAATTTATTATAACTAAAAACGTTCTTTTATAAAACATAAGTTATGTAGAATATCTGACCCAATTTTCAAATATTTGCATATTTTGAGAACTCAGATCAGTCTGGGTAAATATTTACATACAACATTTTTAGACTTTTTTCACAAAATTTCTGTTATTATTCCATAAGATAAGTTAATAATTTTTCCGAATTATATGTTTTTAATCGAATGATGATTAAATACACTAAGCTTTAACATATGTAAGAGAAATCAACTTTGAAGGGTCTCACACTGTCGAGCTTCTAAAGCTTCAATGTGCCATTGATTACTGAAGTTTTCAAAGGGTCAGAAATCCACCACCCCGATCAAGTTCTAGTCCGTAACGCGTGCGCGTTATTAACTTAACTCATGCGAAATATAATACATAATAATTTGCAATGTCAAATACTTTTAATCGAACCTGTCAGGTGCACGCAATATTAAGATTATCACACCATCAACAGAAGTACTTCAGTACACATAAATGTACTACGCCTTACTAATAATAGTAGTTTTAAAAAGCGTATTAATAATAATAAAAATAATATTAAAAAAAATACGAAATCTCATAAAAAATTAATTAAATTCAGTAGATTATTTTTGTTTTGACTTTTCATTAACTTTGTTTTTATTACTAAGGACATTAAAGAAAAAGCTTTTATTGTTTATAAAATAAAATTTTTTATTTTTCTGAAATAAAAAGTATGAATAATGCAGTAATATAATGTGCTTTTAAAATGCACTTAATTTGTATTAAATGAGTTTTTTTGTTGAGTAATAACTACGTTTTTTTTAACGTAGATCCATTTTCTGATGCATGTAAAAAATCTATAGTATAAATATAAATATAAATACGTTTATGTACATGCTTAAAAGTTTTTCACGATAAACACTCGATGATTCCAGTCTTTATTGTACTTGAATATAATATTTCATTTCCAAAATAATTGTTAATAAATATATTTATCAGTTTTTCCGGGAAGATGAATAATTTTAATCATCGAGGTGAATCGTCTTGATAACAATTCGAACAATAAATAGAATTGTAATTATTTAAAATGTACGGATGAACATTATATTAATTTATCACAGAAAACATTATAAATCATAAAACCATTTTTGTTTGAAAATTCAAATATTTTATCTACATTATGCACATATTTGTTAATTTTTATAATCGCTTTATGTATGAATCATTAATATTATTAATATTTATTTTTTATATGTTAAAAACTACGAAAAATATAAAAATGACCGTTTTGAATTTTTGTCAATTGACATGTAAGATTTTTACATCATCTATTAAAATGGTGAATTATAACACGAACATGGAGAAAAATAGTATACTAATCCAACAGTGATTAAACTAAATACGCATTACTAATAATTATATTAATTAATAGTAACTAATCTTATTATAATGTATCCAAACTTACATAATAAAAGATTGTTTCCAGGTACAAAATATTTGTTATAAATTTTAATGTACATTCAATAATAATGCTAAAAATATATACATTTATGATAAATATATGATATTTAAACAAATTTAAGCACACTCTCAGGTTTACAAAAAGTATTCTTAAGATCGTTTTTATTATTTTCATTTTCTTATTTATTTCTGTTTTTGAGTGTTAAGAGCAAATATATTTACATGTATATCACATAATAGGTAGAGTACAATCTACTACTTATTATCAATTTATTAAATCAATAAAAACCTCAATAAAAGTGATAATAAATAAGTAATAAAACTATTTATAATAAGGAATTTAAAATCTAAATAAAAATGCCTATAATTTGTAAATAATTATGAATTTAATCGAATAGGATATTTTCTTATATATACATGTATATTTATGTATATATTATCCCAACTGAAAAACTGTACGAGATTACAATCGTCACTAATTATTAATTCATTAATTATGCTATTTTCTAAAACTCATATTTAACAAAATAATGTAAACTGCTACCTCTTTCAATATTTTTCATGTATTTTATTTTATTTTTTTCTTCGTAAAAGTATTCATTTCTGTCAATGAGACTTTTTTTTCCCCTAGACAACAAAAGAAATAAAAAAATTATTTTCTATTCTATTCTATTAAATAATAGATATTTAATTAATATTATTTTAATAGAAAAAAGAACATTTTTTAAGGAAAAAAAAATTTTGAATTATAAGTATAAGACTAGTTCTTTCGTTTATTAAGAATCGTTAGATTCTAGCTATGATATTGTTATTAATTTTTTATATACATATTAATGAATGATTATATAAACATTCATACCATTTTGATTAATAATATTGAAAATTATTGCTCAAATGAATATAAAAATAATTATTCGTAGTGTCGTGTAGTGAAAATCGTAAATGCCATTAAAGACACGAATAGTTAAGTTATAAAAATCGCGATGCATGTATGAAAGTTAATCATTATTTCTCTTTATTTAATAATCTATTAACAATAAATTTTTGTGCTTTACCTTACGACCTTGTCGTTTTGATAACTTTCTTGATGACTTCGATGATTCACGTATTTCTTGGGTCGATTTATTAATTCCAAGTCTGAGCCGTACAGGAATCTTTGAATCAACTGTTTCATCTGTAAAATCCAAAATTAAAAATACATTTAGACTAATTTTTCTCAAATAATTATATAGCAATATAATTTGATTTAAATAATGATTGAAGACTAGGGAAAATACATAACAGTAAAATATCTAGTACAGTTATCGAGGTGTTATATCAAATTGTTTAGATCATGCAAAGAGATAGGTATCACAACTGTTATCATCTTTTATACCGCAATTTAGGAAGAAATACTTTTTGATTAAATTAAAGGATCATTGGATGAAAATAAACTAATAAAATTTTAACTATTTTGGAGTACGCAAAATTAGTTGAAATTTTCTTCACTTATTTTACCTTCAGAATCATGTAAATCAGTTATGGATCTATGCAATACAGTCACTCGACGAACTTCTTTCTGTGTATCTATAAAATAGGTAATAATTAAAAATCTTTTTATCCGTAATTCATCGATTATTGTCAAAAATCTACCGCCAATGATCACAAAAATAAAAAAATTAGATTAAAATTTAGAAGATCGAATATTGGACTACGTGAGCAATACATAGAGTTTAAAATGTTTTTAGAATTATTAGAGTTCAATTAGAAAAAAATTGTTGTAAAAGAAATATATACTTACTTTTATCATCTCCTTTAGCCAAATGTCGCTGTGTAATTTTTGCATTGTTTTTAACAACTCTGTAAAATAAATAAATTATTCAATTAGAAAATTTCTTATCATGACAATTTAGATAATTAATAAAGTGATAATTAGTAAATAGATTTGTAATAGGATACATACTCATTAACAACTCCTTTGAATGCAGATTGCAAAAGTCTAGCAGACTGAAATGGCACAGTTCGATTCAATCTTTCTGCTCGCCTTCTACTCAGTTCTGTTCTTAAATCTGCCTCTTCATTCGGAATTTCATCCGTCGCAATTTCTGCCTCATCATTTGAATGTTCTGGACTCGCACGTATTTTTTTCTTACTCTTTTTTTCTTTACCAATACGTTCTGATAATGGCAATTCACCTTTCAGTTTTCCCACTCGATAAATTTCTTTGTCTTTTTTCTTTTTCTTCTTTATACGTCCTTTAACTTGAACTGGAGCAACATCTTCAGGTAAAGTTTCATCTTTCACTGAATCATTATCAACTTTAACTGCTAAGTCTTCAAAATCAAAATTACTTTGTAAACACAACTCATTCTCTGACATTTCTTCCATTATTTCTTGAGCTTTTATTTCAAGAGTATCTAATTCCATATTATCCAAAACATTCGTTTTTTTCACCGATGTCTTTGTATTTAATTTAATTTTCTTATTGTCATTGATTGGATCGATTGGTCGTGTTGATTCGAATTTTCTCCTACGAGCTTCAAGAATTGGATCATTAGTTGTTGTTTCACTAGATTCTTTTGTAGTCGATTTATTTTTTAATTTAGATAAATCTGGCGATGAATTTTTTCTTCTAGATGGCGATATATCTTTTTTATAACTAGAATTGTCAGGAGGAGTCCTAGAACGATTTTTCCGAGATGATTCTTCAATAGGGGAACGTTTTCGCCTCGGTGACAATCGAGGAGAATTTCTAGGTGATGACCAAGGTGATCGACGGGGAGAAAACTGTGGAGATCGTGATGAGAAATGTCGAGGTGATGCGTCGAGATATTTAGAACGTAGTGCTAATGTATATGTAGGTGATCTT
Organism: Chelonus formosanus; assembly: GCA_028641665.1. Lineage (NCBI taxonomy): Eukaryota > Metazoa > Arthropoda > Insecta > Hymenoptera > Braconidae > Chelonus > Chelonus formosanus. Next base: position 20,397,698 of record CM054004.1, read on the forward strand.
GGAATGGGGATTGGAGATGTTCTTGACATAGGTGTTGTCGGTGATCTTGATCTTGACGACCTTGGAGATAAATATTCAGGCGAACCTTTCGGAGATTTCGATTGAGGAGGCCTAGGAGATCGAGTACGGATATTTCTCGGTGACCGAGAGCGAGATACATTTCTAGGTGAACGTGATCGCCGTCTTGGAGGAGATCGAGAATAAGATCTTCCTCTAGGTGAGAATCGTTTAGGAGACCGTTTAAGAGGCGATCTTATAGGAGAGCGCCGAGGAGACTTGGATAACCTTATTTTCGGCGAATATTTAGGTGATACTCTTCTTGGTGATCTCAATCGAATGTCTTCACGTTGAAACTTTTTTACTTGCCGCGGTGGTGATCTTCTAGGTGATCGTTTTGGAGATTTTTTACGAGGTTTAATTCTTGGCGATGGAGATCGATGTTTTTTCAATTCTCTGGTTGTTTCACCTGGCGATATTGATCTTTTTTCATTTCTATGAGATCCTGAAGATGAATTATCAGTTTTTTCTATAGTTTCTCGAAGTTTTCGAGCTCTTGATTCATGATGTTTTTTCATCTCTCTACTTTCTCTTCTAAGAGCCTTTTTATCTTTCTTATCACCTGATTTGTCACCTTTCATTTCTTTTTCCATTTCATCCATTAGCCTTTCTAAACTGTCTTCTTCTTCAAGATCAGCCATCAATAGCACATCATCATCATCGTCACTATCATCACCATCCTCATCGTCTTCATCATCTTCTTCATTATTGTCACCATTATCATTATTATTTTTTTCATTTTCTACGTCATTATTGTCTTCAATGATTTTGTTATTTTTCTCGACTTTACGTGAACTTTCTTCACCACCACTTTGATTTTCTTTATTTGCTTCATTATCTTCACTAGCATTTTCTTTTTTATTTATAAGATCATTTGAATGTTTCTGATTTATTTGATCTTCATCTTCGGAAGTACTTTCATTATCCTTAAAACGTTGAAACTTGGAATCTTCTACAAATGTATTATATTTTAAAATTAGAAACTAATCAATAAATTAATATAATAATAATCAGTCTTAACTTTATATTCTTACCTTTTTCGTCAGAATTCAAAGGTGAATTGGAATTTGTCACTTGAGAACTTTCGATTTGTCCATTATTGACATTTTCTTCCACTGGAACTATTTCTATCAAATTCTGATTATTCCTACTAAAATGGTAGATATTCTGTAATATAAGATATTATTAGAATCATTTTCACTTCATTGAATCAAATTTTAAGGTTAACTTGTAGTCTACTTACTCCATTTTGTCTGAGGGTCTTAATTGAAGGGTAATAGTCTTTTCGAGCGCTTATTCTTTTGCTGTTATAAGGTGGATAAGTAGTATTCACTTGTAAAATAGCAGATTGCATGGATACTGAGGAAGGCTTATTATTTGTCGTCGATTTTGATTTCAATGATTGTAAAGCAGCGAGTCTCAATGCTTCCAAATCTTCGTCTTCGTCATCATCATGTTTACTTTTTTGATTATTCGAAACCATCATCTAAAATAAACATTAAATTGAATAGTTTAAATTATTAATAGATATTAAAGACATGTATTTCATTTAAACAGGGATGAAAGAGTTTGTGTACGCAAAAATGAAAATGGTCTTTGAAATATGATACGAAAAGTTTTGTATTAATCTTACACTTTATTAATACAACAGAGTGTTGACAAAATGAATATTTTTATTGAGTTTTTACATACTTTTTAGTAAAAAAAACTTCTGTTTATCGTGTTTCTCAGAAGTATTCAAGGGTTTATGCAGTGAACACTAATATACGTAATTTATATATAAACGTAACTAAAATCAACACTCATAAACATTTCTTGACTTGTGCTTATATTAATAAATAAGTTACCACAAAAAACTTTGTATAATTAATACACTTATAGAATTTGATGATGAATTTTGTTATGAATTTTTACTTCACGTCATTATTCTTTAACCGGAGAAAACGTAGTAGAATTAGATACGCTCTTGACCTAAAATTGTTCAGAACACCAGAAATCAGGTCCATTTGTCGACTGTCCAATACGTTGCTGCTGAACACAGTCGAATGTTACCGAAATTGCACGAATATTTTCGTGCGAATTTCAAACTCATAAAGATACTTTCCAAGAAAAATTATGTCAAAATGTATTTTTATATATTATTTTTCTAATAAAAATTGAATTTCGAGTTAGAACTTACGATTTGTTTTGCGATTTTCACCCATTCAATCGTCTATTCGATTTTAGAAGAAAATCGCTACTTCTTGAATACCGATAGAGACAATTTGAGCAACTTTACCATGCTCAGATAACAAGAAAACGCCCTCATACGGCCGGAAGCAAAAAGAAAAGAATTAATCTATTGCGAGAAATACGAATTTTAAATTTTGTAAAAATTTTATCTTAATTTTTACTAGCTCCATATTATGTAGGATTGTCTTGTTTTTAATTGAAAATACAAAAAAATTCTTCCATTCCAATTGCTACAAAAAATTATATCCATATATAAAAAGATAATAAAAATGAAGATTATATAAAAAATAATTCTTTATTAACTTTTCTATTATTTTATTTTATTATAAATAGCTCGTAGAGGTGTCTTGAAAGTTGCCGCCGATTGCTGTTGGATCTGATAAGCTGACGGATGAATTTTGAAACCATATAATCTGTAATTTAAAAAAAAAATATTCATATTTTAGTTCTTTTCGTTAAAATATTCATTCGATTTTATATCAAATAGATTTAATAGAAAATTACCTCGGAACAAATTGATTTACAGCTGGCTTAGGTCGATATTCAGGATGAACCATGAAAAGCATATGCGGAAATCCGGTACCAAAGTAGGCGCCGTCATTATGATGATGTCGTGTGCTTTTTGGTGTATAGACATACATGCACTTCGGACAGTAATTTTTTACCATGGCTTCACCAGGAACATCACTCAATCCCAGTGGCAACATTTGCTGTGACTCACAATATACCTGAGGACAAAAACCAAAATCGCCAGCCCGATATTTTGCTATCATTTGAGCTATTCCTCGATTTGTCAAGATGTAGCGAGCATGGATGAGGCCATACAGCATTTCTGCTGCTTGTTCGATCAAATCTGACTGGTTAGGATTATCGTCTAAATCATCATCTGTAAAATTATCATCAACACCATTAAAAACTTTCTTTCAGAAAAAATTCTACTAGCATAAAAAAGATTACAGTTTTTTTTTTAATATTGTTACTTCAAAACCGCATACTCCAAAATATTTTATGAAATAACAAAATTTTTTTTACTATTTTTATAAATATATATAAATATACATGATACTCACCAGGCTCCAGATCCAAAATCATCTCTAATGCCTGTCGATAATGAGGAACCTGGTCACTCAATCCAGTAAGGTTGAATTTGTCCTGGATGTAGTCTTCATCGACCTAAAATTTAAATAAAAGATTAAAATAATATAAATATTGATTGTTAAATAAAAAAGTGGGATAATTACCTCGCAAAAAAATTCATTTCCTCTGAGTCCGCAAAACCACGCAATCCACGATACCTCTTCCGAGCTACTCATATTAATTATTAATTATATTATTATTATTTTTATGTAAAAAAGAGAATGATCAGCCATATTAAATTGAAAACCGCTATATTGGAAGCCATATTGGCAACCATATTGATAATGTGAGTGATTTGATTGGCTTTAAAGATCACGTGATGTTTATAAAGCCTGATATTCATGAAATAAATGCATAGAATGACTACAGTATCATTTCAATACATAATTGTTTATTCAAATTCTTTTTCGTTCAAAAAAATTTTATTTTCTAATTTTCAAATGAAATTTGTTATAATCAATTGCAGCAGTATTTAATGTTGTTTATGATGTAATAATAATATATAATAATCATTTAATAGATTATTTATTTTATTTTTGGATGAAATGCAGATGTATTTTGGAGCTTGAGATTTTTTGGAGGTTAAACTTTTCAAAACGATTGGTGGTAATAATGTAAATGTAAGTTAAATAAATTATTTAATTACATTCAAAAGTCAGTTTGGTTAATTATAATGTATTAATATACTATTCTTATTCACGAAAAGGTCACATTTTAATAACAATAATAAATAATAGATAAAATGTATAACAAAAATTTTTTGTAAGATTGAAATTATCCAGATTGGCTAAGTACCGGTTAATTTTTATTTTATTATTAACATTTTACAATAAATATTATCAAAAATTTCATGAGGGTAAAGACAATTTTTCACATTTTATGCTCCGAAACATAATTTGATAAAGAATTTATTGAGTCATATTTATAAACATTTTAGGGTATAATATTGTATTCAGTAACATTTGATGTTATCATTCAGATAACTCATTGAGAGTATGAGAATAGCAGTTGAAAAAAATATAAATTAACTTCTTAAAAAATGAATTCTTTTACAACAGTACATTTGCTTTTATGCTGATTTTCAGTTCTTTTTAGTTTTTATTTGAGTGGAAATTTTATTATCTGAACTGTGAAAAGAATAAAAATTTTATTTACTGTAGAAAATATTTTACTTTGAAACAATAAATAAATTTTATTGAGACTAACCCATTTTGCATTTTGCATAATCACAATTTTGCATCAAAATTATTTCAAACTATTCGTTCCTGAATTATATGTCATTAGTGAATAATTTTTCATGAGAATAAATAGTTTGTAGAGAGTACGGTGTTCGTTTTCCACCCCAACTGTTAAACGGTTTTTTAATTCCAATTGCCTCATTTGCTCGTTTTTTGTAAACTTCTCCATGCCAATTTGAATTCAAAAAATTTCCTTGACGTTTTCCACCCCAGCTATTAAATGGAACTCTTACTGGTCGTCGAATTTTGGTGTCAACTTTGAAAGGAATTGAATTTCGTTTACCTCCCCAAGGATTGAATGTAGGATTCCGGCGTTCCTGCAGGATCAGATCATCTTCGTTGCTAGATCTGTGCAATTTTCTAGTAATAATGTCCAGTATCATTAATTAATGACATCTGGTGAGGTAAAGTTGTTTAGTATGGAATAATGTCATCACTTAGACACAACAGAATTTTCAAATGGTTTAATTTATTTAAGAAAATTCCATACTTAGCAGTTTACCCTAAGATAAATAAACATTACTGACCTTATGTTGATTACAATTAGTGCAATGAGATAAATCACCCGTTGATGGGTTTGAATGAAGTTCCATGTGATAACTAGGGCCATGATGTATTCCTACTGATACGAGAGATTTTTTTATTTTCTTTGGTAATATTTCAATTATATCAGTGTTGCTTGTAATTTTTGTTATCCAAGATGGTGTTTCTAAAAGTTTAATTTTTAAAAAATTACTAGGAATTTTTTTTATTCTAACTCATTTTTTAGATTACAATTACTTATATATTTTGGGTAACTTCATAACAAATCAGAACTGTTGTAAATATAATCCAATTTAATATAAAAACTTCTTTAAAAAAAAATAACAATTAAATTGATGAAAAATTTTTTTTTTTTAGGAATTACGTGCTACAGCTCTGACTTGTCTCCAAGTGACCCAAAAAAGAAAACTTTTAATCCAAAAAAATGTTGCAGTGTAACTTTATGGGGCAACATGTTGATGAATAAAAACTTTTTTTCATCATTATTTACAAAACTAATTTTCATTAGAATTATTTACCAAATTTTCGAGATTTAGATGTTAATAAAAGATTGTCAGATGGTTTAAAAATTGAATCAATAGATTTATATTTTTGAAAACTCTCTTTATTCCTAAAACTTTCATTGTCGTTTTTTAAAACACCAAGAAAATTCACACTATTTGTATCTACTAATCGTGTAATCACAAATATCATATAAAGTTCAAAAGTTACCCACATTTCTCTAAACAAATTAAAAAATGACCAAAAAATAGTTTATTAAAATAAGAAAATAAAATTATTTTATTTATTATTTATTAATACAAAATATAAATAAATAATTTTATTTCAAAATCAACTACACAATTGCTATCAATGTGAAACATGTAATGCTCGTGTCTTACGATTTGAAGGCATTTTTATACTCACCACCTGTCGAATTTAGAATTTTCTGATTGGCGCAAAGTCGCGCCCGGAACAAGGGGGTTGGTCCAACTTATCTCCTACGCGCATCCTTTGACTTCGCCCTCTTTTATTTATCATATATCATTCATTTACTTACATATATATACATATATATATATATATATATATATATATGTTTTTTCATTCATTCATTTACTCATTAGCATAAACGTCAAGTTTTTCTTCGTTCATGAGTGCCTCCAAAAACACATATTTGAATGGACATATGGCTGAATGATAGCCCTCTACTCTGCCGATTTTATGAACGGGATTCAAATGATTTTACTCTTTTGGTCCCGGTGAAGAATAAATCGTTTAACTATTCAGCAACAACAATAAAATTCATTTAAAAAAATAAAATATTCATAATACTTTTTAAATTCAAAATAATGATTAAAATTAATTTATTGATGTCTTTATTATTTTTGTTATTTACATCATCGTTAAATAAAAAAATAACGTGAGACGTAAGTGAGCGTCTTATGATATGTTGTAAGGATAAGAGGACAGATATAATATTGAGGTGTCGACAAGCTAAAGATATAAGGTAAAAATGGATAATAGCAAACAGGTAGCATGTGTGCAATATTATTAACTCATTTATTTAAGTCTACTTTGTTGAAATAAAAGAGCTTTTTAAATGATTACAAGCTACATACAGTATTAATAATATCGAAAAATTGTCTATGAATGTATGTTCTTTTTTTTTTAATTTAATTACGAAAAAATGTATTTTAAAATCTTTATTGTTGTATGTTTATAATTATTTGACTTCCTCCATTCATAATATTACACAAATGTTTATTATCAGCGTCCCCTTATTTAGGATAACTGTTAGATCGAGCAGAAATATCCGCATTACTTCCACACAATTGTTTTCACACATTCTAGTGACGTTTCGTATAGAACTCATCCCTCTGTTCTTTTTTTTTAACATGTTCATCGTTTCTTTTTCAATTTTTATGATAATTTCCTATTTTGAGTCTGTCTTTTATGCTAAATACAATATTGAGTGTATAAAAGAAAATAAAAAGAAATTGTTTTAGTTATTTCTATATTTTTTTTAAAGAATGAATATTTTATTTTTTATAACAAACAATTTCACAGTTCAAAATATTTTTTACATTCAAACGGACATTGTTTGTCATTCTAAAATAATTGATATTTATTTGAATCATCACAAACAAAAAATATATTTAAAATTTTTTGAATAATATTATCAACATATTTAAATAAGTATATTAATATTGTTGAACAATAGAATTCATGAAATAAATATGTAAAAAAGCTAGTTGTGTGTTGCTAAGGTACAATAGCAATAATAATATTGCAATATAAATTCATAATTATTAATAATTAATATTGTATACTATATATGTACTTATTAATTGTGAATACAAGTGTCCTAATTTCATTTTAGTAGTTGCATACAATGTTTGAACTAATACTTTTAAATAGAAAATAATCAAATATTATTTTTCTAGGGTTCACTTTTCTTCCCTCTTGTTATATAAAATGGGTCATTTTCTTTAAACAATTGTTCAAGAAAATCTTCTCCACGACGGTCTCGTAATGAACTGTCATCATAATCACTGAATTTATGTTTCGTATTTTTCAGCTGTTCACTCATATTCTTTTTTCCTCTCGAAATAAAAAAAGGCTCATGAAGAAGACTTAAAATATTGGCATTCTTTTCTCCAGGTTCTAGATAATTGAGTTTTATTAAAGAATTTGTTTTCTTTTCTGGACCTTTGAGCAAACTTAGATCATCTTCAATTAATAAATTTTCTAATATTGGATAATGAGCTGGAGATCGATTCTTCAACAGGCGTTTACCTCTTGCAATATAAAATGGCTCTTCAATTGTTGAAATTCCATGCTTCTTTTGGTTCTTCGAAAATCTATCCATATTTTCAATCACAATCCATTTGGGTTCTTCAGCATACAGAGGTGCATCTGGTATCCAACTACGTACTATTCGTCGATTTTGAGAAATTAATTCTTTACCATTGGTGGTAGACAAAACAAAGATTTGATTATTCTGGCTGTCAGGAATCAGTAGACATTGATTAATAACTGGATCAATTTGTTCCTTTAAAATAGATTCTATTGGTACGACTTTATCAACTGTTTCTGGAGATTCGTATATCGGAGCCACCTGTTCCTTCATTGACATTCCTTTGATATTCTAAAAAGTACATTTTTTTATTTCATTATGAATCAAGTTTTTCTTTAAAAATTTTATTTACTTCTACTTTTCAAACTTAATTGAAAAAATCTATTTATTTGTTGAAATAGTTTTTTTTTTAGTTTGCATAAAGCATCTTGAAGAGTAATAAATAGATTTATAAACTAGAACTTAACGCTGTAACTATAAACGAGCTTAAAAGAATATATTTAGGCAATAATTGTAAATAAAGGGAGATAAAATTTAAAGTATCTATTCACAAAATATAAAATTGGAGAAAAGTTAAAAAATTTAGGTGATGTGATAATTTTTGATTAACTACCTGCAGTGATTTCAAGAAAGATAAATAAAGAATTTCTAGATTTTTAATTCTATTTAAACAGATCATTTTTATCTTATTGTATTTCATTAAAAAAAACATAGCACCCACATATTAACGTTTTGTTCATTTTTATTTATTCACATGTATATTATCACTCAAATCACAGTAAAATAAATTTTGCTTTTTTTTCATTATTATTATACTAACCTTAATAAGGAAAAATAATCCTAAAGCAAAAATGATTAATTTTAATCCCATATTGGTTTTTTTTCACTGTGTAAAAATAAAATGAAGAATACTAAATCTAAATTATTACTCTAATGTTCAAATATTTATAAACAATATTTTTAGTAATACATTTATTTATTAGTTTCAATGATAATGGTTCGAGTCTTGAATCAAAATGCGGGATTTTTCTATTCTTCAACTCTACTTATATGATCCAACTCCTGTGTCACTTTGATCTCATGAGAAATCCCTTTACTTTTCGTTTCACATTAGAAATCATACGAATTGCATTGGGGAATTAACTTTGCTCAGTTTCTTATTGTGTTTTAATGTATATATAAGAATTTTATATCCAGTAGGTCGACCCACATCAATCTGATGTTCGACGATTGCAAACATTTCTTTTCCAAGTACTTGATATATGATAATTGGATAAAAACTATTTCTTCAACGTCACCTCTATTTGTTTCAAATAAAATTTATTAAAATGGTGAGTAAATATTGTAAAAGATTCATTATTTGTAGACTAATTTAAGCTTCCAAGTTTCTAGCAAATATTTTTGTTTATAGAAATTTAGATTTCTGGGAGATGGAGACTGTCCTGATTGGTTACTGGCTCAAATTTGCATCATGTCACGTATGGTAAGATAATATTGATGAATATTAATGACTATTCTTCCATTTAGTGTATATGTTATTTAATAAAAATAATTATTTATTACTGTTTCAACAGACATCAATCAAGATTAAATTATTAGGTCAGCTCATTGCTAAATCTATTCTTGATGGTAATAAATTAGAGGTCAGTATATTTCATAAATTATAATAACCCGTCTGTTAATATTAAAGAATTAATTAATTTTTCTATTTAAAAATAAAAAATTATTCTGTTTTGTTTTCTTTTGATTTGTTATTTCATTTTATCATCGCTTACATGATGGATCCCATTATACTCTTACGGGTATTTTAGCTTTAGCTTTAAGATCATAAGCTGAAATAGTAATATTCTTTCAAATAATAATAATGATTTTAATGTATATTTTAATTTTTTCTAACTATTAGGAGGATAAAGTAAAGAAGCTTACACAAGATGCAAAAATAGGTAATTTGTATATCTATTAAGCTTTGTTATTAACCATCAAAAATGAAATTGAATACAAATGGAAATATCTTCTAGATGCCGATGAGCTTAAAGGAATTATAGTAGCGTTGAAAACTATTTTTACATATTCTGCACGTTATGGTGCTAATTCTGATGATTTGAGTAGTGAATTACAGCAATTAGGGCTACCACGGGAGCATAGTGTTGCTATTGGACGTGTCCATACTGATAATTATCAACAAATCCATGATTACTTGACTTCTCAATCACTCAGACGTAAGTTGTCAACTCGAATAAATTAAATAAACTTTCATTTCAAAAACTAGAAAACTAATTATTATTTAAAATAGACAAGAAATTAAAAAATTAATGAATCAATTTATATTATTTATATGTAGTAAGCTCTTATAATGAAGAAAAAAAAAGATTTTCTTTAAAGTGTCGAGTAATTTTACTGTCAATTTAGTACATGAGTACAATCAAATAACTCTCTTACATCATTTTTAGTGAACCATCTTTCTTCAGTTGAAAGACTTACTAATACAGATGATCCAGTTCCTTCTACAATTTTCACAAAGTTATTATTGAAACAAAAAAAAGTTGATGGAAAAGAATGTGAATTTGAAGTTAATATTCCAAGATCGGATATACCTGTTTTATTGGAAGGTTTGATGATTTTATTTAAATAATTTATAAAGAAGATAAATACAGAAGTGGAAAACCCTGTTCTCTTGGCTACGGAAAGTCAACATTAAATCATATTTACCATCTCTGATTAAATAATAAAATTATAAATATTAATTGATTGAATATTCAAGATATTTTACGAATAGATCAAAAACTTAATCAAGTAATTTTGTATTTACAGAATTAAAAAAAGCTCAATCTATTATGAAGAAGGTGATATAAATGATGACATAAATGTAACATTGGAGAATGTTGAAGAAATGTTTAATAAAAATGGTCTCGACATAATAATTTTATTCATCAATAAATGAATATACAAAAAGTTTACACTCATTCAAATGGCAATATGTCAATGTTACAATGATTATAATAAATTGTATCATCAATAAAAAATTTTCATTCATTAGAAAAAAACGGAAAACAAAACAAAAAAGAAACATTATCACCTTAAAACTAAATATCCACAATTAAAGAATACATTAAGTATAAGAGATCTTAATATTAGTTTACAATTTTACTTAATTATTATCTACTACAAATAATAAAAAAATGGTAAAAACTTAATTTTAGACGAATGAAATCAGAACAGATCAAAGTAGAAAATGATAACAATCTAATCAGTCTTTATACATTATTCGTACATTGATAATTGAATATAATTCATTATTATTCAATGGTTATTTTAGTTGACATGACTTTATTTTATTTACTTAATATATACATTATAGTACTGCTTGAAATATAGCAAGTCTCCGTTCTCCAAGCGTTTTAGTATTATAATTTTTTCTTAATTGTTATTTAATAAATAATTGATTTAATTCATATTACTTTTGTTTATTTAAAACAATGATTTTTTTCGTTATTAATCTCTTTAATGTAATCAAACAGATATAGCTGCTAATGGTGGGTTCTCAACTGTTCTGTCAGATAAGATGAAGCACACGCAGTGTATTTAAGTATCATGAATACAAAGACATTCTCTATATACTGTGCTATTTTTTTATATTAGACTTTGTAGACACATATGTATTTTTATGTTATATTCATTTATTGTTGCTTATATTGTTATTGTTTACGGGTTAGTTAAAACGCACTTGTAGCAATTTACAGGTTTTTCCATTTTTTTTTTCTTCTGTCTACATTCAATCTAACTAATACAAAAGTATGGTAAAAAAATATGCTCAGTTTAAAAAAATGGTTTCTACAATTTGTTTCTTATTTCTTTTTCTGCCATTTAGAATTAACTTATCAGCTTTTATTTTTTTTTTTCATGAAAAATACATTAATCAGTCTCAACCTTCCATAGATTGAAATAAAATTTGATATTACCCTCAAAATTACTTCTTTATTTACATGCTAATTAAGTTAATTCTAAAATAATAAATGCTACTACTGATACATTTCTTTTTCAACCTTCTTACAAAGTTTTATTCTTTAAACTGCAGGTGAGCGGGTTTTTTTTGCAAAAAATACTTATTTGTTTCTATGCTGACTCAAAGAAACTTCAATTATTACTATCATAATTATTATTTATTAGTCACTATTATTAATATTATTATTATCATTGTCATTATTATTTTTTCCTATTAATTCATTAATCTACTGTGTAAAAAAAAATTTATTGTTAGAATAAGCTTCTCATGAGATATTTTTTACACAGAATAATTGATAAATCCATATATAAATTCGATGAAATTATTTGATTTATACTTGATAGTGGTCATAAATTTAAGGATATGTTCTATTTGTAACAAGCAAAATTTTATGAAACTATTCATTACTAAAAAATTTTCTGTTTTTATTGCAAAAAGGTCATGAAAAAATATACCTTAACTTCTTATGTTGGTTGTGCTAGTTTGCTGTACAATGTGCGTAATTATTATATTTAGAGTCAGCTTTAATAAGTCCTTTTTTACATAACACAATTGTATTTTTCGTTTTTATTTCTCTTATGAGTATCATCTAAAGTCATTCCAAAAAATTCACAGAAATTAAATATCTTTTTTTTTTTGTGTATAATGAGCTGTTGTTTTGGGATATCATTTTTTCGATATGTAATTTTTGTAAATGGAAGTTGAATAGTATTTTGTATTGAGACTATCAAAAAAATACTATTTGTTCAAATCAAATATTGCTTGATTATAATGAGATTAATTTGAACCTTTAATCATTATATAATTGAAATAATGAATAATTGTAAAAAAACTTTATACACATTATTAATAATGTAATAGATATCATATCTAATAATTGATATAATAAGATAATAAATCATTTAGAAATAATTCCTTATTACGTAATAAATCGTAATTTTTAAATTCATTATTAATACAAGTTTACTCATTATTATCAAATCGAAAGCAATATTAATGGGGCTGTAAACAAATGTCTGAATCTCCACTACTTGCCATAGAAAAATTAGCAGAGTCTCTTTCACTTTGTTTAGATGGGATATTTGAATTTCCCATAAATTTATTTTGAATAGGCTGTGGAAATGTATGATGCCCAGGTAGAGGCCACGGATTTTGACTCGGCAGAATATGATTAGGGAAGCGTTTAACGTAGAGATTAGCGGGCGTTTGATTGATCTGTCCCAACCTTCCATTATGATGGGCAACGTTAGTAGGAAGGGTTGTGTGAACTGGAGGGATAATCGTGAGATTATTATTCCGTGCAGAATGAGGTTCAACAGTTGAATAAGGTACAGATCCACAACTTCCTCCACTGGAACTAGTTCCGTTTATACCAGTGTAACCGGATACATTAGCACTACCATTAACATGTCCCCCATGAGGTAAAGGCATCGTTGAACAATGCGGATAAGTCGGAACAATTGGTTGTGTTGGATAGTGTGGTAGAGTTGCTGAGGAAGCATGGATTCCATTTCGGAGATCGGTATTCTCAGTGAAAGATGTCATTCTCATGTTAGTCGACCGAGAAAAAGGCTCTGGATCATTTGGATTTAAAGGCTCTGTAATTTTGGGTCGTGAAAGCCTTCTTCTAATAACGACCGTTGCCTCATTTGCACTTTCTAGAATAACTGCTGGACATCCTGCTTTAGTGAACTTTCGATCTATTGTACTGAATTTATTATTAAAATTCGGAGGTTGAGTTCCTCGTTGAAGTGAACCACTCTTCCATTTGTCTTCATCGGCTGGGTCAGCTGAATTAACACTTAAATTATCAACACTAGTTGCTCTTCTATGTGAATTGGTGCTATTATGACTGTTATTACTAATATTAGAATGAATACCACTGGAACTTTCACTATTGCTACTTGTATTACTACGATCAGTCGCTCCATCACAATAATTAGTAACTGTATGATTTGTATAAATATTTATTGTTTCTATAGCTGGTGAGTTAGACGAATCTGATCGAGGAGTTAATTGATCAGACATTCCTGTATCTATTTGACGCAGGCATCTCGGAGTAATACCATTAGTCTGGAAAAGAAAAAAAAAATTAATAAAAGTTTTATAAAAAATAAAACTTCTTAACATTGTATTAATTATTAGTCACCTGCGGTGGTAAAGCTGAATGATTAACAACGGATTCAGTGACTGGAGGTGGAAATTCGGCTTGATGAGATGCAATGGTAGTTGTTGGTAAGTTTGGCGTTAATTCAGATGCAATTTTTGGATCAGGTAAGGGTTCTGGTGTTAGTAATGGTGATGGATCGTCTTCAGAAGGTTGGAGATCATGATTTCCACTGGCGTAATAGGTTACTTGGTCGTCATTAACGCATTCTAGTAACTATAAACAGCATCATGCAATTATACAATTAGGCTGTATTCATTAATACAGATAGAAAAATTAATTCAAGCTTCCTTTACTTAATATTTTTTCTCTGTACCTTATTTTCTTCTGATGCAGAGTCATCAGCAGCATCAATGTTCGTCATTAGTGGTAACTCACGTAGTGTGGCATAATCACCATCGTCGTCTGGTCCACCTTCGGTAACACCTCGTCTTTTTCCCTTATTGCTAAAAAATTTAATTAATACTTAATCATTGATTTCATCGTTTAATATAATCATTTGTTAATAACTAAAAAGCATATGAGGTGAAAATAAATTGAAACTGAAAGTTCATGCGTAGGAATAAAAAATAGAAAAATTAAAAATACAATGAATAAAAATAGGCTTTCATTCATCACAAAATGTATAAAACACACAAACAGTAACAAACGACACCAATAGAGAAAGGAGAGTAGTTACCGAGAGCCAGACGTACTAGGCAGATCGTTGAATGTCACTTTGGGTTTCAATTTTTTGTTCAACCAACTTTTATCGAGTGTGGTTGAGGCATTTCCGCTCGGTGATTGAGCAGGAGATGGTCGTAATTTCGGTCTTAGCCAATATATTTGTTCTTCAGTATCAATACTAGTTTCACCATTGGCTCGATTAGTAACAGCTGTTTACATAAAAAACAAATTATTCAAAAGTTTAAAAATTACTCATCATTAATAACCAATGATGATTTAACAGATTTCTTTTTAATTTACTCACTTTGGCTCTTTTTAGCTTTTCTTTCCAGCATTGCTTTTTGAATAACACTCATAATCGCTTTTTTTGGTGATGATTCAGCAATACTATATGTTTTTCCGTCCCCAACAATTAATAAAGGAGCATTAGTACTTCCATCAATAATCTCTGGATCATCTTCATCATCTTCTTCCGCTTGATTTTTGATTCTACATGCTAAAAGGTCGACATCAGTGACCAATTTAACTGATCGTGTTGATCGAACGGTAGCACGTGCAATTGTTACTCGTACTTTAAATATCCAATTTTTTTTTATGGATAAGAAAAACCAAAATACTATCCAAAGTAACAGATGAATGATAGTACCAAAAATACAAGCTAACATTATTCCATCAAGACTACTCCGGTAAATTACCGTGTAATCATACAGAAGTGGTGCATTAACTATTGTTAAAGCTAAAAATACACAAAGTGCTGCACAATGTGTAAAATATGCCCATCCTGAACCATTTCGATGAGCTTCTTTGGATATTATAACTCGACGTTCATGTTCTTGCTCCAAAAATGTAGCAAATCTGAAATTGAATTAAATATTTATTCAAAGTAACATAAATAAACCATAAAAATAGCAGTAATAAAATAAATATTTTTTAATATACCTTCCATATGCGTAAAGATATGTAACCATGCTCGAGCACAAAACCAGAAGAGAAGATAGAGCAAAAAGTGCCAATGTTACATGTGGATTCAGAAGAAGATGAGACGTATCTCCAAATAGGCTTGAGACCATTCTTTGTATTCGGCTTGAATTAGACGCTGGTTGAAATGTACGATGTCGCATCGGTGATAAAACTTTATGCGGTCCAACAACTTGTACCTAATAATAATATTATTATTATTATATTAAAAAAAAAAACTTTATGGTAGATTATTAATTTTTCTCCAAATTTGCAATCTAAATAATTATAAACTTTTTTACCTTGTAAAGAACCGACATTCCTGCATAGCTTATTAAACTTTGTGCGGAATTAATAACCAATTGTATGCTAAAAATAGTTCCAATGACTTTATTACAAGACCAAAATACTGCTGGGTATCGCACTGAGTATACAGCCAGAGCCATCGCATAATTAAGATATTCCAAAGTGATAAACTTCTTTTCAGAGAAATGTAAATTGCCTGAAATAATCGATTTTAAATTTATGAAAATGGAGTTGAAGTTAATAATAAGTCATTAATTTATTTTAAAATTAAAAATGAACCAACCATCAGTAATTTCATAATTAAAGCCTTGTAGATTATTTAAATCCATCAAAGTATTTATTTCTTGGGCCGAATGGTGTGCAGTCATATTCTCTCTATTATTGCTTGAATTTTTATTACTTTTCATGTTAGAAGGTGGAGTAGATGTTGCTAAAAGCTCGAGCTTTTTAAAGAGATGAGAGGAGCGATAATTACTACGATTCAATTCATTTTTATTGATAGATGAACCTGAAGAATAAGTCAAAGCACTTTCAGAACTGTTATTCGATAATGTTGAACTCCATTGATTATTTTCCAAGTGACTTGCGATATCATCTAAGTTTAAAGTATTGCCAACTGTTGATCCATAAGTGGATAAATTATTCAAGTCTCCTGCAGGATTCATAAAAGAAAGGTAGACCAGTCTGTCTTGATGGATAACAATCCAATCAAGATCTGTGCGCCAAATAGCATCTAAAATGTGATATAAAAATTCAATGTTATGAAAATGAGTATGGGGATTCTTGATAAAGGAAGTCTTTAATTACCTTTTGGTAAAAATCCCGCATAAATCAGTCTCGCTTCCATGAGCAATGAAGGTAACAAAAAACACATTGCAGTACAAAGATGAACAAAAGCCGCTGTAGGACCGCCATGCTTCCATAAACTTGCTGCTAAACCTGATGAAAATAAAATTCGTATAAAAAATTACTTATTTTTGAATTAAAAAATATAAAAAATAATAAGTAATTAAATATTTAGTTATAATCATACCATTATCATCTGAATCACTGCCAATTATTGAAGCACTGTGATCTCTAGTGCATGTGCTTGTATGTCGACCAAGCTTCATTCCATCATTAGCTAGATTACCAAGCTTTAGAAATGCAGCAGCTAGTAGAATTGGTAATAATAAAACTCCGGTGCCAGTTAGAACTATACAAACATGGAGTTCAAATTTTGGTGGCTGAAAATCCGCTGGCCATGGTAGTGATAAATACGCTAAAAAAGTTTACATTAATATTAATATAACGTTTTATGAAAACCAGTTAATAACATTGAGCAAATATAAACATACCAACAAATCGTTTAGCACATCTAGTAGCAATGTAGGCTTGTAGGGATACTACTAAAATACCATACCATACAGACCAAAGTCCATTAGCATGCCCCCGATTACATGAATCTCGTTTCCGGTTACTTTGAATATTAGACGGAATTTTCTGCGTCTTTGATATATTAATGGTATTGCTCAGCATCGTGGTGCTGTTGGCACTACTTGAACTCACTGGTGGTGATGATACCATATTGGTCTGCATGGTTTTTAATATTTTTTTGTTCTTAACTTGATTATTAATTTCATTGTTGTTTTCATAGCCCATCAAACTTCCAGTCATTGACATGATGGTATTTATTGTCTATTAAGATTTATCAATATCGACAAAAATCCAAAGTGTTCGTAGATAGAGGCCAAGGCATTCCAACATGATATTATATCCTGAAATTCCCAAAATTCATATCAGTTTATTTCAATTGAATTTTCGATCATACACATTATCAATAAAACATTTATTTCTATTTATATATTATTCTGATCTAATTGAAGATAGAAAAGGAGGTAACTATAAATACCTCAACGGATAATTTCATATAATTAATAGTTTCATGAGCAAGAAAAGAACATTTACTGCATGATATATTATTGAAATATGATTGGAGTAATTTATGTAAGACGAAAATAATCTTAATATAATTATTAATTGCAATAGATCAGGTAAACTAAACATTGGACAGCCATTATTATAATTTGATGTCAATAAAAATATAAGGATAGAGAGGCATTCTATTCTAAAACTGCAAATAATAATTATGATAGCTAGTTTAGTATTTCTTAACGTCGTATAACATTTTACCTTCACTACTATCATTACTTTATTTATATAAAATTATCTTAATTAATAAATGATTGTATGCATTTACAAAAAAATTAACTACTTTTCTATTTTTAAAATGATTTAAATAACAATTGACATTCAAATTATCATTTAAAAACAACCAGGAATCAATATTATTCTGAAGAGCATTTCAACTTTACTTTAATTCCTGGACTTTCCTAAACCTAGTTTATGTCCTGGGAATTATCGTGTGGTTTTAATACGAAACTCGTGACTGAAAATAAATTGTATGAGTTCTTACAGCTACCAAAGCTTATTTTCTTTTATTCTATCCTAAAAATTAATTATATAAAGTGCTGAGATGCTTTTTAAATATTAGTAAGCATCCACTAAAACACTACAATTGGTTAAGTTATAACATAATTAATAAAAACAATTAAAAAAATGAATTTTTTTATATTTAAATAAAAATATTCTAGTATATTTTATTCAGTTGCTTCTACCAGACAAATAATATTAATAATTTTTATAAACTATTAAAATCTTTATTACTAAAAAGATTTGTGTGAGAAAATAAATGAAAGAAACGGTCTGTAATTTTATTTGGGGATCCACGTGATATCATTAATTATTCTATCTAATAAGATTACCCATCAATAAATAAACTTTCAGAAGCATTAATCCCTTACTCAAGCGTTATGTACGTTAACTATGCCTCAAGAAAGTGACAATAAGTGTCACACGTTATTCTAGTATTCTCATCATACTCGAGAGAGCAGACACTCCCTTTCTATACTCTAGCTTCAAGTTCCCTTCAACACGTCTATTCTCTTTTATTTTTCCACTTGACTCTTTTTTTAAAAACCCCCTTCTTTATTTTCATCATAATCGCCGCTTTGTGTTCATAAACATGCACTCAATATTGTTACTGCATGCCTTTTTATCACCTCTTTTGTTCCTCTTTTTTTTTGCTAAAATATTATTGGAATAATCCTTTAATATTTTACATTTACAAAAAAACCTTTCTGTTAGGTAATAATTAATTAACTTTGATGTGTGTTTGATTTTCAGTTTAACAATGTTTTTAATTCAACACCATAAGCCATGTTGGCAAGGAATTCCAGTGTACGCACATTTGCCCTAAGGCGGATGAATCACCATGACTAAGACGCCATGTCATGCACAAGGGGATTCTTGCACCCCCGCACATATCTCCAGTGATACCATCTCACGCACGCACTTACACATAAATTTAGTGATTCTCAATTGGAGATTGCCAAGTTGTGTACTATTGTATGTTCCATTTCTTCTTTATGAGCTTGCGATCGATTTTCTTGAGATTAGGGGAATGCATAATCAGTTTGGACTCCCTCTCCTCCCTTCTAGTTTTATTCATCTGAGTCTCACGTTCGAATCATTTTGTCCCTTTCTCTTCATCCATTTTATCTTTTTTGTTATTAGTAAGTCTGAAAATAATCATTAGCAGCTTATGATACAAATTATGATGAAACATAATGATCATCATTTTCTGCTGATTTATTATCTTTAGGTTAAGACTGTATTTTAGTAAATTATTGATTTACTATAAACGTACTTATCTCTACGATCTCAACTGAGAAATAAAAACATTATAGTAAATCCTGCTTTGATTTTCCTCAATGCGTGCTGCAAATTATTGAAAGATTGATGCCACCAAAAATTGTGGTGTTATTGAACTTTTCTCTATAAATACCTTTCATTTTGTTGCCATTAATTGTAAAAATTGTGGTAACATCTAGTAAGGTACGTTTTTTTATTGATTATAGGTTAAATTAAGTTTATTTGTGTTCAATAATTTATTTACTTTTCTCCGGTGAACATTTAGGTTTCATCCTTTGAATATTTTTTCACTTCAAATATTTACTAAAAATAAAATCAACTTGAAAAAAAAAATTAAAAAATTTTGATTGACATGAAAAAAAGTTTCTCAATACTTTTTATGAAAACAATGCATCAGACGAGTTATCTTTTTTGGTCCATACTATGACTACGTTGGAAGTCAATCGATACTCAATGTGAGTTCCAGCCGAGAGACAGTACACATACGAAGGCTACGACATTTCTATTCGATTACTCACGTGTAGTAATACTTTGTATGAACACACATGTATGCTTCTTCATATATATAGATTGCATAAAGCTACTGACTAGAGTGAGAGCCAGGGCCTGCCAGACATACGTTAAAGTATAAAAGCTGAAAATTTTTTTGCGTGTTCTCACTGGTGTAGGGAACAATGTTTGGGGGTTACAAACCTTGAGTAGTGGTGCCTTCGGTAGGTACCAGGTAATCTAGGGGCGCAGTACCTGAGCTCTCTCACGTTAAATTATAAAAGCTGAAATTTACACAGAGTGTTCAAATGACCATTCTAAGTTATTATCTAAAAAGCCAGACCTATCCGAAGGGTCTAACACTCCCCCAGACGCGGTAGAAGGTCAAATGCACTGAGAGAGCACTGCTCAGGTACATGAATGCATTTAAGAGAGTATTCGTGCAGTTTAAATTTTATAATTAATGAAAATTATATGTGAATATTACTTAAAAGTTATCATACAATAATTTTCAAATAACCAGACATATTCGAAGGGTTAATCACCCCCTTAGACTGAATAAAGGCTAGCTAGAACTATACATGAGAGAGCATCAGAAAACTGTTGAGTTAAGTGAATTTAATACGAAAAAAATTATTTATTAAAGTACATAGAAATTAAATTTAGCTTGTTTATTTATTAATATGAGTAAATAAATTAAATTTAGCTTAATATTAATTAGTAAATACATATATATATATTATTCATGCTTAATATTATAATATATTTAATCATCTTTATTTTCATCGTTGTCATCGTCATCTTCATAATTTCCATAATTCTCATCATCTTCCCAGTCATGTAATTGATTGCTTTCATTAGTTTCAATACTATCTCCTTCTGATATTTCTGTAAAAAAGGAACACGTTTATTTGATACTTAGCTGCTATTGAATTAAAATTAACTTTTGATTAAAAAAGTACCTGATGGAGTTTTCAGTGCATCACTGACGAAGTTCGGTAATTGATCGCCTTCGAACCATTTAAAGTCATATTGGTTGTCATCATTGATCATCCATCCATAATCTTCTGGGTTGTAAATGTGAGGGTTCTTCAAGTGAGCATTGGTCCAAATGCTTGCAATATATTTCGTTCTTAGAACGTGCTGAATGAGTTCACTCTTACAAGGTGGTAGATTACTCGCATCGAAATTTCTTAATTTTATTTGAAATGATTCATTTACATCTGCAGCTGTGTAGGTATTAATAAACAATTGGAGTCGCGCTGCATCTACATCATTTATACCTGGTACATTATATAAATCACAGATGAACTGTTGGACCGTGTTGAAAGCTATAGTTTTCTCCTCTTCATTATGAAAATCAACATTGGCAAAATGAGCAAAGAGTTGTTGATATTCTTCCTTTTTCTTCAACAATTTAAAAGGCTTGACTTTGCCTTTTTTGAAAAAAGCAGGATTATAATCACATCCTGTCATAGCGTGAAGTGCAGGCAAACTTTTGCATATTACATTTCCTTGATTATTATAAATTGTTGTGAGATCTATGTATCTCATTTTATTTCCAGTTCCTGAGAGCATCCATACCTGTGATTTTTCATTTTTGATATGATCCATATGACCAAGTATTATAGCAGCGATGTCAGTATCGCTAGCTCTAATAACGATGTTCGCCTCATACTCGATGTTGCACAAATGATATACAATTTTTGTGTCTGCTTCTTCATGATCTTGACATGTAAGATCTTCAAGTATGTTGCATATCACTTTATCATCATTATTAGTAACGAACGAATGACACTGTTTGAAATTAACATTAATTACTTTATCGCCAATTAATGGAGCAACTTCATCACTTGCCCAATGTAATATAAAAAAATCAATAAGAGCTTCCTTAAATTTAGAGTTTTTTAATTCTTTTGTGAAATCAGAGGGTCGAACTTGATCAGGTCCAGTGATGGTAAAATCCAGTTTTGAAAATTCTTGACGGAGACTTCTTTCGTAGTCTTTGATTGATGGCGTGAAATATTGATCGAATATTATATCAATTCGCGATGCATTAAAATTACAAAACTTTTGTAACATTTTTTTGGAGATATTCCCGAACGTCTTTGGAACTTCTGTCATTGTATGCAGTAAGAAGAAGCCATCAATTATCACTACATCTATGTGAGGAGGTGGTTGGTGTTCAATTCCTTTTTCCAAATGTTTCATTAGTGCAGATTTTTCGGTTTTACAAATAGTACCATCTAGATGGCACATCGACATAGGCACTGGTGTTATTGGATAGGATAGAATTTTGGATATATCAATATTAAAATCTATTGATATTCCAAGCATACGTCCAAATAAATCTCGCTGGATCTTTATTTCTTGAATTTTACCTCCTATTTGAACTTTTTTATTTTTTTCATAATCACAACTAAAATTTTTAAATGGAATTTTTTTAATACTCTTTTCAAATCTATTAATATTGGTTTGACATTCAGTTATAAAAGTATGTCTCCCTTGATCGCCTATCTTCTCTAAATTCAAAAGAAAATTTTCTACTTCATTAGACGCTGCTTTACCAGATGAAATGTTGATTAATTGATCTGTAGGTATTGTTTGGCTGAAAGGATTGATGAATTTATCAAAAGTTGTAATAAACGTTTGCAATTGTGTTATACTATTTTTAATATTGTTATTATCTAAATCTGCTGAAACATCCTGTTGTTTTTGTAAACCTAATTCTTCGTAAACATGACTTATTATTGTTGCTCTCACATCATGGCTTCGAGCCCATCGTTGACGAGCAGAGATCGAATTTGTGAAATGTATAACTCCTGTAAGCCTTCTAGCAGCATCTGCATTGATTGTTTGCTCCAAAACTAAATCAATGGGTTGTTGTGAAAATGTTTTATCGGTTCTCTTGATTCCAAAGAATCCTTTTCTAAATTCGTCAGATAAGCCAGGATGAGTTTCGTTAACTTTCAATAAATTATCCAAGTATTTGACAGTCCACCGAGCATAATTTGGCTGGTTACATGTAAAAAATAAATTTGTGATTTTTGGTAGAACATATTTGAACAGCTCAAAATCTCCAATGCGGATGCTTCTTGATAATGTTAAATAATAATTAACTAAATTGATATAGATTAAATAAAATTGAGAAGTTTTTCCATGCTCTCCATTGAGAGTTTGTTCCTTGAATCGTGAATAATCTTCATATATTGTTTTAATTTCATCATTTTCGATTTTGAATGATGACTTTTTACAACTTTGTAATCTTTTTACTTCATCTATCATCTCATCAGTAAATGTTATATTTTTCATTTGCAAAAACGATTGAAAGTGCAGTACCTCTAACCCTAGTGCCATAAGAGGATGCAATCTTTTGCATCTGTTAAAATGTTTTCCTTCCAGAAATCCCTTCAAAGATCCATTTGCTATCAAGTTACTTTCAACCATAACATTAGTTAGTCCACAGTCAGTTATTACTTTTCCGACAGCTTTAAAATATGCCATCATAATATGGAAAGGTCCTAAATGTATGAATAGTTTATCAAACATAGGTTTTTCTGTTGATTGAATTTGCAAAGCAACTTTTGCAATTGCGAGATCGTATGTCACTTGGATATAAGGTTGTTTTAATTCTTCTGCAATTTCCAAACTTCTTTTCATTGTCTCTAAAACGACTGATGTATTTGTTGGTGATGAATTAATTGGAGTTAAATAAGAAATTATTTGTTTTGGACTATTACTGTCATCAATCCGACTATTAAATCCAACCCACATGGGCACATCAGGTATTTGTAAAGCATGACTTAACATCCAAGTCATATCTATGTTTGTATATAATTTAAGATTTCTGGGTGAAGAATTTTGTGTGTTATTACCAGTTGACTCTAAAGTATCTGTCATTTTTGGTTTCTTAGGATAAGAAACAATTTCTGATGTTATCGCTTCAAAAGTTCTTCTTTTCCTACGTTTTTGTAAGGGATCATCGTTTACACATGGAGAATCTGAAGATTCGACTATATCAGAAGTAATGTTCTGGTAAATGATTCCTACCGTGTCGTGAAGTGTATCTTTGCCACCTCTGGTTTCGACAAACCGATCAAAATTATCATAAGCTACTCCAGTACATAGCTCTGAAGATTTTTTTATAGTCTCTGGTAAGAGAGTCGACTTTTCTACTGAAGTATATGTCACCTCTGTTTCCAATTCTTCAACTCCTTGATAACTAATACAATGTCCATATCGATTGACAATGTCAATGACTTTCCTGCTGCTTGTCAAACTTTTTAAAGTTAAACCTAAAAGAATATGCTTCGAAGTTTTAATTTTACCATTATAAATTCCATAAACAACATCTTCGCTGAATGACTTAGCAATACGTAAACGTTTTGTACTATTTTTTCGACTACTGCAACCGTTAAGCAAGACATGATAAAAGTCTAACAATGTTTCTGGTAACGTGATTTCTCCTTTTATAAGATCCTGAGTTGAAATTTTTGCTGGTAATTTTTGAGGTTTAGTTGCTAATATTTTTTTCCTTAGAAGCAACGCAGCTCTCTGTAAAATATCTTCATCTTGCAAATGTTCATATGATTTATCATCGATCACTGAAAGATACTTTGGGGCTATTAATTTTTTATTGTGTGTAGTTATAAATTTAATCTCATTACGAAAATGTTGAATTATTTTGTCTTGAAGATGCTGAGGTGTAAAGGTAGAATCTATTTTTTCTGAATTTTCTTTTGGATCAGTTTCTAACAATTCAATGTAATGTCTATGTAAGGAAGTTAAAAAAAAACATCGACCTTTCTCAATAACATTTTCTTGTATGTATTGACGGATTTCTTCAAATGCTCTTTGATGACAATTTCGACGCTCATGCCAAATAGTTTCCACTGTTTCTTTCGTTGATAGTTTAATTTTATTGTTGAAATCTACTCTACATACAGTGTGATAGTATATTTTTGGAGCAAAATAATTAATTAATCTCTTGTATAAATCTTTGTATTCCTCTCGATCTTTAACGAAATCTATTATTGAGGATTTTAATGATTCTGTTTCAGATTCATGAAGGGGTTGGACTTTAGATCGATGTTTTTTTCTTTTAAGGTTGCAAAACACGCAAATTTTACAACTAATTTCAATATTTGCATCGCTTTCGGTAGGAATCTCTTCTAAGGTTGAATCAAGATCACTTACATTCTCAAATACCTCGTGGGTCATTGAAGTTGATGCCTCTTGTTCTACAGATTGTAAAGTTTTGTCTGATGATCTTGGTGTAGTAGAGCTGGTAGATTCATCCGTCGATGTTGATGGTGTTGGAATCATGTCTGGATCTTCATAATATTTTTTCATCAGTGCTGTAAATGTCTTGTAGCACTCTCTATGGTAACCACCTTCCATCTCTCCACTTGGTAAAACCACATTTTTATATTTAAGTTTATATTTTTGTCGTGACTTTAATATACTTTTACACTTTTTCAATGTTTGTTCAAGAAATAAAATCACATTTCCACTACTCTTATGACAAAATACACAATCTACATTTTCTTCCATGATTATAAACTTATTTCACTGCAATTTTGCTTCTAAAATTTTCTTTTGAAACACTACCTTCAACTTTCGGAGCCAAAAGTATACTGGCATCTGTTGAACCCAGTGCCCCAAAAAGACATTTAGAATTTTGACCTTGTACTACGTTTGGAGGGATTTTAGACCCTTCGAAATTGTCCAGCTGTTCACAGTGTACTGTGAAATAGGCATTTGCTCCATACCTGTATATTTCGTCATCTCTAAAACCCACTAATACTATTTTATACGCATTCACGTACACGAAGACATTCTTTCGCTTGTACTCCACCTTTTACAGTGTCAAGGAATATATGAGACCTTCCAAATAGACCAAAGTGTTTGAATATTCTTGCAAAATAATTCTCAAGAAAAATATATAAAATAATATATTAAAATATTATAGTCAAATTTCGTTCAATATTATGAAATTATTCTAAATTTTTTTAGTTATGTCATGATTATTGAATAATACATATCTATTTATGTATATTTTATATTATTTTGAAACTACTAAAAAATTTAAAAATACTGATGAATATTTTTTTCCATTTATCCATATTATATGCAAAAGTATCGATGCATTCGACTTTATACCACTAAATAAAATTAAGCTAAATTTAATTTATTTACTCATATTAATAAATAAACAAGCTAAATTTAATTTCTATGTACTTTAATAAATAATTTTTTTCGTATTAAATTCACTTAACTCAACAGTTTTCTGATGCTCTCTCATGTATAGTTCTAGCTAGCCTTTATTCAGTCTAAGGGGGTGATTAACCCTTCGAATATGTCTGGTTATTTGAAAATTATTGTATGATAACTTTTAAGTAATATTCACATATAATTTTCATTAATTATAAAATTTAAACTGCACGAATACTCTCTTAAATGCATTCATGTACCTGAGCAGTGCTCTCTCAGTGCATTTGACCTTCTACCGCGTCTGGGGGAGTGTTAGACCCTTCGGATAGGTCTGGCTTTTTAGATAATAACTTAGAATGGTCATTTGAACACTCTGTGTAAATTTCAGCTTTTATAATTTAACGTGAGAGAGCTCAGGTACTGCGCCCCTAGATTACCTGGTACCTACCGAAGGCACCACTACTCAAGGTTTGTAACCCCCAAACATTGTTCCCTACACCAGTGAGAACACGCAAAAAAATTTTCAGCTTTTATACTTTAACGTATGTCTGGCAGGCCCTGGCTCTTAGTCTAGACCGAGTATAGTTGAAAGAGATAGAAACTGTGTGTTTGTTTTCATACATTAACTTGTATAAACTGAATCACACTAAGGCACAAATAAGTGAAGACAAGTGAAAGAAATAAACAGGACAAAGATAATGGATAAATTGTGTAAGTAATAAAAGTAATGAAAATTCATTTCAAAGTTATTATATGTTAAATATTTTATAATAATTTTAAAATCTTAATTATCGATAATAGAAGTTAACGTGCATTATGGTTGATTGACCGTTATTCAATAGCTTCAGGGTGATCGAATTCCCATTGACTGAGGGAACAAGATGGTAACCACGGCCACTTTATGAAAACGTATCAGATATCAAGACAGAAAATATTTATTGTGGAAACAGCTAAGTAATTTAAGGTTTTGATAAAATGCCCAACTTTATTCATTAATTCTGTAACGGCTTTCAATACATATTTGCTGAATTTTGCTGTAAGTGCACAGCTTATTGCTACGTAAACAAAACTTTATGAAAGATCGATGATAATTATCCAGGTAAAACATACAGTTATTGGCCATGTTATTTTTTCCAATAAATGTTAAAAAATACTATTTTTTATCCATTATAAAAATTCAACGTATATTTATTAATCTGCTGAGTTATTGAACATATTTTTTATTGTTATCCTTAAAATGTAATAGTACATTTTATGATTCAAACAATCACTATAATTTAGCTTAATACTCATCATTTTTTATTATACTTTTTTTTTTACTTTTCAATAAAGACTAATTTATAACAATCATTCAAACAGAAAAAATAGATATAATAATATTTTATATTTTTTTATACATTAAAGTAAGTCAGTATCTAAAGAGGCCAATCACAGTATGTTTTATCCTATTATCAATATCATATGCATTTACAATCAACAATTATTTTAATTATAACTCACTATGTACATGTATAGTAAGATCATTCATAACTAGTTTTATCAAAACCTTGTTTGATGGTATTTGATGAATTTAATTAGCCACGAATTGGCCATATCAATTAGATAGAATGAAATGATTGTGAAGTTATTAATTATTGATTTTATAATTCAATCGAAATATTCATTAGAAATGAATCAATATCTGTCATTAATTATTAAACTGATAATATAGTAAGCTGAGTACTAGACATTTTAATTATATAAATTTTTCGAGTCAATTAAATTGATCAGTAGCTGTCGAATTTTTGCTTTGATGAACGTAGTGGTAAAAATACCTATCACATCAAGTACATTCTATGTCAATGGATGCTTGAACTCATTCAAATATTCATTCAATTGCAGTTATACTCGTTTATTAAAATGAAGACTTTTGTTTTTTTTTCCATACAAAAAACTACTTCTTTTATTGAGCGATATTTTTCTAGAAATATTATTTTAATTTTAAAAATGAAAAATGGATTAAAATTTTTGTTATTAAAACAAATTATAAATTAATAAAGTATTGAATCAAAGACAATCCAATGCTTGGTCTACTGATAATTGCAAATAAATAATAATTATTATTATTTTTTCGATATTGTAGTATTAATTGAAATATTTTGTAAATAAATAATTTATTTACTTTTACATAAATATTCTATCAGAATCTGTATTGACATATATCAAGTATGTGTATGCTTTCAATTCCTCAGTGGTTATGAAAAGTAAGTCAGTGAAATAAAAAATAGTATACACGTAGCTATAAGAAAATACAAGTTAGAAGCGTCGATAAAACAACCGAGTAACCGGGGTTATAAGTTGGAACCTCTAATTTTAGAATTGTCCCTCGTTCATGATGAGGGAAAGCTTGGTTTTGCCAGTTCTCGTTAAAATCGAGCCGTAACATCACTGTAGCACGCCAGCCCTCGTGTTTATAAGTATAATTAAATATACTAGAACAAACTGTTGGTAGAAGAACAGAGATGACAAAGAGAATGAAACTGAAGTTGACAATTGTGACAAGAAGAAACTTTATTCTTTTTGTAGAAGTTGTCGACGAGAAATTTAAGTAATAATTAAGATTATTGTTAAAGCTGATTTTTAATATAAAAATTTGAAACTTTAGCAACTACCAGATGAATTTATTATGTTATATTAGAGTAAATGGATTGTTTCAACATATTATACTCGTTCGACCACTTAGCAGGTGCACTCAGACCCTCACGGATTTATTTATTCTCTTCTCCAAGACGTCGCTATTTTTACGTTTTACGGTTTAAAAGTAGTTGGAGTTTTTCAAAAATGTAATGTTTGTTTTGAACAACTTTTTTTTCTAGTCGAGAAAGTTATTTATGATTAATTGACATCCGACTTTATATTTTTTCATTTCCGGTCTAGATTTTTTTATAGTTGAAATATATATTTATGTGTATGTTATTCATTTAAAATGAATAGTTGCATCATTTGAGTAAGATCAAGGCGATTGATCACCAAAATAGCGAGACCAGAGAAAGTGAAAAATAAAATTGACAACTATTTTTTAAATGTTATTTTTAAAGATAATATAAACAGATAATCTCTTAATGTGTGTTCACAAATAAATCGATAAATGAATATTAAAAATTATAGAATTATAAATATTTTTCTATTAAATTTTTTTTACTTTCAATTCTCAAATTTATTTATTGTTTTTTTTTTTTAAGTTGTCAAAATAATCGTAATCTCTATCATAACCATTTTTATTATGACTATAAACAAACATCACTGTCAGCTACAGACAATTAGATTTCGTTACTAAAATGAAGTAAATTTAAATTATCTTAAAAAAAATGAAAACAATTATTTGATCAATAATGAAAGTTAATATAAAATGTAATTTATCATCTGATAGTTACAAACCATTTAATAGAAATTTTACAAAACAATTTCCAACGTCACAAAATCCTGTTTCAATTGCCAATAAAATTCTGGCCTTTATGACCATGCATAAAAACGCGAATAAACCTCAGTGAAACGGAGATTCGTTGAGGCCGAAGAAAAGGTATTATACTAGTATATCGTCATATAGTGGAAAGGATCGCACGCGCATACCCAAAGAGCAGGTGTTGTTCGTAGTCCGTTCTTCCACCCGTTGCCCCTAACCCCCTTTGATCCCCTTGCCGTTTTTTCCTTTTACTCTCTTTTCCCTTGTTTCTTCTTATTCTTCGCGAAACCTGTCTTTCGTTTCTGCACCCACGATCGTAAATTCAAGTACTTTCATCCTTTTCATAAAAGAAAATAAACAATAAAATAATTCCAATTCAATAAAATATTTAATTCATTTGACAATATCATTTTTGTTGTTTCTTAAAACCTTACAAAAATCAACAAAATAATTTATGTAATAGAAAACAATTGACTCACCTGTTTATTAAACACCTCATGAGTAAATTAGGTTTTCATAACGATGAAAAAATGATGAAGATCCCGTTGCATCTCTTTCTGATGCATATTAACAGCAAAAATAAAGATTGATAAAAAGGAAGCACATTGACCCCATGCGATAATCGACGACATCCATGCAGCACAGCATCCACCGGAGACTCCTCCTACACCAGGGCGTAAGGATTGACCGGCGCTGCTTCTTCAGTTGAACGGATCGATGAAACTCAATTTATCCAAGAAATTGCATTTAAAAAAAAATCTTCCTCTTCTTTGTCGCAATTAACAATAACATTAGTCATTGAAATATTTTTTTAAAAATGATCACTTTCAATATAAGAATCCTCTCTCAATAAGTACAACACCCGGAATACACTAAATTGGCCATCTCTGCCAAATAAACATTGTTTTTAAAAATAATCCTTGTCAACAGATTTTATCACAGTGGTGTTGATTTATTTGATCTTGGGATCAAGTGTCTGATAGAAAAGATTGTTTAACACGTTGTTGTGATGATTGATCAGTAAAAAAATAGACTCCGAATAGTGGTGTCGTCCTAATGATCTATATGAGCGGGATGTTGCTCCATGGACCTCCACGCTCATAATGCCAAGCGTTGGACTGGCCAGAATTACAGAGGTTGATGCGCAGTCGCGAATGCGTCTCACCCTCTCATATTCTGGCAAGCGAATATATGTGTTGTTGTGGATAGTGGTAGGGTAGTACTCTCTTTAAAACATGCCAACTTCCGGCATCCTTTGCTCCTCGGTCAATTTCGTATCTTCTCGTGGTATTTCGTAACACCATATCGTATTGAACCTAACTTATGCTTATCGATAGATTTTTTTCTAATATTTTTTTTTTCTTTATTATACAGGTACTCTGGGCCATCAGACTCTACACACAGGGTAAATCAATCGTCCTACTTACTACAAAAATTGATTTTTTTGCACAACAATAAGGTGCATTGTGAAATATAAGATCAATGGATTAGACGGATATTTACAGTATCGGCTCAATGGTTATGAGGACATATTGGATGATAAAGTATAAAAATAGATACTTATTATATGGAATATTTACTTCGATGCAATTTTTTGGTAATATTTTCTGGTAAGATTAAATAGTTGTAATTTTTTTTTTTTACCATGAAAGATGTTAGAGGATTATGAAAACTTTAATTTTGGAGTAAAGTGAAACACGAAGAAAGAACGTTAATCATCAAATTAATCGATATATTAACAAATTTTGATAATTTTCAATGCATTAATCAATTAAAAAATTGATAAACAGAAATCGTAATAACTATTTTTAACATTATTTTAATAAATGAGTAAATTTTTTCGAGTGTTTCCCTTTACACTTCCTTCTTCTAGGTATTTTCTTAAATATAAAATAATCAACATTATTGTAAATAACATTTTTGTGATTAAGGTCAGAGATCCACTACTCGATCACTCCATGCATTTTGTACCAACCGGAAGTTCTATATATAGAAGAGACAGAGCAATAAGGAGACACTATACTAAGAAATTATGTTTACTTTAATGTTTGTAATAAAGGTTCATACAAAGTCCTTGACTACAAAAATTACATTTAAAAAAAGAGGATTTACAAAAAAAAATTTTTACGTGAGGTACTCTTTTGCTTTTTGAAGTATTTTATTACTTTTTGGAGTATCCCTTTTTACCCTGGTTTCTCTTAGGTGAGTGACTGACTCGTAGTTGAGGATCTCTTACTTTACATAAAAGATGAAATTATTTTTTAATTCTTTCAAAATAATATATTATTTATATTAAACAACAATTTATATAAATTTACAATAAATTAATTGGTTAGAAGTTTTAGAAAGTAAATAAGAGGATTACTTGTTTAAATAATTAAATGATCTTAATTTTATGTTAATTATAATTCGATTTTTGATGCAATTATGGATAATTCAATCTTATATGAAAACAGATGAATAACGAGTAGAAGTTAGAGTTACAGAGTGATTACGATTTTAAACTTTAATTGACTTTGCTTCAAAGCAACTCAACTGTCACATATTCATATTAACTAAAAGCCTCATATTAACTTCATTAAAACTTGAAGAGAAAATACTTAATTCCAGCACTCTTTTCTTTTATACGAAATCAGTGACTTTGCACTGATTTCCAGTGCCAAATCGATTATTGATAATCAATTGATGCAACTAGTAGACTTTGTTGATTTCCGCTGATTGAACCAAAACAGATCTGATGTGGATAACATTTTGATAGAATATTTATTATGATAATTAAAATCAGTATGATACGAATAAAACATTTCTTCTTTCAAGCTAATTCAGTTGTTTATAATTGAATAAAATAATGAGATTATCAATGAAATGGTTGGAAAATGTTAAAACATATTGTTACTTTTAATAAAATTATTTTAAAGGTTTATGAGCTTGATAATATTTATTATATAGATGAATATGATAATGCCAATGTACAAGAATTATGTAAGGTAAAAAAAACATTTTCATTTATTTAAATGCCAGTATGGACAATAAAAACGCTGTAATAAACAGCGACATTATCACTGACATATATTTCATTTCGTGAATCGATATTTATATTGGAACGGCTTCCACGAAGCTTTAACCATCATTCCTGTTACTAACACGCGAACTGAGTCGCATGAGAAAAAAATTACACCCTCGATATATATATTATTTTTTTCTACCCCTAATCTTTATCTTTCATTTTAATAAATTTTGACACAATAACAAGAGAGATTTTTATAAATTCCCATAGCTTAGTGCAAATTTTTTTTTTTACTGAAAGGAGTGAAAAATCGATTATTCATGTTCACACACACAGAATATATTCTAAGGATTATCCTGAGATTATGAACGCTGAAATGTTTGACATGAATATTTTGGAAGCTTTCAAAGCAAAAGAAAGTTTGAAAACATTTTATTTTTGATGGTTTATAATATTTTAAATTTTTCGCTTATAAATTTACAAATAGATTTTAGCTGGTTGATATCAAGCTTTCGATCGGGACAATTCTGAATTTGACATGTTTGAAAAATGATTGTTTATTGATAAAGCTTTCATTCCAATGAGTCGACAATATTTTGATCTATACATTTTAGATAGCTCGTGTTTTTCAATAACTTTTTATTCATTATATCAATCAAGAAAATACTGAATAATGAACAGAAATAGACAATAAAGTTTTGAAGATAGATATAAAAATTATTTAAAATTTTGATGAAGTTTTGCAGTTTGTCAATGATAAAAATATAAATGCTACAATAAATGGAGTCTATTGGAACTCACTCGGATTATTTTTATTTAAAATTATTAATTATTTCTAACAATATGCAAATTTAGCAGAGCTTAGAAAATCGATATGTTCTTTTGTATAGGCTTTAAGTTTTAAAAAACTTTACTTTCTTGATAATCAACAAATATAACAAGTACAATCAGCATGGAGTACTTTCTGAGAACCAATAAATGAAAAACATTAAAAGCCACTGTAAACAATGATTATTCACCAGTGCATTTTTAGAAAATGAAATTTTCGTTAAATGTTTTTACATTTATATTGTAGTCGTAATGCAATGGATAAAGAAGCAGTGCATACGGAAGACAATTCTTTGTCTTAAAATTGAAAAAAAAAAAAAATAATAAAAAGAATTTAGGTAGAATCTTCAATAGAATTGTATCTAAATTAAACTTGCTATGGATGAATATATTTAGAGAAAATTTATTTTTTCAGTGTCTTATGTGTAAACAGGACGGAAATACAGCTTAACTGTGAATCCAAGAGTAAAAAACTCGATTGTCTGCTCCAATTCTGACACAAGCACTTTTAAATTTGGTACATACCCAAATTACTACCATAAAAAGTCACGTTGGTGTGGTTGTTGGTAAATTTTAATCTGCAAAGAACTCCAAGGGAGACAACGAGATGTCGCTATTCGTTTATTTATGATGCGCTGATAATATAGTATTTTTTGCAGGTTGAGTGTCGAATGAGAATAAATTTGTTCCCTACACTATTCAATTTCTTGAAGCATGCTTTTTTTGATAAAAAAATATTGAATGGTCCAGTGCTGTATCTACGCAATTACATCTTTCTTGTTTTTTAAAAGAAAATAAACTCTGAAATTGTCAATTATTCTTTAAATGTTTGATAACATGGCTGAGGATGATGAGAATACTGAAGAATTCTTACTACAAAAACACAAAAAAGAACGTAAAGAATTGCAAGGTAAATGTCATAATTAAAATTTGTCTGCATCATGTTCATTTAACTGGTTACTTTTGTTATTAATGACTAGAGTTTTATTTTTCCAATCAATATTTAAATAATTTTCATTTGATTCTATTTTATATGATGAGTTGTTAATCATATTTTAATTAATAAAAATATTGATGACAACACAAAGTTGAAACAGAAAAGGTTTTGGAGCATCAAACATTCTATGATAAAAATTAACAAAGTGTTGAGTAATTGTTGAATGACTAATCTTTTTGTAACGTTAATTATTGATTGAATCATTGTTACTGTAATAGTATGTGTAGATATTTAACACTTTAATTATATTTAA
Source organism: Chelonus formosanus (assembly GCA_028641665.1). Taxonomy (NCBI): domain Eukaryota; kingdom Metazoa; phylum Arthropoda; class Insecta; order Hymenoptera; family Braconidae; genus Chelonus; species Chelonus formosanus. Next base: position 20,432,825 of record CM054004.1, read on the forward strand.
TCAACTTTTTTTACTTGCAGGTCGCATTCAGGTTCTAAAAAAGTCTATCTGCAAAGGAGACAAAAAGAAAAAGAAAGAAATTTCCGAAGAAATATCACGGTTAGAAACAGAACTTGATCAACAACAAGAAGAAGAATTATCTAATTTGAAATTATCACAGCTAACTGTGACCGGTTTGCCTACCGAGACTGTCATACTGCCAGAAAATAATGACAACGATCAATCAAGCAAGACTATTTCTGCACAAAGAGTATCCAAAGCACAAAAACGACGAGAAAAAAAAGCTCATGCTGAGAAAGAAAGAAATCGACAGATAATTGAACAGGAAGCATTAAATGTTTTCGGAAAGCGTAATGTAGAAACTCAAACAATTAAAAAGATTCTTGAGGGACGTGATTTGATGATTTATGAAATTCCTAGTGATGGACACTGTCTTTATAATGCTATTGCTCATCAGTTGAAAACTAATGGTGAAATCCCCCTTAGTCTACAAGATCTCAGAGAAAAAACTGCTATGTATTTGCGAGAAAATATGAATGATTTCCTGCCATTTTTATCTAACTCAGATTCAGAAGAAATTTTTTCTCCTGAACAATATGAAAAATATTGTGATGACGTTGCTTCAACAAGTGCTTGGGGTGGCGCTGTAGAACTTGAGGTTCTTTCGCGTGTTCTTCGGTGTCCGATTGAAGTTATTCAAGCCACAGGAACACCTTATATCATAGGACCTGAATATACTGATCACAAAAAAGTTATTTTAACATACCACCGACACATGTATGAATTAGGGGCTCACTATAACTCCGTAACAAAATTTGTCAAGGAAGAAGATAGTTGATAATTTGTACAGTAATATTGTATTAATTATTATCAATGGTAACATGAATTACCTTTCGTTCACTGTCAAACGCACTACTGCCAAAATCACGAACGAAACAGTGAAAAATCTCTGTACGTTATGATTATTTATTTACAAGTGATATCACAGTTTAAATTGATCTCAACTGAACATATCAACAAATTTAGCATCACATTTATTTTCTAAATCACAACCGTTTCTTGATGATCTTTTTTACGTTAACATTGACAATATACAAACTGCCACAAAAATATTCGAGTGATTCCGAAAATATTTTGATAGTCTAGATTTGTTGATCAATTTTAATTTAACGAAACTTTATGAATGATATTGTGTATTTGAATTTCAACTACTTTGAAACGAATTGAATTTTTTGAATATATTCTATAGCTATCAATGTGCGTATAATAAATAAATCGATAAATATACGACTTAAAATTTTCATTTTGACATTTAATTTATTTGGAAAGATGTTATAAAAATTCATCCTTTTTTATTTTTCTGATTGGACATCTTCTGACTTTTTCTCTGCATCTGCTTCTTTATTTTTTGGATCATCAGGTTTCATTGCTGGGAAAAATAGGACTTCCTAAAAGTATAAATAGATATTTAAATCATTTTACAGTTTATTTATAGTAATATGCTTCGTAAGAGTATTTTTCCATACCTTTATGTTATTTGAGTCAGTTAAAAACATTGTGAGTCGATCAATTCCCATACCCCATCCTCCTGTTGGTGGTAAACCATACTCTAAAGCCGTACAGAAGTTTTCATCAATCAATTGTGCTTCATCATCACCAGCAGCTTTATCTTTTGCTTGTTGTTCAAATCTTTCACGTTGCACCACTGGATCATTTAACTCAGTATATGCATTGCAAATCTCTTTTTTCATCACAAATAATTCAAACCTTTCAGTAAGACCTTTTTCAAAACGATGCCATTTGGCGAGTGGAGACATAATTTGAGGATGATCCAATATAAATGTTGGATTAATACAAAATTCTTCAATAAATTCTCCGACTAATTTATCTAAAAGACGTGCTGTTGTTCTAGGTTGTGGACATTCAATCTCATGTTTAACACATAATTCATCTAAAAATTTATTAGCTTCCGGAGTGTTGAGCTTATCAGCATCAGGGAATTTTACATTCAACTTTTCTTCCAATGTTTTTATCATTGACACTTTTTTGAACGGCGGTGTGAAATCAATCTCAACTGCCTCACCTTCCGGACCATTAGGATGATATATCACTTTATACGTTCCGTGAATACTTTTTACCATTCCTGATAACATACATTCAGTTATGGATATCAAATCATTGTAATCAGCATAAGCCATATAAAATTCACACGTAGTAAACTCTGGATTATGCGTCATATCGATTCCTTCATTACGAAATTGCCTGCCTATTTCATATACTCTATCTATACCTCCAACAATCAGCATCTAAAAAAAATAAAAAATGAAGTAAAGTAATCTAAATACAATCAATTTATTTTTATGACAGACCTGGTAAGAATTTATATTGCTTCTCTAATCTTTATTACCTTATGATATAACTCCGGTGCGATTCGCATATAAAGATCCATGTTCAGCTCATTATGATGAGTCATGAAAGGTTTGGCAGTAGCTCCTCCAGCAATCATGTTCATCATAGGAGTTTCAATTTCAAGGAAGCCCAGTTCATCAAAAAATTTACGAATGTACGCAATAATTTTTGCTCTTATGTAAAATTTTTCGCGCACTTTTTCATTTATAATTAAATCAAGATAACGTTGGCGAAATCTTGTTTCCTATCATTCAAAGATATAACATTATTAATATAAATAATATTAATAATCTAGTGATGATGAATAAAAAATAATTACTTTATCTTTCAATCCATAATGTAAATGCGGCAACATATGTAGACATGGACTGAGGAGAGTTAGTTTTTTCGGTAAGATTGAAAACTCTCCTAATTTTGTTTTAGTAGGAACACCAACAACCCCAACTATGTCACCTCGGCCAATTTTCTCTACATCTTTCTCAAATGCTTCATCGCTTTCATAATGTTTAGCATTTGCCATTATTTGCACTTTTAGGCCTTCACCTCTAAGATCGAAAAAAACTAATTTAGCACCAGCTTTTCGTATTGAATGTATTCGTCCAGCAATACTATGAACTTCATCATGTAAAATTTCAGATTCTTTCACTCGATTAGCAAATTTCTCGATAAAGTTTTCCAATGACATCGACACATGAAATTTGTGAGGATATGGGCTGTCATTGGAGTTTTTAAGCTCAGCAATTTCTTTGCTACGAAGTTTGAAGTATTCCTGTAAAAAATAGTAAACATTATTATTGCTAAAATTGATTTAATGTACTGAATAATAATGACAAAAATTACATTTGGACTGATTTCTTCCTGATTCAGAGTAGTCTTTTTTTCTTTGGGTTTTTCTGGTGCTGAATTCACTGTAGCAGCTTTAGCTTCTTTTTCTTTTTGTTTTTGTTCAGCTTTTAAACGTCTTTTGAGCTCACTAAAAACCGAAAATAAAGACATATATAAGAAATGTATTTATTAAAATTATAAATTTAATCTATACGCACTTAAATAATGTTCCATTAATTGAAATATGCCGCACGTCTGATTTCGTAGAAATATTATACGAATTCAGTAGTGCCGGGTACAAACGTGCCAGATGTTTGGTTATTAACCAACGCATGTTTTATATTTAATTAAAACTTTTATTGACTGATTGATCTGCACTATATTTATATTTTCATTATTTTGAACATTGAAGAATATTTATTACATAAATCAATTAACAAAAATGATGTAAAAACTCATTTAAATAGAGTTGTTTGAAAACAACGTGGTCAGTAGTATTAAAAAAAATTACATCATCAACAGTTTTAATGTTTTCTATGTATCAATAACGTTTTATTGTTAATAAATAATTAAATAATTGATTTTTGTAGAAATAATAATAACTTCTTATTAACTTTACTCACTTTTTTGATAGTTTTTCATTCACTACTTCTGCCATGGTGATATATTTATAGAGAAAGAGAATAAACTCGAAGTAAGTTGGTACACCTGAAAATGACTTAAAACCAAGTGTGTGGTATTTACAAAGGCGCGTAATTATGGTATAATGAAAATTCATTTTATTAAATATTATTTTGTGCTCGTTTATTACCACTATAATCTAAATATACATATAAATAAATTTATAATAATAATTCTTTACATTTTACCGTTAAATTAATTAGATATTATTTTTAACATTTCAGATATATCAACAATTTTCTCTCTTGGTTTTCCTAATAATTTACCCCGTTCTTGTTCAACCTTATCTATTTTTTCCCAATCTTCATATGATACAATTGGGATATTTTTACTTTGTAAAATATTTACAAGGCCATTTGTTCCGTCTTTTTGCACAGACTTGTCAAGTTCTTTAAAAATTAATGATGCAACTTGAAATGCATTTGTCATTGTTGATAAAATAACACCTGTTGGACCAGTAGCCACCCAACCAGCAGCATATAATCTATCCTCAACTTTGCCTTGATTATTTTTAATGCGGCCAGCTTTTTCATCAAAAGAAATTGTTCCGTCGATTTGTATTGATTTATAACCAATACTACGAAACACTAATCCACAAGATAGTTCTTCAATAGAAATAGTAGGCTTTGCCACTTGAGTAAGATAGTTGTCTCCGATCATTTCATTAATGGAAAGTTTTATTTTTTCAACGCATGTGTCACCAACAATTTCACAAAGTCCTCTGAAAAATATTGGTGAAAAAATCTTTTTATCATTTTCTATGCCAAGTTTTGATTGCTCCATATTGTTAATCATTAATTCTGTCAGTCTTTTTCTAGGCCGTGGAAGGTTAGGAATTATATCTTTGATGTCTGAAAAATCTTCAGGACGCCATGCGATTTGACAATTTTGTAATTTAGTCATCTCACGTAATTCAGCGATTGTAAATGCTGCTTGTAATGGTCCTCTTCTCCCAACTAACCATACTTTTCGTATCTTACTTTGCGATAATTTCGCCAAAGCATACGATGTTATATCCGTCTTCTACAATAAAAAATACAATGTTCAAACTTTGTTTACATTTTATAGAACAATACACAACGTTATGTACCAAATATAGTTAGTTGAAATACCTTGAGTTCATCAACTGTAGTTAGCAAAATTCGTGCAATGTCAATGGCTACATTTCCTTGGCCTATAATCACAGCTTCTTCGACATCTAAATTTATTTTAAGATCTTTATCTTCAGGTAATCCATTATACCAGCCAACAAAAGAACGTCCAGAAATTACATTATTTAATGTTTCCCCTGGAATTCCAAGTCTTCTGTCTTGCTCAGCACCATAAGTCTGTAAAAATCCAACATATATATTTTACAAAACATTTTAAACACAGTATCGTTCATTCAGAAATTATTTAATAGTTACCAATAGAACAGCATGATAATTTTCTTTTAATTGATTAATTGTCACATCTTTTCCAACATTGATGTTGCCTAAAAACTTAACTCGAGGATTTTTGGCAGTCTTATGGAAAGTATTTATTACATTTTTCACTTCAGGATGGTCTGGAGCTACTCCAAAACGAACTAACCCAAAAGGTACAGGTAAACGTTCGACTATATCAACTTCTACATTATTCGATAGCTGTAATAAATAATTAATATAAATATAAGTTACTATTTTATCTTCAAGAAAAATTAAAAAGTATTTTCTACCTTAATTAATTGTTGAGCAGCATAGAAGCCTGCTGGTCCAGCACCAACAATACACACACGTGGGATAATCACTCGATTAGAAAAATATCGTACACTTTTTAATAATTTTGGAATCTTCATAATAAAACTTTATCTGTAAAGAAAAATGAAATTAAATTGATTTATGATTGAATTACAAAAAGCCATCAATTAGATAATTTAATTCTTACATTTCCCTGATAAAATTTCAACAGTAAAAAGATACAAACAGTGAATTCTAAGTATCAAAATTGAAAATGTTTTCTAACTTTCAAGGAGAATCAGGTCAATGTTTTATTCAGTGAGCCTTTACTCATATCGAGATCTTTAGACTTGATATTGAAGCAAACTTTCTTTTAAAATACTTACTCTAAAATACTATCACGACTAAAACTACCAATGATAAATATAATTTTATTGTTTAATATTAACTTTTTTTATAAGTTATTTATCATTTTGCCAATATATTGGGCAAAATATTCTATAGTTAAGTGATTCGTCTCCACTATAATGCGATACATTTTGTCTTCTAAAAATATAATATAATAGTTATTAGTCTATGTTACTAATTAATCAAGTAGACGAGCTTTACAATCTTACCGTATAATTTGGTAATTGGTACTATTGATAATACCATATTGTTTTGATGTTCTGCATTAACTGATACTTCGGCAATATTTTTCAAATATTTGATGATATTTTTCTCAACAATATAACCAGAAAATGTTATAATACGTCCTAACTCTTCAGTCATTTGTATCTTGACATATTCAAAAGCATGAGCTAAAGTATAGACAAGTCCAACATTAAGCTGAGATAGCAGTGAAAATCCAATAAGAATCAAAGTCTCTTTGCCATTGAATGTTCTTATCATTTCGTATATTTGTGTTATTAGATTTGTGTTATCGATTACGTATTCATAATGGAAAGATAGAATTTTGGCATCTTTATTTTCTAATTTAAAATTAGTGATCACTTCTTCAGCTGGATATTGTAACTTTAAACCAATTTCATTCTTAAGTTTTGTTATTGCACTATAAGTTTTGAGTAAATGTAATTCACTGAATTTTGAGCTTTGTATTTCTTTATATGGAGCACCGACAATAAACTGAAGATCTTCAAAGGCGTTCGGATACTGTAATGATAAAGGAGTAATTATATATTTTTGTTCATAACAATCCATAAACGTAAATGAATTACACTCACTTGTAAACAATAAACATAATCTGTTATTGGAGATGAATTAAACTCAGCAATGATGTTTATCAATCGTTCCACTGGTTGCATTTCATCTCTTTTCCGTCGTTCATTATAAGAATTACGGCTAGATTTATTGCATAAGCTTTGATAATAAGGTTCATTTAATTTATCACTGTTGACGACTTTCATACTATCGGTTGGCAATTTCTCAAGTTTGTAAGCTGCAAAATAGTAATCAGCAACAGCTCGTCGTATTTTTTTAACATGATAGAATTCATCATTAGCACAGTTAAATGTTCGTATATTTTCCAATATGACTTTACTTTGATGAAATTTAAAAAATTCTCCAACTTTAATGATTTGGTTAATAAATGATTGTGGAATATCACATTTGCGAAACATAGCTAAGTCTGTGTCATTTTCAAAATATCTTTGAAACACTTTTAAGTGTTGTTCAACATATTTGAACCCTTTAAACTTTAAACAAATAACATAGACTTCAGAATTTCCGGCTTTACTTGTCGCAGGTTTTTTTAAAAAAATACGATTGAAACAACATGATAATAAATAAATTAAACAAATAGTTTTATATTCAAAAACTGTAAATATTTTGATAAGAAAATTGCCATTTGTACTGAGCAAATTCAATGCTGTTATTGTTTCACAAAAGTGTAATTGAAATACACACATTTCTTGTTTATCAGGAACATCAATGCAATCTATGCTACCATCTGCTGTGATAAGCATAATTTCATTCAGATTTTTTTTCTCATGATCAATAAAACCATGTAAATTCATTTCATTCATAAGATTTCCTGTATTATCAATACCAAAGTACCAATGATTTAATGTATGCATGATGAAACGATCATCATTTAACATACAAAATAAAGAGTTTCCTTCATAATAAGGGTTTAAAGTTGTCGCAGTCCAATCCCAGCCAATTGATGGTTTATTAAGTTTTAACCAATGATTCAATGAAGCTATAAAAGCTCCTGGAGCTTCACACAAATGAATTGTTTTTATTTTTTTATTACCTTCTATCTCTTCTGGTATCAATGGAAAGCAAGAAACCAGCTCATAAAATTTACACCAAGCTTGAGTTATAAATTCAGGGTTAATCTCTTTACGTAATCGCCACTTAATATCTTCAGCAAAATTTCTCTTCTTTGTATGAAGTCTCCAATTTATGATGTTGATGTCATTCAATTGATTTTTTACGCTGTTCAGTCCTTCTTTTATTGTCTGTAGTTCTTCATGTTGCCAAGCATCTTCAGTAAATAACGTATTTACACCAGGCAATTCATAATTATTATTGTAAATTTCAATTTGTTTATTGAATAGTTCCTCAACTGCCACATGAATAGCATTACTATTTCTATTCTCCATTTTTTTATATCGAGATGATCTAAATGATGTTGGAAGTCCATATTCTGACAACTGATTGAATGCCTCGTATCTGATGTTAGCTTCCATGATATTGTGGGGTGTATAATTAATTTTCAGTCAATAAGCAACAATTAACGCACTATGTTTCCTTATTCATTCATATTACTCTTGATTAATTTACTTAAAAATTTACAAAAGTCTAAGAAATAATATGCCATTCTTAAACAATTGGTAACATTAAAAATTGTTTGATTCAAATAAACTTGAAAGAAAGAATTTCATATCCGTTAATATTAAATCAATTACCTTGAATATTCGTTTTGTAGTCTGAGTATTGTAGCTTTGTCATGAATATTATTCAGCAAATTTAATTTTATCTTTTTTTAAATAAAACTCATATTGTTTTGGTATTGAAACTTGCTGTGAGTACTCCAAAACAGCACATCGAAATCGAAAGCATTCTCGATTTTGTGTCTCGCAATAATCGATATGTTCGATTATCAGAAGGCGCCAAAGTTGGTGGTATTCAAAATAATTTAATTTTTTTAAATTCTTATTTTTTAAATTTTTTATTGTAATCAAGCATGAATTTCATTACTTACTTGAATAAAATAATTAATTTATCTATAAAAACTCTATAAATAAATTGAAACATCTCTGAAAATTATATTCAGTAAACAAAGAACTGACGCATTTGTAAATCACAACATAACTCAGCTGAAAAATATCTCAGACTTTGACAGCTTCATGTTATATACATCTAAGGCTAACAAATTATAACAATTTGTTTTTATACATTTTTAACAGTGAATATACAATAACAACAATTTATATTAATTAATAAAATGACTGTGGTAAACAATGTAGTTAATTACTTCTCATTGACGTCACAATATCATAATGTGAGGTTATATACTTGTCACTTTCAGGAAATGAAGAAATTTTTATATCAATTATTAAATAGTGTTGAAGGATTGCATAGCATATTAATAACAGACAGAGATGGGGTTCCAGTCATATCAGTATCAAGTGAAAAAGCACCTGAATTAGCAACAAAAGCTAGTTTTCTTTCCACCTTTGGAATGGCAACAGATCAGGGTAGTAAACTTGGTCTTGGAAAGAATAAAACAATAATATGCATGTATAGTAGCTATCAGGTAATGATAATCTAGGAATAATCTTTAAAATGAACCAATTAATATATATTTTTTTGAATGAAAACTATTCTTTTATTCTTATAGGTCATACAAATGAACAAATTACCTTTGGTAGTCAGTTTCATAGCATCTAGAAATTCTAACACAGGTCATATTTTATTGCTCGAAGATAAAATTGACCCAATTTTGACTAGCTTAAAGAGTGCAGTGGTGGAAGCCTGATGGTTACCTATTGTTCATTATGGGTGATAATTAATAAACCATAATTGATGAAATTTTTTATCAAAAGCACAATTGTGATGAAAATTTAAATGATTAATGATTGGCAGGATGACCAAATAAAATCAGAAATTCCATTCTAAATATTTGGCAATAGAATGAATTCAATTACAAATTTATTCAATTAATTCTATAAAGAGTTCTCCAATATTAAATATGTCATTAACTAAAAATGTACGACGATTTATAATACTTTTTTATTAGGTTCATAAAGCAAATTTAATAAAATTGGTTATTGTATTAAAATATTTAATCAATTACATCTAATTATCAAGTTTTATTAAAGAAAACTCAATCAGATCGGAAATAATATAGTCTAAATGATTTATTATTAAAATAATGAACTGAACGATGTATATTTTCTACAAAAGTAATTTTTTTATTAAATATTTGAATAAATGTTAATTTCACTGTAATAATATTTTTTCATTCTTCAGTGATGAAACAAAATCCAGATTATAAAGGATAAACCAACGGCTTTCCTTCAAGACCATTAATAATATTTTGTGCAGCTACTTTAGACATATCACTTCTGGTTTTAACGGTTGCACTACCGATATGAGGCACAATTTCAAAGTTAGGAAGACTCCATAATTCGTGATCAGTTGGCAAAGGCTCTGGGTCAACTACATCTAATCCTGCTGCAAATATTTTGTGTTCTTTAAGCGCTTTTAACAGGGCATCTGTTTTAACAACAGCTCCACGACCTACGTTAACAAACACAGCATTTTTTTTCATCTTATCAAAAGCAGCATCATCAAAAAGTCCTCGAGTTTCATTAGTTAATGGAGTAGCAACGATAATAAAGTCGCTCTCTTCTAAAAGTTGATCTAAAGATACAAATTTTGCTCCAATTTCATCTCCAGCTTTTTTAGGTGAATGACCAGTATACAGAAAACGTCCTACTTCAAATGGAATCAATCTTCTTGCAACAGCTTGTCCAATACTTCCAAATCCAACAATACCTACAGTAGATTCTCGAATGTCCTGACCTAGTAACCACAGAGGATGATTTTCTGTTTTTCCACTGTAATATAAAACAGTTTTATGTTAAACATTGTAAATTATCAAGTGTAAAATCTTTGAATTTTCTAAATTCAACTTATTTTATTTTCTCTTAAATACTTTTTCAGTAAACTACGGCTTTCATAAGCACGTCGTCCAGCATTCAAAAGTAACATCACAGCAATTTCAGCCACTGCAGCAGTTAAAACCATTGGAGTATGTCCAACTTTAATACCTCTCCTTTTTATTTCTGGTACATCTAAATGATCGTATCCAGCAGACATTGTAGAAACTACCTTTAACGTTGGTCCAGCAGCATCAAGAAGTTCAGTATTTACCATAATATGAGTTGCAATAAAAATTGCATCATGATCAAGTACTGCTTGAAGAATTTCCTCACGTGTTAATTTATCACTTTGTATGATAGTCACATCATATCTAATTGGAATCAAAGATAACAATAAAATAAAAGGGGAAAATAGTAAAAATAAAGATTTCTAAAAAGACAGTTGTATCAAAAATTGTAATTAAATATTGTAATGTTTTATTACTCAATAGCTGATAAAATTGATTGGTTTACCGATCACGAAGTAGATCTAGCCCAGTAGAAGGAACTTTATTATTTGTGATTAAAATTTTTGGTCGTGACATTTTTGCTTCTATGACAGACATAACTTTAATATGGAACATGAAATTAATAAATGAGTGAGGTAGTTTTTCTTTTCAATATTCCGCTTCTTTAAAAGTTCAAAGCGATTATTGTTACAAATCCTTGAAAACTATCTCACTAATCATTCGTCGAGCTTTTATATTATTTATCAGAGTACATACAATTCAATGCGCAAGCGTCATTTTACCACACTCACACAGATAAATAACCCATAATATACTCGATTATTATACCACAGATTTTTAAAACAAAACAAAAACAAAAGTATTCACGTAATTATATAGATAATAAATATTTCTCTTATCATAATCAATTAGTAAATCTAAAAATAAAACATTAGTATAACTAAAATTCGAGGAAGTCGATTGTAATCTGATAATACAATACTATATAACATGAATCCATCAAATGCTCCTGGGATTTCATGTTATCCTAGTAAGAAAAGACGTTGATTTTCTCTGAATGATGGACACCTTGTCTACCGACATGTAGAATTGATCAATAATATTCATTTTTAATTGCATATTGACACTGTATGTTTGAATGTAACTACATGAAATCATAAAAAGAATTTCTTTTTTCATCAACGTAGATTTTTATTCTGTTGAATGAATCTGTAGTATCAAGAAATTATGTTTTTTATTTCAAATGTAATACTTTAGAATACATTAAAATGAAATTGCTAGTAAATGGTGATGCCAATGTAACATGGAATATAAAAAAATAGATGTTTTTAATAAAACGTTGGGAGTTATCATCAGGATATTACGTACGAAGAAGGTGTATTCTAGTAATACTGAACTCATGTTTTCAAATCTCGAAGTCATGTGCGTGAAAAAAAACACTTCATTCAAGTGAACTTGTATTGTGTGATTAAAAATAACTGAAATGGCCTGGATTCAACAAAAAAATATTTAATATTATTATCTTTGGAAAAATCAAAAGAATGATTTATTTAGTTTTTTGTATTTAATAATTTTTATGTCTTATTTTAATGTCAGAACCACATCCTATTTGATAAATATTATATTATGTTACCACAATTATTTGTCTGGCATAAACAATTAAAATGACCAAAATAGATCGTTTATCAAATAGAAATAATGCTAAATAATTTTAGCATTTAAGTAAACTTTTAATGTGCGTCATGCTAGAATAATGATGATAAGAAATCTGCTAATCAAAATAGCCAAACTCTGAAAACTGACAATTAATATATTCCATTAAAATTATAATAGTTGATGGTTGTATGAGAAGATTAAATCATGCTGACGTCATTCATGATAAAACAAATTCTAATGATGAGGCATTTTTACTCTAGATTAAGCACAACCTGTTATACCTTTTTAGTTGACCATGGATTGTCTGAAACTACCACGATTGTCTAAAATAAAGACAATCGTGTTCTCTTATAAAATAAATTTAAATTTGTTTGAAATATTTTGTTTTCGTGTATCTATGTGCATATTCAATATGACGGGAGTTGCTCCATTTCGAATGACAATTAGTCGATGTAAAAGACCAGACAAAATATCGACTTTGAAATTTTCTTACTCATTAATAGGATCTATCTATTCATTTTTCTTATCGTTCATTTTATTTCACACAATATATTCCTTAAACTCTAGAAAAACAAAGTACGAAGGGTTTTCTTATGTTGAAGAAATAATTCGTCTTACCTTAACAATGTGTCATACTATTGGTGTTATGAATCTTGCACTACGATATTGTTTTCAACAACAAACTATTTTGGATATTATCAGTAAATTATTGCATATAGAGAATGAAATTAAAATGAAATTCAATCGAAATCTAAAATTTGAATATTTATCTCATATATTTATTTTAATATTTTTTCTATTAATCAATATCGTAATAGCTGTAGTGGAATTTTATGATTATGGGAAATTTAAATCGAATATAATCATTCATTCAATACCTTGGTTCATTATGAGCAGTGCAATGATTCAATACACATTTATGGTAATCTTTATTGAGCAAAAATTTCGAAATTTGAATCAATTGCTTTTGCTTCTAACTAATTCTGAAACAAAAAGCTTAAATCAGTTTATTTGTGTAACCAAAACACTTCTAGATAGAATAATATTGGATGATATACTCTTTGTTCAACAAACTCATCGAGATTTATACAAACTCACTGATATTATTGCAAATTATTATGCTTCTATTATATTGATACCCATTTTACAATGTTGTCTTGGAACAACGTACAATTCATTTGGCTTGATCAGCAAAATCAAACTTTTATCTACGAAATCAGAATTGATTAAATGGGTTATTGGATTATTATGGATCATAAGATATCTTTATCCTATTATGATTCTCAATGGCTATGTTAATAAAATGGTTTTGCAAGTAAAGATCGTTTAATTAAACCAGCAATATCTATTAAATATAAAAAACAGTATTTATTGTGGTATCAATGATTGTTTTAGATGAAAAAGACTGGTGAAATCATCCATGAAATTTTAGATATAAATTTCATGAATATGGGAGTTGTAGAACAGGTAAGAGAGTTTATATCAAAATATTAAATAGAGAGAATAACTTTTCTTCTTTTTATTACAGTTACGACAATTTTCTATCGAACTTCTACATCGAAACCCTCGTATTACCGTTTACGGATTATTTTCACTATCTTCTAGCTTAATAACATCTGTAAGTTCTTAATTGCTATAAATATCGAGCTCATTTGATTAAAATTATTTTTTGTTTTCAGATGGTTGGTATGATACTCACTTACATGATCATACTTATACAAGTCAGAGATAGTTTTTTAGAGCATTAATTAATAAAAAGAAGGGTGGTGGATATTTTAATTTGATAATTGACTCAAAATAGTGTAAGAATTTCTTTATTATCAATTATTTTTAATTTTTTATATCATGGTTTTACAATAAACTTAAAAGTGAGAATTCAAAATCAGGGTGATTTTTTTAAATGACATCAGCATGTTTGTGGAGTATAAAATTTGATTCTCTTCTCAGTTCCTATATGAATTGGATACTTTGTATTTTCTATATATCTTGCTAGCACTATATCCAAAGGAGTTTCTAAAAAAAAAAGAAATTGAAAAAACAGTTAAAAACAGTAGTTAAAAAAAAGATCATCCATAGAATTCTGATTAAATACCTAAAGATATCCATTTTGAATTTTCAGTTTTGAACATAGTGTAATTATTACCTCCATTGTAAAGGTAATTATGCATAATTACTGTATACACTCTATTTAATTTTAATTTATAATACTTGGGCTCTCGACATTTAGCACATCGAAGAAAAACTCCTCTTGAATATGATACTCGTGAGCCAACAGGTCGTGTGAGATCATATGTCACTTGAAGTCCTGAGAAATGTAAAAATTGTCCTGTATATGAAATATTGTTTCGACCCAATTCATGTTGGGCGATGCTGTGCTCCAACATGGCTAAAATTTGTTGTCCTGTCAATTTGGTCTTCCCCATGATATTTCCGAACGACAGAGCGCTGATTACATCGTCATACGTTATCTTAAAATTGTAAAAAATCAACATTATTAAGAAATGATTCAATAGTTAGAATGATTTCTATTTTTTTTAAATAAACTTAGAACCTACTGGTTGATCAGATTTCTTGTCAATCGAAGTTCGAATGGATCCACTATTGTGAATAGCAATAGCTGCATCAGTCCATCCATCACGGTCACCATAATATTCTAAATTCTTTAATATAAAAAATGATTTTTTCAAGAGTCACAATTTTTTATTGAGAAATAAGAATAGTAAATTACAAATCTTACATATGCAATCATTGCATCAGTGATTAAATTACCCAAATTACATTCTTGTTTTCTGCAAACTTCTCTTAAACCCATTAAATAAACTCTGCTATATCCAATTGTCCTATTTTTGAACTTTTCTAATCCTGGCCGATACTTCTCGAGCTCTTTCAGAACATCAGGAGCTTGGGGCACTTTGTAATCGAGTAGTATGGGTTTACCAACAATATTTATTATATTTCCGTCACTGTCAAATGTCACCAACAGTCTACCAATCTATTTGGTAGATTCATAAGCTTGAACTATGTAAACGACTTTTCCATTTCTTTGTGTGACAGTAGTCGGATATGGACCCGCTCGTATCTCTGGTTTCTGTGAATCCATTAGTTGAATGTCATTAGTAAGAAAGCTATGAGAGTGACCTCCAATAATCAAATCTAGATCGTCAACTTCTGCTGCTATTTTTTGATCAACTTCATAACCAGAGTGACCAAGACCAATGAAAATATTCACGCCTTCTTCCTCTTTGAGCCTATTTATTTCATTTTTGATCGATTCAATTTCATTCTTAAAAATGACTTTGCCAGTAGGTGGTATAAGTCCAGGTTCTGAAGTTACATATCCAATTATTCCTACTTTTCTGCCATTTATGTTCAGGACGATACTTTTCTTTATTATTGCTGCCATTTCTGGTTCTCCAGATAGATCGAGATTAGATACTACTATGGGGAATGAAGCATTCTTGAGAAAAGGAAGTAATCCTTCGATACCATGATCAAACTCATGATTTCCTAAAGTCTACAATTGATATAAGCAATACAAGTTTAAAATCGATATAACAATAATGAATAGTGCAACTTACGATTACATCGGGTTTCAAAATATTTAAGAATCTCGCAACAATTTCCCATCTGTATAAATAATACCAAGATGTACCTTGATACGTATCTCCAGCGTTAAGGAATAATGTTGGGTATTGAGACTGTTTCCATTCTCGTACCATATGTGCAACTCTGGCAAAGCCTCCGTAGCATTTATTATTTTTTTTATCTTCTAGTGAACACGTATTCCCATTCTTATTTATTTCCTCAAACCTTTGAAAATATTACTTAAAGATTAATCAAATAATGATCAGATGAAAAAAAATTTACCTTGCATGCATATCATTTGTATGTATTATTTGCAATTTCCAAGGTTTTTGAGATTGTTCATCAACCAAACCCTTTACGTCATTCACAATAAAAGTCGAATGACAAAAATACTTTTCAAATACAATTATACTAATAAGTAAAGTGGAAGCTATTCGAGTCATGTTCGACATAATTATTTAAAGAAATTTTTTTTTTCCTTGTTTATTGATCAATGAGCTTCGACTGAAATAAAACTTATAAGGGGCACTATTTATACAAAAATTAGAATCGAGGAATGGTTATACAATTATATTTTTCGGTATGTAATACCTATAAGTAATATTTAAAAACGTATAGTGATATGTAGTTATCGTATTATTTTCCGATTATATTTAAGTAATAAAGATAAAAAAAGTACACGACAGATATTTGTATTTACAGTTTATCTTTCAAAATTATTAATTTGAAGATAAAATTCTCCAAAAGATTCATCCATCAAAATAGTTAGTTGTCAATAGAATTAATATTTGTGTAATTATTTATAGAAATAATCATACAGATTACACATTTTTACCATAATATGCTCTACGAGGTATTAACAATAATGCTGAGGATATACAGCAATAATAAGAACGGATTAATTTTTTCATAACTTGTTTATTAATATAATAATTTATAATGAAATCGGTAAAGTATCGTATAATATTTAGTAGAAAAATTATTTCGATGAATTTATTATATAACTGCCTTGAGCGGAATCATTACGTATTTTTCAGATAACATTTTGGAAATCTTTTGATAAAAATTCACTGCATATCGTGGCACTGCCGGCAGTGCTTTTAAAAAAATAACGTGCAAGAGTTAAATGCATTTGATATGGAGTTCGAGTTAATTTAAGTTGTAGTTATCAGTTCATATCTCTAATGCTTATGTCAAAATTATTTGAATATCTTCTTGGTATCACTTGTTGATTAAAAGAATGTTGGTGTAAACTAAGCTCCATATTCTATTTTGAACATCGCATGGTGCCTGGCTAGTTTAAAATTACTTAGTTACTTCGTGCATTGCATGAGCTAAGTATTCTACATTTTTAGATGTAACACCTGCCATTGATATTCTTCCATCTTTCGTTAAATAAATATGGAAATTTGATGTTAATTTTTCCACCTCTGGAGCTTTGAGACCAGTAAAACAGAACATTCCAATCTGATCGGTAATATGAGACCAATCACGAGTGCTGCCATTTTTCTTCAAGTTGTCACGTAATTTAGTTCTCACGCCAATAATTCTATCTGCCATGCCTTTGACATCTGCTAACCATTCTTGTTTGAGTTGTGGGTCACTCAAAATTTCATTCACTATTCTCGCTCCACTAATGGGTGGATTGGAAAACATTGGGCGGATAATGATTTTTATTTGTGACATAGCACGAGCTGCTTCATCTGGATTAGATGTTACTAAACTAAAAGCTCCGATTCTTTCACCGTAAAGACCCATATTTTTCGCATAAGATTGAGCTAACGCAATCTGATGGCCATCCTTGATGAATATTCTTACTGCCATTGCATCTTTCGCACAATCACCTTGAAAAAAGCAACATTTATTAATCAAAATTAATAGAATACCGATAACATTTAATCAATTTATTAATATTAAAAGAATGTATAACTGAGATACGCCCGATGACCTTCAGCACATTGAATTATTGATTACAAGTTTGTGATAAATACTACTCAATGAGTGGCAAGTTATAATTAATTTAATTCCATTATACCTGATGCAAAGCCTTGGTATGCCATATCAAAGAATGGGAATAGATTCTTCTTTTTGATCAATGACGAAAGCTCTGCCCATTGTTCGGGTTTGGGATCAACACCAGTAGGATTATGAGCACATGCATGTAATAAAATCACAGATTTCTCTGGCATTTTCTGTAAATATTTTTTAAAAATTAATCGAAACATTCATTCCCATTAATAATGAAAAAGCTGACAGATTACATACAGAGATGTCTTCTAGAACACCCTGGAAGTCAAGTCCACATGTTTTAGGATCATAATACCGGTAGGATTTAACACTAAGACCAGCTAATTTAAAGAGTGGTGTGTGATTTCCCCAGGATGGAGTGGGCAAGTATACTTCCTTGTTCCCTGGGAAAAATTTATTGATGAAAAATGCTCCAATGCACAGAGACCCAGTTCCGGAAATTCCTTGAACTGTAGCATTCTAAAAATAGACACCAAAATTTATTCATCTTTAATTCACATTGGAAATGATTTTATAAAACAAATTTTATTAGTACTTACTAATTTGTTAGCTACAACTTCATTACCATCACCAAGAGCTAGGGTAATGCTATTGGTGCAAAAATTAGGATCACCAGAGATTGGAAAATACTCTTTATCTAATCGTTTAGCTTTAATTTTCTCCTCTGCCTGAAACAAATTAGATTATTAGTAGGCTAAATTCATCGACTAAATTGAGATTACTTTCATGAGAAAAAAATTAATTAACAATAAACGAATAATCAAATAGACCTTGAGAACACTTGGTAATAAAAAAGGTTTGCCATTATCGTCTCTATAAGCACCCACTCCAAGATTAATTTTCTGGGGGTGATTATCTCTTTTGTAAGCTTCTGTCACACCTAAAATAACATCCGGAGGTCCCATTTCAACGTGTGACCACCACGAGCTATCAGAAAAGCAAACATATCCGATTAATTATTGATCATCATTAAACAAATTTATTCAATCATAATAATCCCAATGAGAAGACTTAAAAAATAAAATGGAGAAACGTCATGCATTCCCTGAATCTCAATTATCTATGTAAATGTTGAATAAATACCTGGCAAGTCTAGAAGAGGTAGTAAAAACACCATATGAACGGTTTTTAAATACTCCAGTAGACGAAGACAGGGCCATCAGTCTCGTGCTTTGAGCCATTTTTACTCTGTGGAATCAAATGAAAAAAATTTTAATATGATAAATTAAAAAATTTCTGTTACAATTTACTTATGTTACACACAAGAATTGTCTATAACGTCGATGTTAACACAACTTCCCACTCAACACGATTAAGAAGCCACTACCGGCTGTTCTTCTCAAAGATGCGCAATCAATTTGCGCATCGAAATATTTTTTTTTCCTAGTAGGGTTTGTAGGTTATCATTGTTATCAACATCTTGTTACCACCAACGACATTGTTGAAACAATCACCTCATCGCATGTTTTATGACAAGTACAAGCTCATCTTACGGAAATTTATTTATTTTTTTGCTTTTGATTGGCGTAATACCAGCATAACCGGTTTTGCTACTTTGATTGGGAATCAAAGTGGGGATTCGAGGTCATGTTTCCCTCACTTGCTCAAAATAACATATGTGTGTAACTATTAATTGCATTGTTGCTCGATCAGCGTTTTTTACCTTCGTTTCTACAACATTACTTTCATTATTATCAAGTAGTATCCAATAAGTTTTTGTACTTAGACTTGATTAGTATCTGCTATTTTGTTTGACTTAAACCGGTATTTATTAACGGATTAATGGTTTAACAAGGATTATTGTTTACATCCAATATACTAAAATGGCTCTCTCAAGAGTTCGTTGCTCTAAAGATTTGCCAAATTTTTTCTCCCAAGTTCATAATTCAGGTAAAATATCAAACTTTTAACAATAAATCATTAATCATCGGATTTTTTGATACAATAACTATGAAAAATATATTTTTTAGGTGGAGGGCAATTTACTCGCAAATGTATTACACCAAAACATTTTAACATAACAAAAACCGTCAACTTTCACCTTTCTAACGTACGTCATTATCCCAATGCTCCGCAACTGACTTTACCCAAGAATATTGTGGATATTTTTGGCAATGAAACTGGTCGCTTCACTCCAGAACGAGCTCGAGATATCGCAGCACCAGTTTTACTCTATGGATCTGGCAGTGGAAATCGTCAGAGTCAAAGAAGAACTTGGGATTCTTTAAGTTCATCAGTCGAAAATTGGGGATCATCGAATCGCTCTTCTGGAGATACTCATGTCGATTCTTATGATTGTTTTGGAGCCATAAGTCTCAACAGTTCCATGCAAACGATGGTTCCAAAACCTTTCTGCTCAAGTGGAAAATCTTCGTATTTAAATATGCCGGGAGGTCAATGGTCTCGTGATGGCAAATACTTGGCAGAAATCATGCAAAAATCTCATTACGCTGTTCTAAAACAGCGTGGGAATAATTCCAATCCTTTTAAAGACTGCAAGTATCTTTAAATATCTATATTCATTTATTTCATGGAAAAGTAGATCATAAGCTTTTAATTTTCATCTTAATGCTTCACTGATACTTTTTAGTCAGCATCTGAAATAATTTTCATGCGGAAGGTGGAGGTCTATGAATTTCCGCTCAATTTTTACGCTTAGGTTCTGTCCTGAGGGCTGAGTATTCGACAAGTAGTTCATCATCAGATGTGCAAAAGCCTCAAGAGAAAGGGAGTAATGAAGATAAAAGTAATCAAGAAAAATTAACCAGCGCTCAAAAGCTTAAAAATGCTGTCAAAGATTATGGAATAACTGTCATGGTTTTTCATATTTCCATATCACTAGTATCACTTGGTTTTTTTTACTTGCTCGTGTCTAGGTTAGTTTTATTTATTAACAATTAAATTTATCTAATGCTTTTTGTATTGTAGTAGTAAACTCATCATTCTTCGTGAGTTGACTATGTACAGTGGCATTGAAAAAATTTTATTTTCACTTTTAAAAACGTTTTGAAATTAATTTTAGTACTAAGATAAGAATAATGATAAGAAATATTATGCAAGTTATAAAAATAAGAGCTTATCATAACATAAACTATTAATAATCACATAAATGTGTAACATTATTTATTTCTTTGCTTTACAATAATGTTTTTTTCTATTCAAGATAGAAATAATTTACTAATTAATTAATGTTTTTTATTGTAGCGGCTTAGATGTGTCTGCACTCATTAAGTGGATACCTCAATCGAGTGAGAAACTGGAAGCAGTAATGACGAGCTCATCAACATTTGTAATTGCTTATGCAATTCATAAAGTTCTTGCTCCAGTTAGAATATCCATAACACTAACATCAGCACCATTTATCGTCAGATACTTGCGAAGAGTTGGAATCTTGAAGATGCCTAAAGCTCAATAATAATGACTCGAAATAAACCCTTGAAGTGCTTTCATTACTGGTATAATATTACTATTTTATCGGTGTAAAGGTATTATTTTTGTTGACAATGTCAATTAATTAATGAATTTTTATGCTATAATTCATAAATAAACAGTACACGATCTAAATTTAAAATTTGCTTTTATTGATTTTCATACAATTCTGGAATATTTTTAAAATTTATCTTATTAAGTTAATTCTTAATTTTCAAAGAAAATATTGCATTTATTATAATCTAACTACAAAAAGATGTCAATATTTGAATTAAGATTAATTACATTTGTTTTTGAAAGTATTTTGTTTTTGATGACACTGTTCCAATAAAAGCTTTGTTTTTTAAATACAATCATAAATATTATCATTGATTCTTAGCTCTTACTTACTGATGCCATACACTATTTTTGCGTGTAAAATAAAAATATCCATCAATTTGACATATATTTCAGTTATTTTTTATTATATATAAAGAATATATAAAGCTTATAAATTTTACACAGCTTTACGTATAATAACTTTGACATTTCGCGTGTGCTGAAACATAAATTTGCACACCAATGACCTTTCATTCTTAATATACGATACAATTTTCAATTCCCAAATTTGTTTACTTTCTTTAAATAAATTTTATCATTTTAGCAAGCGTTAATTTCACTTAAACAACACATAAAAGCTCGATAAGTTACCAGATGGACGAATTTTTACGATTTCTTTTTGTTCTTAATGCATTTTTATCCACATGTTATATAATATAACGCATATATATTTTGTAATAATTATTACTTTGAATTACTCAATATTTCCAAGACAGACTTTTTCTTCAAATGTATCGAATTTCTTCGACCACAATTATTTACATTTTTGTTTAAAAAAATATGATACATAGCAAAAAAAAGCTTATATACAATCGTTACTTAAAATTAGCACAATTTACTATCGGCTATAATAATAAGATCATAATAATAATAACTATATAATATTAATTATAATATTACTAATGAAAAAACTGATTACTTTTACAGAATAAAATATTCATAGAAAAGTATCTCAGTAGTCTTATTATAAAATTACAGGATTTTATTTTTCAAGTCTTTTGTGAGTATTTTGTGCATAAATTAGATTGAATAATATTGCTAGATCAGGAATAAAAATTCAATAATGTGCATCGGCTTTAAAAAATTGTGAGTGAAATTTTTTAATAATAAGTAAATGGCAGTTATTATTTGTTTTGATGGACGTTTGATTATTAATTTTATATTGATCGATTAAGAACACATTCAATCTTCATACTTTTGAGCATTATTCTATAATAAAAAAAATAGTTTACGTTTTATTTGTCATTGCTTGTAATGGTTTTTTGCCCGTGAGATTCTTTTCATAATAATAATCCTAAATTAATTGGCACGAATACTCAAGATTATAAAATTTTAAGATTTAAATGTAAAAAAAAATGAGATTATAAATGATAAAAAATAATCGAAGCACTAAATGTTAACACAATCTCCAATCACAGAACGAGCAATTAACAATTTTGTCAATTAACTTATAAATCAACCATAACTGATGATTAGTTTTTGTTTCATATTTTGTAATTAATTAATCAAAGATTAATTAATAGTTAACTATTATCAATAATAATTAATAATAAAAAACGATAATCATAGAATTAAATATCAATGGTAAGAAAATTTTGTCTAAACATAAGCTTCAACACGACGGCCTCGTATGTGGTTGAAAAATTGTCTCCAACTCGTTAAAGTTTTACTGGACCAAACCCAGAAACTACTAGTGATTCCAACGATCATTGCCATTAAATATTTAATCATAAATACCTCGAACTCTGGACGAGTGTCTTTAATGCGTTCAACAGGACAAGGGATCGAATATAATGACATTGTTGATGGTCTTGTGCACATATCTTTATGCCATGTAAGCATCCAGTCATCAAAATATGCTTGCTCATAGAAAAGACAAGCAATAACAATCAATGCTGGTACTGTGTACAACACTGAGAAGATTCCGATTCTAATCATGAGTTTCTCGAGTTTATCAGTCTTCGTTCCATCATGTTTCATAACCGTACGGATTCGAAAGAGAGAAACAAATCCCGCGAGCAGAAAAGCAGTTCCAAGAACGAGGTAAACGCACAAAGGAGCCAAAACAAATCCTCGAAGAGCATCAACATTCCATAGTCCGACGTAACACACACCAGATAAAATATCGCCTGAAATAAAAATACATTTTTTAATCCCTTTTATGTTTTTTTCTGTTTTCGGAGATAAATTATATATTCAAAGGATCTTA
The DNA here is from genome assembly GCA_028641665.1 of Chelonus formosanus. Lineage (NCBI taxonomy): Eukaryota > Metazoa > Arthropoda > Insecta > Hymenoptera > Braconidae > Chelonus > Chelonus formosanus. Next base: position 20,456,565 of record CM054004.1, read on the forward strand.
CCGTCGACTTTGCCCATCGCTAGAATAGTGACAGTTTTTATCGCAGGTGCTGCCCACGCAGCAAGATGAAAATATTGAGAATTAGCTTCGATCGCTTCATGGCCCCACTTTAATCCAGCTGCCAGGAACCATGTGAGAGTGAGTATAACCCACCAAATACTTGATGCCATTCCGAAAAAATAAAGAACCATAAAGAGAAGAGTACAGAGCTCATGTTTAGTTCCTTGTGTTATCGTTGAAACCATTTGCACTTGCATATTCTCTGGAGGAGGGAGAGGTTCCCTGCACGAGATATTATTCTTTGCAGCCCAGCCGACAATGTAAACTAAAGCTACCATAAGATAACAGACTGATAAAAATATTATTGGTCTCTCTGGATATCTAAGAAAACAGAAAATAAATAAAAATTAATTCTTTTAATTTATGTGATTAAATAATTGTATTATAATTATACTAACCTGAATCTATCAGTATCAATTAAAAATGTCAAAAATGTAAAAAAACATGAGGCAGCACATAAAGATGCCCAAGTCCCAATCCAAACCCTAGCAAATTGTTTTTGCGTTTCGGAGAAAAACATTTCATTACATGGAGCTGCACAATCCTTTACAGTTTCTGTTTTGAATTTTAATGAGTATCCAAATGATTCAGGCACACGAAATTGAACAGGACAAGCGAATCCATGAGTTCGGAAGCCCGTAGTACCTCCGTAGGGTATTTGTCCTGTCCAAGCAGGTTGAAACTCCGGTCTAGGAATTCTTAAAGGTGGTTGGATAGTTGTTGATGATCTTGAAGGTGATGTTTCATTGGTCCCAACACATAAAACTTCAGGGTCATCTCCATATTCTGGAAGCTTAGAACAGTCCAAACTCAGTGGCCATTGAAAGCCAAAATTTCTCATAATTCGTTCACAACCAGCTCTTGCTCTTTCACAAATCGAACGACATGGTGGCAGTGGTTTTTCTAAAATAGTGCATACTGGTGCATACATTAAACATAAGAAAAACCTGAGATCTGGACTGCAGTGAACTTTAACAAGTGGTGCATACTGATGAATATCCTGACCCGCATCTTCTTGCTTTTGATGTTTCAATAAATTAGGCATCATTGTTTGATTATAAGGCAAATGCAGGCATAAATTTATGGTAATTGGTTCGCATCGTCCGTGATGCTCTAGCTCTTCTTGTACTTCCAACCCAGTTGTACCGACCATGATGCAGAGGCAGCAGAGGACCGCAAACCTCAGACTCAATGCCGAATTCCTCATCTTAAAGATTTATTCGCCTTCACAGAAAAGCTAGAACCACTTCACTTTACAATTTGTCACCAGGATTGTCGATCTTGATACATTTTCACCACAAACTCATGGATTCGAGTAGCTATTTCTTATTTTTACAAGCTACCACTTCGTCAGAAAACAATAGGCGACAAAGATAACTATGGACGCAGCAACTGGAACGCTTTACCTACTGTAAACAGACCATAGAATATGAAAATGGAACTCAGAGTGGCGCTTGAGTCAAAAGAAAAATCCTAGAGGGATTATAGCTCCCTAGGGATTCGTAGAAAATCCCCATGGTCAAAAATACATGGAGGGATACACGCCCAATTTTGAAAAATCAAATTCAAATCATAATAAATTTTTAAATAAATAATAAATTTTAAAATAAATTTCATTTGCATTTTATAATTATTATAGTAATTATACATATACAGATATTTAGATATAAAACAATATCCTAAATTTAATTACTTTTCAAGTGGTGAATAAAATAAAAATTTACAATTCATTATTTCTTTTGACGTTTCTTTTGACTTTTTTGACTCTTAAAGCCTTTTGAACGCTTTTTTTCCAATTTTTTGGCAGCTCGTAAATCTTTCTTCATTCTTGGATCTACCACCTTGTATCGTCCTTTTACACCAGCCGGTCGTGAAGCTCTCTTTTGAGATAAATGCTTTCTCGAAACTACTACAGTAACTTTCTTTTTCGGTTGTCGTTTTGCTTGTTTATATAATCTGAAAAACAAAATAATTATTCATTAAAACAACATTCATTTAAAAATATATGAGATAGGCATACAATTATTTTGTAATCCTCAAAAAATACCTTTTTATTTGATCAGCTCGCTCACGATCAGGAATATCAGTATTATCCATTAAAGCTTCTACCTTCTTCTGCGCTTTTTCCAATTTTCTTAAAGCTCGTTTCTTCTTTCTAGCTTTAGCTTCCATTACTTTCTTAATAGGACGAGCATTGATATCAGCCATAACTTTTTTATAGTCTTCAACTAATTCTTTAGTTACTGGCGCTTCTTTCTTCATATGTTTCTGTTCATCTTGTACAAACCAATCTGGTAGATGATCATCATTGAAGGCGTATCTATTCCATGCACCATCAATAATATCTCTCCGAGATTTTTTACTTTTTATTAATAAAGTTCCTAGTGCTAAATCTTCTCCATTTAACTTCCTTTTATTTTGTACTTGTGTTGTTTCTTTTAATATAGACTCATCTTGATTATTGTTACTATCTTCGATCTTTAATTTCTGATTAATTTCATTTTTCCTTCGCTTTTCAGATAAAAATTCTTCTTCAACATTGTAATCTGAATCTGATTCATCCAAACCATTTTGATTTACCAACTTTTTTTCATGATTCTTTTTATTTTTCTTATTATTATTTTTAACAAGATCATCAGATATATATTGTTCACTATTATCTTCTTCCAAATTTTTGAAAGAATCTCTTTCAAACCATAATTTTGCTTTATTTATTTTTTTAATATTTTTATTATTTGATAAGTCTAATTCAGTTTTTAATAAAGGATTACTTGGTTCTTCACTATCATCAATGTCGAATTGTACTTTTTTTTTATTGCTTTTAGATGACTTATTCTCTTTTTCAGTTTCGGAGTCACTTACCGACGAGTGTATAGAAATATCATCATTATCTAAATCTGATTCCGATTCATCACTTTCATCATTTTTATAATATAATCCTGACTCATCTAAATATCCTTCTTCCTTATTATATTTCATTTTTTTCAGACGTCTCTGAACTCTTTCATCAGAATCTGATTCACTATCAACTATGACATCAGGTGTTTGATCTACTATTTCATTCAAAATTTCATGTGTTTTAATTTCACGAAGATTAAACATATCCTCGCCATCATCAAGTCGAGGACCTTCATCTCCTTTGTGAACCATTTTCAGATTCATTTTTTCAACTAATTTTCTTCTGTCTTTTTCGACTCTTTTCTTTTTCTTTTTCAACTCTCTTCTTTGTTCTTCTTTTAATTCATAAATTGCTGTTTCAATCTCTTTCTCTTCTTTCTCTTCTTCATCCTCACTATTATCTTGATTGTCTGTCGGTGCAGTATCTTTGTCTTCTTCATTTTCCGCTGGTTTCACATAAAGTTCATTATGCAACGTTTTCCACCAAGTCATAATTAATTTAAGATCTTTTTTATTTAATACTTTAATGTCTTTACAACAATCTTTAATTTCGTTTGTAGTTTTTGGATGATTTGCAATTCGTTCATCATCAATTATAATTTCAGATGCTTCTTCGAGCAATTCTACTCCAGTAGTATGAGCTATAAATTTTTCAGCTGATAATTCTTTATGACATGTATAATCATTTTCAGGATAACCTGTTGCTTTTTTCTTTTTTCTTTCAGGATGAAAAATATTTATTTTATTCGATGATTCAACATCTAATTCAGAAAACACATATTTTGGATCAAAAAACTTTGGATCAATTTTATCAGGTGCTTTATAACCCTGACAAATAATAAATATTTCTGCAGATTCGTTTCTTGATGCTTGAGGTTTAGTTGCATTGACCTGAAAAATATAACATTTAAATAAGTTATTATAATTAACACTAACCTTTCAAAATACCTATGAAGAAATTGATTGTTATTATTACTGGTAATGTAATATTTCATGATTAATTAAAATATACCTTGCTAAATAATTGTTGTAAAACCCAAAGTAAAGCGTTATAATCTCTTGATCTGAAAAGTTTTGAGATGAACCAGCCACCTCGTTTTAAAAAATGTGTCGCTAATTTAACAGCTGATAATGTAAGAGCTGTTTGCTGAAAAGCATCATAAAGCCAATTTGTTCCAATATTCGGAGCTCCATCATTTAATACTACATCAGCTTTCCATGTTTTTAATTCCTTCGATATTGCAACTCTACATTTGTCACTAGTAATATCTTCAGTTATACTTATACAGCCAGGAATCGGTTTGATAGGAAATAAATCTACACCGATGACAATTGATGATACAGGCATATTTTGCCTGGCTACTTGCATCCAACCACCCGGAGCGGCACAAAGATCGATACATACTCGTGATTTTTGAAGAAATTCAAACTTTCTATTCAGTTGAATTAATTTAAAAGCTGCTCGTGATCTGTAGCCTGCAAAAATTTATATACATTTATATTTAAATACTTAAGCTTATTATTATTGATAACAAACAACCATGTAAATAAATCAACAGAATAATCGAATTCATACCTGTTTCTTTAGCTAATTGATAATATTTATCTTTACGCTGCTTTCCAATTTTCACTTTTTTCCCCATGATTTTTGAATATTTATAATTTTCTCTAATAAATAACTATTTCATTTCACCACGTGCCAATGATGCTGATTACATTGGTTAACCTAACAAACCATCTTGTATAATGATCCTGTAGTTGTGAATTTTTTCCCCTAGATGGCGCACAATAAGCTTGGCACAGAATATAGCTAACCTCAACATACTATATGCGTATTTTTCCATTAGTTTATCCAGAGAGAAAACTGAGAGTAGCAATGCCATTAAAAAAAAAATTTCCATTACAAAGCGCCCCCGTTTCCAATTTTTTCGTTTCCACCGAACTAACAAGCAAAACGGAGTCGGTATAACAATCAAGTTTCCATTATCTGTTTCACCTCGCAGGTTTCCACTATCTGTTTTATCCCAATGTATTATATTAGATGTTCATTTTTTAAATTTTATAATAACAATTACAAATTTACTATTGCATATAAATGCAATCTGTGAATGCTAATATCCAAAATAAATTATATTTATGATTTTTTTCTTTTATTTCGAAATTAAAAGCGGAAGAGTAACGAAATGTTGAAACGGAGTCACTAACCGCTTTGAACCGCACTAAAAAGTTTTTTTAATAAATAAAAATTTATCCATTATAGTTTGTACAGTTGAACGTGGTCTATTGACAAGTTTCGCCATGCGTCAAATACGCCATAATCAGTTTTTTTAATCCTACGCTAATTAAAAATACGTGATGCTCATTGTTTAATACGATCAATTTAATTATTTATTTATTAAAAAAACTTTTTAGTGCGGTTCAAAGCGGTTAGTGACTCCGTTTCAACATTTCGTTACTCTTCCGCTTTTAATTTCGAAATAAAAGAAAAAAATCATAAATATAATTTATTTTGAATATTAGCATTCACAGATTGCATTTATATGCAATAGTAAATTTGTAATTGTTATTATAAAATTAAAAAAATGAACATCTAATATAATACATTGGGATAAAACAGATAGTGGAAACCTGCGAGGTGAAACAGATAATGGAAACTTGATTGTTATACCGACTCTGTTTTGCTTGTTAGTTCGGTGGAAACGAAAAAATTGGAAACGGGGGCGCTTTGCAATGGAAATTTTTTTTTAAATGGCATTGCTACTCTTAGTTTTCTCTCTGGTTTATCAGAAGCGTCCATCTTATATTTTTGCCGACTTGAATTTGCACATATTTTTTTAAATAATAAAAGATAAAGTGTAACTATTACAGTTTCTCTTAAATTAAGTTTTAGATAATAAAACAACAAATTCTCTTTAAATGTGAGTATTCAAAAAACCATATAACTCTTAAACAATACTTTAAATACATACAAACAATTCGTTTTGATCCAACGAGAGGTTGAATTTGCAAATTTTTTACTCTAAAATTAAATATTTATGTATTCGTAGTTCATTCGATTGTTATATTTTTGCAAATCATTGTATTTTCAGTATTAAATAATGAATTCTTGAAAAACATTGCTATTTGTGCATCAAATCAATTATGGAGCTTTCGCATACAGTAATTTTGAAAATGGCGTCTAAAATTCATTTGCATCAAAAAATTTATTACCTGAGCATAATGCATATATTGTGAATTGTCACTTAGACGATATATACAATTATAAATTTCTGAATTTGTTCTTCAGATTAACAATGTCACGATATCGTGAATGGGATCCTACTTGCAAAGTTTACGTAGGTGATTTAGGAAGCAGTGCTAGCAAACATGAAATTGAAAATGCATTCAGCAAATATGGACCACTGCGAAATGTTTGGGTTGCTCGAAACCCACCTGGTTTTGCATTCGTTGAATTTGAAGATCCTCGAGATGCAGAGGATGCCGTTCGTGGATTACATGGAACGTAAGTATTACTTGTTCGTCATGCATAAATCAATTTGTCGTTACGTAAATGGGAATTAATTTATATTTGAAGATAATAAATTTTGTTTCATGAATTATTGTATCAATATGTGATAAAAAATGATGTCATGACATCTTAATTTACTTATGATTATTTTATGAACAGACGTTGTTGTGGAACAAGAATAAGAGTAGAAATGTCGTCGGGTAGAACTCGTCGTGGAGGTGGAGGACGTCGACCTGGTCCCCGATATTCAAGGTTTTTTTTTATATTTTTAATAACTTACAAAATTTTCATATAAATATACTTTATTAATGCTCGTTTTTAAATAAATTTCAGATCTAGATCTCGCAGTCCACGCAGGAAATCTATTGGTCGTTATCCAAGGTAATAAAAATAGTTATTATCAGTGATCTTTAAATGGAATTATTTATTTTCAACATTATTTTTATTATTATTATAAATATTTTATATTTACTCAATATTGGAATTAGTGTAATTCTAATAATTATGTTATTGTTATATCATTAGGTCTTTGTCCAAGAGTCCAAAGAGATCACCTATAAATAGATACTCCAGGTAATTGATAATTTTTCTATTATTCGTATTGATAAAAATTTTTAATCCCATTATAAAACAATTGAGTCAATTAGGTAAAATTTTGTATAATTTAATATTATTACAACATTTCGCCATATCGTTCCTAAGAATTGTCAAGCCGAATTAAATATCTTCAGATTAGGAAAGTAAATAATTCAAAGAATTATTATATACAATTTTGAATGAAAAGAAAGTGAATGTGGTTAGAGTGACAAAAAGTATAATTACAATAATTGCTATAGAGGTAAAATGACCATTGCAGATTCTTCCAGTGTGAGCTCCTAGTTCTGCTCGCCTCCCCGTCACTACTACTACTACTTCTACTACTACTACCACTACTAGTACTACTATTAATATTACTACTACAACTTTTACTACTACTACAACAGCCACCGTGAACAAAAAAGTTTTGAAATCACAAACTGAAAAAGATATAAAGAAAGTAAAATACTTCAATTAGTTAAAATCAAAAAATAAAAATAAAATTTTGATAAGTAGCCCATCAGTATACTAAATTTCCAATCAGTAGGAGTCTCATCGATAGAAGCAAAGTCGTCCTTCAGTTGACAGTTTGTTAGCAAGTCTGTCAGCAAGTCAGTAATCCTTCAAAGTCAGCTTCCTGCTACCACAACTTCTAAGCAACTAGGAGCATCATATACATCAATCACAGACAGCCAACGCGATATGAATTCGTCGATCCAAATATCATCGCGTCTGTCCCAACTACTTCTACCACTACTACTCCGCCAACCACAGTGTTTTATTTAGGTGTACAGTGAGACCGTCACGTTTCTTCAATTGAGCAATGCAAAATAATCACATACATACCATCCTCCACCTAATCGACCACTACCACAATTACTATCACTAACTACCATCATAGGTTCATATTTATCTGGTATTTTATAGTTTTTCCAAAATAATTTATATACATAGATATGCATATTTGTACAATTTATATGATTGAAAAAATTATTCAACATATTTTATTTTTACCGTAAATTAAACTGTTTAAATTTCGATAAATTAATTTAATACATTCATTGGTATTAATTCTAGTCTTATACATTTGAATTAAAGTTAAATTACTATACATATCGAAAAAATATTGTTGAAAAGTTTTTCTATAATCATGATTAAATACAATTTAGTTTTAATAATTGTAATGATAAAAACAAATGGTTTTTTCTGAATTTATAGGTCAAGATCACGTAGTCAACGCAGACGATCTCTGACTCGTAGCCGTAGTCGGGACCGCCGTTCGAGATCAGACTCCCGTGAAAGACGGTATTATTAATGAAATCATAACTAGTAAAAATTAAATGTATATTGAAAAGTTGGTTAATAAACAGAATTTATAATACTCTTTTATTTTTTTCAGTTAAATGCTAAGAAAAAAAATGTACGACAATTGGAGATGATAGATTTTTAATACGACAGAATAAGAAAATCATGCGTTAACTAACGATAAAATTTATGTAGTTTCATAACTTCATTATGTGTACATAAACACTCTGCGCTTACAAATTCACGAGATAAAGTATTTGATAATTAATTATTTCATTCATAGATGAAAACATACTTATAATAATTATTAATATGTTAGATTTATTTAGTAATGTGACGTCAGTTATGTTCAGTACATAATTTTTCAGATAAGTAAGAATTATATCTATAAACAATAGCGCATAAATGTAACTTGTTTGAATTTAAGATTGCACTTTTATTCGTAAATAATGATAATATTCCAAGTTAATTAAAAGTATTTTGCAAAGTAGAATCGGTTAATTTTATGTTTATTAAGTAGTTTTAATATGTACCTTTATTAAATAGAAAAAACCAATAAAAATTTAGTGTTTGTAAAATTTGTAAATGTGAATAACCATAAATTATCATATTAGTATTCTACTAAGCTTATAATCGTAAAATTATTATTAATAATTTAGCAATTAACGCAGTCATTCATTTTATTCAAACTATCCCGCAATCGTCTAAGCCAATATTGCCAACATAATCTCATTAAAATTTCTCTTCCTATTTCGTAAGTAGTTTTTATGAATAACGATCAAATCATGAGAATCAGCCATAAGGTTATTAATATAAAACCATAATCATGGTGCTCCAAAATTAAAAAAATTGTAAACAACAGATAAAAATTTGAATCTATATTTTTTTTTTATAATAAATATTTTAAAAAATGGGCGACTGTGATAAATCTAACCTACCAGAGCAGAACAACAAACGAAGATCCGAACTTTTTCATAGACGATCAAGCATAAAACCATCAGAAAACTGTATGTTTACAAACAACTTTGCATAATTTTTCATTTTTAGTAATAAATATTATTTTATAAGTTTCAAATATTTTATAGGTATTGATGACATAACGGAAGATTGTAATTTACCAAAAGAGAAGAGACTTGATTCACCAAAACTTTCTGAAGAACCTTTTGATTTGAGTAAACATATACAAACATTAAAGAATGAGAAGGAAATGTGGAAGAGAGAATATGAAAAAAGAAGAGCTAAAAGAAAGTTATTAAAAAAACAAGAAACAAAAACAAAATGTGTAGCTAATTTAGAATTGTTACCAGAAAACGAAAGAAATTTTTTATTAGCTCGGCCAGAATATGCCCAGCTTAGTCAAAAAATTAAGAAATTACAACCTATTGCAACCCAAATTGCATGTTTAAATACTGAGTTAAATCATCGAAGTAAAACATTAATAGATTACATGGAAGAAAAAATTCGACTGACTGCCGAACGAATAGCTAATGAAAATGGAACAAACTAATTGCAGACATAATTACATAAATTACTATTAATCCAAATGATGCTGTGCAACTTTTATAAATTTGTATATAATATATTAATGTATTCAAATTTTTCAGAATCTGAAATATTGATTAATAAGGTAAATAAATACATCAACAATTAATTAAATTTGAAATAATGGAATGCAAAATATATTTAGAAATAATTTATGTAGTGTAGTAAATTTTTTATAAAATCTGAATTTCCAGTTTTGTATTATGCTAATTTAAATAATAAATTTTTACTTATAAACAATGAATAATTTCATTTCTTTTGTAATTTATAATAAATCATAATTATTTATGAAATGTAATGGTAGAATACTTAAAAATACATGTTTCTTTTTATTCAAAAAAATGAATGTTCCTTTTCAACTTAAAAATAGTTTAAAATAAAAATTATATTATTAGTATAGTTAAAGTATTCTAATAATGAGATCAAAGAGTAGCTAAATTTATAATGGAACTCCTAAATTTTAAAAGTATCTTTAATCGAAAATATTTTTATATCGATTACCTACTGGTTAAAGGGCATGACATATGAGATACCTATCATTTATCAAGCATGATCGAATGTTTTTTCGCGAGCAAAGAAGAGTCGAGTATCTATTTATACTGTTGTTAACCGCTCTCACCACTTCTTGACTTAATGGATTTAAAAGGTTGTATGATAACCATCATTATTCCGCCAGCTTTCCTTCATACGAACCATAAAAGTAATATAAAAATTTATCCTAATTTTATGCCAATAAATTATAAATAAAACAGTTTCTAACATTACAAATTTCATTACCACAAAGAGGTATGTATTTCTATACCATAAAACAGCATTATATTTCAATATTTCTTTATTCGTAAGATGTAATAATGATAACGAGATGTAGCTTTATTAAAATAAAATAAAATCACAAAACGTAATGACTAACAACGTTTCATTCTTTTCTTCACGATTAATAAGAGCGATTTAGTTGAGCTAACTCCATTGTGGCATGTTACAAGATACTTGATTATTGATGATTCTTTATATTTTCAACGATTTTGTCTTTGGAACAATTAAAAATAGATAGAGCCAATACTTAGGTCATCTGTGTAGATGAAAACTTTTTCTTCTCATTGATTTTCGTTCCCTATGAGCTAAAAATTCTTTACGTGCAGAACTACTCCGTAATTCTAAAATGTGATTGATTTTCCTAACAATTTCTTCAGCTACCGCGGCTTCTGCTTCAAAATCATGTGTCTTAAAAGACGTAGATTGATGATGCAAAGAATGCGAATGTACTGACGAAACTGAAATAATTAAAAATGTAAATGCTCCAGTTTGTTGTAAGAATAATTACAAAAAACTAATTTTCAAACTAATTTACCTGTAAAACTGTCAGATAGTGATGGATGATTAGTAGTATATACCAATGTAAATGTAGTTTTTGATCCTTTGCTTTCAGTCATTTCACACCAAGCTATATTTTCCATTTGATAACTAACAGCTCTTTGTCGATTCCAAAATCTATTGGCACCTTTTCCAGTGATAACAGGATCTATTTCAATCTTATCACCGGAAATACCAAGATGAATTTCAGTCTTTGCTCTCACTTTATTAATAATATATACTCTGAAATATTACAACAATAATCAATAGATTCATTGAGTTAATTAATTCGCTATTGAATTTAAAGTAAAATACACACCTGTACAATTGATACAATGGAGCTTCCATAGCCGTCGTATGGCCTTTCATCCTTGCTAAATCTTCAGCAAACATTTCTTGCTCCTGCCTAACCATTTCTCTAATTTCTTCTGCTTTAGGGTTTATTTCAGGTTCAACAGGATCATGACGTGCTCGATCACACGGTCGCATTTCAACTAAACCTAATGCGGAAAATTCAAATTTAGCAATTACCTCTCTTGGATCTAGACAGGGAAAATCTAAATCAACTTCTCCATCATCTTCAGTAATATATAATCCATATTTAGAAATATCTTCCCTGTAATAAGTAATAAAATTAAGTCAATGATAGAAAGACTAAATAATCGGACTTTGTAAAATAATTAAGAAAATTACTTTAACGTGTGATTAGGATGTTCATTAGCATATTTATAACAAATCAATCCAATGAATTCTTGAACTTTAGCAGTAGCTATGACGACAACTTGAAACGGATATGCTCGTTCTTCTTTCGGAAGCATACACATATATATTCGATACTTCCGAATGGGAATACCAATTTGTGCCTAAGGAAATAAATCGTTAACATGTGTTATGATAAAAAAAATTTTACACAAAGTCTAAAGCAATTTTGACTTACGTTGCCATCAAATTTAGCATATTCTATGAATGGATTTGTAGGAACGTGAGGAGATTTTTCTAATTGTTCAGCTAGTAATGATATTTTTTTAACTGATTTGGAATCTTTTTTACGAAAATCTTTCCTCTGAAATAATTCAGATATTTCTTCTTCGGTCATATTTATGGGATTCGATTCCCACTTAATATGTTTCACTTTGGCGGATTTTTTTCTTTCCATTTCCATCTTTTCCAGCCTCTGAGCTGTATTCGATCTTGGTCGGTGTCCAAATTCCATATCTAAGATATATACCATTTAATGTCAAGCATGTAATAATTTCCAAGTGAAAAGTCACATTTACTTTGCATTTTAAAGTGCCAATTTGAACTAAAGCTAAACTTAATGGATTGCAATGAAATTTCCACCATGTAGGGAAAGTTTGAAAGTTTGACAGCAGCATTCTAACACAAAATTGAACTAGCAGCTTCTTAGAATTAGTTATAATAAAAATAAATTTAGCATTAAGTATTTGAATTACTTTGGAAGTAAATTGAATCTGCATAACATTATTTATTTCAAGTAAAGGTAAATTGCTTGCTTCATACCCATTTGCATGTCATAAGACTCTGACATTGCATCCAGATCTTCATCATCACTTTCTTCAAGTCCAGGATAACACCTTGCACCATTGGCTTTTAATTGCTTTGGTATATCTTCTCCCAGCATCACCATTTCACACATACCTTTAATAAATGAATATCCACAGGGAAAAATGAAAATTCTTAGGTTGGATCACAATACACTCAATACTAACCTGTGTCATCCGTAGAAATGAAGCTATCCCTGATGTGTGACAAAAGCCAATGTTTATTATCGTACAAGGCCATGTTTACTTTGCCTCGACGACTTTATATTGAGATCATAATTTCATTTATCCATGCAAATTATTTATTTGCCGCTATTCCTGACGTTGTATCATTTCGCACTTACATTTGATCTCAATCGATAACCTCAAAAAAGTTTGATTACGTTTATTAAAGTAGCGGTAAAACAGAATAGATGGCGTTTTGATTTAATTTAATTTCCAACTCCAAAACGCATGCGTTTGATGAAAGCATGCGTAATGGAGTCATGTGTCCTAGGCTCGAAAGGCGGTCAGTTTATCGGTCAGTGCTCACTTAATCTCCATCAAGGTGAGATCTTGGAGTTTTTTTTCTAAAAACTTCACTCCAAATTGACTGAACCCTATCTTTTATTTATATATTTATAATATTAGATAGTACATCAAGATTAAATAATAATTTAATCAGGCAAAAGTGAACAAATTGAATTAACATGTTGTCATTTACGTTACTGTCATTGTCAACATCCTGGATGTCAACTGTAATTTTTCAAATTTTTTTAACAACGTAAATGTAACCTTTGGCGCCAAGATTGGCGTTAAATTTTATTTTTAAATATTTCTTTGCAATAAAAAAAACCTACACATGGGATCTCCAGAAGTAGAACAAGCTCAGCGACGGCTGGAGGAAATTCTCCAGCGAGCAAAGCAACTCCAAGTACCTACGCGGGAAATTTTATCAACAAGACCGGCAAGAAAACTGTTGACACGAACAGAAAATACTTTCATTTGGTTTCTCTTTTTTGGAACATTTTTATTGCTTCTCAGTGGACTTTTTTATGTTCATTGGGCTTCCCAAGAAGTTGATACAATCAAGACTGTCTTTAGACGAGCAGTAAGTATCAAATTTTATATAGTGTATAGTTGAAACATAAATTCAGCAAACAATAATTTTCTTTATTGTTTTTATTTCTTCTTTATGTTATTTTAGAGAAATTTATGGGTGGCATTCCTTGGTGAAATTGTTAGTGTACATTGTGTATAGAATAGAAACAGAGGATAAATTGTTTTTGTTTTCATTCTAACACATTAGGTAAGCCTATTAAACTCTAACCATTATCAAGCCTCAATTCACCCTTGGCTATATTCAATAGGTCCTATAGTAAACTTTCGCGTGTTCTCGAAGTTTAATTGAGGGAGACTAATCTCTCATTTACTAACGCGGAAGGAAATCACTTTGGAATAGCGGTCAGTAAGTGAATTCATTTACACACGTGGTCACTTTTAATAATAGTTCTATAATGACTTTTGCAATCACTTCTCTTCTCTTACCCTCTTTCCTAAAATTTAAATTTCCATTAAACATAAATAAAAAAAAACAATTTACTTTTTTAATCCTCTTTGTAGCTAATCTGTTTTTATCTTTTAGAATTACATCTTTCACTGCTTTAACTTTTTTTTTTTTTAATAAGAAGATTAAATACTAAATCAAAAGTTCTTCTTGTTCGTAACTAAATGAGAAACCTTTTAAATATTAAATGAATTCAATAACATTGACGACAAAAATACCTGTTAATAATTGGCTGAATGAAATTACTAAGAATGCTATTATCGGGATAGACAAAAAATTTCATATTATTATGTTCAGTTAGTTCATAAATCTTGTTTATTTTATCTTCACTTGGCTTTACGATTTTCATAGTTGAACAAAAAAATTAGCTTGTGTTGGCATGCAAAAGAGAAATCTGCAACACAAACTTTCATAATCTCATTTCTGGTACCAGAAGTACATTGAGATATGACTCATGTTTTACTTCTATCTTCCTCTCTTCTCATTTCTGGTCTTGTAGGAGTAAGAAAACGTGGGAATCTAGCCAGCTCTCATTTTCAACTTATTAAATATTCAAAATTCAACTTATATTTTTTATTTTCAGAATAATCAGTCTCAAATCTACCTAAGATCATGTTTGAATTATTATACAAAATTTTCTTGTAGAAACAAGCTCAAAACATTGGATGATGATGAAGGGTTCTTAGTGTCCTTTCCATATGGGCTTAGAGCCAGACCCAGATGAATTATGCACACATGACATCGTAAATATGTGTGGCTCTCAGGAATGGAATAAAGATGAAGGCTCGAAGTGTGATGGCTATTTAAAGTTCACTAGAGTGTGATAATTTAGATGAAACTTGGTCAATTCAATTCTATTTGAATGCAATTTTTTTGCAATTTTAATTACAATTATTCGCTCAATATTTCGATAGCAAAAAAATATCTTTACACTAAGTAATTTAATTGAATTCGATACTTGGCGATTGTAGATACCTTTTAGAATAAAAGTTTGTTGTTAATTTTATGCTCTCAGTTCCTGACTCTTCTATTTCTTCTTTTATCTTTGTCTTAAATACAGTTCGCTCCGATAGTTTTTCGATACTTTAGTTTTCTTCTTAGACTCTTGAATTTTTAACTGAATCTTTTCTTCTCTCAACGTTCTTTCTTGAATAATGCACACGCGATAGACGTCCAGCTGCCATTCGTACCTTTTTTCTCTCCTGATTCACCCGTCAATGCTGTATATATTGATAGAAGATCTGATTCAAGTGGTCGAGAAAGAATAAATGTTGGGTCGAGTGTCACGGAACTGGAAAATTCTTATATTGATAGAACAGGAAAAAATTCAATTCAACTGTTCTTCTTATTTTTCTTTTTTGTAAATATAAAGCATCTGTTTTGTTATATTCCAGTGCGGAACTTCTGGAGAATTTGCTGAAAGAGTTGCAGCACTTTTGCACTCTTCTACAAACCAAGACGAGTGCTAGTACCCGTACCTTAGTAGTCAGGATTTTCTTCATCGATCTACAAAAATGCTGAGTACGAATTGTCAACGGAAAACAATGAAGGTGAAGCGTCAGAAGTCTTTACACTTCAATAATGGTAAAAAAATATAATAATAATAAAAAAAAGAGGATACAATACAAAGAACAGAAAGAACAGAAAAGAAATAAATAAAAAAAATGTCTAGTGTTTCGTCACACAAGAGACAAGAGTCTTTCGTTGTTCTATTGTTATGCCACAAAGTTTCTTGTCAGACAAGAATATATATCTTGTATACGACAAATGAACAGTCTGATGACTAGTCACAATTTTCAATGCAGAAGACGAGAATAGAGACTGGAAAGATAATGAGATTTAAATTGTCAAACTGAGAATGGATTAGAAAATATTTTATGACTAATAAGGATGATTAATCTCTTGTCACTGCCATTTTTTAATTAATTATAAATTATTATAACGACTATCGCGAACATTCTCACCATTTTCAGAATGAATAATTAAGCCAGAATGATTAATTAACATTTCAAATGCATTACATATATAACTAAATAATAAAGCAACGATGTTTAACGGGTTTTCCAATTGTTTTCAATAAAGTTAATATCTGCTATTAATGAATAAATATAAATATATATATATATACATTGAAATGTATATATACAAACATTGAAATGTATTGCAGAGTTTTAAACATAAAAATAAGTTTTATTGATGTGTATGTTGAATAATTATGTGATACATATCGTAAAAAATGCAACGAATTAAATAAAGAGATGCTTTAATTGAATTCGTGTCTATGTTGTCATTACTGTGATACAGTATCGTTATAATATCTTTAAACAACAAAATAATAATCGAAACGATTTAACAGGTTTACTCGACGACTACTCACAACATCTAACAGCTTGCGGCAATTTTATTAACAGTCTTGACTTGTTTCGAATGCGAAGTTTCAGACCACTCATGATATTCTAAGATAGTTCCTCAACGTTAATTACATCTTTGTGTACTTTCTTGGCATCGTGCCGAAAGTTAAAAATGCCCAGATAAAAGTTGAAAGTGCTTTCAACATAAAACCTAGTAGATTGTGTGGAAAAAATTAGATCAATTTAGTTAGTTAAGTAGCTCTTTGTTTAATAAGTGCTTTTAGCGCATGATATTTTATCGATTTTTCGACTGATGTTTTGCCTAAACTAATTTTCTCGCTTCTTCACTCGTAACTAGACCTCGTTAGTTTGAAAAAAAATTTACATATTAATAGTTAGAGAGATAAAACAACTGAGTAATTAAGTATACGCAGAAGGAAAGCTTCGTTAGGGAAGCTTGAGGTGAATAAAGTAGAGCTTCACACTGACTCAAGTATGAGGTGTTGGTCTGACTATAGATACATTGTTTCTACTGCGCAACGTCATAGTAATAAACACCTGTTATACATTTTGATAAGTGAGTTTAACAGGATCTCTTGTCAAAATTACTAAAATATATTCTGTAAGTTTTGGTATTTTATTACATAAATAAAAAATATTATACAATAAAGGAATTTAGTTAGAAATTTTCTCCTCACATACCTCTTCAACAAGATCTCATTTTTTTATTATGAATTTTTTCATGCCTTATTAACTTTGATTTGGTAATGAAAGCTTTACCACATTTACAAACAAATGGCTTTTCACCTGTATGAACTCTCATGTGTACTTTTAAATGTCCAGATTCATAATAAGACTTGAAACATAAATTACATTTAAACTTTTTTACACCGTTGTGATACTTTAGATGGCGGTTAAGCTCAGGCCGTGATAAAAAGGCTGTTTCACATAAATGACAAGGATGTTTTCTTTTATCAGAGTGTTTTTGAACATGTCGTGCAAGTTCTGAATTAGTATAATATCGTTTGCCACACGTTTCACAACTAAAACGACTTCCAACCGTATGTCTTTTCATATGAATATTATATGACTGAACATTTCTAAACTGTTTATTGCACAGTTCACACATTAAAGGCGATGGCAAATGAGCTCCTTTATGATAACGTAATTCAGATTTCTTGTTAAATGTCATACCACACTCTTCGCACACAAGTTCAGTTTGCCTCCAGGCACATCTCATACTATGTTTCTTGATAGAAGCTTTAGTAAATGATTCTGAACAAGTTTCACATTTCACTAAACACACCTCACTTGATTTATTAGCTTGATTTGATCTTCGTGGATTATTTTCTTGATTTGCAATTAATGTTCTATCAACATTAGAGACACTTTCCTTCTTTGTAACCTGTTTTGTCACTGAACAATGCTCTACTACATGATTTTTTAAATCATCTAATGTACAAAATTGAACTAAACAAAGTTCACAACAATATTTCTCTGGTATCGGTTCGTTAGAAATATTTTCAGAATTATTGTTATTATTATTAAAACTATTTTCTTCATCAATTAAAACATTGCATTTCAATTCTTCTGCTGATTCCTTGCAATTATTTTCAATTAAATTATCTTCCCACATCTAAAATTAATTTTAAATAAGAATTAGTTTTACATAAGTACTTGTAAGAAAAAAAATAATTTCAAGATAAGTTTATTACCCCGAGGTCGTCATTGAGAGAAGGAATTGTTAATGTGTAGACCACAGAATTATGAGCTGACTTTAAATGTTGCCTGAGTGTTTTGTCAGAAACTTCCACCAGCAGTCTAAACTTGTAAAATTGCTCCACTTGGCTTTTACATTGCTCACAAATGGAGGTAGGTAACCCATCCTCAGGATGTATCTAAAGTGAACATGAAAATTATGAAATTATTATAAGGAATAGTTGTTAATTGAAAAATAACAATATAACCTCATCTCACCTCAACACGAGCGATACAGGTTATTCGACCAGCTAATAACTCCGAATTTTTTTCATTATTTTCTTCAAATATTGAGGACATTAAATTATCCTGTCTCAGGCACAATCGGCAAACATTTTCAAAGTCTAACAACGACATTTTCAGTCAATAAAAACAAAAACACTACAACTTATTATTGTGACATAAAATAAAAAAATTGCCCATCTACAACAACACTACGCAGAATCGATCTGTCAAACTGACCACTGTCGATAACAAAAGCATTCATCGATATCTCGAAGATGGGTAAGATCGAGATAGAGAATCTCGATGTAACTGATGCAGTTCAATTTAAAAAAATAATGAAAAAAAATAAATCATTTCAAAAATAAATATCATCTACATAAATGTTGAAATTGCTTGGAGACATGAAAATTTCCTTATTTTCATGTCATCTTATTTTGGAGCATGGTAATGATATTTTTTAAAACAAGTATGAATTATTGCAATGGAGATGCCTAAATTCACAATAAAAGGCGTTTGATACAAAGCATTGCATCGCTAGGTTACTGCAAGTTACATTTACAAATACATGTAAATAAATACATATATATACATATAGCTACATGGGACACGCCTGACTCCTGTGAGAAAGCCTCAAACCCAAAATATTGAACTCACTTCTTTAAACTTCTAATCTTTAGCTAATATTTTCTAAATGGAAATTCCCATCATCGGAAAATAAAGTTATTAGCTTTTTGAAAAAACCTATGAAAATTGATTTAAAATAGTATTTAAATAAAATAAAAGAAAAAAAATAAAATAAATGCGATAAGATGAAAGTGATCGATATGGTGAGACATCTAGGTTCGAGATTATAGCCGGGAAGCCGTATGCGCATGTCAGTTTACTTGGTCGATCTCTTTCTGTCGTGGCATCTGGAGGTGAGTGGTTGTGTGTGCCTCTTGCACAGGAAGATAATCCAAAAATTAACCCACCAAGGAGTTGGCATCGACTGTTAGGTATTGAAAATAATCAAATCGGAAATATTTGAAAATTGTGTAGTGATAAAAGTTTGTGGAAAAAATAATAATTCGCGGTGAAATAAACTTTCAAAGTTTGGCGCATGGCCTAACTTTTCATTCTGCCGGCTGCTTTCGTTTGTGCTTGATACTGCACGAGGATTAATGATATTTTTGAGTTTCTTAAGTTTGTCTCTATCCTAGATCTTAAAAAATCGCTCAAGAAGATTATTTAAGGACTTGAGAATAGTAATTTTTAGTACTTTCTACGTATTTCGTCATTACGGGAACACTAACGCTTGCAGAATTATGACCAACCGGATGCAGTATGGCTACCGATTGTCATAAATGATATTCTCTTTGAAAAAATGTCTTGAAAACTTAGTATCTGATTCTTCTAACAGATTTATATTATAATTAATGTTATTCTCATTTACGATTTTTTTATTTTCAATACCTATTTTTTGTTATATGTACTCCGACTTTCTATCTATTTCTAATTGAATATTAATTCTTTTGATAGTTAATCGATGACCACTGTAGTTTATTATTTACTAAGTATAATCAATTATTTAATTCAGTTATCTATGAACATTCCGTATTTTACATCTTAAAGTTTTAAATTTTTCTGTGTTACAGAGATATTTTTTAGTTCATTTCATCAATATTGAGTCACAAAATTCTCACAATGCAATCACAAATGATTCATCTTTTGTATGTTGCATAAAATTACGAAGTGCATACGGTTCAGAGACGATATAGTTCATTGATTTTTATTACTTTACCTATGGTAGATTAACAAAGGAAAGGTTAATTTTATTGTCATCATTCAATGTATTTATAATTATTTAATCAATAAAATTAATTGGGTTTTCAGCTCAAAGTTATTTCCAATATTGATACATATTTTCTGATTTTGCTAAATAATCAGGCGTGATTTGTTACGCAATGTTCAATTAAAGCAGCTTAACTCAACATTATCGCAAGATTCTTGTAACGCTAAGCGTCACGAATAATACAGTTATATCGTCGCCGTGAACTCGGGACATACAAAATGGCTGCCGGGCTGAATTCTCGAAGGTTCAGAGCATCGCCACGTGGACGCTCGAAGAAGACCCTCACAAATATCACACTTTTGTTAATGTATTTTTACTAATGAAAGTATTAATGGCGTCATTGTCCTAGATTATAATAGCTATTCATTAGAAATCAAATGCCTTATTATTTATCGTTAAATTAATTGTGCCATGTCATTAGAGTATTTTTCTTACCATACTTCAACAATTCTTCGTTTAGTTTAAATACATCGGTTAATTGTTTATTTTTTGATTTTTCTAGTTCTTACCAGACTGAAAAAACCAAAAGTGCACCATGGGTAAAGAAAAGATTCATATTAATATCGTCGTCATAGGACACGTCGATTCAGGAAAATCTACTACTACTGGACATTTGATCTACAAATGTGGTGGTATCGACAGACGTACGATCGAGAAGTTCGAGAAGGAAGCCCAGGAAGTAAATACCCTTTCTATAAAATGATAATTAACTTCAATTATATCATTCAAGAGTTTTACTAATAATTATTTTAATTATTTTCTAGATGGGAAAAGGTTCCTTCAAATATGCTTGGGTACTTGACAAATTGAAGGCTGAGCGTGAACGTGGTATCACCATTGACATTGCTCTCTGGAAATTCGAGACCTCTAAATACTATGTAACCATCATTGACGCCCCAGGACACAGAGATTTCATTAAAAACATGATTACGGGAACATCTCAAGCTGATTGTGCTGTGTTAATCGTTGCTGCTGGTACTGGTGAATTTGAAGCTGGTATCTCAAAGAACGGACAAACTCGTGAGCATGCTTTGCTTGCTTTTACTCTTGGAGTCAAGCAACTTATCGTTGGAGTTAACAAGATGGACTCTACTGAGCCACCATACTCAGACACCCGTTTCGAAGAAATCAAGAAGGAAGTATCTTCATACATTAAGAAGATCGGTTATAACCCAGCTGCTGTTGCTTTCGTACCCATTTCTGGATGGCACGGAGACAACATGTTGGAAGCATCCACCAAAATGCCCTGGTTCAAGGGATGGAAGGTCGAACGTAAAGAAGGAAATGCTGAAGGTACAACTCTTATTGAAGCCCTTGACGCTATCTTGCCACCATCTAGGCCAACCGATAAGCCTCTTCGTCTTCCTCTTCAGGTAATTATTTCATCCGATACTTGACATTTAATAAAATTTTTAATAATAACAACAATTATAATAAATGATGAGAATATTTAAACTTCATTCGCGGTTTCCACCGGAGAATCTTTTGATTTAGTGATGGTAGAAGACGTCTGATTCCCTCAATAAATATAATAAAATGATGACATAAATTAGAATAGAGTGAAAAAAAGAGTTATTTATATTTCAGGATGTATACAAGATTGGTGGTATTGGAACAGTACCTGTCGGTCGTGTCGAAACTGGTGTTTTGAAACCAGGTATGGTTGTAACATTCGCACCAGCTGGACTTACCACTGAGGTAAAATCCGTTGAGATGCACCACGAAGCTTTACCTGAAGCTGTCCCCGGAGACAATGTTGGTTTCAACGTTAAGAACGTCTCCGTCAAAGAATTACGTCGTGGTTATGTTGCTGGAGACTCCAAGAACAATCCACCCAAGGGTGCTGCTGACTTCACTGCTCAGGTAAATATTTTTTAAATCATATGTTTATGTAAAAGTACCATTTTTCCTGAAATAAATCATGATGAAAATAATTATCCTTCATTCGCGGTTTCCACCGGAGGAGCATAATTCTAATGACGGTTGAAGATGTCTGAATCATTCATGTATAATAATTTTTTTTATGATTAAAAAAAAAAACATGACTTAACAAAAAGTACTTTTTTTTTAGGTTATTGTGTTGAACCACCCCGGTCAAATTAGCAACGGTTATACGCCTGTATTGGATTGTCACACAGCCCATATTGCCTGCAAGTTCGCAGAGATTAAAGAGAAATGTGACCGTCGTACAGGAAAAACAACTGAAGAAAATCCCAAAGCCATCAAGTCAGGAGATGCAGCTATTGTTAACTTGGTACCAACTAAACCTCTTTGCGTTGAAGCTTTCCAAGAGTTTCCACCTCTCGGACGTTTTGCCGTCCGTGACATGCGTCAAACAGTTGCTGTTGGTGTCATCAAAGCCGTAACATTTAAAGATGCTACTGGAAAAGTCACCAAGGCCGCAGAAAAAGCTCAGAAGAAAAAATAACCAGTTTCGCGCAATTGAGCCGCCGGGTGGATGCCGGCATATAGTAGCACAAGTAATTTGTCGTCTCTCTTTGAGCCCCTCGAGCATAAGACAGGAGATGCAGTCGTTGACAGCCATCATTTTCGCGAGATCATTAAATTTGGATGGTTCCAGGACTCAAGAAGCTAACAAAAAACCTCGAAGGTTTATTGTTCCTGTAAGAAGTAGAGAACCGACTAAGACATCGTGTTTCTTCAGCAATCAATTGACTTGTCTTTCAAAACGTTTTCTCCGACACTCTTTTCATCGCAAGGAATTCCGAAGGAAAGGAGAGCTGGTGGAAACTTGCAATTTTTTGTTTTTTACTTTTTTAGATTTTAACGCGTCTCCCTGTCAGCACGAGTGGCGTAAAGATTGAACTCAAACTACGCGAGCTATTATATACACCTGTCTCTCAACAACATCAATACCATAATTTAGCTCGGCTTAATTATATTTTCTAATTATTATACGGAAATAAATCCTATATCTGCGATACTCGAAAAAAACATTTCATTATTTTTTTATTTTTTACATCACTCTTCTTCATCCATTTTTTAATTTGATTAATAACTTTTCTATTTCAACACTCAAATAACCTATCCAAACTTTGCTCAATCAGTTTGATCATCAACTATTGAGTATATTACTTTATTTCCATTTATTATATTAATTAATGTTATGTTAAATAATAAAGCGGGCTCAATTTTATAATGCTAACAATTTGAAGAAAAAATTTTCATACATTCTTCTGATAATTGACAATTAATTGTGGCAGTATGCTGTACATATATAATGAAAAAAAAAGGTGGAATTAAAATCGTCTGAAAACCAATAAAAGCGAAGCTGGAAATAAATAATGTCTACTTAATTTTTAAAAAAGTATAAGAACCTAATAATTATTAGAGTTTCATTTTTTTCTATTGATCTACACAGTACATTCTCTTGAGCCTCGTAGTTGATCAGTTCTATCGTAAGTTAAATATGGCCGGGTTGACATCGTTTATGAAGAATTGTGTTAAATTTTCATTGTTTAATACACGGGCATGCACTGTAAGTTTTACTAATTATTTAGAAAATCGTTTCTTTCAAATTATTGTTTAATTGTTTTAAACAACACTCAAGTCTATAGTTCTAAATATATCAAAAAGATATTCTAACCTCAATTTTGTTTGACATACAAATATTTATTACTATCTTTCTGTTCATAGAATCGAACTATTCTAATAAATTATTTAACAGTGACAAGTGTTGAATTTGTTCATTAGAATTTTGTTTTAAACAATAATTTGTTTTAAACTATGATTGTATACATGGTAAATATAACCTATGGAACATTCATTTATTAGGTACCACTTCTAAGGAATAAATCTGATACCACTAGTATCCCGGTTCCAACGATTAAACCGAAAACTGATGTTCCACATGATTTATGGGTTTACCGTACTGATAAATATGTAGATGCCAGAATGTTAAGAGATGTTAAAAGAAGGAAAACTCATGCAGAGTATGCTGCTCTACGTCCTCGACTAATGGCTATGAAAAGATGTAAAGACATTCTACCTCCAGAAATTGTTGTATGTTGCTTTCTTATCAGAAATATTGAATATTCATTAACAATATAAGTTTATAAATGATAATTTTTTTAAAGGCTGAAGCTGATGCATTATATAATGAAAAAATTCCGAAAACTACTTGTCAATTTCAATTAACAAAAAGATGTGCACTGACATCTCGACCTCGTGGAGTTGTATATAGGTGGAGATTATCCCGTTTTATATTCAGACGTATGATAGATTACAATACAATAGCGGGACTTCAGCGTGCTATGTGGTAGACTACAACACTCAATAATGTATTAATTTATAAAAAATAAAACAAATATATAGGTATTATTCATCTATTAATAGTTCAATTGCATGATCTGGAAATCAGAGTGAATAAATTTATATTTAAAATTGAAATATGTAATACACAATTTCCTCATGATTAGACAAAGTTTCCTAGACATTTTGATAAACATCTGTCAACATATTAGCTGTAGAAAATTTAAAACACGAGTGAATTCTAATTTATAATTGTATTTGTAAATGATATAGAATCTATCTGATTCTACACGCATTTTATAGAGCGCAGGTGCGCAGATGAGCATGAGATCTAAACTCAAACAGTTTTGCTTCAAATGTAGAAGAGTTAACGTCTTTCAAATATTTTTTCTTTCAAGTATTTTCTATGCTACAAAAATAAATTTATTTAATTATTATAATTAAATGTTTATTTTCTATTTATGAGAATTTTTTCATTTTCATTTTTATACGTGAATAATTGACTTTTACTTTTTAAAAATAGTATTTAAAACAATTCTTCAAAATAAATATTAAATTTTAATAGAATAACATAAACTAATTCTTACAAAAATGGTATGTATTTTAACAATAAAACTTTCCTTACGATCTTTTAGATGATTACAAATACAAATAAATGAAATTATCTTTTTATTTTTTTATTAATCAGCTCAGGTATCACTATTTTTCTATCAAGTTCAACGTGGTAGAGATCATGACCGTCACGCCTCTTCATAATTAATTAACGAATGCGATACTATCCATACTGTAGGTAATATTTCGCACCATCATTTTTTTTATAGTTTATTTCTTTTTATTCTGCAATCAATTTTCACAGTAAACTCTTTTTAGCTAGTTGAATATATCCACTTAAGATAGATACTGGATATGATGTTAAATCCTAAAAAGACTCCTAATAATGACAAGACTCGGCGCAACATTACTGGAAAAAGTGTAAACCGAAAAATTTGGCCTTTCTTGGAGATTAAATCTAAAGAAGAAACTACTGAACCAGTTCTTTGTTCTTTTCACCAACCATCAACTAATTCTAACAGAGTAGTGAAGCCATTCTTAGAGACAAGGGAAATAAACAGTCGACGTAGTGATTTAGAGAATGTAATGTGTTTAACTTTATATTTACATCAACTAAATTGAAACGATAATATTTTGATTAAATGAAAAAATAACTTATATTTTTTTCTAGGACCCAGAATGTTTTCATTGTGCCATGCGAACAATTTTAGGAATAGCTCAACTATTTGGAGTATTACCACTTTCCGGAATAAAGTCGTCTTCACCCAAGGAACTCAATTTCAATTTACGTTCTTTTAGAGCTCTTTATACTTTCTTTATCATGTTTTTATTAATATTTATGGCAGTGATATCTTTAATGCATATGATAAAAACATTGAGGGCTGACACATTTGGCAAACATGGTAATAATTAAGTATTTAATATTCAATTGAAAATATATCACTTAAAAGTATCATTCCAATTTGTTGAAATATTTTATGATACTCTTAGGTGGGATTGGAGCTGCAACAGCAGGGGCCATCTTTTACGGTAACAGTCTCTTTGGTTTAGTGTTATTCATGCGGCTATCACCCCGGTGGATTTCACTCCAAAAAGAATGGCGATCAATGGAGCTTTATCTTGGAAGGTTAAATAATTGAGCTGACCATAAAACTTATCAATCAATATCAGTATTACAATCGTGTGAACATAATCGTTAATACTTTTTTTTTTCTATGATTAACATGCACCAGTTGCGTATTCGTGATATGCCATTATACATTATTTATCATAATCGCAAATGTATTGTTTTATAAAAGTTCTAACGAGATATATGTCCATGCAATCTAATAATCTATGTTGATTATTTTTTGATGTAGGTGTAAACAATCCAGACCTAGACTACGTTGGAAATTTCAAACGATAGCAATCGCTGTCATGAGTATTGCACTTATTGAACATGTTCTTAGTATTGTTAATAATATACCTGAAAAAGATGTAGCGGCTTTAGGGAAAAATGCTACTTGGAGAAGTTATTTAAGAATTTATACATTCAATTCGCATGGTTTTATACTTACTACTTGTAAGTATATTTGATATTTCAGTTCAACCAAACTAAAAAAAGATTTATAATAATGATTGTTTAATGCAGTTGATTATAATATTGGACTGGGTTTATTTTTATTTATAATAAGCAAAGTTGCTACTTTTCTATGGAATTTTACGGATTTATTCATCATGTTGATATCAACGGGTTTAGCAGAAAGATATAAACGCTTAAACCATATTTTACTGAAGAACTCCAATACAAAAATTGCGAATTTAGATTGGCGTGAGTTTAGAGAATATTTTGCTTCTCTTAGTGCATTAGTAAAAAGAACAGATAATGATATTTCTCCAATTATTTTATTGTCATTTGTTAACAACTTATACTTTATTTGTCTCCAACTTTTGAATGGCTTATCGTAAGTTTCAAATACAAGATATTATTACGATATTTGCTAATGATAATGATGATGACTGATGATTATTTTTACAATAGGATTGAAGATAATGGACTGTTAAATTCAGTATACTTTTTTTTTTCATTTGCTTTTCTGGTTGGAAGAACAGTTGCTGTGACTTTATTTACTGCTAGGATAAATGATCAAAGCAAGATTGTGCTGCCAGTACTCTACAATTGTCCTGGATCAAATTATACCATCGAGGTTTGACCTGTTTACTTTTTAGAATTATTAATACGATCATGAATGATTAATTATCGTTGTGCTATGGTTTGTAGATTCAACGATTACAATTCCAGCTCACAAGTGATGATGTTTGTTTAACAGGATTGAAGTTTTTTTCCATTACTCGAAATTTTATGCTTGCGGTAAATGATTTTCTTTCACGAGTGCTCATTAATTATTCATATTTTTATGATCTTAGTGAAAAAATTAAAAAAAATTTTTTTTAACGTGTATTTACTTTAATCTTTGGAATAAATTACTTAGGTCGCTGGTGCTATAGCTACTTATGAAGTTGTTTTACTACAATTCAACGTGGCTATGAATCAAAATGAAGACTCAATGAATTCGTAAAAATTTTATCCAAAATACAATCTTTTAATTCATTTATATTCTGCCACAATAAAAATAATGTTATTTATCAGACAAAGAGTAATCATTTCAATTATTTTTATGTTGGCTGCCATTATTTAATGTGTTCAATATGTTAAGTCATCTTTGAGCTATTAAGAAGGGTAGCATAATTTATTATTCTATTTATTCATGAGATATTTTTTTATACTCCGAAAAAGAAACTTCCAAATTAAAAAAATTTATGGTATAATGCATGAAGCGAGTAATTTTTATTAGGCCTCTGCTTTATTTTATTAATATTACATTAATTTTTTGCGGTATTCATTTTTAACAATAAGCAATAAAAAAAATTAAATATTCTTTATTATCAAAAATAATAAACTCATTATTATTAAATTATTTTCATTTTTACTTTATTAATATATTTAAATTTCATTTTTTTTTTTTGTTCTTATAAAATAAAAATTGAATTTGTTATTCTTGCGTAGATGCTATTCTTTATTTTTGAATTATTCAATCGTTCATTAATTTCTCAAAATAGAAAGATGAAATATACAACTATTCCATGCTAGATAGTAGTTTCATTGGAGCTTAAATAAATACTCGTCTGTACATTATCCATTCAAAATACAAGCACACTGTACTTACTTTTGTATTTGTGAATATAACAAAGTGTATTTAATCCTATGTGTATTTAAAGAGCGCAGGTGCATAGATAAGTACGAAACTCGAAGTTAATCAAGCAGTTAAACTTTAATTCTCAAAGAGTTAGTTTTCAAAAACCTGTATGCAGTGTATCAACTTTAAATATTGAATTATAAACTATCGATAATAAAAATTATTTTAATTATAATTAAATATAAAGGATAATGAATCAATATGATGTAAAAAATTTAAAATCTTGATATCTATTAAATTCTGTAAAATAATTATACTATGATGTTTATGAATGAGATTAAAAACATACGACATTGATTGATCTTCCAGGTAATAGTTTCTATCATCATTCTCTGTCTATATTTTTCTTTTATGCTGCATTCATTTTTCAGAATAAATATTCTCTTCAGTTGGTAACGAATGTTTAGACAGAAAACAATGAGTAGAATATTGTACACAGATAGTTCTTTGAATAATGAAATAACTCAAAATAACAGAATTTTAAAAAATAATAGTATGAAAATATGGCCTTTTGTGGAGATGCGGTGTAAAGTAGACTCTGATAATCCAGTGCTTTATTCATTCAATCCACCATCAGCAAAATCTTGTTTAGAAACAACTGAAGAAAACATGAACGATAAAGCAACGAAAAGTGTATGATGATGAAAATTATATAAGAAATTACTGTAGTAAATTAGAGAAATAGTATTTCTATGTATTTTAGGATCCAGAATGTTTTCATTGTGCAATGGGTCCAATTTTAGGAGCAGCTCAATTATTCGGAGTATTACCACTTTCTGGAATAAGATCATCTTCACCACGAAAACTCAAATTCCAGTTACATTCATTCAGAACTCTTTACTGTGCAATTATCATAGTTTTATTGATGTTCGTGACAGTCACATCAATACTGCATATGTTCAAAAATTTAAAATCAGATAAAATTGGACTTAATGGTAAGTTGAATTATTTATCAGAATTTTCTATTTAATGATGGTTGGAAGGAGATCCTTCACCCAAAACCCTCACTTTCTTTATCTAGTAAGTGTAGAATATAAAAGTGTGCATAACTATGAATCAAACTCCTAGAGGAATCAAAATCTTTATTGCTTAAATTTGATTGAAAAATATTGTATTGTGCTGTGTTATTGGAATTTAATTATTATAATTCAACAGATGGAATTGCAGTAGCAACATCAGGTGCTATCTTCTATGGAAATAGTCTTATCGGTTTGGGAATGTTCATGTGGTTATCACCCCGATGGATTTCGCTCCAAAAAGAATGGCGATCAATGGAGCTTTATCTTGGAAGGTTGAAGAATAAAACTGACTGACCATAAAACGATCAATATCAATTGCTTGACCATATGAATAACATTTTTATATTTTTTAATTCATGATTAATGTTTATTTGCTCACTCTTACAGATGTAAACCATGTAAACCTAAACTTCGTTGGAAATTTCGGGTCATTACAGCTGTTGTTATGGGTACTGCTCTTGTAGAACATATTATTAGTATTATTGTTAATATATCAGATAAAGACATAGCTACTCTTAATAAAAGTACAACGTGGGAGGATTATGTGAGGATTTATTCTATTAAATCTCATAGTTTTGTTCTTTCAAGTCGTAAGTGAATTTGAGAATTAGATTAAGCTCTATTTTTTCTTGACCTTTGATAATTCAATATTAAATACTAGTTATTATTAACATTATAAAAAATATTGATTAAATTTTTTTAGTATTGATAATTATTGCTTTATGTTATTTTCTTTTTTTTTAGTTGATTATAATATTGGTCTGGGAATATTTATATTCATCATCAGCAACATAGCAACATTTACATGGAACTTCACAGATGCATTTATTATGCTAATATCAACAGGTTTGGCAGAGCGCTATAAGTATTTGAATAATGTTTTATTGAATTATTCTGAAGAAAAAGTTGCTACATTAGATTGGCATGAATATAGAAAATATTTTGCCTTGCTAAGTTCATTAGTAAAAAGAGTAGACAGTGATATTTCACCAATTATTTTACTGTCATTTATGAACAATTTATATTTTATATGTCTTCAACTTTTGAGTAGTTTCTCGTATGTTAATGTCTAAATATTTATTGATACTAAATAAAGCTGAATGCTGATCATGACATGTATATTTTTTGTAGATTCGATAAGACTGAGATGCTACGATCAATTAATTTTTACTTTGCTGTCACTTTTTTGGTCTGCAGAACAATAGCTGTGACTTTACTTACTTCTAGAATCAATGACTACAGTAAAATTGCTTTACCAGTGCTTTATAATTGTCCTGGATCCAATTTTACAATTGAGGTCAGTCTCTTTGTTTATTTTCTTACATTAATAATCTCATCCTGGATGAGTAACTATTATAACATCTTTTAGACCGAACGACTGCAATTTCAACTTGTCACTGATGACATTTGTCTAACAGGTTTAAAGTTCTTTTCCATCACCCGAAAATTAATGCTTGCGGTAAGCATCTTTTATTAATTATAAATTTTTATAGATTTTTTTTTAGATAGTTCATTTTTTTATTTATATAATTCAACAACAGTCACAAAAAAACAGGGTAAAGAATAAAACTATTGACAAGGATATTGTTCTAGATATTAAAAAATCTAATATTTATGAGTTAGATTAAAATCAAAGTGAATAGTGGTAACTTGTCAATAGTTACACATTTTACTCTATGATCATTACATTTATTTTAGCAATTAATTTAGCATATTATTACACAGGTTGCTGGTGCAATTGCTACTTATGAAATTGTACTTTTACAATTCGATGTCGCTATAGATAAATGAAAAGTATTGGTAAGCTTGTTTTAAGTGAATTCCAGAGATAATCTTTTAATTTGTTTATGTTGTATTGTAATAAAAAATAAAATTTTTTATCATGCAGCAAGTGATTATCACTACTAAGTTTTTTACATGCAGTCCCCGTTAATTTACACACGCTCGTCTCCCTGGATACAATACTGCGCTTTCTAAAACATTAAAAAATTCTTAAGTTAATACGATAATGATTCGATAAAATTTATTACATACATTCATCAAATTATGTTACGTCATTTTTTTGACCTTGAATACTGGTGTAACAGATTTATGAAATGATAAATAAAACTGATGTTTTTTCCATAAAATTTCTCGTCTTCATTTTGTTTTTTATACATATATTTTTATATTTCACCCTGCTGATAGGAAAGAAGTTAAACCCTCAATAAAAATTGGTGAAAAATGAAAGGCTACTTTCATTTCTTATGATGAATGTTTGGCTGTGACTGATACAATACTTCTCATGATCAATGGTTGGTTGTGATTGATACAATGCTCTTCTTAGATATGCAATTCAAATTCCATCTCGTACTAAAAAGAATAGAATCGAATTGGAGATAGAAGAAAACAGATAATATATATATTCAATTTGGCAGTCGATGCAGAAGAAGACGAATAAGAAGAGAGAAAAATAGAGGAAGAAAATTCAACAGTTGGTTTTAACTCTAGGACAGTTACATAGAACTATGATGAAGAAGACTAGATAAGATTCATAATTAGAGAAAATATCGAAGAAAGAATTGCAAAGAAGAAGAAATTGTGACGAAGCAGAAATGCTTCATGGTAATAGAAGAAACATGACAAAAGGCGAGTTTTGAAAACTGGTGAAAAGAATGATGCGCTTCGATGACAGCTACTTCACCTCACAAGCGTTGGTGATATTTATATGTGATGCTTGTTGAACTGCACTAAATTGTACAAGAACAATTTCGTATGTTACGATAGTTCCTGCAACCTAATAAATTTTTAATTAGATCAAGAAAATAAATTTAATTGCAAGATTACTGCACTCTACTTACTGTAAGAACAAAACTTCTAGTAATTTGAAAAAACTTCATGCCAGTTAAACCAATAAAGTCAGTTGTTACTTGGGTTAAAAATCGTACAACCTGAAAGATTATTGATTGATAGATAATAAATTCTAAAACAATCATAAATGATAAAAATTACCTCAGTGGAATAACTGGCGGCATTAACACTATAAAGAACTGGCGCAGGAAGCACAGATTCATCATGAACAGCAGCTGCTGATAAAGATACAGCAGTAGTTCTTGCAAGAAGAAATCCAAAAGAAAAACATAAATAGATTGTTCTCATAACACTCGTAGACATTCGGCTAAAACATTAACTTTTGAAAAGATAGATCTCAACAATGAATAAAATTTTCCATGTAATTTGAAAAGAGTAATTACTCAAATGAATACATCAGCTGGAGGCAGATAAAATAAAGATCTGTGCCAAAAGATAAAAGGGTAATGGTGGAGATATAAGAATCAACTTGTCGAGTTAGATTGGCAAGATTATTGTAATCGATTCTTGCGTGGGACCACCACCATTCAGGCATTGTCTAAAAATAAAACAAATAATTATCTAGTGTCTTCTGTCTATCTTTAACAGATATAAAATGATTAATTTTAATTTAATTTTTAGGTTCATATTTTACCTTATTTTTAACAGAATTCAAACGATCATTGAGTTGACCGAAGTGATAAGTCAGAGCTGTACTCAAAAGAATTAAAAATAGATCCATAAAGTTCCATGAGAATGTACTAAATACATGACCAAATTGAACTATTATTCCTTTCCATAATGCGTACGATGTTCGATTAAACACTTGAGGATATTGTGTTTTATAGTAAACTGCAGCGATATTTTTGTCACCTCGATAATTTGCACATTCTGTTGCACTTATGTATCCCGAAGCAAGAGAAAAGGTGTGCTCAACTGAAATTGCATATTGATTATTTTATTTTAAGAATAGTTTCTAATTAAATTTGAATTACAATCTCAGTTAATCAACTTCAATGATTTACCAACGGCTAAGATCATGATAATAGCAGTGATAGTTTTAAATCTAGTAGTTAAGTTAAATTTAGGAGGACGACGATGACGAGTCGCTAATTCACGTTCAACTTTTTCCCAAGAACTTGCAAATTCTGGCCACTTTGTGGCAAGTCTTAGAAAGATTATACTTGTCAAGCAAGAAGTTATAGAAAATACAAGTGTTGCTGGAGAGAAATTTATTCATTAAGTCATGAA
The DNA here is from genome assembly GCA_028641665.1 of Chelonus formosanus. Taxonomy (NCBI): domain Eukaryota; kingdom Metazoa; phylum Arthropoda; class Insecta; order Hymenoptera; family Braconidae; genus Chelonus; species Chelonus formosanus. The sequence goes on from CM054004.1 coordinate 20,490,236, forward strand.
ACTTTTATTCAACTAAATAAACGTTAAAAAATACTTTACTCATTTTAGTAGTGTGAAATTCTGATGACAATAAACGAACAGTACTGGCAACTGCTAAAAAAATTGACATTCCCAATACTACAGCTGTATATAATATTTTAAAACTTCTCCAAGTAAATCTGTAAATGACATTTCAAAAATCAATATGTTTGTGTTAAAAACTTTTTAAATCATTCCCAACTTACCTAAGACCTGAAGTATCTTTTGAATTGATTCCATTTACAGGAAATAGAGCAAAACATTGTGCAAGATAAATAACGGGTCTGAGAGCAACATGAAGGCTATCAGTATTTTGCATAGGGCATCCTGAGTTCCGCACTAATTGATTTAATTATCAAATATGGAAATTTATTTATAAAAGACTATTCAAATTATTTATTAAATAAACATATTGAAAATTTAGGCAGATTTTTTATTAATAATAGGATCAATAATTCTTACTTTCAGGTTGTATCATTTGACTTGTTCGGGGATTCCACTTGCCCAGCGATGAATCATAGGAAAAAGCTCTAGAAATGACTCGACAGTTTGGATTATGATGATAAATGAATAAAAACAAAAGTTGAAATATTATTATTGAAAGACTATTTTTCTAATATACAATCGAAAGTGAATACACCACAGATCAGAACAGATGCATGAATAATAGTCTAAGGTTTCTGAATAGAAAATACAACGAATGACAACAATTTACATCTTGATAGATCTACGAATTATTTGTTTAATCGAGTACTTCGTTATTTCAAAGTATCATCATCAAAGTTCTGTGATAGCTCAGGAGAAAAAGAGTTTAATAATTGTCAGTTAAAGTAATAGACAGGTGTACATTGAAAGAATTGTTTATTCTATTCTGTTCAGTGGTTTAATCGTTCTTCTAGTACTGAATATACTTGCTTGTTTTTTATTTCAGCTGCTATGAAAGCTGGTTTAATAGCTTTTTCTTCTATAGTTTTTGTAGCCATTTTATTCAATGATTCGGTTAATAAATTCTAATTAGAACTAGTAACTGCTGAAAAAGATAAATATTAGTTATTAAGTAATTGATTAGAGTAATACGTTAAACACCAAAACCAAAGAAGTCGAAGGTAGAGTGGATTAATAATATTTCTGGTGTGTATTAGAACTCTCAGAAATTGATTCACGCAACGATTGACGCTCATGACGACCTGGCCTAGCATGTTATTGTACATTGAACATAAAAATGACATCTGCAAACTCACACTCAACGTGATATGAGTAATAACGTATTCTCTAATGTAAGCAATAGTTAACTGTGAATTGTAAATGAGTGCAGCTTGAGTAGTATCTCTTTCTAATCACACCCAGTATCTCATCGCAAACACTGATAAACCATAGTTTTAATAATAATTTCACAACAATTCTTTGATGTTTAGATATTCAATATTTATTTAGCATTAAAATTAATCCTAAATCGCTATTTTACATTATTTAAATCTCTTGAAACATCTATCAGTATTTTTTTTAATCAAAATAATAATTGAAAATTATGAGCAGTCTATCATGTATTTTTTTTTTCTTAGTATTGAAGCAATTATTGAGACAATAAAAAATTAAAGCTCTAATGGAAATTGAAGAGATATAAAATTGACTTCCATAATTTATTTTTGATCAATATTCTATCAAAAGAGTAATTCTATAAAGTTACTGAATAGTATTTCAACTCTATATCTAACATTGATTTTTCATCAAATATGAAACTAATATCTATGACTTCCTATATCATTTTCTGCCCCTTACTTGATTCGTTTCAACTATTTTATTCTATCGTAGAAAATTTCAATAAATTAGTTTCTCACGTACAGACTACGCCCATTAAACTATTTGATAGTTGTTGAAGAAAAAATAAATTTGAAGGACAATGAAACAATGGTATTTTTTATAACTAAAGAAATATATGTGACATTTTACAAGCATGCTGACGTAAAAAACAAAGTCCTTTATCATTTTATATAAAAACATGTTTATTTGACACATTTACTACAATTTGTTATATGTATTCTCCAGAGACTATAAAAATCCATGTGTGTTTATAAAGTAGTCTGTCGAGTCATTGATTTTAACGAAGAACAATCAAAAGTTCTTGTTTTTTCTTTAAAAAAGAGAGCACATTATTTTTAGGATTGGAGTAATTAATGAGATTATAAAATAATATCGATTCGCTTTGATAAAATACTACAATTGACTAGAGTAATGAAAGTAAATAATTATTGTTTATAAAAAAAAACACATTTTAACAATGAATCCGTTTCAGCTGTGGTGTTTATAATAATTTCTTACAACTTTTCGTATACATTAAATACATACTACTTCTACTGATGATTTTATTGACGCGATCAATACGTAAAAATAGTTTTACTTAACGTGGGTCCTTCATTTATGTAACAACCTCTGAGTCACGTAAATTTTTAACATGATAGTTAATTTTACATTATTGAATATAAAGTTCTATTATTAATTTTCATCTAATGTATTATTTTTGTGCGGTCTCTTCCGTTTGACAGTGCAATAATATCTTAAAACCACAGCTTTAATACTATTGAAATGAATATGATCGAATATAAAAAAATTAAATTAAAAAAATTTTTTTTTTAAAAATACAATAAAAATGAGATTCGGCATTTGTACAATTTTTGCAAGTAATAATATTATTCTACTAACTAATCAATTCGTTATGTCAATGAAACTTCCATTGTTAACCGTAGAAATATTGACAATTAATTATCTTAGTGACTTATTCGTATTTTTTATAACAATACGAGGTTAATACACAATATTCATCATCGAAAATACAAAAAATCCTTTACAATTAATAAATCTGCACCAGCAGATTTTTAAAACAAATATGTAACGTTCAATTCTTTATGTAAATTTCCGCAATAATATTTAAAAACTTTTCTGTTAAAAATAATTGATTCAATATCACACAATAGTTACTTATTTTTTGTAATGCTTACATGATTATTTACATATTCAGTTTCCTCTAACCTTGGTAATATCTCGATGAAAAATAATATTCTTTATTTTTTTTTCTTCCTCATTGCAGTCTCAGTTCTCATCCTGCTTGATAGATGATAACAATATAATTACGTTATCATCTTGGAGTCTATTAATAGATTAAGTAACGAAACTGATCTTCCAGTCACAAGCAGATGAAAATCTTAGATAATTATCATGAAAGTTAATTCCTTCTTGCGTCAACCCATCTGTTCTTGAGATGTCGATGATCCTGCTTGGTCCATTTCACTTGTGCTTGGTTGATCTAGAATCCGGAAACAATTAAACTTAATTACTAACCACAATTAACAACGTTAAAAATAATTGCATCAATTAGAATTATTCTACAGGAAATAAAAGCTTTAATTTAACTATTAAATAAATAAATTCGCTCTTGAATGCAAAGTATTTTTAAAGTAATGGGATTTTATTTTGCGGTTTCGAATGTCGACGTATATTATCGAAGAATAAAGTTTTTCATTGAATTACATCCTTAAGGAAAAATTCAATAGATAATTCGATAAGGGTAGAAAAGCTAAAGGAAAAGACTTTTTTTATCAAGTCTCTTTCAATTGATAAACTATGAAAGAATGATTTTCATATTAAGAATAATCTTTTATTCATTTAATTTTTTTTTATAAAAGCTGTATCTTAATTCAGACTTGTCTTCAATAACAATTATGTCATTAAATAAAGGGACTTACGTTGACCTAATTGTTTTATTTACTTATAATATCATCAGTTTAATTTATTCATAATTTTATGCATATGACAAAATTATATTTACCAATTTTATATTTGATTAACAATAAAAAATAAAATTATATATTATTTTAGATCTATTTTTTTGTCATTCTCAAGGTAGAATAAATTAAGTTTAATTATTTTTTTACCGTGCTGTGAATCAATAGAAAGAGCGTCAAGGCGAGAGGGTAAATTTGCCGTTCCAGTCTCGGCGTGTTGACTTAAAATATCGGGCATTGCATTCCTTCTTCCAGTTCTACCAGTTAACAGAAATTCCTTTGTCGTCTCACCATTGGAAATACTTCCTGGTGTCACAGCACCATCACCTCCACCACCTCCACCCTCAGCATCTGCCTCTGCACGTTTCTGCGACAGCATCCTCAACACTGAAACAATGTTTTGGTTTTTATTTTACTAAGAACAATAAGTGTAAGTAGAACACGTTCGTCAAACATTGAATGACGCTTTTATACTCTCAAAGGAGTCACATGAGATCTTTGCAGTCAATGTAATAGAATTTTATAGACATTTCATATCAAAAGTTGAGCCAAGCATTATTGGATTTCAGTTGTATATTATATAAAATATAAATATACACTTTAATAGTTTAATTAGAAATATAATTTATTGGAAAACTTATACGTTTAATCTTTTATTCCAGAGGGATTCAGTTAATAATGTTGTAAAAGAAAAAAAAAATAAGGTAGATAATTGAATAAAAAGAGAGGACGTGAAGTAAAATCAATTATAGACAAAATTTTTCCCGCAACTGACGAGAGCTCTGGGATTGATTGACGACAAATCTTTTTCATGTCAACGGAGAAATATGAAAATGAAATTTTCGTTATTGCTAGAAGCTTCATATCAGAATTTAGTGAGCATAAAAATATCCTTTCTCACTTTAATAAAACTTGTTATTCTTTTTTTTGTTAACAAATTTATCATTCATGACATGAACACAATTTTTCATCAAAATGTATATTATGTCACGTAAAATATATATGTTGCATCCAATTACTCTTGGCTTCAACAAACAATTCGTTAGATTATCAAAACTGCATGTCGTATAAAAATCATCATTCTCATGCAGTAAAAACTGAAAAATTCACTAGGTATATAAATTATTATTTACAATAAGTTTTAATTGAGTGAGATATTTTATCCTTGATTATTAATAGTTCTATATAGCTAATAAATAATAATTAGTAGATTACTTATTTATTAATATGTTTTATTATTGTTGCAACTACCAAAATATTTAAAAGTGGTTATTATTTATTTTTGATGTAAAGATGATGGTGGTGAGTAGCGCAAATATATTGGAGAAAAGCTTCACACTTTTATTTCAATAAATGGATACCTTTGGCACGAAGTCGTTTTTCTCGAGCACACCGTCTTGCTCTCCTGGTTATGATGGCGAATCTTGTCATTTTCATTGGCCCTTCGCCTTCACGTAAGAGTTTTCTCGGCTTCACCTGAGTTTATTTAAATTTTACATTGTGCCTACATCTATTACCCTAATTTATCACGTGAATTTTAGTCATAAAATAACCACCAAGTCAAGTATAGAGAACATATAGCTAAGCAGAATGAGAAAGACGATTTTTCTTTATTATTTTTTTGTGCTCATGTAAAATTCTGCTTAAAGCACGTCGTCAGTAGACACTTGGGTTATTTTTAGTGGGTCAGGTGGTTCATTGTGTGTACTTCTTGGTTTTTATCAGTTTGTCATATCGTAAATTTTACTTATCCAACTTATTACAATGTTAAAGTGTTTTTTCTTTAAAGTCAATGAAATTTTTGATTGAATACCTTATCATCGAATATGAAATTATGTTTTTTCAATTAATTAAAAAAACACGAAAAACAAATTATAAATTGTAACATTAATCCAGATGTTCAAGTAATAAATGTAAATTTCACGAGCTTGAATATGGATTCACGAAAAATAATTCTATTGATTATTCAAAGCAAAAACTGGATTGAATTTAAAAATAACTCGTCGTTCATTAGTTATTAATGTGAATTTTAAAAATACCATTTGCCAATATGTCACAACAATTAGGCTCAATATTTATCTGTTTTATTATTAAGTTGTCAAAACTACTCCATTATGTATTTATTCATGTTTCTCACTATTTTATTTAAAGAATCCTTTTTCTTCTGACAGTGTTAAATGTTTTATTACTCGAAAAAGATATGAAATTACTAGTGTAAAATATTGGTTGAAAATTTCTCATTATGAATAACATTTATTTATTTTAGTCTTATTATTCGTTTATCAGCATGTAATAGAAATAGTTTGATTACTTAATATATAGCGTTGTTAATTGGTTTTCCTTGAAAATATTCTAAAAATTTCGTAATAAAAATACGAAATGACTAAATATATATTTTATTAACATACACAAATATTTAAGCAGTTGTATTTTGAAAGAATATTACTGGAATAAGTGGAATATCTTTATCTCAAGTTTACTTGAATATAATAATTATGCATCCAAAATGTTTATTGAATTAATCAAATTTTATTTAACTATTTGCAGACATTTTGAAAAAAAATATTGGCAGTTAACAGCAAAGGTTAAAAATTGTTTAAACATGAACTATTTATTTTTTATCTATTCTGGAAGTGGCTTTCAAGAAAGAGTCAATATATACAAATATAACGATTAAACAAAATATGATTCATCTTTTGTACATATAATACTACTGTCTCAAGATATTTGAGTTGACATAAATCATTAATGTGAATGAACGCATGGGATTAGAAGTATGTAAACTTTCTATTTACTCACCATTACTATTTTCAATGATAACAGCCTAGTAGTACGATTTATGATAAGAAATGAAGTGTTTTTCTTCTTTGTTATTTGACTATGATGTACCAATTTAATCAAACGCGCGTGAACGTCTAGGAGAATCAATGTTTCATCTGTGATGAACAACACTTGTCCAGGCTTAAGCCAATTATAGATTGACTAAAAAGGATGATGTCGTTATTTTTCTTCACGTGTATAGAATCATAACCTTGATTAATCACACAAGCACTACCTATTCCGTGATTTGAACGAAAACAAGGCCCACGTTTTAGTGGAATCAACGACCGTGTCAATGACAATGAACATTTGTCAGCTGTCTGGAGTAAAACTGCCCTTGCATATAAGCTTTCACGCACTAGATGACAGCACGTTCACGGCTTATCTCTTTTGCATCTTGGCGTCGTCTTCAAATTTTTGCAAGCCCATGTGCTTTCATAATCACACAATATCCCTCCTAATAGATTGGACCTAAATAAGCAAACAAAATAAATGTACAAATGACTATAGTTTAATATTTCCACATTAAATTAACAGGTTTTATTCTCAAATACAAATTTTAAAATATTGATCTCGTGACCATGAATAAATTAAAAAATGATATCTGTCGTTTACATTAGTATATAATTTTTAATTCTATGTCATTTTATTCTTTTATGTAATTACATTTTTATTTTATCATTTGATATAATAGGAAAATATATTTTAACCTTGTTTATGTTTGCATTTCTAAGTATTTTCTATTATCCTTTTTTTGCTGATTTATTTCAAACTTATTGAATTACTTGGAAACATTTAAAAAGAGAGAAAAAAAGAGATAATTATAACACTATCTACCTGTTTTACACACAACAATGTACGGATGAAATACTAATTACGTTTTTACTTGTGAAATTACCCGAAACAGTCGTGAATCACCGATTATACCCGATGATATCCGAAGTTATTGCGCATGACTGTGAGTTCTCCAGTAAAATTATTTGAATCGCAAAAGATCTCCGACACACAAAAGAAGATTTTTGATTAATCATAATAAAACCGGTTTAATAAATAATTATATCGTTCAATCAATATTAAATATTATATGATTAAAATTCAATAAATATTAACACAATAAAAACCACCATAATATCAGAGGAAGTAAAATCAATCAACTTATTTGTTATCATTTAAATTTATAATGAGCTTTGAAGCAAGATGTTATTTAAAACTCAAACGTGAATGAAAGCGTAGTTCCATTTTTTAACATGGTGCATATATTGTTTACTTTCTAATGCAATGATGAGCTATTTTGCATTCATAACTTATTGATAATATGTAAATCAAAAATTAATTGCTTTGCTCTAAATAAAACTATTTATATAATAATGTTTTGTCACATAATAATTATGAGAAATACCTTAGATTATCATTTTGATGTAATTAGGTATAATTTGTCTAAGTATTTAACAGTCTGGCGTTTTTTTTTTAGATATTATTCTTATTATTTTGCTAGTAGATAAAAATAAACCATCCAACGTCTTTGAAGAGTAAGTTGGTAATTATAACGTTTATCACTAACCGTTTTTCAGAGAAATAAAAAGCACATTCATTATTTGAAGAATCACTGTAATTACTATAATGTTAAAGTTTTTGTTCGGTGTTCGGGCAACTGGAACATGTCGATGTAATGATCACTTTTCATTTCTAAAAAGATTAACTAAGTTGATCCTGAATTGAGGACGTCCAATTATATCTAATTCTATTCAAACTCTGAAAAGATTGTAAATTGTCCTGAGACAGCATAATCATTGAATCTTTATATAGCATATTTGCTTTCACAATCTCAATTAAAATAAGTAGCATGACTTTGGTATGGTGTACGCCAAGTAGCAAGATCTACAAGGTCACATGACATATCACAAGTATGTTTAGAGTCTTGAGAGACTTAAAAGTTACATGAACGTTAGCCTTTCCCACTAGGGTGTTTGAAGCTTGAATATTATTAACTCTTGCTCGAAAATACTTGAATAACGAGCGTACAGTTATTAGAAAAGCATGACGTACTTACAAAAAGTATTGATAATAATACGTAAAGAAATATTATTTCCAAAAGAAGTTGCCAACAGAAAGTCTTAGTCAATAGGTAAAATTTGTCTTTGAGAAACCATAAATAATTTCTTCATGCTATGATGATGAAAAGTTGTTAAAAAATCATCTAGTTGAGTGTGTCTGTTGAAATGTTTTCAAGTTAACGGAAGAAAGTGATGATTTTTTATTTTTGTTAGACCTCAAATTTGATTCTAATGAATAAAACCAGGTCTATAAAAATTCTGAACCTTGTGATTGTCATTGGAACCACTAAAATTGCATCATTGATTCTATCTTTGATTAATTCAGGGATTGTATAATATCCCGAATATAAGAAACGTGTTTTTTTTCAATGTATGAGATTCCAGATAGCTATGGTTTAGCTTTGATTGTCAAGGTGTTTCCTGAATACTGATATTTTTGATTCTGAAGTGATCATGCTGGTGGGGGTTTTAGAATACCCCTCTTTATATCTACCTCATAAACTTCATCGAACACAAGTGATTCTTTACTTTACGTTCATTCGGGAAACGTGATAGTTCTACGCTGCTTGTTACTTTCAGTTTCAACCAAGATAATGTGATATTTGATACATTTTGTTAAATCCCTTTCAATTAGTGACAATATCCAGCCTGTCAAAAAATCAAAAATCAAAGTTACTGACAATTATTCAGTGAAAAATGATGAAGATTAAAGTGACGTTCTTTATTTGGACCAATTTGTGTTTTATCTTTTTCACTGAATCTAGAAAAACTGTGGATGTCTTACCTTCATCTGCTCTGGATACTCTCAATGATAATGAAATTTTGAGAATTTTTGCAAGCAACAAATCCAATGAGTCTGAAGAATTTTTTTCTTTGAAAAATCATAGTGAGAAACCAGAACCTTCCATTTGGGATTTACAATTTCTATCTGATGCTGAAGAATCTGACATCTATGATGGTTAGTTTTCATGATCAATTTATTCAATTATGAATAAATAGCTATTGCCGTACTTGCGCTTTCTACTAAGTATCTCACTGAAACATTTTAAAAAGTTAAAGTTTTTATTATTTTATTATCATAACATGAACCCCACCTTAATTACTACTCGTTCATAATAAATATGAGATTTTTTTTAACTGCAAAAGCAGATCTAGAGTAGAAATTGAAGAATCTACTTTCACCATACTTGCTATGAATGCATCCATAAATCAATCATTAAGAAAAATAAATGACATTCTTTTTTATCATGAAAAAAATGATTCAGCTTCCGTGGAAAGAACAAAAAATTGTTCAATCAAGACCCTGGTCACGAGCCAGGATAAATAAGAATGAATAGATGAGAATAAGCAAATTTCCAGGATATCTTGATTGAATGTATGATAACCGAAGGTCAGATAATCTGTAATTATGTTGCAAAGCACGGCATTCGTTTTTATTACTTTCGCTTCATCAGTATCATTAAATAATGAACTATATGCACGTAGACTTTAATTCCTGTCATTCTGTTAATAAAATTAGCTTTTGCTCAATCAATACGTCAACGATTAATGATTAATAATTTACTTTGTGTTAAAATGAATTTTATTGAATGTTAATTTTTCTCAGATAGGCTAAAGCTTAAGTGTGTATACTGTCGTAATGAAAGTACATATAAGCTCGTTGTCGATAGTTGCAATCATATTGCGACATTCACCATCAACATTACCTGTCAATGTCGACCAATTTTCACTGCTCTGGTTTATTCACATCAACAAGTCTCTGTAAGAATGCAGAATGAGTAATCTAGTATTAATTATGGATTAGTCCTGTACTCAATATATAATTAATTCCATCACAATCAGAGTTGATTTTTTTTTTTAAGCTTCCGCTCTTTCTTTCTTTGTACGAAATTCTGTAATTGAAGCGATTTTTATTTACCTATGTCGGTGATGCGTCAACATAATAGTAAATTCGATTCGTGTATTTATTAGCATTTAGCACACAAAGCACGTCCGTTGTTGGTGCAAGAATCATTCAAAAGCCTATGAACTAAACACACGCTTACATATTCGCGTTCAAACACCTACACTTTTTCGCATACCATAATCCATTTTGAAATCGTCTGGTGTTGAATGCAATAAACAAAAGTAATAACTAATTTATGATATAGAAAATCGGTTAGGTTAAACCGTTTGATGATTGTTAATGGTCATAACCTTTTTAATTACCAGATTTTGTAGATGATCGTTTTCAAGAGATAAATCACTTGCTAGGGATAATTCCTGAATTCAGTCTTAATCAAGGAAATATCAGCAATGAGTGCAGAAAACATTCAGAAATATTTTCACGAGAGCTTCGTAAAATGAGTCTTTGGGCTCTAAAAAGTAAGTTTGACCAAAAAGAGATAATTTTATAACCTCCAATAATTACGTGACGATTGAAATATCATGTCAATTGAGTACATAAATATAATGCTTGACAGTCTCTACTGTTTGGTATAACAAACAGTATATACTTTTTTCAATCGTTTCGATTTCACCTTTATTCTTAATAATCGTGACTGTCTTGACAAAGTTATGTATGACAAATTTTTTGATCGTTTTCTTTTTTTAGTGTATGATGCTACAGCTAAAATCCCATCAGGTCTATTAAGTGGAAATGTTAATCAGTTTGGTGACTTTGACGAGTGTCTTAGTGTCAAAGGAAGCCAACAGATACGTGGACAATATTGTTTAGTCTATCTGAAGCTTGATGTTGATCAAACGAGACCCGATCTCAAGTATATACATCGACTCTTACATTCTCACTATGCATTCAGAAGCAATCTGACAGACGTAAGTACAGAAAATGCCAACGGAATTTTTGTTTAAGTGCTGCATTTGAATTTATATCATGAGGGAGTACAGAAGATATCTAAAATGAAAGTAAAAGTAAATATTCTGAACATTTATACTCAAGACATGTTTAGGATTTAGTATCAACATCAAAAGAAAAATATATTAATAATAAAGAAGAATTAAATGATGTACTGATTTAAATAATCATTCGGCGAATATTCAACTAAAAATAAAATTCTCAGCAAATAAATAAGCTGGTTAAATGTTTTATATTAGAATGTTAATTTATTCAAACGTTTTCATAATAACTGCTATATAAAAAAGGAAAAGTATTAATTTAAAAAAAAATTCAACACAAACTCAAATGTTTCTTTGATAAATACATAAAGCAAACAAATATAATCTAAGGTCAATAATAAAACTTTTTAAAAATTTTTTTAAATTGTCATCATGCGGAAGAGAATAAAACATAGAATTAAGTATTTGATTACATATGAAGATTCTGTCAACTGATATTTTATAGATAAATCAATAAATTTTTATAATTTCACATAGTATTCAAATGATGTAAAGTCTTATATATATTTATGAAAAGATAATTACAATGATAATAGTCATCAATAAATTATACCATTTGCATCAATTAATTTTTTCAGCCAGGTCATAGGGTACCACGGTTTAATACGATTCACTGGTCTGTTTGTATACCATCGAGCTGTTCGGCCCATGACGTTGAAATTGGTCTGAGGACCACACTTGCCAAGTATAAAAAAACCGGTCTTAACATAACCATTAGAGTCGACCGTGAAATGTGTCAAGTTCACAGATCCGAGTCACTTCCTCTTAGCACCATAATCGTGAGGTATTTTCTTTCGTCATCTTCTCTTCTTATGGTAATGAGTATAATTATCTTTACGCTATGACCTTTACTTAAATTAATTTTTTCTTTTTTAGTTTCCTTTTTGCTGGAGTGGTAATCACTTCTATTGTGGCTGCTGTTTGCGAACGCTATTACTTAAACGCTAATGAGTTTCTACTGTCGTTCTCTCTGACACGAAACTTCCGCAAACTTGTATCGTTGAAGCGCAGAGAAGATGACATCGAAATTGTCCATGGCATTAGAGCTATTAATGCTTTGATGTTAATATTAGCACACAAGAGCATGGCTCTCTTCTTCAACCCCTACGTCAATAGAACACGAATGGCTGAGGTACTGCTTTTTTTTTTATTGAATACGTTTTTATTCAAGAGCTCTCGTTAAACAAGAATAAAAAATATTCCTATCATAGGATTTAATAAAAAGGAATGAGTGGAGTAAAAAATCTTGAATGAAGATCTATAATAAGACATATTTTTTATAAGAACTTAATGACATTTTAATGCTATTTAATAATATCACATAACTTTTTATTTTTTCTCTTAATATTTGCATTTATTGAAGTTTTATAATGGAGGCTAAAGTATTAAATATTTTAAAAAGGTAAGAATTTAATATTTAATATTAAAATTATTCGCATGATGTGATTATTAGTTGTTTTATTTATTTATATTTTATCTTATTGAATATTATTTTCACAGCTTCAGAAATTATTAAGTTATGTTGATGTATTTCCTTTTGTGTTAGCTCCTGAAGTTCAATTAAATTTCATCAGCATGAAAATCAATCGGACTGACATTTAAATACAATCGTATACGAAGATTGAGTCGTGTAACTTTCTGTTTATAATAAAAGATAATTAGAATCGTGAGGTAATTTGATGAGTATGATTATTATTAAGTAAAATTTGGATATTAATCAAATTGTATAATTCAAGAAGGTGTAAAGTTCTTGCCATTAAACAAACAGTATCTTCATTAAAAATTCACTAAATTTATTGCTCAGACAATTATTTAATTAATGCCGGTTCATTAATAAAATTTACATTTTTATTTCAAACAGTATTATAATTTGTCAGTAAGCAAAAAGTATGTTTTAACTAATCTAACACGTGTATAATCTACATTCTGCATTAATTAGAAAGTTTCGTAGGCTAAAAGTGTGTTCTTCAACTCGTCTTTTTTTGCCTCATTAAGCATATTGATAAGCAGTAGTTCAATTTAATTTATTTTAATTGCAATAGCTTTTACCTTAATAATATCTTCAGTATCTAGGTCAGCCTTGGACTGTCTTAGGACGAGCTGCCAGTCTCTATACGGATCCCTTTATTATGCTCTCTGGTCTTCTTACGTCTTATTCATTTGTAAAACAAATAGACAAGTCAGGGAGGATTGATGTCAAGACAGAATACTTGTCGAGAGCATTGCGGTAAGTAAATCTGTATTGACTTAATCAGATTCTCAAAGATTTACAGTTGAAATAAACCATTATTGTTGATAGGTTGATTCCGACGTTGGGAGCATTAATCCTCTTTTGTACTTTTGTTATGCCATTCATTGGCTCTGGACCACAATGGAACCTGGTCGTTACGCGTCATGCAGAAATCTGCAAGAAAACGTGGTGGAGAAATTTACTATTTATTCACAACTACTTTGGATTTGAAAAAATGGTAAATCGTGTATTTTCTTTGAAGATAAGAATATAAATAGTAAATAATCAATTCATTTGTAAACATTTTATTTACAGTGCTTAACGCATACACATCATGTTGGCATTGATACCCAGCTTTTTGTACTCTCACCATTAATGATATTGACTTTATGCAAGTGGCCTAAGTTTGGAGGACTTGTACTCGGACTATTAGCTACCTTGTCTACAGTATTGAGATTTTATGTAACATATTACAAAGAACTCAGCAATTATGTTTTCTTCGGAACTTCGTAAGTATCATCTTACGAAATAAGATTATTATATATAATTATATGATTAAATTTTCAACTATTTCATTACTTTTTCGTTATTTATTTCATTGAAAACTAACAAAAACAATTCACTTTTTATAAATTTTTTGCAATATCCTCAATGGAAAAATTGAAAACACTTCTTAAAATTAATATTTCTCGGTTTCAATTTATACTCATTGACGGAAACAATTAATTTTTTTCTATCATAATTATTGTCACTTATTATCACATTAATTTCGACATTCTAATTATAGAGAACGGGAGTATAATTGAATTTTTTTAAATTAACGTTTAATAAAAACGTTGTTTTAAAGTTGAAGGTTTTTATATTCTTTTTTTAATATAATTAAAAAGTTCTTACTAATGTTTTCCAATTTTTTTAGCATCAAGCAGTTGTTCGAAACTGCTGATCTGTCATATATTCTTCCCTCTCACCGATTGACGGTTTATGTAATCGGCATTTTCATGGGATATTTGCTTAGAAGATATCCTAAAGGATTACAAATAAACAAGGTAGCTTAGAACTACTGCATATCATTATAGAAACTACGTAAGACTTACATAATGTTTACATATATTTCTTCTTAATCTTTAGGCAGCGGTAAATTTAGGATGGATTTTATCATCTGTTGCCGCCCTTGGTGCTTTTTTGGGACCAGCTAAGATGGGATCACTTGATTATGTCTATAATCCAATTCATGCAGCTATGTACAATGCTTTCGCTCCGATTGGATGGTGCGCGATTTTCGCGTGGATGATATTTGTCTGTCATACAAATAGTACAAAAGGTATCCCAATATGTAAAAAAAGTTTTCGTTCATTTAATATTGATTCATAAATATTGTTTAATATTGTTACAACTTGCATGATTGAATCTCTTATTTCAGCATGGCTCTGTAGATGCTTTTCGTGGAGGGGCTTTCTAGTCAGTACAAGGCTTAGTTATGCCGTTTATTTAACACAATTTCCAGTTTTTTTCTTCAATGTGGGTCAAACTCGAACTGCAGATAATTATGACTTCTTCAGAATGCAGTTTAATATTAATGAATTCATATGGATTATTTTAACGGCTGCTATTTTGACTCTTTTGTTTGATTCACCATTCCAGAATATTAAAACTTGTTTATTAAAGAAAAAGCCACAACCTACATCAATTTGTAAAGAAATAAAAAATGAATAGATTTAACGCCAATTATTTATGTTGTTAGTTTAATATTGTATAAAGATGTAGAATTTATAAAAGTAGTTTTAATTTTCTTTTAAATGACAAAATAAACAATACATTATTTATGTAATATACTATATTTTTCTAAGATATTCTAAGGGTTATAATATATTTTTCAAAAAGTAAATTTCACATGATTTTCAAATAAAGTTAATTTTTATTTTGGTATTTTATTAATATGATTTTGATAATCATAAATTGCATGATTTTATATATGTTCATATAATCATAAATAATTGTTGTATTTGAAAGATTTAAATCTTCACTTCTACGAACATTTATAATAACTACATTATTCGTAATTATCACAATAAAAAGTAAATTAAATACTTTCATTTCAGTAGGATAGATAGTAGGGGATATTTACAAGCTTACATTAACATAATAATCGATTAAAATTTATAAAAAAAAGTAAGGAAGAATTATCATGAACATTAATCTTAAGGGTAAATGAGTAATATTCTTTACTTTATAAACCGTGCCGTTTACCGCAGTGATTGAAAATTTGCCAATAAGTGAACGAACAAGATCCATTTTTGCGAGAATCATTGCAGATCACACCTAAGTCCACCGAAGATATTATTATCATTCAAACACTAGCATATACAAAGAAGAGTTTATAAGAGCGTTCATTATTAGGTACTTGAACAAGTACACTAATCCTTCGAAATATCATTAACAGTTGGGAATGATTGAAATCCCTGTGATGAACAATTTTACAACGTTCTGTTTATCATTCACTGTGAGATGTTCCATCAGATGTTTAGGTCCAGAAACCGTTCTAGTCCATTATTTTGGGGCTTTAAACGCGTCAGAATCTACGATACCCGTGAAGAATTTTAGAATTTTGAAGTTACTATGGTAGAAGAAAACTGACGTTAAACTTCTTCAGAGATAAGGGCAGAAACTATATTATGAGATCTGTCGTTGAACAGATCATTAGAGGAATCAGGAGAGTGGTGTCATCGATGGGTTCTCACCTACATAACTTTCTCACGTATATGCTTAAATAATCGATAAATTTAAATTGCATTAGTTTAAATGATTTAAGAAAAATCACGGTTTGTGAGAACAGCAGGAGCAACAAGAGACCAAGTGTAAAGTCCTAAGCACATCCATGATGATATTATCTTCACCCACATAGATGCAGGATTTGAATTGAGTGTATTAAGACTTGAGTTTGGCCTGAAAAAATAAATTGAATATTTAAAGTGATTGCTCATTATTTATATTTGTTCTTGTAATAATTAGTTCAAGGAGACTTACTTGTACCAATTTGTGAGAGTCATCATTACATATAAAGTAGCCAAAGCAAACATCAGATGGAAGAAGCTCCAATTGTATGCAACTTGGTCTTCTTCATTATCCCAAACTTTTGGAGCGTCTCCGGACTCAGCATCATGATTGCGGCCTTCTACTGGAACATAGTCTGTTTTCATTTGACAAACAATAAAAGAAACTAAGGGAAAAAAATGAAAGTGAAAGAAAGTGTTTTGCAATAAAGTTTACACGACATAGAATGTGTAGGCGTAACAGCGTGTGAATTGAGAAACGAAAAATAAGTATTATTAAATAACTATTAATTGATAGCGATGATTAAATTTTGTAATATTTTAAATGTATAAACAATAGCTGATAAGTAATCTACTAATACAGTTAAAGCTAACATAAATTATATTGTAAGATTTGTTATCGCTTTAATATTGAGTGAATAATAAACAATGAATTTTTATATATATTTTAAATTCTTTTACTTAACAAATTAATTTTATAAGCCAAATTTAAAATGAAAAATAGCTTATTTAAATATAACTCATTGAAATTTTTAAAAGAAGTTTGAACAGAGCTGAAGTAAAGGCAATAGAACACCGGTAGAAAGTCAAAAAAAGGCAGGCACACACTAGCTACTAGTGGGAATGTTATCTACTTAAAATTCGTAACAGTTTTGTCTTATATAAAAGACTATGTTCATTAGCATAACTAATTAAATAATGAAATCGTTGAATAACTATTATGGTATGTGCGTACCTTCATTGCCAATAAGAGAAGGATCTCCTGTGTTGCGAACTGCATAAAATTTTGTTTTAGAGATTAGCATCAACAATGATTTATTTAATTAGATACTTACCAGCACCATTATCTTGTATAAGCACTTTGTCAGACATGGTGATCTTTGAAGACTTTGATGCGGTACGGATTGAACTGTATAAGACACAAGCGAACCAGATGATAAGACCAATAACACTCTCTTTGTCAAATGCTACTTGGTTTTGAGCTTTAACGTCATTATTGGTAATTATTCCGAGTAGTCCGGGATTGCATTGATGATCTTAAATATAAAAACAATATTTTATAAGAATTTATATTATAAATCCTTTTCCTTTAAATTTATTTTCGAATTAATAATGTACCTGGGCTGTTTGAGACACCACTCCAGGTAAGGTAAACGACGTACAAAGACACAAAGGATGACTGAAGAAGTCCACTTCGAGGTTGGAATTCCTGAACACGTGGTAAAATTGATACTGCGCTAACAATGACGCATAAAATCAAATTGAAAGATATAAAGAATTTATTAAGTGAGCAGTCGTGAGGCAGCGTAAAGTGGATGAACAAAAGAACAATTCCAGTAATAGCCAGAGCGTAAGTGATAAATGTTGATCCCAAAAGAGCTGCATACCAAGCTTTCGACTCAGTTTCTTCATAATTGCCAACCCAGGCTTCAGCCCATGAATGGGCAAAGTCAATGATTAATATCAATTGGATTAAAATGAAGAAGAATCCTCCGATCATTCCAAAGTACATCCATACTGCTCCGAATGATCCTTCTGGAATGAAAAATGCTCCGATAATTCCTCCAATAACTAGGAGAAATTTGATAGCCCAAAATCTAAAGAAAAAATAGAATGATAAATTAATTAATATTTAACATTTTCAGAATTGAAAGTAATGTTGAATAATTATTAATACCCATTTTGAATTGGAGCTCGATGATCTTTGGAGCTTCTAACCCCTATCATAATCAGTGACATCAAAAAGAAGAATAGAGACACAATGAAACATATTCGATATACTGCTAAGTATCCAACTGCTGATTGACAATCTATGGTGAATGAGGACGGAACATAATTCGTACTGTTTGTACAAAATGGAACCTAAAATTAAATTTAAAAAATTTAATAAATTAAAATTTATTATTAAATTAATTCATTTATAATCTCTGGATGAAAGTTTAATGGAAATTAAAAGTTCATGTTTAATTATATTAGTTCATTAAAAATAAAATCAATTGAAGAGAGATAAAAAGTTAAAAATGAAAAAATCCACACTTTGATGAATCATACAGTGATCTAATTTTCTTTATCTGCGCCATACTTCTTTTTCAAAAGTAAATTTAGAACAAAAAAGTTTTTAATGATTCCTCAAAGTTCATTTCCATTTTTTTTTATTACTTGAGTTGAGTTGACTTATACCTTCTTCAAAACGTCCTGGAGGCTTGGAGCGAGGGTGATGCAAGCAGCTATTGTGCCCAGCATCAACATTATAGCATACATAATCCTTGCACTCGTACTGTTCCTGCATGTTGGACATTGTGAACAGCAGAAACTGCAGGCTGTACTTCCACACAAGCAGGCAAGCTAGAAAAAACGAAGAAGAGTCATGTAAACAAAGTTATTAGATACAAAGCTAGAGATAAATCGATGAAAAATACATGGATAAAAATATATTATACCTGCGCTGTTGAACACGCAAGACCCATATTTTATAACCTAAGCGTCTCAAATACTATATGCAATATTAAAAGTGATTATTAAACACACTGGTGCAATTAGATTGCTGTTTTTTGTGAAATCTACGCACTAATTTTTCGAAGAAAATCCTGACCAAACACAATGGCGGACTAGAATCACTTTTGACAGATATCGATGAAGCCCCCTAGTGATCATGTAGCTAACTTCATTCTTTTGTGCTCCCCACCAGTCAGCTGTTTGTCATCAGACAACTTCACAACTGCGGCGCATTCCGTGTTAATGTTTTTGACGCATGTGTTCCATTTTTTTAGTTGGCGCCGACACGAGTGAGAGTGTAGTTGCTTCTTGTTGACGTTATTATAATATCGTATTTTAGCGAAGGCCATAAAATAGGTAGGTAAAAAATAATCTATTATTCATAGAATATTGAATAAAACAACAGATTATAGCTAATCAATGGGCATTTTAAATTATATGGGTAATAACTGTTTGCAAATGTTGTCAAAGATTATTGAAAGATGTTACAGACTTTTAATAAATTCAGTAATACATTCTAAAATCAACTCATAGAGTAAAATTATCCCATTACAACGCAGACCATTTTTGAATTTTACAGACATGACGTCATATTTTTATTTACCATTTATTGTCGTTATTTTATTTGTCCAGGTATAAATGAAGGCTAATTCAATTAAAAGCTTGTATTCACATAAAATAATGAAGATCATATCACATATTCTATTTAAAGACACTTGAATCATCTTTATTATTTTCATTTTTTACTTTTCAATTATTGAGTAATTTCTTTCTTTGATTTTTATTTAATGATTTACAGTTTGAACAAATGATTCATTGATGACAGAAAAAGATTAGTGAAGAATCACACGTAAAAGATGAGTGAGAATAAAGAAGAGGAGGAGGTCAAAATGATTGAAGATGTTACTAAGGAAAAAGTAACCTGGCCATTTATGACTATCAAGTCATTTGCGACTTCTCTGGTTCTGAAGGCAGTTGCTGTTGGAGCTATTTGGGGATGGGGATACATGAACTGGAGTGTTGCATGGTTAATACCACCTGTAATATTATCAGTATGGAAGAACGAAAATAGCCAGAGCAGTAATCTTAAAAGACTCACTGCTCAAGCTGCTGTTATGGCCAAGGAAAAAGATGTAATTCTCAGCAGATTGGATGAAATTCCCTCTTGGGTATACTTTCCAGATTTTGATCGAGCTGAGTGGCTCAACAGAGTAAATATAATTTTTTTAATTTAATTTCTGCTCTAAAAACCATGCAATTAACTGTTTCGATCGTAATGAAAGTTTGCAAGTACAAAGAATCTTTTGACTTTTGAAATATTCTGTTTTTCTTTCATTTCTTTCTTCAATATTACAAGTACTGATATTATACACATTTTCTCGGTTTCTTAAATCAATATTTACGCCCTCAAGGTAAATCAATCAAAGAATTTTTATCTTGTAATAACAAAGTTGCTTCAATGTTCTTGGTCTTTAACTTTTATCACAAATATTAAATTAACAGATACTAATGACGCTTTTTTACTTTCGGTTATCACATATATTGACATTTTGTTCAATTAGATTTTCTTATATTCGATTACGATCGTTAAAAACATATTTTTAATGAATTAAATTTTTAAATGTAATCAATTCAAAATAAACTGAATAAATTAGGCAATAAACTTAACAGCTGTTTGTGTCGTAGAAAAAATAAATACATGGATTCAAAATATATTCTTGATATTATAAATAGTAGCAATGGTCATGATGGCAATGTTAATTCATTTTTCCTATACTTATCAGGTGTTATATAAAGTCTGGCCTGGCATGAATCATTTTGTAAGAAATCTAGTTAAGGATACAATACAGCCAGCAATTGCTCAAGCCTTATCAGAATATAAAATGCCAACATTTCAATTTGGACGATTAGTGCTTGGAAGAATTGTAAGTGAATAATGAACATTTCAACCTCTAGCCATTATTTGAATCTCTATTGTTTTATCAATGAAAGAAATCTATAAATAATTTTTTTACAGCCGCCAAAAGTTTATGGGATAAAAGTTTATGAGAAAAATACATCCAGAAATGAAATCATTATGGACTGTGATGTTTTGTATGTATAACTATAACAGTATTTAGTTTTTTTATCTTGTTTATTTAGGGTTTATTTTATCTTTAATAATTTTAGTTTTTCGGAAATGTTACATATTTTTTGTTTCAAATTATAGATACGCGGGAGACTGTGATATTTCATTTCACCTTGGTAATATTAAAGGAGGAATAAGAGACTTTCAACTTCGAGGAATGCTTCGTGTAGTTATGAAACCCATGCTTAACTTCATACCTTTCGTTGGTGGAGTTCAATTAGCTTTCCTAAATAATCCATCGATTGACTTTAATCTCGTTGGAGCTGTGGATGTTTTAGATTTTCCAGGATTTAAGTGAGCCTTTAACTTGTAAAATGAACTATAACATGAATTTTTGAGGAAAAAAACTGTACTTTTTTTTAGCCAAGCTTTGAGAAAGGTGGTCAGGGAGCAAATAGCAGCGATTGCAGTACTACCAAATAAAATAGTAATTCCACTGAGTGCAGAAATTCCTGCAGAGATTTTGAAAACACCAGAACCAGAAGTAATGTTTATTCTCATTTTTATGACATTATTTTTTATTTAAAACTAATCTTGTTTAATTTCTTCCCAAGGGTGTATTGAGAATCCATGTAGTGCAGGCTAAGCATTTAATGAAAAAAGACATTGGTATGCTTGGAAAAGGAAAGTCAGACCCTTATGCTATCATCAGCGTAGGAGCTCAGGAATTTAGAACACACACTATTGATAACACAGTAGATCCTAAATGGGATTATTGGTGTGAGGTATGCAAAGCTTTATCTTTAAGAAAAATTCAAATACTCAGCTGTTTACGTGCACGTGCTTAGCTATAAAAACAGCACTTCACGACCTGTTCGTTAAGCTTAAGTTTTATTTGAACTTTTAAAACATAATGAAATTTATCAATTACCTTAATACTAGTGTTTTAGTAATCAACTTTATTACATTTAAGTTTATGGATTTAAAAGAAAGAAGTGCATTGATCTTATTAAATATTTGATTATTCAAAAAGTTTCCAGGAATATTCCAAAGGCAAGCACGTACAAAATTCAATTTCACATTCAAATTTTGTCCAATATTAATTAGCATTTTTTTTATCCAACCATTTGTGTGTATGCTATGTGATGTGTGTATTGTATGGGATTAGTGTATCGTGACATCCGCCATCGCACAGCATCTGACGATTTCTCTCTGGGACTCCGACGATACGAAGGGTGACGAAAGCCTAGGCAGGTATGCTATGAATCTATAAATCTATGTATCTGTTATAAATCACTTTAAATATATCGTACAAATATTTGTATATGTAAAGGTAAACAATTTTCGTTTGCACTCATTGTTTTTTTTTTATCATCATATCATGCTTTGGCACTTGATTAACTCGCATACTCTGGCCTTCAGTGTTATTTAATAAAATTGTGGTGTTTGGAGGTATATTTGTTTCTTTCACGCAACTAATTGTGCAGATTTAAGTACATAGATCATTATAATAATAGTCATAAATTTAAAATAAATTACCCTCTATTATTTTCATCCTATACCACGCAGGCTATCATCAATACACGAAGCCTAGGTGTAGACGCTGCTATTACAGTTTGGGATTGGGATCCCAACATTCCTGGGGTTGAAAATGATGATTTACTTGGAAGGTAGTAGATCCCACCTTTTCAATTTGGTTTAGTGAGTTGATTCATAATTGAAGACAATACTTCATCATTGTGTCATCACGAAATAGTTGAAGACTGCTATACAGTACTTTCTAAATATTTGTCCAATTTTTCTTATATCTTCTAATACTTTTGCTTCACTGGCTGCTTATAATTGCACCCAAGTTTCACTTTTTATATATTTATATAAATAATTAATTTATTGGAATGATATTTTTTTAGGAATATAATCTCAATGTAATCATTAATTCTTTATATTTTTAATAATATTTTTTTTATTGGTGTTTTCTTTTAAATAACTAACTAAAGCAGCTTGTGTGGTGGCAGTTTATAGTGGAACACAACTCAGGAGTCTACAGCAACGTCATTACTCAGCTTTTTGACAAAGACAAAACTGGCCAAGATGATCCTCTTGGAAGGTACTGATAGTTGAACTCCAAAAGCCGCGAATTATTCCCTTTCATATTGAATGATACCTTAGATATGTAATAATATATTTTCAGTAAATGATACCTAGGGTAGTTAAAGCCATAGATAATTCAAGCTGCGTATTGGAAGACAGCTGATTATTGCATATAAATGCATCTATCTTAATTGATGCATGAATCAACTATTTTACAATAATTATTGCCAACAAATTTTGTATTGTAAAAAAGTATTAGATAATTTCCTTTGTAAAATCATTATCATTGAGTCATGATATTTATTTTGTCAGTAAATCATTACCGTAAATTGAATTGCATGGAATGCGCTGCTAAATACCATATGTCAAGCATTTGAATTTGGTTTTTGCATAGTTATTTTTTATTTGCTATACTAACGGCATTAATGATGCATGTCTTGTCAATACATTATACACATGATTCATAAATTTTTTATTTTTTTTAGTATGATTTTTTTACTGTACACAAAGTTAGCATATTTTTTTAAAAAAATAAATACTTTAATTAATTTTTTTTTTGTATGAATTAGAGCCCACATTGAAGTAAGCCGAGTGAAAAAGAAGGGAATCATCGACAATGTATGTATTTAATTTTCATTCTATTCTTTTGAATGATCTCGTTTATTTAAATAAATAATTCAATTCGAATAATTTTGATAGTGGTTTACTCTGGAAATGGCCAAACATGGAATGGTCCATCTACGACTGACATGGTTGAAACTTTCTAAAAATTTCGATGATCTCCAAGCTGTGAGTATTTAATGTTTTATTACTAAAAAAAAAAGATTCAATTGAATAACAATTGATTTTAATATTTTTTAACCTTAGGCACTTGTGGAAACTCAACAATTAAGAGTTACATCAATGAGCACGGCTCTTTTAACTGTATTTATTGATTCTGCTCGTCATTTGCCATGCTTGAGAGGTAGCAAACAACCTGATGTTTATTTAGAAGCGAGTGTTGGTAGTAAAAAAGAGAGAACCGTGACGATGGCACGTTCGTGTGATCCCGTTTGGGAGCACGGATTTTCATTTTTAGTTAGCAATCCAGAGACGAGCAACCTGAATATTCGAGTAAATAATCAACAATAAAATAAAATATTTATCTTAAAATAATAATTTAAAAATTTTAATTTTATCATTCAATATTTATACAGCTTATAGATGAAAAAACGACGACTGTAATTGGAACGTTAGTCTATAGCTTATCAACTTTAGTAACAAAAGTAAACTTAGAAGAGTTACAACAGCCATATAATCTTCAAGATGCTGGACCAGAGAGTAAGATTACTATGTCTTTGTCATTGCATATTTTAAAATATGAAGAACCAACAGAGCCTATTGACGAAGACGATGAAGAAGAAACAGACATTAATGAATTGAAGAGGAGAATAGATCGACAAGAATCTAATATAAGCTCCCAGAATAGCAGTGGTAAGAGAAAACTGCATAAATGATAAATAAATTCTTAAGTTTAAATTTTTAAAGGGTTTACACATTTCTTTTGTCTGCAGTACAATCAACTCCATTAAAAAAACAAATGTCAAAAGAATCCCTCCATAGTACAGCAAACAGTGCGATATCTGGATCTGTTGCTACCCCATTAATAGTTGATGAAGAAAAAGAAGTGGAAGCTAAATTTATTGCCTCTGAAGCCTTAAATACTTCCATGGCTCCTCCAGGATTCATTCATCGAAACCCTAGTGTTACTTCTTCCCAAGGCGAGTGGAAGCTTGGTAGAATTCAATTAACTCTTCGCTACAGTGTTCCTAGACAAAGATTAATAGTTGTTGTTCATAAAGTCGCGTAAGTAAATGAATAATAGTAGACACATTTTTTTGATATTCAAATTTATTAATCAATTAATTTTTCTTGTATAGACATCTACCTTTACCTCATAATGATCCTTCAAACATACCAGATCCGTATGTTAAACTGTATTTACTGCCTGATAGACACAAGGAGACCAAACGTAAGACTGCCGTAATAAAAGACAATTGTAATCCAGTGTATGACGAACAATTTGAATATGTTGTATCACAAGGAGACTTAAATACGCGGATTCTTGAAGTTTCCGTATGTACCCAAAAAGCTTGGTTGTCTTCGGGTAATAATATTATGGGACAAGTACACATCAACTTATCTGAAGTAGATGTTACTAAAGCTACCACTGGTTGGTACGATTTAATGCCAGAAATTAAGGATTGAATTTTACTACAATATAAGATGATATAATAATATAATAAAACATAAACACCACTTAATATATTTAAACTAATATTATTATATATGTGTTTTAAACATTGCTTTATCAAGACACATGGGTGTTATTTGAGATTTGTTGCATTATTTATAACTATTATGAAATAATGAATAATTTTGTCTTTGATAAATAAAAACTGTTTTTACTCTATTATCTGTCTCGCTCAGTTTTGGAGGCGTGGCCAACTGAAAATGATATCAGCGCTATCTTTCGGCTGGTGTACAGAAACTTGTACATCTTTTTCTGAGATTACCGACATGTGAACCCAAACTCAGTCCGCGTTGTTAACCCAGCATTGGACTTCTATACTGGTCTCTCTTCTCTGATAATAATGAAAATTGATTTTGCCATTGGGATAAAAGAGAAAGTGGAAACCTGCGTGGTAAAACAGATAATGGAAACTTGACGGTTATACCGGCTCTTCTTGGCTTAGTAGTTCGGCGGAAGTGAATAATTGGAAACGGGGGCGACACTCAATAGAATTTTTTTTTCAAATGGCATTGCTACTCTCAGTCTTTTCTCTGTATCGCATTCATCTTCACTTTTGTGATGAACAGTCGCATTTTTGATGAATAAATTTTTCAGACAGTAAATGATATCAACATAAATAGATTTATTAAATAAATATAGTAATTTCTGAAGAAAAAAATGGCCACACTATCACAAGGAATACCCACGACTCAACGACATTATGGGAATCAACCGGTGCCATACGGTATACGAGTGGGTAATCTTTTTATAATCGAGCTTACAAAAGATATGTTTATTGATAAAGGCTCAGAAAAAATATATTTTCAACAATGTCTTGAGGTATGATAGATAACAATTCTTGTAGTTTTCATTCATTCAAAAAATTACATGAAATCATTTTCCAGGCATACATAAATATTTTAAGGAAAAAACTCTCGCATAACAAAGAAGATTGGATAGGATTGATGTTTTGTAGGGCAAAAAAACCTACAGATGATTTAAATATTACAAATGATGATAATGATCCAGAGCCCGAAGGTTTATTAACCATACAAAAATTTAGTTTAATTGATCGTGATATGTTTTTTGATATTTATAAAGCTTGTAAGTTGATATGATTCAATTATCATTCATAAAAAAAGATTAATTAAAAATATTGCAAACATCAAAATTTTATATAAAAATTTGACGATAAAATGAACCATCGTGCTATAAATATATATTTTCTACTTGTAGATACAAAAGACATTGAATATTGGAGAAATTTGTGTTCTGATGAAGAGTGTTCTATCGGTGATATTTTAATCCATGCAGCTAGGACCATTAATGGAGTAAAAAAGGTAATGTCTGGACGTCGAGTTATTTTTATTACGTGCAACGATAATCCATCACCTAATGATATCGAAGGACAAAATAAAATAAGAATAAATGCTAAAAGCTTCAAAGACATAGACATTAGGCTACAAGTTATAGGATTAGGTGAAGAATTCGATTATGATATTTTTTATAGAGAAGTAGAAATGTTATCAGAATTCTCAGGTGCACGAGAATTCAAGATGATGAATTTAAAAGACTTAGAGGAAGATATTATTCACCGATCTCATGTGGCAGGCCACATGGACTTTAGAATACGACCAAATATGTGTATAAGAGTTAGTATTCAAGGATTTTGCAAGAGTCGCAAACATTTAAGAGAAATTCCAGCAAGTAAAGCTACTAATGAACCTCTTGATCGATACTCTTGGTGGTCATTTGACCAAGATATTTCTGATGATTTAGATGATGAACTTAATACATCTTTAACTCAAAAGGATCCAGAAACGTTGAAAAAAATGATATCTTATGGTCAGAGAAACATTTTTTTTACACTAGATGAATTCCGAAAGATGCGTAATATGCGTCCTCGAGGAATGGATCTCTTAGGCTTTAAACCAAAAGATTCAAGAGATCCTTTATATCAAATACACCCTCCTCTTTTTGTTGGATGCCACAGTGGTGCGACAAAAGGTGAAATGGAATTTTTTGCAGCTTTATTATCACGAATGGATGCAAAAAATCTCAAAGCAATTTGTGCAGTGACATTAAAAACTGCTCTACCAACTCGACTATTCGAAATGTGGCCTTGTACTAGATACGGAGGATTTTACATTCATCGAATGCCATTTAAAGAAGATGTACGACATTCTCTAGATGATGTGACTGAAGGGTTTAATTTTACTGAAGACAACCCACCTCCAATCAATGATCTAGATGTTAACTTAATGAAACATGTTGCTAAGAAACTATATTTTTCATATGATCCTAAAATGTTTAAAAATCCACGTCTTCAAAAACAAATGGATTACGTCGAGAGCTTAGCATTAGAACTGCCACCCGGTCCTCCTCCTGTAGATACTACTTTACCTAATGAAAATGATATTAACGAACGACTGAGAAGAGACAACTTGCTTCAACGTTATAAAGATAATTTTGGTTGTCATGCACTTCAAGAGCAGGTGAAAGTTAAAAGATTAGAGGTAGAATGGGTACTAAATGCTTTACGGGAACAACAACTTCATAAGTATACCGTAGATGTATTAAAATCAATGCTAAAGACTCTAGATCAAAGAATTCAGGGAAAAAAACAAGAGCTCATTGATAGACTTGAAGAGTACCGAGTTAAGCATCTTGTTAAATAAATGTATGAATATTTTTTTTTCTCTATAAAATCCTCTATACAAGTTTAAGTTTTCTTTATTGATTAGTATTATATAAACGTACTATTTTTGTTATTTTAAGAAATTTATATGTCTTGTATCTGTTTTTCATAATAAATGTAAATATAAAACTGAAAACTGCGACGTTTTAGTACGCATTGTTACATTTAGTAATATGATTTTGTGATACATATATGTTTAAATTTATTACAACAATATACAATAAATTCAGAGGTTCTTAATAAAAATCAACAAGCTCTATATGTTACCAAGGAGACTTGGATAAATAAAGATAGTATTAGAGTCTGTGTCTAAGCAGGTACTTTGGTTATATAGATTATCATTATTATCAATAATTATTGGTCAGCAAAAATCATAACTTTTATAAGTTGGACGTATTTATAAACCATGGAAATTAATAATAAAAGCCAAAAAATTATATTTCCTTCCTTACCAGGCTACAATCTTCCTGCTGCGGTGAGAAAAATTTTTTATTCAGTAAGAAAATCTTCTGGAATGATTTAATGAAAGTGTAATTTAATTTATTTTAGAAAAGAAAAACCAATTTTCATATATCTCAACAGTTTGAAAAAATTCATGATGGGGTTTATTATCTAGCAGATCGTTTAAGTGTAGAGGATCGTAAACGATATTCACCCCTTTATCCATTTCATGATGAAAAAAGTATGCCACCATGGCTGGCATATGACAGCCAAAGACTAATGTTTACAGCATATTTCAAAGATGACGATCCCAATCGACGAGCACCAACTTATCAAATTCGTGTGGTAAAGATTAGTTTCTTCCTAGAAGACGGAACGATTAAAATTGTTGAACCAAATATGAGAAATAGTGGCTTACAGCAAGGTATTTATTGTATTTCAATTTTTTCAATTGAATTAATTATTAGAATTTTTATTTGTTTAATTACATGTTCATGTTATCTTTGAAATCATTCTAGGAGTTTTGGTAAGACGTCAACGAATTCCATTACCAGGTTCTTCAAAATATCGTTTTTTTGATATAATTGATTTAAATATTGGAAAACAAATAGAAATATATGGCCGCATTTATAATATAGTAGATTGTGATCAATTTACACGACAATTTTTGAATCGAATGGGTATTGCAGTATCAGATCCTCTAGAAATTCCTTCAAATCCTTTCGTAAATACAAAAATTATTCCAACGCCCCCAAAAAAGCTACAACAAAAGCCTGATACCCTTGGGAAATTCCTAAAATATGATAGAAAAGTCTTAAAGTTTATTGGATATTGGGACGATACAGCTAATGAATATGGAGTTATTCATAGTTTGGAATTATATTATTATTTGGCCGATGATACAATTGAGATTAAAGAGATTTTACCACCCAACTCATCGAGAGACTTGAATGCTACCTTTCTCAAACGAATGAAAATACCCAAGGTACGATATAAAATATTAAAATTCAATTAAATATTGATTAATGTTACCTGTTATAAAATATTAATTATATTTTCAATTATAATTATCATTAACATCATTTTTTTATTGAATTAAAATTTATACTCGAACATTCATATTTCGAATGCTCTTAACAAAATCTTTTCATTAACAATAACAAAGTCATTTAAAATCTTTCAGTTTTACACAGGAATTGACCCCATTGGTGTTCATGATCCATTCACAGTTCTGAATGTCCTGGGAGACAGTACAGACCAAAGTTATTACATAGCTGACCCATTAAACACAGGCAAACCATCATGTGAATACTACAAAGACAGCGATCTTGTAATTGGGGTCAGAATGAATGTGTTTGGTCGAGAAGTCGTTATTACTGACCTTGATTCAGCTACTAAAGAGTACTATAGGTACTTACCCACTTAAGTATTATTCTTCCGTTATTATTTTTTTGCAACACAATGTGCGCATTGATCTTTATTAATTTGCTATGCTTCGAATGATTCGGTGAAGAACCAAGTATGGTATCGAGGAGTTTACACCACTCGAACGACCAGATATAAAGCCCGATTACTACCACCCCAATGCTGACAAACATAAGCCACCGCCTTACAATGGGTTTGGCTCCTACGATGACTCTTTTGGAAACTGCTTCAGGATTGTTCCCAAGCCGCCAAAAATCGATTATGTTAGATCATTTCAGTATGATAAGTAAGTAACAAAATATTTAAAAGTGAAAACATTCACGTATGAATTATTTAACTAATTAGAAAAATATCTTTTAGAAAACCTGAGAACAGCAACGTATTAAGATTCAGAGCAAAAATGATCTCTGATGTCCCTTCAAATGCTGATCGTCAGTTTATTATTAATATTCATTTGATGGACAACACTATTTCAATTTTTGAGTTAGCTATGAAGAATACAGGTTTTCAGAGCTGCCGTTTCCAAAAAAGGATGCCAATAATGCTTCCAGATCAGGAAATTTATTCAAGCGATAAACCAAGATTTTATGATCCTTGTTCTTTTTACATCGGTGCTGTGGTGGAACTTGGAAAATTCCAGTTTCTAATAACTTCTGCAGATGATTATACCATTCGTTATATGGAAGAAAATTGTGATAAGTTTTGCATAGCTAATCCTTTATTAATTATTGATAAAATTAGAGAAGCTATAAAACCTGTATATAAAGAATTTATTCAAAATTATGAGCCAGTCATAGAAAATGGAGGAATTCCTGTATTATCATGTGATAAATTAAGGTATATATGAAGAAATTAACTCATAATAAATTTATCAAAAATAAATACTGTGAATTTTAAAAATAAATACTTTTTATACATCGTGTAAAGATTCTGACATTAAGGAAAATTAATCATATTTCATTCATCATCATGGTGTAATGAATTTTTTTCAGGGAGGCTTTGTATAAATATTTAGAAAAGAATATATGTGAACACGAAATCATAACTATTGCTAGACATTATGAAATTAGACAAAAGCCTGAACGTAATTTGCGAGAAGACATAAGGTGAGTTCTCATCCGTGTATCGTATTTTCATGTTGTGTGTGATAAGAAACATTAATCATTTTGATTGATGTTGGTTGACAGGCGTTTAATACATAATGAAATTAAAAGATTTTTGTGGAATGACTTGGATAGACTCGAGGAAGATATAAACCACTGGGATCCATCAGGTAGTGGACTTTTACCTCGTAATCAAGTGTATACTATTTTAAGAGGATGCAGACTACCAGTAGATCCTGAAGTTATTAATGCTATGCTAAATTGGTAAGCTTTTAAAAGAATCAACATAGTTTTGTGAACAATTAGGTATTTTTTTTCAATTAAAATGAAAAAGATGATGAATAATATTGAAAAGTTATTCGAATGGTTTTTTATAATTGAAAACATATATAGTAAATTACAATAGCACATTAAAGTGAATGGATGAATCAATAAGAGGCTTCATTAATTTTAATAAGATTATTATTGATACATAAAGTGCAGTAAATGATGGTTGAGGAAGTATTTGATAAAAATGCAATAAAAATTATCTAATTAGCTTAAATCTTGTAATGTAAAAGACATGTAGTATTATTTATTCAAGAAAAAAGTTATTGAAGATTGCGAGAAAATTGAAGTTAGTGCTTTGCATTTAATCAATCAAAACATCAAGCTCATTAAAATGAATAAAACCACTTGTAAATAGAAAAGAAGTCATCAATTGAAATAAATAAAATGTAAATTTCAGTATTACAAAGAATGAAGAAGGAAAAATTGATTGTAAGGATTTGTTGGAATATTTAAACGTAAAGGTGAATCCTGTTACCCCTATTCATCCAATGTCTTTGAAAGAAACACTTTGGTGGACTTCAGAAGAGAAGGATTATTGTCCTGGATTGAATTGGAGCAAATTCTTGAATGATCTTAATATTAGTGAAGACAATCCAATTTCAGCAATGACAGGAAGCCAATAATAATCAACGGTAAATCATAATAATTTTAATAATATAATCAAGTAATTTTTATGTGCATTTATTGATGGATAATGTAATTATGTTCATCATACATTCAACTGAAGTCGACATGCTATTTACACTGAACTAAAAACTATCACGCCGACATCTAGCATAATTATAATATAATAGCCTATTAATATAAATATACGCGTAAGTACATGACTTGGAATGAGAGTGAGAAATACTGGATTAATAAATATTGTTAAGAATAATATAAATAACGATTTGGTCAAGTACGGTATTTAGTAAATGCATTTATGTAGCAAATAATCACTTGAACTCTACAAGATATTTAATCTTGATCAATTTGATTGTTTTAGATGAGCTTTAGCTTCACAAATGTCCCATTAATTATCACTTGAATCAAATGCTGAAGATTGATAATTTCAATTGCACTCATAAGTGGTGATGATGTTTCTACAGGTTTTACACTTTACACTGTAACAGCAAGTAATGTACTTGCATTCGCATCGTTCCAGTACTTCACGTGTCATTGTGGTGTGTCCTCGTCCACAGCAAAGATATTCGCAGCCTTCATATCCAGAGCTAGTGCCGTTACATTGCCTGGAATAATAATAAAAACCGTTATATATCATATTACGTCTTATAAAAAAGTATCAGATAAAGGAAGAATAATAGAACAAAGAAATAAG
Source organism: Chelonus formosanus (assembly GCA_028641665.1). Taxonomy (NCBI): domain Eukaryota; kingdom Metazoa; phylum Arthropoda; class Insecta; order Hymenoptera; family Braconidae; genus Chelonus; species Chelonus formosanus. Next base: position 20,523,324 of record CM054004.1, read on the forward strand.
GACAGTCTCCAATGCGTGATGGCATGAGCATGCATCTGAGAACAATAATTTTTGTTTTCAATAGCTGAGGAGTTAGCGTATCTAATTCGAGGGCGCGGTAGGTCTTAGGGTCGTCATCGATTCCTTCATTTCCTCTTTGGCGGTAGAAAATCCGTAGCGAATTCAATAATTGTATAAAGACGCACGTGTTTCCTTCTATTATGCGAAATCACTCAAGTATAACTCATATTTTTCATGAATACGTCATTAAATCTTATAAAAATTTTGTAATAGCTGAAGAATTCAAAGATTTTATTGTGGACTTTATTATACTAAATAAGCAATATTGCTATTAAATAGAATAAATTTGTTTTGTTGAAAAAGAAATGAATAATGACTCTTTATGGTAGGAATCAAATGCTTGAAATATTAATATAATATTATTGCGTCACAAGGAATATTTGTACCATTAATAGTGACAATTAATAACTTATTATATATGTGTGACTTTTTATTATTATATAGGCATGCCTGACCATAATAATAATCACTTGAAATATTTTAAATTAATTATCAGTGGAGGCAAATTAAATTTTATGAGAAAATATTTTTATTCATTTAAATCAAATAATTTGTTAATCCACTAATTAAATAAATTACAAAAGTGACTTTTCTTAATTAAAAGATACATTATGAGCTTTAAATTGAATAATTTTTTTTTAGTTAGGAATTGAACTTCTATTTTTCATTGATACCAAAAGAGTGTCTGAATACTGATAATTATTATAGTAATAACTATTAATCATTTCTCAGTATAAATACACTTTAATTAAGAGCATTTCCTTTTAATTTCTTTCATTTTATATCAAGTAATTTCTTCATTGACTAATTTTTTATTCATTATTTTTTTACAGCGGTTTGAATGATAGAATTAATGTTGCAAAATAACCAATTCGTCGATGATTCAAAACTGGTTTGCAAGAATAAAAAGTAAAAAATGGGTATTTAAATACACCCTATCTTTTACGACTTGTTCACTCTGACTTATAATTACTTGTACACCAGTATAAATAAGTTTGCATGAACAAAGTTTCTTGACTTGAGATAACAGGAGTAAAGATATTCATTGTGTAGGCTTTAGGGTACGCCGCATCACACGAGTCTTGACACCAACCAAGAGAATGTAGTGAGGAAGAGTGCGTGAAGGAGAAAAAATTTCATTATTAGCACCTGAGATAAAATATAAGCCTCTTTAAGATGTTGAAGAGAATGAGACTGGGAAGATATACATATGTATTGAGCGCGATAGTAAAAGAAGCAATTTCCTGTATACGCCCGCGTTCAGTGTGTGATCAAAACAAATTTACAAGCTGGATACAGGCGTAAAGTAAAAGCTTATACGATAGAGAATGGTCCGGATCTAACGAAAAAATTCTAATAAAAAAATAAATCTTGGAATTGGATAGGGTTTCAAGACTACTAATCGATAGGACTAGATACGAAGAATATTTTTGACTTCCATCATTGATGATGGCATGCCCGTTAAAAGCATCGTAAAAGTTAATCGAGTGAGCCGTTTTTACTATGGCACACCTGGATGTCCTCTCCCTGCTGGATTTGTCGCGCTTTCAATACACAGTCACAAAACAGCTTCTCTCCCTTTCTCTTTTTCTCTCCTTCTCCTCTGTCTTCGTTATTCTTTTTTACATATGCCGGAATGCTCGTTTAAATCGTTAAAAACTTTCTGCTACTGGTATATACAGATCATATCTGGAGGCCATTTATTGATCTCGTTAAAGATATATTTCTCAAAGCAACATCACAGATGATATTCAGCGATTAACGTGTAAGTTGATTTATCGTCTCATCCTCACAGTGACGACATATTTTTCATAATGAACTCATTGTCATTTGCACGAGTGATAAATCGAATGTCCAGCATTTTCTGCTACGCACTTTGGAAGAATAAGAGGAGAAGAATATCATTTCAAAAGATGACGACTTCTTCCCTTTATCTCTTTTCCAAGGATTATTTTTTGCGACTCTTGGACTATACACTCAAGTCCAACTTATTTAACTCCCTCTTTCTCTTTTCACACCCCCTTTTCTCCACCTTCTCAAAAACTTTTATGTTTATCCCCTAGCCTCTATAGCCTAAGTCTCGACAAACTGTGTATCAGCGAATTCCACAAAGGTTCAAGGACGTACTCCAGGTGATCGATAGTGATCCTTTATAATTCTCACCTTCCAATGGTTCCTAAACTGCCTCTCTTCTTGTCTGGTAAACAGTAGTCAGGACTCTTGGTGGTGTAGAGTAAATTATCATGATGATAAAGTGGTGGTAAACGACTTCCAGACTTGGGTTTTACTTCAGCAGCAGTTGCATACTTGCGAAAGAGCCGCGCACCCGCCGCTGCTGGTCCTTTGGAGTCTAGACCTCTCCAGCAAGTTCGGACGCTGCACGATCCAGATACTCCATGGCATTTGCACTCCAATGTCAGCGATTGTTCTACTGCCTATTCGAGAACAATGCAACCATTATCATATGTTAAATCTTTTTCAATTTTATTAGGAATGTTTTTCTTTAATAGGACTTTTTTATATACCTCATTTATTGCTAAAAATTTATCAATAAAACATTTTATAAAAAATAAATCCAAAAATAAAGGAGTATTAATTATTTTAAAAAGGAATTTAACTAATTAAAAACTTGGAATTAATTTTTTTATTCATAATCTGTCTTGAAATACCTTTTAATGAACTGTAAAAAAAGTATTCATAAAATAATAAAAAAAATCGTAAGATACATTAAGAAGTTTTTAATTGAGAAGCATTTAATAAATTTAAAAAAAATGTAATAATTGATATGATTTCAGATACTAACCCTCCGACCAGCTCGATTATTGTGCATATTAACAGCATGAAGGAATTTACTCATTGAGCTGGAGCCAGATGGACTAGAACCTTGAAGAAACCTCTTGGCCATTCTTGAAGCAGACCGAACATCATCACCACAGCCGCCCCATTTGAATGAATTTCTGGCGGACAAGGCGTCAAAAGACACGGATCGTGAGATGAAAGAATTAGAGGCCGTGAGTGCCGACGGTGACGGTGGTTCTCTTCGTGGTGGTGTTGCACATGAACAAGCGGCTAAACTGCCTAAAGCACAGCCACGAGCAAGTCTCCAAACTGCAGCGGCGGCTGACATGGCGTAAACAAACGCTTGCTCCCTGGTTCCTGTTTTATATGAAGAAGCATAATAATTAGAATAAAATAGAATGAGTGACAGAGTAAAGAAAAGAGTTGGGCTGTGGGTTGGTATTAAATCTCATTGACGAAAGACCAGTTCCATCATAGACGGGAGTACGTTGGAATTAAGTACTAATTAAAACCCGGGCAAGCTTGGAAATGAGTCTATGGTGTGCAGAGGAAAAGAGTAAAGTGAGATGAGAGATGGAAAGAAAACGAAGAGGGAAGCCAGTTTGGCGAGAGAGCGCCTAATCTCTTTCGTTTGGTAATAGCCTCTAATTACGCAGTCGCTTCGGGGTCTTCCCATTGAATGGCCAGCTCTCTGGTGCTCTCGCTTTTTCTTCATTCTTTCTATTCTCATCTTGAAAAGAAACACTCGTACACAGATTGCCCTGTGAGTTATCGGCTCCGCCTCTCTTCCCACATAATGAAATCTCCATGTTCTCCACCAAGCAATGAAAATATTCATCGAGATATTTATTGTTTTTCCCACAGATTTAAAATAATTATACGGAGTCTTATTATCATCATTATTATTACTACCATCATCATCGTCATCATTATTATTATTCCAGCTGTTATTGAATCAAAAAAAAAAAAAAAAAAGATTTAATAGAAAATTTAATAACGTGATTTGCTGATACCTGAAAGTAGCTCTGGTGTGTAATGAGGTGCACGTTCAATGCTACTGCAGTTCCATCGACGATTCCGGAACGCTTGTTGGCAAACAGAAGAAGTATCCCTTGCTGCTTGAACAAGACTCGACATTACATCTGGTGTAGCTCTACATGCTCGTGCTTGTTTTCTCTCCAGCAGACCAGCGCTTCGTGCATTTGTACAAGCTTCTCTGGTCCAAATTTTACCGTCGGATGTTTTACCTAGAGCCCTAAAAAACATATCCAAAAGTTTTAACGTTGTATCAAACAATTAATTCTCTCATAAATCATGAATGAATTTGCAGATTATAGGGCAACTAATTGGCAGTGCTTTCGCACGGAATACAAGAGAATAATAATAACAATACTCAATGGAGAATGCACATTATAATTACTGACACCTTAAAGTTTCAAATGGCTTGACTACAAAATATATCTAGACATAAATGCCAGTCGGAATGGCCAAGTATCCAACCCTCGTGCTGTTGACGTTGACGATATTGCAAATATGATGACCCCATGAAAACGATCAAAATTTAGACACTTCACGTGGTACACGCGCCATGTGTGCAGCTTGTGATCGTCTGGCTTTTATAATTATTTGCATACCTACATTAATCCCCAATCGATTATCAGTGATTGCTAGCAGATGTGTCAAGAGAAATATAAAGCGACATTTTATTTATCGCTCGTGCGCTATTAATCTGGATGAATATCAAAGCTGTAATTAAATGCGTGATAAGTATACATTTAGCTCGCAATTTAATTCACGTGACAGTAATACCGAGAGTTGTATTTAAGTCTTGGCGAACCAATCTCCTGAGCATATAAATATGTATATGGACCAGTTGTAAACCCGTTCAAGTAGAGAGATGATCATCAACGATATACGGAAGAAGGATGATCTCTATTGCCAATATTATTTATTTTATTTGAATGGCCTATCTGTAAAGTGAAATGGCAAGTTTATAACAAGAGGGCAATTATCTAAGATAACATCTTCTAAAATAACGTTAATTAAGTTGAATAGCGTCATAAGATTGCTATAAATATATAGCAAAGGGCTTAAAACTCTCACTAAAGCCCACGATTTTCAAATTAGTATCTTCTGCTGGACATCATCATAAAGTAGAATCTTTATTCACTTTGATAATAGGCGCCCACGACCTTGCGGAACTCGGCCACACTGAAGTTAATACCATGTAATATCCCAACATTCAGATATTATTTATTTAATATGGAACCCGGTGGGCTTATAGGTAAGTTTGGCAAATAACGGAAATCTTATATTCATTTTTTAACTGATATTATTTTAAAATAATTACAGGATACTACACAAATATTTTCAGTTTATTAATTAAAGTCACTAATTGTCTATAAGCTACGAAAGTTAAGATATAATTTATTGAACGTGAAACCAAGTTTTCAATAGATAAAAATAGTATCTTGATAATTACCGGACGCTATGAATATTCTCGTGCACTAATTGGCGCTGCTAATCGTCAATGATATGATACAAGAATTGAAAGGATAAAAAAAAGGATGCCTGAGTCAATTATTCATCTAGGAGAAGCTCGAGGTGTGGTTGTAATTAAAATCAGGAATATAAGAGAGAAAGATGTGGTTATCTACAGTACAGATGAAGGAAGAAAACATCATTTGGTTGGAGAAAGAGCTGCCTTTATAAATCACAATCTCAGTGAGTATGTACTATAGCCCCCTAATCTTTCTCCCCTTTTATTCCCCCTTAGGCTCGCGTCTTCGTCTTGCGGCTTCAACCCCGCGGGCTCCTTGTATACATTTTCGGTGTGCTTCTCAGCACGCAAAACCACCATCGCTCCTTCATTCATCATTCCCTCTCGACCCCTTGCTCGCGATCAAATTCTCCTACGGGGAGATCGCACAATAATTACATCCACGCTCACGCTTGCTTTTAAGCTTTCCCCATTCCATGATATTATTAACATGAGTCCAGTCATGCTTTCAAATGCCTTCTGTATATAGAGATACATCCTCTGATTATCCTATCATTTTTTGTAACTTAAGATATTGTCTGCCCGGTCTACCTGCATGATAAAGAATACGTCTGAGATCACCCGCAGTCACTGCGGTTGCTCTCGATCATCCTATTTGTTTCTCATTAAAGTAACCACATTAATCATGGACAGATGAATCCTGCGTGCGAGCACACGTCGTGAAGGACTTGTTATTGGTTCCAAAACGAGCATTAGACTCTGGACCACCAGTAGAGTATGCTGCACTTGCAGACTTTTCGCTGGTCATCAGCAGGTACTTACAGCCACTTGATGCACGAGCCATCCTGAATGACGATTGACAGAAAGAATACAAGCAGGACCACACTTCTTGATGTCTCTAGACACTTTGATACACGCATTTTTTAAACTTTATTTCACATTCTTCTATCCACCAATTGAACAATCACCTATCTTACAAACTGGACATTTAACTCAAATGAACAATCGAAAAAGCACTTGGTTCACGTGACAAAAATCAAAACACACAAACATTGTTGAAATGAAAATGAACTTGTTAAGGATGATTGTTGATTGTTTCACGCTTTGACGACGACTACTTTGAAAGTCTGTGAAAGAGAGGTGGCTTGCGGGTTACAGGTGTCCGAAATGAAGCGTCTTACTCGAGGAGTGACGTTAGTGGTGGTGTCCAATGGATGGTGGTGGTAATCGCGTGATGGTATTGCGGTGGTTGAAGAGTGGATGCGCCCTAGGTGGAGTCGGCGCGTGGACAGGATCTAAAGTACGTAGAGATGAGAGTGCAGGATATTCTGACAAGTCTCCAGGACGATCAGTAGAAGGAGAAGAAAGTCTATCAAAGAAGGTAGTGGAGGTAGAGAAGGTGGAGACGAAGGAGGGTCCAGGTTACCCCACCATACTCTATGGAATCCAACCACTATCCAATAACCATCTGTCATATGTTCTGAAACGCGCTCATTCACTATTTTCGTTCTGTTCCCGCGCCTCCTTTCTATGAAGATTCCTTTAGGCAAACGTGTGGAAAGCGCCCCACACGTTGAATTTATATAAATCTTTTTTAACTTGTTTCTTCTTTTACTGTTTTATTCTTTTTTTTGCTTTATTTTCAGATTCTTCAACAAATCCCAAGATGTCTCTATCAAAATATGCACACCTAAACAGAGAGAAGACATACTCGAGCTGAACGCGAAAGGATAATTATGTATTAAGCCAAGTGTAAAGCAGGTAAAAAGAGGAGTGAGTATTTTGACAAAGAAGCCGACCGATAATTACCTTGGGATGCTGCAGCAAAAGAAAGACTTGTGGCGAGTCATTTTTTCACATCCCCCTGTTCTCTTACATTTCCTTACTTTTTAAATTTCTTCTGAAAAATCCCATAGGTTCAACAACCAGTTGTTGTGTAAGCATGTAAATGCATAAAAGTTCAACTTTAAATTGGTTTGTATATAAACGGTATTCTACACGAGAAAATTTGCTACTGCAGGGGTCATATATATACATACATCAATCCTCTTTCGTCTCTTGTTCCTGGCCATCAAAGCCAATCGGTCCGAGTCATTCCGCACCCTCAAAGCCATTCATATTGATAATTAGTACGATCGTGCTCACAATACCAGCCGGAGAGTTTCTTTTTACCTTTTTTCCTGCTCTTCTTTCTTTCTTTCTTTTTTTTTTCACCTCTTGTCCTCCTCCCATCGCTTGTTTCATCCTTGCGGCCGTTACTCCTCTTCCTTCTGCCGCCTTTTTTCTCCTTCCACCGCCAATAAATAATCCTCTGTCAGACGTTCATTACGTCGTTAAGTTTCGGCCCAAACTTATCCCGCACCTTATTCTCGAGCGTCGAACCTAATAAGCACTTGTATACCTGTTTCTCTGCGTTCCTCTTCACCACCAGTATCATCCCCTGAAGGAAGTTACACCAAAACCAATTTTACGATTTTTGCATGCTTCCTCCTCCTGGCTTATAGTCTCTCACCTTCATCACTGATTTCTTTATCATCAACATCTTTACTTTCAAAATACTACCAATTATTAATCATTATTTTTATTATCAGGAAGTAATAAAGAAAAAACATCTTTTCTAGCTCGTCTGGATGCTCTACACCTACCAAAGAAGAGGGCAAAGACATAGAAGCTGGGGTGGCAACGCAAGTGAGCGGCAGCTGCGAGTTGGTCGGCTATTAAAAGCGACTTACCCAACCCTCGCGAATGTTCAATCCGCGGGACACCCCTCCGCCTCCTCTCTTCTACGTCACAACAACCCTCGCTCTTGTTTCGATCCTCGTCCACTGTGCCAACTAATATAACACACACTGGGAAAATATCACGATTGCTAAATGAGCCATGACAAGCTACAAGAGAGAAGACATCAAGCCTAGAAACACGTCAGATGTACGAGGAATAAGAAGAGAAAAAGATGTCGACATACAAGAATTTATTACGCATCTAAAAAAAAGCCCTGCGATCGACGTTAACCGCTCTAGCGTTGCGAATTGCGATGATTCACGTGGAACACGAGCTAAAGTTGACAAACGCACACTTGGATGGAAGAAAAGCTAGGGTGTAACTGACATTTTGGTTATTGTTACAGAGATGTTTTCAACATCAAGGTGATCCTTTTCTTCGTGCAGATAAAATTCTATCAAGTACAAGAAAATCGAGTTGTATTTATATTAGTTAAAGCTAGTTGAAATAAATGATATGATTGTACGTAAATTTATGCACCAGTTGAATTCCTGACGTCGAGGGATGGTCATTAAAGTGATATCAAGGTATAACTTACCGATGAACGGTTCTCATCTCCATAATGTCTATACAATGACATCAGCGGCGCCACAGAAGTCAAAAATAAGTTGATTATTTTTAGCTTTTATGTTAATTTTTTTTTAATTATTCATAAAAATATTGATATTTATGCTTCAATTTTTATCATCTAATCGCGTTAGTATAAAACACTAGTTCGCAAGAGAAATAGTTAATTCTAATTTTTTCGATCAAATTGAAACTTTCATAAATTTAATAACTTATTGAAATTTAAATAACTGACAAAAACAAAATCTTTTTATTCAATGTCATAATTTCTACAGAGTTTAAAAATTATACTAAAATTATTCCGTAGGTAACCAAGGCATCCAGACTCCCCCAAAGTGAAATGGTAAAGAGTTGGGATCTATGGGGTTTTTGCTTTCTTCTACCAGCACTCTTCGGTATCCATTGATGTAATCCTCTAACGTTCGAACGACCTAAAAAAGGGGACGAGAAAAAAAAACCGTGATAATTTGTCACGTGTCGAGTGCTACAGTAGCTAAGAGAATAATATAGCTGGTGAATAATAGTCACTCACTTCTGGATGCTGCTGAGAGATATCTGTTGTTTCACATGGATCAACAGTCAAGTCAAACAGACAATGATCTGAGCAGTTGGAGTATTGACTAAATGGTTTACAAATAATTTTACTCGTCGACCGAAGCTGCAGCATTTGCTTTTGAGATAAATAAGTTCCTGAGACTCGAGCTATTGCCTGACCAGCTGGAGAATTCAAGACTGCGTCTAAATCATAACCAGGCGCCGATGGATCATCATCATCAACATTCTCTCCATAATAATCAGCATATATACGACTCGCTCCTGCGAAAGAGTTATGAAGTAGTATCAACAATTTATTTTATGGATACTAAAAGGTAAATCAGATAAGAATTGAGCAGCCTTTGACCGTTTTAAAGGACAGAGGATGAGACTTATATAGAGCTTAAAGGTGATAAAATATAGGTAAAATAATTTATAAAATAAATAAGATCTATTAGTAACCTGTGATTAATTTATATTGTCCAATAATAGCTGCTGCAAGGTTCCCTTCATCATAAATATTTATTAACAAGGAGTTTCGTCGACGAAATTTTCCTTGGCTAATTGTGGACCACTGATTAACACCATCAATCACCCCTAAATCAGCCGTGTTTCCTCCTGCAGCAGCGTAAAGAGTTGGCATCCAATCAGTCATGTGGAAGAGATTCTCAATGACTCTCCCTTTGAAATTTATTAACGGAGAGTAAATACAGGCAGCCGTATGCACTCCCCCTTCATACAGAGTGAATTTTAACTTCAACAATTAACCAAAAGTAAGTGTTACTGATTTATTATTTTCATCAAAATATTTTTCATTATATATAAAATTATTTTACTTACACCTCTTAATGGATAATTCGATCCATAATTAGCAAAAAATCCAGTAGTGGGAGCTCCATTGTCACTCATAAAAACGATTATTGAATTTTCTAACATATTATTTTGACCAAGAGCCTTGACTACGCGACCAACAGACTCGTCCAAAGCACTCATCATGCCTGAATGATTAGGTAAAGTCAGAAAATTACTTATTATTACTATGTGATTATTAATGTTATAGAATTTCAGATTACCAGCATATTTACGACGGGAAATGTCTGATATATAGCCAAATGTCCTGTTCACTTCCTTCATATCTCGAACTTCTAGTGGATCTTCTAGGTCGGAACAGTGTGGAGCTAAATGGGATATTTGAAGATACAACGGCTTGTTGTCATTATGGTTGTCAATGATCTTTATAGCTTCATCCGTGAATACGTCAGTGGCATACTCGTTTCTGTGAGACCAGTCTGGTCGTATTTCTTCCGCATTATCTCTGTGCATGTCGTATCCATTTACATTCTTTACACACAATATTTATATTTTATTAATTAATTATTCGGTTTAACGATACTTTAAGTAGCAATTAAATTTTTATTGTGAGAAAAAGTTATCTTTGAAGACAAAAACAAATAATTCAGTCATTTATCAATTTCTTCAAAGCATTAAATACTTACAAATTGTTTAGTTGTTATTGTATAATTGAAATACTGAATTTGGCCATTGTAGTATCCGAAAAATGTTTCAAAACCTCGCCGAGTTGGTGTGTAATCATTAGACTGATATCCTACATGCCACTTGCCAACCATATGTGTAGAATATCCTAGACCACGAAGATACTGGGGAAGCAAGGTAGTATTTAAAGGAAGCCCTCGAGGCTCACCAGCTTTCAAAGGATACCCATACATTCCTAAAAAAATTTTTAGTTTAATATTAAATATACTTTAATGGTGAAGTTGAACATTCAAAACTACATGACTTGTATTCGAGTCGACAACACACCGTCTCTTATCGGATAACGGCCAGTAAAGAATGCTGTTCGGGAAGGTGTACACATTGGTAGAACATGATGGTTTTTTAAAATCACTCCGTTGTATGCTAAAGCATCGATGTTAGGCGTTGGGATTTGATTAGAACCGTGGTAACTTACATCATTCCATCCCTTGTAAACAAGAAAAATTATTTATTAATATAAAAGTGAATTAGCCAGCTAAAAAAAATAACATCAGGGATTATTTTATAATCATGAAAATTTTAAAAAACAAAACGAGAAAAATGTAGACTTGGATTGTAAGACATAGGATTAACTCACCATGTCATCAGCAATGATAACTATGATGTGAGGTTTTGAGGCGCTTTTTTTCCATAAAATATCTTCAGTACGAATATTAAACATCCAGATTGCCATACAAATACAAACAGAAAGCACAAACACAATTGAGACAAGTCCAAGAATTTTTGAAACAACTGAGAACTTTGATGGTTTCATTGTTGAAAAAAATATTAAGCATTCGCTGTGACTGATTAGATATTAATACACAATGGAAAAAATTCTTGACTACTTCGTTGACGAGAATCATAAAGCTGGATATGCTTTCTTGAACAACAAGGAAATGTAATCAATTACTTTCTAGAGTTATAACAGAAAATGTCACGTTTATAAAGTACCAATTTATATTATATTTCCCCTTTCATTCTAATAGAATCATACATGTAGATTAGAGTATGTAATATTTCAATGAATAAATTTGAAGTAAGCTTGATAACTGATCTCTTTAAGCAACTATTACCTCCAGGTGTACGCTGATGGATATTACAATGACATATTACATTGGATAGCTCTTATCTTTTACTTTGCTATATTTAATTGCAAAAAAGAAAATGAACCTTTCATTGATCTACTTTATAATATCGTTATCAATTGTGAATTTAAATTATTTTCCAATGTAATTTTATAATTAATTATTTGCCAGGAGAATTTTTAATTCAGGAAATGACAAAAGAAACTAGCACGGAAGTTGATAGTTTAGAAGTATGCAATAGCACAAATAATGGATCATATAATGATGACAAATGAAGAAGAAATGAAGGCAAATTTTAAATTCGTGATATGAAGATTATTTAATGTGTCAATTATGTAAAAAAAATTCAGGGAAGTTTTACCAGAAATTGATTGAGTAGAGAAATTTTTAATAACTTAATAAATACCACTGATTATGGTACAAAATTAGTTTTTATTCAGCTTAATAGTAATTGTACAATACAAAAATATGTATCAATTATTTTGCAGGAAGCCAAGGCATCCAGACTCCTCCAAAATGGTATGGCAAAGAATTAGGGTCCACGAACGTTTTATTTTGCTGGACCAGCACTCTTCGGTATCCATTGATGTAATCCTCTAAAGTTCGAACGACCTAAAAAAGGGGACGAGAAAAAAAAACCGTGATAATTTGTCACGTGTCGAGTGCTACAGTAGCTAAGAGAATAATATAGCTGGTGAATAATAGTCACTCACTTCTGGATGCTGCTGAGAGATATCTGTTGTTTCACATGGATCAACAGTCAAGTCAAACAGACAATGATCTGAGCAGTTGGAGTATTGACTAAATCGTTTACAAATAATTTTACTCGTCGACCGAAGCTGCAGCATTTGCTTTTGAGACAAATAAGTTCCTGAGACTCGAGCTATTGCCTGACCAGCTGGAGAATTCAAGACTGCGTCTAAATCATAAGCAGGCGCCGATGGATCATCATCATCAACATTCTCTCCATAATAACTATCATATTCTCGACTAGCTCCTAAAAAATAATCATCATTAAAGCGTGCATTAGTTATAGGAGATCCTGAAAGATAAAGTTTACGAGTGATCTACAAAAAGCTAGGTAACATTTTTTTTCCTTTGAAGTTACTTTATTTTTATTGAGTCACCTTATCACAAAAAATTTTTAAAAACCTTTGAGTAATTTGTACTGTCCAATTATAGCTGCTTCGAAGTTCATGCTATCATCAATATTGACTAGTAAAGAGTGTCGTCTACTACGTTTTTTCCGACTGATAATGGGCCACTGATCCACACCATCTATCATTCCTAAATCAGCAGAGTTACCTCCAGCAGCAGAATAGAGTGTTGGTAGCCAATCAGTTATGTGGATAAAGTTTTCAATGACTCTGTTTCTGTACTTTATCAACGGGGAATAAACACATGCGACACCATGTACTCCTCCTTCATACAGAGTGAATTTAAGCTTAAATATAATTAATCAAAGGTAAGTACATATCATTGATTTTTTGTTTCCTTAATTTTTATACAAAAATAAGTTATCAATCTATCATACTTACACCTCTAAATGGATAGTTAGATCCATGATTCTTCAGAAATCCAATGGTCTGAGCTCCATTATCGCTCATAAAAAGAATAATTGAATTTTCTAACATGTTATTCTGACTAAGCGCTTCTACAACTCGCCCCACAGACTCATCTAGAGCACTCACCATGCCTAGGATAATAACTAATGTCAGTGTATCATTTTCTTAGAACATAAATATTAAAATCTCCATTTACCTGCATATTGACGTCGAGATATGTCTGATATATAGCCAAATGTCTTGTTTACTTCCTTCATATCTCGAACTTCTAGAGGATGTCTTTGATCAGAGCAGTGTGGAGCGAGATGAGAAATTTGAAGATACAGTGGCTTGTTGCTATTATGATCGTCAATTACCTTGATAGCTTCATCTGTGAATACATCAGTAGCATACTTGTTTGTATGAGACCAGTCAGGTTTTATTTCTTTCGCATTATCTCTGTGCATATCATAGCCAGTAACGTTCTTGAAAAATAATTTCATATTAAATTATTTAATTATTTGATTGATGGATACTTGAACATCACACGAAGAAAATTACAGATACAAAATTGTTATTATGAAATAACATTTACAAACCCTCATAGCAATGAATTGTCATCTTATCTCTGATGTAATTTCAAACAATAACATATTGATAAATTCACTAAATTCTCGTAATGTCAATAAATGATAAGCTTTTAATTACTTTAAAAGTGTCATATGCATTGTTTGCTTTAAAGATTGTGAGAGGTTTAAAATACTACAATGAAATATTTTTACGTACATCCTTTTCATTGGAAGCCAAGTAATCAAAATATGAAATATAACCATTGTAATAGCCAAAAAATGTTTCAAATCCTCTTCGAGCTGGAGTAAAATTATCAGATTGGTATCCAGTGTGCCATTTACCAACTATATGAGTAGAGTATCCTAAACGACGAAGATGCTGAGGAAGTAAGGTTATATTTAGAGGAATTCCTCGAGGTTCTCCAGCTTTCAAAGGATAACCATACATTCCTGGAAATATTATTATATTATTATTATTAATTTCATATTAAATACAATTTAATATTGGAGTTAGATGCTGGAGAGTATATTATTGGTGGTGGGCTTGACTACATACCATCTCTTATCGGATAACGCCCGGTAAAGAATGCTGTTCGAGAAGGCGTACATATCGGCAGAACATAATGATTTCTTAAAATCACTCCGTTGTATGCTAAAGCATCAATGTTGGGTGTTGGGATTTGATTCGAGCCATGGTAACTCACATCATTCCATCCCTTATGTAAAATTTACAGAATTCAATGAATTATTTAAATGAATAAAGAGGTTCAAGTGATATGCTTGTCAATATAAATCAATATACATAATGACATTATATATAATGAAAGAAGCTTATAAATTAAAATATCAATTTATAAAAAAAATAATGTCTTACAAGATCATCTGCTATCATAACAATAATGTTTGGTTTACTAAATTTTCGACGGTCGAAAAGTATGTGAGAATGAACACTGAGTAAAGTTATAAATAAAAGTATTATTTTTATTTGATAATAAATAACTTGACTGGTAGAATTCATGTCTAAAAAATAGGATAACTAACTGGAAAATTATTTTAGAACCACAGCTTTTTATATATTATGTAGATTGCTTGAACACGTATTTATTGCTTCAAGTGCAGTAAAAGACAACTCAAGGTTTTACTTTTATCAGTGAATTGTTTATGTTTATTTTGTAAAGACCCAGTAAATTTTCTTGATTTGTACAAGTCTAAATGACTTACCATATCATCTGCAATAATGACTACGATATGTGGTTGGGTTTCAGGTTTATTCCTCGCAACATCTTCAGATTGAATACTTAATTTCCAAATTGCAATGCAAATGGAAAAGGAAAGCACAAAAACAACTGCGATAACTGTGAATATTTTTGAAGCTACTGAAAACTTTCGTGGTTTCATGATAAACAAAAAATACTGAGTATTCACAATGACTGATTAAATATTAATGAACGATAAACAAAAACATTTCTGATGGCATCGGTGACAAGAACAATAAAATTGGATATGCTTTCATGAACAATAAGGAAATATTATCAATTACTTTCTCTATTTATTAAAGAAAATGCCACACTCACAAATCAACTATCAATTATTATGTTTTTCTTTTCATACTCAATGACTTTGTCTATACAGATTAGTATTTGATACTTGGATGGAGAACTTGACTTTAATTAAAGTCTTTAAAGAATTCAATAACTGATCTTTCCAATCAACCAATGTCGCCAGGTGTACACTGATGGATATTACATTGAAATGCTGAACAAGAAAATTCTTATCTTCTACTTTATTTTATTGAACAGAGTGGTGGGGAATTCTTATTCCAACTATTCTATCTACGTCATAGCAAAAGTTATATCTATTAACATCAATATTATTGGTGATGTTTTACATAGAGAATATTAATTGATAAAAAACTTTTTGGCCAAGGTTTTATTATAAGAAGTTTTGGTTATACAAAACTGGTTTCTTTATTATTTACACTTTACTCCTACATTTTTTGTCTAGCAAACAGTATAATATAATAATAAAATATAATAAAGTAAAATCATTGGTCTAAATTTCAGAGAAATATTGATAATTGCTTATTGAAAATAATAGAAAAAATTTTACATCGATGATATACATGAAGATGAAACAGATAAAATATGATCAAGATATATATTAATTATATTTTATTTTATCTATTAATTATTCATAAAAATACTATAGTTCATCAGGGGGGTTTTTAATTCGTTATCTATCAACATCTTGATGATTATCAAGATCATGATAAAGTTGTATTTACTATTAATCAGTTTGATTGGGTACATTTGAAGTAGACCGATAGAGAATAAAATTATCTCCATTCAACGATGGACTAGTATCCCTGATTAAAATGAAGGCATCTTAGACCTACGATAAGCAATGCCAATCCTACATGAGCACAGACTGTGACAGTATTGACTGATGAAGCTGCATTATACCCATAAAGATGTTGTAGATCCATTCCAGTGTTTAACCAAGGCTCCCAAGTATTATTTCTTCTTCGAGGATCTGCCAACCAATCAATTGGAAGTCTTGGTTGTTTTACCAGGACATTTCCATATTTTTCCAGAAATAGATCAAGTTCCGTAACAACCTGTAATTATTTTTATTAGGATTAGTAATGAAGAATGAATTATTAATTGACTCTATTATGCAGAAAGGCGTTGGCTCATATGTGATTAGCATTTTAATTGACTAACTATTGCATAATATTTATAACTATAATAGCACTAAGACAAATACATTGAAGAAAATAATTTTAGCAAATATTATTCTGTGAAATTTTGTTAAAAATTTAATTTAAATTCTTATGATTTCAGCTATTCCGGTTTTAATGTTTTTAGAAGTTGGATATTAGTTGAGTATCAAGGGCAAGGTATCTGATAACTTTTCCTTTTAAAGTTACCTTGAAACTAACAATTTATTACAAAAACGTTTAAAGATTTCGTCATTTAATTAAAGAGAAACCTCTTTGTATTGATAAAATTCTAATGAGTAAGTAAAAATAATTACTGACCTATACATAGAAATTTTTTCTATTTTTAGTAATATAAAAATTATGACCAGTCATGAATTAACTTATTAAAGTATCAATATATAAGTATATTTTAATGTTTCTTTTTTCTTCCAGAGTATCTTAACGTGATTGGAATTACAAGGGACATAATTTATCATACAGTTACTGACCTTCGGATATTGCTTGGCGATATTGGTAGCTTCGCAAGGATCATTGACAATGTCAAACAGACACTCGGTCTCATTACAATACGAGAAAGTGCTCTTTCTTCGACACAAAACAGACGCCTGTTCTCTTAAATGTGTCATGGCACTCGGCTGTGTCATTGGATCACCTAAGTGAGCACTGATAGCAGTGGCAACGAAGCTGCGATGAACTAGGGTATAATTATATGCTGGTACTTCATGATTCCTGCCAGACTCTCCATAGTATTGATCATAATAACCACGTTTGTAAGCACCTCGAACAAGTTTAAATCGCCTATGAATGGCACCTTCAGTCTTGGATACTTCATCAATGTTAAGTAAAAGTGTTTCTCGTGGAATTTCCTTGCCTTGACTTAAGTATGGCCAATGATCTACACCATCAATTTCGCCTAAATCAGCGATGTTCCCACCTGCTGCTGTATACAAAGTTGGTAGCCAGTCAGTTACGTGCATCAGATTATTGGAAACACGAGCCATTGAGTGTAATCTCGGCGACCAAATTGCTGCTACACCTCGCACGCCACCTTCGTAGAGGGTATATTTTGTCTGTGGAATGATTTAACATAATTATTTGATATTTTTCAGACAAAAAACATCTTCCAGCTGCTGGCTTTAACCCATTAACGTTTGTGAAAAACTTGAAGCAAATAAAAAATTTTGAATCACGAAGTTGTTGAGAGATCTTTTTCAAGTTTAAAAAAAGAATTGTATCGAGTAAAAAGAATTTTTTAGGATTTATTTGAGAATATTGAGAGCAGAGTTTTTTATCAGACAATTAAACATCTTCATAATTAAAATCATAAATAATAATGGGTTGATACTCACACCTCTGAGAGGCCAATTTGATCCAGAATTTCGATATTTGCCAATAGTTGGTGCTCCATTGTCTGTCATGAAAATTATTATACTGTTTTTTAGCATGTTTTTATCACCGAGGGAAGCTACAATACGTCCCAGAGATTCATCCATACGAGCTACCATCACTGAAAAAAAGCCATAGTAGTTGGGGAAGAGAGATTTTATGAAAAAGAAAGAAATCAATAAATGGATATTCATACAGGCATAATTGCGTCGATTTGGCTCGCGAATATGTACAAAGTCATCCAAATTGAAGTTATCGTTTGGAGGTTCTAGAGGGGCATGTGCAGCAAGATGATTGATTTGAAGATAAAGTGGGTTGATAGGGTCATGATGATCGATTATTTTGACAGCCTCTTCAGTGAACAAATCTGTAGCATATTGACCTTGAACATCATACGCAGGAAGATCACCACGATGTAGATCAAATCCACTCATATTCTATGATGAAATAAAGAATCATATCATTTACAGCATAAATAATTAAATCCAATCAAAATTTTATACATCAGAGTCCATATATTTTCTTTTCAATTAAAATTAAAATTCCTGAATGTCATTTATCAAAATGAAATGGATTTCTGATGCTTATTAATCGATTGATAATTAAATTAAAATGCTAAAATTTACGCCTTGTGAATATCTATAGTCATAATAAGCGATATGACTATTGTAGAATCCGAAAAATGTCTCAAATCCTCGATGAAGTGGTGTGTGCTGTCGTGTGTGGAAACCTAGATGCCATTTACCAACGAGTTTAGGTGAATATCCTAAATCTCGAAGGTACTCTGGTAGAATTCGTACGTTTAGAGGTAAGCCACGTGGCTCTCCGCCCATTATTCCTTCACCTTGCATTCCTGGAAATGAATTAAGTGAGGTAAAAAATCATTCAAACTATTTTATATTTTTTAATTTTTAATTATATACACATTTATTTTATCTTTATAGGATATACCAACCCATGCGTATGGGATATTTCCCGGAGAAGAAAGCTGCCCTGGTGGGTGTACAAGAGGGAAGAACATAATGTCTATTCAAAATAATTCCATTGTAAGCAAGAGCATCGATATTAGGTGTTGGAATCTGGCTGGAGCCATGAAAACTAACATCATTCCATCCCTAATAAAAAGAAAAAACATCAAGCGAGTGTTAATAGCCTGGAATGACAATTGAACTTCAAAGAAGGGTAGATGCAACGATAAAATGCACATGTAGGGACGGCACGTTTGTTGTTGCTACTTTGAAGGAAATTTATTTGTTGTGTCGGGTTGTGAGTCATCAGTTTAGTAAGAGAGCATCCTCATTGACTATGTGGGCGTTGATAACGTGTCAGTCCAAGTAATTGTCTTAACTGACGCTCTCGTTAATTCAAGACAATTTTATACTGCAGAGTAATCATACCGAATTACATTAAATATGTAGATCCAAGTTAAAAAACTATGCACTCTGTTATTTAAATGTAATCCTAGCTTCGATATAACATGAACTAGACGTTGATTAGCTTTAGATTTTTTGCTTCCAGGATTACCTCTTTCACTTAAGTACACGCGAAGTTCACATCAATCTACCACTTTCGTGAAACGATATGAGTTTAATTCATCATAATTTATGCTAAAGAATTAGAGTCAAAAGTTCATTGTTCAACATTTTACTGATGTACATAATTGGGTTATAAATAATGGTTATTATTATTTAATAATTCCTCTCACCAGATCATCTACCATAAAGACGACAATATGAGGTGCTGATTGATACTGCCCGAAAGCGGTTTTTAGACATAATCCTGAAGAAAGTAGGACACCGCTTATCCAATAATAAATCAAAAGTAATCGCATATTTTCAAATTAATAATAAGGCAGAACCACCGGCACAAGCTTTATTGGAGCCGCAAAGACTTGAAGAATGGTGCACTATTTTTTCCACAAACTTTCTTAAGATGTAAATGAATAAGTGGAGAAGATCAAAACATCATGAACTGGGAAGCGACTAAAACTTCCTAAAGAGACGCGTTATTTATATAGTCCACCTACGAATAAATACATGTGTGTCTGTGATGAATGCAATGCACAAAGGGGATGTGGAAGATGCTCGTTAATGACTACATCAATGGTAGAAATAACATGACTTACCTTGTAGTGCTTATTATGCGTCGTTTATACTGAAGAGAAATTTATTTAATTAAGTTTAGAAAATATACATTGTTTGTAACTATTATCCACTATTAAATTACCTCTCATTAATTCAAAGCTTGATCAGCAAGATATACTGGATTTATTGATTTATATCAGCTAAAATATTGATCACATTACAAGACAAGTATCAATATCAAAGTTTATTAAGTGATTAAAGTATTGATTTCTTGGATTAAAAATAATAGTTAACAACAGTGAAGATTGAATTATCATAAGTGGTGTTTATCTATCAATTGGATTTAATAATTGCTTAGATTAAATTTTTTATATAAAAAGAACTTAAGAGATTAAGAAGATAAATAAATTAATAGTAAATTGCCTTCGGTCTCTTAAAACTTATTAATCTTATTTATTAGTTCTATAATTAAAAAGACGAAATAGTGAGTCGCCCTAGAAAAGGGTAAAGGTCAAGTGATGTTAAGTAGGAATACCAATTACTTTATTCATCGCTTCCTTTCCGAAACACAGAGCATTTTTGACGCGTTGCTGATTAGAATATATAATAATTGCAAATGGCAAGAGATTCTGCAATAATAGACTAAATTAATGCGAAATGAATAAACTTAATTTGACCTAATAATAATTTACTAAAATTCTCATAAAAGACTTGAAAAGGCTGTAATTAGCCTTGACAATCTTATTTGGAGTAATGATTACCACCCTCATAAATCTATTAAAACAATTCATCATTGGACTATTTATTTTGTTTACATTATTTCAGTTAATTAAAAAGGCATGTAACATATCGTTAACTTTTCCACTTGTTAACATAAATTAACTTACCAATCAAAGTTATTTATTTGAGTCAAAACATCAGAAAGATCTAATTATATAAAACATATTAAATTAAGATGATTAAAATTTTAGTTATGAACATTTTAAAATTTTCTTAAGTAACAAAATTGTATAATTTTTCATTTTCTTTCAAGAGCATTCAATAAGAGTGGTGAGAAAGGATTTAGAAAACCTCCATTGCAAGATAGAGAAGTAACAATTACTTGTGATCATTAACAACGTTTCTGATCAAAAAGTCTGTGGAAATCTTTTGCATTGATAGATCTAGAATGAATTTTAGAAATAAAATACCAACCCATTCATAGATAAAAACAATATTTTTGTAAATAAAAATAGAACAATGTTGTATTCTAAATAGAAGACTTTGGTTGAACAAAAAGTATGCCAAGAGAATGAAATAATCAATAGTTGAAAGAAATGAAAATAATATTTTTGAGTTTTCTAAGTGAAAAAGAAGATTGTTAAACAAATAAATCATGCATCTTTCGAATGCGCAATAGTTATAAATAATCAGTAAATGACAGCTCCCGCTTTGCTTTCAAATTGTTTCACTTGTTGTGCTTCAGATGGCAGGAATGTAGACCAATCAGCTGATTGAGTGTTTGAAGGTTATTTTGTTTACAATTGATGCTGCATGTTTTTATGATGAAAAAGTACTATTGTAAAGAGTGAGGCAATGTTTTCAACAAAAAAACGTTTAATTGAACGTACTGGATATAATAATATTGGACGATATGATTATTTAAAGCTGTTAGCTACCGAATTTAAGACCACAAAATCCAGAGGTTAGAATACGTTTTAGTAAATTCTTTATTTATATATTAATTAAATGATAACTTAAAATTATTGTAAATAAATTAATTAATGTTTTTCAGAGGCAAAAAAACAAACTTTAGCCAATTTAGCAAATTTTGCGTATGATCCAATCAATTACGATTACATTAGAGAGCTGAGAATACTTGATCTTTTTCTCCACGTACTTTCGGAGCCCGATAAAATTCTTGTCAGATATGCCATTGGCGGAATATGTAATTTATGCTTAGGTAAGTGGAAAGTTATTACTTAATAAATATTATTATTTCAATAATAACATTGTTTACAGATCCGCTGAATAAAGCATATATCTTGCGAAACCAGGGCAGACAGTTGATAATACCCCTTATTTTTTCTAATGATGAAGAATCTGTGCTCTCTGCTCTAACGACTTTGATGTTTTTAATTACTAATACTTCAAAAGCTTCAATTGTCACACCTGATTTAATCGATCGACTAACTGAGCTATCTAATTCATCTAATAAGCGTATCAAAAATTTAGTGACTATATTTCTAACTGATTACTGTGATAAACCAGAAAATACTTTTCAAAATACTGAAGAGTCATCATCAACTGATACGCCTGAAATAGTTTCGTAATTAATTATTTACGATGAATTATTTAAAAGGCATAAAAACATTTCTAAATATTTCTCAGAAGATTCAAGTATTACAAGCTCATAAAAAACTGTCGAGTTACTCTTCAAGTGAATTATCTCGGAAATTTGAGCCCGGTCAGAAGGTGTCAGTGACTAGAACGGTTACAGAAGATGATGTAATTAATTTTGCCAAGCTGACTGATGATTATAATCCCATTCATATAAACGCAGATAAAAAAATAGTTCACGGTGCTTTATTAAATGGATTCTTATCCGGAGTTTTAGGTACAAAATTACCAGGACCAGGAACACTTGTGGTTCATCAGTTACTTAATTATCCGAACCCTTGTTATACTGGAGATGTCATTGAAATATCAGTGACAGTCTTATCTAACAGAAAAATCATAAAATGTAGTTACAAAATAGCTGCTAACTCTGAAAGAATTGTTTTAGAAGGAGAAGGAAAATTTGTTTTCATTGATCGATTTAGTAAGATGACCTAGAATAAATGTTTGAAATATTTCGAGTGGATTGTTTTGGTTTTCTTTTATTATTATCATTTATAATTCAAGTAATAATTTAATAACTTACGTGAGATATTACATAATTGAAACATTTTACGGTCATTTGCTAACGCTGCAAGTTTAAAATTCCACAAGTTCAATCTTTTGCTCAATTATTATTGCGATATTCACACTAAATATATAAGAGAGATTGATTTGAGTGACAGTACATCATTTGATCGTTATTAACGAGACCGATAACCTGATTAAGTAAGTGAATTAATATTCATATATTCATTTAAGTTATATTTCATAAATTATTAATTTAAAATATTCGTTACGTAGTTCATAATGATGAAGCAGTTTGGAATACTTTTTCTCTGGATATACCTCTGTTGTGCCAACGAAAACAAGACTTCATCAGACGTGATCTCATCAACTGTTGAACCAATAACAGAAGATTTAATTGATTGCACTTGTGGCATATTCGTTAGTCCATCTATTAAAAAATCAAGCAAAGAACCACCAAAGGGTGAACCTGCTATTGTTCATGAAATATCAGGAAAATTTGCTTGTACTACAGCTGGAAGGAAATCATGCACTCATAAGTGTATTGATGTGGTAAGTAAACAAAAATATTCTAATCAAAATATTTTCTCTGTATTTTTCGTAATGATTATTTATTTATCATCAATTTTTTGTAGATCGCTAAACATGTGGCGAATAGTACTGCAATTATTTGTGGAGCACTTAAACGTGATTGTCATAGAGAAAAGGCGTATCTATTTGTGAAAAATTGCACTGACAAGTGGATTAACACTCATTTGTCAGGCGGACGAGAATATTGTTGTAAAGATAATCTACCTTATAAATGTTAAGTATTGAATTAATTTTAATAATGCTTTTTCTACTTTTTTATGGTGTTAACCAAATTATTATTGTTCATTGAATAAAAATTGAATTATTTTTTTAAATAACTTTTTCAAAAATCCCGCCGTCAATCTAAAAATAATCTAAACACTCTGAAATCATTTTTAACGAGTAGCAGATATATGTGAGTTTATCAGACACTCAGCTCAGTCGTATATTGACAAAAAATAATTCAACATACTTCCCATGTCCTGAAATTCTTATTTCTTACATAAATTGAATTCTTAGACGTGATAATTACAATTAGTGTACCAATTAGGTCAAGTTTAACTATAGTTTTCACGTCTTAAGAGTGACTGTTGGAGATAATTATAGTAATACTAGTGAAACATGTTGAGTGAATTCAAAAAGTTATTTCAATACTTATTTTTTATCAACCTAGTTATTTAAATAAATACACTTAAAAATAATTAACCATCCAAAGTAATGTTTTACTCATAATATTTCAATTCAAGATCCACAGAAATGTGCCCACAATTATTTTCTTGTCCTTTATGTGCGCGACCCAGTTTTGAATCACTGGATTCGTTGAGAATTGGTCTTGTAAGTGTAGCAACTCGTCCATTAATGTGTCCAATTTGTAATGAGACGCTTCTAGGAATAGAGAAATTAACAATTCATTTATTTGGTCATACTATCAACACTCTTGAAACATCAAAAGTACCCAAAGAGAATCAAGTAAAAATTAATGAGCCTCAAGCTACTGCCAATGTAAACAATTTTCTTCCTAAAAGTACTTTAGAAGAATCTTCAAATAAATTAGTTTTCGATAAACAATCACGATTATTGAATCAATCGAGCTCAGTCAATCTTGAGCAAAATCTACAATCCTACAAACTATTATCATCGAATAATACTAACCGATGTGCGACACAAGCTGAAAATTCAACGTCTATTAATAAACCACACCAACGTGATGCTCTTCAGCTGGCATCGACGTGGACAAACGATTTATTGCTTCATCCTGACAGAGAGAATTTAACATGTTTTTTGAAGTCTTCAGTAAACATTGAAAACTGTGAAAATATTTTATCAAATCAATTGAAGAATCAAGTTCTTTCAGCTGAAATAGATAAGAAAATTGACTCGAAAAAGTTGACTTTGCACATTCCAGATACTCGTCATGCTTCAAGTCTTATTGAATCGGAGGAAAAGAAAGGTGAATGTAAAGTGTCGTCTTCTTTCAGTAGTAATGACATTCATGCTTTACCTCGTTTAAAGCCATTGAGAAATTTAGCGTCTGCAGAGAAAACGGAACGATGTAACTTATGTGGCTTTCACTTTCCTGATTATAATATATTGATGTTACATAAACAACTAGTACATACGATAGCTGAAAATGATGTTAATGTTAAATCAGAAGTTTTATTCAAAAACTATCCATGTCATTTATGCCACAAAGTATTTAAAATGCGAGGAAGTTTGATGGTTCATATGCGTGTTGCCCATACTAATTGCAATTCAGGTAAATTTTTTATTTAAATAGAAGAATAATTTATAATTAAATCAATAAGATAATTGGTTAATAAACGTTATTTCTATCATACTTTTCTATCTTAAATAGTTGCAATTAAAGAATAAAATAAACATTAAACAAATTAGCTAACATGTGTATTAATTAATTAACAGGACTATTATCCAATGAGAAAGATTCAAATCAAGTGGGCTGTGGGAATGGCTTTAATTGTCCAACGTGTGGGAAGAATTTTCGTAAGGTAATTTCAATGTCACTCTTCATAATCTATACTTACGTCAAGCTAAACTATTTTATAAACTCATAATCTTTATCTATTTTAGGAGCAACACGTAACTCAGCATTTGAAAACGCACGAAGCTAAGCAATGGGAGTGTGACGTATGCAGTAAAATGTTTACAACAAAATATTTTCTTAAAAAGCATAAAAGATTACATTCTGGAGAAATGCCCTATAAATGTGATATATGCAATAAAACATTTACCTTTCAACAATCATATCACAAGCATAGATTATATCATAAAGATGATAAGCCTCATACATGCACTACATGTGGAAGATCATTCAAAGAGCTTTCAACATTGCATAACCATGAGAGAATTCATACTGGAGAAAAGCCGTTTGCATGTGAGACTTGTGGTATGTAATCATCAGAATATTCACTGTACTATTGCACTTCATAATTGCTGCTACTCCATACATTTTATTGCTTTCAGTTAATACTACTAATGGTGTTACTGTTTTTTATAAACATCTAATACAGTGTGTGAGGCATGGATTAATCATTAAATTATTGATGTAAGTGCTCTCTGAAACATAAACGTATTATTATAACTTTAAAATTGAATCATATTATAATAATTAAGTATAAATATCAATTTTGTTTCAGGAAAATGTTTTAGACAGCGTGTTTCTTACTTGGTTCACCGGAGAATCCATACAGGAGTTATGCCTTATACTTGTACTGCTTGTGGAAAGAGCTTTAGATACAAGGTCATTATTTTAATAACTATTTTAATAATGTTGTGTAATTGTTCATTTGATCTCTTCAGTTAGCATGAGAAATTATTTTTAATAGAAACACAAAAGTTGCATGTCTCACTAGTAATTGTTGATAAAGTAACATTCAGAAGAATAAATAATTGTGTAAAGTCCATTAACATATTCTTTGTGTTGAACAAAGATCCACAAATTTATATATACATACATGTTTGTTTGAAGAGAATTTCTAAGTTTGCATTCAAAAGAATTGTGATAAATTGCAATGCTCGAAGAATAACGAAATGAATCATTTTTCTTGAATTTTCATTTTAGGTCAGTCAAAGAACACATAAATGCCCAGCTGCAGTAGACACCAGTGAGTCATTAGAACAATCAGAGTCTCATTTACTTCCTGTTACCAAGATTACCAATGAAAATGATGACCTTTCTCTTTTAAGCAGAGAAAAAACTCCTCCACTGTCGGATCCCCCTCTCTCGATAGATCCGAATCAGGTGAACAAATTCATTCTGATTGTCAATAGTGATGGACAAACAGTTTTAAAAAGAGAAAGTGATTTGAACTTGAATGATGCCAGTAATAACAATAAAATTAATGGAAATGATAATAGTAAAATAAATAGTTGGGAAGTAAAAAATTCTACTGTAAATATAATGTCTCCGGACAATGGTGATAATGTTCTTAGAGAATTGTCTCAAAGAAATTATAGAGCTTTAGAAAATTTATTCATAAATCCAAGAGTAATTGATTTACCTGTTACTAATAATAATTCTCGTAGCAATTTGTCTTCTCCATCTGTAGAAATGAAACAACTAAGATTATCATCACCAACAAATGAAGATATCTTTATGCGGCCGGATGATCCTTTTAGGGCCTTAAGGGAAATTCCAACCGACCTGCATAAAGACATAAAACACGCGATTGATGGTATCCTCAAGGAAAGACATATTGAAGATAATCCTCTGTCTCTAGAAACAATAAATGAAGATTCATTCAAGCAATTGTTATATGGAATCGACAAGGAAACGTAGCATAATTTGAATAATACTAGAAAAAATAGCAAAATTGTATTAATTTATTTATGTACCCTTGAATCATTTTTTATGGATGAATGATGTCTTTAGACGGATGACGGACACGTTGCGTGTTCTTTGATGAATGATTATAGTATTGTTTATTTAAGATAGTAGAGAGTAACATTAATAAAATGCTCAAATAAATGACATCGTTAATGGTAATAATAGAAAAAGACGATAATAAAATTAACTGTAATATTAATTATTAAAACCAAAATTACTTGTAATGTTTTTTTATAAATTACTTCATAATGTTCTCATAAAGACATGTATTTAAAAAAATACCATTTTTTTTATTAAAGAGTAGAATAAAACTGAATCGATTTCAATATTTTTATTTTCATGCATGTAGAAAAATGAGAGAAGTTGAAAATTTAGGTAAAAATAAAATAACTGCATGGAAATTAAAAACTGTCAATAACAAAATAAAACAAATATTTGTTAGTTGAGAAATATCAATAAATAAAAATACATAGTATAGGATTATTTAGTTGAAACGAATGAATAATTATCAGACCCGAGTTCTAGAATAAACATAAACAATATTTGCAATTGAAAAAAGTGTAGGAATATTTTATTTTTATCCTTGAATATTGAATGAGTATTTCCATTGCTAAATGACAAAAATACTGAACAAATTTGTATTGCTAATCGTAATAATGTAGGATTATTGTGAGAGAAAGCTCACAGACAATTTGCTTGTAAAATGGTTACAAATAATATTTGTCTTTGGTACAATACCTATAATATTCTTTGGATCTATTAAATGCAATAAATTGAGAAATCCTTTATCCATTGAGTAATCAGTAGGACAATTGCGAGTTCAAAGTGTGCTTCGTAGTTCAGTCAGCAGGCGGCTCCATTACGGAAGTTTGAAGGTTCACTGAAGAAACTGGCAGAAAAGTCATAGCTGGATAGAAGGTTGGATCATTTTGGTTTATCAAAGTGTTGCAAGATTTTAAATAACGAAAAATAAATCATTTTAAATCTGATGGCAATCAAGAAAAATTGCTCCATTTGACAGTTCATCTATATATCCACGTGTACTCTTGTGTCTCGTGTTGCGTAATTAAGAGTTCTACTGCAAGGAACTCCCTTTTTCGGTAAGTCTACGTAGATGAAGGTAAAACGCAGAATCATATCGAACGATAAGACATATTATGCGACTTATCGTTGCTGATAGACATCATAAATTCGGCTAATTTTAAAATTTATTGATTCAATTGCATCAAAAGCTGTACGTTGTTTTGATCGACACGAGCTTTTATTGTCTTAAGTCAGTTAGATACAAATCAGCAGCCAATAAGAAGTCGTCTATAATTTCCACCAATCGGTTGTCGTACTTGAAGGCCGAGACTGAACAAAAGGACCTGCATCAAACAGCTGTTAGAATATCAACGTTGTCATATCTATCATATCATAAGTTAGTTAATTTTCATTATTAAATGCCTCGCTATTTTCGTGTGTTCCCTTTAAATAGAATCAATTTTTTCAAAAAATATTATTCTGAATTCCTCAATCTAACTCCAATGAGTTTGAAATTAGTCTGCTTCGACCTTTTCCTTAACCTCATAGTCATTTTTTGCTTTTACGTCATTTTATCGATATTTTTTATTTGAATTTGTCATTTTTCGCGCGCAATCGGAAGAGACGTGGCAACACTGTAAAATAAAATGAACACGCCGCGTACACATTGCACGCACTTCAAGCCTATCAGAATTTCGAAGTCAGTCGTGAGTTTAACACCTGCGCAGTGATATCTTAGATAATTCATAAGTATTTTACACAATCACGTAAAAACTAAATTATAACCGTATAAACTGAACAAATTGCTATAATTTTGAATGTTTATAAGTGTAAATTACAGTTGTATATTGTGTATGATGAGAATAAAGTAGTTAGTGAAATGATTAAACGTACTAAAAGGCCGTCGGAGGCCAAGACCAACTAGTGGTTCGTCATCATCTATAGTTTCAAGTTTTTCTTTTATTTT
The DNA here is from genome assembly GCA_028641665.1 of Chelonus formosanus. Lineage (NCBI taxonomy): Eukaryota > Metazoa > Arthropoda > Insecta > Hymenoptera > Braconidae > Chelonus > Chelonus formosanus. Next base: position 20,552,778 of record CM054004.1, read on the forward strand.
CTTTTACAATCAAGTGTGTTTAATTCTCGAGTCTCGAGGGAGTAATGGTAAGATTTATTTTTACTTGTTCATCATCTTTTTCAAAAGATTCAATGCTTTTATTCTCACTTATAACGCCTGTGATTGTGTCTGACATTTTTTCATCATCTTTTTACCTTCTTGCTTTTTTTCATTCTTTATCAAGTGGGCGGAGCGCCTCCCGTAGGTTCCCCAATCCTAACCAACCTAAGCTTGATAACCCGCACATTTCGATAGTAGATAGAGCTCAGTAGAGCCTCGTCGACGACCTCGACAGTGCTCGATGGGGTAGTGACTTGGTGTTGCTTTTGTGTGAGTCATTTTTTTTCATCCATATAGACACTACCCCCTACATTTGTATATGCGTGTGCTGTATGTTATACATTACATCGTGTCTTGACACTGTATGTATTGCACACACAGTAGTGCAGAGTGTTGCAAAGAAATCCATTTACTTCAGCCTCATCATGCCACGCGTATGCTTTCTCGTTATTCAGGTAACCATTTCCATAATAATACCTACATAAAGATAACCTATTCAATATTTTCGGCATGTAGACATCTACAATCGTCTCATCTCGTACCCTCCCTCGACCCCTTGATTTTCTCCCTCCCCCCCTCTTTTATACCTCTCAATCCCAGAGCTCTCGGGTTCTGGCGACAAGAGAATCGGTGAAAGAGAGAGGGAGAAACCAACTCGTCCTCCATTACTTTACCAGCAAGCAAATGGTGGCTTGCTGTCTCTGTGAGGTCTGTGAGTAAGGGCTTTTGTTATACACCTACATTTTACTTTTCGTAGGACACTATTACGGTTCTTGAAACATCCAAGTGCAGTTGATAGTTTTATGTGTATAGTGATTCGTCAGGTTTTCTTCATACTTGGATCATCATTGGGAATTAAATTTTTCTCCTGAGAAAAATACCAGACATATCTCCGCTGTAATTGTTTTTTGTTGTTTCTTTATGTTTTATATTTACATTTTTTTTTATCCATATAAATAACCACACTAATGACGAAGGAAAGTGCTACTATGCAAGATAAAGTTATCTATTTAGAGTGAATTTTTTGTTTAATGAATAACAATGTGATTGTATAAAAATATTTCTGTTATTTAAGTTATAACGATCTATCTTCAAGTCAGTTGAACTAAATTTTGATTAATTCATGAAGAAAGTTGAAATGAGTTATAACCTTAAAATAATTCGTGATTTTTTTTTTTCTGTATTAATTGATTAGAAGAAACGTAATGAAGTTGAAAAATACTATTTTCAAAATAAAAATTGGAGTATTTTTTTTACAGACAGAATAGTGGCATGCGTCGATTAATCTATGGCAGATCAACAAGATCAGTCGTCACTCGGGGGGTCTGTAGAGAAGGCTAGTGCTTCAGCAGACGCCTCTAAATTAAGGGGGAAAAATAGTAGCACTACTGGATATAGAAAGCGACAGGGAGCTGGAACTGTTGTTGCAACACTCGCTGAAAAACGTCGCAAACAGACTGATTCACAACCCTCTCAAACTTGTGGTATCCCCGTTCACCGGCGCTCAATCGATTCATCTAAAGGAGAAAGTAAAGCAAAGGGAGAACGTAAAAATCATGGAGGTGGTTTAGGATCGCTTGCTGGTATGTTTTTAGCTTTCTTCACGCATAACCCATTGTTTATTAATAATCACAAATGGTCATTGATGCTTATAAAACTTTCAGATACTGATTGGAAGCAACTGAAAGCACAAAATTCTTCTAGCAATATCAGTGGTAGTAACTCTGGAAGAAAAACTGCTGCAAAAAGCACTTTACCTGAACTTAATTCTGCACCTATTGATTGTGTAGCTTCTCGAACTCGCTCTCGTGCTCCACAGAATCCAACTGTTCAAAGCACTAGTAATTTCGAAGTATCATTGGCCAATATATATAATATTTATAACAGCAAAAAATCATCAGCTGGTCAAGTTAATATAACGCCGTCATCCAGTAATTCTTTAACTAGTTATCCTTCTACGTCTCGAGGACGAGGTAAATATAATTCATATGTTTCAAATTTTAATCAATATTATTACTTGTATATGAGGACATTATTATAACAATGCATAACGTTTTTTTGCAATAGTAAAAAGCTATTTTTTGGAAATGTTAGGTTCCAAAATACAAAGTGGTGGCGGAAATTACATAAACGGTGGAACGGGTAGTCAAGTTCTGGGTGTGAAGTCCAGCATCAGAGTGGGTAACGCAGCTAGTAACTCTGTGGAGAGTGGAGGGGGTGCGTTGGCACATGACGGGGCAGGCACAAGTGGCGTTACAACGACGTCCACTGGAAACCCCCCAGTGTCTGCCTCCGCGAGTGCCAACTCTACGCACCATCATCCAACGCATAAACATCTGTTACGATCACGAGTAAAGTTGTCTAGTGATCAACCAAAGGAGCTTACAACAAGTGGAAAATCTCTTGGGAAACATCATAAAAAAGATACAACGACGGGATCTTGTTCGAGTTCTCGACATCGCTCGCTGTCACGAGCACGAAAATCAGCAGGAGGAGAAACAAGTACTTCTGCTAGTACTGGATTGGTTATGTCGACAAGTGATTCATTAACCAATACTACTACACCTACATCTGCATCCGCTTCTGTAACGCCGGGAGGTCCTCTTACTTCTTCAGTTGGTGAAGAAGAATCTACTGCCAGTGCAACGTCAGCTGCTCCTAGTGGAGGTCCATCTGGAATGTCTGGTACAACTGGTGACAGCGAAAGCGATGACGGAGAAGTTGGCCGACTTCAAGCTCTTCTTGAAGCACGTGGTCTTCCTCCTCATGTTTTTGGAGCTCTAGGACCAAGAATGCAACATTTGCTCAATCGCAGTATGGGAGCTAGCTCAGCTGCAAAAGCACAACAACTTTTAGCAGGTTTACAAGCCGTGAATGATGAAGGAGAACAGCTGCAAGCAGTTATCGGAATGGGAGAAATTCTCGTTATGGGAAATGAAGACACTCTCACTGGTTTCCCAGTCAAACAAGTGGTTGCAGCGTTAATAAATCTATTAGGAATCGAGCACAATTTCGTCATCATGACCCACGCGTGCCGAGCACTCACATATATGATGGAAGCATTACCTAGATCATCAACGGTCGTAGTGGATGCAGTTCCAGTTTTTCTCCAGAAATTAGAATCTATTGAATGCATGGATGTTGCAGAACAATGTCTTACAGCTCTTGCTATGTTATCGCGAAGACATAGTAAGACAATCCTTCATGCTGGTGGTGTAAGTGCTTGTTTAAAATTCGTCGATTTCTTCAACATCACAGCTCAACGTGCTGCATTAACAATTACCGCCAATTGCTGTCAGAATCTTCATCCAGACGATTTCCACTTAGTTTCTGACAGCTTGACATTGTTAACAAGTAGACTTGCAAATCAAGATAAAAAAAGTGTCGAATGTGTTTGCCAAGCATTCAGTCGTTTAGTTGATAGTTTTCAACACGATCCTGTGATGTTGCATAAAATAATTACTCCTGAGTTATTGCAAAATCTTCAGCAATTGGTAAGTAAATATTAGTTTTTTTTTTTAAATATTGATGTGATATGCATTAACTTGGCTCCTTTTTTTCTTATAGTTGATGATTACACCACCAGTTAATAGTATTAATAACTTCATCACTGTTTTACGAATGCTCTCTGTGATATCAAATCGGTGTCCCGATTTAGCCCAACTGCTGCTTCAACAAAATATAGCTTACACATTAAGCTATTTACTGACTGGTTCTCTTGAAGTAAAAACGGAAGATGTCGAATTGGTACCACGATCTCCTCAAGAATGGTTTGAAATAACATGTCTCATCGAAGAATTGATGCCTCCATTGCCCACAGATGGAATATTTAGTGTAAATAGTCTACTTGAACGAACGAATAATCAACAAGAAACTGTTCATTGGGAATGGCGTGATGAAAGACATTGTTGTCATCCATTTAGCACCATTGATTCACGAATCATTGAAGTATGTTAATTTTTTTCATAATATTTACTATTTTGTTTACAAAGAAAAAAAAAACTGTTTTTAATTGATTCCGGTGTTATTTTTTTCCAGATGGCGTTTCAAAATGGCGAAGATGAGATTTGTCTTTCTACTTTAGGTCGCACTTATACGATCGATCTTACAACAATGAAACAAATAAATGAAGACATCGGTATGGCTCGAAGTATATTCCGTCGAGTGATGACGGATCACTCTGAGAATAAGAGTCCTACTTGTTCATCGAACATGGATGTTGTTCCGCCAGTGATTGAAACAAATGAATGGCTGGTATCTTTCATTAGAACATTATTTTCTGTTCTCTATGAAGTGTATAGTAGCTCTGCAGGGCCTGCTGTAAAATGTAAATGCTTACGTGCACTATTACGTATGGTATATTATGCATCTACTGATCTTCTCAAGGACGTGCTAAAGAATCAAGTTGTATCATCCCACATAGCTGGGATGTTGGCGTCTCAAGACCTCAGAATAGTAATAGGGGCATTACAAATGGCTAGTATTTTAATGAAAAGGTTGCCTCAAGTGTTTGGAGTACATTTCCATAGAGAAGGAGTGTTACATCAAATTCGACAATTGGCTGACCCTGACGTCCCTCTTGGCGTCTCACCACCCAAGTGCTCTTCTGGTAATATATTATATTTTTTAATTAAGAGGTTAATTAATTAATTTTTTCTTTGTTCTAAAGTAAACTTATCTTAATTGTTTTATTCTGTTTTTAGGTACATCATTACCTAGTCCACAACCGGGTCCATCCAATACACCACTCTCTTCTACTATGACATTGTCTTCTAGTAGTGCAATGACCCCTGTTGCTTCCCCAACCACTAATGGAAATATTCTATTTGGCTCACTAGCGACAAGTCAACTAAAGCCAAATCTTGCAACGACGATGGAAACTCGTAGCAAAAGTGATCTGAGTACAAATGTTCAAGAAGCAACTACACCACAAAGTGCTCATCTGTAAGTAATTATTTATTAAGCTGATTAAAGGGAGGAGAAGGGTTTAATCTATTTATATTGATTTTCTTAGTTAAACTTGATTTAAATAGTAAACCCTTTATTCTTATTTAATTAGAATTATTTCCATTACTTTGTCTGAAAATTAATTAAAAAATTTTCTTAGAAGAATTGGAGATGTATTAAAGAGGAAACGGCAGAATAAGAAGGGAAGACTCACACGTTTGGGCAATACTACACCTCAGCAAAATCAACAACCTGAGTCATTGTTCACTGGATTTACTCCAAAGAATAATAGATTTCTGGGTAATTTAAATCCAGCTCGATGGGGTAGAAAGTCTTCAACTTCGAGTGGCTCAGGTGAAAAAAGGGATTCTACTTCATCATCTAGCCTTACAAAACCACCAAGTAATCCAAGTTTAACTGGTGGAAATCGTGATAAAGCCAAGGCATGGGTACGTGAACAAGCTGCACAATTTTTATCGAGGTATCAAGATGATGCTCCATGTACTCATCCAGCTCTCACAGTGTTATCGCGTCTTACCGCAGCAATTCAACGGCTACAATCAAATGAGTTAGATGAAATGTTATCAGCATTAACAGAACTACGTGATATAGTGCTTGAAAGTGACATTTCACCGTTTGAAATGAATTATAGTGGTCTAATTAAAGCTCTTTTAAATTATTTAACTACAACTGATGCACCGGGTAATCGTTATGATAGATTACGAATGTTTTGGAAATTATTCGCGGAATCTACAATGCAACAGGATGGAAATATTGTTGATTTAAATCCTGGAGCTTTTGGAGCTCTTGTTAGTAAACTTAATAGTTGTGTTGCACAATTGGAACAATTCCCAGTCAAAGTTCATGATTTACCAGCAGGTTCTGGTGCAGGACGTGGCGGAACAAGTGCTTTGAAATTTTTCAATACACACCAATTAAAATGTAACCTTCAACGACATCCTGATTGTAATAATTTGAAACAGTGGAAAGGTGGTACAGTGAAAATTGATCCACTCGCATTAGTTCAGGCTATTGAACGTTATTTGATGGTTCGAGGTTATGGAAGAATTCGTGATGCTGAGTCTATGGTTAGTGATGATGAAAATAGTGAAGATGACATCGATGATACTTTAGCAGCGGTTGTTATAAGTCAAGGATCTAAACACAAATTACAATTTTTAATTGGAGATGAAATATTACCATTTAATATGACAGTTTATCAAGCAGTAAGACAATTTAGTTGTCCAGGAATGGATCATTCCGAGGCTGAGACTGATAGTGAGCCACCTCTTGGTCATGATGCTGTATGGGTTCAAACTCACACAATTTATTATCGACCAGTGCCTGAGGAAGAAGCGTCGGCATCACCCAAACCAGGTTCCAGCTCTCAAGGTAGTTCAAGTAGAAAAGGCAAAGGTAAAAGTACAAAAATAAGTTCCAAGAGGAAAGAAGATAGCCTTTGGCTTGAAGGAGCAGTTCCACCACCCAAGTGCCCTCTTGCTCCATATCTTTCAGCAGTTTTGCCATCAGTGACAATTTCTGATGCATCATTGGATGGTTTATGTTTATTACGACTACTCCATTCTTTAAATCGCCATTGGGGTATTTTGTTCCCTCATATAAAAAGTACAGCTTTATTGTCTCCTCAAGATTTTATCAATAATAAAATTGCTGCCAAAGCTAATAGACAATTACAAGATCCTTTGGTTATCATGACTGGTAATTTACCATCTTGGTTGCAACAAATCGCAACAGTTTGTCCATTTTTGTTTCCGTTTGAAACAAGACAACTACTTTTATACGCAACTTCATTTGATCGTGATCGTGCTCTACAACGACTTCTTGATTCAGCACCGGAATTATCTGGCTCAGATAGTCAAGAACGTGTTACACCTCGTTTAGAGAGAAGAAAAAGAACTATCTCTCGAACGGATATTCTTAAACAAGCAGAACAAGTTATCCAAGATTTGGCGTCTAGTAAAGCTCTACTTGAAGTGCAATATATTAACGAAGTTGGTACTGGACTGGGTCCAACACTTGAATTTTACGCTCTAGTTTCTCGTGAACTACAACGGGCAGATCTGGAACTCTGGCACGGTAGTTCAAGCCCTAATGAAGCTGGTTATGTAAATACTTTGAAAGGACTCTTCACTAAACCAACACCGTGGAATACTAAGGTTCCACATCTTGCAAAGCTTAAAGCTAAATTTAAATTCTTGGGAAAGTTTATGGCTAAGGCTATTTATGATTCAAGAATGATAGACTTACCATTTAGCTTAACATTTTATCGATGGTTATTAGGAGAAGAACAGACTCTTACATTGGCTGATATTGCTCACATTTGTCCGGATCTTTATCGTACACTAAGTAAGCTTCAAGATGTTGTTAGAAGAAGAGAAGCCATTGAACGAGATCAAACTTTACGAACTCATGAAAGAGCACAGCTTATTGAATCTCTTGATTTAGATAATTGTCCTATTAATGATCTCGGATTAGTCTTTGTTTTACCGGGATATGAGAATATTGAACTCAGGAAAGGAGGAAGTGAAATAACTGTGACCATTCACAATTTGGATCAATATATTAAGGTAAGAAACTTTTTAATTATTGATTAATGGTTTTTTTATTTTGAATATATTTTGACACTAATTTTATTTTTACAGCTTGTGGTCCATTGGTTCCTCTACGAGGGGGTATTTAGACAAATGGAAGCATTCCGAGAAGGTTTCGAGTCAGTGTTTCCTACAAATCAGCTGAGATTATTCTTCCCTGAAGAATTAGAAGCAGTATTTTGTGGTCATGGACAAAGTGGTGGAAAGTGGGATGTCAAAACTCTTATGGAGTGTTGTAGAACTGATCATGGTTATACACCAGATTCTCGTGCAATTCGATTTTTGTTTGAAGTTATGGCGGGATATAATAGTGAAGAACAAAGACAATTTATTCAGTTTGTTACGGGATCTCCACGTTTGCCTGTTGGTGGTAAGTAACTTAATATTTTCCATAAATCTTTATGAAGACATGGAAAAACTTTTTCCTAACTAAATTAATCATTTTCCATTGGTATTATTCTAGGCTTCAAGAGTTTAAGTCCGCCATTAACAATAGTACGTAAAACCTTTGATCCTTCAATGAAGACAGATGATTTTCTACCATCTGTAATGACATGTGTCAACTATCTTAAACTGCCGGACTATACTACTTTAGAAATAATGCGAGAAAAGCTACGAATAGCTGCGCAAGAAGGCCAACATTCGTTCCATCTGTCCTAGAAATGGATTCCAAAAATCCCTCCTGTTAGGATAGGGACCATGTGCAGATATCTTGGAAGATAATATATATTAAAAATAATATTCAACATCGTTGCCAACATTATGATCATCATGGTAAAATTATTAAGAATTTTGCAACAAAGCAATTGTTTTTGTTGCATTTTTAATATGTATTATTATTTATTTTCCAAGATTATCTATTTGTAATAATATAGTAAAAAGCATAATGAATAATTTTTTTTGAATTCATTTAATTTCATATAGAATTCTCGTCATTTTGACTTATCTTGGAGCGGTTTTTAATAAAATGTAAATTTGTGTTTGGTCTAAGACCTAAGTGTTGTAATTACTTTTAGATAATTTAAGTTAATTTGATAGGTAAAAAAACAAAGTCGATTAATCGTCAAATTTTTCATTGTCGATTTCGATTTGAAAGTGAGAAAAGCTATATCTGCGGTATGTACTGCGATTAATAAAAAGGGAAAAGAAAAAAAACAGAATGTAAATAAAAATAGTTATTTCAGCATAGTTTGATATACGCAAGTCTATATAAATACTTTATCATACAGCCACGAAGCACTGATACTAATGGAATTATATACTGTAGGAGTGTGAGAACGATCATTAAGTCTTAAGTGAAGTTTTATATCAGCGATGTACTCCGTTCGCGTGCATCGCCAACTCTTTTGGCTCATGACGGTCAAGATTAGAGTATCATATGAAAAATCATTAATTGTGGTGCGTTAAGAAATGCGCATAATTGATAGTTGTAAGAAAACTTACGTCTCTGAAAACAAACAAAATCACAACTCCATGTTTCTTGCTCGTTGTGTTGTAATCGATCTCTTATTTGCTGCCAGATATTTTGCAGAGCTTATCGAGCACTGTCTAATATCGTAAGCAATGCTGTTTAATTTTACTTATGAGTTACAATTAATGGAATAATTAATATTATTATAATACTTATAATTATTAGTCTATTAAATATTATTTCTCATTGCTATTGTAAAGATAAGGTAGCGAAATCATTATTTAGTTACATAAGGGTGCCGTTATCATCGTCAGACTGTTTGGCTTAGATTTAATTGCCTACTCTAATAAAAATAGTTCATTAATGGTGAATTCTCATAATCATAATATCTCCAAGCATACATACCATTTATAAATAATTTCCTTCACCATTATCATAATCACTTTTAAGAAAATGATATCGAATATGGATTATTTTGTTTATTCTAATGTTGACCTTAATTCATATAAAGTTGTATGAATTTTTTTATAATAATTTATTATTTACCGAACGTCTATGTACACTAATATTAAAAGTGAATTCATCGGATTAATTAGATATTTTTATTTTCATGGTAACTTTTTAGTTCTTCTGTCTGACGATGGAAAATTGCTTTTGTTTATAAAGTAAGGCAATGTTATAACAATTATTATCTTCAGCCACTTTTCATATCCGAAAATATTATTTGTTTTTCTTTTTCTTGAAATTCTTTAATAAACTCTTTAGCAAGAAAATTTTCAATAAGTTTCGTCTATTTCTAAAAATTTATTCTCCTTATCGCTATCATATCATTTAGTCAATATTTAAATAAAATAACAATAATTATTATGTTTCAAACATATCTTTAATAACTTTTTTACATATTTATATGTAATATTACGTATGATACATTATCATAAAAAATACGTCGTTATGTGATATTTGCATTAAAACTATTTAGATACACATGCTCAGCCAACCGAGAATTAAACATGTGCCTCCATAAGGAGTTATCATACTGAAACGTCTATCTCCAGTAAATGCATAATAATAACAGGTACCACTAAACATCACTATGCCTGATAGTAAAAGTGTAGCAGTCTGAAAATATAAAAGCATTAGTATTTTTTCTATTTCAAAATAGCTGATCCATAAAAATTAAAAGAAGTAAAAAAAAATTTAATTAAATTTTGCATATGATTACAAACCAATAATGGCATTCTACATAAAGATAATCCAACCATAGCTAGGGAATGATAAAAGTGATATCGATTTGCGGTATCAAATACTTGTTTCAGATGCTCATCCTTGAACTCTCCTGTAAAAAAATCATCAAACCTATAGATAATATTAAAACTTTATTAGAATATTAAAAGAATATTCTTTAGCTTACTGTGAGCACCATAAGCGCCAAGAATGACTGCAGAAGCTCCACTGATTCCTGCCAGTCTTAGATATGGTCCAGCGGATGCTGCAAGCTTCCACAAAGGTTCAGGTGGTATCATTTTAGTTTCTACTTTAGGAGTCAATCCAGAGTAAGTAATAATCTATACAGAGAAAAATATATTTTATATGTTAATTTAAACATTTTAAACACAAAAATGAACTTACAGATGTTGCAGTTGTTTTTGCTAAGTCGCCAACCGTAGCACTTAAAGGATTAGTAAAAATCACGTAGCTTAATACATTAGAAATTTGATCCATTAGTAAAGATGACCAGTGGCTAAGCCAATAGACAATATAACGTTACTGAATACGTGAATGATCAATTGATCTCTAACCAATATGCACGTGTTCAAACAAATGAAAAGTGGATGTAATAGTTTGTGTTCATATTGAAATAGAGTTATCGATACTTAGTTATAACGCATTTTACTCACACGATCATGCAAAAACCTTGTTTGTATTCTATAAGAGAGTACTCGATTGATCAATAAATGAACAGTTGAAAAATTATATGTTGTTCAAATGATTTTTTGATTAATTGGTCTTAAAGAATCGTTTTTTCGAGTTATTGTTGTAAATGTTTCTGTGGAATAAATGAATGTAAATAAATAAAAGATTCGCAGTATTAAACATTAAAATAGCAAAGTTACTATGACTGAAATAAAAAATATTACCTTCTATACATTCAACTGCATATAACACAAAATAATTAGTTAGATAATGATTTGATAAATAAATTTTGGAGAATTTAATGGATAGAGTATTTAAAAACTTGGATAATTGGTTTTTGTAATTTTTAAATATTAACAACTGTATGGCATTAAAAAACTATTAGATTGTCTAGTTATTTAAACCATTTTTATCGGTTGAGTATTTTCATTCATTCTACTAAAAAGGAGACAGTCGATCACTTTGTTGTTCTCTAACAAAGTTGATTATTGAAAAAAAGTATCTAAATATAATAATAAATATTTATTTAACAGTGCCGAATTGACGCGTATAAATTGCGTCTTACATAGAAGAAAACAATTAATTCGTTCGATTTTCGATATCAGTTTAACGACAGTGATACGATTACAAAGTTTTATTACATTCAGATTATACAGCTGTTAATTTCCCACATTTCTGTATTAAAATGGTAAATAATTATATTGACAGCTATTTTTAATTAATTTATAATATAAATGTAATATTATGTACTGGTACTTGTAGAGTAATTAATCGAAATAATTGTTATTTATAATGTGTACACAAATATAACCTAAAATTTCATTACAACATGTGATGAAACATTTCTATTATTATCACACTAGATATTTATTTAAACGATAATTAGATTTATAGTAATTTGAATAATTATTTTTTTAGGCAAGTACAGCCGTTGTGGTTGGTGTAGGATTAGCTGTAGTAGGATTTACAGGCCGATATATTATGAGATCAATGCCAACGCTTTCTAAAAGAATGTCTGAAGCTTATAAAACTCTGCCAAAATTAGATTCACAAGTAATTTCTATCCACTTTTACTTTATCTTATATTCATATCATTAAATATAATTCTAGCTAACGTGTAAATTCTTTTCATATATATAGTCATTAGCAAACAGTAAATATTATAAAGGAGGATTTGAGCCCACAATGTCGAAGAGAGAAGCTAGTTTGATTTTAGGAGTATCACCTTCAGCAAGCAAAGGCAAAATTAAGGAACAATTTAAAAAGATAATGAGTGCTAATCATCCAGATCGTGGGGGATCTCCTTATATAGCAGCAAAGATAAATGAAGCTAAAGATTTGCTCAATAAATAGTGACTATTATATCAATTAGGTGAAAAAAATTGTATATATTTATGAGGTTATTTGTGTGAATGAAGATTAAGTTACTATTTTAATAAAAATATTTCAATAAGAAAAAATTGTATCCAATATATTAAATATCATTTACAATTATCGATCCAGCGATTTAGATAAAAGATAAGAGACGATCTGATGATAGTCTCTTAAAATTGCTAACATTATACTGTAAAATCTGTAGGAATTTTATACATCAAACTATAATTTCATGAAAAATTGTCAATAATGTAAAATTGTTTACCAGCAAAAATATCCTTTTTATGTGTATATAAACATGAAAAATAAATTGCACAATGATTCCGTGAAAGATATATAGAATAATGCTGACTTGACTAGAGCATGATGCAATCCACATTTAAAATAATTCAATAAGCGCTATCGTTGCACGGTAGATTTTTTGTTCATCGCTCTTTCCTGAGATACTTTTGCTCGCAGCTTTGCGATTGTGTTTCCAGGTAAAGATCCAGGTACTTTAAAAATACTCTAGAATTATAATATAAATATTATTATCAATACAAAAAAAATACGATTAGCATTCGGGTTTTCATTATTTCAATTACCTGCATAAATTCGTGACATTGTATAACAATACTATCCTTTGTAATACCTTTAAAACAATCTGCTAATAATCCAAAATCATCACATGCTAATAAATTTTCCTTATTTCTTTTCATAAGAGTCAAAGCTACACGAAATATTATTTTGTTGCCTTCGTAAAAAAGGCAATCCCATATCCTTAGTGTTGTCTGAAAAAAAATAAACCGTTAGAGATGCAATAAATTATTTAAAGAGAATACTTGGATTTATTTTTTATACCTCAATAGGCAACACTTCTGCAAAAAGGCATATAAACCATTTGGTTGTTATAACTGCCCAGGGTAAACCTAACTGGGTCACATGATTGAATACATCTGGTATCTTCCACTTAACTAATTCAGCTAAAACGTCAATATCTGTGAGCAGTCCGTCCATTGTAGGAGTATAATAATCAGGCAATATTTTTTCTATTAATATTTTCAATAACCAAAATGCGGTTTCTTCATTTTTTGTCACTAATAATAATAATCCTGCTATGTAATTTAAACCTTGGCAATAGCCAACAGCTTCGTTTTGATGAGCAAATGCTAGTAAAATATTGTAAAGTTGATGCTGATGGTTAACAGTATTATTGAAGAATATATTATCTGGAAATGTTCGCGGAAGATCAGTCTTGATTATTTCCGCTACCTGCTCATTGTGAGGACCATGAAGTAATCTCTGGTAAAGGTTTGGGTCAGCATTCTTCAAATCTTCCCCTCCGCTTACTGCTAACCAGACCTGAAATACAATAGAGACAATAATCAATTAAACTTTGACCTAAAAAAAAAAAGAAAGCCAAAAGAAAAGAATTTGTTTTAAATTTAAAAAGCGTTTAAATAGAATTGCGTTTGAAAAAATATATCTGTCGAATGAAGTTTACTCTGTTTATGAGATAAAAGTATTATTATAAAAATTACTCAGTATTTACTTTGCATTATTATCATGAAACGTGATCATCATTCTATTTCATACAATACATACGTGACACATACTTGTTTAAATGCTTAGATTTAATTATCATTAAAGCTTTACTTGATAAATTTTTCCATAAAAATATTGATGCAAATATAAAAGGAAGATTTTTATATAAAATAAATAAAAGTTATTATCATATTTTATCAAATAATATTAATAAAATTAAATAGAATTAAAATAATAAATAGTACATTACCATCCCTCGGTGATCTCCAGGAATGCCTTTTCGGACATAACGTTTAATAGTAATACTGCGTTCTAATGATTTTCCTTCACCTATTATTTCAGCCCATTTTTTTGCTCTTTTAGCCAATACTTTCAAGTATTCTGACATGAACTCTTCGTAAGTTTCATAGTCAAAATTTGATGGTCTCTCAAATCCATACTCATCTACATTACTGAAAAATATCAAAACAATATTAATTTCTTTGGATTTAAATTAAAATGCAACATGTAGGAAAAAAAATTAATCTTTATAATAATTAAAATAATGGAGTGTTTACCTGAAACACGAGGTGGCCATGCCCTGAGAAAGAGAATAGATGACATTGGGAGAAAAGAAAACTCAATGAGTACATTTGCTGAGGAAAGTACTTTGCTAGAAATCTAGATTTTGTTGATGGGCCAGACACGAATGTGGATTGGTCCAATTTGATTTTTGATCCTGAATTGTTGAACCAATAAATGAAAAGGGCTAAATCGCGGGAAATTCAATATAAAAAATAAATCATTTTCATCATACGACATAACAAAAATTATTTAACAATTTCCAAAGAAATTAGAATAGAATTTTTATTAAATGAATAAATAATTTTTTTTTTAATTTCTGATAATTGTTTTAAATAAAAATAAATAAATTTATTTAAATTAAATCTGCCCGCCATTACATCAATTAGTACTCAAACTAGCCGTAAGATGTCGTGATAAGTGTCAATGGCGGTTGTTTGTACCCACACGCGAGGAGTGATCGCGTCATTTGTTAAAAAATTAAATAAACCAGGTATTTTTACATTATTTAAATAATTTTTGATGATTAATAATCAATAATCATTTCTTTACGTTAGTTTAGATATGATTGTCATTGCTTAAATATGACATTAAATCGTACTTCTAGCTAAAAAATTAGTTGAAAAACACCTGCCTCCAATGTTTACATTCTAACATTTATTCGATTTGTCAATTAATAAATTCAAGTACCTATCAAAATGAATTATTATATGAATATTATTACAGGTTTTTTAAATTATTCTCGTTCATTTTCTACAATGTCTGAGCCACTTGATCAAATTGCTGATGTTGATATCGACGCCAATGGAGTCTTTAAGTATATTTTAGTTCACGTGCATGATGACAACAACAAACAGACTAAGCCGATTGTCCGGGGATATGCGAGATGTAAATGGCATGGTGAGTAAAAATAAATTTCACAAATATGATTTTGAAAAAACAAGAATTATTTTAGGTGGTATATTATTCATAAAATTTCAGAATCAATATCAATTAAGCTTTTTTTAATTTTATATTGTTGTTATAAATTTATTTCATTATAATTGTCAGCCATTAATAATTAAATTAATTTGAAATTTAATCCAGAATTTTGTCATCATTAATTAACTCGTTTAAATATTCTCATAAATTAATTGAATAGAAAATTGTAATACCATAATTGGATTATTACAACAAAATTGCACTTAACCGAAAATTACTATTATTATTTTAGGGATGTCATATATAGTTAATTATTTATTTACATAAAATCATTTTTATTAAATTAAACAGACATACATAATGAGTTATTATCAATTTACAGTAATTTTACATTGAATATTTTAAATAGACAGTTAGAGTTCTTTCCATCATTTCGTTGAATTTTAAATTATTTACAAAACAAGTCACTTATATAGATATTTTTAGTTTTAATTCCTTCATGCTGTTCAAAGAAATATTAATAAAAATATTACATAGATTTTTAATAATATAGCAGTTGATAACTTTCAGTGGCAGTAAAAATATTTCACATTCGATGAATTAAATTTGAGTATTTCAATGTTTTATTAAAATTATAGTAATGTAAATGAATTAAACTTATCATCTAGAATGATTTACTGTTGCATCTATAAATGATATAAATTTAAAAAATTCCATATTTAATTGAAAAAAAAAAATCACGATAGTCAATAATTATTTTCAATGCACATTCGGATTTTTTAAAAATATTTCTTTGCTTACTATGTTTATATCTTGATATACTAAGACGCCCTGCGGAAGCAGCAAAAAGCTCTTCGGATATTGAAATTTTTTATACAACTTCTATGATCAGAATATTTGAATGTATTTATCAATTTATTTCTATTGTTATCATGGGGCCATGGTATATTACCGTAAGCCCGATCTTGTTCTCAGGTACTCCCTTTTGGTTCGCGATTTTCTATTAGGTTCACATCAGCTTTTTGATTAGTTCGTACTAACTCAGAGTTTACTTTTCCATCACATTGAAATGTCTCCATAACTGCTAGACATGTATGCAATTTATCTTCTTCACGTTCAGTATTTGCATTTGTTGTTGGTATGTTTCGAACTGGTGACGGGAATCCTGTTAAATCGGGCTCGGTATTTCGGTGCCATAGATTAAACGGTAATTTAAGTGATACTACTCCACATATTCGTGAAATCTGAAGTTTAACCTGTGAAACAGTAATCCAAGAATCAATACACTTTGCTATTAATTACAAAATTAATAGTTAATACTAATGATTAAATCAACTTGTCCTGAATTAATAATTAAGATTTTTGTTCATTAAATATTTTCAATATGTGAGAATTTAAACTTCATGTCTCCCTGAAGAGTACGATTAGCTACATCTAGGGAATTATCAAGAAGTTAAGCTTTTGAATAAATTGTTGGATCAATGTTATTTTAGTTTATAATTGAATCAGAATACTTAACATGGTACATTAAAAATTATTGAAATATTTACCTTAACGTAGTAGGATATGTTGATATCAAATGCATGTCTTTCCTTCTCTTCTTCACTATCTTCATCTTTATCGTCACCACCTTGTTTAGTTCTAGATTGTGGACATATAACTGAGCTAGCAAGAGTTGTTCCGGCCTTGGTATAGTTATCTTCAATAGCAATCCAATTTTTCGTTGAGGTCATAGTCGGTTTGACATTATACGTTTTTGTAAAATTAGATCCTGGCCCAAGAGGACAATTTTCCTTTTCCGTTTCCTTCGCCACAACATTCTTAAATTTGCCACTGCTGAACATACATACATCTACATGCTGAAGTACCAAAACCTTTAATCAAAAATATAATGCTATCTTTAAATATCATCAATATTCAAATGTTTTTCTTTATTAATATAATAATAATATTCTTAAATGTTTATTTTAATAAAATATTAATAATAATTAGAAAAAATTTGAATAAAATTATTTTTTATACTTCAATATGATTTTATGATATTGATTCAATTTCGTCACTTATTTTTAAAAAAAAATCTATTTACTTTTTTCAATATAACCGTGGTTTCCTAGTAAACTGGGTGTTGAAAAAACTTACTCCGTTATCTTTTATGGAGAAAGTTACATTGACGTAACTTTTTTGATGTATGTTTAAATGTTGCTTCTAACAATTTCATGGAGATAACTAAACGTAATCTGGATAGTATTCAGGAAAGAAAATTTATACTAACATTACAGTTTTATTCAAAATGTAATGAAAGTTTAATCTGATAAAAAATATACACAGAGAAAAGTGAGAACAAACAATGAGTACTAAATACTTATTTTTAATGAACTTTTTAAAAATTACAACTACCACTAAAGTTTTTGTTTTCTTTGGCTAAATATATTCTTTGAATAATTAGAAATATCAGCTTTATCTTGTTTATTTTATACCATAAAAACAGCAATAAGTTTTCATACTCTATTTTATGAGAATTAAGTATCAAGAAGGCAAATATGTAGCGACTAAAATCTTCATTCTAAGGGTATCCATATTTTAGGCTTTCTAGTATAGAAAAAAAAAAAAAAAGAATATTTTTTCATGAAAAAAGAAATCGTGATGAAAAAAAATTCTAATCTCATAATCCTATTTTTTTCTAGAAGTTTTTATGAAAGATTAAGAAGTATTATTATAACTGAGAAATATTTGGATGTATATTAGTGTGGAATATACTCTAGAGTTAATCTAAAGTTTAGTCACTGGCTGAAACAGATTATCACATTACCTGGATTCTCCTCACAGATTTATGACTGTCATTGGAGATGCTAACATGCACCTGAATTGTATCTCCATGTGCATAACTAGCACGATCAAGATGTGCTTCTAGACGAATGGAACCTCCATTGAGTAAAAATTCCTTTTGAACAACAGCATGAGGTACTTGAGGTTCTGAAACATGTACTGCATTCGATTTTTCTAAGTTGATTGATTGAACTAGTGAAGTACTCAAGTATATATGGGTATATAAAAATTACTTTCAAGTTATTTAATTTTTATTTTACCTTTAGTCTCAACAATTTCATTCTCACTTTGTGGGTTACGTTCGTGCTGAATTGTTGGGGAAACTGAGTAAAGATTACTCATGGGCACAGCTGGTGAATTTGTCCGCTGAACAACCCTTATCCCCATTCTCACTGTCGTATTACGGTGAAGTTTTTCATCAAATCTCTCCGCTACACACATTCATATAAATTACAATGTCAATTTTGTACAGTTATTTTTGAAAAATGTAAACAATTTTTTTCCTTAGTGTATTCATGAAAAAAAAGCCACAACATATGCTGAATTTTTTTTATGTGGCTTTTATTAATAAATTGTGAGCAATCTAAAAATAGCTGGTGTACCTCTAAATGAAAAAGTTGTTTGTGAGGATAACAACAGGTTGGAATAAATTGAACAGACTACCTGATAAAATATAAATAAACAATGAAAAAAAAAATTTGAATTAAAATTTTTTAATTGGTTTGATATTTCATAAAACTGTTTTTAATTTATTTTTATTTAATACATGAATGAATTTTATTTTTATATAAATGTCATTTAGCTGACTTTATTTTCTTTTATATAAATATCAATGAAATTTAGGTGCCTCAAGCGCCAAAAAATTCACTCAAATACTTGTGAAATTTGGCGCAGGAAATAATTGTCAATATAAAGTTCCAATGTATTGAAACATGCACGGGTTCTTTTTTCTTTTATTCCTAGTATCTCGGTGGAATAAAATCGTGTGGCGTTAATAATTTTTAAATTGCAAGTCGATCTAGTTCTATCTGAACTGCTGGAAATTTATATTAAAATAGAGGTACTATTTTAGTTGTGAGAATGAATGTTGATGAACACAATTCTCGATAAAAATAAGTTATTATTATATAAAAAAAAAAAATTATTTATTTGAGTTTTTTCAATGAATAAAAATTTTAGTCAATAGCAATGTGAAGTTCACTATTATCGATTATGAACTATGATCTTTATTAAATGCGAACAAGTCTATTTTGAGGAGATTAATGAGAGCAGAGCATCGTTAATTATTTTGAGTTAAAAAAAAAATTACAATATAACTGAATCGAGATTGCGATCAATTATTTTTTATTGTCGAAAAAATCAATAACTGTTGAAAAAATTTAGTGGGTAAAATTATTGACATATTGAATATGCAAGCTCAAGATAATTTTAAAATTATTCCAAAAAAAAGGAAATGATTAAAAGATGCTCCAAGATTGATTAAAGTCTTAACGTTTTCCAGCATATTCGCAAGTTTTAAGGAAACATATCTAGTAAATTTGATGTGAGGGACCTACATTCTCGTTATAGATATTCTGTATTATAGTTGGTAGTAGAATTTTTAACAAAAATCGTTTGTAGTTGTTGGAAAATGTTCTTAGGTCAATAATCATCAATGTTTAGAAGTCCTCTGACCAGGTAGAATTACATCTGAAGAACTACAAACGATTACAATGATGTATATATACATCAACGATGTTTGATGTATCTAAAGATTAAAGTTTTAACAATATTAAACATTGCATAATTAAAATAATTACTAAATTAATCTAATTTAGTTATTTAATGAAAGTAATGAATGAAAATTATATTTGATGGGAATTTTTAATTTTTCTAAAAATAATTAAAAATAAATAATAAAATATTTGAATTGCATTAATATTAAATAAGCTTATTTCATTTTTTTTTTTTTTTTAATGAAATAATAAAAAAATGAAAACATTACTTCGCAATTATTCTTATGAAAGTGTCAGACAGCTTTTTTTATCATCATAATAAATTTAATGCATGTTGTTACTGACCCACATAAGCTTTTACATCATAGCTCGTGCCAATCGGAGCACCATTGTACTCTTTAGCTGGAAGAAGACGAACAGAAGGTGGTACTACTCGAGTAATTGCTATAGTAAACGCATGAGCATTGGAACCCAGTCGTCTGATGAGAGCTTCCTATATTTCAACAAGAACAAAAAATTAATTATCTAATTAGTTGAGTGTTATTTTTATTTAGCCTTTCGTTAAAATTTTATTATTTTTTCTTTGCTATCATCATTTTACACAGTTATCTGTTGATTTTTGTCTACCGTAAGCATTCCAGAAGGGTAAATAAAGTATAAAAAGATAACTTTTTATCCAGGAAGATGTTGGGATCAGCATTCAGATATATATGTGAGGGTATGTTTTATCATGACATATATAAATCGATCAACTTTATTGATGAAGGTTAGAATGAATGTTGATATCAATGTTGAATTTCCCACCCTAGCTTTATTTTTCTATTATCAATATCTCGTTTCCCTCATTCATTTCATCTACTGAACCCTTGAAGCCGATTAATGCTTGGTTTAAGGGTTGAATGAAACTTTTCTTCATTCAATATGAAAGATATCTATTTTCTTAATAAACCCACTCATATGATATTCAAAGCATAAGTATCTATTATTGGAATGATACTTTTGTTAGAACATTATGAAAAAGCATCAACCAAGTTATTGTTGATATTTTTAAAATATTTGTTGATATTTCTTTTATCTCTTATTACATTACATGAAAATGTTTTACAGCACATAAATATTTCTATTTATTGCTAGTTTTTATCAGCATTCAACAGTAGACATGGCTGTAAGAAAGTGTTCTGTGGAATGAGCATCATTTAGCAGGTTTATTTAGCTTTCTTCTTAATGGAAAAGATATTTTTTCTACAAAAAAAAGCTGAGACATAGGTACATTAATAGCTGGGAATCATCTATTATCAGAGTAGGTAGTTTTAGACAGCAAATATATTTTGGAGATTGTACATTTAAAAAGTGGTGAAGAATTTTAGCTGCAATTTTAAGCTCAGGTTAAATTATGGCAACACAAATATAATAATGAGTCATAGTTGGTGGTTGTATTGTTGCTAAATCATTGTTGTTAATTATTAATAATGATGTATTAATTATTTTATGCTGGTAAAGTATTCAAAGCAGCCTATTCTCTACGCTTTTTAACATGTTAGTATTGTAAATGAAAGTACAGAGAAACTTTTTGTTGGCTAAAATGGTAATAAATTATTCAATTAAAGTTAAGTCTGCAAAAGTCTATGAAATAAACGTTAAGTTAAGTAATAAACGTCAAGGTTGTATCTAGGTTTTCATGGGTTTCAATAATTAAACGAGTATTTTCTTCTGATTTCTCTCAAGTATTATCAACAAAAGGCATGACGTATCTTATTCAAGATAAAATTTCAAAGATGCTGTCACGTTAGATTCTGAACAAGCAATTCGAGACGCATTCTTTTTCTTTAATACCTTTTTGTCTGTCTGATATTTTCAACGAATGACATTTGAACTTACTTTGTGGAATACTTTTTTACTTAGTTGAAAGATATTGACTTAGTACATGTTCACAATCCTATATATGTAATTTTAATGTATGTTCGATGTTTGACATTAGATTTATTATTAATGCTTGAATAAATCCTAGAGTCCTTGGTCGTTTATTTGAGTATCTTTTACCAGTATTATATTTAAATAAATATACATGCACAAGATAGTGAAATAAAATTCTTCAGAACAAGAGGATGCACGAAAAAAATATAATGGGGCAATGAATTATTTTTTTTTTTTTTTTTCGTGTAGATAAAAGCTCACTTCCTAATAATATTCTCAACTCGCTCACGAATGAACTTGCAAAGAATAAATATAACAATGAAAAATAAGTGGCATAACTGCAATAGAATACATTCATGAGATGCTTCTGAAGAATAGTTGAAAATGAAATCTCATATTTATATTCTTTGAAGATGAAATATTTCTTCTTAAAGCAAATTATGCAATTACATAATATCCCTCCATTTCCCTGTTCAACTCACAGCATTATTTTCCATTTATTCAATCTTCTTAATAAAACAAACAAGTTGTTTAAAATAAATTTTTAAAATCTTAATCAAACATTTTTCATGTTAGAAAATTTAACAAAATATAAATGATAATATGAGAAATAAAATATATAAATCATAAACCATCTTTTCATTTTTAATTATTTATTTTTCATGAATAAATTTATTTTGTTTCTCTAGCATAATGAATATTACATCCATGATATTTCTTAAAACCATTTGATTTTTTTTTCTCTTGTTAGGATTATTTATGTTATTGACTATCATAGTTTAGTCTATTTACTGTCTTTGCATTCTATGATTTATTCTATCGCAGTCGTTTAAAACACAGAGAGATTTTTATTTTATTTGAAAAAGCTTTCTGAAAAAAAAAAAAAAAGGAAAAACTCGGTTCGATAACTGCAAAAAATGTAACAGTTTTTCGACACAATTTATCTATTCTCTCCACTGTTGTAAATCTGATAAAACGATTTTATTTCAGTGGAATTAAATTCAATTTTGTTTATTCAATAACCGGAAAATAAAGATGTTAGAGGAAAATGTTTCCTTTCCAGTTGATGAAGAAGTAATTCCAGATTATTGAATATTTTATATTAAGGAATCAAGTTAATATTATCGACATTAGATTTTATTAATAGAGATCATAATCTCTATTATGTAAGATAGATTAGCTAGAAGAAGTGATAAAAACTGAAAATATTCAATTACATTCATTTTAATATTCTTTGATGGAGATAAATTTAAATCTTTGATGATATTCTGATTGATTTGGTTAAGTCATGTTTAGGCTTTAACTAGCTTCACTAAGAGGCATGCTCAACAGCTTTTAGGATTCCCATCAATGTTGATTAAGAAGCTTCTGTGTCTACCAGAGTAACTTATCGATGATAATAAATACTGAATTTTACTTTTAATCAGTCATTGAAGAATATTTTTCACTAATAAAAATATTTCAAGTTTTAATATGCTAAAATTTCAATGCATTAATGATAAAGATAATAAAAATATGAATTTTAATTGGAAAAACAGTTTTTTTTAGATGAACAAATAGGAAGGAATAAATGCTAGACTTGAATGGAAAAGGTCAATATCATAAATGTAATTTAGATTGAATCATAAAGTTACAGCCGAGTAGTAAAGTTTCAAAACAAAATTAGAACTACCACTATTAGTTTCATAACTCAGGAATTACACGAATATATTTATAATATTATAATTATTTCTCTGTCTTGAGAGGAGAAAAAATATTCCACTAATCAGTAGCAAATTCTACTAGTCCAAGATAATAAGGATTTCAAATATAACAAGCATATGGTTTTATGATAATGTTTTATCTTGATGCTAGAAAATTTGATATCACTGGAAAATAGCTTTTTCCAGGTGAAGATAACATGTACTGTCGTTAAAAGTAACATTTGCTAGATAATTGTCACTTATTTTTGAAATTATTGAATTAGCTTTTTTATGACAAATTAGTGGTTGAATTGTCCCAGCTACACAATTATGTGAATCATTATATAGATTTTATTAGACAGTATATATCAATTTGTGAAAGTTATTATAGTTGGCTACAATTTTTTCTTTTTGATGGGTGATCATTTTCGTGAAATGTATAACTATCAAATAATTTAATTGTTTCAGTTAATCATCAAAGGAACTATTTTCATATTAATTCGCGAATAAATTCATACTCATATTCTATTTCATAAATCACTAACTTTATAAAAGACTTTAACATTTCATGACCAATAAAAATGGTTTATTAATGCATAAGTAAATGAGAAATTCAGCTTTAAAAAAACCAGCATGATGAGAAATTTTCTCAACAATAAATTTCTTTAACAATACTTTTATTATTACCAGAGAGATTTTAAATTTGATAAATTGAGAAAAATAGCTTGGCAGTAAATAGTTAACGCCTTTGATATTTTCATTCTTTTTCTTCTGTCTAGATCAAAGAGATTTAATAGTTATAATCATCTTATGAACGATTCTATTCCGATAAAATAATATCATCTATTATAGAAGTGTTCTATAATCAAACTAATTATCGTTATTGATCTCATAAATCTTAATTTATTTCCTCCATTTCTTATGTAACGATTATTCAAGTTCAAAACCATAAATATTAGACTACATTGGAGACTTTTATTTCTCGGTGATGCTAAAAAAAAAATATATAAAAATTTATTACAACAATAATTTCTTCTAAACTCTTTATACGACTGGTTTATTGTTTATCAATAACTTAAAGTTATCCAATTGGAGAAGAAAATTTAGTTATAAATAAAAATCAGAGAAGAAAAATCGAACGAGCAAACTCAAGGAAACATGTTATGGGTTAAAAATTCAATTGAACAAGAGTAGCTCAGTTCAAGTATCCAGTACAGTACTTTATAGATGAACAAATAGATTATTTTCCATTAGTGTTAGTGGCTAAGTTGAGCAATTTTATCCAAAAATACAGTACATCAAGTGAGTGAAAGAGTGTCCACTAAGTACTTAAACACGTCAACTCTAAATTAAACTAAACTTCAGTGGATATACATGTTTATTAGTCAGACTCATTCAGAATAAGAATAAGGTATTGTTGCGGAGCTTTTGATGCTCTTATAGGCGGTGAGTTCAAGGATATAAAGGTATGGAAAGATTTATGTTTGCTGTTAGGGCAGAAACTTAAGGGTGGACAGATGGCGTGAGACACGAGATAGTATAAGTAACTGAATAGCAGACTGCTCTTCTTGTATAACAATAACTAAATAAGCTGTATAAGGCTAGAAGATTTCTCCCTTCCTATATATTTTGCAACCCAGAACTTTGTTGACAATAAATTGTAACTTGGTGTCTGGTATCTTCTGCAACCTTGACTGCATGACCTATCAACTTTAATATTAATCTCACCAATGTTTTCAATTAGCTCACTAGTGATTTGCAAACAAATTGATGAGTGTGCGTTGAGTCTTAGGGTATCAGTCGTTTGATCCTCATGCAAGCATATATTTTCGTTAATCTGACAAGGTGGTAAACGTGCGAATGAATACTCTACGAGTGTATCAGGTCGAGGCCAAGGTCAGGTCTCGATACAAACTCCACTGACGTCAGTAAGTACATCTCTCAACGCATAAAATGAAAATATTTCATTTTTGTAGATGCTAAAATATTATGAATATTTAACAGGATTCTGTGTGACCATCACCTTCAATTTTATTCTCGTGCCATCAAGCTACAAAAAATAATTCTCCCAGAACTTGACTCTCTGTTGTACACTAAAGAGTCAAGATGTTCAACACTGGTTCTTGAATAGTATCTGCACTAATATCAAGTATACTTGTCTGCTAACATTAACATCTTCACTTCTTATTGATTGTGCTATCGATATTTCAAAATTTGTCGTTTGTCTTGGCTTAATTGAATTTCAAAATTGGTTATAATTTTGGTGATGATCATAATAATAATAATAATAATGATAGACAATAGAAAGGTTGACTTTACGAATAGGTATTGACTGGTGAAATTAAGCTAGAAGAGATCAATTAGATTAAAATGTCGAGCCAGGAATAGAACCATAGTTATGATTCAGTGATAATTAATATTAATGATTACTAGTTCGTGATGAATATTTAAATGAAATTATATTATAATATCAAGTACATCAAAAGTTGAGCAAATAATTTGAAAAAAAGAAGAAATAAAAGCATGAATGGGAGAAAAACTTTTAAGGCTACTCTCTTTATAACTGATATTTTAAACGTATTCTTTGATATGGGTTCTATAAAATTACCTGGAAGCTTATTTATACTACTTTTAATAAATGACGTCTAAAACGATGTTAATATTTTTAGTTTCTATTAAATTGATTTATTTTCTATCCATAATAATAGCAAAAAGACTTTAAAAGTTTCCAATGTCTAATATAATTTAAATCTCTTATTCATCCAAGTTAATTTTCTCATTCAAATTAAGATAAACATAACAACGATGCTGTTCTCAACAGCAACTATCATTAAATTTAACGGAAATGCTTCTGTGAGCAACCCAGTCCTAATTATCGACTACTAGACTCAATAAGGGATCAATAGTAAATACATTAGCAAAGTATTTTTCCAAAGTTTGTCAAAAAAACTCTTAAGTAAATTCGAGTAAAGACTTTTTTCTTAAGTGTGCTAGAAAGTAATAATTAGAAATAGAAAGAAAGAATCAAAGTTGGTTTTAGAATTACTCAATAATTACCATCATGTAATGTGTTACTTGTAATAATTAGAACATGTGCTTGGTAACATTGTATATGAGATGACACAAAACTGACCTCTACTATGAACTGTTGAAATCAGCTCAAATTGAACCATGCATATAATTATTTCACAGCTCATTATTCGGAACAATATTACATATTTCTCATTAAACTGATTAATAGACAGAGGAATAGGTAGTATGCTTGAGTTAGTCATTAATAACAATATGGTAGTGGCGACGAGTCAGTTACGAGAGAAACAATAAACGCTGCAAGCTATGTAATAACTCTCGACGCTTGTTGATAACCATTGGTGAAATAGTTTATGTATACATATGTCCACAAAGGTCACAATTCAGTAACAATTCACAAGAGTATTTGAGTACATATGTGATATTCAATACCTGTACAGGTGTTGGTTGTTGGGGATCAGCTCCCATGTATGGTGGATAGAGTTGGGCCAAACCGATGATACGTTCAGCACAAAAATTTATCCCCATTACCTCCTCATCCTCTCGTCCATACCGGAAGGTCATCGTGACTTGTGCGTACACCTAAATTCATATCATTCCATCAGTTCATTAAATGTGCTAACTAATTCTAAGCTATCAGTCTCTATTCACTACGATACTTACTCGCTTATTTTCAATATAATCCGGGTCTACCAGCAGCACTCCTATGAGATTATCAATTCTGTTCTCGTATGCTATAAGATCTCGGTTAACAAGATAAAGAGTCATTTTTTTGTTGGGCAGAGATTTCATGAATACCCTGGAATTAGATTAGCGAAATTAATCAAAAGTGGAGATCAAGCTTTGGATGATTACATTATAAGACAAGATTTATGATTTGCTTGTTTTCAGTGAGCTTTTAGATTGGCCTTAATAAACTTCAGTATGGTAATGTTTGCATTTTTGGTAGGAAGGTATCATGGTAGAATAAAGGTAATTTTAATCAAGTCTGATTTATTGTGTTTGAATGATGAAAAAATTTCATCAACGCTAATTAAATTTAATAATCAGTTGTTGTAAAGCAAAACTTTCAATTGCATGGATTCTTTTGTGTAAATATCGAATAATAATTGAAGCATACAAATATTTTTCATGCTGTATTTTTTTTTAATACAAAAGTTTTCATTTCAGTTTAGACAAAGAAAAATTTTATGCAATATTTAGTTTTTTTTTTTTTTTTTTTTAGTTTACATTACTAACAAAAAAAAATCACTGATATTAGAGGAAATTTTTTCTCGTTTAGATAGGTTTAATTTACCTTTGGCTGCTGGACACAGGATCGGTTACAGTTGATGGTAATGTTGCATCCAAATTCCTGCAATGAAAAAGATCAGTGATTTTATCATCATGAATAGTTCATAAAATCTCGGACAATCGTTTGTGACAGGTGGAATGGAGTTTTAACGACTTGGATATATAAATTTATGGTAAAATGAGTACATTCTTCATGTCTGGTGGTAGTATTCAACGACAATAATCCTAAATGTTACCTTATTCTCTAGACAGATGTAGATAATAACTTTTTCAAATATATCCACACGAAAAGTAGATTCTTTGACGCATGAAGCTTTTTCATAAATTAAAATTCTGCATTTATTTTATCTTTTTTTTTGTGAAGTACAAAGTTAAAGAGAATTAATTAAATAAGCATCAGAATATTTTTTGAATATCATGAAAGTGAATGATAAAAAGTACTTTTTTATTGCTATCTGAATGAATATAGTTTAAAATAATTCTGAAACATTTCATGATGATATAAATAATTAAAATTTTTTTATTAAACCAATCTATTGATTTAACATTGGAATTTGTAGTGGAATAATAAATTATATTTTAAGCTAAAAGTTCTTTTGGTCATACTTTAATGTGTATTCAATAATTACTTGATTTAATATAATTTATAATAAATTGCATAACAAATAATAAAATATGATAAATTTCAATAAACTGTTTGATCGAAAAAAAAACAATTGCGTTATTTTCTAAAAAATTAATCAAGTTGTTACTAAATAATACTAACTCATTAATATTCCATTTTTTATTCACAAACTGTTTAAAGATAGTACATTAATCTATTTCTAACTACCTCGCACTTTAATCGTAAATAAACTTTACCAACCATGAAGTAAGTTTTTCTTTGCTAACGAGCAGCATAAATGATAGGTAATTTATGGTAAATTCTCACCGAGATTCTGATGCATTACAAACTGCAATAACTATAACAGTTAATCGATTGCTTGCAGTTCCTCGATTTAATTTATTATTGAAGTACAAACTAACACAGAGACTGATCAGGTTTCATGTATTGTAGGTCATAGGTTATTTTGCAGATATGTAGATGGTCTTGTAGAAAATTTTGTAAAACAAATTACTCATAATAATAAGCAATGAATTGTGTTATTGACAAAGACTATTGGAATGAAATGAGTTTAAAAAGTCTGCTCATGTTTATCATGTACCAATAATAGCTCATATTCCGATGGTACATTGAGTGAAAGAAATACTTATGCTTTGGGAATAGAAAACAAATCACCAACTGCAGAAAGATAAAAGCTGGGTATGTTTTATATGCAGAGAGACGGAAAAATAATTTTTCTCCAGTGAGTGTAACAGTGGGTATCTTTTCTATATATATGGAATTCCGGTATTCATCATGGTTTTCTACGACGCAATATTTATTTGATGCAAATACTTACTTCTGAAACACTAGCCATCAAGGCCAGAGAAAAAATTGAGTACTGTCCTTCGATTTCTCAGCATTGCTCTGAATAGATACTTTTGTTATTCAAAATGCATCTTATATGCTCCCGTTCAAGGTTCTCAAGTCTACTTTTAGGTGCTTAAGATCATCAAATATTCCACTTCATGAATGATATATTCGAACTTTCATAAAACATTGCATTCACCACTTCTTGCTGGTTTTGGCTAGTTTTTTTTCAAGAATATTTGAATATTTTCTTTTGGTCGAACAAAAACATTCATTTTGAAAGATGTATTAATTTTATTTGAAAGATTTTTTTTTTTTTATTTTTATAGAAAATTTTTAGTTGGCTAAAAAATGTTTTCTTTCACGTTGAAATGTTTACTGTTGATGGAACAAATCAATGTTGGAAATATTTTTTTCATTATTATTTTTCTGAAGGTTCTAGAATGAACGAAAAACCACCAGTGAAAAAAATACATATATGAAGTTGAGAATAAATAGAAAATAAAAAGTCTAGAAAATGTATTATTAATTGAAATCTTTTTTTAAAAGAGAATAATTTAATTTATTTGTTTTTTCAATTAAAGTTGATATTTTACTTCAACTCGTCAATATTTGTGTCAAAACCAACATTAAATGTAGAGAATTGTTCATAAATAATAAAAAAAATAAGTAATTGCTACAATCACTGTATCGTCAGAAAGAAATAATATACATAAGATTAGTCATTATTAATAATTAAGTTGTAATACTTTTAGTCATCTGTAGGTGACACTAAAAATTGACAAGTTAAACCTTAATAATACTTTATTAAAAACAACACAATACCAGACACCAGGAATAAATAATTCATGAAAATAAATGATTATTTATTAACCAAAAAGTTTAATTCTGAAATACATGAAATTATTTGCATTTTCAATTATTTCAATATCTGGATATTCTCTTTTTGAATTAATATTTATCTCTTCGTTCATAAAATATTTATTCTAACTTTCAATTCGGTTTTATTTATAATTATATTCATCATATTTTTATTTGTTCAAGAAATAATTAAATATTTCATTATGTTCACTAACCTCTTTCACAATTATAATATCATATTAAAATATACACTAATTAGATAGCTTTTCAAAAATAATTCACAAGCTGTCTGTAATTATTTCTAGAAAGTTTTTTCCATGATTAGAAATGTAGTTTCATTAAAAAATATTTTATATAAAATTACTCTATGCTTGGTAATTTTATTCATCCCGGTAATAACTCAAATTTACACAATGAAAAATCTAAGCGTGAAAATGGTGTTGAAAAAAAAATTCATTAACAATACTTGTAGTCTTCTTAGCAGCTTTTTGAATTTTTTTTTTTCGCTCATTATTTAGTGATCAATAGAAAAAAGCTCCTTAAGAAGAATCCATTAAGCTTCTGTTGGTGAGTTATTTACTCGCATCTTTTTATCGCTGGAAAATATTTATTATTTTTATTTCCCACGTTGTTTTTTTTTTTATATATATCATCAAAATATGATGAGTATTTTGTGAGTGGTGTTTTATTTCATAGTGAGATCAATTTGTTGAGAGAATCACGTAAGTTACGGTCAATCCCATCGAGAGAGAATGGTATTGAATTATTGTCTTTGTCCAATTACGAGTCTGAACGTGAGATATGATGGCAGAGGACATTATTAAACGAGATTAGGCACATTACTGCATATTACATTCCATGTTTTATGTATGGAACATACCAGCATGAATATTGGAGACCTCATTGTCTATCTTCCAATTTCACTCTGCCACTTGAAAATGTTCTGGAAATGGAAGTTTCATGATGACTCAAACTGCTCTACAGGTTGGAGCTGAGAGAACAGCTAGTGAAGCGACATATTTATCGTCAGACTATATAGTATAACAGTATGAGAGAGATGGAGTAAGTTTCCTCTCCCCCTTCCCAGAAAGTACGACATTAAGTGTCTCAGACTTAGACTCTACTTGTCACTTTCATCATTTTATCTTTCCTTTATACAATATACTGTCTTTTGTTTCCTTAGATCTCTCATCATTTATTCTGACGACACTTTCTCCTGATACCCATCACAAAAATAATAAAGACGCATTACTAAATTGATGTGATGTGATCCTTTAGGGTATAACTTTTTAGATATTTTTTCTTATTATACTTTATATTCTAAATTTTATTCCCAAAAGTTCACTCCAATTTTCAAGGCGCGTCAATGAAAGAATAAAATTTGCATTTTTGATGAAAAAAATCATCTTTATTTTTATTCATTTAGTTTTTTCTTTTCTAAATGATGGTATTATTAAATTATTTAGAAAAAAGAGTTGAGTAAAAATCTGATATTCTTTCTGACCTCTAAATGAAAACAAAATTATATTAATTGATGTTTTAACAAAATTTAAAATAAATATTTACTTGATTGATTTCTCGAAATATAAATATATCATATGTTTACTTTAGTGTAGGTAGCTCGACTATCTAAAAATAATACCATGAAAAATTTTGATTTATAGTTTTTAAGATTGTCATTTAAACCTGTAGAGTTTCTGTCGATACTAGAGGATTTTTCTATTATTAATGATAAATTTAAAAGACACGCCGACAAAAAAAAAGATTGTTTCTACATTAGAGTCAGATGTGACTAGAATGTTTTATTATTATTTTTTTTTTTTTTATTTCTGTTATAAAAACCATGAAAATTAGAGAAGACCATGTTTTATTTGTGACTGAATAAATTTTATTTTTTCTCATTGTTATCGAAGTCACACAAAGTTATAAATAATTATTTCATATATAAATATCATAGATAATCCACTAGTCAATTTTCAAAAATAAAGTTAATTGATAAAAATTGATTTTCTACACTGTTGGCATAAATAAGTTGAAAAGTAAATAATAAAATGTTATTTTTTTAGGACAGATCTATGTCTAAAGAGTGTCAACGTTATATTATTGATTTCAGTGAAACTAATCCATAAATTTTAATTTATTTATCGACTTTTTTCTTTTTAAAAAATATTTTTAAAAAAAAATGTAATCTGGAATTTTTTAACTTTTTTTTGCAATGATGAGATTTTTATGTAACACTGGTTATTTTTATATTTATTATTGTCAGCATAAGTTAAAGTATTCAGGAGCATGGTAGACAGAACGTAAGTTTAAACTTACGTAACTAAATAATTCAAACTTAGTTTGTTCTAATATTATATCCGTTTTTTGTATTTGTCAAAAGCAACTTTATCCAAAGGAAATCAGAACAAGATGACCGTCTTGAAAATTTAATCGATTAATACAAGATCTGCTAAGCTTTATTTTCTATAATTAAAAATGTTTTTTTCATTACTCTTTTAATTAATGGGCAAGTAAAGAAACCTCCAAGTCCTCTTACTTTAAAAAATAGAAAATAATCATTTTACATTTTTAAAAAGATTTTATTTATTAAGAAAATAGTCTTGCTGTAGTTGTATAATATTTGATTATTTATTAACCATTATCATCATGCTTTCGTTGGTCATTATAATCAGATTATAAACCATTATCCAATGTTATTTTAATTGAAAATTATTCATTGTTCTTGCATCATTATCAAACCATTCTTAAATCATTATATAATTTAATATTGACAGATAAAATATTGATTTTTTTAAAAATTTAGTCAACTTTGGTAATTTGAGAAAAGAGGATTAGATTATTCAGCAATTTTCCCAACTACTTTTCGTTTATATTAGATAATAATCCTGGAAAAAAATTGATAATATATCCATAACTACTTCAATTAATCATCATAATGAAATTTAAGAAAAAGAAAAGACCATGATAAAAACTCAGTAACTCAAGTTACCTGTCTCAGCTAAAAGTTATCCAAGCTGACTCTAAAATGAATGTGAATTAAGAAAGTGAACACGTGCAAATAATTCACACTAAATAAGTGAAAAAAAAATTCAATATTTAAAGTCTTCTATAGAATATTCGTGTTCTCGATCATGATCAAGAGGGTTAGAATTTCTTATTTTATTTCTATATATAAATAAAAATGAAAAGAAATGTATTCTTCTCATTTTTTCCAATCATTTTCGATACAATATAATGTCAAAATGTCATTGAAACATTTTTTACGCAGATTTGATATATTTAGCAAAGTTAATTTTAGAAGTTGATGATCCATGAATAAATTTAACGAATAGCAGAAGTAATGACAAAAATAAAAAAATTTATTTCCTCTCTAAAAAAAGTTTCAAACCTATTGGAAAGTATATTGCTTCAATCTGATTAGAATTTGCGATTATTCAAGCTTTAGATCACATCAACTGATCGAGAATAATGATTTCTTCGAACTTGAAAGTTTAAAATATTTTTTAAAATGAATATTTTACTTTCTTAATTGGAATTTAAATGGCCTCGAAAACACATCACTGATCCACCATAAACATGAAGCTATTTTCTATTTATTTATCATTAATTTCAAAGAGTAAATCAATCAATTAGAGTTCGTTTAAACTAAAACGATTATAATAACTAAAATAATGAATTGTTGGCGCTTAAAGCGATGTAAATTTCATCTCATATCAAAGCTGTTGGTGATTACATTAGAAATATTATGAGCGTATATTAAGTTTTTAAAAATAAAGTTATTCCATCATTAATTCATTTATTTAAACGGTGTATTATAAATACAAGCATAAAAACAATAATAAGCTCTAGCTTATAGGAAAGTTATTAACAGAAACTCGGAAATATTTCACGGTTAAATCATAAGCTGAGTTTCTTTCAACCAAAATTATATGATTAAAATTATCCAATTGTTAAGATAAAAAATAGAAACAACTTCCTATATATTTATAAGCAATGAATATGAAACATAATTCTTTTGATAGTGAAATGTAGTAAGTACTAAAATAACTTTAAAAAAATGATCAATTCTATCTACATTGAATAACTCTTTTTACTACGCTGTGATAGATATTAGCATCACATTATTCTGTCTCTTATGTGCAGGATCAAGATGTGTTTAAATATTTACCAATAAATATGTGGTATAAATTACTACAAAATTTCCACCAGGTACATCGATATTTAAATAATAGGATCATGTCCAGTTACTGTAATATTTACTTCACCAAAAAATGGATGTTAACTTGGATTAAACACATAGTGTTGATGAAGTCATGTAGGAAAATACATCACCAGAGAGAGCTAGAGTTCTCTAGGGAAGAACATTTAATTATTTCACACCAGTTTATATTTATCAGGATGAATAAAATAAAGTTGTTGACACACATGAGTAAATGTGGTGGCTGGTGGTCTTTGTTCATGAGTTGGTCTTGTAAAAGGTAATGTTAGTTTTTGATGATGATTTAGGAACAGAATAGTTGAGACTGCATGTCAAAGTGTTATTTAATGTCTAAACAAGCAGAAAACTTTTTTTGTTGTTGTCTGAAAGACATTTAAATGATAGCAATGAATAATCCTTACGTACTCACGTACTTACCTATTAGATCGCGTGTCTATTTGCTGCAATTCATCCGTGCTCTTCTCTTCACGACCCAGATTCCTCTCTTCATTGTCGCCTTCCTTTGTGTCATCGACACTCGGCTTTTCCTCGCTGTTTAAACGACTATCCATTGTAATGGCTTAATTCTCTTCACATTAACAGTTCCAAATTGTTCAATGTCACACACATAACCGTCTACACTGTGACTGTTTTATGGTCTCTTCATTAAGTGAAGGGCTTGAAGGTGAAGTCAAGAAGTGAATTGAGTTAATTAATGATCACTCTAGGATATGTTTACTTTGGCCTGAGCTACTAAAAAAATTTATTTTAAACATTAACTTTTTTTATCACGGTAACTAATTCTGTATAATTTTGCTTGTGAATATTTGAGATGTGAAAAGCTTTAAGAGATTTTTTCTAAGTGAAGAGTAGAGAGCATTAAAAAATTTATCATAAGTGAATTATAATTTTATTTATAGCTTTTAAATCAGTATGAAATTTTCAAGATAAGCTGCTTAAAAAAATTTGAAGTAAGATTGAAATGATGAAGTTGATTTATCTTTTTTTTTTAAATGATAGAAGATGATTTATTCATGTGAGAGAATTTTGCAAATTTATAGCATTTTATTACTTGGATGATGATTTAGTTAGATAAATAATAATTCGATATCTGAGTTCTATCGAGTAAAAATTTTTTCCAGAGTACATTAACTCATCAGAATATTGGAATAAATGAAAGGGATGATAATTCATTAAGGTAAAATTTCAATTCACACAGTTACAATAGATTTTCAAGTGAATAATTTTTCCCAAACATTCTCTTAAGCAGCTTAACGTGATACTCTTGCTTTAAAAGCTTCCCTGAGTTCATACAAAACCCCTGATTGATTTTCTGGGGTCCTAGCTCGAGGTGTGGGAAAAGCTAAAAAAAATTCCACACGACTTTGTGGGGTTGATATTATAGTCCCTTAGGACTTTGGGCTTTCTAAAGTGTTTTGTCTTGATTTTCGTTGCGGTCAATTTTTCCATTTTTTTTTCTTTTCACAGATAAAAATTCTAAAAATTTGATACACATAAAATGAAATAGCTTTTATGTTATTGAAGGTTATAGAATATTTTCAATTATAAAGTTAATTTGATTACTGGAAATTCATTACCTAAAGTAAAGTTGATGCGTCACGCGATAAAATCAGTAATCATCCGTTAATGGAATTTCGCTACAGAGAGATTGAAAAGAAAATACAGGAAGTTGAAAGGGAGTAGTAACTTGGTAGTCTGTCATCCACCTCAAATCCGGAAATCATATAATAGATTATCATCGGATAATTGCAAGTTATCTCCTACGCGACGAAATAAACTATTTCATACTCTCGCCAACTTGCAGACGATAAAAATTCATATTCAATTATTTCCAGAATTATGCTACAAGATTATTAGAATCTGCCTGAATGTAACTGTTAATAAAATTACCTTTTTTTTATCGAAACCTGTCATACAGTTTTAATGAGAAATTTTTCAATTATTTTCGTTACTTATTTCAATACTAGAGAGTTGAGGAATAATTGTCGTAAATAAATGTTTGTAGCATTTAATAACGTTTTAATCTCACCAAGCTTTCATGAATGTACACGAGTTTTTGAAATGTCTCAAGACCTTTACTTAACCTTGCACTGTTCAACTAGATTATATTTCGATCCGACATGTATTTATATTTATCCATTTAAATGTGATTTAAATTATATACAAAAGAGTGTAAAAGTTTTTTTTCCAAATCAAATTCTATTCTGATGGAAAATGGAATATTCTTCATGCTAAACTATGATACATCTGTTGTGTCATGTTTTTGCTGAGTTTTCACAAGATTAGTGGTCGGATAAACGTCGAACGTGTCTCGTGATAAATAAATATTTAAATGCAATGAGAAATGTTTCGAGTAATTGTTGCATTCTTGGCATTCGTAAAAATCCACCTCTAGTTAGATCGATTAAGAATCCACGATTTCAAACATTCTTGGAAAATTCTTTAATAACTTCTATCAAAATATACCCCACGTAGTTAGTTGAAGAGATTTTTTTTTATTGTTGATAAAAAGTTGATTATAAGAAGAGTAAAATTATTTAATTAAGATGTAAATGATACATTATTTTTCTAAAGTAACTTTAATAAACTAAAGAGTCGTTTTATTGCAATATTTTGAATAGAAAAAAGAAAAAAAAGTTGAATGTCGATATGCTGTCGCAGTTGAAAGCGTAAAAAAATTTTATAACTCCTCTGAGGGTGGAGGTTCACTTCTTATCAATTACTAGAGGTATCATTATGTTTCTATAAATATTAGTATATGTATTGTGGAGGAAAGAATTGATGAGAAAGATATTTATATTGTGAACAATATTATTGATTAAAATAATAGATTTTTAAGTTCATTAAATATAAAATTAAAACTCAATAAATATTATTAATTTGAACGTTTATATTTTATAAAATGTTTAAGCAAACGAAAAATTTAATAATAAATTATTTTAATTAATAGTTTAATTGAAAAAAGTTGGATTGTTATTAGAGAATCATTTCTTTGATTTATGATCTAGCTAAATTAAACATATCTTTGAACATAAAAATTATTCCTCATTGGATAAAATTGAATTGAATGGTAATAAAACAGTTGAAACTTATTCTACTTGAAATGGAAAAATTTCTAAGAAATTAAAATTGTAAATGTCGGAACTAAAGTGTGTTCATTGTCAAGTTAAAAAAAGAAACAATAGGTTTGCTTGATGGTGCATAATAACGGAATGTTCACTTTGAAGAGAAGACGAACAAAAGGTCGATGTCGAAGACATTGGTGATATTTTTCGTAAGGAAAGTGAAAAAAGTGAAGAAGATTAAAAAAAGAGAGTCATTAATGAAAGGACCTTGACGTCGCAGGAAAGTGGAAGTCACTCAAATGATATACAGACTTTTCATTTGCGTTAAAAAGGTTAAAAAAATTTTTCCCTTAGTAAATATACATGAAACTAAGCTTAGATGTTTATATAAAGATAATAATTATAATTATTTAAAAAAATATAATCTGCTTATTGTTTTGAATAGTTCTCATTAAGATTTGAATGAAATTCATTAGCAACATCTTTCTAACTTTGATAATATTTTATGACCAGTCTTTTTTGCTTTAATGACTCTATAAACTTTTAAAGGTAGTCAAGACTATTAGATTAATTTTCATATCTACCACCTGAGCTTACCTCATTATTCATCAGTTAGTTTATTTTTAAAACCCAATCTAAAAAATTGCATTTTAGTTTTCAAATAAATTTCGTTTCTTTTTAATTCAACGATTCATTTTATTTACAAGGATTTGTTGTGAGAAATAAATTAGATAAGCAACATAAAGAAAAACAACTTGTACCTTTTGAATTAATCATACAATTTATCCCTAATGTTTTTACGTCGTCTTTTATCGTTTTCGCCTGTAAGACTAATTTGTTACACTTGCGAACAATCGTTTATTACACATTAGAAATGTTATTTAATACTTTTCTTACACCTTTAACACGATGCAAATTTAAAAATAAATTTATTACAAGTTGCTGAGTCAGTTAGTAAATATTTTAAAAATAAACATCATTAGTTACATCTATTTTGTCAACAAGATAATAAGAAAATGATTATTTTACAAATTACAATTTTTCTTTCTCGTCAGTAGAAATAAATTTATGATGCTGCCAACGTTTTCTTGTCGCAGCTAAAATTCTCTCTGTAATTCACTACACTTTTGTTTACGTTTTTTTAATCATTTTTTCAACAAAACTAATTTTTATTTTGACACGTCAAGTTATTTTTCACATCTCTAGAGATTCAACTATTTATATGTAATTGAAGATGTTGAATTATCTCTATAGGAGTTTCGTGTAAAAATGATTTTTATTACTCGGGGTAATAGAACGCTAAGGGAAACTGGTCGACGCTACATCAGACCGGTCCGACATCTAAAGCGGCTCGTCGAGCACTGAAGGGAAACTCACGCAGGCGTTTCGGCGGGCTTCAACACTCGCCACTCTGTGCACAACAATATTTTCGATAACTCTTTCTCTCTCATTTATTTCTTCTTCTTTTTACCTTTGTAAATATTTCATTTGTTACTCTTGTACTTTTGGTGCTTTTGTTTATCTTAATAATCATAAAGAATTTAAATTTTCATTATGAATTACAATCATCTTTGTAACGAGTTTAACATAAGGAAATATTTATTTTCCCTCGAAAGTTCATTACAATTTTCACAACTTCGCTATATGGTTTTAAAAAAATTTCTAATTCTTCTTTTCAATTTTATCCGTCAATCGAGAATTCTCTTTTTTTTTGTTTTTTAATCAAGGACTTGGTGGTTTGTCTAATAGTTGATGCTTATCTATATATCCTTGACATGTCTTATCAAAACTTTTCTCGATATAAAAATTCTTTTAATGAATTGAAAAATAAAAACAATTAAAACTTGGTTTATAAATTAGCTGAGAGAAGTTTGTTCTATGGGTTTTCTTTTAAAGCGTGTAGATTGGTGTCATTAAAAAAAAAATACCGTGACATTGTTGGAATATTATAGAAGGATTATTCAAAAAGTACACGTACACCGATAAGAAACAAGTTTGTAATATCGATAAAATAATCTGCTCTACATTCACTAAAAAATTTTATTTCATCATAAACAAGAGAAATATTTTAAAGAATTTATTTTATCACATAAATAATTTGAAAATTATTTAAACAACATCTCCCTCTGCTAGAGATATATATTGATGAATTCTTTTCTAACTGAAAATATTGTTTTTCAATACCAAATGTCAATATTTTTTTAATTGAAATAAAAATAAATGGGTAAACAAATAAATCTATGAAAATTCTATAATCGTAAAGAAAGGATAAAAAGTTCTAGCCGGAAATTAGGAGTGTCAAGATAGGATAAAGGAAGTTAATCATAGGATAAAGTGAAAGTAGTTATGTTTCTCTTCTTAACGTTCCTCTAGAGTTGGTTTGAAAATTTTACTCAAACTCTAGAAAAGAAATAAGCTGTGATACATAAAACTTTCTTTTTCTATATGAATAGAAATAACCTTGTCAGTATTACCAGCTTAAAAGCTTGAAACAAAGCCAACGAAGAAAAAAAAAATAAAGGAAATTATTTTCAAAATTACGAATATTTTTCTATTACTTTTAAATCACTATGATTGATATAAGAAGCTATGAAGAAAGAAGACTATTATGATTTTTTTTTACTTAATGAAAAAGTTATTTCCAACAACAATAAAATACATCCTAGAATAAGTGAATTTCTGTGTTGAAAATGAGTCTGGAGAAGAAATAAATTATGTAAATATTAAAAGCAAGTGGTGAGTGGATGTAGTCATGAAAGTCTAGTGTGGTCTAAAAGAAGGAAGTTTTCGTTTGAAATAATTGAGAAGAGATATATATGAGGGATGGTTATATAAATATTTTATACATTTTTATCACTAAGGATTCAACGATTTCCATTGATGGAGGATAATAAAAATACATAGCATGGAAAGATTTAACATGTCGATAAAATCACTGATATAAGAAAATGTTCTATTATTAAAAATAGAAACAGATTGTTAGCTACTAGGTGCTACTCTCTTACTTCCGCCATAAATATTTATACTATTCATTCGTTCTCTTTTCTATATTCTTCATCTTTTTCGTCATACATAGCTCCATATATACTTTGCACGACTCCATGACTATTATTCAACGGTAACACAAACAAATAATCAAAAATATCCTAGCAAAATCTGCTTGTTGATGATGGTCGTGAGCCAATCTATTTTTGCTGCTCGATGATTGAATAGTTAAGTTCACTCTCATATCGATAATCAAGAGGTAAATTATATCAGAGGATTTTTAAAATTAACAAGTAACAATAAAATTTAATCGATTGATAGATAAATGTCAAATGATAATGTTTATTTTTCCTCAATCGAATGTTAAATTTTCGTTTGAGTCATCTCTATATGTATTTTTCGAGAGAACTCATTCAAGCTCGACTATTCATTTATGTAAATATTTACAAATTAATTATCCTTTTACTGTATGTAAATTGTTTGGAGAGATTGTTGTTTGATGTAACATCAAAAACATGTTGGATAATATACTTTGATAATTTTCATTGTGACCTGAACATCATGAAACACTCTAACTTCATACGTCATGTTTTCGATGTTGATAAAGTTTGTTGGAATTCCCTTATCGACTCAAACACGCTAATCAGTAATTATAGTGGATCCTACATTAATGAAGTTGATTGTTGATGAAATTCCCTGGAGAACAATCCCTCTTCAATTTTCAGTGGTCATTTTTATTCTTTTTTGTTTCGTTGATGCTTGAAAATGGAAAAGTTAAAAATATTAGTTGAGATCTATTTCAATTACATTTCTGTTATTTAATAATGGTATTGGATTGAAAGAAATTATTTCAATATAAAATTTTGAAGAATTGTAAAAGTACAGTACTTTTTTTTTGTTTACATTGATACAGTATTGCAGTTGGTGCAATCGTAATAACTTGTAGCTCGTGTTTACTTTAGACCAACAAACCCTAAAGCCATTGAATGTATCAAAGAGAAGTGGATAAACTTCTTTTACACAGTACAAGTAACTTGAAATTAATTCTCTAATTTATGATCAATTTAATTAAACGCAAATGGTGGAGTGTTTCTGACGGGGTTTATTAGTTTTTATATGCATTCAGATATTGATTGCCAATGCTAGACCAAGTGACACAACTTTAGAAATTTTTCAACATGAAAAAGTGAATTTTAAATCAACTAAACAGTCAAGTGCATACAAATTCTCTAAACAATATTATTTTACTAGAAATTATTATTTACTTTTTAAAAATTTATTTACAAATTAATATTCTATTAATAGTTATAAAATCTGACAAAGACATTTAATATAATTGGAAATTCTTAATTATCATCAGCATATAATTTACATCCTAAAACAATAGCTAAGGTCTTTAAAATAGATAGGTAACTTGTAGCATTTGTTATAATAGCTAGGTATAACTATATCAATATCTCTAAGTGATTTACGTTCTGATGCTCTTGTTGCTCACGGCATATGAATTTCCATTGAAATAATTTCTCTTCCTAGCAAAATGAATTGCTTTGATATTATTAAACACTTGGGTTGGTTACAAAATAACCAAACATTGAATAATCAAATTATTTATCAACCACAAACAACTATCTCTGGTTAGCTTTAACATCATCTTAATTAACGTAATCTTGCTTTTGAAAAATGCTAAACATCGAAATTGCCTGGAAATTAATTAAATGAGAAAAAAATATCTTGATTGAAATTGACCATTTTTTTCTGAGCAGAAATTAATTGAAATAACGGAAAACATTTCTTCCACGTGGAGAGATAAACGTAGGAAAATTTATTTAAATTTACTATTCTATGTAGAATTATTGTCTTTATTCTATATTGAAAGTTGTTGTATGGGAATGTCCAGCTTGAAGTAGAGGTTACTTGTAATTTTAGAGATCACTAACCTTAATCGATTTGGAAAGAACCAAATACGTCTGGACAGTTTTTGCTTGTCTCAAGAGCTCTCAGCAAGTGGATTATCATAGAGATTATTTGCGCTTCAATGACGATGTAGACTATCACATTTTTTATCTGCTCCATCAGGTAGGTTGGATCATTTCAGAGTTGATCCAGTTTTACCAGTCTACGATGAGATGATATTTGTTTTTTCGGTTTTTTTATTCTGTCTTCAACGACCTGTAATTTAGCTGCCTTCATCTCCTCCTATTATCTACATTTGGATTTTACAACTTGAAGAGTATTTGGAGCAGCATGATCATTTTCCACCACTATACTCCGTCGACTTTGATACTTGTCAGAATAGAACTGTTCAATGAAGATATCTGCTTCACTTCCGGGCATCATTAGCTGCTATTTCAATTACTAATTGCACCGATCAACCAGAGTGAACGAATATCTATCAAAAAGCCCTCTCTGCATCATTGAGGCCATATCTATTTAAACACCCTGGCTATTTGCCTCATAAAGGTCTCATCGTTCAATGACCCTTTTGTCAATAGAAGAATTAGATGAAGAAACCAACTCATAGGATAATAAAAAAAATACTTTTGTCATTTGGAAAAATATATTTACCAGAGTCCTATAATTAAAAAAAAAATACTTCATCATAAATGTTGGTATAATATTTCAATTAATCATATTTAATTGATCTTAGTCTATAAATATATATTTAAAAAAACTGTATTTATTTTATAGCATGTGGGTTTTATAGAATAATGTTAATCATTTCTAGTTTTTAAATAATAAATCATTCTATTTTATAAGCTTTTTGATCATAAAAAAATTTATTCAAATTTTTCTTTGACGTGAGATGTTGAACGTTCTGGAAGGTCACTCAACTTGAACAATGATTAGGCAACGTCTAAGGGGTGGCCTTGATCGATGATTTTATCAAAGCTTTTAGCTATTTGTAAATATTGTCATTATAAACATGACTAGTTTTCTTATTTATAATTTATAAAATTTATGCTAAGATAATCAATTTATAGAAAAAAG
The DNA here is from genome assembly GCA_028641665.1 of Chelonus formosanus. NCBI lineage: Eukaryota > Metazoa > Arthropoda > Insecta > Hymenoptera > Braconidae > Chelonus > Chelonus formosanus. The sequence continues at coordinate 20,596,136 of CM054004.1, forward strand.
CTTTTAAATTCATTTGATGGAAATTGGTAAAGTGTTAGACTCTTGTACTCCATTGGATTTTAAACTTTTCAATTAATTCTGTTAATTATATTCTATTACACTCATTACATTTTATTAAAGTTAATTGAATTGGTACTCACGTTTGAAAATATTTTACGTAGTTTACATGTTATATTCAATTCTACTAATCGTGACATTTGTATGTTCGATTTTTCGCTACAAAAACACTCGAAACATCTGATGAAATAATCGGAAATAAATCTGACATTCGGAAATTAAATTACGATCGAAACATACCAGTAAAGTAAATGATTTACTGACTTTATGATGGTTTATTTAGTGACAAAAAATTAGTAAATTGACATTAAAATTAAGATACTTTTTAATTTATGAAAATCATAAAAGCATTCTTTCTAAAATGTGTATATATGAAAAATTGTTATGCCTGAAAAATATTTCATAAGCGATATTTTTAATAAAGATGAGTTTCTAGTGATCTTTAAAGTACATGAATATAAAGGTCAAAGTTCAGGTCAAGAAGATATTTAAATAACAGCCGAAAATGTTGAAAAAGAAAGTCAACGATGTGCTATTCATTTACATTCACTTTTTCAGAAGGATAATTAAATCTAAAATTCATAAACTAAAGTTTTTATTTATTATAATCTCAACTGCTGAGATTTAGAATTTATTTTTTTTTACTCCAAGATGATTTATAGCTCTCTATATTATTATTTATGTAATAAATAGCTTTATGATAACCGAATGATAGTTAGGAAGTGAGTAAATTAAATTCACGCCTACTTTTTTAATTTAATTTTTCAAATATTTTGTGTTGGATGACATTCTTTTTATTGATTAAAATATTTTGGTTAATGTTAACAATTTTCTATAATAAATAAACTAACAAGTTGGATAGAAATGAATTTTTTGTGCTACATTTTTTATCTCTGTGAATGTTTCACCTAAAATTTAATACATAACGAAAAAAAATTAGTCTACATGGAGAGTTAGGGTAGGTTTTTCCGATAAAGTAAAAGAGAGCAGAGCTTAATGTATTTTTAGCTGAGATAGTGTCATATTTTTTCATCTCTTTAATTATCAGACCATTCTTTCACGATAGTAATGATCAAATAGACAAGATTGTGTTATTATTCCCGCTTATTACAAATAAAAATATTCTATTCGTCCTTGGCAAGTTACTATTTGATTGTTTTCACTTGTTTTACGGAAATTGGCTGTAATTTATATTAGACAGCAAACCTTATATTATCGGGTTGACGATGGTTTGCACTTAGCTACTTCGTTGGTGCTTTTACTACCCGCTGTGAGAACGTTCATCGATTTCTGGTAATTTTCTAACTGCCGGTAGTGCTCTTCCGGTTTTTTGTACTTTTTACTTTCAATTATTCCTCTATTTTTTAACCAACGAGAAGTCTTTAAAAGCATTATAAATGTCTCGAGAGCTCAACAAGGTGCAATATTATTTTTCATGAATAATAAAATTGCTCGATATTCGAACTGTTATTAGAAAAAAATTGAATAAGTTGAGAACAAAATCTATAACAAGGAAAAAAACTTACCCTGAAATATGTTAACAATATTAGAATACCAAACTCCTCCAAATAAATCAACATATAAAAGTTTTTTCATAAAATTCAGAACATTAATTATTATTACTTTTATTTATTTGTTAAATAACTAATATTTTATTTGATGTGGAAGTAATTCAATTCATATCTATCTATTTTATTTTCATTAAAACAACTACCCTAGTCCCCTTATAACTGCTAAATTAGTGTATGATTCTGATGATGGGATTAATTAACTTTCACTTTATCAGTTTGAGATAATTGATAAAAATGAGTATGTTCAAATCGAATAATCCTGTCCGAAAGAAAATATTTGGCTGCTACAACAGATCAAAGGAACAGTCCTGCAATCGTCTTAATTACTGTTGTATTTGCAGGGAAAAAACTGGAGACAAATTGGATCCTTAGATACATTAGAAGAAGATCTGTTCCAGTTACAAATGAACAACTTCATATTCTTTTCTAGTTCAAAGTAACTTCTGATCATAACTGTTATTGACATATTCCTGTAAATAATTTTTTTTAATTTGTAACTGTTTATTAAAGTGCACTTTTGACTCGAAAATTCTGCTATCAATGTTTAGTTCTTGTTGGAGTTTCTCATCAAAGTATTTTTAACAAACTGTTTCAAAGTGTTTTATCAAATACTCTGCTAGTCTATTATGATAATTAATGTGATGGATTCGTGAGACATAAATAAATAAAGCTTATGAATATTTTATCTGTTTTAGTATTATTATTTTCTATATAGATATTAGTCAATTAAGTCTATTCGTATTATTTTTTCCATCGATTGTCAGTGTTAGCTAGACAATGGTTGATGATAAATACTTTAAAACACTTTAAATAGTGCAATCAACTATTTTCCATTACTTACAACCCAGTTCAATTACCAGAGAAAAAAAAACTAATATACTTTGATATTTTTCTCGTTGTAACTTTGAAAAAAAAATGGCAATTTATTTTCTAGTTAAGCTCCGAAGCTTGCGTTTCTAGTTTAAAATTTTATTTATTTTTTACTATGGTTTATTTTTGACCTTGACATGTCATAAAATATATTCAGGTTATTTGGTTTAACCAAAAAAAAAATATATTTTTCAAAACATCCAGGCAAAATTTCTTTGATCAATGTATTTGGTGATTGAGTGGAATTATACGGTATAGTTGACTAGGAGTTTATAGTATCAATAAGGTTATTTATTGATAACCATTTGTGATTTTGGTTGAATAGATTCATCGCTGATAAATGCATTTAGTTGGTGCAAATTACCTATTAATTCAAATATAAACGAAATCAACTAGTTGGAGGACATTTAATAAAGCACAGGCATCATAACTATTCTGGCGTGAAACACTGGTATAAATGCGATAACTCGACAAGTAGTGGGAAAAAGAGTTATATTTATGTATATGTATGCAAACATATGCTTCGATCATACGGCCCGTTGATAATTAAAATAAAAAAAAAAAAAACAACATTAAATATCACAAATGAAAGTCTTTGTATATAACAAAACTGACCTTGTCCTCCTTTCAGTTAATTTCTTTCAATTTATAATTGATTTTTTTTTCTACACGAGCAGTCATAGATATTCATTAGAAAGTTTCCAGCATAATTAATTGCAAGTTATGTGAGTAAAAAATACTCAGACTTTTTTTAAAGCTCAGTTTTTAGAGTAGGAAATTTTGCGTTAGTACGTTAAAAAGTATCATTATTTCTCATTATTTCAACTTAGTTTGCACGATATCCCACCCCCTCACGTGTATATACTACATGTGTAACTCAGGAGGATAGTAAAAAGATAACATATATTTAGGGGAAACCGCAGACCCAACAATTATCCTGAATTTGAACGACATGAGTAATCGTTAGATGATAATGAAAGTATATTATATCTAGTTTTATTTGAAATTTATTATAATAATAAATAATATGATTTATTTATATTTTCATTTTCTATTTTTAGCTGATATCTATGATGAAATTGGAAATGAGCTGAAGAAATATGGACCAGGTATCGATACTGAATGCCTTGGAGGCGGAAGAATTGATCATAATGCAGAGAAAAAAACCATTAAGGTCTATGGGTACTCTCAAGTGAGTAGTCTATCTTATTTTTTTCTCGATTCAATGGTTCATGCGTGTTTATTACTTTATAGGGATTCGGCAAAGCTGATCATAAAATTTCCGTGGGTCTACTGGAGAAGAAGTATCCAAATTATATCATTACATGGTCTGATGAAGGATATTAGAAGAATAATTAATATTTTTGTGATAATGTGAGTGTAATATTAATTTATTTATGTTCTTTATGGTTCATTGATTTCATGGAATGGAAAATATTTGTCGTGTATGAATTAACATAACAAATAATTGCAGTCGATACTGCAGTGTTATATTTTATTCTCATTATATGAAGAATAAAAACAAAAATATTTAAAATAAAATACAAATAAAAATTGAGAAATAATTCATAATTACTTGTCATGGAGTATTAAATTTTTAAATAATTTGTACTCATTGACTGTCAATAATGAAGAAATCATAGAAATTTATTTTTGATGATCTATCATATGCTGAATAAAAAGAATTATTTTACATTTATCTGTAATGGGTCAAGAATGAAGATTTTCTTCTTTATCGACCAGTATTAACAGAATTTCTACCTCAAAGATGGCATTTGAAGTTCAAAAAACAATTTGCTAATTCACTACTCAAATATGTAATTAGTCAAGAATTTCTTATATCATTTTTTACTAAATGATTTCATTTGTTTTCTTGTTACTCAAATTATAGGTTGTTTATCTTTAAAAAAATAATAAAATCGAGTTATCTGCAAAATTATCAGTATGAATATAATAAAACGAATACAATCTAAATTAGACAAAAATTTTCCATCACACTATTTACACGAGCATAATACTATATTTGTTCATTTCTTATCAGACCGTAATTATAGTGATTCTTCTTCATCAACTTTTTCCAAGTGTAAAACCATTCATGAAGTTTGCGAAAAAAAACCGTGTAATATACCAGAATGTCCACAAAAGCCAAAAGTGGGTTGTAATTTAGATAAAGTTAAATGCTCAGAGACAAAGAATAAAGAAAAAGAAGTTCCCACAGGAATAACACCTCCAGTAAATGAAAAAATTGATTATACCACTTTAAAATGCCCTCCACTGAAGTTCAAAAAACCAGCACCTTGTCCGACAATACAAATACCCAAAGAATTAGAGAGAATACAAAAAGAAAATGAAGCAATTTTACAATCCAGATTGTTGCCAAAACCACCATCACAACCAGTAGTTCTTTGTCCATGTGCGCCACCTCGAAAATTACCTCCAGGTGATTGTCCATGTCCTCCGGAAATCCAGAGTAGGATTCCTCTTGTCAGACGAGAATTATTGTGTAGTTTTCGAAATAAATAATTACTATTCAATCAAAAAAATCAAATCAATTATCACTACTAAAACAAGAATTTTTTTTTTTTTAATAAAATAAATCAAAGTCAATGTCCCAATTGTCATTCATAAATTTATTTTTATTCAGTAAATATTATTTTTAGTATAAAAATATATTTTTTTTAATATTCATTACAAATAATGCTTTTATATTCTTCATAATCACATAAATATTCAATCAATGAAAAAAGTATAATCATGTATTATTTATATAAAAGAAAAAATGACTATAAAATTTATTAAGTAAGAGGTAATAGGTTCATAAGCGTCAGTGACCTCAAGTTTATTGAAAAAATGATATAAAAATGAAAGAAAGACTAAATATTGTGAATGTTAATCCTGTTATCATTTTATTACTGAGTGGGGAGTTAATGTGTACACCCTCGGCATTTTTCTTCCTCGACTTGGGCATTGTCCGACTTGGCTTTTTCATTTCCCTGACACAACTGTATACAGTTGGACGTCATAAATAACGCGATTATCCTTGGCTGAAGAGCATTAACGAGCTGTCATCACGTTTTTTTACTTTAATCAACATTCTATGTGTCTTTTTTCCCCAAGTGTTTTCTCTGACTAATACTTCAATGTACATATTTACAATTTAAGTGAAAAATATTCATACCAAGTCAATATTGAATATAAATATATTTTTCAACACTTAAATGCCATTCGATGATTTAAAGTAATTCGATTGGTTCAAGCAGCTCCTCCTACTCGCGATATTTTCATCCGCGTGATCGTTCGCGAACGTAAGTGACGTTTCCATTCCGGCACGAGAATAATCCGGGAGAGAGGGGAATCCTGGATGGGTTGGCTCAATGGAAATGAGCGGGACGGATAAACTTTGAAGCGACTGGCCTCCAGGGTAATGCATAATTCAGGAATCGTCACTGGCGAGGATATTGCCAATTTGGCGTCGATGAAAATACGATCGGATTCGTCGAGCCGACGCGAAAATAGTTTGCCCAAATCCATACCACTTGGATACAGTGAATTTAGCATCCATTACTATTATATCTATGATTACTATACTCTACAATTATTTCCCACCAATCATTGGTCGTAGTAATTTTATTTGTAACTGTTGTAAAAAAAATTAAAATAACATTTGCAATTTATAGATACACTTGTTTAGTTGTACTTAATATTCTTAACTACATTGCTGTTATTTAAAGAGTTTTTATACTCGTTAATTCACATTCATTCATTATGTAAACGTAATAACAAACTATTAAAAAATTATAAATAACGATAAAATTAATGCATTGATTATTTTAATTATTTCATTGAATGTAGTTAAAATTTTTTAAATATTCCTTTATTACTTAATCACTTAATAAAAGATTTATTAACAATTATTTTGTTTACAAATATACCTTTACAGTTTGGATGATGAATTATTGAATTATTTGATGAGTAAACATATTACAAATGTTTCTGATAAATTTATTACACTATTTATTCTCTAAATAGAGGAAATAAAAAATTTATCAAATGCACTTTATATTCATAATTAATTCTCATATGATTATATGATTTTTATTTATTATTACTGTTGATTTATTACTGACATGACGTGTAAGTAAGTGTTGTGATAATTCATAAAAAAAAAGAACAGTGAATATCAACATTAATAGACAAACGATTGTTCCTGATAGGAAAAGCAAAACGAATTTGATACTGATTGATGAAAGATGATCTTATTTTAGTATCGAAAAAATCCTCTAATGATTTACCACATAGAGACTATTCTAGTGGTATGAGAGTATGAAATATTTATAACGAGGCATTAGGGTTTGGAATCTCTGAAAAGAATACATTGGAATCAATTCAATTTGTCAACACGTTCGTAATTATGTTATTATGCTGGACGTGGGTGGACGGAGTGAAATCGGAAGGGTCGAACGAAATAGCAGAACGCCTCGATCATCAATAATCCATAAAAACGTCTTCTATAACAAAGGATCCGTGACGAAATGTGTGGACGAAGCTGCTGTGGATTATAACGTTCCATGACGTCAAGAGAATAATTGTGATTTTATGTTATAACTTTTATACTCTTTACATTTCCGTGAATTAGATGGCATCTCCCGCTAAAACGAGGATTATCTTTATCGGATTCCATCGTCACGCGTCTGTCGAGAATTAAGATGTGAGGGTTCTGGTAAAGTAGTCCAGGTGAAAACTCTGCTATTTTATTTTATTTTTTTCTAGTGAATTAATGCCTTCCAATGGCCATTGACTGATCAAATAATTGTTAATTAAACGTTAAAACATTTTCACATTTTGTTTCACAAGTTTTATTGAGTTTTTGGACTTCATTTAAATGATTTATAGCTAAAAATTGCAATGAATATCTGTTGGAGTGATTCAAAAGGAATAATTTAACATTCAAATATCTAGATGAATGTTGATTAACATCAAAATGCGAATGACTTTGATAATTATTAATCATTTATATTGTTTATAAAAATAATTTGTCTGCATTCTAATTCCAAAATAAATATTAAAGTCTGTAAGTTAAAAAATAACATTTGCAAATTTTATTCGTCGTTGAGCTTCGACTTGGCCAATGAAAACGTCTTGAGGGCGCGTCTCTGTGAGGGAGAAAGCGTTATTTATGACTCCGGATACGCGAATACGGTAAAACTTGCCTGATTCCGGATCCGCCGGAAACTTTCCTCGGTCTTTTCACGTGGTTTTTTTTCCTTGGATCTTCATTAATGTCAGTGAAGAGAGTGGAGGTCATCTTTGACAAACTATCCCACTGCAAGCTCCACTTTTAAATCGAGAAATTCCATTAAATTTCTACCGTTTACTCAAGAAAACTTGAGAGAGTCAAGACAATAATAGAAATAAAGTAAAACGATAAAAAAATTTCAAGAAACAAGTAAAGAATAAAATAGTAGACTTTATCTTGAGTAAATTGGATTTTAGACTTTTAGAACAGTAGAGTAAGAAAGTTGAGAGGGATAAGCGAACAAATAGTTGGTTCTTTCAAGTCTATGGAAGCTTGACACAACCTTTTTACTTGGCTTTCATAGGGTGGACTGCATTAAGAGCAGTAAAAATCAATGCGATCTTATAAAATCGATATAAAAAATTCATGAGACAATCTTTAACATAAAAGAATACACGTCTCAAGAGTACTCGACTGCGCATTTCGCAGCACAATTCACTGCAATCATTAATATATATCCTTTCCCCACGATACTTGTACATGTATACACCGACCAAAGCCAAATGGAGACCCCTTGGCTGGCCAACACACCCTTGTATCAGCTTCGTCTCCCTTGATCACTTGAAAACAATTGCAAGTGGTTATAAATGTATTAAAGTCACTAAGGACCTATTGTGGCATTTGTCAATCTTTCAAGTCGAATACTTGGACCCTTGACTTGCCCAGTGTAACTGCTCCATTTCAGTTAACGTTCGTGAGAGCTTCACCCTCTTCCCAAGCACAAGGAACCACTTGACTACTCTTAGTCCTTCATTATATAATATTTAAGATGTGAGAATTTCAAAATGAACAATTTGCCATTCTTAACGATTCTTCTACTTAATTTAGACATGTTGGATCCAGTTTAAAAAAGAGTGTTGCATGCTAAAAAAGAGTATCTTGATGAGTTAGGAAGACTGGTATTAGAGATAACTTATTATAAGTAACGAATATATAACAAGACAAAATTACAATTGTAATATCAGGGTAAAATCAGAAAGCTCAAGTGTTCGTGCAACACCTGCAAGCTGTTGTTAAATTTATGTAGAACTAGAAGTGATTGACGTGGCAAATGAAAGATAAAGTAAGTGAGAGTGTCATGTGATATTTGATCCAAAGTAGCAAAAGTATCTTGAGGTAATATAAGTTAATATATCAGATTATCGATTATTATAATTGTTAAATAATCCATCATTAATAATTTAATAATAATTTTCTGTTTTAGAATCAAATTAATTAGATATTCAGCTGATGAATATGTTATTAATTAAACATGCAATGTCAAGCTGGAAAGAAACAAAATGCAATGCAGCTGATGGATGTGTATATGAAAAAATCCTGTTAAAAAATAAATCTACAGATGTAGGTTTAATTTAAAAGCCGATCTAGTCATGCACTAGACTCTCACTCCGTTGGGGTTACTGTGGACTGTGATTTTCTGATTAGCAGAGGCTCGACTGGTTGCGGTTAACCGGCGTTAGGTGGTGGACAATTGGTATGCATGGGCTGGGACTAGAGCCTGGGGCTTTGAACGCTCACCTTCATCGTCGCCAATAATCTGAGTGTATCTCCTGCAGTCGTCGCCATATATGACTAGAGAGGTAGTAGATAAACCACTGGATTATTGACTACAGAGCGGAAATACCTCTCATGCGTGCATTCAAATGAAATTTAATCGTACTAAATATCTAGAATTACAATTGTGCTAGATACATCAAGAATAATTGGCAAAAATAGCTGTTGGGCATACATGGAAAAGCATCTACGTGGTCATTTTTCAACGATTGACTTCAGTTTGACATCAACCACTCAACTACCCTTGCGGCGTTACGCGTGTTGAAGAGGGGGTTGTGTAATAACTCTCCTCCCTCTCTTTATACACTAGACCTTCCAACTCTGCTACTGCTGCTGCTGCTACTGCTATACTACACTATATAGGGCGCTCACTCGCATGAATATACAGACGCCCAATTGAGGGTTACTATTTCCCATGGGTTCCAGCACTTTGATTATCCCGTGACGCTGCATTCTGTCAAGTGACACGGTAAACCGCAGTTGAGAAAAATTGCACGTTCTATTATAGACTCTTGTAGAACGTGCCAATGGACGACTTGGGGTCAATTGAATCATTTTTGATACACTCGTTATGTATCCAGCTCACTATAACTGCTCACATCATCAAGAGAAAGGAGAATTACTCTTTCACTTCAGCATTTTAACAGCATGCGGCATACTATTATTGTTCTTCAAGGATCCTTTTTCAACCACGAGCTCTAAAGCAACTGGATTTGAGTCTTTAGGCTGCCACTCTGTTGCCAATTCATCAGTGGAATCAAGGATCTGTGAATAAAGAATTGGGCTTAAAAAATATTTAACAGTTATAGTCAAGCTTCAATGTAGGATTTAATTGAATTAATGAGGATTTAGAAGTGATATGACTAGACGATGAGAATGATGAAACAGTTTATTAAATATTCCAGGTGTTGACTTTTAGAATTCATGATTTGATAGATGAAGATCTTAATGATTTCATTGCTTCTCAATAACATCAACTATTGAAAAAAAATTTATTTCAATACATTTCTCATTTTTATTTTAATATTTTGAAAATAAAAAAATGATGTGTAATGATTTTTTTTTATCATGAAACAGAAATATTTAATCGTCAGTATTACTATTCGCAGCTGCAAATAAAATATACATGAATTTTTCCTGTTTTCTCTTTCGATATTCAAAGCCCGGATCGGATAACTCGCTGAGGTATCGATTCTCTTTTTCTCTTGTGCGCGTCATACGACCCCAAGGTGGTCCCGAGCCATGAATATCATGACTGACCAAGCACTGACACCCTGAGCTCTGATTTTATTTCATTTTTTTTTGCAAATATCTGCTTAAACCAATTTTTATCCTCTTTCAACGATAAATAATTTCTCACATTTTTTTAAATAAACTTCCATTCAACAATAAACAAATACATGATTATGATGTCATTACATAACTCAACAGTAGAACAATGATAAAAAAATGATAAAATAGCAATTGTTATGATAAGAATACTTAAACCAATATGATTTCTAACTCAAAGTCTATTGTCATACACGTCAGACAGTTGGGATGATTTGATGGTCCTTATTTTCCGTTATATTGGAGTATAAAACATCCTTTCACCATCCAGAAGAATGACATGAGCTGTATGTGGGCGAAATATTCTTCATCAGAGGATAATACACCATATAGAATCAGTCATTGTCTACTTCTCATAAACTATAAAACACACGATAACTCGCGAGGAAGGCACGGAACGAGTTTGGTTATTGTTTGCATATGAGAATAATTCCATGTGAAAGCAATAACCAAGAATGGCGTCACATCTGGAGTCTCTCTGTTGACAATAAATAGCTTAGAAAAAGTCCAAATAGTATTAATCAAGGCGAATCTATTTTAAACATACAGAGACAAGATTAAATCTAGAGTTGGGTTCAAATGTAACACATTTATATGATAGGTGCTATGACCACACTGGAGAGGACATAATGTACAGGGACGAGCCACGTGACTTCACGTGTCAACGATTCAGGATACAATCCAGCATTACATGAAGAAAACTAAGCATCGAGACTAATGCTATCATTATAACGGACACAAATCAAGATTTATTTATCCTGAAGAATCAGAGCTATCATGTAAGTCAACACCTGGAATGTTTAATAAACTACATCATCATTCCAAACATTGTATTATTCCTTTAGTCTTATTAATTCAATTAAATCTTACATTCAAGCTTGAATATAACTGTTAAATATATTATTAGCACTCAGAAGATACCTTATCATCTTGATGATATTTTTGTCCAATCATTTGTACCAGTTCTTTACACTCAGGATTCTCTCCTGATGATAAGGATGAAGGATATGAATAATTTTAAAAATCACTTTTATCAAATCAATTTCAGCTTCTTTTTGTACATAATTAATATGCTTGCAGTTTTAATTTATGGAATTAAGTTGAACAAGTTTCTTAAAATAATTTAAAATAATTATCTAGATATAATTGAAATTAAAATGTAATTGTTTCTGATGTAATTGAACGAGTATATGTTCATAGTTATATTTATTATTCCCTCTAAATTAATATCAATTATTTAGATATTAAATAAAAAGTCCAAACAATGACTAGAGCTTTTTGTTATCAAAATATCTGTAAAAAAAAAGTATTTTGAAAAAAAGAATCTACTCACTAAGGACAGGTGTTCGGTGTGATTTTTTTAGGGCAACAGATTTTTTTGTGGTCACATGTGATTGGCGATTAGACATGTGCGCGTATGTATTTCCGATTTGTCGTGCTATTCTTTAGCATTTTCGTTTCCTTTTAATCGCGTTAAACTTCCGAAACACATGACGTCTTGACCACAGTTTTCAATTCTCCCAACTGTTGCCTATAAGAATACTATCGATGAATCGTTAAAGATCCATAGCACGCGATGCTTCTCTCACTCACGCTCTTCCTGTCTTAAACTTTGACAAAATGCAAATCCGGCATTTTTTCCCGATTTTTGTCATCTGTTAAATCTTTTCAATTATTTGCCGGACATCCGATTGATGTTATTCTAACATCTTGCAACAAAAAAGTCAAAAAGAAAAAAAGTATTCTCAATTGGACTTCAATTGAAGACTGAGGTTTATGTAGTTCTTAAGTAGGCGCATTGTTGTTTGTAGACAGAAAGTATTTGTTAAGAATAATATCACCTGCTTGCTTGCTTCACGGCCATGCAATCGTCGAGTGTGTTATTAATTTTTATGGAACAAGTATCACGCGAGCCGTTGACTTCTATCGAGAAACCAAATCGAATCAAATACGTATTTCCTCATTTCCGAATAAATATAATAATAGATCCAGTAATAACAATGAATCAATTACCTTTTCCACGTAGAACATATGTACCAGTCAGTATATATGCTTCAGTATTACTGTGTACAATATTTTTTACATCGCCTACAGTGTGAAAAATTTTAATTGCTTTTACCTCTTGTATAATATCTGTTATTTTATATTATATCGAATTTACTTATTAAAATAAAACGTGATTGTAATGACACAGAAGCTATATGAAGATGACTATCTCCAACTAAAATTAGGGTGAGTTCCGAAGCGAAAAGGCAGGTGTACGGAAACCGATTACACTTATTTATCTGAGCAAGTGTATTTGAGAACTCTGTATTGGTGTCAATAATTGATACATATTGTAATTAGGTGAGAAATATTGTAGCTTAATAATTTATTGATAGTTTATTAATTATATTTGCTTCTGTTTTACACTTCAAATTTAATTCAATTCACCTTCTGATAAAATCTCTTTAATTATTTCGCCACTTTTATTTGCCTTTTTTCCCTTCAAATATACTTTCTTTCAATCATTAATTTTTAAAAGTTGATTATTAAAATTTTCGGTGCCTTGTGAGATTAATTAAATTTTTTTCGTAGTTAACAAGTCATTGAATAATTAATGAATTAAAATATTTACTGCTACCAATGATATTAACATAATAATATCAATGATGAACATCATTAAAGGCAGCTGTTTTTGTTCTTTCACTTCAGTTCCATTTTTTTTACCTTTTTTCTGAATAAAATTTTTTCGACTTTAATTATTCATTCTCACCGTCATTTAATATAACTGCTATTTAAATGTTTCATCATGTGAGAAAAAAAACTAATAGATTTTTCCAAAAGCCCATAAATATTCCAACTTGACTTGAAACAATGTTTAAATAAATGACAAATTTATTCTCTTAAATATTTCATCGTGAATATTTATTCCTATTAATAAAAATAATTACAGTCATCAGAAAGATTAATTCGAAAATATTTCTCTAGTTAAAATTAATTCACTAAGCGATAAAATATTTTAAAACAAACCCATTAAATTACTATTCGGCCACTAAAGATGTCTTAAATGATGACAAAATAATCGACGAAATAAAATAGAATACAACGTTATTGTAGCATTCTTTTTAAGGAAGTAATGGGTGCCAGGAAGACATTTTTACTGGGTCTCGTAACAAATTTCGGGCGATTAAATAGCCACTTAACACGGATACCCTCTTAAAAAGAGGAAATCCTTCTTCCAAATAGAGCCGTGATTAGGTGGGCGATGAGAAGAAGGAGAGGACAAGGTGAGTGCCTGAACGGTGTTCCGATAACTTAAGTGACCGTACTAATCGCCTCACTCTGTAGATAGAACGTTTTTCGGTTCTTAGATAACACCGTTGAGGTGAGAGGAAATATAACTGCTGCACTTGTTTAACATTTTTTCTTCTTTATTTCCTTTTTTTTCTTCTCTCAACAAATATTTCTTAAATATGTATAACATAAGCTACAGTTAACCATTAAATCCATGGGACTTTTAACCATTCTCGACACATTTTATCCCCATGATTTAGATTTATTCACTTGTCCATATGCTTATCTTATTATTTATCAATCTAGAGTCGTATCGTTGGTAAACATGTCGGAATTATGTTGGATGCTAACGCGTGGGCAATCTGTTTTATTCACTTATACTTTTATTTAATTTTTTGTGATAATCTTTGTGATAACGAGAAAAAATTGCGATAATAAAAATAATTGTTATAGAGTAACAAGACAGTTAAATGATTGGCTACAGATAGATGAAAAATATTTACAAGTTATTATCCCTTGTTTGCTTATTACATTTAATATTGGAAACACTTCATTAATAAATGTTTTCATTTATTTGAATTTGCAATGTCGAGTTCAAATAAATTGTCATTAATATCAATTTTATCTGTAAAAAAAAAAAATTGTCTGAATAATTTATACATCATTAATGCTTTATAAAAGTGTATTTTTTTTATTATTATTGAAGCATCTCCCTATGGGATTAATCATTTTTAATTTATTTATGAATCTTTATAAAATTAGCTCTGTCGATAATGATATCGATAATATGAAAAAATTATCATATTAATTAAATTGATAAAATATGGTAAATAAAAGTAATAATTTCATTTTGAATTATCAACTAATTAGGATGTTTTTATTTAAATATGTTTACAAATGACAAATAATTAATGAGATAATTATTGTCAAGTGTAAAGAAAAAGAATGTTGATTTTATTAAAATGTTAGTCTCTCTTTGTTGAAATATATTTTAGTTTGACCAATCGACCATATTATCTCTATTTTAGACTCTCTTGTAAACGTTCTGAGAGATGCATGAATTTTTAAGATAAACGAAAAAGTTGAAATGAAAATGAGGATAAAACAGGTCTGATGGAATGAGAGACAAAGAGTGAGCAAGATAAAGAGTGCAAAAGTATTACTGTCGTGGAGGTATATATTATAGGCGCCAACGAGAAAATTAGTAAAGCTTGTCTGTTTGATAACACTCTTCACAACAAGTTTGCAAAATTTTACAAAGTCTAAATATTTCTTGGAATAAAAAGGAAAGAATATTTCAATAAAATAATCAGTCTAAAAAAAAAAAAAAGATTGGAGGACCATTTAATTAGTCAACAGTTTATAGCATTTTAGACTTGGAAATTTGGAGATAGATGAACATAAGCTTGGTATAAAGTACATGGAGATATGTATGGTGCTGGCAGACGTAGGGATAACAAACCTGAACGGTTTTTAATAAAAATAATGATAATATGAGCATTTGATGTCGTGGTAATGAGAGTCCGGGTATACAGACTATCTTTTAGGTCCGTGTTCCTGATAACCATGTCGCATCAATCATCCCCCTCTGGTTCTTTTTAAAAGAGAAGAGAAAGGAAGAGTCCTCGAGATACTTTCAAGACACTGGCAGTAATGAAGATACTCATGCTGTCCTCAGCTCACTACTTCCAATAGTCTGAAGAACTTTAGGGGAGGATAGTGTGGCCAAGTGACACATTATCCACAACACAACGACCATTTTTGTGGATGCAAATGCCTACACGAGGCTTCTCAACGGTAGCAGACTCGGTTATTAACGATCTGAATAATCGACCGGTTATTATAGCGCACGACTGGACTTGGCTTTTTTTAGTTGCTTGCTGACGCCGTGAATATATTCCCTCATTGTCATACTGATAATTTTAATTGACAAACAAAACCATTTACGTTGATATCACTGATTAAATAAAATCCATTCAGCTTGTTATGTGTATATATATATATATATATATATATGTATGTATGGTTTGTAGTGAGCACTGGGAATATAATTGACTGCGGCGTGTATATATAATATATAAACCGCAGCATGGCCGACGCCCGGGTAATTAAATAACAATTACAGGACTCAGGTGGGGCGTGCAGTCGCGCGTGCACTCTGGATGTGAACTGTAAACTCACATATGCCTCATAAAAGTAGCTGCTATACTCCACAGTGCGCCGGACATACGTCCAAAATCGTCGATTCACTTCTCGGACCTCTTATGCACTCTACTCCTCTCTCTGACCATTGAGCTCCATCTCTCTCAATTTCCCTCAGTATATTTCTATCCCCCTCGCTCGTGCACGCTGAGTGTTGTTCGTGATCGTTCGGCCGCGAAAGCACGATACCAGCCGCACGCCATAACCACAACTTCCTCCGTTTTACTTTTTACCTATTCTCTCTCTTTTTCTTTTTGTTACTCTTCTCTTTCCACTCCGACAGTTCGTATACCTGCGACCTTTTGTCTCCCAACTTAGACGCAATCAGTTGGTTATAATAGGAAGTTACCTTTGGTCATTATTAAATATATATGAGGACAATCTGCTGTTTTGACTTCTTCCGGCTCGATCATCTGTGATATCCATCAGTTTTCAAGAATGAATGGAGATGAATTAGTTATGGAGAAACTTTTCAATTATTTCGAGTTGGAATGATATTGGGGATTAGGTTGACTTGAATGCTTTACATATGCAACATTTGTTGAGGTTGTTAATAATTAAGGAATTTTGTCTATTCGACCAAAACTTCTGAACGAATATTCTTTTCTTTTAGATTGATTACGATATACAAAGAAGTCAACTTAAACACTTGAAAAAAAAATAATTTAATAAACTGTTTCAAGAAATATTTTATAAATAAATTTTAATTACAATTTTCATCGACTTATTATTCATAAAATCATTTTAAAATTATTTAAAATAATAAAAAAAAAAAATTATGTTCTTCTAAAGCTTTAAATTGTAGTGTTTTATTTTTTGCACTTAAAGTGTTTAAATATAGTGTCACCTATTTAATGACCATTCTAGTTATATTTTATACTCTATAAAATATTTAAAGAATGACTTTCATATTATTCAAATAATTGACATCATATTTAAACACTTTAAGTGTATTTAAATAAAACACTACAATTTACAGAACAAATAAAACCATTAAATAATGCAAGTAAAAAGTTAAATTCATTATTAAATTTTTAATTGTTTACATGAAAGAGGTTGCTAATATATATTTACTACAATATATTGGCAAAATATTACTACAATTTTTAAACTAACAATTCATCTTTTTCTTTCTAAAACAAATTGTTGAAAGTAAAAAAAATTTTTTTTAATTGAACTTGACACTAGTTTAACAAAAAAATTATTTAACAAAGAGTTTTTAAAATAAATAGACTTAAAACAATTGATTATCTAAGGCTTTTATTATGAAGATAAAGATCAATAATTTAAAGTAAAATGAAATTTATGTTACATTTAAAAAATAATATGTACTGATCTCCATCGATCAGATAAAAAATAAAGCGATGACAAACTTTGCCACTAAATCCATATTTCAATATCAGGACCACGTTCTTTTTAAAACCTCGTCAAAAAGGTAAAATAATATAATAAACCAATCTGCTGTCTTGACTTCTTCCGGCTCGATCATCTGTGATAGCTATCAATTGATATTTTTCGACCGAAGAAAAATAAGTTATATCATTCGTTATCCTTCTAGATCATTTCTTTTATATATTATAAAGACAGAAATAATACATGTATCCATTAGATATACATCTATTAACCATCTGTTTCCACCATTTTATGTATTTCAATACATTTTCGCGTGTGGCCTGTGTTCTGCTCCGCAGGGGTGTTGAATAGGATAATATTCTACTAATACAAGAGTACTAATACACGTGCATAAATGACAGCTTAGCAAAGCTCTTGAAAATAATTTTCTAAGAATGATAAAAAAAAAGAAAATAAAAGGAAGTAGGAAAAATGTGTAATTACCTCAAGTTTATCTTTTTTTATGATTACAGTGATTATGAGTCGAAATCACTTTTTAAGAGAAAGATCCTCCCTTGAGGCAAGATGTTAAGCATATTTGAATAGTCCTAGAGTGCATCCGGTGGCAAAAGATATAAATGACAGCTAAAAAAAAAAATAGCTGCTGTCTCATCGGAAAGGAAAATATTTAGTGGCTTCTAATTGAAACAAAGATCTAAAGTTAGCCGCATACGACACGTATATATTATTACCCAGCATTGTTTCACACACCTGCAGGGCCAATTAAGAGGTAGGAATCCTTGAATTCCTGTCTTCGCAATTATGATACTGATGTGTTGGTAAATCAGTGAGTGAAAATGACGCGTAATGCGTCAAATCGAATTAAGCGGGTACAATTACGGGATACAAATCCGTGGCGGGCGTTAATGAGCGCCAGCGGAAGTGTTGGTTGTACTCTCTTGCACGTGATTGCTTACCTTGTCTACTCTCCCCACTGCGTGGTTTCCGGCTCGGTTGGGGGCTGGGGACTCGAGGGAGACAGAATGCAGGTGGTGAACCGCGATAAAATCACCTAATTGTTTCACTAAGCGTATGCGACTGTCCGTATTTTCCTGTCGCATTTTCAAAAACATTCTCTGCCTTCATTCAAACAATCTCCAACACTGTTTGACTTTTAAAACAATCAAAATGTTAATTTACCACCACTTTTATGTAAATACCAGCTAATGTTTTATCGTCAATTATTTGCTAATAACAAATTAAAGCTACGATAGTGCTGATTTAATTGATAATGGTAATAGCAAAAGAGTAGAAGGGTATATAGTGAATGACGTTCTAACATTATTAGCACCTCTTGTTGACTCTCAACAACTACGATAGGCCGGTGGTCATTATTTCCGTGTTTAGATAAGAGTCTGACAGAATGACCAGGTTGAAGGGAAGCTTGTGGGAGCTGTATAAAGAGCCAGTGAATAGCCAGACATGAGTGTAGTTGATGGACATATATACTGGCGCCAATTATACCTACACTTTCGCTTTCTCATGTCTTTTATTTTCCTTTAATATAATGGTTTTAAAAAATAAAACGTATCATAATATTGGAGATCTTTTTTCCTTTTTTATTTCACGAGTGAATTAAATGAATCAAGAACAGAATCGTATATCGAAAAGATAGTTATAGGCTTAGGCCAGTCACGATTCAATATTTCTCGGATTGTGTGTTCGACCTCCCTCGCTACTCTGATGGACGATATAACCCCTCATTGCCTCCCAAACTGGAACGACCGTTGTTCCCATGATTCGTGTCGATCATTATAAAAATTAAACGACGTTCATGCGATTGATTATTAAAATTACACGGCATCCACAGGCTACAGTCCATCGAGTAATCCACTTGGGTCGCCACTCGGCAACTAATCAAAGTCGTTTCCAACGATAATCCACGCGGGTGTGTCATTTCATTTCGAGTAATTTTGTGGGGCGACCACAGAGGAATGCTTCTCTCTTTCTCACGTGATAGAATACTCAAGAACCAAGATTACACTCATTCAGAGTCTCCTCAATATTTTTTAAAAAATACTTTTTATCCTTATGCTTCTTCTTTTTTTTTGCGTCATTCCTCTCTTCATTCAGACCATCGAGTCTATTTTTTTTCGCCTATTCTTTTTCACTTTGCACACACTTGGTTCGTTGATGCAGGATACGAGAGATCCTCGCCCGAGGGAAAGTCACTCGTTCATTCAAGTACTCAGATTAAATTTGAGAAAGATGTGGCATTCCTTTTATTTTGTATCAAAGCGTAAAAGAGAAACGAATGATACTTTTTCTACGTAAGGGTTGATTAAGAAGTTTCAAATCGACTTCTTCAGAGAGAAAAAAAAACAAAAAGAAATTTATCATAAATAATTTCAATGAATTTTTTGGTTAAATAGATTTTTAACTAAATATTTATTGTAATAAAAAACGTAGTAAAATAAAAGTGTATTTAATGTAGTAAAAAGTAGTCTAGTAGTTATAAAGATAACAGATAAATCTGTACACTTATGTATAGAATACATACATGCATACGTACATACATATGATTAGGAAAACATGAGGCTCAACAGCACTAGAAAGCATACTGGCTTTTTTCAGTCTTTGTCGAGCAGTTGTATAACTATAAGTATAGAATTTCACTGCTATTTGAATTATTACTAATTACTTTACTAAAGATGTGCATACATAATATATAATAAACAAATTAACATACATAATTAATTGTTTATAATTTCTACAGGTTCATTATACTCTGTGTTATCAATTAGACGTGATAGAAATGTTTGTAATTTCACTTAAAAAAAAAATCCTCAACTTACTCATTCCAACATTAAAATAAAAGTCAATTATTTTAATAAACATAAACAATTTAAATATAACAAATAAATGTTAAAAAATTTTTTAAAATAATTATTAGTAATTTAAATCCAATTTTAAAGATAAAATGATCAACGAAAGCTTTGAATAATTATTTCTAAATGATTTATTTGAGATAAAGTAAATGATGGGTTAAAGTTGAAAATAAAGTAGTTGATTAAAGATGAGTATCGATAAAATGTGATTTAAATGAACGTATGAATGTAATAAAATGGATGTAGGTCCAATTGAGATGATTGAGTTGCGCAAAATGATGAAAAATACGTGTGTTCAGATGATTCCTTGATGATAGCAGGCAAGTATAAAATTAGACAAAGAGTTGACATGAGCATTTTACTGGCGCTTCAACCGTAGAAGGTCGATTCAAATGAAATGTGCGGGTAGCAAAAAATGATGGTGTAATGACAGATGGTTGAAAGCACCTTGGTCGCATATCACTGACGCGTTTCTGGGATTGAGGTTTGGTCCTGGGGATGTCGGGTACGCCAAGAGGGAGAGCGTATGATTACAGACGAGCCAATAGCTGAGCTCAGCAGCCATCATGGTCCAGCCCGAGACGTGCAATCATGCGTTCCCTTGCATCTCCGCGCAAATATAATGCGAATGTCTGCCTTTGGCGAATAATATTTATCCTCATGCCCTTGGATTTTAATTTTTATCTTACTTAAAACAACTGAAACATTGTTTGCACAGATATTTGACTGGTTTAACATTATTTTAGCATTGAAAATATATTCAAGATAAGCGAGAAATCAGGAGTTAATTGAGCTAAGATACATATATTGTCTAATGGTCGCTTTCACGTACCTCTCTGGAGGGAGATATGTAATATTTATAATGCAACATTGTTCCTGGTTGGTATAGTGGCATGCTGGTGTCTTATCCGACGACTTCATCGACTAAGTGAAGCACCCGCCCGTCGACTTCATAACACTAATTACCGGATCTGCAAGAATATTGTTGGTAACACTCTTCGTCCATGCCACGATGCCTTCATCAGGAGCATCACACAGGAACTCACTCGATTATTTGTCATTTAAAAAAGACCATTTAGTAGCTCATAATATTATTTAATAGTTCACGAGAAAATTATAATTAATTAATTACTATTAATTGTACTCAGTCGGTAACATGTGCGGTTTTATAATGAATTTAAAATAATACACAATTTGATGTGTTTTTTGTTATAATAACAAATATTATCTAGAAACAATCGAGATTTCACTAGCTGGATCGTGTGAAACACGAATTCACAGTAATCATAATAATGAGCTTCGTCCAAGAGCATTTTAGTTAGGCTCTTAATAACTCGTTAATTATCGTTTTAGGAAATCTACGATGGAGCAACCAATTACTTTTACGTAATCTCGTCTTCCTGTACGCGTTTACACATGAATCGCCTAATTTCTCTCTACTCCGCATCGTGGTAATTGATTTAATTGCAGGAGTAATGAAAGGGAAAAATAATTCTGAGGAGAATATTTTTACATTACAAAATAATTCATGAAAAGGTTCATGTATTTTTTTTTCTTCTTCTTATTATTATGTACTTAGTAGAGTTTGCTGACTTTTTCATTTGTGCAGTGCAAGTGAGAGGAAGGAAAAAATTATTTCGAGTGTAATGATGGACAAGAGTTCAAGATTTACTTGGTTCAACTCAAGTCCGAGGCGCGATTATGTCGGTTTTAACGGCACATAACGTTACTAACAAGAAGATCGCGTGTTACGCCGAGTCCCAGGGTCGAAGAAGGTAACCACGCGTGCATGTGGGTACTATTCTATGCCTATACTTCAGTCATAGGTAATTTTTTTGTTTGTTTTCTTTGTCACTTTCGTGATTTTTTACTCATGTTCATCAAGAATCATATTAAAGCCTCTTATTTGTTTGTTTCTACTTATTATTATACTATTATATCAATATTATATACAGTGAATCAAGATAACTTCTTTCCTTCTTACTTGGAGAGTTGAAAAATTATTCTAAATCATACCTAATCCATGGCTGTGTATAATCCCTTTTTCCACTACACAAGGTAGTTAATCAAAATCAAAAAGTTCTTCTCCACAAAAAGAAACCTTTGGAGTCTTCTGAAGTCAATGTCTTCAACAACTTCAACATAAAAACCCAACTTCTTCACTTCAATACTGAGAAAAAAATGTTTAATTCATCATATGAATCTGTTCTTTAAATTCACCAATGACTAATAATTAAAATACTTCACTTGCTTGAATTTTACTGGAATAATTTTTTTTTTAATATTAATACTTGCAAATTGGAGTGCAAAAAGATTATCTTGAGTTACAATGTATATTTATTTGTATTTCATAAAGCCAACTTTTACCACTGATTCGAGAAAGCCAGGTAAGATGTTGGCAGAGGAAAACGCGCGAACGGAAGTGAACTTGGTGTACTTGCGACCCAAGACAATGCCTAAAAGAGGAAGGTCTGGCATTCTAGTGTTTGTTCTTCAGCAAAGTCGTCGTCGTCTTGCAAAACTTAGCGCTTATTTTACACGCTGTTAGCTCGGTAAGTTAGTCTCTCACTTGAGTTTACCCTGTTGTCCGTAATATTCTAATGAATGGGACATTAAAGTTACTGATGTGATGGAGACTGATGTTTAGTGCGACAAATACAAAGGTCTTGAATTATTCCATCTAGTATCTTAGAAGCTCTACAGTCCTGCTAAAAGTCATTCTTCATCTAGAAAAATCACTTCATCAAAAAGCATAAGTAAAAATTAAAAATGTCTGATCAAAACAAAGTAATTTCACTTTTTCAAAGTTGTTGTCTTATAGCTCTGAAAGAGGTGTGCATTTTTACTTGCCACGAGGTCATTGTTACTACTCCACTTTTGGAACAATAGGGAAGGTTGAATATTTATAAATGTAAGCTCATTGTCTATATCCATCTGTGACCAATAATAATGACTATTTATGTAGCGAAAAGGTCAAAAGAATTAAAGAACACTTTCTTGACATTAAGTTATCTAAAAATAATCTAAAACTATCATAACAATTCCAATTAAAAGGTAAAAAAAACTAATTCCCTTCAAATCTACCATTAAAAAGGCTGAAATATTTTTATCAGAGCATCGTTCTAATTTAACTTGTAAATTTTTCAATAAAAAATGTTTTGTTCCAGAATATACATAATATAATAATCGTTTAAAAAAATCTATTTTTTTATCCAAGCATTTAAATTCTATTAAAAAGGCTGATATAGTAACACGGAAAGAACGAAATTTGAAAGAATAAAGCAACAAAAATGAAAAAAATATACTTGGTTATAAAGAAAGGAACTTGAGATTTATCGTGGTGATAGGGGTGGTGGGCAGGAACCCATGAAAAATAACGAAAATTTTGGTGGGGAATGAGAGTAAAGCGATTAAGTCCATTATACAGTTTTATCAGCATGAGAAAGATCTAATAATGGGGGAGCACCACCCCGTCAGACTAATTCTCGCCCCTGTTGAAAGTGTGCTCTGCTGTACTCGGGACAAGTGACACCCTCTCGTGCTTGATGTGTCATACACGCTACTCGTGCTTTTATATTAGCCACCGTGTATAAATTATAATAGCTCTACCTTTTTTAATATACACCCTATCCAGGTTGTAGAGGTAGACCAACACCTGCAGGAAATCACAATCATAAGTGCAAATATTTTTTTTATTATTATTAATTCCTAAAAAAAAAAAAAAAAATGAAAAATTGTCATTTACCTTTTTTATTTTATTATCATTCAACCTGTTAATACAATTTTTGAAATATTTCCAACTATTTTTTATTCTGTGGAAGAATTTATAAAATATTGATTCACTAAATTGTATCATGTTTTATAAGCTTTTTTCTCGTATGTATCACGCAAAGTCTCTTTCGACATGAAACAGTTTATTGCTTCGTTATTATAAAGTCATTCGATTAAAAATAACAGTTAAAGTCTAATGTCTATTTTCGATCATTTATTATTTAATCCTAGAATGTATTATATAGTTCATGGAAATGTTAAAAATGAATAAAACGATTAATAGTAAAACATTAGTAGTTTAAAAAATCCTCTAGTTAATTATACTTTTAAATATTTTATAGTTATTTTAAATAGTGAATAATATTGATACTTTTATTTTATGTTTTATGTTTTTGAAGATATTATCACTTAAATTAATTATACGTATCACACATGGTAATTATCTGTATCGTATACGAATACATACTTTTCATTTTATTTGAATTTAATTTATGTCAATAAAAACCACATACTTCTTTTTACTCAGTAATACTCTATAACAAATTGAAGTCCTTTTTTAGAATATTTCTTGGAATAATTGGCTTTAAATAATTTGTAACATCACGAGATAATATCTATCAATTCTGTTAGTTTTCATAAATTGTGATTTTATATTACATAAAATGACCTTTATTTTTATTTTTTATTCAAAGAAAATCATTTATCCACAATTGTCAGAACAAATTGTTGTTCATATAATTGAATAGAATGAAATTAAATATATTTAACTTATTATTCTTTCTACATATTAAATCTAATAAATATATTTTTTACTTGAAACTGGAAAAAAAGTATAAACTTTATATTTCTTTTCTTGAAAGTATGCAATGATAAATTACATAACAATATTGTACAATCATTCGAGATAAAAAAGTTGATAAAATAAATGAAAAAATACATTCAACAATTTTTCAATTATTTTAATGCATCATCAAGGGTTCATATTTATAACAATAATATTGAAATAATGATGATGATTATTCATTTACACGCATGCTAGGAGTATAATTCCTTTGTTAATATTTTAACAAGTATTCTTATAAATTTATTATCCCACACTGAATCTAATACCAACAAGTAAAATAAATAAAAATCAACTAAATAGCAATGAAAATGAATCTAAGAATTGATAAAATTCACAAGAGCACCATGTTCTTGGGAAATTAATCACCCTGAATGCCTTATGATAAACGAATGCGAGGACGAAATCCGAGAAGTTAGCTAGTAAAGTAGCTTTTAGATCGGTTTTAAGCCGGTTGCTTGTTCCTATCAATGCAAATTGCCGGTAATGGAGGCTCGTAGACGTAACCCGAGCTGTGAGCTGATAATCCGTCGAGTGAACGTCTCTTGCCAGTGCTCTTCTCCTGGGACATTTAAAACAACCAGTGATGGTAGCAACACTTACGACATAAATGCGCGCGCATATTTTCAACTTTGCCAATTCAAAGGGGACTTTGCAAGTTTAGCCGTTAACTTAACCGGCGTTTACCTTAATCTAAGATCGACGTGTTGGTTGGCTGTATGCCACAGTAATGTATGGCCATATGAATATGCATTGGATACGCTAGACGGGTCATACGTGTAGACTACAAGAACGTGCGTGTAAGTGCGATCACAAACAACTTGCTGCGATCACATCGTCCTTTTCCATCAACATTTTAGCTTATTATGTGTGCTCATGCACTTGGTAGTAATCTTGAATGCAGTTATTCCCCAATTCTTCTAGGTGTTCATTCATGAGGGGAAAATTATTTCCATTCGTGAAAGGATATTTTAGCAGTTGAACATGTTAGCTATCGTGCTGGAGTATTTATTATGTGACCTTTTATTCATTGGTGTTGGATAGTTCAGGTGAGAACACTTGGTTTCAATCCTGATAATGAATTGTGATAACATTGATGATAATATATTTCATTGATTTTTTTTTTGTTTATCACTCTAGTATTTTTAAAGTAATTATTAACAGTTTCAAGCTCATGTTGCACATGATAACACATTCAATATGATCATTTAGATACAAATTAATTATCAGATGTCTACAAACATTTTTTATAATATTCAAATAATTGTTTTATTACAATATAAAACACTAGAATTATGTTTTTACTGATGAACAATCATTCATTCTAGACTAATCTAGAGTAGAATTTATTTATAACGTTGGTATAAAAATATCATAGCAAAATTTTTTATCAGTGATAAAATAAATATTTCATTAGTTGCTTATAACTTGTTAAATAGAGCTCGTGCGAAACTTGGTGCTTTCTACCTTATATGCCTGTCATCTAGTATTTTCTACATCATATCAGTTCCCTTAGAACTAAAGTACGTTTTGCTCGACCGGATATGCTACCGATATTCACTTGGTTTAGCATTTACTCATGTAAAATGTGCGTATGTAAATGTAGAAACATTTTTCACTCATTCAAAGAACACATGTGTTACTTCCCGGCAGGATTCTTATCAGCAATAAGAGTTTTCAGAAACGCTTTAAACGCTCATTAATTCCATTCACGTTCATATCCTATACAGACTTAAGCTTTTTTCCTTTAGAATAAACCATTTTCCTAATAGGTCTAAATAGGTGTACCTATTATGTATAATATTTTTTCCCTGCTTTACATACACCGATTCTGGTAGGAATATTACACACCCATATGCTCCCATGAACTCCATAAAATTTAATTGGAGTACAATTAAGAGTGCTTTTAATGCTATTAACTTTTTGTCTTACTCATGCTACTTGATATGTACGAGTTTGTCTGGAAAAATAATCTCATGTATTTATTTAAGGTGATGTGTTTTTAGGTGTTATCATCAACTATTTCTTTACTTTTATACATTGGTCTCTTCATAAGACGCTATGTTACGCTTTGATGACCACGTTACGAGCTCCGTTAACTTTTTTTCCACTCTTCTGACCAACGCATTTTGTCGCGCACACTTGCCTGCATGTTTTTTCTTCAATGTCAATGTCATTTTTCTGGAAAGAGAGAAAAAAAAAGTAAATTAAACCATTTTAAATCTTACAAAACGACAAAGTTGCTGCTTTAAAAAATAGTTTTAGCAGAAATAAATTATATTCTTTCCTTCTCATTCTCACCTGCATCTTGATCAATTACTTCATTCTTTAATTAATTATTTTTATTCATAATTTATAAAATTATCTAGAAAAAAGTAAATTAGTTTCTTAATCATGTTTACATAAGCTAAACATTTTTATTATGAAAAAAAAAATAAACAATTTCTACTCCAAAACAACTGTATTTATTTATAGAAAACAACCTAATCATTGAAATCAAATGTATTAATTCCAAAGAATAAAAAACGAACCTCCGAGGAAAAAATTGAAGTCAAAGTTTATTGACATTAGTTGATATTAAATTACATTCAAACCTTTTTTTTGTATCAGCTCTGATTATTTATACATAAATAATGGAGGAAATCCTTTCACGGCATAAAAAGCAATTAAAGCTACTAATTTTAAAAATTAAAAATGCATAATAAATGAATGAAAATAACAGTTATAAATAAATAATAAAAATCTACAAAGTGTTCTATATCACTCCCCGTATTATTGATAACAATGAATTCCGGTGGGTCAAGTCAACATGTGTCAATTGTAAACATTTTTATAGGCATGTCGTGACCGTGATTGACAGGATTGGTATAGAATATATTCACAGCGCAATAGTCAAGTATAAAAGCTTCGGAAAGTACAGAAAAGTGGCCTGAGGGCGCAAGTCATTTCCGCCTGAATGTATGTAAGCACAAATTAAATGACATAAGCAAGTCCAGATGGTAAAGAGCCAACTGTGTATGTGACTGACTAATTTATATTAATTCCACAATTTCCAGATTCAATCAGATAAGCATAATTATTTTTTATAGATACCACCCCATAAAATATTACTAATTACAATCTTCGACAAGTAATCCAATAAATAAGTTTGAAATGATTTCCAAAGGCTTTTACAAATCGAATGGTTGATGTCAGATGGAAGAGTGAAGAGGGTGAATGGCAATAAGAGAAATTTGCTAATTCAAAAGGCTTTTGCCAATATAAGTGCACAGAGTTGTTCCTCTTGCTCTCAATCGTTTTCCTGGCGTTGGTTCGATCCATTCTGTATATATTCTTTTTTCATCACATCTTCGATCTCACTTGTTTTCACGTGCAAATCCCAGCTTCCTTCTTCTCATACTTTTATATCCCTATTATATTCTGTCACTTTCTGCCCCACGTTTCATCGAGGGTCTTTTTTCTTCCGCTTGGCCCCCCGCCAGTAATCCTCCTCGGCACGACCGACCATAATGAAAGATATTAACTACAATTTTATATCGAATTACTGCTGAAACACATTTCAAATTACTTGGGCGTAGCTCGCGAACGGTGGAATGCTGAGGTTTTCATCATCACCATTGGCTGACTCGTTACAATCTCTAGAATCCATTGGCAGAGAGTTGAGTATAGTGGGGTTGACTTGGGGCGTTCCTTCACCACGATATGGCCGCCCCAGGAGCCTTCGTTGGCCTCGACTTGAACATTTTAGCTCAGTCGAGTCAGCTCAATCCATACGTTCACATGTTGAACGACACGAGTCCTTGATCCCGAGTGTATTTTACATGATTACATTTTTTAATAACTATTTATACTCACATTTCGAGACTATTTGTGTTGATTAACTGAGTTAATTAATTGGTTTAATTACTAGCCTGTGGATGCCATTAAGTGATTTTAATGACTTGAGAACTAGTTGTTTGGAAACTATTTATGTATGTGCTGGTGAGAGTGACTCTGTTGATTCATTTTTTATCATTCTTGGATACGTTGATAATCAATTTGCTAAGTAATTAAATTATTAGCTGTGAAATACATTGGAAATATTTTTCATGTAGTTGATGAGAAAAATGAGTGAAAAGATAACAACATTTAGTTGAAATCACTGTCGCTAATAATTATAACAACAGCAGAGGAAGAGTTGAAAAAAAAAAGAGGAAAAATAAAAGCGGAAATGGCTGACGGGCGTGCTTCTGTGCACGGTAATTATGTTAACTGGGCAGTTAGCAATTAAGCAAAGAACCGAGCAAGCGCAGCTTCTTAATTGCTGCGCGGCCAAACGAAACTTATATGTACAGTCTGAGTAGTATATCAACTTTGTTCAATATTCCTTCACCTCTGCTGTACTTAACCATCATCTCTTTCACTTTGTTCACCGTCACATTTCCCATATCAATTAGCTAATCAATTATTCATCTGGCTGGTGAATGTTAACTGCCAAGTATCAGCAGGTGACTCTTCACCGTCGGCAAAATTTTATCATCTCGATCCCACGAGAGTCTAGACGTGGTGGCGACAGCAGAGGAATCAGTAACTAAAAGCCCTCCGGGGTCACCAATCCTCGCAATGACAGTTCATCATCAAAGTCATCACGTAACAGCACTCAGTGGCATCACCGTCCAAGCTGGAAGTGGTGCTGGGCTTAATCTAAGTCGTATGGCTGGTCTTGATCATGCTCATAGGGGTCTTGAGAGTCTTGATAGGCTCTCGAATGGCCTTGATGCTCGAAATAACAACGTCAACAATAGCAGCAATCATAGTAGCAATCTTGAACGATCAGGTGATGCTTCCACAACGATGCCACATAGGTCAAGGTTTATGATCACTGATATTTTGGCCGACGCATCAAGTCCGTCTTCATTACCAAGTCAAGAACCACCTGGTAGTCCTCCTTCAGCTCCACGAGACCTCAGCATCAGACAGTCCCGTACACCCAGCCTCAAGAGGAAAAGAGATGACGACAGTGATGCCAGTCATCATGATCCTTCCTCTGTGCCTTCCAATGGTAAGTTCTCATAATTATCAGCATCATCACCGTCGGTAGCTAAACTATACCTAGAACATTTAAAAATTGTAATATTCCAACTGACTTAAAAGTAACATTATTTTTGTATTGGACTTTTTTTACCTAATCATATAGACCCTTGTTGGTTGGCTCCATTCATGTATATACCTGACACGGAAATCCTTTGAGTCACTATCTCTAGACTTATACTAGCTTTTAAGTATCAGAAAGATGTTTCTTTTTCTTGATGATGAAGATAATGACATGGTACCTAATGGCCTTAACCCAAATCCTGTTTTCTGAAATGAAAGAAAAATACAATCTATTATTATATCATATTCTTTCTCATATATAATATTCATTCTGTTTGTTTATTGGTGCAATTAATTCCATGATTACTCAAACAATCAGACAAACATGTCACACAATTGTCGGTGATTATCATTGAAAGCCTTAATGAGTATCTATCTATGCAGAAAAGAGAATAAATAAAAACTGCACCAAGTAATAAAGGTGGAAGTGGTGATACGAAAAATCGCGTTTGTTTTATCTAATAACATACTCTAGGTTGTTTTATGTTATCATTGAAACTAGATTATTTGAATAGAGGTAATTTTGCTCGAGTGTTTGAACCGACGGTTAAAGGAATTAATAAGCAGTGATTAGCTAGCATATGAGGCGCGTGCTTGGGTAAGTATAACATTGGAAAAAAGCTTTGTGAGATTATTATACAAAGCGTTAGAAGTCAAAAAGCGTGAAAACTTGAGGAGCGTTGATAGAATATGTATTATAAAAGGAGGAAAAAGTGTGGGCTTTGAATAGTGATGGTGGTAGAATTGGCTTTAATCCGCTTAGAGAGTGTGCCTCGCCCGTTGGAAACATGTAGATCATAGAGGCGAGCATCAGCTTCACGCCCTGTCGGAATAACGCCAAGGTGTCGAGCAATTGTCATGGCCCCGTTTATAATCCCTAAACCGGAAATGATTGGCAAGCGTTTAGAGATCTCAATGTAATATTGTATTGCTTGGTTATGACTCTCCTCAACGGCTGTCAGCATCTTGACCTGTAGGATTAATTTTTTGGTTGGAGCCTGTCACACGCGGGAAAGCTTAAACACATCAAAGGGTGTGCGAAATTCATCTGACAGTTATACGGAAGTTAAAATTAAAATGAGAGCTCACTACTATATTCTACGAGATTGTATAGATTGTGTGTGACACAATACGATCGAATTAAAATAAGCAAACGTATGTGTAATACCAAATGAATGCTAATGACCCGACCAACATGCTGTTATTCACGCGCGAGTCATCATTATCTGTCGAGACTGAATGCTGTTACGCTGATGGGGTTTTATGTATACGTATATGTCAATGTATGACATTCGTGTAAGTGTAATACATATATTAGTGTGGGCAGTCATCGTGTAGTCGTCAGGATTCGTGTAACTTGTATATATTCAACGCTAGTATAACGAGATTCGCAAAAGCCTCTTAACCTCCACCATTGTCGAGGGCAAACCACTCACATTACCCTTAGGAAGAGATTTCTTCATTCAATTCTGACCCCTCTCTCTCTCCTCTTAGTACCTCTCTGAGAAAATTCTTTCACTACGTAGTCAGTACTGTGCAAAATAATAAACCCATGAAATATTCATTTGGATAATTGTTCATAAAAATATCATCATGTGAATAACAACTGGTTCTCTAGATTACCAACTACTTTCACAGCTTTATTAATTAACAATAAAATGTTATTTATTGTAGAATATCAAATACTTCCGCGTGTATTTATCGCTTTTTAATGGAACCTGAATGCTTCGTTTAATGAAAATTGTCCATGCCATGCTTGGAATAATATAACTATTAATCAAATCAAAATATGCATCGATAAATTAAAAATAAATTTCGTTTAATATTTTCTTTTTTATTTTTCCTACTAGTTTTTAGTTGTCATTTTCAAAATAATTGTTATTTATAATGATTTAAAAAAATCAATATATATTGGAAAATATATTTAAGAGATAATTTTTGTAATTAACATATTGTTTTTATCATTTTTATGTCAGATGAAATAAGTATGCTAATTATTCCTTCAATGATTATCATTCCTTGTCGTAATTAACTTACTTTATCAACAATTAAACATTTAAATGTTCTTAAACGTTTCCTGTTAAATACTTAAATGAAGTATTTAAGTAGAAAACTCGTAACAGTAACAATAATTAATTATTTAAAACATATTTACGTATATATTTATTCTTGGAAAAATATTTTATGACACTAGTATATGTAGGGTTGGTTATTTTAAAAATACTAAAACAGTTCCAGCAACTGCAATTTATTTAAAAATAAAATCTCAAACTCATCATTGACATTTCACTGTATCTAACAATGTCAACGTCCTCTTTATATTGGTTTACACACATATGTATTTCATGTACGTAACAAAATATTGGATCGAAGTGCGTACACGCGCAATTGGCACGCGACAAAGTCTCTACGTAAACTCTTTACAAATTGAACAAAACTTGTGGTGAACACCCTGCTGTTGCAGGACACTCAACTTGCGATTCTTCGTACGCATCAAATACATGTGTTTGCTACAATTTTAAATGTAAACGTACATACACGGAACGAACATGTAAACCACTTGGTGACTCGCTAACAGGGTTATTGCGTGACTAAATCCCCTTTTGCCCCTCAACTCCTTATTTTCTCCGTGTGATACCTGCTGGTTTATTAGACAAGAGATCTGAAAGCTTTTATATCTTTTATAATGAAATAAATTAAGAGTAATAAGCTAATGACTTTTTTCCCTTTTTTTATAGCATGTATCATGCATAATTGAGTATTGATTTGGAAAATAGATTTTAAGTGTTTTGTCAAGTGTACAGGGAATAAATAAATTAACCAATAAAAATGAACCATGACGTTCATTCCTTGTTCCCTAGAGGTGTCGAAAGGTAACACAATGACTCGAGGGTCAGATTCAAGGATGCATTGACTAGTCACTGTTGTATAAGGGGCAAAGAGCAGTATCCAGAGAAATTTAGGGGTTGCGTATTATACTCTAAAGCACTTGAGAGGGTAACTTCTCATGAATTGAGCATCATTTTTCACGCTCTGCCTTTTTTGACGACTCAAAAATCACTTCATTTGCACAACCACAAATATTCTTTTTATTCCATCCTGTTTTCACTTTTATTTGATCAAGTAAAATACCAATATTTACAGACTTATTTTTATTTATAAACGAATTAATTATTCATTGAAAGACATTAGGCTTGATGGAAATCATTTCAGTCAAATTGTTGATCGACTCATTGTTTGTATAATTCAACCCAAATATTTTATCTTTATTAAATGAAGGGATGAATATTTGATCAAGTAGTATTAGTTTAATAAAAAGATCATGTCAAACATTTGGAGTAATAAATGAATTTAAATAAATTTATTGATAGCCTTGATGATATAGGAAAGTTTTTCGATGATGATGTAGCCATTAATAATATTTATGTGGTATATTTATTAGATTTCTTTTCATCAGAGTGTTGTTATT
Source organism: Chelonus formosanus (assembly GCA_028641665.1). Classification (NCBI taxonomy): domain Eukaryota; kingdom Metazoa; phylum Arthropoda; class Insecta; order Hymenoptera; family Braconidae; genus Chelonus; species Chelonus formosanus. The sequence continues at coordinate 20,629,725 of CM054004.1, forward strand.
GTTCTTCAAGACAAACAATGAGCCAAAAAAGAAGCTTATAAATTTTCTAGCAATGTATAAAGCTCTGAGAAGTCATATACGAAACAGTCTTGAGTTACTTTGGGATCTAAAGGTTGAAAAACTCAGGAAAAAGTTCCGACTAACGTTTCGGAAGTGTCTCAAAAAGAAAACTCCACCATCGGGACTCCTCTAAGTGTATCACATAGTAAATTTAGTTTTCCAACCTCCGTTCTTCAGAGTGTATTCCTGCATCGCTGGTCTGCTAGTGGAGTCTAGCTTCTTTTTTATCATGTATTCTTTATCTCAGTTGCACTGAAGCTTTTCGTGTATTTTTCGTAGAGAAATGGCTGCCATTTTCCAACATGGTGGATGAGTCAAATCGTTCAAGCGAATCTGGCCGATCAAACGGGGAGTAAGAGCCGCGCTTTCGCCTGGGTTAACTCAATCTCAATTCTCTCTTTTTCTCTCATTCTATCCCTCAATTCCATCCCCACCATTATCATGTTCGGCTATTGCCATCATCAACTATATCCGCCGGTTCCAATCGATGAACTCCTGACAACGGGCCTTTTAGATTTACTTTACGATTCCCAGAGGAAAATATTTCTCATCCTCTTCTTCCTTTTTTTTTATTCGCTACAAGAGATAAAGAAAATTTAAACATCTTTTGTTTCTCCGAGGGAACACCCACGCTTTTAGAATAATTTGCGCGGTCAACGACGCGGCTGCGTAATCCGGAGTCGTTGGCCAATCACATCTCGTGGGCGCGGAAGCATCTGAAATAAAAAGAATTGAGTGTCAGATCGTTAGAATCATAAAAATACGAGACAGACAAATAAATAGATAATTTTATGACATCAAAATATTTCCATGATATGCAAATTTTTTTAGAGAAATTGAGATTGATGATGACCAGGTGATGAAGGTCCCAGTTCTAAAAATTACATAAATAAAGCAAACTTTTAGTTAAATGACTTTAATTATTTTAAATTAATTTTATAAAATATTTAAACTTACTTTGATTCATTTTGGAGTTGACTTGATACAATAGTTTTATCATCAATCCATCAATGTATGCTATAAGATGAATTCATCACAGGTTACTTTTAGAGCTTATTATTTTCTTAAAAAGGCTTTATGCAGTTTGATGATAATCATTTGATGGTGTTCCAGGTGTGAATGAGGACCAGAAGGATTCTTCACTAACATCAATATCACCACCGAGCAAGAAGCAACGTAAAGCTCGTACAGCATTTACTGATAATCAACTTCAAACGTTGGAGAAAAGTTTTGAAAGACAAAAGTACTTGAGTGTTCAGGACCGGATGGAACTAGCGGCTAAGTTAAATCTAACCGACACGCAGGTCAAAACGTGGTACCAAAATAGAAGGTAATCATTAACTTTTCTTTCCTTTAACTAGATAATTAAAAAGATTAAAAGCAAGTTTTGAGTAACTTTATGAAATAAACTGTTGTAAGAAATAATTAAGAAGAACAAAGAAATGGATAATTAGAAAGAGGATAAAACAAGAAACTTTTTCTACACTCAATTATCAAAGTCTTGTATCGGTTGAGATGAATTTGTATCGGTTTATTCTTCGTCAAAACCCATAACGAATTGAAGGACTCAAATCGGCATCCAATAAAGGCTCTCGTTTAAGAAGTTAAACGCATCTTGCCACTAAATACCCGAGAACCTTCATATTACTCCCAGTCAAGCTCGTTTACTTGCATCGTTTTTCCCTGTTTGCTACTTTAAAACAACATCGAGCGCATCATTTGAATTTTTTCCGGTCGCAACCGGACTAAGCGCTAGGGGCGGAGGATCCAAAGCCATCGCTATAGTCATCAGGCGCCAGTGACTTGGTAGAAATCTTCAGCAGCGGTTATAAATGACTACTTTTTCATTTTTTATTTCTCCAACTCTTTTACACTCCATTCAATTAATCGTTACTCTCCACTATCTCTCTGTTTTGCCTCAATTCATCTTCCAACCGGAAAAAAGAACTAAACCGAGAAATAGTCGAATTTTGTAATGATTTATCAAAAAAAAAAGGAGGAACATTTTTACCTTGTAACTCATTTTTTAGTTTTTAATTATCATCATCAACATTGAAATAAATATTCTTCCTCACCACACCTGATTAAAATCGTATTGTATTCCCAATGGACGTTGGTATCAACATATCTCTTATTTATTTCTATTTGTTACTTAAATCAGCCGAGTCAAATTACCTGTCTGAATATCAGATATGACATTTATAAACAGGAATAAATTAAAAATGTTATGTTGACATAATCTAATTATTATTATGCAAATACTGATTTTATTTAAAGTTTCATTTTGTTTCTATTTAAAAATATCCATCACTTGTAAAATTATTTTAATCATTGCTGATATATTTAGACAGCTATTGCTAATAAGTAGAGCTATTTAATTTTGTTCTGACATTTCATTACACTAAACACTTGGAAAGGAATCTAGAAATCAATTTCCATTAAAATAACATAGTTTTTTTCTGCTAAATGTATGAATAATAAAATAATCCTAGAGGCTTTTTTCTAACACTCTGAATAAAAGTTTTCACTTACATTGCAACTTTTTTACTTTTTGTTGCTGCTAGTACAGCACTCTCTTATCACACCTATTATAAAAACATTTGCCAAAGATTGTCTTGATAAGTATGATAATAATATTCAAGTATCAATTGATCCAAAGCTATCATCAGGTTCTTTTTAAGAACAGCTCAAGGAAAAGGTGTACATTTGATTTTTCCCCGATTATGTTCCAACATGGATTATATTCTAGGAACGTTGAGAGGCGGGCAATCGTTACGGGTCGTTAAATTATCCCCCGAGAAATCGTTTCTACTTATCAGCTAATCACGGGCGCGAGTATGGACGTATGGGCAAACCGCCATAGCGTGACGTACAAGTTTTCATGTTGATGTAAACCTACATTAGTCAACTTCTAGTCTTTGAGGTTTAGTTAAGTTGCTTACTCGTGAGCTTGCGTATCACAGAATCCATTAAAAAGCCCACCTTTTATTTTCTATTTAGTCCAACTTGAAACTTTTATTTCTCAAGTATTTTAATCTTGCTAAAAAAAAAAGAAAACAAGCCAGAGGACATCGCATGCCACATTGCCTGCCCCATATAGCCTTGTAAAACCCAATTGTTCATTTATTTCCGCCGTGTCGTTGGAGCAATTTACCTGGCAATCCTAAAATATGGATAGAAAAATGGTTTAAAAGAAAAAAATTAGCAAGTACGTCCGCTTGAGCTACCGCATAATACTCTAGAATTATGAGTCGCGTCCTGAGGGCAGGATCCTCTTACACGCATGGACTACTGTGGTGGCTAGACTTGTAAGTTGACTTGTATACATATATATCCAACTGACTGATGATCACCATACTTTGAAGACTATGAAGAAAATTATTACACGTTCACGCTGACTCCTATATATCTATTTTCATCCTTTTTTAAATCCCTCCAATTATCCCACGATGACAGATCACTCTATGACTCCTGCAAATAAATTTATACGGTAAATATAATGATCTTAAAGACAAATGACAATTGTCACTGTAGTAAGAAGTAAAAGACACTTGTTTTGTACTTGTCAGAATATAATATTGTGTCACTGCAACACCGTGAGAATGTCTTGCTGAAGTCAATCCAGGAAGAAGACACTGGCTTTACTTCCCACGCTACTTCCAATGTCTATCGTTATAACGGCCACACACGATCATTATTATTTTTATATGTTCTCCTTTTCGTGAAAAGTCCACTCTATAAAATCATAAAATGATCATAATATTAGAATAAAGCCAATTGGACACGTACTAAATAAGTCTTTGATGATGAAATTCCTGAGAACATCTAGACGCTAGCTAGCAAATTGTTCTCAGTTGTAAAATAAAATTTCTTCTTCCTACTATTTGAATTAGTTGATAAAGTTCTGACGCTAAAGCACAGATTAATTAAACTCGATAATAAAGTTGAGGTTAAAACTTGGGTCACTTGGATTGTTATTAATTTAATAACAATGTTGCTGCTATAGATAATCACATTAATTTTGACCCATTTACCAACTACAATTCTTCAACAATGTATAAACATATAAAGAGGAAATAATTTATAATCGAATATCAGTTAGTTAATTTGTGTACACACATTTAAAAGGGCGATTAATAGATAAGTTGATGATATCATGTATTTATTTATCATAAAGTCGTAATAGTTATAAGCAACAATTATAATTCCCTTTGTTACCATTCTCCCCCCTATTTTATATTAATTCTCATCAAACAGATGTTTTCTTTATTGTTAGATAGTGAATTAATTTATTAAAAGGACACCCTCTCTTATACACTTTTCATAAATTTTTACTCTTTTTAAAATAATTGTACCTATTATTATCATGTACTTTAGACGTCAATGACGTACATGCCAGACCCCTACAACCGCAGACGAGAAACTAGAAACTAGAATTACAGCCATTATAAATACATTAACTCTTGTATTGTATAGAATATATACTCTAAGGATGTAATTCTATTATTTTTTTTACCTCTTACAACTACTTATAGTCGATAAATTAATCACTCTTACTAAATATATCACTAATTTACGCAATATCTCATACTTCTAAGAAATGATACAGTATTAATTAGTTCTTTGATTTATTCTATATATATTATTATTTTATATACCATTGAGTGGATGCATCTAAGCCGTTAATTTCTTGATAAAAACCACAATTAGTTTTTTTCTAATATTTTGTTTCAATTACCACGAATTGATTATTCAACACTCAATCGTTTAATGCGAAATTAAAAAACCTTTTTCTAAGATTGATTGTTAATTGCTATATTTTATCATTATTGCTAATTACGCCAAGTAATATAATATTCAATTGCTGTTTATTATTTGTTCAATCCAATTTATTGTTTCAAATATTGCACAATGTAATAAGAAAATTACCAATAATTATAATCTTCTAGAAAAAATGATAAATTATATAAGAATATCTTGAAAATGATCAGATAAATTGATTGAAAGTTGATAGTTTTGGATTAAAGTAGAGAAAAAAAGTATTTTAGGTTGAAGATAACAATTAAAATAAATTTATTACAAGTCTTTTGAGCAGATATTTATCTAACCGAAATATTTGAAAGCATAAAGACATCTTCAAGGTGATAAATCAATAACGCTTGAGTGCACTGAGAGGGTAGAAGCCAATTAAGGGTGTTTTGGAGTATAGTTGCACTCAGAGAACGCCTGTATACCAAAAAAAAAGGGGGAAAGAGCAATAGAATAGTGACGAGGTATTAAAAAACATTACTCATCATATAATCGCACTCGAATCAAATGTCCGTGCTCTCTATTCTCCGCATCCTTCTCCTCTCATGTCAGACTAAAATGAGAAATGATCTAAACTGTTTAAAATTCATAAACGACTTTTATAATGCCATACAATATATTTCTATATAAGTTACTATTTTGTTCAATGTGCCCCATATATGTATATCCCTTGGCAAATTTTCCAAACCATCAAGTCATTGTATGTCAAATAAAATTCATCCAAATTACCAACTGGTTCGAGTTTGGAATCATTTTCTTTCTTATTCAAAAGATGCTCTATAGAAAGTAATACGTTAACGGCTTACTTTATAGCTTGAACCTCCAGTGTGTCCAGTTGTTTATCTCTAATCATTATGATTATTAGTAACAAATGACTGGTAATACGCGTGCGTAAGTCATGATATGTCTTCTTGGAAGGGTGTAGGCTAGGAGTAGAAAAGCGTTGGGCGTCAGTGTGCGTGGCATGATACGCGATGATTAGCCACTGAACTCCATGGGCTATTTGTTAGTATAATAAGGGCCGCAGTGTGGCAAACGTAACCACTTGGTAGCACGCCATTCCGTTTTAGCGTAATTTTCTCAGATGAGAATTTACATACGACTTTAGGGTCAAGAGAGAGGGTAGCAAAAGGGAGTTAAAATTGTGATTACTCGATGCGATTCATAGGATTGCTTGGTCAGTCCTTCTCCACCCACTTTTCCCATGCCCTATCATTCTCTCGCCATATAAAACCATCGTGTGCCATACTCCAAAGTCAACCTGGTCGATTCGTACTCATGCTTCCGCTAATTTTACACATGATGTCTAGATATACTATTCCATTTCAACTACCTACATACTAATACTCTGCATAAACATAGTAATAACATGTTTAAAGAGCTTTAATCTTACTTCATTTCAATATTTATTCTCTCTAAATGCGCACCAGCAAAGAAATGGGCTTTACAAAAAGTTAAATTGCTATTGACCTAAGTCTTTTTATTTAATTTTTTGTTTCAATCTTGTAATCAATGATTTTAAATACTCTTCATATACTAGTGTTTATCTTACAAAGTCTTTTTTTGTTAATTTTGTTTCGAAGTTTTTTCATTTATTGCAATGGAAATTATTTTATTGTGACATTTTTTACGACCTAACTCAACTTCTGAGTATTTAAAATTGATTACTGATAAAACCTTTTTCCAAAATAATTTTTAAAACCCAGCAAACACCTGCTTACTTCAAAGATTTGAAATATCACTTTTTAGAGATATTTTAAAGCTACCCATATAAAAAAATTTCGTTCCCCAAACGTTTTCTGCATGTTCCCCAGTGGGGAAGTTCTCCGACGTACTTCTCATGGGACTATGGGGAACGTTTGGTGAACAAAATTTTTTTTTCTTTGTGAAAATTTTTCCTCTCTATTCGAAACGTACTTTAACTTAGGATAACTTACTTTTCTACTAATAACTCAGGATCTATAAGGCCTATACAGATAAATGAGCATATCAATGGATTCGTAAGAACAAGAACTTTCTATTGCACTTGCTAAAATTTTGATTGAAGCATAATTTATGCAAAAATTTTTGCAAAGTTCCTGTTTTACCCCATTTTCGGGATGAAATAATGAATTTTTTAAATATTTGACCTGATTTCGCATTTCTACGCATCAAGACGAAGAGAATGAGTCCTCGATCATCAAAATCGGACAACTTTGATTTTTCGACCCAAAAAAATGGCAAGTGGTACCCCTTTCCATTTTTTTTGGCCAAAAAATAAAAGTACTCCGATTTTGATGATCGAGGACTCATTCTCTTCGTCTTGATGCGTAGAAATGCGAAATCGAGGCACAATTTAAGGAAATCCATTCTAACACCCTTAAAACGGGGTAAGACTGGATACAAATTACTAATAATCATCCTCCCGACTTTAAACCCTTATAACTATTGAACGGATGGTCCAAAAACGTTTTTCAGGAACGTTTTGAAAACCTAAAAATCTAAGCTACACATACATATCCAGAGATTTATTAAAAAAAAATTGTTTCACCCTTAAAATCGCCAAAATATATAAAAAAGTCACATTTTTTCGAGAGTTTGCCAATTATTTTGGCGATTTTGAGGGTGAAATAATTATTTCAAATATTTTTCATGGATATATATGTTTAGCTTAGATTCTGAAGTTTCCAAATATCTCCTAGAAAATTATCTTTTGACAATTTTTTTACGAGTTATAAAGGTCAAAAACTGAATCATGGATGATTTTTCACCCTTCTTCTCTCTTTGGACGTCTATAACTTCGATACAAATTCTTTAATATTAATTTTCTAGGAGATATTTGGAAACTTCAGAATCTAAGCTAAACATATATATCCATGAAAAATATTTGAAATAATTATTTCACCCTCAAAATCGCCAAAATAATTGGCAAACTCTCGAAAAAATGTGACTTTTTTATATATTTTGGCGATTTTAAGGGTGAAACAATTTTTTTTTAATAAATCTCTGGATATGTATGTGTAGCTTAGATTTTTAGGTTTTCAAAACGTTCCTGAAAAACGTTTTTGGACCATCCGTTCAATAGTTATAAGGGTTTAAAGTCGGGAGGATGATTATTAGTAATTTGTATCCAGTCTTACCCCGTTTTGAGGGTGTTAGAATGGATTTCCTTAAATTGTGCCTCGATTTCGCATTTCTACGCATCAAGACGAAGAGAATGAGTCCTCGATCATCAAAATCGGAGTACTTTTATTTTTTGGCCAAAAAAAATGGAAAGGGGTACCACTTGCCATTTTTTTGGGTCGAAAAATCAAAGTTGTCCGATTTTGATGATCGACCACTCATTCTCTTCGTCTTGATGCCTAGAAATGCGAAATTAAGTCAAACATATGAAAAATTCATTATTTCACCCCGAAAATGGGGTAAAACAGGAACTTTGCAAAAATTTTTGCATAAATTATGCTTCAATCAAAATTTTAGCAAGTGCAATAGAAAGTTCTTGTTCTTACGAATCCATTGATATGCTCATTTATCTTTATAGGCCTTATAGATCCTGAGTTATTAGTAGAAAAGTAAGTTATCCTAAGTTAAAGTACGTTTCGAATAGAGAGGAAAAATTTTCACAAAGAAAAAAAAATTTTGTTCACCAAACGTTCCCCATAGTCCCATGAGAAGTACGTCGGAGAACTTCCCCACTGGGAAACATGCAGAAAACGTTTGGGGAACGAAATTTTTTTCATACGGGTATCTAAATATTATTTTTACTAAATTCCTCATTAACAAATAATAAAACTGCAAAGTTATCATATCTTTACGTCATTTATGATTGTAACAAAATTATCATATCTGTTTGATGTCAACGGTTGACAACAAAATAACTGAAAATAGATGTACAAGCAATTATTTATAGCAACATTAAATATTTTTTTTATCCTCAATTTAAAAACCTGTTTTGTAACTAATTTTTACCTTAAGATAAAGCAATTACTGATAGAAAAAAAAATTAAACTAAATGATTTCAATTTAAACTCCTTTTCTCTGAAAAATAAGTACGTTGTTAGCAAGAAATTTAATTTGAATTTTTTTTCTGTTCCAGAACCAAATGGAAAAGACAAACGATCGTGAGTTTCGAAATCTTAGCCGAGGCAGGCAGTTACGTGGCTCTACACAGTATGTATGGAAATCGTCCTGGAGTTCCAACACAACCACCTTACTGGTATCCTGGAACACCTGTAGCACCACCAAATGAACTTTTCTACCGACCACCAGCAGCTGCAGCAGCAATCACGTTACAGAAACCAATGCCTCATCGATTTTATCCACCAACGATGCAAATGCTGACTGCTGGACCAAGCGCAACATTAGGAAGTTTAGCTGCTAGTTCGAGTCTTTCTAATTTAAGTAGTTATTATAACAGAGAAAGTCCTGAAATTATGCAAGATCCTCGAGATCGAGAACACATGGAACGTATGGTAATGGAAAGAACGAGAAGCAAGAGTCTAGAGAGGTCTCCACCACCAAGTCCAAAAAGCGAACGAGCTGACAGTGATGATGAAAGTATACATGATGTCTAGGACTGGGAACTTTCGTTCCATATTTGGAACCTTCAAAAGTCTAGTGATCCTGATCAGTCATCAGGTTGATGATAGATTAGCAAGTTAAGTGAATAAACAGAGTGTTACACAGACAACCGGATAACGGAAACAAGGAAGAAACGTGATACGGGCCATGGCATAAAGTTTTCAGACATCTGAGATTTGCGAGAAAATATAAAGCCAGGATGTGACGTGCGGTTAACCGACTTGAGACTTTATGCACATTAATAATGTTTGTGGTGGATAATCGAGTGTGTAGGATGGATAGATATATTCGTACTTATAATAAATCTGATGTGTCAATTGCAGAAAATATGAGGTATTAAATTTAAACGTGCAATTTGTTTGGCCAAACTCTTATTCACTACTCGCATATCCACAAAGACAATGAATTAAAACAAAGGTAATAATAAGTGTTGAAGAGAAAAAAATTATCATGATCCGTTCTATTAATTTAAATTAATGGCTCAAATATTTTGTGTTAAGTATGTTGGAATCGATGGATAATTGTTGCCAGGTATGAATATTGTCAACAAACTAAATCATAAGACTTGTTGCTGAATCATGATTAAATATTATCTATGATTTTTTAATTTTACATGTAAACAATTGGATACATTGTGAAGTGTAAATAATGATACTCAGACTGTGAGTCTTTTTTTTTTTCAATTAATAAGGAAGCAATTAAGCTTCCAATTTAGTTTAAGACTTGAAGTTGTAAATATGCTGTTCATTACGAGCGAGAATATACGTAATTTGAATTGCGAGTGCGGAAGTATGAATGTGGAATGAGTGAATATATGTGAGAAAATCTCAATACTTCACTAATAAATTAATTCTAAGATAAATCAACTAATTGAATAAACAAATAAAAAAGTGAAAACAAATCTATATGTTTGCATATTACAAAATATTTTTCAGATTCAAATATATATTGTAAATTTTTATTTGGATAAAATGTTTTAAAAGCGCCTAGCGCATTTTATTTTTGTTTTGTTTTTTGGCCACACTTCTCCATCAATTCGTAACTACGTTACTTAAGAAATAAAATTACCAGTATTATGAATGTATAAAAGTAGATTATATGATAAAAATATGAATGTGAGGATATATGGTAATGGTGATGATGATGATGAAATGATGTAGTATAAAAAAAGTATGATATTAACAGCGATAATACTTAAAAAAATACGTTGTCGTCGCATCGAATGCGTTCGAAAAAAAAAATGTAACTTGTTCGCCGTGCGATTAATGTTAAACCTTGCAGCAAAAAATAATAGCGAACTTATGCTTTGTATAATAATGTCTGTATAGCAAAAATTATTATATGGAAAATATATTATACTAAATTTACTTCTAGACATTAACATAATTTTTTGAATATCATTAATCATTATCCTCCTCTTTATATTAATGATTCTCATTGCAATTATTTACCTCTCGTCAATTACACGTAGAACAGCAGCTTGAAGTAATTATGCAGAGCGCTGATATTACAAAGAAAAAGGCTTATTTTGTAGTTATTAGGGTAAACTATGTAGTTGCTTTAACTCATCCAATTATGTGAAATTAATTTGGTGCCTATTAGTGGTTAGATAGTATGGGGCTAACGATTTTCTAGCCGGTAAATTCATCGAACCGGGACAATTTCAAGTTCTAGACTCACCCACCGTAAAAGCCAACTCTCAGTTACACGACTGAAGTCCTTCATCCCTTAACAAAATTTATGAAAAAAGAATATTACCATTGCGGTAACTACTGTCAATCGTCATCCAAAACGACGTTTCCGCTTGACAGAAATGCGAGCAGTTCCGTTGATAAAGAAACAGAAGATTCAACAGAGGATGTGGTTAACCTTTTTGGTGTGTAAGGTCGTATAATATTTTTACAAGGCTTCTTCATGCTCGAAACTTGCAAGTGGCTCGCGTAATTTTGTAACAAAAACCCTAGAGTTTAGCACATGAATAAAAGTAAAGTGAGAACAAAATACACACACTCAAGCAAAAGTGTGTAAGAAGCACCTGCCTTTTTGCTATCTCATCATCGACAAGTGGCGAGAAGTCGAGCTCGACTCTTGGGCTAAACGTGATTTTATCTCTCTTCAAGACCAACGGACCACTTATATCGTTAATTGCTTCAACTTCCGCTTTACCATTAGAACTCACGTATTCACTGAATACCTTTCCTCATCCTTTTCCACGCTTGTCTTGACAACTTTTAGTACAGGTAAAATACTCGCATTAAATACTGGTGTCTGTGTTGTGTGATTGGTGCTCTAGATAATGAGAATCTTGATGCACAATACGCACTTCATCACCGGAAAATTTGCATATTGACTACTAGCTACGTTGTTCTAATCGATTAAACTGAACCACTGGTATTGGATATTGAGTATTATTGCTCTGTGAGATGAGGGAAAGGATGATGACGCTTGACGCTCGCTTCGTCGCTCACATGATGACAAATGGCTGATGAATGTCACATATAAATTCTATTATACATTATACTATTCAGATGGTGTGTTTATTGCCCACAAAATGACTACGTAAAAATTTAATCTGCTTCTTATTTCGTGAATTAGTTACATCATTAATATTTAAATATATTATATCATTTGTCACACTCGAGAATTTTATGGAAAATGTGGGGTTAATCATGAGTTATTTCGATCATGATAATTCACTATTGTTGTTTTTATTCTGGGAATATAATCATTTTTTATTCTTGATAACTCGTCCGTATAATGCCGAATAAATTATCAAACTATTATAAAACATGAATTATTTAATTTTTCTTTAAAAAATACAAACTTGCATTCTCATCGACACAAAGTCCATCTTAAAATTAAATAAATAATTCACATTTAATTCTTTTCCAAGTAACAACATGTCATGTTATCGTAATGATCCCAAAAACATTATTTTATTTAATTTTCATGCTTTATTAACTTTTTTTTCATAAATAATCTGATATAGGGCTTATTTATTGGCTTGAAAACGACGACAAAAATGAAACCAGCTTATTATTTAATGAATTAGTTATATCATTAATGGTTAAATGTATATATATCATTTATCAGAAGCTCAAATCTTGTTAAAAATGAGAGTTAATGAGTCATTTCGATCGCGATAAAAAACGAATGTTTATAGACAACAGTGGGCGCATCCGTTTCTCCTAATTTTTTGGACTTTGTGATGCACACATATGTCGGTAGGGAATTTAAATATTGTAATTGAGTGTGATGATTATCACAGTTAATCGTGAGATGAAAGCTTCCTCCTCGTCATCATTTACCGTTTCTCTATAATACACCAAACACCAAGTTAATGCGCAAACATATGGCGCCTCTAGAAAGACCGATTACAGAATAGAATGCGGTAAAAGTGCTCGTGTAGCCTTATCGTACATGAAGATCCGTTCCAAACGGCTAATCCGACATCTCTTAAGACAACCACAGTCGGAATAACTTGGGTTAATCTGCACTCATTATTAATTTGTATCCTACTTTTTTATGGCCACTACATTTAATTATGTTACATCAACCACGCGTTAAAAAGAAAATAAACATTAATTTATATTTGCTAAATGAGCTAACTTTGGAGAATATATCAAGAGAAAGTTCCAAGAGCTCCAAGTATGTTTAATATCAATTCTACTGCAATAAAAAAACTATCTAAATTAATGAAAACCTAAATTAAAAATTTATCTTTCAACAAACTATTAAATATAAAATATTGTAAATAAGTATTTATTCATTGGTAATTACAATTTCACATCATTATCTTCACCACCTATAAACTCTAGAAATTTCTTCATAAATTATACTCCAATTCATTCAAATAATTTTTCTCAAGTTAATAAACATGTTTTTTTTGAGCAATAATGATTACAACTATTAATAGGTTGTATTGTTTGGAAAAAATAATAGACATCATCATCATTCATCAATAATATCGATTCTAAAAGCTGTAAAATTTTCTTAATTAAACTACTCAAAAGTCCATTATTCAAGTGAGATAGCTGTGGAAGGTAGAAGCCAAGTATTGAAATGCTAATAATAGCTAAAAAAGAATAGATCTATGCATCAACAATGGTGGTGAGTAATGTGGATTTTCTGCATGTAATGATATTCGATTTAAGGCATATGTGAATCAAATCAATATTATTAACCGGAAGGAGGTGAGTAAAAATTCTTGGAATTAAGATCCGGATGTCAAGAAACTGGCAGGCTTTGAAGATAAATGGTAAATCATTTAGGTAAAAGTAGTAGGCTCGGTGGGAAGGACTATTAATTATGACAAAGAAACCGCAAGAGTCCAGCAATCGGAGCCAGGGCTTCCCGGAGAGGAGCCGGCAAGTTAAAAGAAGCAAACGATTAGTTACTTTAACTAAATTATTCGTCAAACAATAAGACATCGTTCATCAGTGACGATGAAACACATGGGTTTGTCTTTTTAAAAAATATGCATCAACATTTTTATACATAATAAGAATACGAGTATGAGAGAATATTATAAGCCATAGGCGAAAAAAAAAATCACTAAGAAGTTAAATTGTAATGAGCACGCAATTACTAAGAGAAAGGATGCGAAGCCAAGATGATGAGGTGGCAAGCGACTCTCCAACAGCATTGTCATGATCGTCGCTGCAGACAGCATGATCGTCATCCATTTGTTTCCTGGCGGGCGGCGGCGGTGTTGGAGCTCATCTGTAATTTCGTACGTCAGCACCGAATATTAATTTGAATTCCTTGAGCCTGGCTGTGGTGAGAAAAAGAAGATACTCAGACTATAGCTTTTTGTCTGGTAAATGAAATATTCTCAGTAGCAAGATAGCCACATTCGATCTCTTACATTGTCCTGCGTTGATTCTTTTGTAGCTCCCCTGTGGCGAATAAGCGGAATCATTTCGACAGATCGTCTGATACATCTTCAACCTATATACCATCAGCATCTCCATCTACAGCTACCGTCATTTATTTTTTGTTTAATCTTTATAGAGTATCATGTGTATGTGGATTGTATTGACTAACATCCTCCAATCATTCGATCATGAATTTTTGAAAACCCTCTATTTATTTATTAATAAAACCATTAAAAAACACTTTAATTGAAGTGGAGATAATGCGACGAGAGGGAGGATGTGATAATTAAGGTGCTATGTAGTAAATAAGGCTGTGTATCGAGGCGGAATACATAACTTTGTGACATTTATTGATGATGGTAGCACTGCCATCTTTTAACTACCGCAGCGTTCAACGTCACGCTAAAGGGGAGAGGGTGAAGGTGAGAATAAAGAAACGAAACAAAAAAGTTTGACTGAGATAATAGACTCTTGAGGTATTAGAGACTAATTTGGCAGCATAGCTTGTTAATTTTAATTACCAATAAAATTACTATCGTTATAAATTGGAGACTTCTTGAAAAAAATTCTTTCAATAAGTCTCTAATGTTAAAGAAAACATCATTTCGTTGGGAAAAAAATTGAAATAGTTAATTTCCTTGAGAATCACTTTTTTCCTTGATGCTAAGAATTTTTTTTCAGAGTAAAACGATCGTTATTGGAATGATGATTATGATTTAGCTTGAAATTTTTCCTAAATGTGTCGATTCAAATGGGTATAAATTGTAAGAAAAAATAATTTGTCAAGCTTGTCAAAAAAAGGAGATTTTATCCCAAGAAATTCCGTACTATCCGTCTTAATGAACCGTCAAAGATTTTAACAAGTAACACGTTGACATTTTATCCAAACCATTGCACTCAGTATTATAAGAATGGAAAAATTTAACGGGACGATGGTGGCTCAAGAAAATTTTGTTTCTATTTTTACATGACGATTTGAAGGAACCATTTATCATCGATAATTCATTCATAATATTAAACTAAACGGATGTTTTAAATTTTCAAGACTGAGACTCTCAAAGGGTGAGTTCATAATGTGAGACTAATTTAGTGGATGGTATAACAGGCTGAATATTTTCTCAAGTCAATTTTCTGGAGTTTTATGCTCATTCTGGCTTTAACTCAAATTTCATTTAGTCATTGTACAATCATTACAGGCTGTGAGAACTTTATTTGTTGGTGTTTGTCTACATGCCAAAATTTTTATTCAGCTGTGGTTGTTCTGTTTCCAAAGCAAACAGTGAAAAATATGAAAAGAAAATGAGGAAGATATACTACTCATTTATCACAACAATGATTTTAAATAAAATCTTTTTGGGTAAATTACTTTTCTTCAGGTTCAAATCATTCCAATCTATCAATTACATAAACTGGGACATGATAGAATCTTCTGTGCTGAATGGAATACTGACCATCAAAAATTACTCTAAAAATATTTGTTTTCAATTTCATTCTTCCAATGTAAATATTTAATGACCTTATCCAAATCCATAAAAATCCATTATCAACAAAATTAAACAAGAAACTTAATTCAAGGTCCATTGTTTGTTCTGGTCACCATCTGAAACATTAAAAAAATCATTTTAGTAATGTTAAATGATGATCAAAATTTATTATAGCTTTTATAGCGCAAGATAATGAAACTAAATCCAAGTGAAATTAAGCCAATGATTTGATAACAATAAGACACTTACGAGAATGCTAGAATTGCAAAAGCTCGAGGACTTAACATCCCTCTGGTTGCCACGCCCTACCTCGGTGCACCCCCGCTACGCCTTTTGTTTCGCGGTTCATTTGTCTCTTCGCTCGGCCCACTCTACAAACGACGGCAGTCCGGACTACAGATCGCAAAGAGGAAAAGAGAGAAAGAGCAAGAGTGGACCATAAAGCGATAAATTAAAGTCCCGCGGAGACTGCAGCAGGCGAGCGTAAAGCCATCATTCCCCTACTACTGGTACACCGCACATTATTACCCGATCGGCTACCGTTACTTCCCGAAGATATGTCGCTTTTTGTCAGAGTTATAGGTGCATTGTTAATTCTTTGTTTCAATTGATTGTCTGGGAATTTTCTTCTGACGTTTCCTTGCAATTAAACAATTTTTTTTCAGCTCTCTGACTTTCCGATATTTTTATGGATGTCATGAAAGTTTGAGGTTGTTTGTTTTTCACTGAAATTATAGAAAATTTATTGCTCTTTCAATTATTTATCCTCTTTTGATTAAGCTTTTATATAAATAAATTCAAAGAAAGATGATTCAAGGTGTTTTTTTTGCTTTAGATAATTTTTTGCTCCATAAAAAAATTTTTTTCCCAGCATTTTGGAGTCAGAAATATTCTACAATTGACGTTACATCTCAAATATCCCCTGGAATATAATGCTACTTCTATTAGGCATTTAATTTTCGACCGATCCATTGGATCATTGCGAGGGAGGAGAAAAATATACTAGAATCATTCGACTTTAGCCAGCAAAAGCCATTCCGGTGCCTCGAAATGACAGTAATATTGTCTGCCTTGTGGTTTTGGGCACCATGGTCTGATTATAGTCTACTTCCGACACGTAAACAACGGTCTTGGAGCAAACCTTTCTGATGGCTTCCCATCTACCCTCTCTTACTCTAGTTTAAACGTACCAGTATAAAATATAAAATATATACTTAAAAAATTATTCCCATTTTCCTTCTCATCATTGTGACTTTTTCTCCTGAAATATCCAGACTGACTAATGCCAATTTAAATGTCACCTGGATTTCAAATTTCAGATACTAAAACTCCCAATTAGGAATCGCAATAATATGTATGAGGGATTTCTTGGGACAGCTGCGGGGATATTTAACTAAAGGATTCACCGAGTGCGTGTACACATGGCCCGTGCGCATGAACCTCTTTTACAATAATGAATTGTCTTTTATTTCGGTTCCTCTGAAACGTGTAATTTTGCCGGAAACTCTAAACTCGGTCTGTCTAATTAGACAACAACATCTGGGCCCGCAGGGGCTGTCAAATAATTGCAAAAGTTTCATGATAATACTCTGTATCAATAGGAAAAGGTGATATGGAATGGACACTTGTTATTGGCTTACATTCTAAACACTCTCATTAAAATAAATTCAACTAATAGAGTATATTATTTTTTGTATGTATTACTGTATTTAAGTTCCATTTTATTCCCCTTACTTTGTAACTAAATTATTACTTTTGTCATAATTTAAATAAAATTTCGTACTTTAGACATATCTTCAATTTTGTGTCATTAAAATTTGAATTTTAACGTTCAAAATTTACTTTAGCAAATTATCAGTAATTTGGAATTCATTGGAATTATTGATATTAAATAAACATTTATTTAAACTGAAATTTAAGCATATAAATGATCATCTATTATTACGTTGAAATCAATATAGACAATGATGGTGTTGAAAAAAAAAAATAATTTGATGACTCTCTAATAGTATATTTTAAACTTAATTTTGTCCCCTTCAAATACACCTCTTTGGAAGATGTAGCATACGAATTAGAGTGTAAGTTAAATTTGTTCAAGTCGTACATACATATAACCGTGAAGAGAATTGAAAGAAAATAAAGATGGAGAAAAGAGAATCTGCACCAAGCACGTCCCCTTTCGGATCTCTGTAATTTTGCACTAATCCCCCGGCACGCTGAGAGAAAATATTATCCCTTTGCCAATTGCAATATAATCTTTCTATCTATTACAGGCACTCGAAGGCACTTGTATCTATATCTATTCACTGACATACCTAAGAGTATTTTCTTGAGAGAGAGTATCTGCCCACGGGGGAATCAGTAATGACGCAAATTCCATTTTTTTTCTCCTGGCCTCCTTTTCTCAGCTCAGTTTATATACTTCTTATGTCGATTAGAGGTGAAAGAGGAAGAGAGTCCAGGTCCAAATAGGTAGAAAATAGTTTTTATCACTGCAATCACACGAAAGTTGCTAAAAACAAGTTACCTGCTTGTCGAAAGGAATATAATAGGCCACTTCTTACCTTATGCTAGTATTTTTCACGTGTCATTCTTTCTCATTCTCTCTTTAGAGAATTATTTTACTCCAATCATATCGCTAGGACTATCACACATTTGAATCGCTTGCGTGCTAACAGTAACGTAATAGTTCTCAAATGGAGAATCGTTTTATCATGATAACAAGTAAAAGATAAAATGTTGATACTAAACTATTTTTGAGTAAGTTAATATTATTTCCATTAGTGTATATACTAGCAGTAGTTAAGCATTACACTAGTGAGAGTTAAATTCCGTGAGAATTAACAATGGTTAATCCTGTTAACTGTAGGTCTTGAGTCTTTTAAAATAGCAACGGTATCCTTTATTTAGCCAACAAGGTGTGAGGCGTATGGTCAACTTGTGGCTTTGTATTCACTCTAACTTGATTAGTCTCTCCTCCGTCTTACCTCTTTCTCACTAATGCAGTCGCTTGCACTCAATTGGCCTGCTGAAGTTTACAACACTCTAGAGACTTTTCTCGCTTGAATTGCAATCTGTCAACAATTCGCAACGGCCCAACCTGGAAATCACGTTAACAAGAGTCAAGCTTTGAAAGAATCTCTTGTCTACTTATTCAACTATGAGAGACTTGGTTGTAAAGAATAATCATATACATACCCTTAAATTTATTATGTTCTTATCTGCGTTGAGCGCGTCCAATCTTCGCTCTACGACTCAATTATTCACTTTGACTATTGGACATTTTCTATGCTTGGACATCAATATTCTTTGGATCCTCACAGACATTATGCTAATATTTTATAATCGACTGAGACACCTCGACGACATTTGGGCATTCGCTTCATCGCCTAGATGATACGTTGACTCTAACATGCCACGGGATAACGATTGTAGCACGATTATCTTGAGGACAGTCTACATCCGGAGTTGCTGTTCGATTGTACCTATGATCCAATCACTTATGTATCAAGATTTCTCTCGCTCGGTCGCACTTGAATTTCAATACGTTACCTTTATGACATACATCAAGGCCCAAATATTATTTGGCACGTATGTTATTCAAAAAATCAAGTCCAAGCATGCGGGAGGCAAGGGGACATGGAAGCCTCTTATGAAATCCCAATGGTTCATCCTGTTGGAAAAGACGCTAGAGACCTCCCACGTGGTAAGTAACTCGATACATGGAGACTGCTATAACCGGGTGACGATCCCCATCGCTAATTGACCGTAGCCGAAGTGAAGCGATGATCTTAAAGCGTTCCATAGATGGTATAATCATTCGGGACGTGGGACACTGTATCATCCTAATTTAATAACTCGAGCCCTTAATCGGTAACTCGAGATACGTGTCCTTACGGTGTCTTTCCTTTTGTCCGCTTCCCTCGGGAATTTTTGTCATCATTATCAAAGAATTCACTATACATCTACCAAAAGCTTTCTTTATAATTTCCAATTTCATTAAAAATTATTTCATTTTCTAAAAAAGACTTTTTTTTCATTCTCCTGATATACCTTTCTAAAGATATTAAAAACTTTGTCTGGACAATCATGTTAATTATTTTTTCTCTAATCAATATTTGCAACACCATTCTTTTCAGTTTAGCAGTTTTTTCTGTATCGCCAATTCGGTCAATCTGAAAGTAAAAAATATTTCAATTATATTCAGTTATTTTCTCTAGGAGAAAGTGTATTAAAATCAAGAATGAACATTTTTGATTTCTGTTTCAATCTTGGTATAACGAATAGTCATCAAGTATTTTTGAAACTATCATCCTTGAATTAATTCTAGATACGACTTGCAAAATATTCCAAAGTACACTTACCTTACATGAGTTTACATTATGTCTACTTGCAGGTAATCATCAGCAGTTATTTATTCGCATAACGATTGTTTTTGTGGTGGCCGATGATGATATATACTGGTATGTATATTCAGATGGATAGTCAGCACGGTAGCTATACTCCCGACAGCCTCACAAATTTCGCGCAATCATGGTGAATTACTCGACTGATTGGATCGTTTATGCTGATCTTTTGATCCTGCCCCCCCTGGCTTCTGGCTTCTCTATATCTACCACCGATCTTCCTCAGCTGTTTGAGTCTTCCTTACTCCTCTTCTTCTTCTGTTTCTCTATACTCGTACAGCTATATTCTCTTTTACCCGTTAGAATTTATCATTAACCAAATAAGGCAGGAATAAAATGAGGAGGCGATTCTCAGGGCCCGCGTTGCGGTCAGGGACAATCAACCAACGAATCACCAATATGATTGCTACTGACATGCTCGTGCCGACAAAGCTGTGTGAATATTTCTCTATATTCAACTAGAGATATTTCATTTTTTGTTTGTTTTAAATTTATATTTCTTACACCAAGAGAAAAATTCACCTGAAAGAAAAAAAAATTATTATTAATAATTGATCAATCGACAAGATATTGATTGGAATTGCAAAAAAAAAAAAATATTTAGAATTTTATTTTATTCTTGAAATAAATGTTTTCATAATAATAAAGTGATTGAAATAATTGCTATCACTAGGTATTAAAGAGCTGATGATGGAGAATAGTTAAGACTTTTTTTTTTTTTGAGTAAAAAATTCTTGAGCCTATTAGTTATTTAATTATTGAAATAAAAATCATTTATTAACCTGACATTGTTTAATTTCCGACAATAAAATTAAATATTAAAAAACCAAGGATACAACAACTAAAATTAATGAAGGAAAATATTACCAGTTGACTTTCCATTATATATAATTACTCATATAATTATATTTATTATAAATTCAAAACCATAAAAGTTTTTTTATGAGCTGAAAATTGATATTCACTTCACCATTAATTATCATTTCGGTCTCCCTAATTATTAAGCCTTAAGATTTTATTATTAAAAATTTATCCAAAATTATTCCTAAGCTTCAATTATGTTTTATAATAGAATACATTTTTTTTATATAACATTTATTAGAGAATTAAAAAAGAGTCTAGTAATGATAACAAATGATTGTTCTATTGTGTTGAAGTGAAATGACATATTTGAACTAATTAAAAACAAATATAAGCCAAGTTTCGTAACAAAATACAGCATCATTAAACTAATAACAGTCATTATTAAACAATGTTTTTGAAATAATTAAACGGTTTGAAATTTTGAAAAGAAAACGTTGGACGTGATAAATGAATTGCAAAAAACCGAGTAAGTACAATAATAATTGATTATTTTAGCAGACTTTACTTATACTTAAGGCTCATTACGGGTGTTGTTAAACACCAGTAAAAGACTGTAACTGACATAAGCGCGAAGTTAAACTCTAAAGCAAAATTATGAACAAGTACATAAATTCCCACATGCTCTGTAATTGACATTTTCCTTCGTGCATTGCACCTGCTTATAAAGTACGTTCATATGATGGACATACATCTTCCGCAAGTAATAAGCTACTTAGCATTTTCTTCAACAAATTAGAAACCTGCATCATACAAAGGCAGCAGGAATTTAATGATAAATGTAAACTCTCTCGATTGCGTGGACGAGGCATTAAGTTGGTGAGCTGCAGGATTCGAATTTAGTTTGAGGGAACCCCGCGGGTCGCGAACCTTCTCCTCTCGAGCGAGATGGATTTGTGGCAAAGTTGGCGCGGAACGACGGCAATTAATAGCGAACTATAGGGTGCCTGCGGAAGTTAAATAAAATGCCACGAACTCCAGTCTTTGGCGGCACTCTTGCCGAGTCATTAGGAGAATAAAAGTGGTGGAAGACGAAGGAAGAAGGCATTGTATAATCTCGTGCGTTACTGAGCAGCCGTGCATGTGCATATACACTTGAAAAAGAGACCAAGAGGTACTTCAAGAAGTGCAGGAGGGAGACAAAGTAACCTTGCGTTTCACCGCAGCTGCATTACCGGCACGAGCGAAATAATAAAATTTATAATTGCCTTTGATTGCCGCATTCAACAAACACCAACGCGTATGGGTACTCGACCTTACGTTCATCTGCTTCTTATTTGTAAGTATAAAATAATAGAAAAAGTAGAAATATCATTTTTTTTTTTTTTTTCATTTTAAATTGTTGCTGATGTGTCTACCGGACTTGAACGATCTACTTTGTTGCCGATGCACTTGTCGGAAAATCAGTGATTATGACTTTGATGCAAGAAGTTATGATTGGGAATAATTTCTTTGAAAAAAAAGTTTAATAATACGCTGAAAAAAATTAATCACCGCATGATGAGTACCGCAATCATTTCATTTATTTGTTATTTATATGGAGATTTATGTTGGAATCAAATAGAATACTTATTATTTAATGAGATTTTCCATATTATTGACTGCAATACTTATCTTACGATTATAATTACAGGTGGGAATTTAATAAATTACACTAATTAAAGATTTATCAGCAAGAAAAAATTCCAAATTAGCCTTTGCAGATTGTTACACTGATTCGCAATAATGGTTGTTTTGATTGTAGAACAAAAATTTAAAATATGTTATCAAGACAAGATTTAATAATAATTCAAGGAAAAATGATTGAAAGTTATTATTCATTCTTGATAGAAAAAATGATATTCTTGGTTTCCTGAACAGCCTAAATAGATGTTGCTGATGACGTGAGCATGGCAAAGTAAATAAATTTTATAGTTCACTTATTTTTCTAATTTCAAACTCTCCTACATTGTAATAAATCTTTAGAATCCTATTAGAAAGTGACTCAACAACTGGAACTCTTTTCATTACATAAAAAAAAATAGTAAAGAGCTCTTCAAATTAATATTTTAATAACTTAATTCTTATAATTGCTCATTATTTATCCATTTATTTACTAATGGAATTTTTTTTTTCACCATAGATTATATAAAAGCTATTTATATAAATAACATTTCACTGATTGAACGATTATTTTTTCAATCCAGTTGAATTCTTTTTTATGAATAATTCACACTGAATACATAAAGCTGAAAATGCCTTATTACAGCAGCTCAGTTGTTAATAAAGGTAATTAAGTTTTTATGTTCTCACACCGACACCCCCGCATCCTGCTCTGTAGCTATTTCTCTTTCTCCTTCTCTCACATGATGATGGATGTCTCATGAGCACCCGCCTAACCACTATGAGAGAAGCGTGATACGACACTGGACAAGCCCACAAGCCTACACCAAATAAACGAAAAGAACTAATGAAAAATTAACTTCTCGAGACACTTTTTGCTGTGTGTCTATACTTTTATATTTTTTTATCAAAAATTTCATCATTAATACAGAGATTGAGCACTTGCCACCAATGAACTAGATTTTTTGTGTGTTGGCATCATTAAAAAAAAGGCCAGATAAAAAAGATAGACCAAGAGTTGAGGACACTTGATGGGCATGATCGAATCAGCGAGGCGCGAAGGTATCGGTTAAGATACGGAATGCGGCTCCACAGCTTTTATACTTTGTAACTGATCGTTTGAATCACCTCGTCTTATTTCTCTTCTCTTGCTTGCACAATTTTTGTCTCCTCTCGTTGTTGTTTGAGCTGCTCTCAGGTCACATCAGTTACACGATACGTCTCGCTTCGTCGTTTCGCGTGTCCCTTCGCCTTCTTGATCGTCCAGGGGCTCCTGGCTTACTTCTGTCTTTTTCCATCTCTAACCCAACTCCAACCAGCATTTCAGTGCCACGCGGCAGGCTTCAAACCACAAACTTAACGTTCCCATATGTATCGTGTGTTGCATACTTTGTGGGGTAGACAATTTTAAGATTGAAGACGTTATTGTCACTTCATTCGAATTACCTGTAACCAACCGCAATATTAGTCATCATCATCATCATCATTACTTGTCCCTGTTAAACAATTATTCATTCATTTTTATTTTAGAGAATAAATCTTGTGAATAAAAGTTTACTTCTGATTAATGCTATTTTAATTAGTACAACAAATCAAATTGGACATAAGGTCATATTTTTTGGAGTATAATTGACCAAAGGGAAAATTTTTTTGCAAGAAGCAAGTAAAAAAAAATGACGTATATATATCTACTAGGACAAATAAAAGAAAGAATTTAAAACTAATTCCAACTAAAAATAGTCATAAATAAAAAACGATAGAAATATCTTGCAATCCTGCGGTTGACGCAGTAGATTATATTCATTTACCTTGCATTAATAATGGCATTTTATAAGTAATTTGATAGCGTCCTTCTCAATGCTTGGCACTACTCATAATTCTGCAATTGATCCATCAATCGATACATGCTATTCGCTTGGAAACGTGTGCAATAGTAATGCGATATATTGACTTGTCTTTTACGTGATCTAACCACTCCAACTATACATTTCCTGGCTATTCCAAACCGTGGAATTTTCGCATTTTTTTTCATCACTTATAATATCTGTTATATCCATTTATAGACAGAGTGATCCAATTACAATTGAACGACTTCTCATGATGGGTGATGATGATAAAGTTAAGGGAAGGTTTTATTTGTCTTCCTCTTCCTGCCTTTTTTACTCTTTTCTCCATCATTTTGCTGATATACAATACTTCGAGTGGTTAACTCCATGCATGCTCCATCGGCTTCGATCACATTTTCTCTGCATGAACATCAGCAAAAGAGAGATGTTGCCATTTGAACAGCATCTTCAAGTGGACCATGATTGAAAATAAATGTTCAACCTTGAGATGAAGTTGGATAAGTGAAGTTGCATGATAAAAAATTTCAACAAATTGTGCGTATGAATAAGTGAGAAGCATGGGAGGCATCAATAATAAAGGAGTCTGTATAATTTTTGTGGTATCAAATGCCACAGAACAAACTTTGGTCGGCCACAATTCTCGTCCAATTTTCTCTTATCCTTCTCTCTTTTACTCAATCACATCATATTGATTCTGAACAAATATAAAAAATAAATAATCATAAAAAATGACCAAAGACCGGTGAAATAATGATCTTTTGTCGGTAGCAAAGAACGTTTTTTCAGTAGCAATTGGAAAAACAATCAGTTTCGAAGATAGGACTTTGGTCTGAATGATTGTTTCAATTTTTATTCATTGCACATAATAAACATCTAAATGTTGATTTCAGTCAAATATTGAGGATAATTTATTTTTTGTTTTATTATCCAGTGTAACATTAGGGGCATATTAAGGAAAGAAAGAAGAGAGGTTAGCCATCAGCCTGGTGGAGGTAACAAATGAGCTTTGGACAGCCGAGGTTGAAGGCGGTGCTTTTGAAGACCTTTTCACTGCTGCCGGGGGTCAAAACTGTCCAGTAGCAACATTCTACCTTACTCTTTCTTTAATATATATCCTTTTATTTTTTTTATTCTCTTTCAAGCGTATATACATCTACCCTTTCTTTATTCTCACCTTTAGCTGATCGACCAATTCGATCCTGTAGGAGCACAATAATGAATGAGAAGTAACAATAGATTGACTTGGAAGTCAGGATTTATAGAATAGCTGCCAAGAGGGGTTAATGAGGCTCCCTTATTTTCGATCAATCGTAATTACACTCTCTCAAGCTTATACCAATGATTCTGCACCTGAAAAAGAAAAAAAACAAAGTTACAATAGTGATCCAGCTTTAAATAATAATTGATTGAAAAAAATTTACTTTTTAAATTAAAATCGATTAACACTGTGACATTTAAAAGAAAAAAACCTTAGATTTTAATGACTTTGATAAAAAATAAATAAAAAAAAAATTTTAATGAATTTAAAAAAAAGAACATTATCGCAACAATTAATGAATAAAAATAGTAGAATGTCAATCAATTATCTCGGTAATTAATCAAAGAGGAAATAATTTCATAGGGAAATTAAAGTTTTAGTCTCTGAGAATTTAGTTTGCTTGATATACAGTTAAATCGTATTCGGGCGTGTTTCTAATCCTCGTGGCTGTCCACAAAGAGGTCGGGTAATTAATTAGGTTTGACTTGGCGCACGTGAATTACACCAGGGAGAGCAAGAAAGAGGAATGGATAGAAAGAGAGAGCAAGAGTTTTGCCATATAGAAAGAGAGGGACGCGATTAATTAATGGTAAGTCAGAGTCAGTATAGGGGTTGATTTAGTCACCTTTTAAGAGTCTAATATAACTATATACATACATATCCATTTAATATACGTGCTACTATGCCTAGGCATTATACATTAACTTGACGACAGAAAAATAATGATGAGACTAACGCTTGAGGTAATTTGCAGTTGATTGTTATGCGCATAACACTAGCTAGTCAGTTACCATTGAAAAAATATGTGATTGCAGTGAATGTGGTGGAAGAGGTGATAGAGGAGGAGGAATAAAAGAAAGTTAGTAAGAGTAATGCTCTGGGGAAGCAGTTAAATTCGTTGCATGTGTGCCCTCGAGAGATTCACCTCAGCCCTATATACTCGCACGTAGTACCCTTTGTCTCTACGTTAGTTAAGCTTTTGTTTCGGTTATACGAGCGAGAATAGCCAACCAACTCTCCCTCTTTTCTCGCAAACCAACGCGCGCGCTCTAATAAAACGAAAAACATCGCACACTTTACAATGCCTCAGTTGAATTTGCATAATTTCGCGTAATCTCCGCCATTTTGGGTCTCGCGATCCATTCCCATCTTTTTGGCTCTCTTGCGAGTAAGACAGCGAGCGAAATAAAAGAGACAAGAGTTACCCGGAGGAATTTATATTCTCGAGAAGAGCTTTTCCCCCGAACGCTTTTATCGCGGCGTCGCGCAGGCACTTTGTCTCCACGGGAATGCTTCCGTAAATAAAAATAAATGGGCTAAGAGAGGGTGGGAGTGTATGAAAGAGGGTATTAAAGAGAAAGAAAGGATAGACTAATAAAAGAGTGTGAGTCAAAGACAATATACTTTTCCACGATCACTAACCGAATCGCGAGAAATGTTTGCTTCAATTATAAAACCTTAGCACGCTATTCCCTCGTTATAATCATTGCCGCACACTACACATAACGCGCTGCGCAATGAACATTTGTTGATACATGTGTGAACGCTCTTCTATAGTCGACAGTGCATTTCAGCTTAATAACGAGTACTCATGCATTCAAATAAAACTGTATTAATCGAGTCTCTCTGTCTTGTAATTGTAATTTTCTACCTATACTGCAAGTCATTAAGATTTAGATGCAATATCGTGCTGCTACTACATATAGACTGTTCATAATGCACTATCGGGAAATCCATTTGCCCATCGATTACTCACCTCCCCAGAGATATACTCATTTACTGTTAGAAAAGGTGTTTACCATGACAGGCGTCATTTACACATAATTTATCATTGTTCAAAGCCAACTATCTCTTACACTTTATGTGCTAAAATCACCCCGAATTATCTTTAAATGATTCATGTGTATCTACAAGTATTTATCTCTTATCGAAGAAAACTCTTTTATGCATTTTTTTTAGAAAGTTTCAATTGCTGTTTATCGACTTATTATGTCATTATAAATATTTTACCAAGATTAAATCAGTTAATAAATGATTCTACATCCATACAATCTACCCTTTCACCCTCAAATAATTATTCTATTTGTCAAAAATTCATCCAATTATCTCAATATTACTTTTTTCTTTACTCACACATATTTATTATTATTTTTTCAATTATAATTAAAATAAATCATTTAAATATTTATGAGGAATAATTTTCTTTATGTATTTAAAAATTATAATAAAATTTAAGTAAAGAATTAATTCAAAGATTGGAGTTATTTTTAGTTAAAAAATTAATTAATTACAAGATAAATGAATTTATGTAGTGGAAAATTTTTCTATTATGTACGAAAAAATGAAATAATTAATTTTTATGTTTCTTTCTTTTTGTTTAATTTCTCAATTATGCAATATAATAAATTAATCACATGCTTTTTGTAAATATAATATCGCATGCAATCCCATATAAATTGCAAACCAAAATACATAATGCATTTTCTAATTAAATGTAATATATTTTGACTTTAAAGTTAAATTTATGAATAATGATTTCTTTAATTTTTTCATCAATTTTTTTTTCATAATAATAAAAGTTATTTAGTGTTGCTATTGTTGTAGAACATGTAACAATTGATTCAAGATATTTTTAAACTACGTACCGCAATGTAGAGATTGCAAAAAAAAAATTATCAAAATATTCATCTGTATCTACATCTTGGGTTTCATCACATACTCATTTCCAGCAATCCACTAAATTGGCACACCTTGAGAACAATTTTCTGAAAAAAAAAATTAATAATTTAACAAATGTGTTAACACAGACTCATTATGTAGTTAGACTAGAGACTATCTCTTTTAATAAAAGAATAGAATAAATTTAGAGTTGAAAAGGCGAGACAAAATTTTTCAATAGAAGTATAAATTTTCTAATCAAAGATCTGTCGGCAGGAGTAATAATAGAACTGCCAATAAAGTTGACGTCCGATTTGCCATATGTCGACATGTGGAGGTTCGCGTGTGCTAAGCTGTAAGGCTTTTTAAAATTCACAACATCTCACGTGAGCGCGGCGAAGACCCGTCATCGAGCTGTTAACAATCGCTCGAAGCAATTCAATTAAACTATACATTCAACCACCAAAATGGTGTTAATATAAAAAAACTATTTTTCATCTCAAAAACGTCTCTACGACTTTGTAATTTATTTTATAGCTCGTTCCGGTGTGCACGTTAGCAGATAATAAGAAGCCCTAAAACGTTGATGGTTTGTGAGTGTTAATAATCCTTCAAATGATAATAACAATGATGACGATCATCATAAAGTAAATAAAAAGAGAGAAAATTTTCAAACGTTCTTTTTCAACCACAAAGAGGAATATTCAAATAAGTAGTGGATGGATAAATTACCTGGAAGTTTACCAATTCGAAGCTTTTTTTTTTTAATTCATTTTTTTTTAAGTGCCGCAACGAAGCGCACAAGTGGGAGAAAAAAGGAGAGGCAAAAGGGAGAAACTGATAATCTTGGAAGGGGCTTTTTAAATTGGCTCCTTTGACGCCAACGTGCCGGGATGAGTTTCATATCAGAATAATTTTCGAGACCTCCTCCCGCCTTTCCTTTACAATTTGCTTTTTTTACTACTTCTCATAGCAGCAGCAGCTACGGCAGTAGTCAGATATCGTACTGCTGATTCGTTAAATACAAGATCAGTAAGTAGATTATATTAAAGCTCATCATTTTATTATTTTTTCTTTTTTATAAACAGTTCAATAAACATGACACATAATTGAAGCGCGAGATATTATTTAATTATTAAACTGTGATGACACTGATTGTTACCAGGAACAAAAAAAAAAATTACAATTAACTGGAAAGTATGATTTACACATGACACATGGACTCATCTACTACCACCAAGACCTACAGCAACGTTTTATCATTACATTCATTGGACATTATTTAATTATGTTATTATGCCGAGTGAAAAGAAAGTTAAGTGAGGATTTCTCAAAACAAACGAAAGATCGCCGCGTGATTAATGCTAGAAAATGAAATTACAGGTAAGTTGAGAACCGGGAAGATGAGTAAAATAAAGTAATTGTTGCTATTACTTCAAGTGTATAAGAACGCGCGTGTTTTGCGCGCGGTGAGCGTGAGCACGATAGAATGCGCTCAAAGAACGCGAATACAACAAGAAGAATTATTAAAGCATTTTATGTGTGTGTATTTTGATGTGAGAACTTGAGCAATTATGACTTCCATTGAGATCAGGATCCTTGTTTATAACTAATTAACTTAGATGTCTCAATTGCGTAGATTAATTGTCCTATATTACAATCTTAACAATGCATTAACGCACATTAATCAATCAAAATTAATTTTGAATTATTTTTTTAACTTAATTAATAGCCATAAAAAATTTTTAATTTTACTGAATAAATAATTAAATGAATTATATCCGAGTATATAAAGTTATAGAGTGAGGATACAATAGTTATATCTTGAGGAAATGGTACCATTATAAACGCATATACAACGTGATTACAAACATACGTCGCTCTCACTTTCCTCCTGGGAAAGTTTACGCATTGAGCGTGTTAATTATAATGCAAGTTAAGTAATGGCAATACACTAAGCTATTATCGTTATTCCGGTACAAGAAAAATCACGAAGGTTTCGTGACACTAACTGCTAATATGAAATAAAAAAAAAAGTTGGAGAATTTTAAGCGGATATAACTATATACAAACGGTATAACGTGATGATAACATACTATTTTAATTAAAATATCTTTGCTAAAATATCAAATAAAATAATAGAAACATTTTATTCCTAATGATTTTTAAATTATAGATTGATATGTTCGGAGTTCTGGAAGGATTTGACGGAATAGTTTATTATAAATGGGTACCATATCATTTGCTTTACAATTTTTTGCATATTTTATTATAAAAAGTTAATCATATGATTTACATTTTATATTTCCCCGTTAGTATTTTCTTAAATATATGTTATATCTTATTCCTAGCTCTACTCTAACAAGAGTACTTTAATTTAATTCATATATTTACATACAGTAAAATTATTTTGTAAAATATATTATAATATTTTAAGTTAAAAAAAAAATAATTTTCTCTATGTAATATATATTCTTTAATTTAAATGAATTTTTTTTTTGATATTAAGTATCAAAAAATTTAATTAATTGCTTTACTCATAACTACATGATAATTATTAACAATAATCAATCATCTATTTTTTTTTTTTTTTTGTAGAAACATTTATATTATTTCAAAATTTATCTTTATCGATGTGATTTTCTATAAATATTTTTCTTCTATATTTATTAACTAGCTAGTTAAAAAATATGTACTCAAAATTGTTGCAACATTTTTTTACATCCAAGCTAACGTGATTTTTTTCTATTCTATCGAAATGTTTATTTCTATCATAAATTAATTCTTATCTAATTCAAGTAATAAACATTTAGCCATTTGAAAAAATACACAGCAATAAAAAAAACTTTTTCCATAAAAAAAATTTCTCTAGCAAATAAATCATTTTTGAAAGTCTTCTCATATCTCCAATCTATTCTAAAATCACGGATTAACATGTTTCAGGCGTTAAACCGAAATGTTAAGTAACCAATGAGAGTCAATTTAGTGGTGAATGGCATAAGTAGTGAGAGTAATATACATGCGAATATGTGAAATAACTCGCCACGTGTATATTTGAACCGACAGCGGTCTATGGCTTCTTTGCACGACAGGCCAATAAACCGTTTCCACACCGTAGTATACACCGCACCCCTATAAAATGCTAATTTCAAGGATGCCAGTGCGTTACCAAACAGATTTCGCAGTAGTTTGGTATAGAAAACTGCACTCTCAGGTAATGAAAATAATTAAATACAATGAATAGCTCCAAGTGGGAGTGTGGATTTTTATCGTAACTCCAATAATACACCATGTCACATTGCCTTTTCTCATCAGGTAAATTAAGATCCGGTAATTCACGCTATCAACCCTCTAAGGTCATCCATCTCTCCATGCAATGATAAAGAAAAGAGAGTGCATAATTAAATTGAATTAAAATCCCTTTGTAGATTGTGCATACCACCACAATATCCTTACGAGACACCGCCTTTATTTGCAAGTAATTTTCATTGACCATTGCACCACCGCAAAAAATTGGAAAATAATGCAATCGTATTAATCATATCTGCCTCCATTATACAATTATCTTTTCTCTTTTCATCTTGCTCCTTTTCTAGCTCATATAACAACCCTTGGCATTCTCCAATATACCAGTCGGCTCGGAGGCACTGCAGCCAACGAGACTCAGTAATCACTCGTATGGTGAGCACAACCATCGATCATTGTTGAACCATTGAAATTCATGTAATTACTTTCAATATTTTACCTCGCGACAATTGACATCAAATCATCAATGTTTTGCTTTTTTTACAGGCTCTAATCCATCACCATACTCGGAAACATTCAGCATTCGCGATCTCTTTAGCACTTCAGCTCCTAATCCTTCATTCTTTGGCTTCTGATGCTTCATCCTTTCAGGTCTAGAACAAGCAAAAAAATACAAGTTATACAGTTATCTATCATAAATTAAGAAAAATTTATGAAAACCTGATATTTATTAATGATTAAAAAGTATATTTATTTTTTCTGCTTATTCATTACACAAATAGATATTTTTTATTGAATATTTTGAAAATAAACTTATCATATCACTCTTCAAATCTAAGACCAACTAAATTAAAATGTAATTAAGAAAAAAATACCACGTGCTGACTGCACAATTTTTTCTCAAACGATTAATACACATGAAAGCTTGCAAGAGAGCCTTGAACTTCTACATCTATAGTAAAACTTAGTAATTTTTGATGATTCGATGTAAACGACATGTGGTCCACGTCGGGGTGCCCGGCGGTGAGGATAGCATTATAATGAGAAATTGACAAAAAATGATTCGCTCCAAAGTGAGATTATACCGGTGAGCAGAGCGTGACTACCAACGGCCGTGCCGAATTCTTTCTTGTTCCCATCCATTTTTTGTCTTCTTCGCGACGTTGTGTAGTACGACATCGAGGGCTTATCCATATATACCGCCTACGGTTAAATTGCCATAGATCTGTTCAAATTTAGTAATAACCTCCGTACAGTTGCCCATATTAGTGACAAGTAATTTTTAATTTTCACACGTTTCCTAACAGCTTTCAATTCAATCAATGAACTAACAATAAAATAAAAATGATTAAGTAATAATCAAATATAACAGATGTTGGAGTTAAGGGTGTACAATATCTATAAGATGAACAGAAATTGAATGACAGGATAGCTCTTAATTTGTGCTTCCATAAATGACCGAGTTACAGGCCGGAAGTGGTGGTCGCATCAGTCTGTTTAATAGCCGTATTGTATAATTATGAACAATGGAGAGGCCTCGAGAGGCAGGAACGATGCTTAGTGAGTGGGGCTTGGCAAGTGCGAGCATACACGTTCACATCAACGAATGCTACACCAAGTACAACCCCGTGCAGAAATCCAGAGACAGAGAGAGAAAGAGGAAAGGCTGCGTATGCCACTGCTACCATACGACATCATGTCCGCTTGTCGTACATGACGAATGACACCACACGAAGCTTTCGACGTCCAATGTACGCTTCTAGCTCTTGTCTCATCGTCCGTAATATCAAGCCACCCATAAATCCTTTATTAACCTTTAATTCGATTTCATACACTTCACATATTAATTAAGGAAACATTTTTTATCATTTGATATTTTTTATTTTCACGTCAACTTTTGTAGATAATTGTTTAATTGATCTATTAGCATTAGGTAATTATAATTAGCTTGAATTTTCATGAGACCTTGATGGTAAGTGATTTTGATCCAAAGAAATGTTACATGTAAATAATTTACGCAGAATGAATTTGTTTTGATCTTTCATAGGAGCAAGTTATGCTCTAGAAGATTGTGAAGTAATAAATAATATTTTAAAATTAGTTCTATTAAATGTAATCATCAAATGAAACACCAATATGCATAAATAATTATGACGCACTATGCTGTTATTATAATAATTGGACATTTAAAATTTTATAATTATTTTTGGTATGCTCTAATTATTGACTTTGTATGGATACATCAAATAAAAACGCTAATTCATTGAAAAGTATATATCCTTTTGTTTAATTGTTAATATTGATATGTAATCAATAAATATAAGATAGAAGTTTATGATATCACAAACTAGTTTGTCATAATGTCAATTATGATTATGTGGGTCAGCATAATAAGTGAGTCATTTACAATTGGCAATAGATTAGACATACTACTTGTGATTGCTTGACCTACATCTCAACTCCAATAGATCTATTTAACTAATTGGAGATATAAAAATATTTAGACAATTCATTACCTTTCATTAGATAGTCTATTGTTGTGAACCTTGGTTGGATTTTTTTCTCGAATTTTCTTCCCAATGCCTCCTATCCTTTGGGGTGGATCTCTTAAAGCAAAGGACTTAGCATAATGTCCCAGGTGAAGATCCTTCCGGTTGAAAATCTCTCTCATTTCTCGTGGATAACTTGAATAAAATCTGATCCACGACAAGTAAGCTGAAAATAAGATGGAAAAAAAGTTAGAATGAGATTTGAAGTGGATGGCATAAAAAATAATAGGAATAACAAAGGTTGAAGATGCTTATAATTTTCTTTGTTACAGTTAATTCTAAAGAAGTCACAGGATAAAAAAGAATAAATGTTTTTCTCCATTTAACACATAAATCTAATGAAAGGCGGTGACGAGAGGGCGGTGGCAAGAGAGTGATGGGTGGAGAAGCCTCTGAGCGCCGGGTAAGCATTGTTCCTAAGTGATGTAACTGCGTCTTATTGTATTTGTATCCTGTATCGCATTGTTAAGACTCTCTCGCCACAAAGCGTAAGTGGTTTCGGCGGAAGCCACATTCAGTGGTTGGATTGTGTCGGCCCTCACACCCACAACTACTATACCCTCCAAAAGGCGTTCGTGCTTACTAAAACCACATTTGAAGTAACTCGTTACAATGTCTATCAGTTTTTCTAATTAAAAAAAATTACTCTTTCAGAACAAGTTTCTTTTAGAGATTAAATAGAAAAGAAATTCAGCTTGAATTAATGTATGGGTTAAGTAAATTGAATTGTTATAAAAAACGAAAAAAGATAAACATCAAAATTATGGCAAAGAGAGTATACTTCACACTTGGCACAAGTGAAGAAGGGTGTGAGTCGCATATATGGGATTGAGTGGATGAATCCCTTAGCTTAGTGGCGAGGGATCGAAAACCCAGGGGGTTGTTCTATAAAGCAATACTTGGTATTAAGGACTGTTCAGCTCTATTGGGGTGATAATATTAGGAATTAGCGAGATTTCCACTCCACGCCTTTGGGTTATAGACTTTGATAGTTATACGATCACATCAAATAAATTTCAAAAATATTTTCACTCATGAAATAAATTTATGTCCTCTTTCCACATCAGTGAAATTTCAACAAAAATATTCATCCAAAAAATTCAACATATTGACTTTAAAGTAATGAAGCTTCTTGATACAAAAAAAAATGTATTCATCAATAAAGTTAATTATTTATTTGAGTGTAGTTAATAGATTGATTTTATTTTAAAGAATAAAGACTGGGAGACCGTATAGAAGGATTTGATATAGTTACAAACAATGTGTGATAAAGTCTCCATAAAAGTTTATATAGATTTTTCCCACAGGCGTGACAAATTGCACTGAATTCTATTGATCTCGCAATTTTTATTCCCACGAATTGCCGTTGGCAATTAATCTATCAATCATTCGACACGAAAAAAGAAATGGTCAAGTGGTTTGCCGTGTACCGTCAGTCAAATCTAAATCTCTTAACTGCTGAAAAAGCGTGCCTAACCTTCGTGTAAAATTGAGCTCAATCGAAGAAGTAAAATATAAATTATCGTAACTCTAAAAAAAAAAAAAAAAAATAATAATAATTGAGAAATCACAATTTAAACTCGTTATTGAATTGTATATTAGTTTAATTATCAAATAGCACAAAAAACTAGAAAAAATATAAACCCAACATAAATTCTATTAATCATAAAACCAATAAATGAATATTTTCATAATCATGGTTATTATAACTTCTACTGTAATCGTTTCAATGGCGTCACGCAAAAATGATTGGTGACATGGAAAAAAATCAATCTTTGACCCAGAACAAATAAGTACTTGCTTAAATGGAAATAACGATATTTCATGAGAAAGGAAATATTTTTTTTTGTTTTTAAAAACCCTCAATTTAATTTATCAATACTTAGTTAAAAAGAAATGTATCTATTAATTTGAGAATGACATTAGGAAGATATATTCAGAATTTAAATCTTAATCGAATAATAAAAAAAAATCTTTGAAAACGCCTCTGTGAACGAATGCGAGTGGCCTCGGTAATAGATTTATTATTACAGCAAATAAATTCCTCCCTATAACAACCCTAATAGAGTAACCATGGCTTGACAAACAAGATCATCCCTCCTTGCTCATATACTATGTAAATATAACTGCTAGAAATGACAAAGAAAGAAAGAAGCTCCCATAACACGACAGCATGTGGGGTGACTTTATATGCTACCAGGGTGCTATAAAAATTGGCTGAACCCCTCGCTGTTAGAGTCACTTGGTTTCCGTCATGATCAAACAAAATCAAGTCTCTCCAACTACTCAACACTTCATTACAAGTTTAGGCAAATATTGTATTTAATGCTTACCCTTGCAAGCAGCTTTATGCAGCTTAGAATCATTCAACACAAGATTTTCGAATTTGTTTTGAAGGTTTGTTGCTGCAGACTGTAGAGAATTATATCTCGATAAAGGCCCGATCAACTTATTCAGCATGTCATCCATGTCCTCTTGCTTTATTCGTACTCGCCTAGACTCCAACATCCGTACAAATTCCATTTCTGGTGGCGTGAGGAAAATGACGGCAGAACCTGAACATCCAGCACGTGCTGTTCGTCCTATTCGATGCACATAGTCTCTAGCTGATATTGGTCCTGTAAACTGTATGACACTGTCAACCATTGGCAGATCCAGACCACGAGCAGCCACGTCCTGTAACAAATAATTGGGTTGTCTTCTATACATAATGTTGGCGGTAAACTCCAAAGCAAACTCCTCATTCTCATTCTGCCTCTTACAAATATCTTACAAACTGAATCAATTTTTTGTTTTGTGACAAACAACCAACTCGAAATGATGCCTGCTGGGGTCTCCAACGGTGAACGTTTGAAACTAAGGGCGTCCTTCAACGACTCTCTATGTTTGGCTAGCTTATGATTTAATGTCGCGGGTACACAAGACTCCACTTGATGGTCCGAAAAATCTTGCAACAGTAGGGGGGCACATCCAGTGGATACAAAAATTCTTTCACGGAACGATTATACATCAATATATTTTATTTCATATTTTTTATTCATTTATTTTGTGGTGAGAGTTGATTAATTCAATGGATGCAACACAGTTAGGTACGAGTTTCGGCGCCAAATGAATAAAACAGCGGTAGTTAATGTACTTCACTAAAGTACAAGTGATGGGTGAAGACATTACAACGATATTACAGTGGATATTAAACAACATGCAATAAAAAAAAAGTTTGAAAATAAATAAAATTTATTATAAACTTACCGTACTTAAAAGTACTCCACTTCGAGCTTTTCTGAATGTTTTAAAGACTTCTGTTCTTTCTTTCTGTGTCATATTTCCATGTAATTTAAAAAATTCTACATCTACTAATGGCTCCAACTCTTCTTCGTCTTCTTTTTCCTCTGACTCGGTCAAGACTGATGATAAAATATCGATATAATAATCCACCATATCCTGTGTAGCCATGAATATTAGTATTTTATGATGTCCAGAACTCTGAAAAATAGTCAAAAAATAAAAGGTTATATTTTTCGAATATGATTTATTTTTGTAATGAAATTTCATATATTTTTATTTTATCAATTTACCTGACATTTTCCAATAATATAAGCACACAACGTTGCCAATTTTAATTTTGGTGGAACAACAACATAACTTTGAATGACACCATCAGGGATAATAAAATCTTCATTAACTTCATTGGCATTACCATTAACATCGCGTAAATTTTCTTTAGCAGCATCAATGAATATTGGATTAGTCATCGTGAGTCCTGCTAATTTTTCAATAGCATTTGTCAATGTAGCAGACAACAGTATAGTTTGTCTGCCTGAAGTAACTTTATCCCCTGCTGAATCAACCTCTTGCTTATTTTGATCTTCTTTTATATTTATTTTATTGTCATCATCATTTTGTATTTTAGATTTATGATCTTCAGAACCAGTCTCATTATCGGTGAATATTTTCCTTCTATTTTGACGAAAAATTTCCATAGCATCGTAAGTGGTATTTTCTTGTGACAGAGATACATTTAGAGCAGATACGATACTAAAAAATTTATTTCATGATTAAAAAAAAAGTTTAATAGCTTGAATTGGTTTGAAATGAAAAATATTTGATGATTGAACTTGTTAGAAAAGTTTTATCATCTTTTATAAAATAATATTTCATTCAAATGGTAGGTATAGATAAATCAATAGATATATAATAAGTACTTACTCAGATATATCTTTCTCATAACCCATATCAAGCATACGATCAGCTTCATCTAATACTAAACACTTAACATCGCTCATTTTTAAGGCTTCTGTGTGCTTAATGTGGTCTAATAATCTACCTGGCGTTGCTACTAAAATAGTACAACCACGCCTCAGTCTAGCTTTTTCTGCTTTCCTCTTTTCACCACCTAATAAATACCCTGGTACAATCCACGCAAATGACTAAAATAAAATATACATTCTGCTATTTCAATCAGACATATTATTTTTTACGATGTTAATTAATAAGATTATTGTAATCTTACCCTAATAAGTTTAAGAAAGCATTCATAAGTTTGCAAAACCAATTCTCTAGTCGGTACAACCACAAGTGCTCTCAAACCATCATTCCTCGATAGCTTTGGTCTGATTCTTTGTAATGATTCTACAATAGGGAGAGCATAAGCCAATGTTTTACCAGAACCTGTTTGAGATCTAATCAATACATCATTACCCGACAAAATCATGGGTATTGCTTTTTGTTGAACTGTGGTTGCTTTCGTAATTTTCATATTTTGCTCTAAGTTTGATACCTAAAGTATTGATAATTGTTTTTTTTTAAAAAAATCAATGATATAATATTCAAATAAGTACAAACCATGTAAGAATGAATCCCAAGGTCAGCAAAATCAACTTTAGTAAAAACTGGTTCATGTACAGGTTTAACGAACCTCTGACCTATTCTTGGAATCTCTGGATTATTTCCAAATAATGAAGAAATTTTTCCGGATGGTCTATGAAAAGTTTTATCTAATTTTTCTTCTGACGCTAAGGAGTTTTCTGTATTGTTTAGTTTTTTATTTATCTTTTTATTCTTTAGACCATTTTTATCATTTATATTTGATTTAAAATTATTTCTAGATTCTTCAGAAATTACTCTATTTTTTAATAAAGTCACATCATTATTCTGTTTTTCTACACTATCATCTTTTTTTGAAAATATATTAGTTAATGATTTCTTTGATTCTTGATTGACTTTTGTTTTAGCAATAATTGATTTTAATTTAATTTCTGAAGGCTTAACAAATGATACTAATGGTTTGTCAACTGTATCTTTAGTATTTGATTCTACTTTATTTTGTTCATATTTTCTAACTTTTACTCTTGTCTTATCTTCAATATTTTTACTACCCTTTAAAATTGGTGTTAAATTATTTTTAGATAAATTTTTAGATACAATAGCTGCTAATGATTTTTGTTTTATTCTTTTTTTAACTCCGGAACCAACAATTGGAGTTGGAGCATTTTTAAGGTTATCTTTCAACCGTGACTTTTTATCAGGCTTTTCAGTGGATGTTTTCGACAACTCACGGTTCGTTTTCAACTAAAAATATAATTTTTTTAACAAAATTATTTTCAATCTATAAAAAAAGTATAAAAACATTGCAAAACATACCTGTGAATATTGCGAACCTTCTGTTGTTCCATTAAATATGTTTAACTGTATATCCATATTTTCTACCGTCATCTGTCTAGTTATTATTAAACTTTCACTAAAATTATTAACTTTAAACACTTCTAAATCACTGTTCACGTACTAATAATGAGAAAAAATTACAAGAAAAACAATAAACACGTGTCTACGACAGAACTCATCGAGCACCGGCGTCATAACTACAAAGCATGCGCACTAGTTAGATGGTGAGCGCATGCGCCGCGATTGAACTCATGCGCGCGGCTTATTAAATTCGAATTCTAAAAAAATGAGTCATTAACCCATATATGCCTATCGTAATTGTGTTATTTATTTAGTTAATACATTGAAACGTATTTGAAACGCCTTTTTAATGATTTTTCATGATAATTAACCGACACACTAGATGTTTCTATTAATTGTTTATGCTCCAAAAATATTTATCAACTTATATCAACAATTAAAGTTGACTTGGATAATCATTGTTTTGAAAAATATTTAAACCAAGACGTTTCATTTATAAAATATTTTTAGACATTCAATCTTCTATATTTGAAGATGAAATATCTTAAGAAAATAATGGGGTGTTTAAATAATGATTAATTTATCATTTTATCCCATTATTTTATTCGTAACTTACTGTTCATAACTGCAAGTTGGTTATAAATGAACATAAACATGTTTTATCATTTTATGACAGTGAAAATATTAACGTAAAAACAACTACTGCAAGGATTGCATTCCAAGACTGATAATTTTGAGATTTCTGCTAAAAGAAGAATCAATATTTTGAAGAAGCTTCTAATAATAAATATGAGTCTTTACAATAATACAAATACCATCGACATTGCTATACCCATTATTACACTTGTGTGTAACCCATGTGTATTTACATTTCTTGCTAGAATCATTATCACGCAGTGTCCTCGCTAACCGCCGCACGGAATAGAATAAACGTTGTCATTCGTGAACAGTTTGTACGCATTAATATAATTTAAACGTACGCAAGTGGTTTAATAAATTGAAAAGTTTATCAAATTATGACTACTTTATGTTGCATTAGTTTAACCATAGCAGCAAGGATTATTGCTGCATTAGGATTGGTAAGTCAATCTATTGCCATTAACAGTGCTCATGATTTTTTAATATGACACAGATCTTCAAAAGTTAATCGTTATCTAATACATTATTTATTTTTATTCCACTTAGTCGACTGCTATTCTGATGATCAATGTAGTTGTAAGTGAATATTTTGTAAGAATTGAAGACGACGAGTTTCTAACTGCTATTAAATCCTGGACCTTGATAGGACTTAACTGGACTAGATGTATTAAAAGTTTAAAACTTACCAATGAAGGTTTATTATTTATAATAATTTAACATAACATACATATAAACGATATAATATATAAATGTATTTTTTTGTTTTGTAGTTCAAGTTACTTTTATCTGT
Source organism: Chelonus formosanus (assembly GCA_028641665.1). NCBI lineage: Eukaryota > Metazoa > Arthropoda > Insecta > Hymenoptera > Braconidae > Chelonus > Chelonus formosanus. Next base: position 20,671,053 of record CM054004.1, read on the forward strand.
TTACTTTCCTACGCTACATTGTTACTAACTGTCAATGGATTACTAGCAATTGGAACCATCTACGTAAATAATACGACTTTAAATTCTATTTATTATTTGACATTATTTATTTTTCAATAAATGTATAACAAGACTTTTCTATTTTTAGAAAAAATCTAAACATGCACTTCCATGGATGTATGTACAGATATTTAGCATTGCAGATCAAATGACCTCAGTAATCATTTTCTTGACATCTTCAAGTGCCAACAGTAATCAGACTTCACAAATACAAGCGAGTTCACCTTTATCATGCATTTACCTCAGTAAATAAATATACTTTTAATTTCATCAATTATATTAGATGTCAAAATTCATTAAACAAATAGACTTTAAATTTTGATTAAAAATAATTTTTTTTTCAGTTACCAATATGTATTTCTGGCTGATAGTATTCTCAGCACGTGAACAGTGGATTAGAAAATCAGAATTATCTTTAAATAATGAAAACCCAAGTGCAATAATTACAGAAACTCCGAGAGATTCTAATGTGCCTAAAACTCCATCATATTTATCACAGAATCAATCATTCTTCCAACCAGTAGTACCGGAGGTATCAAATAAGCCTGATAATTTATGATAAAAAAAAATCTGAGCATTTTTTTAAGAAGTATTAAATTAAGAAGGCTAGTGAAAAATGCCAGATTCTTCGAAACTATTAATGGCTCTCTAAGTTATTAATTAACATCAAAAACTATATTTTAACAAAAGTTAATCTTAGCTCATAGTAAAACTTCTAATTTAAATGTAATATTTAATTTAATGTCAAACAAAAAATTGTGACAAAAAAGAAATAAATGAATTCTAACGAATAGATTAATGATGATTGATGACAAATGTGTTCTTTTTAATATAAATAGAAAAACTGAAAATGATACACGATAAAAGGTAGTTGATAGTGAATTTACAATTGAGTAAAATCTAGTAGTCACGATAAATCAAGGCGGACACACGACTAATAGCGTGTATCAAATGTGCGTGATCAGCCGAGCGTAGTAGCATATAAAATATGAGAAATGACCACTATTTACGTCAAAATACTCTTAAACTCTTAAACTTTTTTAAAAACATATTTTACATTCTCCAAGATCAAGAGATTGTTTGATTAATTTCCAAACATTCCAATATAACTCTTACATAAGCCATCACTAATACTCTGTATTTAACTCATTGAGCTTTCGTCATTAACCTCATCAACACTATCAGCGACTATAAAATAAAAAATCTACACACCAATAATTATTATCAAAAAACTCGACATTAACTCAAATGAAAAATAACGTTGGGAATAATATTTTATGGATGTATGTAATTACAAACGAATGAAATCTATGTAAAACCACATGTGGCTTATCTTATCGCACAATCTTATTATAAACCGATTAAGACGTATCATTGATAAACGATAAAACAGAGCAGTGAATAACATAAACGTTAATCATTTACTTTTTTTTGTATTTAAATATGTCAAAGATTTTTTTAAAAAAAAATATCTGCTCTCAGTTTATCCTTATTCATCTTGTTGATTCATGTCTGCAAGCTCTTATCAATACATAATATTATTATCCGTATTGAAACGATCAGTATCACTATCTTATACTGGAACATCGTCAAAATTCATAGCTTGATACTTTCAGCTCTCTGCTTACTTGCACGTGCTTGCAGACTGGTCTGATAATATTATACATAGATATATTAGATAGTATGTAACCTATAGATGTACATATTGTGGAATTGAGGGTGGAAGAAAAAGATAGAGAAAGCTACGCGGTTGGTTGGTTGTGCTTTTAAAAAGAACTGAGCGAGTCAATTTGTAGTCTGTCGCAAACTTTTAAAACACTAGTTGACAACCAGCCTCTCCAGCTTGCTGGCAAGGGGTTTTTTATCTCACTCACTCCTTTGGTTTTCTTCTTGTAACATCCCCTGCCCTGTTGAGAGTCCACCCTCCGTGTCGCGAGAACCGATGGATTGTAAAATAAAACTAACTTGGCTCTTTCGTGGCCTGAGAACGAAGTACCTACCAAGACTAAATTTCATTTCCTCAACATCTTTCCTCTTTTTCTTTCGTATCTCTTCTTAGTGTCTATGTTCAAGTTGTAGTAAAGACCAAAAAGTTTATCAATTACTCACAGTATAAAATCCTCATCAAGTCTCGTAAATCAAAACTATGTATCCATTATACTCTGGTGGTATCATGTAATCAATCTGAAATGTAAGAAAGAAAATAATTAAGAGAAATAAAAACACTTGATACGTTTTCATTACAGCAAGTCTTAGTAATATACACATTAAATATGCATTAAAATTTCAAGTAAAAGAATGACTTTGACTTTTGGCCAAGAACTTTCAAACGAACGGTCTTTATTGATCCGCGATACTTGAACGGAACTGAACGGTCCATAAAGCTAACCAATGCTAATACTTCGTATCTCCGCATTGGCGTCGATGTGTCCAGGGGTGAGTTTAGTTTGTATACAGAAAACACGCTACGAAAATACAAGCCGATGCCTTTAACTCCCAACCGGAATCCGCAATAAACGCGTAACCGAACCTAATTCGTAATGTCGGTAGAGTCATTGTCTAGGTATTGTTGTGGGAAGCGGAGAAACTGAGAGGGCAAACCTCACCCTTGTGACTGTCCAATGCACATAAAACCCTTGTTGGGGTTATTACTGCAAGACTGCTAGTAATACTTACTTCTAAAGCATCCCCATGTCTGCATATAAATAAATACAACCTCATCTTTGCTAAAAATCAATTAATTCTTGAGATAAAAAAAATTGTCTGGTCTTCAGTAACATCCTGGGCGTCCATATTATTTGCCAAGACTGAAAATTTGGCTCATTTTAGTATTGAAATTTATTTGAAAAAAATTGAAAATGTTTACAGTGAAATTTATTATCTGACCTATAGCCTACACTTGTATCCATTTATTTTTTCTTCGATCAAGCAATAAAACTCTGATAGAATGTTGAAAAGTAGGGAGAGAATATTGCTTTTGAATTTGTTTGGGGATTTTGACGACACGTGCTAGCCTTTTTCCGCGACTGAGGGAAATGGACCTACGGAAGTAAATTTGTGAAGGCGATGAACGATGGACACAATAGTCGCATTTAATAGTACATTGAATACAACGGTTAGCCATAAACTTACATAGCAGTATGATGGTACAACCCATGATGTATTTTCTTGGACTTTCTGGGGAAAATGTGGGTAACGGTCTTCACCAAGATAGCATTAAATTCTCGGTATATTTCAACGTCTACTCAGGAAACGATGTATCGTCAATTGCCCATACTGCTGATGATAGTAATAGAGTCTATTGAATTTCCTGATTCAGTTTTGTCTGGCATAAAAGTCTCGGAATGAGTATAAAAGGTGGAGAAATAAACCGAGAGAAGTGGCGTGGTATATTAATTGAGTGTAATAGAAAAAAAGAGAAACGAGTAAAAATATTGGGGATCTCTTTCAGAGGGTCGGAGGCTTGAACGAGCCGCAATTAGGCGGTCCCGGTTCCTCGACTAGCTTTGGCATTATGCAAAGCAGATTTTAAATTTAGATGCAACGTTGGTGGGTGAAATGTCCAGAGTATGTATATGGGTGTTGAAAATATATCCATACATTTAAACTACTCACACTCTACTAAAAAGAGGGTGTCGTACGTGGGCTCGTAGCGTCGACAAATTAGCGCGTTTTAAATCCAATCCAAGCTAAAAGGGAACTACTTTGCATTTCTCGCGTACACCCAACATTTGAGGTGTAAAATATTAAATCCCAACGCCTCTGCCTCTGAGCTTCGTCGTCGGTACATGATTCTATCTCACTCGTTGCTCCTGACGCTGCGCCACTCTACGAGTTTACATTTAAATGTAAAAGTGTCGCGAGTGCCGTGGAAAGCTGCTGTTTTGCATTCGAAAGCTCATGATTGCCTCTGAGCTTTGCTTTTGACGTATAAAGCACAAATGCCATCATCCGAGGAGCACTTGCGTGAGAGCTTTATCCATGGAACTAGTGACGAAGAAGCCTGAAAAAAAATAAAAATGGTGTTAGTGAACAAACAGAATATGCTATTATCTCACGCAAGAGACTAGAGAAACGTTTAATTAAATAACATTACCCTCTTTGATTTCATTTTTTATCGGATTATGATTGCAGTAGACATGCATCATTGATTCTCATACATACAAAGTACTTAAATACTGAGTATTGTCAATGTGAATAACATACGTACATCTATTAGGTATATATGTTGACCTCAATAGGGCATATGCGGACAATTTATTTCTCAAGGCCTGATCAATTCTTAGAAGTCTACAGAATACACCGTGAACAAGTATTAAAGGAGACTCAGGGTAAAGAAGAGAAATAAACGAGAGAGACAACAAGATAAGCCGTTGCTATTTTTCTAATATGTATGTTTCTCGTGAGCGCGATAAAAGAGCTTCGTGCAATTTACTATATGATAGATTGTGCTCACGGACAAGTTCCATTACCGAGCTCACTGAATTATTGAGTGGGCAATTTCCCGAGACACGCGGTATCCTGCATCAAAGTGTCAACGTGCGCATCGAGCCTCCGTCTCTCTCTCTCTTTCTCTTTTCACTTCCCCTCAGCTTTCGATAGATCCCCGAATCACGTGAAACGATGCAGCAACATCCCAACATCCATCGTTCGCCATTCATTCGACCGTTAAACATTATAATTTAACGATTATTACCCCTTGCTTATTACTTTTCCACCTGGGTGATCTCCAACTTTGACAAATTATTGCAGTTCTAAAAACATATATATTTATAAATTATTATAGGCAATTAATAAAATAGTAGTCGATATATTTTTTTTGATGTAATGATTGAACTTAATAAATCTTCAAGAGACAGAAAAATCATTTATGTATATACCTTGATAATCAGTAGATCAATCTATTTTAGATTGTTTGAGTCTTCTTATTGGTGTAGTGTCCTTTGCAAAATCCCTTGATATCCAAGACCTGTATGTATACAACTGCATTATAATCTTGCAATTGGGGCATTAGAGATGACTATCTACTCATCCATCTCGTCCATATGCCAGGCTAATAAGAGCCTTAATAACAGAACCACCCTTCGACCTGTCACTAAATATTTTTCTCCTCCAACGGTCTCTCGTTGGGAATTGGCCCATGTTCAAGATGGTCAATCAATATTCCTTCTCTATCTTGTTGTCAATCAAAACGAGTTATTACCACCATAAGAGCTTCCGTTGATGATGACAGTCAAAAAGGTTTCAAGTGCTTCTGATAAAAAATAATGCAAATATAAAAAAAGAAGAGAAGAAGAAAGAGGAAAAGAACAGAGAGATGATGATGCTTTCATAGCAGGGCATGTTCTCTCGCGCCAGAAAATTATGCAGATGGCGGAGAAAAGCTTTGATAAACACGACAGTCTCTGATCGTTATGCAGATTCACGGTGCTGTAAAATGGCGGCAATATCACTGCGTCGAGGCCAACCCGTGTATAGCAGCAACCCCTCTGCGTATCCAAGGCTGAGGCTGGACCCCGCGGGGATACGTGTTTCGGTTTCTCACCCTCTCGACCATGTCCCTCCCACGTTGATTTTCACACCCCGGGTATTGCCTTGCCATTTCTGTAAGCTCTTTCTCTCCCTTTCCATCTATCTATCTCTCTTTCTTTCACACCCCAACTTTTCTCTTAAGGGGGTGAACGTACTCTCATCTTCACGCGTCTGCGCATCGCCTTCACCGGATCTGATTGGAAGGCAGACTAGACTTTAAGACGTGCAAACTCTGTTGTCACTCCAAACCCCCACTGCATCTCTATTCTCTCTCCATCATCATATCGTTCAAGCTTTTATTGTCCAATCTAAGCCACGAATTGTTCCCAAGTATCTACTTAGAATGTAGAATTGACAATTATCTGTCCATGGACTAGCTTGAGAGATAAAAGATGTTCATTATCAGTCCCTTTAATTCTGTCCGATGGTGACGCTGAGATGTTTTATTCATGGCTACTAAGAAAAACACCTTGAAGACATAACTTAGTTAGAACTAAAGTCTACTGCTCTAGTTGCCATTGCTGAAGAATAAAATACTATTCATGGATAATCATTATTGATGATGCTGATAGCATTGACAGATAAAATATAAGAACTATTTTGTATATGTATATGATGAATTAAAATCGATTGGTGGACGTTTAAACCGTTGGTTATTTTTAAACAGAGTGGTTGATAATTCATGAGAACAATTATTGAATACTAAAGTTGTGTTACTCACGCGATTATACCGAGTGATCATGGCATACTTTGGGTGTGGTATGATGTTTATATATTCCACGCTACATGTCCAACAATCAGTCGTTAGTATAGATATTGGATAATTATTTAATGCTACAAAATAGCAAGTTCAATAACAAATTATAATGAGCAATGGATTCAACAAATATCTCTGAGGTAAATAGCGACAGTAGGAGGGAGAATTAGCTTGACAGTTTAACTATGACAAAAGCACAATAGAATACGCCGTTTCCTGAGTTCTGTATGGCATGCAGCTGTAATTTTTTATTCTCTCTTGCTCATCTCCATTTATCTCTTACTCTGTCTATTTCCCTTTATTTTTACTCTGTTTCCAGTGGTGGCTTATTTCGAAATGGCGGATATTGCGGACAGTTTAATGTCGTGCTGCCGTCATGCATGCTCGTTAGTTGACGATACTTTAATTTAATCGAATCACCGGTAAAACCGAGTCCGCACGAATGTCTCTACTGTATCACGACGTGGATCACTGCAACTATACACAGTATTATACCTACGCATCGTTTTCCCTCATTTCCCACTAGAATTTTCCATTTCCTTTCATATATTCATCAACTACATTAACTCGACGTACCCATTATTTTAACAATAAAACAAAAATTCCTCTTTTCCATACGTTTAAGTGATCATCAGTTGATGATAGTCATTATGATGATATGCTGTTTCCTGCGACCATGAGTATATATTCAAATAATGCGACAGCAGACTCGTATGTCATTTCGATGTCGAGGGGTTATAAACTTGAGGGCTGAAAATCCATTAAAGCCAATTTTAATAATTTTATAATCGTTTGCTAATGGCCGACTATTTTATTATATTATATCATCAGTTATTTGTTTAGAAAATTTGCAATTCACATTGTCTCACTGTTAAGTATATATTTCATGGAAAAAGGAAGAATTTCCAAGTTTCAATGACTTGTCTTCAGATAATAATATAATTCAATTAGTTGAAACAAACGAGCTGGCGAACGCTTCAATAAGAGATTGCCCCTCTGGTGTATTATACAGCTCTACCTCGTTATCGGGTTACTACATTACTCTTCAAGGTGATATCAGCGGAATATCAATTATAGTGATTAACTACGACGACCCAAAGAAACTTTATCCGCGAATAATAGATAGACAAAAGCATCCAGATCGCTGCTGTAGACCATTTCTTCGTTGACAGAAGAGTGAATAAAGTCTTTTGTTTTAATTTGATTTGCAAAGTATATATTCAAATGTCCCTTCTTTTATTATCGGCATTAAAATCTTCGGGTACACGATCTGCTTTCAAATTGATTAATCTCTTTGTAATTCTCATAGCTTAGAAAATTTGATCATCCTTGCAACAATAATTTCGCGATGTCACCATCATGGACCATATGAACAGTAGAAAAACTCAATTCGCTACGGGTTTGTGAGCTGTTTCAATTAGATCCAGGCTCATGTATTATAATGTAGAATCAAATGCCTTGCGGCCAAGTCTCTCTTAGTACAGCTGTCATCTCGCGTGCATTCGCACGTAGTAAATACGTAGATGAGTAGGAGAGAAGGATGATGACCATTGTGTAGACCAGATCGCAGTAAACCAACCGTAAATGTTGAACGTCTAATTGACAAATTCGATTTCACATCTATAATGGAATTACCATTTGGTTTGGTCTCTACGTCCACTTATTTCAAAACTTTCTCCAATATATCATCAATACTTTGACAAATTAACACGCCGATGACCATTCCAATGTTCACCTAAATATAGAAACGATAATAATGTTTGATTAAATTATACTAACAATTAAAAAAAAAAGTTACTATAAACTTTTTTTTTGAAATGGAAAATTAGAATAATAAGAAAGGGATGAGTGGAGAGAGATGTCAGGTGGTCGAAAGCAGAACAATAACTCAATCTGCAAGCAGTAAATCCTGCAACAAAATCGTCCATTCAAATGCAATCTTGATCCCCTGTGTCAAATGGATCTAAGTAGGTACTTAGTTGCACATTTGGCTTAAATTTTATACGATGCCACCCGTTCAATGTTATCAATCTTTAGCGATCTTTAGATAGGTATAGCTTACGTGATATTTTATAGTAGTAGATGAACATTCTATTAACCTCACGAATCCTTTTGTGAATATAAAAAGTATTAAATATTCAAAATATCTTAAAAGTACAAGGTAAATTTGTGATGCTCAGGAGACTATTCCCTTAACGAATATCAAGGCCAAAACTTAGAGAGAAGTCGGTGGGTGATTTAGGTTTACCGGAGCATAAGCAGATAAGGTACACTACGTGCACTACGTGATACGGTTGGTAAACTCAGACCTGGCTTTGTTAAGCTCGGATTCTGAGTGCCTTTGATACGTGTACTTGCTTGCTAACTAACCAACCTAAGCTATCTTACGATGCTAGACTCTATTTAATAACATTAACTGTGAATATACTCTCTACTAGTTCTCATGACCTGATACTCACATTAGATTAACATTCTTTATTTCAACTAATTTACCTGATGTTGTCGCAGAATCATTCCCCAGTGTAATCCACTATCAAAACATCATCATTACATTATCTAGTATATAAAATAGCTATGCCCGTATTACCATTACGATGGATAACCTGAACAGAGAAAGTAATTTGAGTTATGAAAGAGGGAAAAAGTATATTTATGACGTTTATATTTAAAGTTTGCTATAACCACTTAAAAGCTCTCACCCTGGCAAACGGAAATAATGCTTTCAACGTGAAAAGTAAGCGGCTTTCGCTCGTTGAGTGCTCAGGGTTATATCTTTATAAATGTAGCTACTTCAAGACTATCCACATTATTCACCGGATTTGCGAGACATTTACTATTGATCGTAATAATCTTTTCCGTATATTCATCAAGACAATCGTCTTTTTCACTCTACTCACAAAGATGCAATAAATTTTTTTAACCGTTATGATTGTTGAGTTTTTTTTATTCAACAAATGAGCATTTTGAATTTCGATACCAGTGACACCTTTATGATGTCATTAGAAACTTTAATGTCTACCGTATGCTGGTACGCTAAGATTTCTACCTTATCAACAGTAGATTGCTCATTTCTATTCGAAAGTGACCTGTAGTTATCATTTGATTTTTGTTTAGTAAACAGTGAAAAAAATAAAATAGTAAAAAAATGTTTGAAAATCATAGTATAACTGATACAAAAGGATCTAAAGAAGATTATTTATTATTAAAGGCTAAAGAAGCCATGGCTACTGATATTTATGCCGCAAAATCATGGTTAATAACAGCAAAATCACTTTTTCCACACAGTGTAAAAGTACAGGTTAGAACTAACTGAAGAATAACATCATAACAAATGTAATTTATTTTTTAAGTATTTTTTATTTTTCAGTTCGAAGCTTATCGAATAGAAAAACTATCAAAAAATGTTAAGGAAGCGGCTAAATGTTTCAGTGAAATGTAAGTTTTATCACATTAGTTATCAACTACTTATTTGAATCATAAGTCTATTGGTTATTTTACAGATTCCAAAACTTCCCTGAAAATGCAGAAATTTGGAAAGAAATTGAGTCTATCACTGCATGTTTGAGATCAGAGAAGTCGGATCCAGAATGTGAATTATTGTGCCAAATGTTTCAACATATTCCTCAAGAATTACAACATAGATTACTTATTATGACAGCTGATCATAGTGAAGATACAATGGAGCACTGTAAATTATTATTGTTGTTACTCAGACGATTTCCACAAACGATAGCTACACATGGAGTAAATAATTATCTGGTCTTTTTTTTACAAGCATAATTTTATTTTTAATAATAATATTATTATTTAATTTATTAGTCAAGATTAGTGGAAACATTGCTGACCGCAGAAAAACACAGCCATCCATGGGAAGCTGTAAATGATTTTCGACGTCTATTAGCTTGTGATGCTTTACCTCTATTAGGTGAAGCTCCAGTCGAATTAAATGCTAGACTTAGCCTTCGATTGCTCTGTAAAGCAGTTGAATTTTATTTGGCTTATATTCAGCAAACTACAATCCCAGACTATGATATTCAACAGGACTATAGGGATAATCAAATCCAACAACCATGGGATAAATTATTCAAGGTAATGGAAGTTATGGGAGCTAAACTCAGTTGGGAATTGGGTGATCTTTTTTCAACACCTTGGAATCAAGAAGCTTACTGTGACAGATTACAACAATTCAGTTCAAATCATACCAGCAATTTGAATGATGAAGCAATGGTCAAACAATTAACAATTTGCACAATTGTTGTTTTAATAAGAATTTTAAGTGGACATTTATCGAAAATTAATCATGACGATACTGAATATTGTCTTGTAGAGGCATTCGCAGAACCTTATCCAACCACAGAGACAAAAATAAAAAAACGAAAAAGAGAAGATAATTCAGGAATAGTTTTGACAAGTGACGATGACTACGATGGTCAAGGATTAATTTCTGCAGTAATGTTATGGGATGTTTTAAACAGAACTGAGTTAATGAAAAGAGAAATAGCTAAACTTATTCAACAAATGCATTTAGAAACTTGGATAAATCCATTTCTAAATGATGTAGCGATATACAAAGGTCAGTTACATGATGTGTTGGCGAGATTTTCACAAGTAACTATTAAATCAATAGCAATACATCTACGATTAGCTAGTACATACTTCTTTCTTAAAGATTATGCGGTAAGTATTGGGATAGTGAGATAACTTTAATGGTCTATATTTAATTTTAATACGTATGACATTTTCAGGCCATGCTGGAAAATATTGTCAAGATAGCAGAGTCACGTTTTCCAGTACGTGGTAAAATATCGACGAAACTTTCAGTATCTGCTATTAGACATGTACACTATTTACCAATTGAAGAATTACCTGTTCTACAATTTTGCTGTAAATTATTGTTAGCAGGAATGAAAGTAAGTATGATTAAAATTTAATAAATTTTATTTGTTGTTAACATTTTACTTTTGATATTTTTCAGACTAAAATACATTTTATCAGTGATCCTGGAGATTGGACGATAGGCAATTCTCTTGTTCTTATGCAAATTGATTGGCCTCAAGAGGCAAATCTTTTCATATCAATTATTGAAGCTATTAAAGCTAACAAAACATTTCAATATCCTTTATTTCTTACATATATAATTAATATTGATATACTAGAAGAATTGACGTATCTATGGACTGAGCATGGTGGTGGAATTTCTTTAGATATTGCTATCGGTTCTGAAGTTCTTCAGAAACGTCGTATAACAACCAGAGGTACAGACAAAGGAGTTCGAGAAGAAGTAAGACAAGCTATGAGACATCAAGCTGCTCGAGATTCAGTAGATCCAATAGAGAAATTGATTCAGAAATTTATTGTAGATGAAAAGGCCGCGTTACTTCATAGTTTGTTAAGAAAGTAATATTTTTGTTATCAAATAAAATAATTTTGATACAAAATAAATATAAATTGTTATCCTAATCAGTCTTTATCAAGATTAAGAGATGCCAATCACATAAAATCGGAATGTGTTAACATTTTTTAATCACCAATTGTTGAAAGATCTTTCTTCAAATTAAAAAATATTTTTTCATTTACGCAAGACTTAGACCACATTTATAAAATATTTTCTCCATAAATAGTAAAACAAAAATTATCTTAAATTTCATTTATTTTTTTTTTGTAAAATATCTACTTTTTTTTAATTAAAAAAAAATTTGAAATAAATAATGTAATTGGACATTATTTAATAAAAATTAACAGTAATAAAAGAATCAATAGTTACGATTTTTTTCCAGTAATCTCAATGGTCAGGGATTATTCTGCAAACGATAAAGAAGAGATTGGGGGCCTAAAATAGCCGGAACACACTTTCAGGGGCTTTTTTATTGACGATATAATCAATGAAGAGACATGCGTTAAATACGCCATACTCAGTCTTTTGTTTCTACGCTAATTAAAAATACGTGATGCTCATTGTTTAATACGATCAATTTAATTATTTATTTATTAAAAAAACTTTTTAGTGCGGTTCAAAGCGGTAAGTGACTTCGTTTCAACATTTCGTTACTCTTCCGCTTTTAATTTCGAAATAAAAGAAAAAAATCATAAATATAATTTATTTTGAATATTAGCATTCACAGATTGCATTTATATGCAATAGTAAATTTGTAATTGTTATTATAAAATTTAAAAAATGAACATCTAATATAATACATTGGGATAAAACAGATAGTGGAAACCTGCGAGGTGAAACAGATAATGGAAACTTGATTGTTATACCGACTCTGTTTTGCTTGTTAGTTTGGTGGAAACGAAAAAATTGGAAACGGGGGCGCCTTGCAATGGAAATTTTTTTTTAAATGGCATTGCTACTCTCAGTTTTCTCTCTGGTTTATGTATACGTAGCGCTACGGTTTAAACACTTTGTTGACACATGCAAACTTTTTGAAAGTTCTGAACAAGTATCATGTCCACAATAATTGTACCACCAAGTTCAGTTTATAAAACTACAACACAAGCTCCAAAAGTATGGAAAGCATTAAATGGATTAGTAGCAATATATAAACCTCAAGGAATATGGACAAATGTGCTTCTGAATCAATTAAAGCTTCATTTATGTACAGGTTAGTTTTTTGAATCACTTTTATTCCAACTAAAATTTTACAAATTGTTTTGATGTATTACAAGCAAGTAATATTTTCTTAGACTTGAATGAACTTGATCAACGACCACCTGAACCTTATGTTCATATTCATGGTGAAACAAACAAAGAACTGTCAGTGACTGTTGAGCCTAGTTATGCTGATCATGAATTGGTTGTTGGTCCTCGATATCAACCATCAGATATCAGAATGTTACCGGTTAATCGTTTATCGGGAAAAATGTCAGGAGTTACTATTATTGGTATCAATTACGGTACTGCTGCTGCTCATCGTTTACGAAGCATAAAACCAATTTCATATTTCAAAGTTAAAGGAATTTTAGGTCAAGCAACAGATAATAATTTTGTAGACGGAAGAATTATAGAAAAATCAAATTACCACCATATTAAAAGATATCACATAGACAAAATATGTGCTACTTTACAATCATCTTACCAAAAATCTATGTTTGAGTAAGTTATAAATTTATTTGGATCATTTTTCTAGATTGTTTAATCAATGTTTGTTTATAGAGCTTGTGGTGTTGATATTCAGTCTCAAGCAGCTTATGAATTAGCGGTTCAAGGTTTAATTCGACCAGTACAAAATGAAATTCCAATAATATACAATCTGAAATGCATTGATTTTAACCCTCCTGAATTTACTTTAGGTAAAAAATTTATAATTTTTAAAAGTGAAAAAACATAAATTTTTAAATTAATGATTAACTTGTAATTGTTAATCTTATTCATTTATTTCTTTTAGAAATTGTTTGTATAAATACATCAGAATTAGCTCTTAAGCAACTAGTACAGAATTTAGGATTGGCAGTACGAAGTAATGCGACATGCTCTTTACTTCAATGTTTTCAAGTAGGGATATTTACCATAGAGCATGCACTACTAAGACGAAATTGGTCAGTACAACCTATTATTGACAATATTTATATGATTAAAAAAATAATGCGAGAACGAAAAGAATTGTTTATGCCAGAAGATCCAATTTTGAAACAATTTTTGGCAGATGATGGTTCGGAAGTGGATACAGATGTAGAAGTTTATTTAGACGGCTAATGTATTTAAACTATTTTGTTTTATAATAAATATTTATGTACAGTTTTTCTTTTAATATTAATACTAAAATATTATACATATTTACTTGAATTTATTTCTCTTAATATCCATCTTTATTTTTTTGATTGACACAATCATTATCATTACTACTACTTCTACTTCGATCATTGCTCCGGCTCCGATCACTTCGGTCATAGCTACCACTCCGATCGTTGCTTTTATTTCTATCATTACTTCTACTTCGATCATCACTTCTGCTTCGATCGTCACTTCTACTTCGACGCCTGCGTGATCTACTTTTGTACTGTTTAAAACTATCATCAGAATCTCCATCACGACTTCGGCTTCTTCTCCACCTTCCTTTATTTCTTCTGTTTCTTTTTCTCAGTTGTAAGGTTGAGTCTGAATCATCTGATTTCTCTGACATGGTTCCTTTGATTCTTGGCCATTGCTGCATTTTCATACTCTTAGCTATAACTCTCTTTTGATGATCTAATTGAGGGAATAGATCTTGAGATTTCTCTAAAGCTTCTTTAGCAGCATTCATTTCAGCTTCTTGAATACTGTGACCTGATGCTTTGGCTAATCGTTTCCCTTGGAAATATACCGCAACAGTATATACCCGAGTATTGGTGGGTCCTTTGCATTCAATAACTTTGTAGACAGGAATGTCAGGCTCTCCACCATCCATCGTTCTCAAAGTTAGACAACACTGTTGCAATTTACTCTTAGGATCGTTCCAATCTTGATTCATGATGAAGCTCTGAAGTCGTGGGAAGAAGCAAACATTACAGAAAACTTTGCAAAATTCTAAACCTTTATCAACATATAAAGCACCAAGGAATGCTTCAAGTAAATCAGCTCTGTCTTTGGTTTTAAGTTCTGCTTTAGGATTACCATACAGAGCATACTGAGTCATTCCTAAATCATCACAGACAACAGCTTGGGTTTTATTATTTACTAATGAACTTCGTAACAGTGATAAATGTCCCTCATGATGCTCTGGGAAAAATTTATAAAGGTATTCCGAGACAATTAATTGTAAAACCGTATCTCCAAGAAATTCTAAACGTTGATTAGAGCCCAACGTTAAATTAGTGTATCCAATACTGCGATCAGTAAATGCTCTTGCCAATAATCTGATGTGCATAAATTCAATACCTATAGACTCCTCAAATTTAGTTAATTTCTGTAATAACTCAAAACTTGGAATCCACTGTCTATCACCAGTCGGTTCTTGCTCTTGAAGAGGATGCTTTGGATAATTAACCCATACCAAAGCAAGATTTTCTTCATCTTGAAATAATGTTTCTCCAAATACTCTATCAGCTACTGTAACTCCTCCATCTAAGAAAAGAGATCCCATTAAAGCTTCAAAGCAGTTAGCCATAGCATGCCTTAGTTCGAGATCATGACATAAATCGCTGCCGTGAGCATACAACATATACTGTTCTAAATTTAATTTTTTTGCTAAAACAGCAAGATGTTGATTTTGTACAATAGCTGCTCTATAAGTAGCCAAACCTCCTTCTTCAAGATCAGGAAACATGTGAAACAGATGAATTGAAGTGAGAAATTCAACTACTGCATCTCCAAGAAATTCCAGTCGTTCATTGTGAGCTATTGACGACTCTGTTTCTCTTCTTGCTCCAAATCTTGACATTATATTTATTAAAGTATTGATTCCTCTTTTTCTTGTATTCATGTAATGAATTCTTCGATCTCCATATTCAGGTTGGCTAATTCCGCAGTTAGTTAACGAATTACGAGCATGATCAGGATTTGTGCCAAAGTTTTCGCGATAACTAGGATGAGTTAAAGCTAATTGCAATAAATATCGGTTTTTAAATTTATATTTAAGCGTTTCTTCAAGATTATCTAGTGATTTATGGAATCTTAAATGGCAGACTAGGACTGGAATCAACATTGCATGTTGAACAATATCACACATTATACCCGTACGAAAGAATCCTTCAGAGCTTACATCTACTGTGACATCTCGTTTCATTTTACTCTGAGTTCTTAGCTCTTGAAGTCTATTTTCTTTTGCTTCTAATTTCCTTTTATCTTCAAATGAAGGCTTTGGCATATTTGCCAATAAATGTCGAAACTTAACATAATCTCTCCAAGCTTTCTGATAATCAGCATTACCAGCATAACTGAGTTGT
Organism: Chelonus formosanus; assembly: GCA_028641665.1. Taxonomy (NCBI): domain Eukaryota; kingdom Metazoa; phylum Arthropoda; class Insecta; order Hymenoptera; family Braconidae; genus Chelonus; species Chelonus formosanus. Next base: position 20,687,266 of record CM054004.1, read on the forward strand.
GGAGGTCGAATTCCAAAATGAACTATTTCAGGATAAGCAGTAACACCTGGAGGTTGATCTCCTTGAGTTCTGTCCAACTGATCAACTCTAACACTGCATGGTTTTTTTCCTGGGTAAGTTACAACCATTCCTTTAACTTCGTCTGCGAAATTTTGCCACTCATATTGTGGCATTGCAATTAATCGATCAAGATCTTCAGGATTTATTAACAGAGTACTACTTTTAATAAGATAATTTAATACTTCATTCATCGACAAAATTTCTTGTCCTTTGTCAGGCAAATCTCGAACAAATCGTGGCATAAAATGAAATTGGCCGCAGCCTGATTTATCTTGAGCTGAATGTAAATCAAAATCCACTAATTCCAAAATCTCTTTAAATAAATATTCTTGAAAGTAGTCTAGTTCTCGTATTGTAAAATTTTCCGGCAGTTTTTCTTCGATATAGAGAATTGTATATTCAATATTAAATCTAATGACTTTGCAAGTAGGCAGTTTCACAAGTGGGAAATGTGATAGCATTGAAAATCCTTCAAAGATAAATTCGTGTTCATCATGTTTAATGATTGTTGGAGTTTTAGTTAGAAAGTTTGTTGGTGGACTTATAGTAATCCTGTAATGATACAGCTTATCAGCATTATTTGAGTTTAATTCACACCGATTAATTATTCCTTCTCCAGCATAAATTCCATGTCTAATACCAGAACGTCTGGATTTGGCACTGCAACGACAAAGAGGGCCATCATTCATTTCTCCGGGATCGTTAAACCACATTTCAGGATGAAGCCGCTGAGGATGTTGTTTCTTTGCCATCAATTCTTCCATTGTTCGATCATCGTCGTCCAGTGAACTATCACTATCAGAAGAAGAACTGCAAGCCTCAGATTTATGACGACACAATCGAGCTTTTGTTTTTCTTGGTGGTGGCTCATAGGGTGGTTGAATAGAACGTGCTATTTTTGCTCTATCCAGAAGATAATGTTTAAAATTATCGCACAATTCATACAATTTATTTGTGCCTTTCATTATTTTAGGATTATTATCATCTCGAGAATAATACAAATCAGCTGGAGCTGTTCGTGTCCAAACTTTTTTATCGCATTCTAAGATTCCGTCCGGTCCTAATTCATCTATCTTACGTTCGATGTCTTTACTCGTAGCACAATAATTACGCCTGAAATTGATAACAATAAAAGTTGATATCAAATTGAAAATATTTTAAACAAAATTTCAAGAATGAAAATTTAATTTTAAACTTACCGATATTTCTCAAGAATCATTTCTCTTTCGGTCATTTCTTTTTTAGGTTTCGCTGATCTTGACGATTGCGATTGAGAATCTGGCGACCTAGATCTTTTCCTACTAGATCTTGAAGATGAATATCGACTATCTCTACTAGGGCTTCTTCTATTACTTGAATCTTTCCTTATTTTTTTCTCTGAATCGTCATGATAATCAATGCTGCTTTTTTCTCTACTACTATCTCTGCTATAATCATTATGATGATCTTTATAATCCCTATTTCGTGACCTGTTACGATAGGGCCGATCTGATCTGTCTGCATTCCAATGGGAAGACTTTTTATCATTATTTTGCCAATCAGATTTTCTATCGGTATAATGAAAAGGTCTTTTGGATTCGTTATACGAACTGGTAGAAGAATCTTGTCTTGGAGGATGAATTGCTTTCCAATTTGAATTTGAATTCCAATTAGAATAATCAGGAACCTTATTCCACTGGTTTTTATCATTGTACTCATAGGAATTTTTATTTGTCCATTGAGAATTATGATTTTCTGGAATGTATGAACTGCAACTGGTGGATGCTAAGTTATAATCTTGATAAGAATAGGAATTATATGAGTTAGTGTTATCAACAGGATAAGAGGAATACTGTGAGTCAACATACTGAGAGTTAGGTTGATAGGTAATTGGATTATTGACTATGGGAGGTGGTGGAATATTAAATGAAGGTGGAGGATAAATAACATTTTGTGGCGGATACGAAGTCGTTGGTGGAGGAGGTGGAGGAACAGAATAAAATCCCATATCTTGATTTTGGAGCACTGGTGGATTCCACAACGATTGCTCACCAGTGCCAGTATTTGGTAAATTAGCCATTTTTAATTAAATTATATTATAAAAAAGAAAGTGACTCTGAAATAAAGTTATTACAATAAATTAATTCATCAAAATTAGATTAATAAATAAAGATTCACAGCTGAAATAAATATTATACCTACAGTTTGAGGTTATATTGGGTGAAAAATTTAAAAGAGAATTATTTGGCACTTGTATTGTGCTAAAAACAAATATTTATGTTTTTTTTAAACACTTTACATAAATTTTAATTTATGCACTACATGAGTCTAATTATTGATAAGATGGTTTTCTGTACACACAACTTGTTTTTCTGACGACGTCGATAACAAAACACTCAGAAATGCATCTGCAAAATTTTGATATAGTCATGATAGCCAAAATGACGTTTTCTCCCTTCTCTCAAATGTTATATGAATCATTCATCCCCACTATAACCTGGACGGCGTGGGGACAGCACTTCTTTGGCCAATTCGACTATAGCCATGTCACCAATGTCAAGTTGCATTGAAGTGAACAGCATGGGCGTTCCTCGTTCTAAATACTAGACTGTCAGTGATGTGTCAAAAGATTATTTTTCTACAAATAAATAAGAATTAATTAATATTGCTGATAGATTAAAAGGAATAAAAAATTTGCTTTACAATTACCTAATAAATTTAAAAAGATATAAAATTAACTGTCAAGTGGAAGAAGATGAAAAAATTATAATATAAGAAATTATCAATTATTTAAAATGTATTAGCCGACTGTATGAAAAATCGAAATATTTTTCAGTATTATCATCGTCTTATATTTATTGAATATTTTGCCAACGTAATATCAACATCGACAACATTTTAAAGTAAGATCTTATTACATCAATGCTACAGTACATGAAGGATTTTTCAGTTCTTTGTATCCATGATAAATGTAATGAGTAATGTTTTTCTTTTTATGAAACATTAAACAAAGAATGATAATCGTTTTTGCTACTAATACCTACAAAAAAGCGATATTATGATTGAATAGCTTATTGTTAAACATTTTTAGTGTACCAATAATGAAACATCGTAGAAAATTATCAAGTTAATGACAAAGTGATTATTGAGTAGTGTAGCTATAAAATTGAAAAAATTATTTTGTTATTACACTGTTTAATGAGAGAAAGAAGAAGAAATCTTAACTATGTCTGCTAATAATTCAGCTGCTACACTTGTCAATGCAACAACACCAAATAGAACTTCACAAAAGTCTACATTACTGAAAGTAGTCATTTTGGGTGATGGAGGTGTTGGAAAATCTTGTCTTATGAATAGATTTGTATCGAATCATTTTGATGAGCACAGTTTTCACACAATTGGAGTAGAATTTTTAAATAAAGATATTGAAATAAATGGAGAAGCTTATACTCTACAAATATGGGATACTGCTGGTCAAGAACGATTTAAAACTTTGAGAACTCCATTTTACAGAGGTTCTGATATTTGTTTACTAACATATGCAGTTGATGATAGAACTAGTTTTAGAAACTTGGCTCTTTGGAGATCGGAATTTTTATATTACGCTGATGTGCAAGAAGGCTCTTTGTTCCCATTTATTGTTGTTGGTAATAAAGTACGTAATGTTTCATCTAATAATCTATTAATAAAGTGGAAAAATCAGATAATCCAAATAATCAATATTTTTATCAACTGTATTAAAGTTAATTGTTTTCATAAGATAAATAGTACAGCTAGATATTGAATTGATAAATAAGTCATTATAATTTAGTATCAGTTTTTAATGACTAATTATCGCCAATGTATAAACTTAAAATTTATTTTCATTTAGATAGTATCATTGATTATTATATGGATTCATTTGGATATTCTACTAATATTATTGAATTTAAATATTTTACTTATTTCTTAACTGAATTGTCAGGTTGATGTGCCAGAAGTAGAAAAAGAAATTTCAACAGAAGAAGCACGTGCTTGGTGTGCAGAAAATGGTAATCCACCGCTAGTAGAAACGTCTGCAAAGACTGCCACTAATGTGGAAGCAGCTTTTGGTGCAGCAGTAGCCACTTGGGCAAAGTTAGAAGCTAGATTAGAACGTCCATTAGTTGAGGATACTGTGGATCTCTCTAAACAACACTCGCCTCATCGTTCGAGTTGTTGTATGCCTATGTCTAGTACTGAGTAGGTGTCTGACATCGGAATTAATTTTATTAGTTGTATAATTTCAGACAACTGCATGTAAACAAAATTTTTACTATTATATCGAGTAATTGTGAATAATTAACGGTGGAGAGATGAATATTTAGATCAATTGTATTAATTTTTATAATTTAAACCAAAGTTTTTAATGAATTCTATTAATTGATGTTATTTTTCTGATCGTAGAGATAACGATAATAATAATTGTAAATGTTATATCTAATGCTTTAAATATGATGTAGTTTTCAATGCACATTATATTAATGTTTTTTATTTAAATTTTAAATGAAAGTACTGCACTTCTTATCAGCAGCTTTTTTTTTAGGTGTAACAAAGTTATTTGAAGGAACTGCATGCTTCTACTGTAAAACGCTAGTGGCATTACAATTAACTGTGTATAAGAATAATCAAGCACTATTGACTCAGCGCATCACTCATTATCATTGATTATATGTATCGTGATTTAATATTAATTAATTCCATTATATAATAATTTGCAGTATTAGAAAGTCCATCAGCTTGTGATAATTAAATAACATTGAATAGTATGCTAAATTGGCTTCTAATTATTTGTTCTTACTTCTGCTTTACTGTAACTTTTCGTATTGTTTAATTTTTTTTTTTAATGATATTAATGTGTATATATAAGTGAAAGTCATGCACCTTTGTCGTGGGTACAAATAATTTAATAAATGTTTTGATTGTGTTTCATCTTTAAAAAAAAAAATTCATTGGTGCTTTTAAAAATTTGTACTATTATTAAAAAAAATAAATTCATAAAGCGCAAAATAAATCATATCAAGATTAAAATCAATAGTAATAATTCATAAAAATTATCAATATTTTCGGAAAAATATCATGATGTGTCATGTTTTTATATTGTAATAATTATAATTCTAAAATGTTTATTAAACGCCAACATCTTTTTTAATAAATGATGTATTGATAATAATAATAAAAAATTTCTCATTACAATGATACTGATAACAATATTTATAATATTAATTATTAATAACATTTAATATAATGATGATACTCTAAATTACTGCGCCTTAAAAATTTTTATATAATAGAATTGGTTTTGAAAATAAAGTTACACTGTGCTTGTTTATAATTAACTAAAACGTCTTTTTATTAAATTTTTTTTCAAAATTCGTACAAATGTACGATGTAAAAAATAATTTATTTATATATTAAAATCCATCATAATCCGTCATTTCTACATTTAACTATTTTATATATTTATACTAACTCGCAACGTTTCAACAATATTTACAAGTAAAACATCACAATTATTACAATTTTAGAAGATTCAAATCCTCATTCTTATAAACACCTTTTATAGCTTATTCAAATGAATCATGCGTTGCGATGCATAACACATAGTAAAATACTGTTGAAAAAGATTTTTCTTATATTAAGGTATTACATTTCACTTGAAAAATATATTTTCAGATGAATTTTTCACGCTTTACAATCAGGCAGAAATGGGAACGTAAAAATACGTTTTTATTACAGAATAAAAATTTTGTCTTTCTGTTTGTTTTATGTTGGCGTAATATTACCATTACCCATTAAATGATAATTCAATGTATGTGCGATATTGTAGCTTCTAGCATATTTGTTAATGACAGTGTTCCGTAACGTCTACTATTACGGATTTCTTCCATCCAAACAAGAAGTATCCAATTGCTGCACCTAGCACTACGGCGAAGCAGAGCCATACGTTGTATGTCATGAAGATTAACATCAGGAAGTACGACAAAACAATTTGGACGATATGTAAAAATGTTTGAAAAGTATGCATCCATGATAACATTGTCGGTCTGCAACATAAAAATTATAAGAATTTTAATTGAATCTTTAACTAATCATATAATTATCGTGACTAATCAAATAATTATCTTTCTCTGACATGCAATAAACAACAGTATGTAAATAAGGATGCAAGAAAAGAAATATACGAGTTCATGCAGGAAAACTTCTGGAAAGAAACGTTAAGATTAATTTTTTACTCACGGTTGCTTGTGGATTACTTCACCGACCATACTATAAGATTATAAATATAACATTAAACTTATGGTAATCATTAGAGTTAATACTATATTAATAAATGTAAGTGAATGCCAGTACTTACTGCACCACCCGATTGTCTTCAGCAACGACATTTTTATCTTGAGGCATCGAAACACTCCTGTACTGTAAAGCGTTATATGTTTTCCAAAATAGATATTCTCTATAGTATTTTAGCCCTTCATATAAGGCCGCCATTATAATAATTCCAATCATTGAGCCAATTAACCCACCAACTGAAGAAATTTGCCATTGCTTGAATAAAATTGTTTCAGAACAACCAGAATGAAAATACATCTGAAAAAAAATATTTCATTTAAAAACCATCAATGTCTTATTACAGTTATAAATAAATGATTAAACACGATAATTACAATCATTGTGTGGGCCATGTTTCCATGATGCATTGTTGAATGATCTACGTCTGCATGATGCATACCGGAGTGGTCCATGGCTTCCTGGTGCATATTCGAATGGTCCATACCGTGATGCATCGAATGATCATGAGCACTGTGATCAGACATATTCATTTCCATGTGCGCTGAGTGATTGTGAGCCATATCTAAAAAATAGATTGCAAATAAACACTTTAGTAAATAAGGAAAGTATGATAAAATATTTAACCTTGGTTTTCTAACTCCTTATCGTATATTTTTTACTAGCGCGTGCAAATTCAGTAACACGATAATTCGATGAAATCATTACAAAAGGATCTCGTGGACAGATATGACAACATAAATATAAAATAAATATCTTACTATAAAGTGTTGACTGTGTGTTATTTATTATCAAAATAGGACATTCTAATCTTGATGAAAAACCGCAGACAACAAGTATAAAAACAGAATAGATAGTTGAAAAAAACTTTTGACTTAGAATAAACTCAACAAATTTATGATGCAATCTAACATTCTCCGTGAAAGACGGATATTATTATTGAGTCGATGAAGGTCTTGGAATTTTTTTATTAACATTCTGAAATATATTAAAAATAGTTGATAGAAAATTTTAATCAATAAGCAATAAAAGTAGGGACTGTAATGGTGTTTGGTGATTGTAATGCATGTTACATCATCAAACAAATTTATTTTTTAAAATTCATCTTTCTCCAGCTTGATTTTATTAATTTCAATTGGATCAATAAACGCATTTCATTAGGGTTCGATAGTTAAATAGGATAGGGCAAAAGAATGTGGAATTTGCAGTTCATGAGAAGTAATCTCTTTTGAAAGTGAGTTCAAGGATATTTTATACCTTTCTCGTAGAACGTTAAGTAGAAAGTATGATGGATATGTGTCATTACATTGCAATGTTTGTTGCTAATTACAAATCTTATATCACATAATAATTATTTGGATTTGATTTAATTGATAAAGTTATCAGTACTGATACGAAAAAACTAAAAGAAAGAAATAAAAACATGATTGAAACAAAACAGCTGTGAAAATTAATAAAGATAAGCAAGAACAAACTTTTAGTTTAATTAAAACACATCAAACAATTCGTTGTCTTAGTGAAAAGGTCAATTTAAATGAATGTCAATGATAGGAATAAATTAAGCTTACCCTTTAATGATCAAAGTAATAACAGAAACACTAATTTATTTATATTCTTTATTATCTACTATTTTTCTTAGAGTTCATTGGAAGTACTCAAGGAAAAGTTACGTTTTTTCACAAATGTTTCGGAGCAATGAAAGGGAGTGACTGTACAAAACTAGAACAACTTTCTGCTTGAGAAAAGAACTGGGGATCGTTGCCCGCGTAACATGAAAACCATCGGGAAGAACAGTACAGAGCAATCGTAAAATGAAACTAAACCGGAGCCGATATGAGCAAACTACTGTAAGGTTTTTAATGAATTAACCTCCGCTTTACTCAAGAAATTTTTCTTGAAGTGTATTTTTAATTAAATTCATTAGATGGCTCCAAAAGTCAATTTGAAAATAATTATCTTATCTTGGTAATGCAGAAAAAAACTAACAGTTTATCAACATAAGATAAAAGTTAAATATAATTACATTGAAATGGCGCTGTTGATCAATAACAAAATTGACAATGACGCAAACGACGCCATATTGTTTGTGATTCTCCATGAAAAAATAACGCAAATCCGTGGCGCTCGTCAAAACAGCAATTTTTATTCAAATAAAAGACATTATTATGGCATTTCGACCTTTATGGCCAAATTTACAACCTCGAGCAACGGATCCATTATGGTTTAATGCTGACAAACCCTGTGATGATGAAGAAGAAGTAGAAAAATTGGAAGCCCAAAGTCAAATTTGGGTTTGTATATGAATGTTGTGATAAATGAATGCATGTATATTCTTTATTGAATTTTCGATAAAAATGATGTTTTATTACAGAAAGATAGATATCGAACAATTAGTAGTGATCAAATACCTATAGGAAAATCAGCTAGTGATGTAAGATAACCTCTTTGACTTATTAGATTGTATTCAGTCTAATTTTATGGAGTTGATTAGTATAAATTACCATTTAATTATTTGTTTGTTTTGTAGTTTAGAGGCTCAGAGGAAGAAGATGACGAAGAGGAAGAGGAAGAAGGTGAGGAGGAAGAAGAATCTGATACTCATGAAGAAGAAGAAGAAGAATTTGATGAAATTGACATGGAAGTGAGTTATACACAACAACAACAAAGATCTAGTCCAACTGATACTCCTACTGATCCGGTATCTATCCGAATGGTCACTCATACTCCTCGATATCCCTAACAAGATTTATTATCTCCAGTATTTTCTTCATAATTTGAAAATAGCTCAAGGCAAGAATTATGTTTACATATATACATATATTTATTTATTCCCAAGTTATGAAAATAAACATTTTATATTTAATACGTTAGATGAATGGTGGATAACTCTAGAATGTTAACGCATTGTCAAATCCGCGAATCTCAACAATTTCCAAATACGAATCCAGATGAGAATTTTTATCCTTTATGATCCTGTTCGTATTCCTGTATGAAATTTTTTTCTAATAGCTACAAATAATCACATCCGCCATTGGTAAGTGATTTTTTCATTCAAATAATCAGCAATTTTAATACAAATCACGATGAATTAAATATTAAATTGCATTATCACGTCTTTTGAGTAATTTCAAGGATGTCTCAGTGGGCAAATATTCGGGTTTTCAAGGTCAATCGATCTTGGACCGTTAAATGATGCATTTAAGACTCCTAAGTGAATGTCTGTAAACTTTAAGTTATTTTTGCTTTCAAGCATAATTATTGATAATATCGTATGTGAAATTTCATGGGTCATTTTCTTTTCTTTCATTTTAACAATAGTGGTTGGATCGATAATGGATTTAATGGATATTATCTTTTATTTTTGTCAAATTATTATGTTGGAAAAGTACAGAAGCGAGTGTAGGATTCTTTAATGGAAAGTAAATGTTTTCTATTTAATTATTAGTTTGGTTAGTTTCATGACTTGACTTTGAGCAAAGGGTTAAATGCTCTGAACATTTGATTAGGATACTCTTATAGGATTCTTCATAGATTTTCACCTATACTCTAGGTGTGTGAAAGTATGTACCTATAGAGCGCGTCGACTCTTTCAACGAGTAACTGAAGTAAAGCCAGGTTGGTGCCCCCGCTAGGGTGAACGAACGGCTACGCTCAGGCAAAAGCAATCCCACCTCTTTTATACATATAACGTTGTCCTCTGCGAAAGGCCTTCGCTTCTGACGTCATTGTATTTAAATCAGCTAAAAATTCACAAATCTAATAAAAAGTTGCACAAACAGAAGTGACCAAAAATATATTTGAAAGTTTATTTCTCAAGATGTGCAAGTTCTCACCTTTTATTCAGCTATGTAATATCATACAGTAGCTGGTGATGATTTGAATCACAATAGAATTTAAATCTTTCTCCTGAATGAGTTAGTCCCCTTTCACTCTAAACCTGCGGTCCAGGCAATTACGAAACAGCCTGAAAGTTTAATGCTGTTTAAGTCCTAACCTGCCTCAAAAAAAAAAAACTTACACCATAGAAGATAATAAATGGGCAGGGTTGGCAGAAAAAATAAAGAGTGCAACGTTTGAATGTGAAGTTTAAAGTCAGGTTGCAGTTGGTGAGCAGTAGGGAGAAGAAGTAACAGCCACAAGAGAAGAGGATTGTGAATCAGGGAAATGGCGACAACGTTTTTCGAAAGTGTGTGCGGGGGTGGATTGTAAAATGATAGAAGGGGGCGAGTGTTGTGTTAATATGGGTTAGGTGGAAGGGAAGGAAAGCGGCGCTTATAGTAAAATGAATTGGACGAAAGAAATGAAAGCAGATGAAAGAATGAGTAGAGATGTACGATAGAGAGAGAAAGAAATGAAAGATAAGAAACAGAGAGATGGGCGCGCACGCGAGAAAGAAGGTCGGGGAAAGAGTAAAGGAGCAAGAGAGGAAAAGGTGCGCAAGCGGGACGGCGCTCATGCAAGGAACAAGACGGACAGTAGGAAAAGGCGCAGAACGAGCTTAGCCAGAACTCACTCATCGTGCTCTCCGGTCTTCAGACGCACGTTAACAAGTACACGATACGCGTGGATCGGCAAGGCTAAAGTGTCGCCGCGACCACGTGTCGTTCGACCTACCGGAGTTCCCATTTATTTCCAGTGCTGCTGTTTTATTTTTGTATCACACTTCATATACACGTTGGAGATTGCTCATTTTTCCAGTGTTCTATATGTTTAATTATTCTTTGAAAACATCATAAAAACACGTGGTGATTGTGATTTGATGAATTTATTTAGAACTTCTAATAGAATACTTTTTCATTCAAGTTGGAGATTATTCGCTAAATATCTGCAATTGTAGTAATCGAAATAAAATAAGGAATACATCAGTGATCTCTCTTAAAAGGTATTTTGTCATATTTTTTTCTTATTATAGCGGGGTTAGTTTTCGGCGTAATTATGGTAATTTATCATCAGCTATTGACATAAACAAAGAGTCAATTGAGTGGCTTTAAAAAAACCACAAAGTCGACACAAAGTAGAGTCACATCCACGAGGCATTATTTAGTATATTGTTGGGTCCAGGTTAAGATAGAGCTTGGTCGAGTGGGTAATGCTGTACTGTTTGCACCGGCTCTGCGGGGTCTCTGACCGCCCGTCCGCGCCTCTCAACTCAGCTTGTGCTTTAACTTGTCCACAGCGGCCGTTGCTACATAGCCCGTATCTATTTACTCGTCATTATCATCATTTTAATGGCTCCATTACTTTTCCGAAAGTCACTTATTCTGTTAATTAATCATTCTAGAATGTCTTGTTCTAACCCGATATTTTGTAATCAAATTTTTTGCACTGTTACATCAGCTATTATATAGATTTGCACATTGGCAATATAATGCTAAAAAAAAAATCTAATAATGGTTTTGATGGGAGTATGAGTCGCGCTAGTATGTTATAAAATGAACAAGAATCTCTCCAGCAGTGCAGTAAATTTCCGTGAAAATAAATGTGAATGTTTATGTACGTTGGAGATAAGCATCGTGCACGTGGAAGAATCCTCAGAAACAGCAACAGAGTCTTTTGGTGGCAAGAATATTCTGGATGAGAACTTCTCGAAGAGACCGTTACGTAAGAAACGATCGAATGCTCGCTCGCAAAGCATAATAGTATGGCTATATACATACACTGACCATCGTTGGTTCACTATGAGTTAAATCACTAAATATATATATGCCAGATCCAAAAAAACTCCAATTACACCTGCTAGAAATCGTCTTTTTAGTTGTCTGTTTTTACATCGTGGGCAAAAAGTACTTATAGAGGTAACCAATAAACTCATGTTGAACAAAATCGTTAAAAATTAAGTATATGTTCAGAAGAGTTAAAAAATTTATTGCAAAAAGTTAACTAATCTTTTGCAAACAATTTTTTATAATAATGAAACATATTTTTAAATTGGATGTATTTTTAAAATCAAAAAAGTGATGGAATTTTTTTTTTTTTTTGTAAATTAAGAAAATAGGTCAAAATGTCCTATTCATTTGATTTAACTACTCCATCTAAATTAAATGGATGAGTAATTTCTCCCCAACTACTCTGATATAGCTACCTCATCTAGTTTTACCCCAATTGCGAAAATCTTGCTAATAAATTATTGATAAATTAATCAAAAATAAAAAGCAATAATTTATGTAGTGCATAAAAATATTATTCAAATTAATTTATTCATTAAATTTATTTAGGTGTAAAGTTGGAAAAAAAAATTAATAGGCCATTACGAAAAACGGAGTTGATTGCAAAATTTCAAATATAGTAAATAAACATATTTATTGAGCGTAACTAAGCTTTTCTCTCGGTGTATGAAAATCGATAATTCCGTCGATATATTCTCCTTATTCGTACTCTCTTCCTAGGTGGTACAATTTTGCCGTCGCTTAGAATAGATTGTGCCGATTACCCAGACTTCCAACGTCGTGTATTAGGAGTCAGCTACGGGGTACAAGATACTAAGACAGAAGCTGATGTCGAGATAATTATAAATATCACAATCGGAAACTATTTATGATATTCTTCATCTTCTTCTTCAACTTATTTTTCTTATTCTGTCCCTCGTCTAAAGCTACTACTGAGCCATACGACTTTGGTTATTTTTTTTATTTCATCTAGCAGAAAAAAAAAAAATCCAAATTTTTTTCTCGCGATGTCTACATGTGTGTTATCTGTCCGCGTTGCGGCTTAGCTTTCTGGTGAAACAACTCGAAGAACGGCCGGCTATACGGCTCGTATATGCCCCGCAAGAAAGAAACGCGCCCGAGAGAGACTCTGGTGCATTGACCGCAGTTGACCACACGTCATCAAATAAGTGACGTCACAAGCATGCTACTCAGAGATGCACGTCACGGTTGGCTGCATCCCCAAGGGGCGGACATCGAAAATACCACATCGATACTCCTTCCCTTCATCTCCCACCCGGCAAAAAAAATCTTCATTTTCTTCTCATATTTTTTATTCACCCTTAATTATCATTTTAATTAAGTTAAAAACTAGTTTTTCAGTCTTCAATGATTGATATTAATTTTATCAAGCTTTTTTTTTAAATGTCCGATTAATTTAACCCTCTGCTTTAATGGTGATGGTAATGATAATGACGGTGATAATGATAATGATGATGATCATGCGTTCATTATTTAGATGCATTCACACGTCGATATATAAAACGATTTGAGCGATTGCATCGACCGTGCACAGAGACAGCGTGAAAGTCTTGGCAACTTTCTCCAGTGGGTTTAGCTTGCACCACACGGGTCACCAGGCACGGACATTAAGAGCAATCACTCTAGCATTATGTTTCTTGGATATATAAAGTCTGCGAGAAAGAGCAACAAGCTTGATTAACTGCTAACACGCATTTGCTCAACAAAAAAAAATTGCTACGTAAAAATAGGAATAAACATATTGAACATTAATGAAGCTACAATGTGTGTTTTATCTGTCATGATGAAATGTACAGCCAATGTATCTTTAACGTAAATGATGATTAAAATTATTTATGAGTACGAAAACATTGAGCAATTGACTAGTAACATTGGCCCAAATATTGGCCAACAACCTCACTCAAGTTAACTATCTATACTGACAGTTAGTCATTCTGCTCATCAGTTTTCTCAGTTTCCTCCTCGCTTTTAATTCATTCGCGAAAGAGTCGATGACTGACACTGGCCCACTATCAGGACGTTAACATTGGAACAGAGCTTGCTTTTAGTTGTTCATAGAAAAAATTTCATTCAATTTTTTTCTATCAGTTTATTGTATTCGATACAATAGATGAAAGTTAATAAGCAGATTGGAGATTTTTTTTTCAATTTGTTGACATTCAAATTATATTTTTAATAAAAAAAAGTACGAGATTAAATTCTTCTTCCTTTTAATCAAAAAGTTATGAGATTGAATTCCTTTCCTTTGATAATGAAACTTTATGGAATTGGGTTGTTAGTAGATCTTTATTATTTCATTAGCTCTCACAATGTTATAGATTTTGATTATTTTCCTTTAATAAGCCTATCCAATCCATTTAGATAATTAACTACTTTATTTCCAAGTAATTGTAATGCAACTCATACTTAAGTTTCCTTTTTTGCTCCAAAATAATTGTTTTAGAGTAAAGAATTTAATTCAGCAATAAACTTGGTTTATTCATCATTCTTATCAACTCAATTGATTTTATTCAAGTTTTAAAATTCGTTCCTGGTAAAGTATCTTATTATCCCATCAAGCAATTGATATTGTAGTTATCATTTTTTTTATTCGTCGAATTTGATAATTGATTTAAGAGCGGTAATCATAAATTAACATCATTTATGAACAAAAAAAAGCATAATCATGAAATATAATTGAATTATAATTATTTGCAATTCTCCAACAATTCGAAAATAGTCTACAATAGTTTTAAAAATTGATAACAAAGATAAGAGTCCTTGAAAAAAAATTACAAGATCAGCTTAAACAAAATTATATGAAATAATTTTGCTTCTAAAATCATTTAGGTTGAATACAGAATAAAACTATTATGTAAGAGTTTCAATGTAATAATTGAATCCTCCAGAAGAGTTAGAGAAGAGTATCAAAAAGAATTCTTTCTCTGTTCTAATTAGTTCCATCCGTCCTAAATAGCTCAACTTCGCGGTGTGTGTATTCTATTGAAGCATCCAAATGTCGGAATAGAAAAAAAGACATCTGAGTTGTTAGCTAAAAAGCAATAAATTTTATTACATCATTATGCATCAATAAAAATTTAATTAGTTGAGGTCAGTTGAAGTGTGAAGTAATTTTCATGCGTGTATAGATCGCATCCTCTTTCATGGTCATTCAATAATTCAGTAATTTAATAGATTTAATTCGCCTTGAGACTCATGCTCCAAGTTCAGTGGATACATTGTAAAGATAATAGATAGACCCCCCGATTTATATGTCATGGCAAGTCATTGGCTGAACCTTGACTATCTGTGCCGCGGGCAAGTCCGTGGCCGTCAAAATAAAATATTAGGAATTTCGTTTTGGTCCATGGATGAGTGAAGGTCTGTAACATTTAATAAAAGAAAAAAAAAATTGAAAAGATATCATAGCAGAAAAAGAAATTTGCTTCGCAATGAATACCATGAAGGAGAGAGTAATTTATCTGCGATTCAATTTAAAACAGTACACCAAATCATTAAAATTAAAATGGGTATTAAAGATTAGAGGAAGAAAAAAAAACGGAAGTATAAAAAGATTGTTATCGAATCAGTCTCGTTTGGGAAATCATGGAAAAGCAACGCGGGAAAGTCTCGTCAACGCTTTGGACGGTTACGCAGACCCGCGCGGAAAATACTTACACTTTCGTTAGAAAGTAGAGAATCGTTCATTGCAACTGCGCAGACCCCGACGTTTAATTATATTTCCGTGTGCATTTACCTTGTTGGCACATTCATTATATTTAAATATAATATCTAAACTAAATTTATGTTATATTAAATTACATTTAAGAAACCAAAATTACCTGTATGGTGGTATTGAAATGATAGTTGTTTATAAAAAATGTTGAATATTAAATCAAATTAATTTTAATTACACTTATTTTTATTTTTTTTTCTTTTTTAGAAAAAATAAAAGGTGATGTAGTAATGAGAATCAGTAAAAATAAATAAGGAAAATTAATAAATTACATAAACGTTTTAGAAATAAAGTTGGGGAATTGTTTATTTGAATATTAATTTAAAATATAAAAATATTTTGATCAATTTTAGACAGAAAAAAAAATAATATTAATAAATTTGAAGAGATAAAATTTTATTATAATGATGTATATTTAATAATTAAACGTGTTTTAATACATGTCAAGTCACTAAAGTGTAAAATATCAAATAAATTATTCTTACGATAATAATTATTCCAATCGTTAGTCAATGATGAAGATAAGAATGTGTAAATGTAATATTTTAAAATATATGAGTAATAGCTGAAAAAAAATATTAGCTAATAATGTTAAGAATGGTTTTAAATAACAATAAAATCGAATGAATTTCTAATCAGCTAAAGAAGATTTAATTTCTTAAAAAAATATTACCACGACTTGGAATAGAATTACATGAATAATAGCAAAGATTTTAAATTATTAGCATTATTATTAGTGTGTAAAAATAAAAGTAATAATAATGATAATGATAGTAATATCAACAAAACGTTTTTCATAAAAAATACTATTCAACATAACTATATAAGAAAAAATGTATGCAATACAATGGCTTGCGGTTTTCATACTGTAAATCTGTATATGAATAATAAATCATTGAAATGACGACGAAATTACCATCAATAAAATAAATTTTTTTTTTCTCTGTTGAAAATGTCATTTCAATTACATTTTATCGGGCTTTCGAGCGACGTAATAAAGTTATTTTTGAAGATAATTTTATAAAAGGTTAAAAAGTGTTCAGCATAGCCATTTTTTTTTTTGTTCTTATTATTATTCTTCGCACATGGATTAAAATATTAAGATTGACAGTATGAATATTGATAATAATAATTGAAGCTTTAGTTGTTGATTTAATAATTAATAAAGAGAGAAAGAGCGAGGGAATAATTAAAAACAAAAAAAAAATAGAATAAGACAATTAAAAGAGTGCAGCAAAAAGTGTCCTGACTTTGTCACTAGACAACACATCGTATTCATTTGGTTTAGTTAGTCGATCTCTGTCTCTTAGTGGCGTTAATATGTAAAACTATCTCACTTGACTTTGCGTGTGAGAGCGCGCGTGAGCTCGACTCGGTGGCCGTGGCTATGGCCTTACGATTCCCCTCTCATTCTCGCACCGAATCCATGCGACGTGTGCACTGTATATACCGTCTAGGAGGTGATGGCGGAGGGAGGACGAATGAGTGAGAGAGTTATACGGAGTAAAAGAGTGAGACGGAGGCCGCGAGCACACTAGTAGAACCACGAGGGCGAGGCGAACAGAGAGGGAAAGAGGACGGTGTCGCGAGTATCTAACCTAGGATAGTGGTGTTTAGCAGTGGCTAGGCTAGGCAAACTCTGAGTTGCCGCGTCGACTGCGTTCAGTGTTCCTTCTTCGAGTGAACTGCTCATTGCACCACTCTATATATTCGCTCCTAAAAACGTTGGTACGAATTTTTTCGGGACTTTTTTTTTGGATCTAATTCAACCCACGTTATTCCAGTGACTCTTTTTTGACTTGCTTCAATCAAGTGGATTTTTTGTTTGTGATGATGATGATGATGATGCTGATGGATAATTGTTGAGTGTCGTAAAAATGTTTTTATTGTGAATTTCATTGAATTGTTATTTTCTTTTTTTTTTTTTCATGTTTGGTATTTAATTATTCTGTATTTATGCTAATGTTGATTGTTACAAATTCCTGGTGGTTGGAATTTTTCATTAATTACTGTCAACATCTGCCGATCTGACTGAGAAAATATACTATCGTTTCCTTAATTTGAATCTTGTGTGACGTAAACAGTGCCCTCTCTTCCATCGTCATATGTATATGTAGCAAGATGTGTTATACAAATATATCCATCACAAAGATCCATAATTGAAACAACGGTTTTCTAAATATTTTGTATATTGCTCCAATTTTGACCTTGTGAATTTCATCAATTGTTTATGCTTGGAAAAGTAAAACAAAATTTAGTTATACCAGTGTGGGACAAATGCAAGTGCTGACAGTGGAAGCATAAGATTAGTACACAGTTGTTGGTGAACCTGAACGGTCAACGTGTTTTAATTCAAACTTTAGTGTGTTTCTTACTTAATAATTAACATTATCATTCTTCATTTTCGGTTAATCGTGGTAAGCTTTTTTCTTTATTTTTTTCTTTAAATTATAAATGACTGATTTATTCAATTGTTTTCTTACTCTAATTCACTGTGATTTTATCGGAAAATAAATAAAACTGCATTGGTGCCAAGAGTATTTGATTTTAAATTGTCAAGGCTGCTGTTTAGATGCCAATTATCGTATAAAAGTGGAGTTCTAGCAGTGAGCCTTGTAAAAAAATTTTTTCATATAAAAATATCTTTTTTTCTCAATTAATAAATGAATCAATACTTACGTCATTTAGAAAATATTAACACAACTAATTTATATTCATTTTAATCATAATTTTATTTCAAGTTTAACTACAAAATTTGTAATAAATTTAGTATTATTAATATGATTATTTTTTAAATGCATGCTTTCATGAATTATGGATTTCCAAAGTTATCTTTCTATTGTAATCTCTTGTATCTTGATTCATTAGCTTATTGAATTCACTCATGTGTCATCAATTATTTATATTTTAATACCAAGCACTCTGTAGATTTAATTAACTCCAAAAACTTTCTTCTTAACTTATTGAACGATTCAGTAATAATATTCAAATTAATAACGATAGTAAAATTGAAGTTTGCTAATTATAGGTTAAACTATAATGAATTATTTCAGTTTGTGATTAGGAGATAAACCTTGAGCATGATTCTATTCGAATTATTAGATAAATGATTAATGACGAAGTGAATCAGAAAATAGCAACGAACAATAGTTATTTATTTTTATTTATAATTATTCGACTCTTTTTTTTTTTTTTTTTTATTAAACAACAATTCAAGTCCAACCTTCACGTGCTTTCTATCTCTCAACTCTAGTGTAGAATAGAATCTGTCTAACATATCTTATAACTTCTCCTGCGTTGTTCAGTTTCTGAATGTATCTTTGACTCGAGTCTTTTTCTCTCTTCAAAAACTATATTCTCTAGGCAATATTTGACCTTGACGTCACCCAAAAACTGAGGGCCAAAGATTGTCGGTTTAGTATTACGATGCGACCTGACCGTACAATCAACAAATACAACCTTTTACAACAACATAATAAGGGTCTAATAAACTAGAATACATAATATTTCCATAGCACATTCATGTGTCAACGAGCCGCTACGACTCCTGCTCTTTTAGCATCACCCTCAATGCCTCTTCAAGGAATGAAAAAGAGCAAAATAAAAAAAATATTCATCCTTGAATTCAGCCGAATGCGCAGTAAAAGTAATTGACCTTAAAGTCTTTGCGCGCGAGTATAAATGTAGTATATACAAAGAGAACTACAGCATGTGTTTCATTTTAGTTGGTTGAATGTGTGACCTATCCTCTGGTCCAGTGGGTCTTCGAACCCAAATTGGGACGAGACCTTGACTCACGCTCTCGTTGGGCAAACAGAGACCTACGTAGTATCCTTCTTTATCCCTTCCTAAATTGGTTATTTTCTCTACAACCTCATGTGCTTCTCTTCACCAAAATCTCCATCATCTCAATTATTATCGGCCTTCAACGTAACCTCCGCTAGGGCTCGTGTCTTAGTCAATCATGACGTAATTTACAGAGGTATAGGGCATATTTGGGAACCTTGAGGAGACCCACAAAATCGTAATTTAAATTAGTTACACTTCATCAGTGTTTCTCAGTGTGATGCTTAAAAGTAAGCAAAGTTCCTTCAACACCGGAATTGATGAATAATGTCATTGCTATTGTTTCTTTTTTAACGCTTCCTATTTACAACAAAAAATGTATCGTTTCATCGGTTTCATTTGAATACCGCATTTTTTTTTTAGAAATGTGCGTAACGAGCGTGATTGCTATAAATAAACTCCGAAACATAAAAATTTTTAACGCATTTCTATTAGAGATTTGAATTAATTGTCGGGTTTTTTAAATTTCACAACTTAATGTTTCTTGTTTGTAAATTTATTTATATTTTATGTCATGTTTTTGTTGAAATAAAAAAATATTTTATTTTCTCAGAAAATTAATTCGGAAATGAGTGAGAAAATTCTACTGTGTAAAAATAAATTATTCTTCAAATTTTATTTTATTATTAAAATATCACATGCTGAGAGAATTTCATTGATAAAAATGTTTTATCCAATAAATCAACAAATGATTTTCACTATAACATCATTTTTAACACGTTCATTCATTAAAAAACAATTTTTTCTATTTTTAAAAATAGTTTTTTTTTAGTATTTACAACGTTATCAAGTCTCGAAAAATAATAGAAAAATTATGACTATCTATTTTTTTTTTTTTAATTTATTTGATAAATACTCGAAAGATAAGCTACTAAACGAGTGAAGGTTGGCTTACTATGGCACACGACTCTATATAACGTCATTTACCGCGCAATTGCGGAAGGCTAAGCGATCGTCGGAAGGCCACACAGTACCAATGTTAAACATGCTACATTTTAAACTCTCTACTGTTTATTTATACTTTGATTTTCCTCTCGTATCAATGAAATAACCGTATGTTCACATATTTGTGATTTAGAGCCTTAGGGAAATTTTTTAAATCTTTGTTGAAATGACATACCAAGGTTTCCATAGTTTCTTTGAAAGGTTACGACTTATGACTCAATCATATATATTATTTTATCTTAGGAGATGAACGAAAAATTGTGGTATCTGTATAGTGTCTAGGTAATGCAGTTAAACATACTATTCGTAGCAAACTAAACATTTCTATTCGTCAGGGACATTCAAGTGGTTATTTTCAATGCCTTAGTCAAATATACGAATCGTGATTTGTTCCGGAGTTGAGGTGATTTTTTCCAAGATTACTTCTAGATGGGAAACTTTGGTTAAGCCATAAAATTTCATTACACAGAGATTTTGGTATTTAGACGTGAAAAACACCATAAACGTCAACTTTTGTCCAAATGTTTTTTGATTTATTATCAATCTAATTTCATTAGAACGGTAAAACAAAATTTTTTTTTTTTCTAAAAGAAAGATATTCAATAGAAAAAGCTTGTTTATTTATTGAAAATATATTTAATTAATTTGTTAAATAATGAAAAATTGATTAATTTACAATTTCATGATGAAAAAAATATTATGAACTTTGTAGCTATTAATAAATTAATAATATATTATTAATACCATTACATTATCAATATAAGAATAATTATCTACTAGTTATTAATAAACTAAAAATCCCATTTACTTTAATTACTATCAGAACAATTTTCTGTGATGAAAAAAAAAATTTTTTTATCAACAAAAATGAAGTAGCATAAATTTGTATTGATCATAGAGCTTTTTATTGATGTATAAATTTATTTAATAATACTTGGGTGTTGATAGAAATAGTCGCTTTCTATAATTGTGTTGATACCTTTGTTATATTTGCATAGAAAAACGGTGTTTTCAGCATAACTCATGATCATTATTTCTCGAGGAACAATAATTCATTAAAATTCAAAAAAATGTCTTTTTTATATCAAGCAATCTAATGTGAGTTGTCTGCATCGATAACGATATTAAATCTTGTATCTCAAATGCTGTTGTAAACATAAAATTTCAAGTTAAAAATAAATGTTAATTTGTTATGGAGTCATCGATAACTTTGAAACAACGAAAGATAAAATTTTCTCTTGGTGGTCGTCTATTATCTGCGACCTTTTCCGATGGATTTCGAGTCATCGACGAAGATCTCTGAGTGCCAGCGAGGTCTTACTACCATCGTTATTACTCCTCCAAGGTGCTGGCCGGTTGGCCCTGACTACCGCGCATGTATTGCTTGCTGCAGTGTATATAGAAGCGTGCTCGCGCATATAATTGCGTGTACATCGAATTATTGCGTAGCTATCCAATCGCTTCATGGTCATCTAAAGAGTTTAATCGAGTCACTTAAGGTCTGACAAATAATGAAAAATTCATTTTTTCATTAAAGATCTATTATCTGACGATTAATATATAGAATGAACTAAACTCTCAACAGTTACTTATGACTTGAAGAGTGCATTAACCTCTCAACGTTGGCACTAAGTATAGAGCCATGGGTGCGCAACTGCACAACTTAACTTTGCAACGAATAATCGTGCACTTACTCTCTCAATTTGAAAGTAAGCGAGATATGGAGAGGTACAACATGAGGAAGAAGACAACAAACGAAGCTAGACTTTCTCTGGAGTAGGAGAGCGAAAGTGAGAGGCCCTCGAACTGTGTGTCTGGCCCTGACAAGACCCCACCGAACATCAGAATCACCCTCATGGTCTTTTTCTTTATCCACTACTTTCACCACAATCTCATCATTTTCTATTCTTACACTAAATTCACATTTTAATTGTATTTTGTTTCATATCATTCATTTCAAGTAATCCACTTGCAATAATTGTCTTACAGTGAAGAAACTTTGTTTTATACACAAAAAACTGTCGTAATGGTGTATTTTATAAATTTCCACTGAATTTAATCTTAATAATAATAATGAAGCAATTTCTTATAAAGTTTGAAAACTTTTATTATTTTCTTTTCTGTTTAAAATTAAATAATAATTTTTTTTTTTTATTTTCAGTATTTTTTGATTTTTATTGTCTTCTTTTTTGCTCACATTGTTAAGTTGTGTTGTTTGTAGCAATTTTTCAACGATGTTTGATAATTTTATATCATTGAGTACAAAAAGATGGCGGTGATGTAATTTCTTTTTCCTGTGATTTGAGTAAAATTAAATTAACTCTGATAAAATCACCAGAAGTGGGCTCGTGAAACAAAACATGAAAAAAGTTAAATCGATTATATTATTCACTGACTAATTGCAATGAGCAATTACAGATAATTGCAATTATAATGATAGATAGTATATGACACTATAAGAATAATATTAATTTATAAAACTAAAGAATAATTTATTTTAAAAAATTTATTCTTTATCTTCATGATGATACTTTACACGATTATTATCTTAACAGTAACTAAATATGTTGGTTCTATTTATTCAAGTATGATAATACATCATACTTGGATGAACAATATCGAAAAGAGCTTTACATGTACCTTACATGCATGATGAGCCCTTTTCGAAACTGCTCATTGGCTTGTACTATAAAAAGTAACAGAATTTATAATTTAATATTTTAAACTTCTTCAACAATTATTAATACTCAAGAATTAAATCTAGAAAAAAAAATTATTCTAAAATAATCACAGTTTGAATGTTAATTTTATTAACAAATTAATTATGCATAAAAAGGCATACATATATTTTATATCAAGTTGATTATATTGATAACAGTAATAATATTAAAAAAAAAAAATTGCCAGTAAATTGCAAAAAAAAGAATTCATTTAATTTCTTAAACTTATTGGGAAGAATAAAAAATAAAAGTAAACTCTAAAATACTATTACTGTAATTAACAAATAATATAGTACACTTTTGATTGACGATCTAATTCATTTTGATAATGATAACTACCTGCTCTCCCCTCAGCATCATTTGTGGCACGTGTCTCTCCAAGGTCTCAGTCTTTCCGTTAGACTTCTTTACAATCATCTTGGGCACGTTCTCTTCGATCATTTCTAATTTTTCAGCAATTCCTATAGATAAATAAAAGAGAAAGCAATTTCATGTAAATGCTCCAATAAAAAAGTCGACAATAATCCAGATAATTTGATGTATACGTGGAAGAAGAAATAAAAAATGGTACGTCCTTCTAACAATAAAAATAATGACAGAGGCTCTATCAGTTCATTGACACAACGAAAAGTTACTCGCGTACAATGTAAAGGACAACGCGGGGTGGATTCACTAGAGGGTGAAAAAAGATAGGGAAATAGCCTTGAGAGGTTTAATGTAGTATATAGGGCTGAAAGACCAAGTGGTAAGACACGTGTACGAGCACCAATCGATCCTTTTCTCTTGCCTCAAGGTCGTTGGCTCTAGAGCCAACCCCAAACTTTGTCGTATCAATGACCTCGCGACCTTTTTTTGTAGCTATCTAAGCTGATAGATCCAAAGTACGTCAGTAGGACATTTCCCTTCCTGTTTACAAAGGGTAAAAAATCACCCCTCGTGTTACCAGGGTAAAAATTATGCTGTAAAATAATTGTATTATTCTCACACAGCTCGTTATTTGTCGATTATCATTCATAAGAAGTCGTGTTGACTGAAGGAAAAAATAATAATCATCATGATAGGGATGGGAAATGGACAAGGGTGTGATATAATAATTCGAGACACCTATAAAAGGTCAAAGCTCGAAGTTTGGGGCAAAGACCGGCCTTGACTACACGTATGCCACGTTCGATCCAAAGCCCACGTGTCCTCGCATTTTTTACCCTCTCTTATATGTCTCGCGTTCTAATTCTCTTTTTCATTCTTCTTTCACTTTCCTCTTCGCATTCAGATACATTTCGGTTTTTTTGTTGTTACATACACGACGCAAGGTGCTTATTACGTGTATAGATTTTATTTGTACTTTTTGTTATTATCTTTGCCAACGTAATTGGTGGATTTGTGGCGATTTATATCGAGTATCTTTCTAAGTACAATTTCAAGGTCAGTTTATTTTTGAGTCGCTAGATATTTTGCCGACTTGTCTCACTATTTTGTATGTTTATGTATACACATTTGGTCAGGATAAACGAGGCAATAAATAAACATCACTCACTATTTGTCAAACATTTAAAAGAAACTCTATTTAAAGAACAAAAATTTTTTTTTTCTTCAATTTAAAGAGACACTATTGAAATTTAAAAATAATTAAAATTGATTTTTTGTTTTAATTTTAAAAAAATATATAATCAATTAGTGTTGGTCTGTCAAGTTAATTATTTATTAATTTTTTATCCTGACCAATAATTACTTAGAAACTTATTGAAAGTTTTAATTTATCATCTATCTTCTGTTTACCGTTAATCGAGTGGATTTGAAAAAAAAATATTTACTATCAATAATTTTTTTACCTAATGCCGGAGCTTTCCTTTTGACTTTACGAGTCCATGTTTCAAGGCAGTCTTCAAGAGCGAGATTCCAATGTTTGTCAAATGCAGCAACATAAGCTTCTATATATCCTCTAATACCTCGAACACTTCTAGTGTAAACCTGGAAATAAGACAGTGAATTACTAGTTAATTTATAGACCACAATAATTTCTTCTATATCAGCACATAAACTCATTATAGACCAGACAGAAAATTCATATTTAATATCTTCAATGCCTTCACGTGAGTCAAATGTAAATATTTGATAATTGTTCGAGGATAATTTCTCAATGAAATCTAAATATTACCGTAATCGACAGTCGTTTTAAAATAATCCTTATGTAATAATTCTTATTACTCTTATCATTAACAATATTCAATTGTTATTGTTATTCAATTGAATGAAAAAAAAACAACTATCGATGTAATCGTTAATGAAACCTTTCACAATTTTCCACAGTGCAAATAAACTTTTATTGTGATTACATTATACTTTTTTTTATTGTTTAATTTTCATTATATTATTTATATATTGATCAAGTGTTATTCTTCACAATAATTACATTAGATAACCTTGAATGTTCGGTGTGCTTCATGCACATTTTTATTGTAACTACATTTACGATACAAGGGAGATATCAGAGGTGATACCCGGAAGTAGACAGTTATTAGAGGAAACAAGGCACTTGTCAATGACTGAATTACAATGATTTTTAATACTATAAATTGTGTTAATTGTTTACCAAGAATTTAAGTAAATTTTTTCGAAAGAAGCAGTGACCTTATGACGTTAAAATTAAATACACAGTATCCTAATAAATAGTTAAACAAACATAAACAATTAAATATTTAATTAATCAATAATTGCTTAAGAAAAAAATCCTCATTGATATTCCACAGAACGTGACCTCGTGACTGACATTGATATAAACAGCATGACCTTGGATCACAAGGCCACGTGTGAATAATTTTATTTTATGATTATTCTGAACATGTAATTCGCATTATATCTATAGGGGTCAAAATTGACTTGTATTGAATATCATTTATTACTTTTTATAAAAGTCAATTATTTATTACTTTATTTTTTGACTTGGATAACTGATCCTAGATTCAGTAGTATTAGTAGGAGCCAATAATTAGTTGATTGTGCTAACGATGTTTGATAAGTTTGGGGATTTAGAAATGACCTTTATATGTTTTTGAACTTGAGATGTGACCTTAGTAGATCATCAATTTTTCCAAGAAGAATTTGAGAGAAAAAAGGCATTAGGGATAGCGATACTATGATGAGTTAGGGTGATTCGTTGTCATGACTACGAGTGTTGACCCCAAGAGTCATCGGCTGGCGCGAAAAAAAAAAGGGCTTGCACACGTTTGACAAAACTGTGTCATGTGAGCGTGTGCGACTTCGTGACTGATAAAAACAAATTAAGATAAAAAAATAAATAACGAATTCATTTATACTAGGAAGAAGGATGATAATTAGAGAAACAATGTTTTATTTGATGTGATTTAAAAATGATAATGTTGTTTATTTATATTTGAATGAAAGTTATTTTTATTGTTGATAATTTATAATTTTATTATTAATTGTTGATAATACAAGTTTCTTTTATGCAGAGAAAATTGTAGTTGTAAAAAATATCTAAAAGATAATTAATATGTCGGAGTGGGAAGAGTTAATTAAATATTTAACGGGTTGATTTTACATTAAAAATAACTTTTTGCTCTCATCTTAAAGTAATAATCTTGTAAATTTCTTCTTTAGTATCCTATAAATAGTTTATTATATATCAAAGGCGAAAAAAAATACGAGAAAATGTTGTCTTTTTCTAGACTCCGGTTATAAATTTATATGAACAAAAATACAATTTATGGCAACAAGTAGAAACCAATAGATATTAATGTAACTATTTTTAATATATTTATTATTTTATTGGCAGCTTTCATAAGATGACTTTTTTTTAAAATTAATTTTCTTTTCATTATTCATGTAAGCCAAGTTCTTTTTGCTAATTAAAAACACATTTTTCTTCTAATTGACAATAAAAATAATAATTTATAAATTATAATCTTCCGTTTTGACTAATAAAAGGGAAATTTTTCCATTAATCATGAGTCATAGCATAAGGCTCATTAATCATTTAATTAATTCACCATGTAAATAAAAGATTTAAAATGTCTGTTTAATGTTCAGCTTATTATGAAAGAATCTTAGAGAAATTTTCATATGTAAAGCTAATTAGAAATGTACGAGAATATTTTTATTATTCAGAGTTGATAAAAATAGACTATCATGTAATATACTATTGAATATCAATTTTTATTATAAAAAAATTCAAGTATAAAATTTTTCTCTTTCTTTAATCTATGATAATAAGGATAAAAATGCAGTACATTCATAGAAAATAATATATTTATGATTGAAAAAAGATTTCTATTGAAATTCCAATCCATAACTTGTCATTTAATTCTCTGCTGCAATGATTCTTCTATTGGAAATATCACCTTTTATTAGAGAAAAATAAAAATATGAATAATAAATAATGATATAAAATGTTTTATTAGCTATCACTCGACTAGTACGTGATAAAAGAATCCCCTCAAGTACCTTACCAAATATTTTTACATCTCAAATGTCTAGTAATTCTTTCATTTTTATCTACGTACCTTTATCCTAGCCTTTGTCTCGACGCAATTGTAAAGAAGTTGAAGAGGACCCAAGATATTTTCCATGCGTGACAAAACATTTCTGCCGCTCTTGAAAGCATCGAATTCCTCAGTACATTTGCTAGATGCTGGAACATACATCGATAAGACAACGATAAGACTAGAAAAGTCATTATTTTTATGTCATAAATATGATAATAATAGTAGTCATGGAAAGTACCTAGATATATGTATATGGTAGATAGTTGTATAAAAGTGCGGGAGGCTAGACTCAAGGAAGTGAATCAGGTATACGAGATTGCCAGTGCCAATTGGCTTTCTCCGATAACTTTCATCCTACTACATAGACAACATTGGAGCAACAGCAATAACGCGAGAGTGAGTTTAGCTACAGTTTCTCTCTCTTTGCTACGCGGAATCACGCTTCTTTTTCACCTTTCTTTGTCCCATTCCACGTCTATCTGAGACACCAGGAGGTGGGGAAAACTTTCACTATCGCCTGATCCAAATGGCGAAGACGAGAGCAAGAGTTTACGTATATCTACGTGACATAAATTATAAAAAAGACTTTAATTGTTCAATTTATTTCTCAAAAGAATTAGCATCAGAAAAAAACGGTACATATATTATCGCCATAGGCAAAACTTGTATTGATGATAAATATTCCACGTTGATTTTTTATTTTCATTCAATAGGAATAATAACAATAATATTGTTGGTAAGGTAATGAGAATTGATGGGAAATTGGAGATCTTTTGGTTACAATCATTGTCATATAATTTATACTAAGGTTCCTTTTTATTTTTTCTCCTCTTCTCTTCTTTGTTTTTCTTCTTTTATACATCCCGACAGGCTTCTCTAGATACGATAACACGGCCTCACCAGCATTTCTGCGCTTGTATATAAAAGAAACCGTTAGGTTTGCACACGCAAACTTGAATAACAGAGAGAGTGAGGAAGTGTTTTGATACATTGAGGCTTTTCATCTCTATGTAATTTTATATACGGCATTTAATGGAATAAATACTTGTCCAATAATCTGATTAAATATCAAAATGCTCATCAAAACAACTATTATTGACATCTACTAAAGAAGGGAAAGAAAAAAATAAACCAGAAAAGAAAAATTCCATTCTCGAGCCATGACTTATCTGCAATCATGATCAGAAACAATACAGCAATAAAATAGAACAGGCCTACATACCAAACTATAACAATTACCTGGTGAATAAATAGTTTGATTAGCTAGAGCCGAGTAGTCTCTCCTACCCATAGATGATCCCCAAGTTGAGTCGCGCTGGGTTCAACGTCCTGGCGGGCAGCGCACCCGAGAGCGGCCGAGCACCAGCCCACTCCACATGTATACCTTGCTTGCTCTTGCTGACTTTGCTTTACGTGAGCTAGCTGTAGGTACTGTTACTTTCGCGACAATAAGGCCCTTCGAACGATTTCTACTGTTGCCCGCTTGCCATTATTCATCATACCCGAGCTTCAGTTCAATGAATTATGACTTCATTTATCAGAACACTATTCTATATCCGACATACAGGTGTCTAAATCAAGAGCATTGATTTATTCAATCGTTTCAATTTCTAGAATTAAAGTGTACGTTCAAATACACCTTTTTTTGACTGGGCTTATCGAATTGATAAGATTGTATACAATCATTTGGTGTATATTGGGATAGGTCAGAATGAACACACTAACGTTTGGAATTAGATCATCAAATGTACGTGTGTATGAATGTATAGCACACTAAACCATACACTTGATGATATTCTGTGGCTACGAGTAACCGGAAGCCGTCCTCAAGTGTGTAACAAAAATAAAATAAGTATTACGTAACAAAGTTTTTAAGCACTTGAATTATTTTATCAAAGCAAAATATTATTTTGGTATTTTTTTCTTCTTCATCAGTTTCTTGGATATATATTATCTTGTGATGTCAAAATAAATAACTTTATCATCAAAATTTTTTGATGTCAATTCTTACTTTGACTTGCATAATTTATTTGTAAAAGCATTGCTTAATGTTTGTATATATGTATATACAACATGATGGAGCACGTGAAAATGCTGGTTTGGAAAAGACGCATGAGAGAGTATGCGCCAGAGATGCGAGTAAGTTGAGGTCGACGTCCGACGCAACAAGTGCTGCACTCCATCCATACATACTCTACAGCACCCTACGTCCCCACCCTGCATTGCAAATATATGTACGCGTGCGAGTTACCTTCCCCGACCCTTCTACAACGTCCACAAGAGTCTTCTCTTTTACTCCTCGCTCTCTTTCACATCACGTATATATAATACATATGTATACAGAGTATGTATATACGTATTATACTTTACGAGCGCTTTTCACCGCGCTTCGATTTTATATGTGCAAGTCTCTCACTACATTCTATTCTAACTAAGCTTTACTGGCTTCATGACTGCCAAGTGAGAAGGATGAAAGAAGAGAGAGGGTGATAAAGATGAATGCACATACGCGTGCGTGACTTTCACACATACATTCATGTGCACACGTAAATATAAAACTACACTGGGTCAGGGATCCATGATTTATCGAGTAACGCATGCAATTGGCCGTCCGCCAATAGATAAATCATTATTCGGGGTCACTTAAGGAACTCATTTAATCCTTTTTCAGCTTATCAACTTCCTTTATACTATTTTGTCATCATCAGACCCTTTTAAATTAGCCTATTTCTTTTTTGTTGAATATTTTAGTATTTATTAATAAAATGTTCCAATGATGATTAAGAAATAATTATTTAGATAAATTAGTTTGAATTTATTCAGTAAAAATATTTAATTGATTTAATAAATTTTTTTATGGTGTCTAGAAAGATTCATGCAATAAATTTAAAGCAAGTTGATTTTTATTTCAATTAATTTATTCTGAAACGAAATATTTCTTGCACTTTCTTTTAATTTCACGGATACATGTCTTTTAAATTCCAAGAAATACTTGAAAAACGTATTGATGTAATGTTTTTCTGTTGAAAGGATAATTATAAGGAGTATTGTAAATTATCTTTGACTTATATTATTTGAGTTTGTATTATATGACCTTGGTAGTGGCTTGTTAGATAGTAACTTGAGCCAGGTAATATCTGGATAGAAGTCAATATCGAGTTTTGTCTGAGTATAAGACCGTGAAAACAGGTAGGGTGGGAGGAAGAGAGGGTGGAAGATCGAGATAGCGGTACTTGTGAGTCATTCATCGGTGATTTAAAGATTCATTGCCATCTCGCATACAAGCATTCATCATAACAAATATTCATTTTTATCTTGTTACTGCTTTAATAAAACTAGAATACCTTATGTTACAAATATGTAAGGTCAATTTTTCTGTTTTTATTATGATTGATAAATTTTTTCATTGAATTACACTGATACTATTTAAAATCATGATCAATATTAAAAGTTATTTGAAATATGGAGGGAAATATTTGAACCGACACTCTGATGCCATCTATCGACCAAAGTTATAGCAACATTTTACCAACATTCCTAACCTCAGTATTGAAATACATAACGTGAAGAATAATCCAAATTTTATTTATTAAATAAAAGGAGTTTAATTATTGAATTACTTACCAGAATGTGGTTTAGATACATTAGAATTGACACGTGGCTGGAAAAAGAAATTAATTTTAATAAAAGAAGTAATTGGGAATTAAAAATTCATCGAATTGTCGATCCAACATGATGATTACAATGTAAATACCTACTTTTGTAACTATTCCTTTTAATTTTGTCTCGAATTTTGATACATTATCATAAATAGGTGCACTTGGAACAGGAATTTTCGTTTTTTCAGAATATAAAAATTTTAATGGATCAAAACTTGTGTTAGTCACATCTAAACTTTCATCTGACGAACTTGATTCAGCGTCATCCATGATTGAACTGGTTTGTAAAAAGAAAGAATACGAATAATACAGCAGTTAAAATCTATATTAAGTTTAATATTTAATTCAATGAAATTAATAATTAATATTTTTTCTTAACAAATTTTCTTACATTGAATTTGAACAATAAAAATTATCTAGCTTCGCATAATTATACTTATTTGAGTGTCTGCGTTAGTAAAATATGAGTTTCAATGCATTCCATAGTTGCACATAGACGAGTAAGGATATTCACCTTTGAGAGGTAGAAACTTTCTTTCTTGGTTAGCGATTACATAAATACTAGTGGAGGTGCTGCACAGAAATGCATCAGCAAAATAGCAAGAGAGTAAGATTACGCGCTCAGGAAGTGAAATAGCCTATAGAAAGAAAGTTTTCATTTAGTTTTCACTTTCATGAAAATGTCGAGTCTTATACTTGATGTCTATTATGTGTAATCACTTTAACTATTGGGCTGTGTTTAGACCCGAGTGCTGGACAATCTAGATACTTTTTCCTTCTTCGTGAATGTAATGAATCAGTGCATTAAGCGTGTAATGCATATTAAAATAGAGAAAATTTATATTTAAAGATTATCTAATGATAAATTGATCAATTAGATCAGTTAATTATATTTTTAATTTCATTATTTTTATTGTAGAGAGAAGCTGGGATCCAGCTGACAGCGAGTAGAGGAGATTTGCCGGTGGTTTTGAATGTTAGAAGGCGCGGGGGTGGCTAGAAAGGCCCCGCCGCCCGGCACGGGTCTCGATGCCGGTCCCCGTATCACAGACGCTTACGCTGACCTCCAGCCTTGTCCCCAAGGAGGAATCAAACATGCCCTTCATAGACGACGAACTGTTATGGTGCCCTGACAATGATGGCCGAATGGTTGATTTAACTCAATGTCTTCAAGTTAGTATGCATTAACATTATCCTTTAATATGTTCTCTGACTATCTGATCATCATATATAATGTTATTTTGGTTTTGTAAATCTATCGCAGAAATATCACGCCCAAAGACTCATTAAAATGTATTGTTCATGAGAGAGATAAACGTGGGATGAATATCAATAGGGTTTACAAGATTTTTGCAAGATAATCTTGTAATTTCTGTAGTGTAGGATAGTTAGAGAGCTGGTTGAATAAATAGAGAAACTAATTGGAAATTTGTTTTAGGAAAACAATACAGCTCAGTCTGTAGAGTTTTCGACGATGGAACTGAGTGCTCTTGTGAGTGCACCAAGTGCTTCCAATGTATCTTCTGAGGATGGTGAAGGCATTTCGAATGTTAGTGAAGAACCTTTTGATACGATAGATACATTTTTAAGAGAATTACAAGCTGATTTGGCCGAAGCCAATCAACCAACGTCGACAACGACGCAAATTAGTTCGGCTAATTCGTGTAGACGGCAAAGGTACAATATCGCTGCTGCAAATCCTCTTTTAGCTGGTGAGTATCCCTCAATAAAATTTATACAGAGAAGCACATGATGCTATGTTTTTTATTTACAGAAAAATTAGCTGCACCTTCCATACAAGTTTCACCGGTATCTTCTACATCGTATGCAGCAAGAGCAGAAATCAAGACGGAAGAAAACATCTTACCAGAACCCAGTAAAGGTAGGAATCTTTTTTATCAGTCGAAGTTAAAAATTCTAAGATACCATCTGAAAATAAATATGGAAGTAAACTTTTTTACCTACTGAAAATTAATAATTATTTTTCTGTCTAATGGTAATGCAGACCGTGAAAATATTTACTGAGGTTTAAATTTGTGTTGGTGTATTCTTTACACATGTCAAGTGACTTCCATATTTATGATCGGATCTGCAAACCGGTATGTGGTTAGGATTACTGAAAGGAAAACCGGCCAAGGCCCGAACGAATCGCAAACGGGCATCCGCGTTAGCAATAATTGCGTAGCCATTCTCATACTTGAAAATGACTTGAGTAAAGGTAAGCGCACACGTTCTACGCATCATGTTTATGCGTGGCCCAATTTCAACAATTTACAACTATGTCGTAATACATGAACGTGTGGTGTGTATGATCGCGCAATTTAGTACCAGTAATGTCGTTTTATTTCTACTCAATTGATCTACTCACTTGAGAAATTTATTTCCTATCTTTTTTTTATTTATCTCCAATGAACATTAACTGAAAGAACCTTTTAAATTAAAAAAAAAATATATATTTTGAAATATTTTGTACAATTATTTAAGTCATTATCTCTTTTAAAATTCTTTTCTCATTTAATTATTTTAATGCCCCTCAATGATACGAATCTTTTGTAATCGCGTGCGACATTTAACCACACACCTGATCGCGCTGCAGGCTATTTCGCATACATTTAAATACACGTGATCAACATGAAATCTACAATAAAGTTTTAGTACACTGGTCAGTTATTGATCTCTCTCTTATTCATTCATCATGTTTACTGAGTTCTTGATACATAAATCTAGTTCATTCAGAGTTGGATCAGTAAAATATACCAAACGAAAGTGAATGAAAATCATCACTATTTAAATAATTCCAATGAATAATGATTATATTTTTTGTTATCAAAGAATGTACTCTAAGCAGATTCTATTATACTAGAAAAAACAAAATTAATTTTAAAAACATCATTTGTCATCATCCATAAAAATTATTGAATATTTGAGAGTAAATCATTAAAAGTTGAAACATTTTCACTTTTGTTCTAAATATTAAGTGAATAATAGTTAATTTTTAACTATTACGGTGAAAGTATATATTAAAGATTTTTTTATTTGAATATATATATTTTAATTTGTTATTAAACTATATAATTAATACGTGGAATTCCTTATAAGAGAATGATTTCACATTAATAAACTTTTCTAGGATTATTTATAAAAAAAAAAAAAAAGAAAAAAAATTTGATATGAACATTGTAATACTAGTATTAACTACTTATAAGCTCACGCAATGCTCGTTATGATAATCCAGAAAGTGTTCGTTTTCAGGACGTGTATCACTTTCGCTGTGTTTACAAATGCGTGACAATCTCACCGGATTCTCGCATCAATCATTAAAGTATACGCGTGGTCAAGATATTTTCTCATCATTAATCGGAATTCCAACTTACTCTCGTGTTTTTTTTTTTTTTAACTTTTGGAAAAATTTTTTTGTTCTCTTTAACATTACATTTTCCAAGAATGATGTATAGACAGTTTGATTTGTCGAAATGACACGGGGCATTGAACACAAAAAGCCCTTTAATCCTCTAGGAAAAACTTGAACGTTTCCCCTGGTGATTTTTTTCCCCTTGTATACAGCTGTCTGTCTCCTGCACTTGTTACTTTTATTCCCTTGACCCTTTCTGAACGCATAAATCTTCAACTCATGGCCCCAAGACCCCAAGGGTTCCCCTGAAATAAATTTTGACTTCCCGATATGCTTCAGTACCTTTCGACATACCAAACTATGCATATTGACAAAAGAAAACAGATGGATCATCATTACACTTACCATATATTTTCCACATCATCCAATAATTTAATAATGTACCTAACAATAACAGCCATATCATTCTAACGACACGACGTCATTTCGAAAATATATTTTCGTACTATTAATAATTACTTATCGCTCATCATAATACAATTAAATGACAGGGAATGGTATTTAAAGATCAGGAGGCGTTTTTTTCTTTCATTTTTGATTAATCGTCTAGTGCTTGATCGATATTATTTTTATTAATAAATTATTTTATTATTCTTGAAATAACAAAAAAAAATAATAAAAATTTTATTCAGTTATTAACAAATGTCTATAAAAAAAAAAAAAGCTGTTGCTTAATGAACTTTCTAGAATTTGATGCTGGAGATTAATATGGTGATATAAAAAAAAAGTTTGAAATTGAGAAATATTTTTGTCGCCGACATCTTTCGTCTTGGATTTATATTTTTGTAAGACAAGAAACTAGACTTGATTCAATATAACGTAAATTGAGTGAATATTTGATTGATTCAATTTGATGATTAGCATTGTCTTAAATAGAATAAAGTTTAATACTTGCATGTTTTAATAATCGTCTCGAGCAAAAATATATTAATCAATGAATGCAGAATAATAATGTAACTAATATTCTAAAATACTTTAGTATAATAGAGAATAAAAATAGTCAAGTATATTTTTATTTTTCAAAAATTTACCATTGATTATGAAACAATAATAATTTTCAATAAATTAATCTTGAGTGCAATTATTTTTTTTTGCTGACTGAGAATTCTAATAATCGGATTAATCATCATATAATCTAAGAAAATGTTGACACAAAAACGTGACTGATTGATAGGAAAGATGTAAGGATGATAATTTAATAGACATGTTTCCGTACAATTTAAATGGACTTGGTACGAACGTAAAATGAGGAATATGCGAGTGAGCGTAAGTTTGTTGATGTCGTGTATCAAGCAAGAGCCTCCGGGAATTAAGCAACCGGCTTCCTAGTATTGCCTCATGGTCTGATAGGCCGTATGTTTTAGCGTCTGTAAATGCTTGAAAGTGACTGTTCGACGACTACTCATACACACGCACATTTGCAAGGAATCACTACCTCCAAGTAGGTACCAGGAGTGTTGACATTTTGTGTAATCGGGGTCAGGGCTTCCAATCATTTTAGTCTATTACCATCTTCTCTTTTTTTTTCATTTCCATTTTATCCATATTTTTTTTTGTGCTCTTTTCTAACGAATGAAAGGTTAAAATATTACAGTATCCATATTTAATTAGAGATTTATCATATAGATAAATGTTATTCAATTCATGAAATTTTGGGTAATAAATGGAGGTTAATATTCAGCTTTGAAGAAAGGTCAGAAAAATGTTTAATAACAGGAAGACGTTATTTGATAAACATAATTATATTCGAAGCAGGTTAGAAGTGAGTTGAAAAATGAGATGAAAAATGTAATAGAATTTTGGCTGTGTTGATGATTGTGGGATTGTTGTTATTATTAACAGTGTGAGTAAAGAGACTTATTTCATGTAGAGAATCATGTAATCCTTTATCCTTGGACCCTATCCTATGTATAGTGCCGGCAGGTAAACAGTTTCGCAAGAGAATCGTGCTTTGCCATCGAGAATTTCCTTATACACGCGTTTCTACTCACTCATCGAGTACGATCGCAATCTCTTGTTGTCTCTTTTTTTATCCTCTGTCTTCCTTGTCTTTATTCTTGAGATTTACAGATCTAGATAATTGATATGATAAAGAATCTTTGTTAATTGTCATGATTATTTTGTGATTGGAGTTTTATATAAATGATTATGCTTTTGTGTATGTATTTGTTGAAGATATTCGAAGAAAGACGCTCTTCATTACTGATGAAGAAGAAAAATAAAATTTTATATTGACATCAATTCATTGATTGCTAAATGATAACGGTTTAATGTTTATTGTTGGAATTTATTCATTACAAAAATTATGATATAAGAAGATCGTATGTACGGAAATGTAATGAGTTTGTTAATCCACGTGTGTTGTCGAGTTGATAGCAAATTCATATGCACTTTATTCTATGTCTATACTCGACACATTGAAAAAAGGGGAATGGCAACGCAACAGTTTACAACCAAGTACGTTACGTCAGTGAAAGTGTTATGCCAATGTGGGCCGAGGCTAACCTGTAAGCCCTGTCTCCATTGCTTGCGCGTGATACACGCGTTTACAGACTTACTTATTATTATGACGCATCTTTCAATAAATCCAGATACTTTTATGCTTACAAATTATTTTTTTTTTCCTTCAAAGACTCTTCATGTCATCGTTCTAGAAATCAGTTGCACTTTATATGCATCTTGTAGGTATTAAAGAATATTGTTAGAGAAATTTTTTTTTTTTTTCATTTTATCGACAATATTTTAGTTGGAAAAAAGTTTTATTATTTTTAAAGGTCAAATGGTAATCGAATTTTTAGACTGTAGAATTTTGAATAATAACGAGAAGTTTGTTTGATTGAAGACAATATAAGTTATTAGAAATTTTTGATGAGTTTTTTCCAATTTTATTTATGGATTGAAGTATTATTCAACTTAGTAATTAGAATTTTTTTATGTTTTATTGTTATAATGATTTTTTTTTTTTTAATTACCAGACTTATTGAAAAAATAATCGTAGAGTAATTAAACAATTATTTAAGTATGAGAAGATGAAGGAATGATATATAAAAATAAAATATATCGTATTTTCTTAATTTAATTGAATGTTTTATATAAATTTATATTTTTTTAATTTTTTAAATATCAATTATTAATCTCTCACTTTTATTCGTCTAAGTACTTGAATTTATTTTTATTCCATTTAAATATAGATAAAAATTTATATTGCAACAAAAAATCATCAAATTCCCATTCTACTTGATGTAATCAATTTTAATCTGCTTCTGATATAATAATTTTAGCTCTGCATTTTTTAGTATTCTAATAAAATACTTAAATATTAATAAAACGAAATGAAAACATGAGAAATCGAAATTTTAATAGTAATGATAATATTTTAAAATGTGACCCAAAATTTGTAAAAGGTGCGATATATCGATAGCTGTAGATAGCATTTCTATTTCCGTGTGGTATTAAATTCATAATTAATTTTCAAACGTCGCTGACTTGTCGACTATTGATTTTCATGTCATCCAAATGAATTTCAAATAATTCACATTCGCTCAAGAAGAGTTGGAAATAATTTTAAATCATCAAATTTTCATTCTTACTCTCTTACATCCATCCTTCACACACTTCTGTATATACATGTATAAGTAGTTAATATCTATAACTTAATTAAAAAGTCGCCCTGAAAATTATGATTCGCGAAATAGACTTGTCTGGGTCACACTGACTATGAATGGAATCCTCGAAAAATAAATCAATATTATTTCTGATTAAATTTAACTCTTTTCATACCTACTTTTCATATATGTAAGATAATAAAGTTAATTAAATTTTGTTTTATATTAAATACACTAGTGAGTGAGAGGAAAAAAATAATTCTCATTAGTTTTAAAGTTAATAATCTTTTCTAATTACTTCCTTAGAAAGTATAATGAAATAATAGTCGGCCGCAAATGTTTATTGAACTCTAAAGTATGTGTGAACAAACACAAATGTCGTAAAGTCTATTAACATAGAACGTAAATGACTGAGAGGGCCTTGACATGGTGCATACCGTAAGCAGTAGCATGCGATAACGAAAAGCTAAATCTATTTATCACAATCTATCGGTAATTCCATGTTAACTGTTGATACACACGCATATTGTGAATTATTGAGGGTTAAACAGACACCATTAATCATTTAAACAACGTAATTTTTTGATTCCTTGATACCAAATTATCTGATTTCATTAAATTAAACTCTTTTTTTATTTTTCATTCATTTTTTTTTTTTTTTTTTTTCCTTTACTATTAAAAAATTTATCGACTATTTTTATTTTTATTTTACATCCCCCTTTTTTTTATTCTCATAAACATTGTAAATTATTTTATAAATCGATATCAAGGTTATTGCAAAGTTAATGTAATGTAAAATAGTATAGAAAGAGTTATAGTTAATTCTTTTAGAAAATTTTTTTTTTTATTCGTAACGCAGAATTGAGTTTTATACCTGCGCTTATGTTACACGATCTCAATATATACAACACTTTCTGTTACCCCTAGTGTGATCGAAGCTCACTCAGACATGCTAATTTGCTTTAGAACACAGAGACTATCGTCCCTATTTGTCCCTTCAGACTCTATACACTATAGAATATATTTTTTCCTGTATATTTTGTTCGTTATATTTCACGTTTCATATAGTCGTTTACCGCAATAACTCGCTTCATATAATTTTCATCGTGAAAAACTTACAAAATTATCGTAAATGTCCGGTTTGTCATCAACCGTAAAAAATGTATAAGTGAAAGAGGAAAGAGAGAAAAAGGCCAATATATCACTTGCATTATTGAAGTATATACAGACTGTAGTGGGTAAGGGAAAAAAATTTTTCAAAGAGATGTACACAAAAACATGCTTTATCGATACCTTTTATCAATATGATTGTCAGTTTATGATTTTTTATCAAATTCAATGCATAAATAATCCTTTATATTGGTGATAAGACATTTTTTTATATATTGAAATTAGTGAAAAAAACGGATTTGATCAGACGTGAGGTAGGACATGAATATCAGAGGGAGGAAGCAATGTGAGCTTTGGGGAAAATAATGGAGAAACTGGGCGTCGAGACGTCCGGACATTTTGGAGGTTGTGAGCCGGGGTGAACTGATGGAGAGGGTGCTTGCTCTCTCCAAGGTCGTCTGGGGCAGCTTATCGATTTGCCCGGAGAGTCCTTTCCCTTGTGTCAAAACCCTCTACATGATGGCGGCAAAGCGATAGTTTTCATGCTCAGACTACTTAGGGAAGCAGACGTGATCAAATAAACGACAGGGAAATTTTTTATCAATCATAAAATTGTTTAAATTGATGCTTATGATTGGACTAAACGAAAATGTCCTCTAGTCTTTTCAATTCTTTCTTCACAATTCAACTCTAGTAAATATTTTGCTTTTATGTTTATAAAAAAGTCTCTTTTTATTTAATTTATACATCAATTT
This sequence comes from Chelonus formosanus, assembly GCA_028641665.1. NCBI lineage: Eukaryota > Metazoa > Arthropoda > Insecta > Hymenoptera > Braconidae > Chelonus > Chelonus formosanus. Next base: position 20,727,570 of record CM054004.1, read on the forward strand.
ACGTATGCATGAGAATGTCCTGGAAATAACTAGAATCATTGTGAGTCAGCAAATATTTAATGTTTCAAGTGAATATGATCTTTTAATGAAAACATAAACTTTTTATTATTCCATTTTTTTTTATTTTGTGTCTAACAAGCTTAGATCTTTCATCAAGTATTACTTTCCAACATAGCCAACTTTCTGTTGGTTTTTTTCACTTGATACTCCTTAAAGTACGTCTGGAATGACACGTTTTCAGAATCTAAGAGATTCAACCACGAAATAAGTGAACAAGTCTTTGGTAAATTCACTCAATTCACCCCTAGAAAGATAATCAAATTATTTATTAAAATCTGGTATTTATGATTTCAATAGTTTGATCTAGTTATTCAGCGAGCTCGAAAGTATTAGTTACCCCCTAAAGGGTAACTCCAAAGTCTCTGAAATGCACTGACTTGGCATTGATTAAGCTTTTGTTTCCGCAAATTTACCACCAATCCAAGAACCACTTGGATATAATAATTCCACTTGAAATGATCCTTTATTTGCAATTAAATATTGATCTAATCTGGACAAAAAAAAGAAGGAGGAAAGTAAAAAATACCGCTCGCTTTGATTCATGTAAGGGGTGAAGTTAAGTTGGTAAAAAAAGAGGGAGAAATCGTCTAGACTCTAGACTTACCTCGAGGGGTCATTCTGTGGCTGGGTTTAAGGGTGTTGTATATGTTGACGTGAGTAGAATGTGCGCACAAACATGGCGAAAGTTCCGGCGGTGGGAGCTCTCTAGTGGGTGGAATAGGCTTGAGGAACAGTGAAAGTCCTGCCGTTCGATAAGCCATGCCAACCAAGGTCACGGTCGCTGCTTCCACACGACAGCTTTGACCCCTGTAAAATGTTGCGAAATTATCTGACGTGTCTTCTTATCCCACTGATGGATTTTTATTAAACATAAACAATTTTTATAATGATTTCTTTCTTCAAATGAAATTAGCTATGAGAAACAGGTTATCCGTTAAGATTCCAACCAGGTTTTTTTTTAAAGTAAAAATTTTATATCATTCTTTTTATTGTTTATATGTGTATTGTTTTTTTTTTTTAATGTTATCTAGAGTTATTTGATTTGTTTTCTTTTTTTTCTTTGTTGTTTATCAACATGTGAGAATGTTTATAAACATTTCTGATAAATATGTAATTTATTTTAATTAAATAAGGGTTTAAATATCGATGATTATTTAAAAAATTAAATATAAATACAATCAAAGGTCTCAATTATTCAAATTGTATACGATTAAATTATAAATGGCTCCAACGTAATCTTGGATAGAAAACCAACATCCATTTAAATTGATCAAACATCTCTTAATTGGCAATCGTTTGAGCATACTTAATCAATTTTTCTCTTTTATTAGAGATTATTTAATAAATATGTATTAATTCCTTGAAATTGAATAGGCAAATCCTATTGGAGGGTTTTTATTTTTGTATCATTTATGTATTTATTTCGCAAGAACACGAAATAAATCGATAGATTTAAGTGTCTATGATAGACTCTTGAAAATTCTCAGAATTTCATTCGATTGATGGATAAAAGTAGGATTTAGATTTTGAATCTTAAGATTCAAATGTTTGACAACAACCTTGACCCTGGTCGATCGATCGACCGCAGACTTACCCGGCAGTCACCATGGCTACGAAGGAAAGATCGTCTTTTCTTTACACACACTTTCATATAAATATACATATAGGCTTTTGCTCAAATACTTTAGCAGTACACTCATTTACACGTTGTGTTCTCTAAATGACAGAGGTGCTTGACTGTCTCGATCGAACATTAAACTTTGGTATATGCGTCTATTAGAGGCTCAGGTGATGAAGAAAAATATAATTTAAGTGGCTGAAGATTAGGTGTCATTGATTCGAATTATTTTTTTATCTAATTAGCATCATTATTTAATTCAACAAAAAATATTATTTCCAAGAAAATAATTCTTACTACTGCGCTGATAACTTTTTGTCAACAATTTTTTTATGCAAATGTTGTTTTTTATCATTGCTGTTGTACATCTGGTTATTAACAGTAATTATTTAAATCACTAAGATAAAAAGATATTTTAAGAATTAAATAATTAATACCGGAAAGAAAATTGTTTTTTGAAGTAATGAATTCGTAAATTGCCAGAATTCTTTGTTTATTGTAGCCACATAGATTCTATTTGTATGTGAAAAAAAAGTATCACACTAAAAAAATTAGTACAATTGACTTAACCTGCCTTACGAAGAATCATAGCAAGGTCGGGGGTGATATATAAAAAAAAATTACCAAAATGAATCCAGTGTGAAAATTGATGATGACAGGGTAAATTAAAAATATCATTATTTATATATTGAAATAAATAAATTGTTGTTGATGAACGACAAATAGAAGGTGACCTTGTTGAATTATTCTATACTTTTGTAGGTATCTTATATATGCATACATCTAAAATAAACAATACATGAATAATTCAGTAAAACAATTTCCTCACTTCCGGTTACTTAATTACACGCCTCGACAACAATGTGTCTGACAAAAATAAAATAATAAAAAAAGAAGAATTTGAAAAAAATGTAGATGCTAGTAGTCGAGCTTTTACTTTCAGAGTAAGCAAGTTCAAGGACGACCACGCCCTGTCTGACACTTTCGATGATCCTGTCGGAGACAAGGAATTACAAGAGACATCAAATTATCGTGCTCTACGTGAATTTAATTAAAGCAGCGTATTATTTTTTTTGTTGAGGTGGGAAAAAAAGTGATATGACCTAGCCAATAAAAATTAAATATTTATTTATTAAATATTCCGATTGTCTTTTTGCACATAATAATAAATAAATACTTGGTGGATACATATATAAATAAATACTTCCTTTAGAATTCTATACAGTTAAAATACTTGATATACAGTCAATAGGCTTCATTATAAGCCAATCAGAACGAGGTTAAAGGTTCAAAGAGATGCACTTCATTCGAGGCAACGATAAGACCGTGAGGTCCGTTTACAAAATGTCCCCTGCTTAAAAGCAAACGTATATTTCAGTGTTGATATATCGCGAGAGGTCACTTTATCGTTTATCGAGTTGAGCGGAATGAATTGAAGAGAAAAGAGAAAAAAAAAGGACGTTGAAATGACCAGAGAGGAACGTGATATTTTTCGCATGCAAGTTAACGAAAGCGTTGAAATATAGTGAGAGTTTGGAATTATTAGAACATATCGTAGATATTAGTGTGTTATTGTTTTCAATTGGAAAATCATTTTCCTTCTGTAGAGTTTGAAGTTTCAATTAAATTCCATTCATTTAGTCATTATTGTGTTGTTATCATTGAAGAATAAAAAGTTAAAGAAATGATGAATAAGTAAATAGAGATAATAAACATGAGATAATTAATCTTTAATATTCAATTATAATTTATAATCATTTTATTATTGAGAGGAAAAATCATATGAGAAAAGAAAAATAATTTATTATAATTATATACTGCGATAGGAAATCAGTCGTTTTTCCGCTGAATAATCCGTAGGATTTCCTTGCCGACGCATTTGTTACATTTAAGATCGTGATATATAAACGAGAGGGATCAAAGAGGAAAAGAATAGCTTAGGCCAGACAGACAAGGGCGTTGTTTGCCGACGCGGAGAATAAAATAAGTCTAATGGTTGGGATAGGACTTTGCCCAAAAGGTTAAAAAGAGGACGCAGCGGATTTGTCAAGGGCGTTAGACGTAGGTCAGCACCACCTACGCAGTCAATCAATAAATTCCCTCTATTGAGAGGGGTTTACCCCAATTTTTCTTATCTCCAACCTTCACCTTCACCCTCATCATCATTCTCAAATATCACCAGCCATCATTAAAGCTGTATGGGTTGAAGAATATTTTCATTACATAGTTGAAGGTTTATGCTTATCAGGAAAATCTTTCAATTATTTATCACTTCAAGTAAACATTTATTAGACCACATTGGATTTTATGTCAATCAAATTTTCTTTAATAAAAGTGTTGATTTTTTGTTGTTGTTACAATTAATTTTTTATTATTATTAATATTGGTTTTTGTGGGTGATTAGATATTAAGTTACGTTGATATGTACATATTATTTCAATGGATTTAGACAAATACATTATGTAATAGAATTATAAGGCAATTATTAATAGGAGATCGAAGCTTGCTTGATACATGACGTCAATCAATTTTCTTTAATAAAAATTCTACTTATAAATATATATTTGTTGAGAGGATATTAAATTTAATATTTAATTGTATCGAGTTTTATTAAAAAATATATCTTACATTAAATTTTTCCAAGTCATTCAATAATTCATATTAGTCGACACTAAAATTTAATTAACTTAAATAATTAATTTTATTGAATTTTATTTAACACTGATAATCAATACTTTTTAAAATTGCAAGTATTGTTTTTTAAATCAATAAAGGATATTTTTTATTCAAGTCAATTTATATGCTCGTAAGAAGTTGTCAAATATTGATTTTTAAAAAAAGTAGGCCTTTTAAAATTATTTAAACGAAATTTATTGTTTGCTGGAAGTGGAATAAATAAAAAGAAATGACCGAAAGTGCATGAAAGTCAGGGTGATATCATTAATAACAAAGATTGCATGTAAAGACAAAATTAAATGAAATAATCTTGAAATAAATGGATTCATTGAACTGTGCAAATTTTCATATAGAAATAGGGCAGATGGGTATTGCGTAGAAATAAACGAGAAAACAGAGTTTATCGGGTGAATAAAAAGCAAGGAAGGGGTTAGGAATCGCTTTCGACGCACGGTACCGTGCTGTGACGACTCTCGCTATTTTTATGTGAGAGAGTGAGGGGGCTCGATTTCAAGTCAGAAAGACAAGTTGTGGTGAGCTATCACTGGTTGCGATGAAATACTCGGAATTATGGGATAGAGATATATCAGCAAGTAGATGTAACAGGTAGAGAAACGTCAGTGACGAAGGAGAGTGAACGATCAGACTAGCTATAGTTGTTGTTATTGCGGGAGGGGAGAGAGTTTCTGCACTGAGAGTAGGAAAATTCAGGTCGCGCCTTGACACACTTGCACTTACCACGTGCGTTGTGATGAAGGCGCATGCGTCGACGATCTCGCTTTTTTCGCGATGTTTCGATCTAATCGGTATCAAGTAGATAAGGACGATCGGACAATAACCAGAAGAAGAATATTTCTTACATCAAGTCATTCTCCATTCCCTTCTTAGTAAAGTACTCTTCACTGCAATTAGCATCATGATGATGCTTTAATCAAACACATTCAACGTATTAACAATGTGTTTATTCGTGTCTTATCATGTATTCCCGGAATAAATAATATTTTACATTTATTTCCTGCAGATTCTCTTGGCTTTATGCTTATAAAAGTCGGTGAACATTGTTATTAATAATGATAATATTTAGAGAAAATAAATAAAGAGCAAAAAATTTTAAGCCTGGTTTCACTGCTGTCCACAGCTCTTACTTTAAGACACTCGATGAGAGTATATTCATTAAATTCGCGCGACTAAACTCGCGTGATATAGCTTAACTGCATGCAATGCCGTCAATAGCATTTCCTATTCTCTCTTTATCTCAAGAAAAATCAGTTAAAACGCGTGCAGTAGACCTCTGTGGTATACACTTACATCAATTACTGTGTGAACAACTACTTACATACATTCATTAAATTATCAACCTTACACTTATAAATGCTTCTTTTACGCTTCGATCGCAATAATAACCTTTTTAATAATTATTTAGCTCAATATAAAAAATCAAATTTTTTGCATTCATGGTTCAAGGAAAGTTTCTCATAGTGTTCCGAAGAAAAAATAAATATAAATAATAGGATATTAAGGATATTTTTAGAAATATTTTAAATGTATATTTTTAATACTTATAATAATACAAATAAATATTGAAATTATAGATGACAAGCAGTTTTGAAGCAATTTTATAGTAAATAATACTTTATGAATAGAGTTGCCATGCAATTTCTATAAACAATTGAATAGAAGATTTATAAGATATCTTTAAATATTCTTCAATATTTTTTTCTTTTAGAAACAATTTTTATTTATTGATTAATTCGATAAATTTAATTTCACCGAACATTGTTTTTTTGCAAATGCAAACTCTCTTAAAATAAAATAGGAAAAGTTATGAAAACGACTGCAGAATCAGTCAAAATTCACTGATGTAACAATTAAAAAAAAAATTGTTTAAAAAAATTATCTTCACTGCAAATTCATGTGAATTAAAATTATTCACTTTAATGTATTTAAAACTTCATATACCAACTATGGCATTTAGTTCATTATAGTTATTTTGACACACTTTAAGGTGTGTTCAATTCAACAATTTATTAATAAAAATTTAATATTAAATATATTTTATATAAAAATTATGAATTAGCAGTGATTATGTTTACTGATTCTGTATAATTGTCACTGTTTCATTTTTAAAAAGAACTTTATAGGACGATATTCAGTTCAATATCATGTAGGGTTTCGCGGTCAGAGCTTTTTTTTTACTTAATCATTATCCTATTAATTAATTGCTCAAGTTAAAAATAAAATCATCAAAAGCTCCAAGGAAGAATATCAAAAAATCCTCTAGGATAAAATGGAGTTACATTTATGTATTCAAATGCCAATTTGAGGAAAAGTATTAAAAAAAAAAAAATAGTACATTAAAATGTAATACATAAAACAGTAAATGAGATTTGAGGATTTAACTAATTCGTTGGACACGCGATAGAGCAGAGCGGAAAGTAGTTGAGGCATCGTGGTGGTCGTCCGTCAGTAGTAGTGGCAGTTTATCTAGGCCATGGCTAGCATGCGTTTGCGCGGCCGCATTACGTACCTACTGCAAATGCAACAGACCGCACGCGGTTGATCTTCTTTGTGTACATATCTATCAACTATCTAGTAAACTACTAGAGTATATAGTACATTAGGTATACCATATAGAAAAACTCACAAATGTGCGCGAGACGCGTGTCATGGAGCACATATTTTGCTGCTAAATTAAATCTAACACGTATATAGACATAGCTTTCTACTTTCAATGATTCTTGCACTTGTCGGCATCTAGATCACTTACATTTGCTATCAATGAAGTAGAAATAAAGAGAAACATCAATCAGTGACTCTTAATAATCATCAGGTTTTAAAAAAAACTTTATAAGAATAATTAATCGTTCATCAATATATGTATATGCAATGTTAGTTGTAGGTATTCTTGCGTGCACCCATTCCCTTTTTCTTTTCTCTTATTTCTCATCGTTCTGAGCATGACGAGAAGTATAGGAGAGGTATTTTTCAAGGATGAGAAAGGGATATACGCGAAGTCGACGAGCCGATGGCCTTCCGTGAGTTTCCACGAAACGAACGTACGTTCGACGGAAGCGCTGGCAGACGTGAAAAATAAATTAAAAATAAAACAATCAAGATTATAGACTCAAGGATGTCATCGTTTTCTTATTTTACATTAATTAATTCTTTAGTTAATAGTCGATTGAAAAATCTCCGGGCCTTCACCTCTTGTTCGAAAAAAAAAGAAAATAATATTGTTAAGATGTTTTGATGAGTGTTGAGTTTTTGTGTAATTCTTTTTATTGTCGGCTTTATAATTTATAATAATAATAATGATAAGATCGTATTTGTTTTAGAAAATATTCGATCCAAAATAGGTATTAAATCATTTAGCATGAACAGAAATAGATGAGGTTGGATGAAAAGAGAGAAAAAAAAAAATGAAAATTCGAGAACATTGTTTTATTTCTAGTATTAGAGTTGAAGGAAAATTTATGTTTGCTGCAAATATTTACTCAAAGTATAGGTGAAGTCAAACTGCAAACATGCAAAGATATGTGCATCTTATTGCAAAATAGATCTAATCGTTATTTATAGACTTTAACAATCTCTTCAAGTTTTTTTTATAAATTAACATCTCGCTATTTTTATATTAATTCATATTTTTATTAGTTTACACAAATAAGAGTTGATAAATAACTCTGCTAAAAATAAAACCTATTCAGTAAATACAATTTTTAATTAAAATAACTCACAAATATTAGAAGTAAAAAGAAAATATCATAAAAATGTGATTATTTGTTTAAGTACAAATAAAGAATGCAATCAATGCAAAGATTTATGCATCTCATTGCAAAATATAATGATTTATTATTTATTAATGCGAATGAAATGAATATCCTGTGACATCAATGACTTAATATTTAATTAATAAATCTCTTGATTAAAAAGGAATAATCATTTAAAGAGAAAAAAAATGAAAGAAATGTATAAAAATAAACATAATAACATGACTGAAATCTAGATTTTTCAAAAAGAGAGATAACAAAAATTGCTTGCTCTAATTAAAGAAAAAAAAAGAAGACTGGTAATGAAAAATGCATGACTTACATGAAATTATTAATGAAAATGACTGAGAACTTGAAAAAGTATAGGAAATGATATAAATGTGTTAGTTAATTTAGCTTGGAAGTCTTGTATTTTGCCAGAATTGCAGTTTAGTTGGTGTGTAGTAAAGTGGACGACGAGGCGTCCGCTCGACGATCAGAGCAGAGGGGTCAAAAATACGAAGCAGGGAGACGCGTAGCGTTAGTGTAAGTATATAGTGTGAGTGGGGATTAGGCCTTGGAAGAGTTCGCTGCACCTCCCGTCCATCGATGCGTCTTGTTCCCCCCTGGCGTCCTCGCCTTTTTGCCGCTGACTCCGACTTCCCCTTTTCAAGTCGAGTTCCAGGCTGCATGCACATGCAACCGTGTCCGCGAAGTTTGCGCGCGCGCTACACACACACACACACACACATATATATATATGATAGAGTCTTCTGCTCATGTGGTTCTCGGTGTGACGAGTCACACTGGCCCAGTGGTGCACTCGTGTCCATATCATGAAGCCTAGTAATTTTAGCAGACAACAATCCAATCATTTTTCCTCCTCTTTCAATATATTTTATTTCACTGATGATAAAAAATGAAAATAAACGCATACTTGGGGTAAATATTGATAGGATAGAAGTCTCTCGGAGGAGAAGAAGACAGCGGTCGATTATTATGAGGGAGAAAAGAAGAAAAATAATCATAAGTAAGGAAGGAAGAAGCAGAGTAGAAAAGAGGAGTGTGTATAAAGTCCAGGAGTATAGATAGAGGATGGTGATAGAGAGAAAGAGTATGGTGGAGGTAGAAGAGTTGGCGGGACCTTGGAAGTAGCGGATCGGGGGAATCTTTCCGGTTCTCGCGACTTGCGTACACACTAAAGGGGTTTCTTCTTCGTGCCCTTGAAAAGTCGTGCGAGCCAACTAACTCTCTTCACGGTTTCCGACACCTTATGCGCTCGACTGTATAGCTGGGAAAGAAAACTTTTTAAGCATCAAGCCTCATCGTCATCCGCCACTGATTCTATTTACTTTTATATATATATATATTTATATCACACTGTCTTGCTTACTCTTATTAAAAACCTCACTTTCTTTCTGATGATGGCAAAGTGAAAAATAATTGACGATTCTCGCCAATTTATGCCACCGGAAACTCCGCAATTTCACTATTCAGGAAAGTAAATTTTTCTTACCCACATGTGTTTATATATATATATATATATATATATATATATATATATATATATATATATATTGTAAATTTATATACATAAACATGGGAATATTTATTGTTAATTATTACAAGTACGGAAATTTTATTTTAACCATCATCATTCCTTTGTTCTTCAAATCATCATCTTCATCAACATTGAAATGTATTAAATCTAACATTTAGTTAGTTAATCGATAAATACATAAGATATCGATCATTACACATTGATTCCTTCGTTAAAGTTAATTGACAAGTGTCTTTTTATTTTTCTTTGTGCAAAGATGCGAAGAGAAACGTGCCGAGGAAAAGTGCGCGTTAGTCTCGGCCTGAATCGCTAGTTAATACTCATTCTACTACCTCCAGATTGTGTTCATGATGATGAGTTGGATATTTTTTTTTACCTTCTAATCATTCCACCAAAAACAAGTGAGAAAAAATATTCTGACACAGTTCTCTAAATTAAATAAAATCTATTGTTGTATTAATCATGGATTCCGTCGATTTTTTGTGTGATTTAAATTTTCATGAATTTTTTAAAATGTTTTTTATTTGCTGACAACAATAGAATGTAGTTCCGGCTGTTTAAGCGATTACGGTCGCGTTTTTTCATCGAGAAACGACGACGGCGATGGTTGGCATAGTATGATGAATTAGAAATCGTAGTTTTCCTGGATTGGGCGTCGTCGTCCTAAGATAGGCGAGAGTCATGCGTTTTCTCTCGGTCACTGGTGAATGACTTTTTCCATGAAAATATGCCACAATTGATATTATAAGGAAGTATCGCGATTTTTATGGCACTGTATACATAAAAGTTTTCAATAAAAGTAAGATTTGCTCAATAAAACATTTTCGAAAACAAGTGGAACACATTGATATTTGCATTAGTCAAAATACATCATCATCTATTCAGAGTGGAAATGAATCACAGTGTGTGGTTGTTCTATGAAAAAAAAAAAATTTTTAGTCATGTATATAAATAAGAATCTAATCAGATTGACACGTAAACTACTTGATCAGGACACAAAAGAATCAAAAGTTGATTGAAAAAATTGTTCAAGTATTTTAAATGCTAATATTGATCAAATGTTTTATTATAATAAAACATTTTATATATAAAATGAATAAATAGAATTATTTTAATGAACTTGGGTACTTTAGTAAGAATACAGAACTGAAGATGCTTTCTGAGAAGACATTAAGGGTTTACTATTTATTTGCATCCTTTATTAATTTGTTTACTGATGGGATAGACTCCACAGACTAAGTCAGATTGTAGCAACTGATCTCAGAAAAGCAGACTGACACTGATAAAATCATATTCTTGCATCAAGAATAATTTCATTCTTGATCATATAATAATAATATTCTTAAATGAAGTAATACAGAATGGATCTAGAATGATAGCAGGATGACAACAAAAATACCATGATCTTGCTATCATTCTGGATTCATTCATGTTATGTTGCACATGTATTATTGTTTTATTTAATAATATTATTTAATAATGATCAAGAATAAAATCATTCCATATAAGAATATCATTTTGTTCAGTGAATGCTGAAAAAGAAATTACTTTTTGCACTCTGTTGATTACTCTTGACTTTTTACTATTTTTCTTGACACTTTTATCTTCAAGTTTTTACTTCAACAATTGTCAATAGAGTCATCACGTAGGTTTTAAGATCCACTTGCTGTTTGTGGTTACAATGTGAAAATTTGATCCAAGATTTTTGATCATAAGACCTGGTATCGAATTTCATCAAGTATTCATGGGTATTTATTGAAGGTTTTTTTCTAATATTTCAACTGATGCTGGCTTGAGTGACATCAAACGAATTTTCTATTGCTGGAATATTCCAATTGAAAAAATAGTTGGTCGAGTGTATCCGTATTTTACCTTATATAATTTTTTTCATGTCAGCATTTCTTTGGGATGAAATCTCAAATAAGCAAAGCTTGGATAATCGTTGGGGTACGTGGCCCCAACAAGGATAAGATTGCGGTCTACCTGATACTCAAAAGACTTGAGTCTCTTGCTGCACACTTTATCCTTTTGTTATCTGTGAGTCTTTTAGACTTACCTCGACACTCTAACACATTGTTACAGTATTCTCGTAAAGCTCAAGCAAGTATAACCTGAGAATCTTCTTTACAGTATCACAGCAAATGAGATATTGTTGACTGATAACTTGGCTCACCGATAACCCGTGCAATTTATTCGATTTGTTGCGTGCAAATGACGTTAAAAAATCCACACGCAGTTCTAGAATATCACAAATTATATCCTTGAACTGAAATCATTTTATCTTTCTTTATTAATCGGTTTAAATAAATCAAATATTTTTTAATAATATTCAATGTCATCGTTTAGATTTTGATAACAATTTTTTTTTTATTTTAAATTTATTTCTTAGTTATATAAATAAATATTTTTGTGGTTTAATTAAAGTAAATTAAATAATCCGATTTTAATGATTATCTATAATAGGTCGATAATAATGAGGTAATTTTCTCGGAAATTATTTAGTGACATCTTTACGGTGTTTGAATTTTTCATTGGACAGAGATACAATGATTTGATTTACTAGAAAATTTATCTCTAAAATTTTAATCAAATTATTTCACAGAATTGTGTATAAATATATCTATAAGTGATATTTTAGGGTATTTGATATGATTTCATTTTTGGAATAACGATTGAGTCATTAAAAATGAATAGAAAAGTTGAGACGACAGTATATGACACTAAATATTAAATACATTTCAATATCATTTTTGATAAATATAGTTTTTTAAAATTGACTATAAAAAGTTGGATCAATTAGTCAGGTAATTGTGTCACTAATGGTTGAGATAATAATCCAATTCAATATTCAAGAATTTCATTTATTTATAAAATTAATAGAAAAAAAAATTTTCTGAATCACAAGTGAATCCATTAAGATTTATTTAATAATAAAACTGAGTAGATTTAAGTGAAATTAATTTTGTCAGTACTTTAATAACAAAAAGAAAGTCTGTGTCTGAGTCTAGATCATAAATGGAGATGAAGGATTTTATTTATTTTAAAACAAATAAAAAAAAAAAAAAAATAAAGAGATCTGTCATATGAAGAAGTAGTGAAGAAAAGAGCAACTGTCGATAACTCAAAAGAAGAATAAAATTTAAAAGGCCTCGACATAAAAGGGTAACTCTAAAAGATAAAGCGTAAGAAAAAAGAGTATTTAATTGATTTAAAATGATAATTGCAACGCTTCAGCAAGTAAGGAAACTTCTCGGGTGTGCAAACGTTGCGGTAGGCTCGCAGGCGTCGCGACGCCGGCAATTGACAAACAGGCAAGTGCTTCGTCACTTACACACGTATCTATTGATATACAGAGTGGTGGTTGTAACACATGTGTGTGCAAGCAAGTGAGAATAATTGGTGGACTATCCCGAAGCGAGGAGTGCCGAGTTGTAGCGGACTTTGCCGATCAATTCTTGGTTTCGTCTGAGTATACGAGACTTGAGAGTGAGTCTGGAGTAGCGAGTGAACAAGCGCGCCTGGACTAGCGGGCTACTCGGGCTCGTAAGCGCCGAGTCAGTCAGTGTGCCAACGGCAAGCGAAGTTCGTGGGTCTTGTGCATTGTCTGTCACGCCAATAACCCGTCCGTGTGTCCGTCGTTGTGTGAACAGAGATAGAGATATTTAAAGCACACAACATTCGGATTATTTTATTTATCAACAATTCATTTCCTTTTAATTATTAATTCATCAAGGAATGATAGAAACGGGTCCACGCGTTAGAGTCAGTCAGTGTGTCAGCGAAAAAACGTAAACACAAAGCCGTGGGTGAATTGTTGACAGTGTGCCGGTTGTTGCATTATTCCTTGCCGGTACATTACGTGGTGGAACCTTTTCTCATTCAAGGATCAATTTGTTGCTTATCAACGAACTATGTATAACACAAATTTGAAGAAAGTAAAATTTATTTATCGCTTGTTAGCAACATTATTGTAGTTGTGATAATTCATGTGAATCATCGTGTACATGTGTATGTGGATTACCGGAAATAAATAAGATAATTGGCAATATATAAATGTTGAGAGATCATTTTTAGAGGTATAATGAATGTTTGTTAGTGATTTGAGGATATAAAAAATACTATCACTTTAGATTGACAATTATATAAACAGTAGTGCAGTGCATACGAGAGAGATGTTGAAGAGTAGTAGACAAACAGAGATGCAGGTTATTTGGTAAAAATAAAATACAAAAAATAAATAAATAAAAAAAAAGCAGAGAGAGAATATATTTGAAGTTAAAAAGCAGTTGCTGAGAAGATTTACAACATGTTGGAAGATCAACCTCTGGACTTGAGTGTTCGCGTGGGCGATTTTGCTGAATTTTCGCGTGAAGATGATTCGGTCGAACGAGATTCACGTGAATCTGAACAGCAGCTTCATCGTAGAGAGATTGAGGATTATGATAATGCTGCTCTTAGGCTTCGAGACTTGGTAACAGCACCGTCGTCAGTGGAATACTCACAGGTCGAAGATAGGACATGCTCGGAAGATTCAGATGATTCGTGTTCTGATAATAATCATAAAGATGGCACAAGGAGCAGAACTAGACCTCCGGGAACTAAACCTTATAAGAAGAACCTTATGAAACGATACCGTGAGTCTTTTATCGATCCAATTTTCAATTAAATTTATTCCATCTCTCTTTTTTTTTTTAATATTTTCGTGCAAAATTTTTTATCTGACCTCCATGGTTGTTTATAACTGGAGTAATAATCAATCGAGACATCTTCCTGATGCTAGAAGGTATTATTTAGAGATGTAACAATGTTTGATATCTCGATCGAGTGTTTTTAAAAATATATCTCATTGATTGTAATCCATATTAAGTGATTTCAAGCATACAGATAATTAAATAGGTCGATTAAATTCACTCGTACAATAATTTTATTATATATTTATAGGATATTGAATTTTTTATTCATCATTTTTATGTTAATTTTTATAGGGAATTTTTTTTGATTGTTCTTCTAAAAGAAATGAAGTTTTATGCATATATTTATTATCATTGATTTTTTATTTATTTTATTAAGCTGTTAATGATATTATAAAGAAATACTGACACAGCGATGCTCAATCATTGAGCTTAAACAAGAATAAGAACGTATGCGTACGTAATTTCACCGATAAAAAATATTACACAATCGTACCTCATCAAGGTCGTTTTTCGATTTAAGATTACCATATAAATATATCTCTACATTTGTATGGATAAAGTTGTGGATGAATGTGTGTATGTGTGGGGGGTAAATTCATGTGACACACAGATATTCACAAATTATCAGGATATATTACAGCCTTATAAATTCATCAGTCGTCCTTTTTTGTATCCACCCATTTAATTACTTATTGCAATCACACAGTATACTTTAATGATAAAGTTATAAAGCTTTTTGACCTGCCTCAAGCTTTCAATTAAATACAATTTCTATTTTTTTTTTTTCTTAGAAGAAAGTTTATTAATAGTTGATCATTTATTACATCAATTATTTAATTGCTTTCTTTTTAATTTCCAAAGTTAATGATTGTTATTGATGATGATAATAATAATAATAATAATAATAATGATGGTGTGATTTTAAAGGGCAAGTGATAAAAATAATATTTTTTATTTCAGTCAATTGATTTTTTATTGAATCTCTAAGGTTTTGTTAGAATTGACATGAAATGGTTATTTTCATTTATCGTATTATTTTCTCAAGTATCATCTTGTGGTTTTCGAAGGAAGAAAAAAGATATGCGGCCAAAAGCAAATATTAAGAATTTTTGAACTTCCGTTTTTCATATTTTTGTTTAACATTTGAACATTTATTTTATGAAAAATATATACAGAAGAGTGAAAGTTATTTTTTTTTTTATTTTTCATTTGAAATCTTTCTCATTTTTCATTTTTCGTCACACTTAAAACCCCAAAAATTTTACCAATTCATAGTCATCACACCACTGCTCTCTCTTTTACCCCAAACGAGAGGGTCTAGTTTCTTGTCTTCTCCTTCGTTGACTTAGTATAGCTCGTTAACGACACAGTCACCGTACCTTCTACTTTGTGCCGATGACTTTCACTTTTTTATCCTCATCTCAAAGAAAAAAGAATTCAGGATAAACTTATATACATATAGCAGTAGAGTATATAAAATAAACTTGAGTAAATGACATAAAGATCCCTTTCGTCATTTAGGTATTTAAAAATAGCTGATATTCCTAAGAAAAGAAGCGGCTCATTGAAATTCAGGATATTCTTTTATTATTATCGAAAGAGGAAGGAAGGACAAGCTTCCTGTCTACTCGCATAATTGTACATTCTATTATTAATATTACGTACTTGTAATATATAAAAATAAAAAAAAAATAATCATCTTGACATCATTAGAAACGAAACGATTTTTTTCCCAAGATATAAACGCTTTCTCTGGCGATAATTTCGCCCTATATTTGTAGAGAGATCCTGTGAAAAAGAAAGGGAGCATGTTACCTCATATAAGCAGCTTTACGCCCGACGAATTTTTACCTCAGAAGAGGATCGATTTTCCACGCCGATCGGCCCGGAAGATCGAGAGGTCGGCGCTAGACGGGGGGAAAAGTGGCTGTAGGCGGGTCGGCAATAGGAAACTAGGGTAGGCTGTCCTTGTGCTCTCTCGGGTGGTGGGTTATTGGAACGTTGGCACGAAGACGTGTTACTTTCATCTACATGGTGAACACACACCGGAAGCTGTGTTTACTTCTACCCATATCTTCTATTTGACTTTATTATCTATTTTATTTTGGAAGACTACTAAAATCATTTTCATGGATTTTATAATCCCCCTAATATCTTTCTGAATATTATTTGATCATTAGATAACACTATTCAAATTTTTTTAAAAGGCTTTTGAACGGTGTCATCAGCATATCTATGTATAGAAATTTATGTAAAAGTATAGTTAAAAATTTGCAACATAAACTAATGAGTCTTTTCCGAATGAAAAAATTTTTTTATTCTTATCTATGTTGAATATATGAATAAATATTTACTAGAAAAAAAAAAATATTTAAATGTAAAATTAATTTTTTTCTATCCTAAATAAATATTTTTACATAACTATTATTTAAATATTTATTTAAAATAAAAAAATCAAATTATCTTTGGATTTTAATTTTTATTGATTTTTAAAAATATTCTAGTAGATATTAAATAACAAAAAAGTGACAACGATGGTGAACAATTTTCGTACAATAATTGGAATAAATAATAAATTAGATAATAATAAAAAAAAAAAAAAACAATTACGTTTTCATCGGAATCAATAAGACAATTTGAGGAGGGTCAAAGCAGCTATTATTATTGTGCTCTAATAATCCTGTTATCATTTTTATAACGACTTGTCTGTTATTTCCTTCAGCCATTAAATTATCCGAATTTCAATATTTATCGATACCGGAAAAAATCCATCATCATCATCATCATCATCAAAAGGGAATATGCTCATCAAAAAGATATAAATACATACATATTACTTAATAATAAATAAATAAAGACACCCGTTAGACATCTACCAAGTAAATGGAAGCTAGAGTGTAATTTTCTGTCTCTCTCTTCGTCACTCGTCCACTGGTTTCCCTCTCGGTCAGCGTGGAGGTAATGACAAGCCTCCTCGGTGCATAGAGGAAGAGACGCGCGCTCGTTGAATGCACCAGCCCTGACCTACATAGCAATAATGCGCGTTGTGGACTAGGCAAGCTTGCACTAGGCTACTACTCAAGTCTATTATTGTTACGAAGTAGTATATAGCTATTGTATGCGTGTCATCATTCGCTACACTACCGTTTTGCTACCCTCAACAAATTTGCATCCTATTCACCAATTTTCCAAACACATTCAACATTCAATAGACAACCAAAAATACATTTATCTTCTTTTCAAGTATTTATTTGTCCTTCAATTCTGTTATCTTCTTGAGACCCTTCAAGAAGTAGCGGAACAATTAGCTTCTTTACTAGTGAAAGTGTTGAGTCAAGTCATTTTTAGGTTGCTCCTAACTGTTTTTAATTGTTATTTAATTATTTCTAATTAACAATCATTCTTCTAATGATCTAGTTTTAGTTTATATCGATTTTTCATTGATTGAGTAGTCATTATTACTTTTTATAGTTTACTTTCCAGAAATAATTACTTTTGTTATTCTTATTTAAATTATCAACCTACAAATGTCGATATTTATTATTATTTAATCTCTTCTTTAATGTTACAAATTAATTGTTAGAATTTCGACGAAAAATATTATTCCTCAAGTTATAGATTTTTTTTTATTTGCTAAAGGTTTAAATAAATAATCCACCGTTTGTTTATTGATTTTAGTTATTCATTTAGAACGTCCTCCTTTTTTTTTTTTATTTATTTATTGAAAGTTATTACACATTTTATCTTCTTTTTTCCTCATTTTATTTTGGTAAAGTTATTTCAGGTTAGTTATAGGCCTCGATATACACGTCTATATTTTTTTCCTTCAAAGTTAGTTAAATTTAAAAGTGCTGAAACTCCATTAAAGTTGAAGAATTGATATATGTTCAAGTAGTCACCACTCTTCCTTGAATGCTTGCTAAAAGGAAGTAGGCGTATGTGAGGTCGCGGGTACTTAGTTACACGTTCTTCGACTCATGACAATGAAGCAACGTTTCGTCTGAGCGCGTTCATCGAAAAGAAAATAGGTCAGGGCCGAAGCAAGAAATAGTCTTTGGGTACTACTTCCTCTCTTTCAGTTTATAGAGAGAAGAGAAAATAAAAGTAGAGTGTACATATAAAAAAGAAATCTTCACATAACGAATAATAACTTGTGATTTGAAATATAGAGAAATAAAATGATCCTACTAACTTATAACGATAGAACTAAATTTACGCTCTACTAAATATTATTATTTAGCATTTGTTTAACCAACAAAAGCAACTGGAAAGTCTGCAATAAGGTAGCAATGTAATAAAAGATAAAAAAAAAAAATGTGAGCATTCCAAATATGTGTCAGTCGAAGCATAATTGGTTACACGTGTATTATTGTTGCATTAAGGAAATGAACGAGTATGTTATCTCTTTCTGAGTCATGGTCTCTCGAGTCACTTTCATTTTCACTAAACCCACAGACACCCAGGGAATTCCAAAGTAAATCATCAGAAGTAATGTTTTTTTTTAATCCATCAAGGAGCAATTTAATATGGCACATTTGCTAAGAAAGGAAGGATATAAATAATTGATTTGAAATTCGTCTTGAGATTATTCAAATGATTTCGTAGGAATTAGCGTACATGGATATATGTATACGTACATTCACCATGCGTTGTACTTGAACGTCTGAGAGCGCACGATGATGTCACATAGAAAGAGAGAGTCTCACGTTACCGTTACGCAATGCCGGACACAAATGCCAACTTCTATCATATGTTTACGTTTACACACAGAGAAAGTATTCTGTCTGTCCAAATGCTGACCTTACGTACTAACACTAACATCAGCCATCTCATCTAGTTAAATTTAAACTTAACGGACAAATTATTTTTAAAATAACTAAATAATACACTATATTTAAAGTACACTATAATTAATTGATTAATTTAAGTAACAGGAAAATAACTTCAAGTCTGTTTGAATTTATTCCGGGTTATAAATCAACTTTAATTGAACACAAAAAAAATATCCTATAGACTGAAAATAAAAATATAAAAGTTGTCTATTAAAATTAAAAAAAAAACAACAGGTTAAAATTATTTATTTATAATAATATGATTAATGAGTAGATTTATTTGTAAATTTATCATTTTTCTAATGTTTAGTGTTTTAAGCTTATGTCACTTTCCCTTCCGTTGCCATTTTAAGATCATTGGAGAATAAATTATTTCGAAAGAAGAATCATTATAAATTCATAATGATTTTTTAAGTAAATCTTCGATAGGATAATATTACATAATCTTCACGGAATTAGAAGGAAAAAGGGAATTAATAAATAATATAATGATAAACAGTGAGATTAAAAAGTTTTTGCTTAAACTTTGAGATAAGATATATTTTGAAACAGTTAATTTGCACTTTGATGATCAGTTCATAACAGACAATCTGTTGAGGAAAAAATTTAACTTTATATATTCTCAATAACTTTAAAGTTTAAAGGTTACTTCATAAGTTTAATAAGATATTTGGATTTATTTAATTGAAAGTCTGATAATAATAATAATAATTAACCATTTTTCTTTTTAATGAAAGCAATGAGAAATAAAGAAAAAAGTGATCGCAAAGAAATCTCATAAATTCTGAGGTTAACAGGAGTTGAGGATTTTTTTTTCAGTTCATGTAGTAAAGTATGAAAAGAGGAGGAAATTCAAAATTAAATTTTTTATGTCATTAATTAAGGCTTTAATGAGTTAATATAAACCCCTAGAAGGTCCTGAAAGATAAACGAAAAAAATTTCGAATAAAAACCAGCAGGACTTCTTAGATATTTTTATAGCAGAATTTCGAAGTTACTTCAAGTTTGATGGAGCTTTTTGATTCATTTAATTTAGACTTTGATGGGCTAATATCATCCTTGAAGGATAAATTCTCAAGAGAATAACAGACAAAAAATTGATTAAATGTAGGCGTTGATGGAGCGGATTGAAGCACAGGATAAGGATAAATGTAGGATATCTACTGGATCGATGTGGCTAGACGACTATTGCTCTCTCTCTCTCTCTCTCTCTCTATAGCCTTTCATTTATTTTTCTGTTTTTTTTTTGTTCGCTCAAGTTTTTGTCAATGTCCCACTCACATCAAGGTCGCACAAGGTCAATTGTAAGCTCACCAACCACCCCCTTTTATATAAGAATTAATTGACTTGCTAGCATTTTAGAGCTTTTGTTTTTGTTTGAATTAAGCACAAGGTTGCAAAGCTTGGCGATCAACATCTCCAACGACATCACCTCTCTTTAATCATAAATTAGTCTTATTATCTTTAATGATTTTTTCTTTTTATTAATTATTACACTCCATACGTGTTTTAATCGAATAAAACATAAGGAAAAATGGTAAATTCTTGTGAATTTAAAAATGTTGTTTTCCAATAAGCGGTATAGGGAACACGTATACGTGAGCATTTTACGCAATGCCAGGTGTATTTGTCGTACAACTTGGTATTCGTTACGTGGCATTGGCACATACACGACTAATATTACTGTACTATTGACTTTATGCAAGTAATGTTTACTGCTCACTATCGAACCCTTAAAAAAAAAACTCACTATAAATCATATTTAAAAAACAATTATGATAAAGTCATACAACACAAACTTGTTCAAAAATATTTAAATTTTCATGATTGGAAGGAAAAATAATAAAGTTAATTATAATAAAATATTTATTTTTATCATTTTACGAAGAAAATAAAATAAGAATTTGAGCTTAAAAATATCAAGTAGTGTGATAAATAAAATATTAAATGTACACGTGCACGCATATTTTGAATAGCTAGTGGTGTATGAAAAATGCCATTTGCGTTTTAAGCCATAAAACACGATTATAAACGTCATGATTGTGATTATCTCACAGCTATACGTAGTCCCAAGTGAGTGGATATGGGCAATTGGCCTCAATATTTTGACAGCTAATCCTGTGACCATTTATTGTATGACCCTCTTGGTCATAACGTACTAAATTACAAACACCTACATGACTTTTATATAATAACAGTAATAATATTCAAGAAAAAAGTTGAAAAAAGTCACAAGACTTTATGAAAACTGAAACAAGGCCTAGTGTGTAGAGTATAGATATTTATTTTCCACGACAATTTTTCCCTGATATCGATGAACTCGTTGAGAAATTGCTTAATGAACCTGATGGTAGTAGCTGCTGCCTGAAAGGAAGGTAGAAACGTTGCAGTGGGTCAAGGAGAGTCTACACTGTGGCTTTCACTTCCTCTCCAGCGGTCTATACAACTCACTTGCTGCCTATCTCAATACTTTTCAAACACATAATGCGGTCTATCGAGTCATGAAGCAGAAACATTATTTTTTTTTTTATCACTAAATATTGCATGACAAATATTTTATTGACTTCTTGGAATTTACAGTGGATACGAGGGAAATACAGGCACCTCATGATTCGTCACGAGAGGATGAAGCTATGGGTCTTGCAACAGTAAAAGCTGAGCCAGGTAGCACAACAGGAGCTCGTTTACTTCATGGGATTTTGTCACAGCATCCTCAGCAGCATAGCCTTGGTATTCCAAGTGGTTATACAAGACATTTAACAAATCATGTTCAATTAGGACAACCTCCCTACAGCACAAACGCTATTCCTACTACAAATACACCAGGTAAATAGACGTTGGTTCATCTTGAATTCTCTCTATCATTTTTCCAAACATTTTTTTAAAAGTTCTTTTACAAGTTGGTGATAATAAAAGTGATGTCGATAAGTTGCTGCTGTACTGTTACTGCTACTACTACTTAGCATCAGAAACCCTTTTGAACGAGTTTGAATTGTCTTCTTAGCTTGGTTACCGTGGGAATACTATGGCTGCATGCATACCAATGACAAGATGACCTTCGGCTTCTTGCATAAAGATACCTTTAATTGAACAGCCACGCGAAAACAAGTTTGCACGTTCAATCATGCCCTTTCGTTCTTGTCTTCATCTTATATCTCATTTTTTTTAACTTTATTCTGTTCTGTTTGTATGTTTGATTGATAATAGCAGCAACTTGGACTCTATTTGCTATTTATTTTATTTTTTTCTTTGGTAAATTAATTTTTTTTTCCCTCTAATTTTTCTTGTAATCAGGAAGTGGATCACTGCCAGCAAGTCCTGCCGATAGTGGAGTCAGTGATGTAGAGTCTAGTACATCATCTGGTGGCAATGAGGACGCAAATTTATTGCTCAAAGCGAGACTCAACCCAAACTCATCCCTCCAACCGAGTCTCGGATCACACCACTCTCACTTGCCGTCAGGTAAATTTTGTTTCTTTTCAAATTCATTTATCAAAATAAATGCCCCATTTTACTGTTTGGTTAATGTATTCTAATTAATTGTCATTTAGTCTTACTGAAAATTTTTTTTATTTATTTAAATGATTTTGAAATGTAAGCTAATATAAGAAAAAATGACTTGAAAAAAAAAACTGAAAAAAAGAACTGAAGATTAGAAATAATAAGTTTCAAAATTTTTCTTTGCATATATAATTCAAATACAAATGGTTTAGCTATTGCTCAATATTATCGTTGGAATATTTAATAAAAATAATCAGTAGCGTTCATTCAACTGTCTGTAATAACCTCTTTACTTAAAATAAGAATGACTGTAAAATATTGAATTCGATTTTTAAAATTTAAATGATTGAAAATATTATTCAAAATCTAGTCATTGTCAATCAATAATGAATGTAAATATTTTATTGGTAACAGCAGCTATTGCTAGATCGGCTTGTCACAGTCCTGGAGTTTATTCAACATCAACAGGATTCTTGCCACCCTCTTACCATCCTCATCAACACCATCCTTCCCAATACCATCCCCATCGAGGAAGTTCGCCGCATCATCCTCACAATGGCCATGCAATGCCATCAACTATGGGACCACCACATCATCACCATCACCATCACCAAACTCAAAGTCTTCAGCATCTTCATTATCGCCAGCCATCGACGTGTAAGTTTTTCAAGAAAACATTTCTCAATAATTTTTCAACTTATATTTTCTGCTTTTGTCGTTAAAAATAACCTTTTTCAAGATGGTAAATCGTCTACGATTTTTTAAATACTCGTGACCTAAATGTCCAAATGATGGCTGATTGTTCTAAATTGAAGTCCATAAATTTATAATTTTTTCTTAAAAAAATCGAAACCTGAATGTCTTTTATCTGCATCAAGTCCATGTATTTTATCCATGGTAAAATAGAAATAATGTTTTATAGATTAATCGATAACTATCGAGAACTGAAAAGTAAATCCATGAAATGTAATTTATGTAGATAAATAGTTGAAATAGTAATATTAAGCAGGTAGCAGGAAATAGAATGATGATAAGTCAGTGTTTAGGAATTGTCTCAGAAGAATAATAGAATAGTTGACGAATGAGAATCGAGTTGAGTTAAGCCCACTCAGCAGCAACAGACGGCAGTAGTGACGGGATGCCGAGTAAAAGTGTGTCGGATTGTATAATCGAACGTGAATAAGCAAAATGTTGCGCCACGACGATTTGGTAACTTCAAGAGACCCCGCTGCCGCTGTGTTCCCATTGCGGATACTATGCCAACAGATATGACTCTGATGCCATTCCAATCTCGTCACATTACCGCATTTTCATCACAGACAATACATTACAAATATTTCCACACTGTATTTACACTACTCTTGACGAAAAAAAAGTCACATCTTCTTATCGGTTATTTGCGTGAACTAGTTTTTCATTTTTCCTTAATTATATCAAGAGCACGTTCATTCAGGGATTTTCCAACCAGATCTCAATTGAGAAATCAACTGATTAAGAAAAGTCATATTGTCATAAAGAGTCCAAACGATTGAATATACCATCAGTGTCAACATTACGAAATGGCCCTGTAGATTTCACTTTTATTACATTCGATATCGTAAGCGGATTCTCTCTGTCTGGCTGCTTTTTACACCGACGCAACGAAGGTTTCTTTTTATCAATTTTTATTTGATAAAAATGAGCAAAATAAATATGTAAATAAATTAATGAACATTAAAGGCAATATTAACAAGCCATTTTCATCATTATTAAAAATAGACATCAATGCATTAATTGAATATTTTATGCTGATGATGTAATGGAGGTGGACAAAAATGATACCAGGTTTCATTAAACTTAAATATATTAGCGATGGGATCAAGAACATTTTAGTTGTCCCAGATCAAGTACTTGGCTGGATATTTTTAAGAGATTGCCATTTAATATACGCAAGAGGCCCACGCAACTTATTCAGCAAAAAAAAGTAGGGGAATAAATGAATATAAAAATACCTTAAATGATCGACAAGTGTTTAAATATAAAATTTTGCAAACTTCTTGGATTCATTTATTTTAAATATCAACTTTATCGCTTGGAATACAACTATTTACATTGTCATATTTACATATATATATATATGAAACATAGCAAGATAAATTTGTAGAGATTAACATCGTCATATAAATGAGTAAAAGAAGCTGATTGAAAGATTTTTTTCTTTCTCCTACAAATGATGCCAGCATGTATGGATGATAGTGAAGAGAGATACAGATGATGACGTAGACAATGAGAAGAATAAAAATAAAAGTATATTTGATGGAGTTAGGAATAGAGTCTATCGTAGTCTAGGTCTAGGTCGGTTGTTAGCGCAGTCTACCCGTATATTTATCTCTTCTCCTCCTCCTACTTTTCTCTCTCTATTATTACACTCATTTTAAATTCTCATGGAAATTATACTTTTTTGTTTCTAATTACTAAATTACTAATATCCTCTAAATTTTTTCTAAGCCTCGCTTTGAAAGCTTTCCCATCAGATAAAATTGCTAAAAGCCTGAAAAATAATACAAATTTATATTCATTGACGTAAATAATGTAACCCAATTTTTTGTCAGATTATTATTTGGTGATAATAATATGAGATCTAGGATGAATGATTGATAATGCTAAATTAGATAGTGAGATTTGTTGTTATGGGGAATCATTTAAGACAATCAATCAGATTAGAGATAAATATGTGCGTTTATTTAGAAGGAAATAGAAAGATATTAGTTTTGATTCTTGATGATTAGTGGGAAGAAATTTTTTTTTTATTTAAGTTTCAAGTTTTGAAACTTTTGAGATAAGACTTTTTTTCAATGAGCATGGAAAATCCAATTGATATAAAGTGAGATAATTATATCGATCAGGTTAATTAATTTAGTGATAGAATCAATGATTAGTATCTGTTTTTCTCAGGCATCAGAATTTAGTCAAGTGGTTTGTTTTATTTGTGATTTTTTTTTTTTTAAGAACTCATGATAGTTAATAATAAATAAAATAAAAAAATATGAGGAAGTGATATTTTATTTAGAAGATATATATTTTTTAATGATATTTTCAAATAAATATTTTACAAAGAAGAATTGCTAAAATTGAGTCTATTTTTATCAAAGTCAAAACGTAAACTTTTCTTCTGAGATTAAAAATAGATGTGAAAAAAAATAAAAAATGAAAAATGGAGGATTTAAATTTAGTTTGGATTAGATCAGCAGTAAAAATATCAAAGTACATATAAGAGAACAAAATCATTTTCTTTTTAGCAAATTTTATAAAAGTTTGATTGATACTGTAGTTATCTATTTATGATCTTTGGATAAAAAAAAAGTTTATTTTCAGGACAGTTCAATAGAAATGTGTAATATAAAGTGAACAAAGGTAACACAGAGCTAAAATTCTCTGAATAGTAGTCTATAAAAAAGGCTTTATTACAGGATGAAAATTTCAATGCATTTTTACATCACTTCTTCTATATTTATTAAAAATCTTTCATTTTAAAATGTACTTCTCTTTTACACTGTAAAAGGGCAAAATATCTTTTGTGCTGATTTTTCATATTTATTACTAACAATGAAACTTCTATAAGCTTTATAAAATAATATCAAGTAATTAATTGCTTGTCACGTTTCGTATTTATTTAACAAATGGATTTTTTAAAATTTAAATCCCTTATAAAAAAATCATCTATTCCATTATCTTCACTCCAAAAATTAATTACTCCAAAAATGATTAAAGACAATTTCTCCCACTTATCATCAGTAATTATTTATTAAATGAATTACTATTTATCTAAAGTAGCCTTGGAGAGCCAATAAATGGTATATTATTGCCGAGAAAAATGAAAAATGCAATTTATTAGCAAATAATGCAACGAATTAATGAAGTATTTTACTGAGAAAAAAAATAAGTCAGCAAATGAATGTAAATGTAGTTCATCAAATGTAGATAAACGGTAAAACAAACGCAAAATTATCATAAAAATGTAAGGAGGATGCAGAGTGTATTTCATTTCGGTGCATCCTCTCAGATGTCTAGATATCTTCTTTGTGCGTTATACCTAGAAATAAGCGGTCTCAACAGCGATAGCCGAGTGTATGTCTGCCGGCGACTGGCGGCGCGTGTCCTTCCTGGGTCTCTGCCCCTGTGCTGACGATACATAGTATTGTGCGGTATTGTATATTTGCAGTACCCATATTATCAGAGCGTACTTTTCTATGTATTCTCGTACACTATAATATCGACTATATACTACTATCTTCAAATGTATTTGCCCACCACATGTATATACACATGTGTATATAATACATCTACTAATGCTCTTCACTCTCGCACACTCTGTCGTCGAGAAAAATGCATAGCGCTGCGAGAGGGACAAACGGTTCTCAACTCACACGATTGAACTATTTAGACTTGTGAATGATCGATAATTTTTCCCGCTAACGGGGAATCGTGTTGATTAAACGAGAATAAATATTATATGCTGATAACAACTTTGTTCATGTTGATGCACATTCATCCAGTGCTAGGGGATAAAAAAATTATTCCTCTCTCTCTCTTCAAGGCCTGAAAAATATCCTAGCCCATCATTACCAGCAGCAGAATCAGACAGACACATTTTGAAAAGAGCAAAAATTTTTTAGCAAAAATAATAACTGACTGAAAAAGCATATCAAGTTAAATATAGTAGATAAACTGCTATTTATTTGGTTGATGTAAAAATGTGTTTTTTACTGTCAAAGTTTTTTCCTGCTGATAAATAGTTAATGACCGAATTCCATGGTTGCTGAGTGTCACTTTCCTCATTCCATTATGTGCATCTGACGAGACACACACCAACACGAAGATTGTTCATGTTCCCGGACGCAGAGAGCACGAGTTGATGGTTGCATGTGTGTGTTAAATGTGTATATGCACATGAGTGTAGTGCGTTGGCACATTCGGACTAGAGTGTGCCGTGCAAGTATGTATAATACTCGAAGAGGAGGCATCGTCGTTTTAGCGAGGTATAGACGGTGACCTTGTCGCCGGCAATTCACCCCGTTTGTCCCTTCTCCACGTCGCTCTCCGCCGACTGACTCCCGAGCAGATCCAATAGCTAAGCAGTGGCAACCGCCTGCACCACTCCCTCTTCCCTCCTTTTTTCTCCGCCCTTGCTTATTCTACCTTCTTTTACCCCCCTACTCGTTCCAGATTTCCTCTTATTCTCCTCAACAACCTCCTCGCACTCTGTCCCACATCCGTATATAATGTATCACATCTCATCTTTCATCCTATTATCGAAGGAACCTAAAAAAAAAATTATCCTTCTATCTGTATTTATCCCTTCACTAGTTTCTGCATTCCCTTAATCGCAGTTTATACCAAACAACCAAATAAAAATCACCAAATGATTCATTTCCGGTATATACATGTATATACATTGTACTCATCTCATCCTCAAGTACTCTAGATCCTGACGGCTGTTTCACGCTTTTCACTATTCCGGGGCTTAAAGGGCTGCATCACCAGTTACTCAGACACGTATCTGACCATTTTTACAGTGTAGTTAATTTTGCTTAACGTGCATACAACATCATAAAAATAATCGTTGAGTAATTGAATGAATTTTTTTTATAGCTCAACATGAGTGATCTTTTATTTATTGCCACTTTGTATGTTAGTTTCTTTGATTTGTTGTTAAATGTTAACATTAATTTACTGTTAGAATCAGCATCAATTGTGCTTGACAATAAATTGGATTTTGCATAGTGGGAATTAAGATTATCAGAGAATATATAAATTATTGTAGAAGATAAGACATCGCTTTATTTTATCACGTAATATTTATTTATAATTTTAATCTTCTAAAATCACAATTTGTTTTATGGATGGAAAAAAATGTATTTTTATTGTATACATTATTACTTATTGTCTCGTGGATTGTATTTTAAATGTAGTTGCGTCAACATGTATTTCCTTTTTCCTGCTTGCTATTTGAATTAAACTCAGTTATCTTAATGACTGAAATCATTTTAAATGACATTTAAACTTTGTTTATAATAAATCAATCAGTGTTTTACAAATATATCTACAATTTTTTATTTAACATTTCACGAGTCTGATTTTGAGTTAAATAAAGGTGATGACATTATTTAGTAATTTATTTGAATGTAATAAACATCGTATCTTAGATAAATAATATATTTTATAGCAAAGTATAAAAATTGAATAGAATATCTTAATTCCACACATACTGATAAAAAGAAATGATCATCAATTACTCAAAAATTTCGCTCTCAATTTACTTAATATACTTAACAGCTATAAATTCACATTTTTTCGTGCTTTTTACTTCTCAAAGTGAACCCTCATATATTTTATTTGTACTCACTTACACTAAGCAAGTTTCTAAATATAATGCACCAGTTTAAGCGTTGTCAGAGTACTTATATCCGCGTTCAATGCGTACACGTCACTTGAGCCTACTTTCTCGCTTTCTTGCTCTACCCTCGTATCACTTGCAATGCAAAATAAAGAAAGACAAGAATACAAGTATTGTTAACTACATATGCATTTATCTATTTATTAACAAATCATGCAATGAATCGATGCGTAAGTAATAAAACATGACTTGATTATAAAGTCGCATTAGCAACCTAGACCTAGGCTAGACCTAGACCTAGACCTACTATTACATGTCCCATTGAGAACACTAGGCTAGACGAATCAAGTGTCTAGGAGAGTGGGGAATACTGCAAAGGGTGACGTCACGGGTTAAGAGGAAGACTTTAACTTTCCTTGTCGACGTAGCCTGAGAGCTGAAAGTGAAATGAGCAGACTCAAATAATCATCTTGGTGGCATGATGTTGATAATAATGATGATGAGGAAGAAGAAGAACAAGTTACTTATTAAAATAAAACCTCACTTATGGCTTTTGTTTAGTACCAGTGGTTTTGCAATGCCAGTTTATTGGGAAATATTTAACTGTGGAGACAAATAACGATTGTGGTTATAGAAGGAAGAGGATGATGGAAGAGTTTGGTAGTTGATGGTGCACAACTTGACGATCTGGCGGGTCGGGTCGCAAAAGAGAGAGAGAAAGACGTGGCCACAGAGACAAAATAAAAGGAAAGAGAGAGGTGGACGTGCGCGTATGGTGCATCAGACTAGCAGTTGCGAATCGGCGTAGAGAGAAGAGAGATAGGGAGAGAGAAATAAGAGAGACAGAGGGAGAGAGAAAGAAAGAAAGAAGAAGGATAGAGCAGTTAAGTTAGTCTGTCGGTCAGTGACTGGCTGACTTTCCCGGCGCAGCTGAAGGTCAACTCTCCCCTTCTCTTATGCACTTCGTCCATCTTTATTCTACTCTCTCTTTTTCACTCTCTACTCTTCTATGCACTTGGAGTTCACGCCATCAACAGTCACACACAATTACTAATCTCTTTCTTCCTAATTATCTAGTCTATTTAATAATTCATCAATACTTAACGTGATTAGTTAGAGTACCTTCAAATTCTTTCAACTTTATCTCAAACCCAAATAATTAATCATCAACTTCACCAGGAAAAAATATCAGGATGTTTTTTTAGAAAACAATATCCTGTTTGCTCAACGAGATCAGAACATCCGGGTACAAATGAGCTGGATGATAAAGGCAATAATCTAATTTTGTTTTAGTATTTATTGTGTTATTATTCTCTGACTTTTAGTCATCACCATCACCTGTCATCCACAATTCCGGTAACAGCATCAGTTACTTTCAGGCTCAATGTCGTGTTTTTGCTTGCAACCCTTTCTTTCAACAGTTTAGTCGTGAGATTGCCGCGTCCCTGGAATCCCCACCTTGCTATATAGAAGCCTGATGATCAGCATTCCCCCTTCGTCTCATCCACTCTTGGTCGTCATACCCTTCCCTCTTTATATATATTGACTACACTTCTCTCCGGCTTTGCTATACTTGTACTTCCGGTCGCGAGCTGCTAGCGCAAATTCTTGCAAAATAAACGAGTGCTTCACTACTACTATTACTACTACGACAACTACAACTACAACAACAACAACTACCACTACTACACTACTTCTCAACTTCCCTGCTCATTTTTTTTCTCTCTTTCTAAGTCTGCAGCATTGCTGCTGCTGATGGTTAAGACGCCCCAACGCAATGTATTTTTAACCTCTGATTCCATGACGCGTTTCGCATTCGCCTAAACTTCCTGTCACGACTGTCAGGAAGAAAGACTACCGGGTAATTGATCCTGCAGCTTGCAATTGCTATTTTATTTTTATACTTGGAATTTTTTTTTACTGATAAATACAGCCGTTGCAAAAAGCATTTCAAGTTAACAAAATATTGATTGCTGGTTATAAAAATCTATAAACAAAATTCTTCTGTATTAATAAAAAAGAGAAAAAAAGTGCAATGAAAAAAGAATATTTTTTTTTTGTCACAAAAAGTGATTCGAGTTTAATTTTAGAGAAAAATGAAATGATCATTTGCTGCAATATTGATTGTATGACCATAAAAAGTCAACAGAGATTAGGATTGAATGCAAAAATATCACTGATATATATAAATATATATATTTTTATCTTTTCTCTAATGTAATAAATAGATAATCAGTGTGAATGATAGCGAGTTCACAATGGCCTCGGTTATACCTCAGCGTTGTATATCGCAGTGGTGTAGGTCAGTGAAGTCAGCCTCTTCCCCACTCTGATCCTAGACACAACGGTCTACGATTGACTCATCTAAGCTATAACTCATATGGAGTAGGTAAACAGTTGACTAGCCGTGGCATCAAGTGATGAACATTGCGAAAAGTTCCTACATGATACTGAGAACTCCCGGGGTCTACAGGGTAATAAGAAAAAGACCAAGTTGAAGAAGATGAAGAAGAAGAAGAAGAGGAAGAGAAAGAGCACACAACAGTTCTTATATTTTTAGACTAAGCGTTGGTAGCACAGCTCAAAGAAGAATTCGCCGGGATTTCTTGTTATTTTTATTTCCATCTTTTTCTACTCTTGCTGCTGTGTACTTGATCTGTAATTCAGTTGTAGTATTTTTAAGACAATTTTCATGAGTAGACATTTTAAAGTGAGAACGGAAGGAGATATACATTGGTAATGCATATATACATTACTGTTTTCTTAAACGTTAACCGTGGCCTCATAAAACGTTGTCATTACACACTAAAAGCTGATGGCGTCACCATACAACCTTGACTCGGGTCAGTCCTCTATCACACTGTAGAGTTGTAGACTGCAGACAGTTCTCTTCACTCTTCACGCCCCTTGTGTTTCCCTTCTCACTCGTCATGCTTCTGGACTCGCTCTCTGCTCCCACGAGATCAATCCTGTTCTCGTTTGTACGTCCATCTAAACCTAAACTATACTCGATTCAATTTTTACTTCATTATTTAACACAGACATCTAATCCACTCCACGCACCTGCTAATTCTCTTACATTCAGAACATACAACTCTGATAATAATTATTATTGTCTTATATTATTACATTGTTGCAATTTTTTTTAATTTTTCGAAATAAACATTTCTGAAGGTGCATTTTTATTCATTTTCAATAATTCATAGAAAGATAATTGCAATCAAAATTTGTGACAATTATCTTTATTAGAGATCAAAAGTTTAAATCTTTTTTATTACTTTATTGGTTTGGGTTATTAAATTAAGAAAAACTAGATTGAAAATTGACTAACGATGTTCACTACAATAAAAGATTGGGTTGAGAAAAAATAGAGTAGGCAGATACTGAACAGTCTTTTTTCAGTTGCAATATACCTTAAAGTTTTGTTCTTTTTTGGAAAAGGTGCAAGAATAAAACAATTTAGTTTCTGTGATTGATTGGATTCTTTAAATAACTTTTATGAATTTTTAAAATATGTTTTTTAATTACGTTGAAATATGATTAAGGTATAAATAACTTTTTATAATTGAATTAAATAAAATTAAATTAAATTTGCAAACTTTAAAATTTTGATTGAAAAAAAAAAAACTCAAATAGTCTTCTTTAATAGAATTATTAGTCACATAAAATAATTATAGAAAATAATAGCTTAATAATTCTCTTACATAATAATTTCACTGTAATGTATATAAATGTCAAAAGGTCATTGAAACGATAAACCTTTCATTGAAATAATCAAAAAATAAATTCTTCTATTGGATAAATATCTAACGCAGATTCCAGAATTAATTTAGTTCTGAATAAATAAAGCAGAGAATATAAAGAAAAATTGGAACTTTAATGAATTTTTTTTTTTTATTCAAAAATGTACAATTAATAAATAAATGTTTTTTATTTTTACAGTAACGGAAAGCTACAATAGTTATGTAAATTCAATGTACGGTGGAGGTGGTCAATTCGCAACGCCTTGTACACCAAGTCCCCCACGAGGACCTGGTGGAGTACCAACAAGTGTAATTCAAGCAGCAACGAGTTCTGTATCAGACGATTTGTATCTTCTAGAACTTGGATTCCCTCCACGAGCAAAGAAAAACAAGATGAAGAAGGCACGACAGGGAGAAGGTGCAACAGTCAAGCGGAAATCTCGCGAAGGTTCTACGACTTACTTGTGGGAATTTCTTCTCAAGTTGCTGCAAGATAGGGAATATTGCCCGAGATATATAAAGTGGACAAATCGTGAGAGGGGTGTTTTTAAACTTGTTGATAGCAAAGCTGTTTCACGACTGTGGGGTCTGCATAAAAATAAACCAGACATGAATTATGAGACAATGGGAAGGGCATTGAGATACTATTATCAGCGTGGAATTCTCGCTAAAGTTGATGGACAAAGGTTGGTCTATCAATTTGTTGATGTACCAAAAGATATTGTAGAAATTGATTGTACAGGTGCGTGAGATGAGGCTTGGAATATTATGTGACAGAAACGTACTACGCTATTTGGACAAGTTGACTGGTTCAAGATTGTTGAGCTCTTCCTGCCAAAAAGTGTCAAATAGCTTTGGCACATCTCTTAAAACAATGCAGTACCCTCTCTGACTCCATATTACATTTCATATTCTAGCTGTTATTTTTCTCAAGTAAAAGCATCGAATCCACTATTTTCACATTCTTGTCCTTGCCCATGTAAAGGACATTATTTATATATACAGATTACATAATACCTATTGGTTTTATATCGTTCGGTGAAATTTTATATGAAACTCAACGACTTATTTCATTAAATTATGTAAATGGAGATGAACATTTTAACGTAATTTGAATGGTGCTCGTATTGTTGTAACTTTATTAAAGAAAAAATTATTGAAAAAAAATAGTAAAAAAAAAAGAGAAAGAGAGAAGGAAAATAGATGGAAAATTTAACAGGCAATTTACTTAAACTTAACTAGAGTCTAAAAAAAAAAAAAAAAAACGAAATTGTATATTTAGATTCAAGAAATTATTTATTGTACATTTGATAACTTTATAAAAAAATTTAAAAAAATTGTTGTTGGAAAGAAATTATAGAGAAAAAGGAATATGGAAAAAAATAATTTGAAATATAACGAAATGTGGGCTGTGAAATGGTTGAAGATAAAACATTTGAAAGTTTTTGGGAAGAGGGCTAATGTACATGATGTCTGAATGCGTGTGGATAATTGTATGAATGTTGTAAAAAAAAATTAGGAAGAAAATAAAAAAAGAAAAGTGTGAGTTAGGGAGCTAGAGCTCAGGGAGGGTTACACAGTATATTTTTAAATGAATAAAAAGTTTAAAAAAAAAAGAGTGATGTGGTAAGAATATTTTAATGAACTGAGAGAGTTTAAAGGTGTAAGTTGGTGCTGGATGATTAATAAAATGAGGTCCAAGAATGTGTTATTGAGCAATCTATTCTGTTATTGGTTGGTAAAGAAAAAAAAATATTGAAACAGACATTATCTAAATTTGTGTATATATTATATAAAAAGTACATGTTTAGTAAGTTTTATTAAAAATAAAATAATGTATATGATAAATAATATAAAATATATATTGGATATATATTGTACGTTATGTTGTAAATTGTGAGTGTCGATGTGTCTCTGTGAGATGTATTACACCACATCAGGGATCAAGGACGAGGA
Organism: Chelonus formosanus; assembly: GCA_028641665.1. Lineage (NCBI taxonomy): Eukaryota > Metazoa > Arthropoda > Insecta > Hymenoptera > Braconidae > Chelonus > Chelonus formosanus. The sequence goes on from CM054004.1 coordinate 20,762,333, forward strand.
TGCATGCGAATATTCAGATAATAATGATAATGAAATCGTCAAAGTACAACATTTGTACCAATCTCACACTTGACCAATGCTCAGATTAATTAATTCCTTAACATTAATGTCAAATCAAGCGATTGCATTCAATAGCGCACATTGAGAAAGCTTCCAAGTTTTTATACGAAGCATTATATATTGTATAATAAGTGCGTTGCCTCTCCCTGATCAACCTGGGATAATGTAATAATATTAATTAACATTTAAGTAAAGTTTATTATATTATTTATTCACGCACTGACTCGCGTCGTGAGCTTTTTAAACAAATATGTCTCATAGTAACAATTTTGTATATAAAAATTATTAAATGAGAGGTAAAACAAATATCTATCGAAAAAAAAACTACAAATAAATAGTTATAATTGTTGTTTCATATTAAGACAAATGAAAATCCGTGAATGAACAATTAAGTAATTATTGAAAAATTCTTGGATACGTAACGTACCCCGTGTGTTACCTATGCCAATAAAAAAAAAAAACATTTTTATTGATTAAATGATATATAAAATAATTGGGTATGTAAACGTACAGCTCAGCAGTGCTCTCTGAATGTAAATTTTTTGTTTCTTTTGTTTATAGCCTTGAAATTTTTTTTTTTGTTTATCTGGTTACAGTTTAATGCAATACTGTACACTGATCTTATGCTGCCAATAATGCCTGTGACGATCCCACGCATTTTCGACAAGAAAATTTGATATAAATAATTAATGAATAATAACAATATCATAGAAATGGTAATGATAATAATTATGATAATGAAAAGAAACATAATAAAAAGATATAGAAGTCATAACAATAAATATTCCGGGACGCCAGACATACTAATGATACAAAGCAAATTGCCTTTATGTAATTACAAAGACAAAGTTGCCTTTTAAAAGATGAAAAAAAAATCCTTTATAAACTCGTATCATGATACTGTCATTGTCTCATCGTCAGTACTTAAAAATATGACATGTCTCCTTGACCCAATTATCCTCTCATTTTCAAGAGATTTAAATTTAAAGAACAAAAAGAACATAATAGTAATAAAGTTTTAATATGTCAACATTTTGAAGCGATAATTATATAATACGTATTTAAATAAAAAATTTTAACATAAGAATATGTTTAAATTTTGAAATCAGAGTACAACTGAAGAAGCAAGTACCTATTACATCAATAAATAAAAACAAACATAACTTTTATGAATTAATTAATACAACAAATAATCAAGTGAATAATATTTGTAAATTGTCGAATGGTTACTGCAACAAAACAACCTATTTTTTAGGTACATTCAATTTACATTGATCACATTACAGATATTTTAACAGATAAGACTTTACTATAGTAGAAATAAAAAACACAATTAAATGATTTACTTGTAAAATGTGAAATATGATAAATCGATATAAGGAACTCTAATGTAACGTTCTGTGATTCGTTGTTTCTAGGTGAAATTTAATAAAATAATACTGTATGATAATGATGATTTTTCTCCATTATATCCTTATCTCTTTCATAATTATTACTTATTTAACATAATTAAGTTCTTGGTGGATAAGTTGACCAATCATTATTATCACTTTGATGTCTCGATAATTTTATAATATCAGGAAGACGACTCATTTTGATAGCGACATTCTTTACATACTTTTTTTATTTTATTTCTTTTCATCATTTATTTCTTTAATGATAAAAAATGTATTGGAATTCATAAGAAATTTTTTGTTGGCTTTAATAAGTCTTTTAAAGTATAATAAAATCAAATGGTATTTAAAAAGTATAAATTAGGGTTAACAAACTCATTGATAAGAAACATGATTAATCAATGAACGATAAAAATTTATTCGAGAATCAGCAATAGAAGGTCTTTTTTTTACATAGCCAAAATTATATCTAGGAATTGATTTCATAATTATAATGTCTTTTTTGATACACAATATTTCAACAAAGAAAAATAAACACAGACTGTATGATTAGCATTTATTGTGGAAATTTACCAGATTAAAGTCAAATTTTCTACGATAAACAAACACTTCCGATCTAATAAGTGTTTATCTAATCTAGTTTTAATGTAAATATTTTTAAAATAAACAAAATTCTCCCTCCAAAGCAATTTTTTTTCTTTACCAACTGTCGGAATAATCATGTGTCCATAAAGTAGATTATTACATTTCCCAGTCATGTCGTCGTCAATTAATCGAAGATTCCCGAATGACGACGGGCAACGGCGTAAAGAACAGTTTTAAGCCAGTGACTCACGAAACGGTGAAGTAATCAGGAAGTATGTGTTTTGGAGTACATTGTTTTTAATAATTATTGAATTAAATAAATAATAATTGCATATAAAATACAGTGTGAAAAGATTATTTCAATAGTTTTTTTTTAATATATCACTTATTTTGCAGGGTTATAGATTGAAAAAAGTGCGCATATTCTCGTGAGCTTATTGATCCCGCTATCAAATAGTTAATTTACGCCACACCCAACAGCCATTTTAGGCTTAAATTCTTGGTTATTGGGCGTTCACAACAACTGAAAAAATGGATCAAATAACACCGAAGGAAGTAAGGATCCTTGAAAATCCAGAGGACATTCAAGAACGGCGAGAACAAGTGCTAAGCCGCTATTCAAATTTTAAAACCGAAGCTCGCAATAAGCGAGATAAGCTCGAAGACTCCCGACGTTTTCAGGTATGTTATTAGGTCACCGATTAATTAACAATAGTCTTATTGACCTTAATGATTATTGACTTACATCACAATTATTTTTGGAAGTCATAAACATTTACTATTAACTCTTAATTAGTTCGATGACTCACTACTATATTTATTTTTTCAGTATTTTAAACGTGATGCGGATGAGCTCGAAGGTTGGATTTATGAGAAATTACAAGCGGCCTCTGATGAAAATTACAAAGATCCAACAAATTTACAAGCAAAAATTCAAAAACATCAAGCATTTGAAGCAGAAGTTGCTGCCCATTCCAATGCAATTGTACTTCTTGACAACACTGGACATGAGATGATAGCCCAACATCATTTCTCCAGTGACATGATACGTAAACGATTAGACGAATTACACCGACTCTGGGAATTGCTTTTATCACGACTTGCTGAGAAAGGTCTTAAACTCCAACAAGCATTGGTTCTTGTTCAATTTATGCGCCATTGTGATGAAGTTATGTTTTGGATTCATGATAAAGAAGCTTTTGTTACTACTGATGAATACGGACATGATTTGGAGCATGTTGAAGTACTCCAAAGAAAATTTGATGAGTTCCAAAAAGATGTTGCAAGCCAGGAATACCGAGTTACTGAAGTAAATGAACTCGCAGATAAACTTTTACTCGATGGTCATCCTGAACGTGATACAATTCTTGCAAGAAAAGAAGAATTGAATGAATCTTGGCAGAGATTGAAACAACTAGCTATTTTGCGACAAGAAAAATTATTTGGAGCTCATGAAATTCAAAGATTCAATCGTGATGCTGATGAGACTATGACTTGGATTGCTGAGAAAGACGTAGTTTTATCATCAGATGATTTCGGTCGAGATCTTGCAAGTGTTCAGACTCTTCAACGTAAACATGAAGGAATCGAGCGTGATTTAGCAGCTCTTGAAGATAAAGTTGCCACATTAAGTGCTGAAGCAGATCGTTTAGCAGCTATTCATCAAGCTGATCATTCTAATCAGATTCGAGCAAAACGAGCGGAAATCTTGCAATCATGGGAAAGCCTAACAGCTAAAGCTAAAGAACGTCGATTGAAATTAGATGAATCTTACTATTTACATAGATTCTTGGCTGATTATAGAGATTTAGTGTCTTGGATGAATGATATGAAAGCAATAATATCTGCTGATGAGCTAGCTAAAGATGTGGCTGGTGCTGAAGCACTTCTCGAACGTCATCAAGAACACAAAGGAGAAATTGATGCACGAGCTGATAGTTTTGATGCTGCTACAGTAGCTGGAAATCAATTGCTAGAGCGTAAACACTACGCAGCTGAAGAGGTTGCTCGTAAATTAACATCATTAGCCGAAGATAAAGCATCATTACTCGAACTTTGGGAACAAAGACGTATTCTGTATGAGCAATGTATGGATCTTCAACTCTTCTATCGTGATACTGAACAAGCAGATGCTTGGATGGCTAAACAAGAAGCATTTTTGGCTAATGAAGATCTAGGAGACTCTCTAGACAGTGTTGAAGCTTTAATTAAGAAACATGAGGACTTTGATAAGTCTCTTGCTGCTCAAGAGGAGAAAATTAAGGCTTTAGATGAATTTGCTGGTAAACTAATTGAAGGTGAACATTATGCAGCTGATGATGTAGCTCAACGTCGTCAACTTCTGCTTGATAGACGTGTTGTTCTCTTTGAGAAATCAGCTCAAAGACGTCAACGACTTGAAGATGCTTATAAACTCCAGCAGTTCGAACGGGATTGTGATGAAACAAAAGGATGGGTCAATGAAAAATTAAAGTTTGCTACTGATGACAGCTATCTTGATCCTACTAACTTAAATGGAAAAGTACAGAAACATCAGAACTTCGAGCAAGAATTAAATGCTAATAAAACTCGAATGGAAGAATTGGTATCCAATGGACAAGATTTAATTGATTCTGATCATTATGCAAGTGATCGTATTCGTTCCCGTATCGATGAAATTGTGACGTTATGGGAGAGCCTTGCTAAAGCTTCTGAGAAGAAAGGTACTAAACTTCAAGAAGCTTCTCAACAACAGCAATTTAATCGCACTGTTGAAGATATTGAACTCTGGTTATCAGAAGTCGAAGGTCAGTTGATGTCAGAAGATTATGGCAAGGACTTGACGAGTGTACAAAATCTTCAGAAAAAGCACGCTCTTTTGGAAGCTGATGTTGGTTCTCATGCTGATAGAATTGATGCTATTGCTCAGGCAGCTGAACAATTTGTTAGTACAGGGCACTTTGATGCTGAAAATATTAAAACGAAGCAGCAACAACTTCAAGCTCGTTACTCAGCATTACAAAGACCAATGAGTATCAGAAAACAACGGCTATTAGATTCACTACAAGTACAACAATTATTCCGAGATATTGAAGATGAAGAAGCATGGATTCGTGAGAAAGAACCCGTAGCAGCAAGTACCAATCGTGGTCGTGATTTAATTGGAGTACAGAATTTGCAGAAAAAACATCAAGCTGTATTAGCTGAAATAAATAATCATGAACCCAGAGTAGCTGCTGTTTGCCAAGCAGGCTCAAGAATGCTTGAAGAAGGACATTTTGCTGCAGAAGAAATTAGTCAGCGTTTGTCAGCTCTTGATGAACATTGGGGACAATTGAAAGAGAAAGCTCGACAACGTAAAGTAGACTTGGATGATTCTCTTCAAGCTCATCAATATTTTGCTGATGCTAATGAAGCTGAATCATGGATGAAAGAAAAGAGACCAATTGTTCTCAATGCCGATTACGGCAAGGATGAAGATAGTTCTGAAGCATTATTGAAGAAACATGAAGCTCTTGTAAGTGATTTAGAGGCGTTTGCTAGCACAATTGCTGCTTTACGAGAACAAGCAGCGGCTTGTAGACAACAAGAAACTCCTACAGTTGAAATTGCCGGAAAAGAATGTGTTGTAGCACTTTATGATTATGCTGAAAAATCGCCCAGAGAAGTGTCCATGAAAAAAGGCGACACTTTGACTCTTCTGAATTCTAACAACAAAGACTGGTGGAAAGTTGAAGTTAATGATAGACAAGGCTTTGTTCCTGCCGCTTATGTAAAACGTGTTGAGCCTGAGGCTGGTTTAAGTGCTTCTCAGCAAAATTTAGCTCGTGAGCAAAGTTCCATCGCTGCTAGACAAGCACAAATACAAGCTCAATATGATGATTTAATTCAGCTTGCTCGAGAACGTCAGAATAAATTAAATGAAACCGCAAAAGCTTATGTATTAGTCAGAGAAGCTGCAGAATTAGCTACCTGGATTAAAGACAAAGAAAATCATGCTCAAGTTCAAGATGTCGGTGAAGATTTAGAGCAAGTTGAGGTAATGCAAAAGAAATTCGATGACTTCCAAGCTGACTTGAAAGCCAATGAGGTCCGACTTGCTGAAATGAATGAGATAGCAGTTCAATTGATGAGTTTGGGTCAAACAGAGGCTGCTTTGAAAATTCAAACCCAAATTCAAGACTTAAATGAGAAGTGGACCAGCTTACAAACTCTCACAGCTGAACGAGCTAGTCAACTTGGATCAGCTCATGAAGTTCAACGTTTCCATCGTGATGTTGACGAAACCAAGGATTGGATTCGTGAGAAAGATGCAGCCCTTAATAATGACGACCTTGGTAAAGATTTAAGAAGTGTTCAAGCACTTCAACGTAAGCATGAGGGCTTGGAAAGAGATTTAGCGGCATTAGGAGATAAAATCAAACAATTAGACGAAACTGCAAATCGTTTAATGCAATCACATCCTGATACAGCTGAGCAAACTTACGTTAAACAAAAAGAAATTAATGAAGAATGGACTCAACTTACTGCTAAAGCTAATTCAAGAAAGGAAAAACTCCTTGATTCGTATGACTTACAACGTTTCTTGAGTGATTATCGTGATCTTATGGCTTGGATTAATTCTATGATGGGTCTCGTTGCTTCGGAGGAATTAGCTTCTGATGTCACTGGCGCTGAAGCTTTACTCGAACGTCATCAAGAACATAGAACCGAAATCGATGCTCGTGCTGGAACTTTCCAAGCATTCGAATTATTTGGACAACAACTTTTACAGTCCAGTCACTATGCAAGCATTGAAATTCAAGAAAAATTGGAATCAATGGCTGAAGCTAGACAAGAATTAGAAAAAGCTTGGATTCAAAGACGTATGCAATTGGATCAAAATCTTGAACTTCAATTATTCTGCAGAGATTGCGAGCAAGCTGAAAATTGGATGAGTGCCCGAGAAGCATTTTTAAGTAGTGCCGATACTGTGGACAGTAGTGATAACGTCGAAGCATTAATAAAGAAACACGAAGATTTTGACAAGGCAATTAATGCTCATGAAGAGAAAATTGCTGCACTTCAAACATTAGCTGATCAATTAATAGCTGCTGAACATTATGCTGCTAAGCCAATTGATGATCGTCGCTGTCAAGTGCTCGATCGTTGGAGACATCTTAAAGATGCTCTTATTGAAAAGAGATCAAGATTAGGAGAGTCTCAAACTCTACAACAATTCTCTCGAGATGCTGATGAGATGGAAAATTGGATTGCTGAGAAATTGCAGCTTGCTACGGAAGAAAATTACAAAGATCCTGCTAATATTCAATCGAAGCATCAAAAACACCAAGCATTTGAAGCTGAACTGGCTGCCAATGCCGATCGTATTCAATCAGTATTGGCAATGGGTGGAAATCTGATTGAAAAACATCAATGTGCTGGATCTGAAGATGCTGTTCAGAAAAGATTAGCTTCCATTGCTGATCAATGGGAATATCTAACCCAGAAAACCACTGAGAAATCTTTGAAATTAAAAGAAGCTAACAAACAACGTACATATATTGCTGCAGTGAAAGACTTAGACTTCTGGCTGGGAGAAGTTGAAAGTTTATTAACCACAGAAGATGCTGGCAAAGATCTTGCATCTGTTCAGAATCTAATGAAAAAACATCAATTGGTTGAAGCTGACATTCAAGCCCATGAAGAGAGAATTAAAGATATGAATGCACAAGCAGATTCTTTAATTGAAAGTGGACAATTCGATGCTGCTGGTATTCAAGAAAAACGTCAAAGCATTAACGAGCGTTATGAAAGAATTCGAAACTTGGCTGCACATAGACAAGCACGATTGAATGAAGCCAATACCCTTCATCAATTCTTCCGAGATATTGCTGATGAAGAATCATGGATTAAAGAGAAAAAATTACTTGTTGGCTCTGATGATTACGGTCGTGACCTTACTGGAGTTCAAAACTTGAAGAAAAAACATAAGAGATTAGAAGCAGAACTTGCAAGTCATGAACCAGCTATTCAGGCAGTTCAAGAAGCGGGAGAAAAATTAATGGATGTCTCTAACCTTGGTGTCCCAGAAATTGAACAACGTTTGAAACTTTTGAATCAAGCCTGGGCCGAATTGAAACAATTGGCAGCTACCAGAGGTCAAAAACTTGATGAATCATTGACTTATCAACAATTCTTAGCTAAAGTTGAAGAAGAAGAAGCATGGATTACTGAAAAACAACAACTTCTATCTGTTGAAGATTACGGAGATACTATGGCGGCTGTTCAAGGATTGTTGAAAAAGCATGAAGCATTTGAAACTGACTTTGCAGCTCATGGAGAACGCTGTAAAGATATTTGTGAAGCTGGTGAGGCTTTGATCAAAGCAGGAAATCATCGTGCTGATGCTATTAGTCAACGTTGTAATCAATTACGTAACAAACTCGAACAACTCGGTGCTTTGGCCTCGAAGAGGAAGACTCGTCTCAATGATAACTCAGCTTACTTACAATTTATGTGGAAAGCTGATGTTGTTGAGTCATGGATCGCTGATAAGGAGACTCACGTTCGTTCTGAAGAGTTTGGTCGTGATTTATCTACTGTTCAAACTTTGCTTACCAAGCAGGAGACATTCGATGCTGGTTTGCATGCATTTGAACACGAGGGAATACAAAACATTACAAGTTTGAAGGAGAGACTTGTTGATTCTGGTCATGACCAAGCTGCAAGTATCCAAAAACGCCATGCTGATGTTATCACTCGCTGGCAGAAGCTTCTAGCTGATTCAGATGCACGGAAACAACGCCTTCTTCGTATGCAAGATCAATTTAGGCAGATTGAAGAGCTTTATCTTACTTTCGCCAAGAAAGCATCAGCATTTAATTCATGGTTTGAAAATGCTGAGGAAGATTTAACTGATCCTGTTCGTTGTAATAGCATTGAGGAAATTCGGGCACTTCGTGAAGCTCATGCACAATTCCAGGCCAGTCTTTCATCAGCTGAAGCTGATTTCCAAGCTCTTGCTGCTCTTGATCGTCAGATTAAGAGTTTTAATGTTGGACCTAATCCTTATACTTGGTTTACCATGGAAGCACTTGAAGATACGTGGCGTAATTTACAGAAGATAATTAAAGAACGTGACGTGGAACTTGCTAAAGAAGCCACACGTCAAGAAGAGAATGATAAATTAAGAAAGGAGTTTGCTAAACATGCTAATGCATTCCATCAGTGGTTAGCAGAGACCAGAACTTCCATGATGGAAGGCTCTGGATCTTTAGAACAACAACTTGAAGCCACTAAGAGGAAAACTCAAGAAGTTAGGGCACGTCGTCAAGATCTGAAGAAAATTGAAGATTTAGGAGCCATTCTTGAAGAACATTTAATTCTAGACAATCGTTATACTGAGCACAGTACTGTTGGTTTAGCACAACAATGGGATCAACTGGATCAGCTTGGAATGCGTATGCAGCATAATTTAGAACAGCAGATACAAGCGCGAAATCAATCTGGTGTGTCCGAAGATGCTCTTAAAGAATTCTCAATGATGTTCAAGCACTTTGATAAAGATAAGAGTGGACGTTTGAATCATCAAGAATTCAAGTCATGTCTAAGAGCTCTTGGATATGATTTGCCGATGGTGGAAGAAGGCCAACCTGACCCAGAGTTTGAGAATATTCTAGACGTCGTTGATCCAAATCGCGACGGCTATGTGTCTCTACAGGAATATATGGCATTTATGATAAGCAAAGAAACCGAAAATGTTCAAAGTTCAGAAGAAATTGAGAATGCCTTTAGAGCTATTACCGCTGCCGATCGGCCTTATGTCACTAAAGAGGAACTTTATGCTGTAAGTGTTTTATTTATATTATAATAATTTATATATAAATAATTGATAATAATTTTTATTATAAAATATCGTGATACTAATAAAGATCTTTTATTTTTTACAGAACCTTACTAAAGAAATGGCTGATTATTGTGTAGCTCGTATGAAACCATATGTTGATCCGAAAACCGAACGACCTATAACAGCAGCATTGGATTACATAGATTTTACTCGCACGCTTTTTCAAAATTAATTAATTATTATTAAAAAATTTTATCTATCTTATTCACTAATTAACAATTTATTAAAACTTTATATCTATTATTATGATCAAGAAAATTCTTATAATATTGCTTATTATTTTTGATGAATAAATCACTGCTGTCAAAGATTACTTCAGTTAATAAATGCAAGCCTTCGATGAAAATTTTAGTTTAAATGTTTTATTTCCTTCCTAATTTCGAATAAATTATATTTAAAACTATTTGAAAAATTTGGAGAATGATTAAATATGTTTTATAATATTTTATTATAAAAATTGAATAATATATACATATACAATTACAAATATTTATATAATACATGAAATAATTAGTTATATCAATTTATTCTGATACAAATCGATTCAATGCGGTATTGTAATTTTTTTTCTTTTTTTCCAGTATTTTTTCTGGTTTTTCATTGCTATTTGATAACTGTTCTTTTACCATTTTCATTTGTTGAATAGCTTTTCTTGTATTTAAATGTTTTAGAATTTTCTTAGTTTTAATAACTTGTGCAGTACCTCCTTTTCCTTTAGCTTTCGTCTTTTTTAGCTTAAAATCAATATTCTTCGGTTTAATAAATAGCAATTTTTTTTGTTCTTCAATTTTTTTTTCTACAGAAGATACATTAACCTCAGCAATAGCATTGGGATTCAAAGTAATGAGTTCCGGTTGAATTTTATCAAGTAAGGCTTTAACTTCGGCTTCTCGTCTCTGTGATTTCGTTTGGAATGGATTCACTTCTAACGCATCATAATTGGCTTCACCACTACCAGGAACTAACAGAGAACTGAATCCCCTTGCCTCACCAACACCAAGAGCATCTTCAAAAGGACAAAATTGTATTCCGTTCACAATCCATGAGGCTTTGTGACGTAGATACTGTTTTGGACTGTAATCTACATCTCTAAATACTTCTACAACATTTCCTGAAGATGTTGCAAGCAGTCCTCGTTGGCTGTAAGCCAAGTTGTTAATTCCAGCTCGAGTTATCAAAGTACTAACGGGTCCAGAAAGATTACGAACATCCCAAACTTTTGTAGACCGGTCAGGACAACTTGTGGCCATGTAAGTTCCATAAGGGTGAACTGTACAAGCGCTGATGCTTTGTCGATGACATAGCATCTTCACTAAAGGCTGTTCAACGGTTGGAGACCACATTGACACAACTCCTTTAGAATCTCCAACACATAATACAGCATTATAAGGATTTTGTGTCATTACTGATATTCTTCCGAGCTTGCTGTTATAACGAGAAATTATTTTACCAATCGATACGTCCAACCAGGCTAAACATCCTTCTCTTGAAGCACTTGCTAACAAAAAATGATACGGTAAAAATTCTAGTTTAGATACTAGATTCATTCTTTTCATACAATGCAATTCAATTCCTTGATTGTCATAAATATAAACCCAATTTTTTTGAGCTACTGCAAACATTGTCTCTGTATGTAACCATGTTACATCATGGACAGATTCCATAACATTTATTTCACAAGCCAATTTCTTTGTGACCCAATCAAAAGCTGCAACATGACCCATTTTACCTCCTAATAATAGATGTCTTCCATTTCTTGTGTACTTCAAACAGTACGGACCGAATGGGAGGTCCAAATGAAATTGCTTGGCTGCACTAGTTATATCCGTGTTAGCTACTATTTGACTTTGTCTAAATTGAGTTGAAGTTTCACCCGAATCTGTTTCTAAGAAGCCAGGATCTTCAGTAAGCAACAACTCAGCTCGAGCAGCATCTTCAGCTGCTTTCTGTATTGCTTTTTCTTTCCTCTTCAATCGTTCTTGATTATACTTTCCTTTAATTCTTATTTTTCCTGGACGTATTTCTACGCCTTCACCTCGTTTATGCTTTTCTAATTTCTTTGGATCTACAGGAGCTTTACCTGGATACTTCGATTGTTGAGGTGGGGCTCTGACAAAGCGACCTTTTGACAAATCAATGAGTATTAGATATATTATTAAAAAAGTTTGCTTGTTTACAGTAATTTCAAACTTACCTGGCTTATCCATTGTTAAAAACTTTAAATTAACTTTAAAGATATAAATAATTAAACTTATTTAAAAATTTAGTGAACTTTATTTATTGTTAACTCTTCATAATACTTGTTAGTATTGTTGATGAACACGTGTGAGTTTAGTGAGGTTAGGAATGAATGTTTTTGGAGCACAATAAATACCTACTTTATCGACATACTGCACAAGAGCCATCTTAAAATAATTATGATAATTATGTAGAATACTTCTATTGGTAATAAAGATCAGTAAAAATCATTACCACACAAGCAAAGAATACTAAGGTACACCCGGGTCCATTAATGCTTGGGGTGTTATCCAATGAGCTCAGCTTATACCCTCCGGGTAATTATCGATTGTGGGAGGAATTTTTTTCTGTAGAGAGTTTCGAGTCTATAATTTTTTAAGTCTATGGAATATCGAAAAAAACCACAAAAATATTTATTATGACTTAAATATCATGTCTAAAAACGTTACATAGTTTTTGTTATAATCAAGAAAGTATCGAGGATTTTTCGATTAAGATTTATCAACAAAAAGTCCTTCTAAATTGAATGATTAATTATTAATTTTGCATGCTTAGAATCCACTATAGCCAATAGAGCACTACACAGAAGAGGATTATGCAAAATAAATAATTAATCATTCATTTTAGAAGGACTTTTTGTTGATAAATCTCAATCGAAAAATCCTTGGTACTTTCTTGATTATAACAAAAATTATGTAACGTCTTTTAACATGATATTTAAGTCATAATAAATATTTTTGTGATTTTTTTCGTTATAACATAGACTTAAAAAATTATAGACTGGAAATTCTCTACAGAAAAAAATTCCTCCCACAATCGATAATTACCCGGAGGGTATAGGCTGAGCTCATTGGATAACACCCCAAGCATTAATGGACCCGAGTGTACCCATCGGCGGTCCGCCGTCGACTGCTGATCTACTATTATCGGCGCATTATTAAGTGGACTACTAGCGACATCACGTAGTCGGGGGACGTAGTATGGGTTCGGGAAACCGGAATCCGGCTCCTTTGGACTTCTCTGTACCTTAGTATTCTTTGACACAAGATTGAGGTAGAACAGATGGTTAAATTTAGTTTATCACCGATATTTTTTCATAATAACATTATTCAAAAGATTTGATCAATTTTCATTAATCTACTGTGAATTGCAAGAATTGTTGAATAATTTTCTTGAAGCTTAATTCATATAATTAGTGATACTTTACAAAAGACAAAGTTCACACGATGTATTTTTGATTTATTTTTACTCCAATAATAATATTTGTTTTTTATATTCATCAAATTTCTTGTGCCATGTTTTTATGAATCAATATTTATAAACAAAGCGCCCTCAATTTGATTTTGTCAGTGTTAACCATTTTTTGCAATTTTCATCGATATTACAGTGCTGATTAAAAACTTCGACATACATGAACTTAGTCATATTAAGTAGATAATGGCGGCGACCACAGTCATGTCACAGAGTAATGGACTTCAAATGAAGAAAAAAGAGGATGTTGAAAATAAAGACAACCTTTGGTATGTTTATTATACATAACCTTTGTCAATATTTCCCAGTTAAGATCACATAATTCTTTATCTCCTTATAAATGATCATTGTAATGGACCACAATTTTTGAACTTGACATAACACTGGCTGGCTATGTCTAATAATATTTACAAAGTCATTTTACGCTTATTACAGGTCTTCGATTTTAGCTGAAGTTCAAAATAGTGGAAGTAATAAATTACCCTCTAATAAGAACGTTCTCGTACTAGGTAAATTATTAAAACACCTTTTTTTTAAATTAAAACAATAAATGAAGTTAAAGTAAGTTTATTTTATTCGAATAGTCAACAATTTAAAGTATTTAAACATCAAAAGCCACTTTTGAATGTTCTTTAACAATTTACAATGATGTCTGCTATTTAAAATACAAAGTGACTATCTATATTTTTCTCTAGGTGACAATGAAAGTGGTAAAACAACGCTTATTGCAAAGCTACAAGGAGTTGAAGATCCAAAGAAAGGATCTGGGTTAGAATTTGCATATATTGACGTCAGGGATGATTACAGAGACGGTGAGAATTTCCGTTAAAATACACAAGTAATTTGAGGAATGTAAATCTTAATATCAGTTTTTTAAACTGCAGATCAAACAAGATTATCGGTATGGGTATTAGATGGAGATCCTGGTCATGCAAATCTTTTGAGATTTGCATTGAATGCTGAGAGATTTCCACATACTTTAGTGATGCTTGTAGCTGCAATGACAACACCTTGGGCAATACTCGATCAACTGCAAAATTGGGCTTCGCTCCTTAGTGATCATATTGATAATCTACCATTAGACAATGAAACTCAGCAACAATGTAGACAAAAAAGTATGTTAATATTATTTTAAATAATTGATGACCATTTCAGTCTTATTAAAATTATCATCTTCTAAATTATTCAATTCTAGATCTTAAAAAATGGCAAGACTATACAGAACCAGGCGATGAATTAGACCCAGGGAGTCCATTAAGGCGTACAAGCCGTAATTTAGACGATGATGCAGATAATTTACCATTACCTGAAGGTGTACTCACTTCTAATTTAGGCCTTGATATCGTTGTTGTAATTACGAAGACAGATTACATGTCAACTCTTGAGAAGGAGCATGATTACAAGTATGATTTATTATTAATTTATTCATCTAAATATTTTATTTTAATTAATTTTCACAAGAAATATTAATGGAATAATTAATTAAATTTTCAGAGATGAACATTTTGACTTTATGCAACAGTGGATTAGACGATTTTGCTTGCAATATGGCGCAGGTCTTTTTTATACGTCTGCAAAAGAAGATAAAAATTGCGATTTGCTGTATAAATATCTTACTCACAGAATTTATAATCTGCCATTCAGAACACCTGCGTTAGTGGTAGAAAAGGACGCTGTTCTAATGTGAGGAATTGAAAATATTTTCTTCACATCAACAATAAAAAGGAAGATTATCATTTATAACTTAACTTTCTTATCTTCTATTTTAGACCTGCTGGTTGGGATAACATGAAAAAGATTGGTATTCTATATGAAAACTTACAATCGATGAAACCGGATGATTATTACTCAGATATTATTGCCCAACCATCGATAAATAGAAAGGTTATTTTTATAAATGATTCTATTGACTTTTTTTACTCAAAATTATGTACTATGGATAATAATAGAAAAAAGTATATTTTTGTTATTAATTGATTGATGAATTTTAGTGTTTAACACGTGAAGTAGAAATTCAAGCAGAAGATGAACAAGCATTTTTAGCTAGACAGCAAGCAACATTATCTGGGTCAAGAGACCCAACTAGATCGCCTACTACCCGAAATCAGGCAAGCTCAGGGCCCATGATACAGGTGATACCATCGGTTAATTTTGAGCACGCTATTGGTGTTGCAAGTGTGACTAATGAAATGAAAATAATTTATGGTATTCGCAATTTAAAAACATTATATCACTTATCACTTATTATAAATGTTTATTCATCCTTCACACTTTATTGTGTTAATCAATAATTTACAACATTTTTCAATTAATTTCATTATTTTAATTATCAAGTGACATTTTATTATTCGTGTAATTTAATTATTTCATATGCAAACATTCATAGCATGTTCTAATATCCATGGTATAACCTGCTATTATTAAAAATATTTAATAAAGTTTCATTCTAATTTATTGTATGTAATGAAAAACTAATTATGTAGGTGCCATCGCCTAATAAGAAGTTGGATCCCAAAGGCACTGGCACAACTCCGTCGGGCGAAGGTGTCTTGGCAAACTTTTTCAATTCATTGCTGAGTAAAAAGACTGGCCCATCTCCTGGAGGACCGGGATCAGCACCCGGAAGTACTGGCACGAGTCCAATTAAAATTGGTAAGTTTTCCTTATCTCCATTTCTATAGGTATTAATATTGAATAATGAAAAAAAAAAATAATAATTTAATGGACGTCTGTCAATACTTTTAGAAGGTGGACCAGTAGACAAAACTACAATGCGCAATGATGCTGCTGCAGAGTTAGATCGTATCACTCGAGCTAAAAAATTACCGTCGCTTGATCTTAACACATCAATAGATTGTTAATATAGCATAAATAATTAAGATAATTTATTAAATATACATTTACAAAGGCATGCAATGATAAAGATATATCAAATTCTTTCATACGTTAATTATTTAATGAATATTAATTAATAAATGCAAATAAGTTGGCTGTATTATTATTTTTTTTAACAATTTTAATTGCGCTGCTACCGTGCAGTCATTATAATACATTTAAAATTTTAAGAATAATATTAAGCGGTTGTGTACATTTTTTGGCCAATTACAATAATTTGAAGAAGAAGCTATTGTCATAATAGGATATCACATTTTTTCTAGTTACTGTAATTTAAATTAATAAATCATTTTCTTACTCAAACTATTAAGCAATGATTATTGTTATTATTTATTTATAATCCGAATATTTCGGTTAATTCATTAACTGTATACATTGTTGTTGTATATAAATGTCACATAACAAAGAAATAATCAACCTGTCTTTATGTTATAATCTCATGATCATATATCAATAAATTTTTACAATTAACAAAAGAGAACAATGAGTAATTAATTACCTACTTAATTTAATTTTCGATATCTTGCCTAATATAAATAGCTATTAGGCATAACATAGTTTTAGTTAAATTTAAGTAAAATATTATTTATAACGTCTATTTTTGTCTCATACTTATCATTACAACTATTACACATTGACTAAGTATGGAATATGAATTGTTCTCTACAATATAATATTATCAATAATGTAAAAAAGTTTGATTGAAAATCTACAAAAATATTTATCGAAAGACATTTGTAATAACAGATATGTTTGGAAAAAATACAAAAATTATCTCTAATGTCTTGATCGTTTTTCAATAATTTATAGTTATTAAATTGCAAATATGAACGTCCATTTACAGCTGTGCGTGTAGTAAATATGCGGCTCGCAAATTAACTATACGCAGTCACAGTCTTTTATCGATTAATTAGTAAGTTAAATATTGGTTTTATTTCGTTTTTAATTTCTTTTACCCTCTTTATGCTTTTAATAGAGTAGAATACGTTTATCTACAGCTTTCCGACAAATTGGACACTCGGACATGCGATCCCCACACATTTGACATGTTCCATGGCCGCATAAGAATATCATATTTTTCAATCGATCCAGGCAAACTGGGCACATTGTCTATAAACAAAATACATTAACCATTACCTCAAGTTACTCATTAAAAACTCATTAACGTCAGTACTTGATTTAATATACAAACCTGCTCTTTAATATCCTGTAATTGCTGTTGTAATTTTTGAATATCACTGTGAGATGTATCTCTACTACCATTATTCATTAATACGGCATCGTTGCTATTAGTATTCAACAGCGTAGCATCCTCTTCAGGATCATTTTTAACTTCCGATATCGTTCCTGCACATAAAAATAATTATCATAAATATTAAACATACATCCACATACACTGTTTGAATTATGAATGGACGTCGTAGGATAAAAGTGTTTATTGTTTTTTTATTTGATATGATACAAAATTATTTTTTGAATTAAACTAAGGATCACGTAATACCTGAGGCATTGTGCCCCTTAATATAAAAAATATCACCTCCTCCACCGCAACAGATGGACAGTGGTACCATGTGCTGAATTTGAGCCCGACATTGAACGCATTTCTTCATCAAAGTAGCGCAGCTTTCACAAGCACACATGTGACCGCATGGACGGAATAAAATTCCAGCTTTTCGATCGGAACAAACTAAGCACTCTTCAATCTAATTAAAAAAAAATCAATAGGTTGGTGTTGTTAATATTGTTTGAATATATTTAATTAAATTCATAAACTACGAGTTGGTATATACTGTTTTTTTTTCTTCTCTAGCATGCATTATTCAATATACATGAATTTTCTGAATGACATACCAGTTTACATGAGAAATTTAATTTTTGATTTTTTTGACAAATTTAAAATTGACGTTGAAATGACTGGTAAAATGTTAACTGAATTTTCCTGGGAAATACGTCATTGCATGCAATGAGCATACTTATAAACTTTCATTTTAATAAATTTTTCAAACTCATAAAATACTCGAAAAACAGCTTCAAGCACTACATTACTTTACGTTCAAATTGAAGCTTTTTCACGTAAGAGATTCCTTTAAACGGAGAGAAAAAAAAAACTAATCATACCATATTCTAGTAATTTATTTACCTTGTGTCTGGATGCAACATTTTCCCGACAAATTAAACATTTTTTAACTCTCGGAGCACATGTATTACAGCAGGCAACATGACCACAAGGATTGAAAAGCATCTCACGCTTTCCATCAGAGCATACCAGACATTCATCAATCGTCGCTGAATGCGTTGTTGTTTCTATGTCATGCCTGTCAAGAATAAATTAATAACGAGCAAAAATTGATGATGAGTTAAATGAAATTTTAATAAAACCCATGTAATACTTACGATTCTTTATTTTTGTGGCAATTAGTTAGAGTCTTACAAAGGTTTGGATCCGGACAAAGATCAAGTGGGGTTTGGCCTTTTTTATTTTTCAACTCTAGATCAGCGCCATGAGCAGCTAGAAAACAGGCGATAAAAGAACTGCTTTTCTTATCTTGTCCTTGTGTACCAAGACCCATTAATAGTCTTCCAACATCCCGGACATCTTGCAATTGTCGCAACTGTGATAATGTATGATGGCGTAAAGCTTCATGAAGCGGTGTATCACCGTCTTTATCAGCAACGTTAACGTTAGCTCCTTCACGTACCAGTAACTGAGGACATTAATTAAAAAAGAAAAAAAAAATAGCAATAAAAGAAAATGTAACAATAAAAAATAGTAAGTTAATAATAGAAATTTTTTTCAATTGTTGAAAGAATAATAGTTTTGAAGAAGTAATTTACTCTGACGATTTGGGTATGTTGGCGTTCTACAGCAAGATGTAGCGCAGTCTGCAAATTGACATTTTGAAGATCCAGGTCAGCTTTGCCAACTCGAGCCAATAATTCGGCGACTTCAACGTGGTTATTGAGGGCAGCAAGATGAAGGGCTGTATAGCCATCATCCTTTTTCTCATCAACGATCCATGGCCGAGGAAGTTTTGAAAGAAGAATCCGCATTGCACTGAAAGAATTACATTATTTTATCAGCATTTTTCAATTTACTTTTCTCTCTGGTTCTTTCGTTTTTTTTTATTCCATCCCTTTCTTTCTTCCTCACTTTTTTTCATTATCCACATGGCAGAAAAGTGCTGGGCTACGGCAAACGATGAGAATTTTGTAGGCATGTTTTGTATTGTGGCTTAAAAGTGTATATTTGATGTTTACATTGCCATGATATGATATAAACATCTGACATATATAGACTTGAAGAGAAAATTTCGAGAATGAGGAAGAATAGAATGAAATGATAAAAAAAAAAAACGAGTAAATAATTTTCAATTTATGCTTCGCTTATTTTTATTATAACTAAAAAGTTTGAAATTTATAATGGATGGATAATTCGTGTAAAAATGTGTCATTGTGTGAAAAAATTGTCGTATATTAATTTAAAAAACTAGATAAATGCTTCAGATGTCAAGTGATAAAACGTACCATGCAATTATTTTCAACTCTACGTCAACATTGGACGTAATTTCGTTTTTTATTAGATTTTAAATTAATTTTGCTTTATTCTTTTTTCCTCAAGTCCATTCATTAATTAGATAAATAGATAATTTTAAATAAATAAAATAAAATTTTATTTTATAATTAAACCAAATTTTAATTCTTAAAAAATGAGTTTTCAATTTTTCATCTACCCATATTAATGTAAATATTAAATTAAAAGGATATTTTTTTATGAACTTAGTATCTCTATTAAAATTTTTTAGTACAAAATACATACACTTTAATTACAATGTAAACTTTATAATTCCACTTGGTATAAAATATCTAAAAAAATTCTTGAACCAATAAAATTATTTGATGAAATTATCTTTCATATGAAATGTTTATTTTAAAAAATAGTATAACATAATATTTCCTAGAGTATTTTTACATTTTTAAAAGTGATTTTTTTTCTGCACGTTACTTGGTAAAAGTTTATTGAAAATTTTCATTAAAAGAATTTTTCTCTCAGCATTATACATATACAAAGCCATTTATAATACAGAGCAATAAATTCAACTAGAAAATACTTTATATGCACACATATAAAATGCTATTTTATCTTTATATTTATTTTCTTCTACAAATGTGGTGAAATAAACGATAGTATGATTTAGTAAAAGTAGAATATGACAATGAGTCGAAAGACACATGGACCATATTAGGAGTAATGTCTCACAGACGGGACAGGAAGTGCCTGACCTCCCTGGGTTTCACTTCAAAGGGGGTATAGTACCACAGAGTATTATGTGAGAGAACAAGATGTAGGGAACTGGAAAAAGAGTGAGAGAAATAAATGGTTGGTGCAGCTGTCGTCAACAAGAGAGGTCTCCTAGCAAGTACTCTACCACGAGGCTCCAGTGACTTGCAGGCTGCATTAGCAGACACTGCACATGTTGACATGCCCGTGGCACATGTCTGGTCTCGTCAACCCTCACTTCTACCTCTCTCTCACTCTCTCTCATTCGCATTCTCCACCCCTCACATTTTTTTAGATGTTCATTTGTACTTCAGGAAAAACACAAGAGTCTTAAAATTTCTCTCTTAATCTACCTCGCGTATTATCATTTAAAGCCCAAAAAAAAAAAAAAATATTCTCCAAGCTATAAATTGCAAAAAATGCCAAGATTTATTATGACATTTTTTAACTCGGCTATTGGGTTTAATTCATTTCTTTTTGTCATGAATTTAAAAAATTATAAAGATTTATGGAAATTTTTTTCTCGATCAGGTATTGGATATAATTCATTTTTCTTACACTGCGATGATTTTAAGACGTTCGATATTACTAAGAATGTGTATAAGAGTATATAGCATCACCACCAGCAGCACCAGCGATTTGGCGCAATCGATAGTTGTGTATATTTGCTCGACGGAAATTCGGGATTATATTCCTGAATTGTCGAACGTTGCTGAATACTATACAGAGAAGCATTACTTCTACTTCGACAAGATAAGAAATTTCATGCATGATCAGATAGTCATTGGAATAATCTTCGAGCTACGATTTCTCCAATCCTCTTATCCAATCCATTTTTCTTCCTTCATATATTATTATGGAAAAGATGACCACATATGGGCTAAATTATATTTTTTTTTTTTTCAATAATAAATATTCGATTTGGAATGTATAACGAAAAATAAATGGAATATTTTAAACTATCTTGAAAATTGGGATATTTGGAAAAATTTACTGATAAATTATTTCTTTTTCTTTTGAACTAAAAAATTACATTTAAGTAAACTGACTTTTTTGAGATATTAAATGTGAAGTTAAGGATATAAATAAAACTTTTAAAAAACTTCTTCTCGAGGAATACTTGCAACAAATATTTATAAATAATTTTATCAAATTTTTCCAGCAATTAATATAATAATAGATTTTTTTTATTTTAAAGTAAAAAAATGTTTTTAAACTAGAACTAGAACAAATGATAAATCGAATCATATAGAATGTTATATATTGCAACATATTTAAAAGTTTATTAATAATTCAACTATTTCAAATATATTTAGTAAATACGAGAAAATTCTTGTTTGTTATTTTTACAATTTTATTGGACTTAACTCATCTTTTATTGCCTTTTAAATGAAAGAGTTTTACTGGTGTACCTCCTCTTTCTTGTTTGCTATTATTGAAGTCGAAAAACTTGAATGAAAATCGTTGAGAATTACATTTAAACTTTAAAGAAATCCAAAATGTAATAGTTATAAATGAATATTATTTGTTATTTTCCCATTATTCTTTAATGATTATGATTTAATTTTATATGCAAAATATTAAAACAAACTTTTCCTCTACTAATAAATATTTTCACAATCAAAAACTGCAGTGTGCTTTTAAAACTGCATTACTTACACTCATTAATCTGAAGTGTCATTATATTCAATTCATCTGAATCGAAATTAATTAAATAAAATAAATGATAGTTAAAAATATTTCCATTAAAATGGCGTTTCAATTAGCTGAATTCTCATTTATTGAACGTTTCTTCAAATGAGAAATAACATGTCAACACAAAAATGAACAAATTTATTAAGAGTTATTATTGTTTATTCTCATTGATCGTAGAAAAATTCAGAAAGATACCGTAAAATGACAGTGAAGAAGAAGAAATTTTTTTGAACGTCGTAAAATGAAAGACTAATATTAATTTTTGACAGAATAACTTGAAGAGATATCATGTAGGAAACTTGGTACCTAAAATCAATATTTCAAGAGAAAACGCAAGGTTATAATAGGCTTATCTATTATCTTGACTTGAATATACATATGTATATACGCACATAATAAATATTCTTCTTTTAATTAAAATAACCGTAAATGAAATATTCATGAATATGGATATTCAATATAACGATGCAACGTTATATAGAAGACGAGAGCTTTTAAATTTTCTATGAGTAGAGTGGAATTTTATGTTGGTATCTCTCTCAAGTCCCATTTTTCGTATCCCTTGCCATCATATTCCCAACATCCTCATCTTCGTTCTCTCATCGTGTCTTCATTGTCATATAGTTATACTCTGCAAAGTCTTTACTACCGTACGCACGGCTATTTTCAACGGCCTGAACTCCGTAATTCGATACGACAAGAGCTACCACCCAAGGGAAGAGAAAAAGAAGAGGGTGAAAAACTGAAATTTTAAGAAATGTCTTTTTATTTTTATTTTATCAAATAAAAAAAAACGTAGAAACTAGGTAAGATGAGAAATAAATTGACTTATAATTTCCATCAGTAAAATGTTACTAAATGATGCTCCAATTAAATAAATTTTTCTTTTAGGTCAAATTAACGAGATAAAAAATCTAGGGCAAAAGGGAGTAATTGCGAAAGAATTGAAGACTGTTTAACAGTCAAACGGTAATCATTAATCCCGTCAAGGGGGGTTGTTTTTAACTAAATGCGCAGCAGTAAGAAAAAGAGTAGTAGGGTAAGAGAGAAGAGTGAGAAGAGAGAAAGAGAGATAGAGTGCCAACAAAAATAGATGTTGCAGTCACTACGTTGACGAATGGAACGGTTGCGATCGTTGTAACGTGCCTGCACGAGGATTCACCACCGAATGAGTCTGGCAACTGGTTTATTTTAGATCTTAAAGTCTTACATGTCTTATATTTTATTTTCCATTCTTCATTTAGAAAGCGAATAATTTTTAAATACCTCCCAAAATAAAATCTAACTGATAATCATTTAATTTTGTGCCAAAAAAGATAATTGACTTGAGGGTTTTTTTTTTCATTCGTAATAGAAGTCTAAGAAGAAAAAAAGAATTTATGTGGGAGGAAAAAAATTAATTGCAAATAGATTGCATGTTTCAGATGTTTTTTTACATTTGTGAGACACGAAAGTGGATGATAATTTTTATAGTTGTTTTTCAAAATAATTGGATCTTTATTATTTTTCATTTATTTTAGTTATTTACAACTTAAAAATAACTTGTGTAAAATAAATTTGTGGGATATTTTTACTTAAAGTTTGTCAAGTTCAATTTTATCAAATAATTTAAAATAAATATTTTGAACATAATGATTATAAATAAAAAGCTTTTAGAAAGTTTTACATTGAAAAATTCTACTGAGATTCATATGCTATATCTTATTCAAAAATTTCTGTCACGTGTAAATAAAATTTGCTATTTGTGTACAGAATTTTTTTTCTTGGCAACTAAAATTTTAAATTTTTCTTTAAAATCTTAGTAATAACATATATACATATTTTTCTTTCTCCAAACGTTTCTTCCTGTATGTACAGATCCAAAAGTGAGAGAGAAAGAGAGAGTTTCGTTTAGGGGACATGTATGGAGGGAAATGAGTCCAAGTTATCGACACTGTAATTTCTGACCCATCCAGGAATAGTCGCCCATGTGGTAGCAGCCGTGGGACGCCTATTTTCGAGTAAAGACAAATTTGGCGCGAGGAGTTAGCATGAGTGGTAATAGAGAAAGAGAGAAAAAAGAGAGATGTAGAGTGAGAAGGAGAGACGCGTTAGTCAAGTGTAAGCTTACATATCGTATTTGAGGGAGAGGGAGCAAGAAGTTGTTGGTGCGACAAGAAGGCCAATGGGATGTGTGCGGCCATTTTTAGAGGGCTTCATCTCGAAGAAGCTGTGCCTAACGACTTTGACGGCATTCAGTCGAAAGCGGTCCAGTTGGAAAGAAGGTATACATGCGACAACGACTCTAAGAATCGTTGAGCAAGCGAACTTGATAATTTTTTACGTTGCATACAGCCTCACACTCGACGGCGTCGTGACCCGGAATTTATGGGGAATTCAAGTGCACATCTTGATGGGTTTTAACTAAGAGGAGTGCTTGGTTCGTTGGAACTTTTTAAAAGATTAGCCCTCTCATCTATTTCATTTGTATTTCATTTAAGATTTTAATATTTCATTCATTTTTTTTTTTTTTTTTTTTTTTTTTGTAATCATTATTTTGGTGAAAGATCTTCAAGATAAGAAAGATAAGTGTGTTATGTAATGAAAAAGAAGATGAAGAAGAAGAAAAAAGTTGTGCAATGAGGATTGAAACAATCATGGCCGAGCGACTGTTCCGTACTTCCTTACTTCCCATAGTGCAATACAACGTATGGAATGTAAAGAAGTATGGAGCTGCGCCCAGGCTTATCTTCAAGAATTATTTTTTCATGGTCTCTTAAATTTGCCCTCTTCAACAGTAAAAAGCAAGCATCCTTGTGTTAGTATTATAATACCGGAGATGATGGCAATGGAATTAAGTCGAAAATGGAGAACAAGAAGAGGAGAAGCGGAAAAAGAAGAAGGAAGAAAAAAAATAAGGTCTTCAAGTGGACTCTTTGACAATACTTATCATGATTATCATGACGATGATGATAATAATAATGAACAGATTTGAGGGAAAATATTTGATAAAGTGGGAAAGAGAGAGAGAGAGAGAGAAGAAGAGTCTTGCGGGTGCGGTCAGGTCGAAATAGTCACAAGCCGCCATCACCATATCTCTAGAAATAAGTTCTCCGGTTACGGGAGTTATTTTGGTCCATTGCTGCGATCATTTGTCATGATCTTTAGTCACTTGTACAAAACAAAAGTAATAATTATTCAAATGCTATTTACGAGATAAACCAATTAGTATCAATCTTACAGAAAAAAAATCTTCATTAACTTAAAACCAGAAAGTAAAAAAGAATAAATAATTACTACAGTGGGTGAAATAGTATATCTATTGTTATAAAACTTTAATAAGATTAGTTGAAAAAGATTTGTCCGGTGAAGAATTAAAGATAATTGCTTTTTTTTTCAACTACGTATAATAATATAAAATTTTTTAGTCGTTTTGTTATTCACGACGACGACGAAGAGACGAAATTTGCTTTGAAAATAAACGACCTCTCTCGAGCACTCATTCCAGCTGTTTCTGCGATAACTCGGTGTTTTTTTCTCTTTTATTTCATTTCTTTTTCTCGCTTTATATAACGAACATTATGGTGGAGTCGCATCATGGACACTAGTCTATTCTCAGGAAAGCAACTAACCAACAACAAGAAATGTATAACGTATAGCTACTGGAAAATGAAAATAAAAAAAAAGAAAAAGAGTCGTGGGTGAATCAAATTATTGGCTTGAACATGAATAGAGAGAGAATCGAAAGTTCACATTCATGGGGGACTAGACAGCATCAGCGACCACATGCTGATGGCCATAGCATGATATTTGATTTGCTTCACGTAATGTGAAAATTAATTTAGCTGTCTCTCGTGTTAATTTGCTTAATAAAGGTGAATAAATTATGCTGATATTGTTAATAGCATCTATAAAATAATGGTAATAATAACAATAATAATGATAATAGTATTATCACTACTAATAATGTTAACTTAAAATTATCTACACTACTAATGACTGGTATTCCTATTAAAGCCCCCCCCCCCCTTCTAGCCCCCATCATCAAGCTCTTCATTTTCTATCTTGGCAACTTGCTCCACCAATATTGCACTCGTTTATTTTACATCTCAGAGCAAAATATTTCCATCTAATTTACCACGTGGATCCTTCTCCCCCTGCACACCAGCTTCTCACGATATAAACTCATCTAAAGTAGAAATATATGTTCACTTATATAGCAGTTTCTAACACGTAAGCAAAACGTCAGCGCTTCAAGTTTGCTGCAAGAGTAAATTGAAGATCGTCGTCGTCAGCCCGCTTGTTTCATCATCCGTCTTTATTTTTGTGCATCTTACGATCGTTCTCTCTATCTATTCGCTTTGATGAATTTGGCTCAACAGTCCTCCTCGCCAAATCTTAACTTAACACTCGGAGCATTCTCCTGTCGTTTCACTTTACTTTCCTCCTAGTTTCAATATCAATTTACTAAGCAATATTAATTCTCTAATTACTTGAAAATAAGAGATTAAGCTTATGACTGTTATGTTATTTACGTAAATATGCTTTTGAGTTGTTTTAGATAAATAGCTTTTCATTTATTGATTTCATTGTTTTGTTTTTTTAAATTATTTTAGAGTTTAATAGGATGAATGTAAGAAAAAATTTCATTATAACAAGCTTATTATAGAGATAAATTTAAAAAACCATGGATTAAGAGGCTAATAAGATCTTGGATGTAAAATAAATTTCAACAAGTAATTGAATATTCTAGATTTTAGAGATAAAAATGAATATTGTATTTTCTAGTTTATCTAGAAAAGAAAGGTGTAATAAAATTGTGTAAAATAAATTGTTGAGAATGTGACCCTTAAATTACATTTAAAACTTTTTAATTGAAAAACGGATTTTTGCATGTTTTTTTTTTTCAGTTAAATTTGTGTGAAATCTGATTAACTTCAAGTTACATGAAAGACTTGAGAATTGCACTCTCAAATATTTCGATTGCATCGTCTACTCACGAGAAATTGTTGGGCAAATTTTTAAACATTTTGAAATTACTGAAAATTGTTGAATCAAATTCGTGTAAAAATTTAATCAGTTTTCAACTGCTTTAGAATGTACTGATTGCACTCTCGGAAATTCCGATTGCATCATTCCTTCGTAAGAAATTGTTTGACTGAAATTTCTTCACATACAAAGACATAGAAATATTTTTTGAAAAATATCTCTGATTTATTTTAGGAATTTAGTGATACTAAAATATATATTCTTTTTTATCTTCTATAGAATATTTATTTCTTTCAAATGATTTTTGTTTGTTTTGCCCGACTAGAACAGACAATAGAAAGATCATAACTAATTGTGGGCGAGAGAGAATCTAGGGTGAATTTGTATAGCTGCTATGTGGAAGTCAAAGTAGAGAGAAGTAATGAATCATTAATAAATATGTGCTTGTTTTGTTTACCAACCATAAACATCACGTAATAATTTCTTAAAATAAAATTATTCAACAAACATTTTACAAGAAAAAAAATAATAATAAATACATCATTGAAATAAAGTTGTTTTTTATTTATTGTTTTATCATCATGAAATCTAGGTGTTTGAAGTCATTCACCTCGTCATAAAATATAAATAAACGAGCTCAAAATTGTGTAAAGGTCACATTATTATTTATAATAAGCACAGCATGATCCACAAATAGCTATCGATGAATCGACGTTGCACCGGAAAGAAATAATTGACGAAATACTTGAAGCATTTTATCGATTTTTCAATATAGAAAAGCTCTTTTTTTATTGTTCGTTACATAGAGATGAAACCACGATGCCTCTTTCCCAACGATTGTTCGGAGTCCAGTATCCAATAACAAATCAAATTATACTACACTCGCTTTTTTTAGAGCGTTCAGCCAATTAAACAGAGCTATTATTTTTTTTTTTCTTTCACTGTCATCACCTTGTTCCCAGCTTTCTTTAATTGTAAGTTTATGTTTTATAAAACTATTATGTTGTTCAGAATGATTTGTAAAGCCCATTTCGAGAGTAGCACATTCTCTTTCAGCTCTAAATTCCATTGCGTAGTTATAATTAAATTATTCCAACGTAACTTTCATTGTTTGATTATATAAAGAAAGTTATGTTGACTTGAGTATACTTTATATTGCTGTTCAAATGTCATATCTTACGATTTTTATTGAGATAAGTTAACTTAACTGAAATAACAAATAAAAGGGAAAAAACGAAGAAGAGGAAGAAGGAAAAAAGATCAAGTAATTCATTCGTTGAAAATGAAATGGAAGTTAAGTCCAATGAAAATATGGAAATACAGAGTGCAGATCCTGATATATTCAACACAACATTTCACTGCTTATTAAAGTTATATATTGCCACGAAACAAGGAGTTAAGTTGACACAATTTCAACCTTTTTTATTTTTATTATTCTTAATGATATTGACTCTATAATATTCAACATACTTATATTACTAGCTAACATATCTTCCTTAAAGTTATGTCAACTTATTTTATATTTGTTCTACATTTTACAACGAAAAATAAAAACAAGCTTTTTTATTATTTACATTGAGGCAACTCGACTTAACTTAAATCACAAACAGGAAAGCGAAGATATGTCAACATAAACTTTTTATTCAAACTAGAATGAAAGTTAAAAGTTTGATAAAACTAAAAAATAAAACTAGCTATCCCAGATGTATTTTTGTAAAAATATTTTTGAAATAAATTTTATAGCTATACCGCTTATCAAAAAGGAATTTCACTATTTATAATCCATTAGATAATTCATTTATAACGAATTATTGTGAATAATATTATAAATGGAAAAAGTTTTTCATTATTGATATTTTTTAACCTGAATTTAAAATGTCACTTGGGGAGTAATGTAAATATTATTTATAGAGATGAATATTAACACTTTATTTATCAAAGTGCTTGCACGTTCCAGATATCCAATTATTACTTTTATTTCTCTCTATACAGTTGTAACGAACAAATAAAGTCGATACTAAATACCTAAGGTGTAAAGGTTCTTTAATAAAATTAAAGGGTAGTTTTTACCCTTGGTATCTAATGAAAGCTTCTGTCTACCTTACCTAATTGTTCTTTTATTTAATATAATTACTACAGGTAAGTCTTTGTTAAAAAGAGTTTCAAGAATAGAAATCTTTAGTGATCAATTTTACACGTATTCAGCAGAAAAATTCAATAAAATAAGTTGGTAACAGAATTATAGTATTGTAAAGAATTTTTGAAAAAAAAGATCTAAAATTAAATAAATAAGATTTTCGAATTTGTTGTTTCAATTGTCTTTGTTGTAAATAAATAAATATTACTTCTCTAGTAATTTTATTTAAGAAGATTTTTCTATCATCCAATGAAAGTAGATCAAGACTTGAATATAAAATATCTTATTGGTCCAATACAATTAATATATGAGAAGTAAAGTGTTGTCAATATAAATATTACAGAGAATACTTGAATATTCATAACTGAATGATCAAATAAAAAGTTATTTATTATTAATAATTTCATCGTAATGTAGAAAAATGAAAACTTGCTCTTTTATCTTCTGTATGACATTTGAAATTACTGAGTCACGAAGGAACATTTTGGAGTTCTTCAAAAAAAGGGGGTAAAAAGTATGGAAATTATTGGACAAAATAATTTCAGTTGAGATTAATGGTTGTCCGTTTAGCAAAAAAAAAAGTAATGAGTTTTTTTTTTCAAATGATCATACATTCAGAGTTAGATGACAAAGAAAAATGTATCTTTGATTGCACCTCTGACCTGGAGATTTTTTTTGAACAAAATGAAAGAGTTCTTGGTAACTTTATATCTATCTCCAGTCTCTTTTCTTCTCCAGCGAGTTAACAATTTTATCATTAAATGTAAGATGAAATATATTGCTTTGTAAAGTTAAATTGTTTTTTTTTTCTATTATTAAATAGAGTGAATAGGGACCTGGTGCATTCCCTCGTAAATGCTAAATGTTATGTATGTCACGTTCAGGGGTGGAGAAGGCGCTGCTGTGCTTCGCCAAGCAGCAATGGAAGTGCCAACATAGCTCCTTGCTTGGTGAGAACTTGGTTCAAGCACTAGGGTCACGTGTATCTCAACCAAGGATATTATCAAGCCCCCATCACTAACGCTATCTTCTTCTCATCTTATGTCGTTGGTGTAGTATAGTTCTTGATGCCTAGTATAAGGAAGAAGAAACTAAAGGATATATACTCTTTCCTCTCGACTTGCTCCGTCTTCCTCAATCGGCGCTACGAGCTTTCTCTTGACTTCTGATTGCTTCTGTCCCCGGCCAGCTGCTCTGCGATCCAATCGATTCAGTGTTTCACCAAGTGGAGGGGCAAATTTTCCAGACATCGAGGCTCTTCTCATAGACGCTAGGATCACCATTTTTCCCTTCACCAACGATCTCTCTTGGTCTCACATCAATGTTCATAAAAACGCTCCAGTTACTACAGTCAATTGCCAATTAACATCAAAAAAGTTCTTGGAAAAAATTTTGTTCCTCTTCATATTACGATATACCTTTAATGTCGTTATTTAATTATGAAAAATAAATTTTAATGAACACTGAGACATTATATTTTATAACAATTCATAAAAAATTGTTAATTATAACATAGTATGTTTAAATAGAACTAAATAAATCATTGCTTTGTCTAGATGTTTCCCTCTTTTATTTATTTTTTTCTTTCCTAGAAAATACACCATCAATCATAAACAATTCATCTTTAATTATTTGATAATGAAACTAAAAAAAATTGTTAGCAAATTTCATTCATCATAAATATTGACAAATTTTCTAGAACTACCAACACTTGGAACTTTCTTGATTTTTTTTCTCATCCAATCCAATTACTAAGTTGAATAATTAGTAAAACCTGTTTCATGATAATTAAATTAAATAATGTAAATAATGTAAACTGTTTAACCTAGATTTTTTGCCAAGAGGAATAATTTGATATCAGTAATGTCAACTAGAGCAGAAGTCGTGTCTCTTGAGAAATTGGAAAAAACTAATAATTAATTACCTACCATCAAACATGATCATTAAACTATTTCATAAGATTTTTTGTGATTTATTTAAGTAATCTAAAAGTTTGATTTATTAATTTCCCGATAAATTGCCCCCCCCCCCACATAGGGATAAAACAGTATAACATCAAATCAAACTAATAAACTGCTCATTTGATTTAACAATATGTCAGTTATAATAGGAAAGAGTTGACATTATTTTACCAATAAATTAAATTAATAATTGTCAGCAATTTATATCGTCAAGTAAATACTTAAATTCGTTGAAGTATTCATTAAAATAGAACATGCTTGCTGTAGCTTATTGTCTGGTTTGAGCTTTATTGTCATTCAAGAGCCCAAGAAAAGAAGTTATTTTATTAAACTTTCATTTATCTTTTAATATTTTCAAATAAGGAATCATTAATTACATGAAAAAAAGCAATAATAGAAGTTTACTTAAGTTCAAGTTACATTCATTAATCACAAATTAATGACTTGCTTAATAACTAAACTATGATCATTTTCAATATTTACTAAAAAAGCAAGTAATAATCAGAATCAAACAGTGTTATTTTAAAAAAATTATTTCATTATTCAAAAGTAAGAATAAAATTCTATTTTATATTCCATGTTTTGTTTTCCAAAATAGACCACCAAGAGTAGCAAGATTTTAGGTGAAAATTCAGCAGAAAATGGAGTTTTAGCCATAATTAAATTCATCCCTGAACGAGTGAAAAGAATAAAATAAGAAAAAGGAAGAAATAATCGTAATAATAGAGTAAAGGAATAATTTTTTTTTTCTGTTCAACTCCACCAAGATTCTGATTCCTGTCTTTTGTTCAATGGTCAACGAATGGTCAGGCCGACTTGGAGTTGTATTTTATGTTTCCACCATGGTTCATAAATCAAAGAAACAAACAGAGAATAGGTACGTCGACATGGTTCGCGCGTGTGAGAAAATCCCTGGGAGACTTTCTTCCCACCCTTATATCTTGATAGAGTGTACACATATATATCCATATACATTTATACATATACAATGGTACATGTATACATTTTATTTTCTCTCTTCCTCTTATCCACAATGTGAATGTATAATTTAATTGCAGTGAGCACACGAAATTCGTTGAATCTATTCTTCCAGTCCGGGGCGGTGGCAGTCGCGGTGACGTGGAAGGGATGGCGGTGAAGTTCGACCCGGTTGCGCTTTTCCCGGGCTCACAGGGTTACTATACGACATACTTGCAAGCTTCCTCATGGATACACTATTCTTCCCCCCCTTGGCCTTTCTTTTATTGTTTTATCTAATTATATTCATTACGACCTACAACACCATGTATGACAATCAAAGCTTATCATTCTTGGGGCTCATCATTTAATTCTTATCTGTATCTAGCACAAGGTTAATTCCCCAAGGTAAAAGCTGATGGCCCAAAATGGACGAAAAACTGACGTCAAGATGAATTGGCTCAATTCAATTTAATTAGTGTGGAACTTGAGAGAGTAGTTTAAGATAAATGTAAATTAATTGAATTCCGATAGTGCACAAAGTTATGTGTGTCGTGTCGTGTGGGCTCGCGAGGATTTCGTGGTCAGTACGCGCGACACGATTGTGGAACACCCAGAGAGTAATGTTTCGAATTTCGAATCGAAATTCATTCGGGCCAAGCGCTCCGTAATGGAATCGAATCCAAGTACGACCAAGGCTTTCTCCCTCATCTCCCTCGTACTCTCAATCTCTCTTATGCATTATATAGATATCTTCAAATCTTTGTTTCTATCTAGGTAACGAGAAAAATGTGCTACCATTGAATTTATCTGGATTTTAGAATATCAAATGTCACAAAACAATATTCTTTTTAAAAAATAAATAAATAAAACAAAAACTTCATCGACAACTAGATGTGAATTATTATTTGATATTGTTGTTACTTTTTAACCTTCCTCTGTCTATGAATTATATTTATATGAAATATTAAATATTTCAAATGTTTTGTAGGGGAAAGAAATATTTGATATTTATTCAGAATGAAAATTTTTAAATTATGTCGGAAATTAATGTTTCGACCAACATAACAAAAGGTGCATAAAGATATAATGTAACGCATTACACAATCGCTCTAAAGAAAAAACTTGTAATTGTTGCACTGTACTTTTATGATATTTTCTATTCAAAATGATAAGAGTAACAATTGTAGTCGATATTAAATTTTTTTCATGAATGCTTTATACAATAATTTTTAAAAAGAATTTTTTTTTTTTCAATAATTACATTTGAAAATATTAATTTAAAATGAAATACTGTTTATATTTGTTAAATACAACATTTAATTAATTATATTAATTTAAATCATAATATTTAGATAATAATTCCAGACATTTATCTCTATCGTAGCAAAAAAATTATTTATTATAACAAAAACATTTACTTCAAACATCACAGAATAAATTAAATAATTAATTATGAGGAAATTTCTTTCATAGTGTAGATAAAAAAAAATATTATCATTTTAGTTATATTAACTGTGTTTGTATAGCGAAAATTTAGCTACAATCGCACAGTAAACATGACTATAAATTTCCCTTCATGTAGATAATATATACTACCCACTACTACCAGTACTACTACCATTGGTTCTGTTTAATATTGATAATATAACTTAAACAATCAATTTCAAACATCTTGATACATGAGAGACAAAGTTTAAAATAATTTTCCATCCGAGATAAATAATTACATTTTCTCTAGACTAATTAATAATTAACGTTGATTAGTTAATTATTGTATTTGTGCTGTAGTTGTCGAGAAATGTTGATTGTAAATTTGACTAGAGACAATTCTAGAAAACAGACTATGTACCCTACTCTGAAATCAATATTTGACACACCCATACGAGTGCATCAGAGTGACTTTATACCGAAAATTTTCACTCGTATGTGTTTATATATATATATTGAATTGTAGGTGAAGCTGTTCTACAAGCGAAATATGTCGAGATAATATCATTAAATTCGCCGTACACATAATATGTCCATTGGAGATGAGTTTAACCAGAATCATGTGCACACATCTGCTGGCAAAGATATAGCCTGACAAATCGATTATATTATCCTAGATATAACGAACAAGGGTATAATCTATCGCATTTAAATATTATTTAAACACGTCGTTTTACATAAATTCCTGCTGGTCGGTATGGAAAAGAACCAAGGAAAAATTGCTATTTAAATCAACTATAAATTTTCATAAAAAGTTATTGTTTAACCAGTACATGCTTTACGATAGAATTTGAATAAAATTCTGAGCTAATAAAACTTATGATGGAATTTTGGCTTGAATGGAAATTTTATTGGACTGTTATCTAGAGTTTATTTTGGATAAATTTACCATAGTGTATTTTCGAGGTTTAATTAATTGAAAAAAATGTTATTTAAGTCTGTTTAATTGAGTTTAAGTCATTTTGATGGGGTACCATTTATAACCAACAACAAAAAAGATTAAATTGGATTAAACATTCCCTTTTTTTTTTTTATTTATTACGAATGTTATTTAGATTAAAATTCTAGATATTTTCGACTAAAAATAGAGATGCAAGTCGGGCTTTAAATCATCAATGAAATAATTGATAACGAAGTGAATGTTTTATAATAAAATTTTGTATCTCAAATAATATAAAGTTACTGTAAATGTAAAAAATGTTTCGTGACTTTATCGATTTTTAATTCAATTTATTGATGTTTTTTTCAACAAAAAAAAAATCCTTTTACTAAAATGGATTTCCAGCATTGAAAAAAGATAACATAATGTTATGAAAAAAAAGTAATCAATTTTTGTGAATGATTTGCATTAACGTGAACATACATATTTTAGAGTAGAATGTAAGTAATATTAAAAGAAAAAAAAAGAAAATGAGGAAAAATAGATTTAAAATCGGATTATATAACAAGCTCGTTTGCCTTTCATATTCTGAAAATTATGTGAATTAAAGTTTTATGTATTTTTGGATTAGAAAAGTTTTCATTCAAAATGGGTTAAATTATTAAGAGAGCTTATATGTATACATTTCTCTTGTTAAAATCTGATGTAGGGGAAAGTTGACTGAATTGAACCACCAGCTAAATTGGACCTCTGCCGTATTTGCTAAACGATATTGAAATATATTAAGATAACAGTCTATTGTTTCACTAGAAGCTTCATTCAAAAGCCACTTGAGTGAAGAATTTATTTTAAAATTATTAACTTTTGTATAATAATACATCGTTTTATCAGATAAAACATTTATCAATATTTCAATAAAATTAAAATTATAAAATGTCGGAACAAAATGCGATAATACTACTGGAAAAATATCTTTTTCCGTTATGAAATATAAATAAATTAATTAACAGTTGGTAAATGATTTCGGTATTTTATCAATAAATGTTTTTCATTTTAATTAAATTTTGATGGAAAATATCACCAAAAAGTTAAATGTCATGAGAAAGTAAAATAAATACAAGAATGTAATTAACTTTAGTAACAAAAAAAAAACAAGTGGTATTATTTGGTTTTGTATCAGCATTCTTCAATTATCAGGTATTGAATTTTTGTTCTGGTCGAAAGACCCTACATTGAATAATAGAGATTAATTTTTAAGTAGAGAGATTTTTTTTTAATACTTGATTTATGATAGAGAGATTGATCTTCGCCGTTGAAACGATGATTTATAATGTAACCTAGAGATAGAATAATATTGAATAAAAACAAATATTGTTAGCTCATAAAAAAACTTATTAATTCATTCATTAATAATAAAAATAAAAATTTCAATAAAATCCATAGATTTTTATTTAAATGGAAATTTATCTGATTTCCTGAATTCAGCCAAGTAATTTAAATAAACAATCGATTCTCCTAAATTACCAACTGGTTTAATGAGTGCATGTTCATGTTAAAATGCAGGTAAAATTGAATAAAGTAAAATAGCGAGTCGGGGAAATGAAAGAAATTGAGATAAAATTGGATTATTTGATAGCATTTTCTTGTAAATTTTTGTTTCGATTTTTATTCAGCTTAAAGTTTTGTTTTATTTATGTATATATATATATATATCTATTTTTTGTTTTTTTTTTTTTTGCAAAAAAATTTTTCTCGAAGTAAATACTTCAAAAAGTTGCTCGACGAACACGGACTGTGTGGCTGGAGGACGTGACGTGCCTTCAAGCACGCGGGATGGTTACGTAACACGAATCGTAATGAGCACTCAGTAATTTGCATTCGTTACGTTAGTCGAGATCTCTTAAGCTTACGTACGCCCGCTCGTCAGCAAAGCATTTCAGCTATACTAACCACCAAATGAGGAGGATGATGATGGTGATGATGATGATAACGATATAGTCTATTGATGATCTCAACTCAAATTCCGCTTACTAGTAATTTCACACGCACGATGTGTTATGATTTTCATTATCGTTTAAAGGGAAAATACATTTTCCTCTCCATTAAGAAACATTTCCTTTAATTTTTTTTCTTTTCTATTTATTTCCGTTAAATAGATAAAAAGTTTTATATTCAAGAAAATGAGTAATCCATCAAATTTAGATTTCTCCTTATCTAGTTACGAAAAAAATGAAGATTAAGATTACTGCAGGAAGTAGACGAAGAAAAGGGAGTTACAAAAAGGAACAAAATTAAAAAGAAAAAAATTTAAAAAAAAAAAAATCGTGAGAGAGAGGGAAAAGTTTTTGAAGAAAACTTTTATCACTAAGCAACTTTATGTGCGCTCTGGTAACTTTATACTTTTGAGTGAGAAAGAAAGCAATCAATAAGAACATAGATATCTCCTAAACTAAAAATTTCCAAACAACTTTTCGTTACAGTAAAAAGTCGCTGTGTATATGTATGTACAATTTTTAGAATATGAAAGAAAAAATTTGAAATAAACGACTTTACTAAAAGTTCTAACAGCTAAAATTGAATTAAAATAAAAAAAAAAAAAAAAAAGCAACAACATTTTATCCATTTTCGACGTGAAGATAGTAGTTATGTAGTTTCAGAATAATGATAGCTTTCGTAATAACTTGATCAAATTTTCGCAAGCTTCATTTTTGTCATTATTTCTAACTAACCATAAAGAAAAAAGTTTACGTAAAGTGAAAGAAAAAATCCTGATCTAACAATTGGTTCATTATAAATAAGAAGATAGAGAATTGCAAAGATGAATACAGATATTGCCAAAAGAGAAAATGGATTTTTTAAAAAATAAAAATATTTTAAATAAACAATAAATATCTCTAGAGAGTTTTTATAATAAATAGATATTAATAATACCTGTTTAGTGTAAAACAGAAAAATATTTTCTTGTAAAATAAATTATTGTTAAGAGAGAATATAAAGTTTCTGTAGCACACAAAGGAGAAATATTTTATTGAAACTTTTCAATAAAATACCTCCTTTGCACAATCATTTTTCTTCTCTGTAGAAATATAATCTTCATCTCTGGGTAACTCGTAAAAATTTAGCAATTTTTATTTTTCACATTTTTGCACTCTAAGAGCAACGAGAGAAGAAAGAGAGCAAAATAGAGAAAGTCATATAATATAAATATATATAAAATGTTCTAAACTACCATAATGTCACTGGCAGGGTAATTTTCAACAATCATTTCTCTTTATCAACTGCCGTACTTTTTATACATAAAATATAGGATAACCATCCGAAACTTTATACGCAAAATAATAATAACAATATAATAATAATAATAACAACAACATCGAAATGCTCGTATTTAAATTAAATAGAAAAGCACTTTACTATAACGATCCAACAAGAATAAAATATGGTCGAGTAGCAGAATGTAGTAGGTCAAAAACTAATGACTTTGCATGGCTATTCTATTTTTTGATGTCTTTCATTTTTCATTATTTGTATAATTTTTAACTTTTTTAGAATCCCCAATAGCTTGTTTATAGATGGAACTTTGCCATCAGCAAATCAATTGTCCCACAAAAAGATAAAAAAACTCTTGAATATTCCAATCACGTGATATTTTTTGTCACTTTTTCCTGTGAATGCTGTTCAATTTCAGAACTTATACCACTGATACTATCACATATAAGCTTTTATCTATTTTATTTCCTTCTTATTTTTATGTTTGTTTTTCACTCGTATTTATTTTTTTATTTTCAATTTTTCCAAATTCAGAAA
The DNA here is from genome assembly GCA_028641665.1 of Chelonus formosanus. Lineage (NCBI taxonomy): Eukaryota > Metazoa > Arthropoda > Insecta > Hymenoptera > Braconidae > Chelonus > Chelonus formosanus. The sequence continues at coordinate 20,800,798 of CM054004.1, forward strand.
TGACGCAGTGCAAAAGCCGTTGAGGAATTGACTAGACATTTCCAATTATGTTCATAGTGATCAGCTTATCGCTTAGTAATCCGCAATCGACATTCGTAGACAGCGCAATATCCCCGTACGAAAATCCTCTTAAAATCGATACAACCTCGCGAACATTATGAGATGATATTGCATTGTTCCACAAATTTTGATCAGAGAAATTAAAAAAAATTCCATTAAGTGTAATTGGTAAGCATTGATATTATTATTCAATTAAAATATTATAAGCTTTATTAAAATATTAGCAAAAATGAAATTTCAATCGTATAACAGTTTAGCTGTCGATAATTGGATATGAATAATAGAAAAAAAAGCTAAGCTCTTGATTGAAATAAAAAAAAAAGTAAAGTGAAATAGGGAAACTTTTTTAGTAAATTCACCCAAGCCATTCAGTAGATGACAATGTATCTTGACTAGGTCAGGAAAAAAATAACATTTCTCGCGTTTTATTTTGATGAAAAAAAAATTGCAAAAGTTGGAATTTTGTTTAAAGAGAAAACTCAAAAGTATTTCGTAATATTAAGTTTTGTTGTTTTTTTTTGGGGGGAAGATATTGATAACTAAAATTTCTGGCTGAAATAACGTTCGGTATTTTTCAAAAATATTTAAATTAAAATTCAAAGTTATCCTTAGTCTTAACATGATCATGTTTGACACAGATACCTTATTACCTATAGAATAGTATTGGAGTCAAGCCGTCAGTAATATTGGCTCAGTAACATACCAGAGGAGCATATTAGTTCTGGAATGTAGAAAGTGTCTTTTACGTTTTTAAATAAATAAATTCGTTTTTGCCAATAAAGAAACTTTCAATGGCATAGAATTTTTAATGAGAAAAGTATTAATGAAAATTCTAATTTTAAATATTCAATTTCATGCTGTAATATGATATTACAAGGCCATTTTTTACAAATATTCAAATCAATATGAAAAATAGAATAGTTCTTCAACTCTCTTTGGATTGGAGAAATTTTTTTCCTTGATTTTTTTTTTTGCTACCAAAAAGATCGACTGGTGTGGTAAAGACAGCTGATGCTTTTGAAAAACCATGGTACAAATCAAAAGTATGGGCATGGAAGAAAAAAAATTCTGTTGCTGCAATAGATCAGAGTTCTTTTCTTCCACTAGAGTCTTGATTTTTGTTGTATCTATAGATTTTTCTTGAAAACACAGCAGAAATCGACCTTCGATCTATTGCAGCACAATATTTTTCTCCGCACAGTTAGTTATTAACTGGATCATCCGAGTTTTCATAAAAGAAAGAATATCAGTTCTTTCTGTTATTATGAACAAACTGTTGAACTGTAATTATTGATGAATATAAAGATTCTATTCTTATAACAAAAAAGAAAAGTAGGGCAAACTGTACTATTATATTTAATGGGAAAAATTTAATTAATATATGTTCATCAAAAGTTCCTTCTATTAGTTGATTTATTGATCATTCATTTGAATACATTTATATTATTTGAATTAGAAAAATATTTCAATAAAAGTCATAACAACATATAATACTTATTTAGTATTTTATATCTGTAGTTATTATTTCTATGATTCAAGTTTCAACCTCAATCATTTCTAGGGGATTAATCTAATATTCGTTTTCCTTTTTCACAAATAAAAAGAATCATCTCAAATATATTTTTATTTTCAAGATGAATATGAAATGGTGACTTTGTATGACAGAAAGATTTTTACAATTTAAAATTTGCGACAAAGAAAATGTACTCCATAGAAATGATAATTTTTAATATTTAATATAAGAATATGTTCAAATTTGATTTTCATAAAAATGTAGGTCAGCATAAATACATATTAAATTTACATATGTAAATTATGTAAAGTCTGCAACATAATGGCATACAAAATTATGTAAAAGTGCACGTAATATTACTTAAATATGCGTTGAATAACACTACGTATTTTGATTGTTTTAACTGTTGGATAAATATTAAATATGAATAATTACTACAACAAAACTATCTATACACTCCATAACGTAATTGCTAATGCTATTGTGAGTAATTCACAACTCATTCTATCACTTTTTTTTTTTTTTTTGTCGTACTCTATAAATAATTTTTTTAAAAATGTTTTCTAGGTATCAACTGATTAATACTTTGGCAAGTGGCCAAATTTCATGCAACATTTTTCGCATTTTTCTCTAGTCTGTTTCATATTTCGGTACTTTTTTTTATACTCTCTTACATCATCGTCTGGATTTTTACCAAATAACTAAGCGAGAAAACAAATTAATCAATAATATGTAGATATAGAAGACCACATAACGTATTTCTAGGATAAAATGGCTCATTAAAATTTCTTTTTCCAAAAAAAATTCTATACTAATGAGTACACTCATTGCGTTTTTTTTCGGGAAAAAATCTAAAGTTATCAAACAATTCAGAATATTCTCTTCAGAACAGGTCAACCATTTATTCGATAGAGAAAAATTCAACGTAGTATTTCATCCAAGGACTCTATAAAAAATTATTTCACTGAATTTCTAACAAAGTCTAGTACTTTTTCAAAATAATTATTAATCCGTTAAGATGATTATACTTTTTTAATTAATAATAATCAAAAGAAAAAAATGCTGTGTAGATGAGAGAAATTAAGAATTTTTTTTATCCTTAGTAAATGAAAATTTGACGAAGCTATTTTACCCAACTAAGCTATAAAAAATAAAAGGGTTCGTTTTACCCCACAGATTCTTTATACTTCTGTATAGGACACAGTAAGAATATTAAAGTTAACTCTCTCTATATAGTTATATATATAGGTATATCGGTATATATAAAGTATCCAGGATAAAGATTAACGAAAAGTTTTTCATCTGACATCATTTGTTCGTGTCTCAAGTGTGACAAGCATGTGCAAGCAGGTGGTACCACCATTGTAGAATGAAAAAGCATCGAAAACTTCAGACGCATATGCTGAAAAAGCACGGAGGAAAAAAATACTTGAAGAATAATAGAATAGAATAAATAAAAGAAAAAAATCAATTGCCTAAAGGGATTTGTATATAACCGCACAGACAATTAGAAACTGTTTACTTTGATTTCCTGTCAACGGAAATGTTGAATCTAGTTAATCAGAATAGAATAAAAAAAAAAAACAGAAACAACTTGAAAAAAAAATTGACAAAAGACAGTAGTGGTACAGGAGTGAGTACTTTACGACCGTGGAAAGCTCAAAGTGTTTGGAGACACAATAGTATTTTCGAGCTTTTGGAATGTGGTGAAGAGCTTGCGCAAACTGGGATAGGCGTCGGCTGAGGAACGAGACATCACTGGCATTCACTTCAGTGCGATATCGTCCGTCGCTCCATACGCACTAGTTGCGTATATTTGTCATTATATCACTGAAATAACATTTGTTTTTTCAAGAAATAACACTGATCTATTTTAAACTTCATTTTAAATTCTTTTTCAACATTAACTGACTTTTTGTCAAGTCACTGAATAATCCTACGATCAAAAACAAAAAAGATCATGAAAAATAAATTCACTCGCTTGAATTACAAATTCAATCGTTACATTATCGAAAATGTATCCTATATATTATTAACGTAGTTTTGTAAAATTTAATAAGCATTGTGTCACTGATAAAAGCATATATTTTTTACTTAGTCTTTTTAAATAAACCATTCACTTGAAAGTTAATATTTGATACAACTGTATGGAAATTCTTATCGAAGAAGATTAAATCATATATGATTATTTATCCATGCATAAAGCCTTTCTGTCACCAAAATATTAAACTTTGAATATTACTTTATGTTAGCTTTAATTCAAAAAATAATTTTTAATAAGGGAAATAGAGCTTTTCATCATTTTCAAACCTATACAAAATTCAATATCGATTTTTTATATTAAACTTGTCATGGTTAATAATATTTAACACACTAATTATTTACATTATTCTATACATTGATCATTTATTGTAAAATAACTTTTTTTAATGCAACTGCGTATTAATCCTTATCAAAGAAGATTAAATTATTACTTGAAATCTATACATTTATTCATGTATAAGTAATGGGTTTTCATGTTACAAGAAGCTTTAGCTATCGAATATTTTTTATGCAACAAATAAATCCTTGTTGAGAATTATCTAATCTTGTTAAGACTTTTCGTCATTTATTTACACGTATCTAAATATTTTATTCATTAAATTTTATTTATAAAGTCATGAAAAAAATTCGTACTCGTCTTTTAGAATTAGTTGACATTAGACTTTTTAATAATTTAAAATAAAAGCTTAACTTCAGTAAAGAAGTTTGAAATATCTTGTTCTTCATTTAGACTTATTATTCATTAAAATATGAAATACTGATTATTCAATTAAACAACTTTATATTTGACTTAGCCAGATGCTAACCAAAGCAATTTCAAACAAAATCAATTTAGTTTGTGTAAGTTGCTAGTAATTAAAAATATTTGTTAATTTGACATAATTTTGTCTATCGACTTTTTAATTTTGAATAAACATTAATATTAATTTTAACATAATTTTTCCATTTCAATGTATTTGTGTATTGATAAAAATTTATTAAATATTTTTGTAATAGTTTTAAAATTCACAATGAAACATTCTATTGACTAAAAATAACTAATAAACAATAAAAATAAATAATAATGAATGTAAATTAGTGACATTCGTTAGTTAAATTTGATTGATTACAATTTTGATAAATTTTTTCGAAGCTTTATTAATGTGAACAGGAAAGGCATATTCTTATGCTAATGATGAATAAATTAAGATAACAACAGAATAGAAATAATTGAATATAATCATTATCGATCACTCTTTTGAATATTTAACAATTCTTTTCTGAGCTTTTCCTCCACAGCTCGAGTAGCAGTAGTAGTAACATATCTCTATAGTCAGACGTGATAACAGTAGATGCAAAGCACTCACTCTTTTGATAATTAATTATTATATCCATAAAAAAACGACTCGAGGATTTATTGCAATAACTCTTGCCTGATAAGAAGAATAAAGACAATATATGTTACAAGATTAATTTTGCCATTTTTTTCGTTTTAATTCCTTTCGTTTTTTTTCTCCCTTCATTCTCTGATGCTAAAAAGAATGAAAGATGGAGATTAATGACAAAGTATATAACTGAAGATTTGTTTTTATATCTTGTGTGTATTTTTTTTTTTTTTTTTTATCGTTGTAAATAAATGTCGAGGTAAAATAATAAATACAACAAATATGAGAAATTAAGCAATCACTCACAGGTGCAATTTGATTTTAGTTCCAATTGGAACATGATATACTGAGTAAATATGTCACAGAGATTATTTATTGCCTTGAGTACGAGTTGTACAAATCTATTGGCGAGTAAAACTGTCAAACGCAAAAAATAGTTAATAAATAAATAAATATATAAATAAATAAAACGCACAGAAAAAAAAAAATAAATGCAAATGATATGTGTTGAAAAATATGCATTTAATTTTGATAACGAGAAACTAGAAATTTATATCTACGTACGGTATTGGAAGTGAACAATATAGAATGATTGATGCTATTTATTTTTAGTCATACTAGATATTAATAGATATGACAAAAAATAATTTTAACAAATTATTATTGGTAATTAAGAACAATATATATATATATATGTATATATATATATATATATATAAATGAACGTAAATAAATGTATATTTGAAAAGGTTTTGTGATAATATTAAATATTGTCGGATGAATTTGAGTGTTTATTAATAATTAAATAATTAGCTGTGATAAAACTAAATTATTTCGTTAACAAGGTTTCATTAGGTATTGATGAATTTTAAATTTAATTATCTGTTGATATGTAGCATATTAGTTGATAAAATATTTGTTACTATTCATTATTTACTATTCATGTGCTGCTTAACAGTGATTTATTTGAGATTTCAGTTTAAATTAACATACGACTGTATCGACAGAAAATTTCAAAATAAATCATGTATTATGAAGCTAAAGGAAAAAACCACCACGTAATACATTATGTATGTTATAACATTATTTCAAGTAATTATAAAGTAAATTTAACGAAAGATTATAGAATAATTATAAATTTGATATAAGTCTAATAAAAACTGATTATGTAAAAATTTTATACATACCGAATAAAATAGTTTATAAAAAATTGTATTAAGATAATTAATACTTTCTTATTACTAAAGTAAAACTCCAACTATTAATAATAAGTCATTTGTGTAAAAATAAATATTAAAAAAACTTTTAAAAACGAATAATTAAAAATATTGTGAATATTCATTAATTGGCAATTATAAAATCATCCTTGCTCTGAATGAGTGTTGATCATTGCTTGCAGTTGATTTTTAACAATCAATCAAATCAATGGATATTCTTTCCACAAACAGCCGATTTCCTTAGCATGCATATATATCCGTGTATCTCGTAGCATGTCGAATGAACAAGGTGGTGAATGGTTGGTATAATTAATGCATTAATCATTTGCACGCCTTGCACATGTCAACGACTGCGAAGTAACACGAACGTCAATAATGTAATTATAAGCGATTAACATGGAATGTTAATTTGTGAGTGTGTAGCAGTGGCAAGTCAAATCTTGATGAATCGAAAAAAGCACCAAGGTACGTAGCAGGTGTGTTATATAGGTCATATCGAAGGTTCATTAGGGCACGGTAGGCGGTATTTGACCCAAATTTATATTTTCTAGATATAGCGAGTGTGGACCGCAAGAAGAAGAAGGTAAGAGGGGAACGAAAGCAGCGCAGAAGCTTTTTCGGGGCTGACGACGGCGCGGACGTTGTGCCGAGGAGCCAAGTGGGGAGACATTGGGAAGATAGGACAGGGTTGGTACGTCCTATAAGGGTCGTATGGGTGGCGCAGGCGTCGCACCCACTCCCACCCCCAGCAATGCACAGCCCTGATGCGAGCGGGGAAGTGTTGCGGCGCCCATCGTTGCGTCGGCTGCACAGTTCGGGCCCGGGCACCCATCCAGTAGTACGTTCACGTTTTAGTCGGACGAACGTCACTATCGACTCAGGCTGTATCCTCGTCTCCCCCTCCACACCGCCCTACTCTCTCTCTACATTCAGCCAAGCTTCTCTGCTATTCTCTCACTCTGTTTAACCGTTGGCACTTGGAAACCGGGATCGAAAAGTCTCTTCACTAACGCCCAAAGGAGACTCTAGTCTAGTCTAAAGACACTTTCTCATAATATCCCTAATAATCATTATATTTATCTAATCGGCCAGTTAACACACGCCAACTTTGTACGCGAGTCGTGAGTGGAAATTTGTTGGATTTGTTTTCGTTATTTTATCGCAAGTATCTGCTTAGTAGTTACTGTAGTAGTAGATGTACTAGTCTTTATTTTTATTCTATCGTTACTTTTTATTTATTAATATATATTTCCAACATCATTTGTCTAGAGAAAAATATTTTGACAGCAATTTATGTCTCATTATTACTCATATTAATTGTTATTTCAACTAATTCATGTTTGAGTGAATAAAATTTATTTATCGGAATACATACAAGTTTCCATTATGATAATGTCATTATTATTCAAACTGGTTTAATTTCATTATTATCATTTGTTTTCTCTATTACCGAGTTTTGATTGAATCATTTCACGTATATACCAACATGGGAATTGGTGCTGACAGCTACAGCAGCTATGTACATTTAAATTATTAATGACGTTTAATTTGCATTTTATTTTATCACAAAGAACATCTTTTTGTTTTTTCTTTATTTTATACTGTTAAAAGACAAATAAAAGTGCTTTTAAAATTTTTTTTTTTTTTTATTCTTTTATGAACGATCAAGTATCTTTTGAGAGATGTTATAAGGGGGAAGAGACGTCGGAGAATAGACTGAAATGACACGGGGAAATTGAATGTCACAGTGTCACTACGGAAATCTATAAATTGCTACAAAATTAATGAACATTTTTTTTTTCTCCTTCTATATAAACTATTATTTTATTTTTTTTAACACCATTTCTTTTGCACTTTTTTCCTCTTTGACATTAAACTCGTTAATTAAATGAGGTAAATAAATATTTAAAAAAAATTAATATAAAAAACGGGTGTAGTAAGGTCGTGCGCCTGGTTACACAATTTTCTATCTAAAAATGTACACTATAAACGAGCTGGGACAGCGATTGCGCGAGTGGCGAAAATATCGGGGCAGCGGTTGCCGACTGAAAAGGACAAAGATGAGTCACATAGTCGAGGTACCGCTACAGAAACAATGTATAATGTCAAAAATACCGATTATTCGTTCATTCATTCATACGCTGAACACACACACACACAAACTGCAATAAATAAAATACTATAAATAAAAAAGAAAACATCTTCAGAAGAGAGAGAGAGAAAAAAAAATCAGTATGTCTGTATAGAAAAAAAAAAGAAGTTCTGACACTTTGATTGACGCGAGTGTTACATAAAATATTAAAAAGAAAAGTTTTTTTAAGACTTAAGTGGAAACAAAGAAAGAAAAGTTATTCAATAAAATATTAACACATTTCAAATAAATAATTAAATAATAAGAAAAAAAAAATTAGTGATTGATGGTAATAAAAAAAAATAAATAAAACGTTTTGTTTGATTTAAAAATGATAGTGGTTTTTGGACAAATGTAGTGACAGATCAAGTGTTATGTGATTCAAGATCCACGTGAATTATATAATGTCTCGACGGACACAAAAAAAGAAACGAATTTAGTTTTAACCTTCAGGTATTTATGATTAATAAATATCAATCATGTACTTCATTTATAAAATCTCTCTAACTAATAACATTTGACTTTTAACTAATAAATTATTTTAATGGAATATTTATCACAATAATAATCGTGTGTCTCACTACTGGCATCAGAGAGCGAGAGAAGAAAAGAGAGAATCATGGCTGCGCCGAGGATATATTTAACGCCTGCGTCTCATGTTACTCGAATATCTGCGTTTGCGCTTGAAATAGACTTCATTCCTCACGTTGAAAACGCGTGGCAGTCTAACGCCGAAGAAAACTCCCATAGATCGGCAAGAATATCTCGATTTCTCTTGCTCCTATCTTTCCATTTATCTGCCCTTCCTATTTTCTATTGATACATATATCTATACATCTCCAACACCCATTCAATTCTTTTCACTTAACCCAATTTAATCTCTATCACTAAAAAATTCGCATCACTCTCAACAATTAAATTACCCCAAGTCCCATTAAATCAAACTAATTTATTCAATTAAATAAAAGTCCAGTTAACCAACTGGAGATTCACCAAAAAAAAAAAATATTTAAAATGTTAATTTGCATCGTTGTACCAATAGTTGACAGTGAATCCATCATTTTCGTGTATCTGATGTAACATCAACTGTATGTTCAGTGTCAGTAACAATCAGATACAATGTGAAAATCAGTGATAAAATGTTGACTGTCTCTCTATTGTCTACCTGTATCAAAGTTAGCTGTATGTTTTGCATGAAAATAATATGTACAATAATTGTTCTTTTAAATCAGATAAATAAATAATGCATGTCACGTGACTGTCGTCATTCTAAAGTGTGCTATTGATAACTTATAAGACAAGAGTATGATACAGAAGAATTATTGATGAGTCAAGTTATATATAAAATTTATCTAGTTACTATTTAAGAAGATATAGCTATGTTTTATTCAAGAATATGCTCTATATAATCTTCGATTCTCGACTTGGAATTAAATGTTAAGCTTAGCTGGTTGAACACGGGTCAAATATATCGCACGATTGACGCATTTGGTCCCCTTCAACCAGCTTTAGTTGACATTAGACACCATCAATGAAATTGAACATTAAGATGTATATCTTTGTATTTTTATTATTATTATTATACTATTACTATTTATTACTATTATCATTATCATCATCATCATCACTACTATTACTAATTAAATATTAGTTATTCAATTGTTGTTCAATAACTTCATTCATTTAATCTAATAAATAGATGTTAATTTTATTATCAAAATGTTGTTTTGTGAAAATTCAACTTTACTAATATATTACTTCTATAATATTTTAAAGCGTCATTATTTTCCTTACCCATTTCTCTCTTTTTTTTCTACACTTTAGACTTTAGATGTACATAAGACTAAGTCGATTTTACTTGCACAAGAGAAGTAAGTTATTACTTGGATTTTTTTCTCTCATAATTGTTACGGTTGAAGAATACAAGAATAATAAATGGTCGTGTAGATTAAAGTTAGAGGTAGGTAAAGGAAAGAAAAAAAAAAAAAGAAAAATTATGTGATAAAATAAGGGAAAAAAAATGGTAGGATAAAGAAGAAGAAGAAGGTGAAGTAGAAGTAGAAAAAGAGTAGTCGTATAAAATGGGAAAAACGAGCATCCCTAGCATTTGGTTAGTAGTCCTTGAGAAAGACGTCTTTGCATTGCAAATCGTCTACAAGTTCAAATTGTGAAGAGCTCTGCTGGATGGGAATGCTGAAATGTAAAGTCCGGGAACGATAATAATGCCTTTCTTTTTCATACAAAAAAAATCAAAAGAAAAAAAGAAATTATGTTAATCAATATCATTAATATTATTATCATCATTATTGTGTTTTACCCATCAGACATACACACTTTTGTTGTTATTCCAAACGAGACTTGTAAATTTATCAAAGACTATACCATTTATTAATATACTACAGCACAATTTAAAATGTTATCACACCAAAATTAATTGATTTTCATTTTAATATTAGAAAATAAAAAAAATAACACAAACCGATTTTATAGTTTTTTTTTATCTTTATTCCAGTAAATACTTATCAAGTGTACAAAGGTCATTGGACGGTTTGTTTTTCGAAATTTTTTACTCACATTCTTTCTAGTCTGCAGCGGAATCATAATAATAAACGTTGAATGGCACAACATCAAAAATAAAAAAATATTGATATGAAAAAAAGGGGGTAAAAAACGAAAGGCAGAGGAATATAAAGGAAAAAATATATGAAGAAAAATTCCTGAGGTGTATATAAAAAGATTTCCTCGTCATGAATGAAATCAATATAGACTCTATATAATAATAATACTGAAGATAATCTTGATAAGCACACACCTGAAACATAAATAAATAACTTTTCTAACAGCTTGGTACTATTAGGCACGCCCGCGAGCCGATCGTCAGTTTGAGGTCTTGAGCTCCGCCCAAATCGTTTTATTTAAGATGGTGTAGGTATGCTCTCTCTAGATCCATTAGAAAACTCACCCAACTCCCACTAGTTCCTTCTCTCCTTCTTTCTCTCTCTCTCTCTCTTTTTCTCGTTCGCTCTTGCCAGGGTCCTCTTTTTGCCCAGTCCGCACACACTGGGATCAATAATGCACCAACCACTCTCACCCCCTCTCTCTTTCCCCTTGAAAACCGTATCCGACACCCTCTCCACCAAGCCCCAGCTTCGCGCTAGCCCGCACCAGTGCTCCCTTCTCTTCTTGTCTCCTCTCTCTCTCCCTTTCTCTCTCTCTGTTTGTGTCCGCTTCTATATATCCTAGAGAATAGACACTAGAGTCTACAGCAGCTCACACTTCTCCTTGTGCAAGAATAATCTTCTTGGGGTAAATTCGCCAAAATCTATTACATCATAAATCGCCAATAAACATCTACTATAATCACTTTGACGTTTATTCCCATCTCAATCTTCCTTTGTATCTCTTTAAAATCACCTTTATCTGTCCTCTTCATCTTTTTCACCGCCTGGTATAAAGGAAAAGTGATGATTTTGTCCAGGATTATATCAAAATAAAAAGAAACCTCAGAATCCTGATATTGAAAGTCCTTTGTGCTGTTATTCCTAGAGATAATGATTAATCTGAGTTATGGAGTAGAAACAGTTATCATGAGGTGATAATTCTTATTGCTGTTATAAAACAGTGTTATTGGATCCCTGGAGATTCAACATATAGAGATATAGATAGAGAGAGAGAGAGAGAGAGAGAGTCTGGTTGAGGGATTCTCGTTAGTTTACACACCATCGGCTACTGTTACGTCCCCAAGGCATTGCATGAGATTCTCTCACTCAATGTGATCATTTTCACCACTACTCGTGGTATTCATAATCAACAATGGAGACATCTATATACATATATTCTTCATTACATCTAACTATTGCACATCAGACAAATAATTGTATCTTGTATTGTACTATATTGAGTCTATGAGATTACAATTTATCGATAAAAGAACATTTTTAATCAATTATTATATGATCAAATAGTCACTTTGTTAAGTATATTGAGATCTTGAGTGAAAAATATATTAAAAAGCTCTCCAGAGCTTTACTGTGGGAGTAATAAAGCTTGAGAAGATACTTTAGCTAATAATGAATAATAGAATTTCATAATCGAAAGCTGAGTAAATATCGATTAAATTATAAAATAATATTTGTAAAGTAATAAAAGAATTTTATTAATTCTGGTAACCTGCAATATCTAAAAAAAAAATCCTTTTATGTTATTTCTACACTCCTCTTTACCTTTTTTTAATAAAAATTTCAATGAAATTTTCTCTTCTAAATAAAACTTTATTCTATAAATTTCTCTTAGAAATATTTATCTAGTCGTTTCTATTAACAACAAAGTCTTTTAAGAGAAAACAATTCTTCCAATTTGAAAAGAAGAAAAAAAATGTTAACTTTATATAATAAGATACTTTGTTAGAAGAAATAAACGCTTAATGTTTTTTTAATTGAAATAAAAAAAGATAAAATCATTCCTTCCTTTGAAGTTTCTATGTAATTTATATTCAACAAAAAGGAATAAATTCTATTAAAAAAAATACTCTTCCTCTACTAACAATAATAATAATAATAATGAAAATGGCCATTAGTATAATTATTGTTATGATTATTATTTTTACTATTGTTAATAAAGAAAGGATAACATTTGAATCTAATGAACAACACAACAAGTCCTTAAAAATTAATCTACAATCCTAAAACTACTTAAACAACGTGCACAAGTAGAAAAAATGTAATAAACACAGTTTCTAGTAGAAAAAACTTTAATAGTAAGACTCAAGTAGAGAACGACATTCTGTGAACAGACTGTGTAAGGAGAAAAGGCCTCACAGTAGCAAGACGTGGTAAATAGAATCGGACGTCAGTAACGAGACGCCTGAGTTTATAGAAAAAGTATCAATAGTAGAAGTAAAAGAATGAAAGGCACTAGTAAACAGACATATCTGAAGACAAGAGTTTGAGTAAATAGACTTTTAGGAAGAAACTAAACATCAATAGTCCAGCTTAAATAAATATTTTCAACAGTTTTACGACCACAAATAAGTATTGGACACTGAAAAACGATTCCAAGTGATATATTAAAAGAATTTGGAGTAAAGAGAAAATTTGTAAAATGTCTCTATAAATCTTAGCAACTGGGTCGTAAAAACAATCCCTGGTACATACTAGCCCAAGCCATGTAGGCACAACTACTCAAATGTGCATGGGAGCGTCCGACCTAAACGACATCGTCACTACTTAACTGTAGCTATACCAAAGTTGTGCTACATAACAGAGGCATACCTTACTCATACTCGTACAACTTGATAACTTTTGATTATATGTATATATACATATAGAAATATACATTGGTATGTTGATAATAGCAGAGAAGGGAGCGAAAGTAACGGTGCTAGAAACCCCTAGGGGTGGAAAGGAGTAGAGAGGGGTAAATAGCAAGCGAACTTGGATGATATGTGAAGGCGCCGCAGATGCGCGAAATTTTATTGAGCTTTTGGCAAATAGCTTGGAAAAGGAAGAAAAGAAATGTCTTTGAAAAAAAAAAAAAAAAAATTTTTTTTCACATTACTCTCATATTATATTCATTCATTCATTCATGATGATATTTTTTGGATTAATGTGAAGTTTTGTATAGCACAAGAGAATGGTAAAAGAGATGAAGAGGAGGTTGAAAAATCCAATTTTAAGGCTAGAAAAACGTGATCTACTTATCAGAGATAACTTTTGTGAGAAATTTATATTTATGAGAGAGAAAAGAGGACAGTTTGGGTTATAAATCAATTGTCCGTGTATGCAATGCATCAGAATAGGCTGATATGTATTTGGTATGCATAAAATGGTCCCAACTGTCTAGTATTCCCAACGCCCATCTCACATTTTGTGGTTTCACCGACGTTCACTTCCTCTAACTCCATTTCCCGTCTGCCAGCTTTGTTATATTGGAATTCGTGTATCGTTCTAGATGTGCATACATAAGTCATTTTATCTCAAATTAACACCTCACTTTTTTACATCCCATACACACAATTATTCCAATTATTTTTATCTGATAATCCAATCTTCTTCACTCTCTATAAACAACTTCATACATACAGAAGCACTTCATTCAGGGTGAATAAAAAAAAAAAAAAAACATGTATCAACTTGAATAAATAAAAAATAACAAGAAAGAATAATAATTCCAATAAAAAAGTGTATAATGAAAAAATAAAAAAAAATTCACATGTTGTCTTTTAAATATTGACTCTTTATAATAAGGTTATAATTATGTACCAAGTGAAAATTATTTTACCAGAAATTACAGCATTTAAAACTCATTTTTTAACCATTGTATTTTGATTTAACGTCAAATTTTATTTAATGACTGTAATTATTAAACTACATTGTCACAGTTCTAATTATTCTCTAGTTGTTTTCATTATGAAGAAGAAGTACACTGTTGACTTAACTTTTGTTATGTATTTCTAGGTAGTTTTTATTCAAATAAACAAGAAATATGAGATAAGTTAAAAGGGGCTTTCTCTACTGTATACTAGTTTAATTAGTAACGTAAGAATATTTACATTAAAAGAGTGTGTAAATATTATTCAAATTATATATTTAAAAACAATGTCAAATTTTTAATTAAAACTACCTACAACTTTAATTTAATGTAAATTTAATTATAAGTTAAAAACATTTCTATCTAAATAAAACCTTATGATGTGGTGTAAAAAAAATAAAAAATTATCTTGAACTTTACTGAGGTCAAATATTGTTTGATAAATGATATCATTTTCATCCAATACCTTTCTCTTTTTCTGTGTATATATATTTAAGAGGAAAAAAATTGATTGAGAAAATAGCTTGATATTTTTATTATTAATTATTCTTTAGAAAATATTAGTAGAACCTTTATTAATTTATTTTCTTATAAAAATGTCATTTTAACTTTGTGATAAAATTATGCAAAATTACAGTCGAATCATATTTAAAATTATTCTTTCGTGACAGTTGATATTCTAATGAAATAATTTGATTTTATACTACGATTCTGAATGAAATTATTTGACTTTTCACTTTCAATTCAATAACTCATAATACACTCAGAGAATACTATCGAAATAACTTGTCATAAAAGTTATAATAAAATATTGAAAAGATAAGATATTTCATCGTGGCTTTCACATTAAAAATGTAACAAGAGGTAAGTCAAGTAGAAATGTAAGAAAAAAATCTTCAAGAAGTTATTAATATAAGATCGTTCTCTGTTGTTTTATCACAGATGTATAAATTGATATTTTCAAACTATATAATTTGCTATAAATTAAAAAATTTTTTTGCTTTAAAATATTGATTGTATGTAGTTACTGAAATATATCTACCTCAAAGCAATTTCATATGAAATTTATATTAAGTTACGTTTTGGAAGCACTTTATTTTGGATTAACTTGAAATTTTTCTTTCGTGACTATTACAATTATGTCAAATAGTTATGCATTATGCAAAGAAAATTATATCAATATAAGTTTTTTTGTTGACTTCAATTCAAATACTGCACCTAATCTTTTTTATTGTAACAAAATTAATTGAACATAAATAAAAAAAATTGTAAAAGAAATTAAGATGAAAGTCTCACCTACACTAATGAAAAAGATAAAAAAATGAATTAAAACTAACAAAAAAACAAGTATCACTCAATCGAAAAAAGAAGAATGAGATTATATATTTTTTTTCAATCCTTCTAGTTGACTGATGGTCCTTCTTACTCAACGACGGAAATTATTTGGCCTTTTAGCAGGAAATAAAAATAATATAATTACATGACAGATGACATAGGTGTGAGAAGTTGTCTTTATCAGCATCTAGCACCAACACCCACGTCAACGACACCCAAGTGACTGCTTTTAATCCGTCTGTATGTAGCGGCTGATTGATGGAGTTTCCTCAGAAGTAAATTGCATCCGAGTAGAACTAACTCTCAAGATTTAGCATCAAATACAAGTGGAAATGACATCGAATTGGTTCAATGAAATATTTGTTTTCTTCAACTTCTTATGCTTTTTCTTAGTAACGGAAATGAAGATTTATATTATTATAAAATGTCTCATGACATATTCGGAATATACTTTCAAGGGAATAATATAGTAACTTAGCTGTCTAGAAATTATAGCTCTATAATTCGCATATCAAAGAGGTAGCATTAACGACCTAATTCATCCCTAGGGTTCTCTAACGATACCTCTACAACATCTCTTGTTCTCTCTTGTACTTTTCCATACATTTATATGCCAAAGTTACTTGAACCACTATACGAACCACGAGTAAACGCCCAGTAGAGACTCGAGTCACTGCTAGAGGGAATATACGTGAGATTTTTGTCAGCAAACAATCTGCATAGATTTACATATATATCTACAGTCTAGTTAAACGTATTATCAAAATCGTTTTCATTTCTCTCTCACTCTTCGTCTATTACTACATATCCATGAGAGTAACACCAATATGATTATTCCGTGTAATGAAGATTAAAAGAATTTCAATGAAAAAGTATTAATTGAATTGGTAAATTAATTAGAGAGTAATTTGATACGTGTTGGAGAATAAGAGAAATCGAGAAGAAAAGAGGATGGAAGAAGAAGAGCACTGGCACGTGAGAGGTAGATGAAGGCAGTGGTTTGCGGTGAGTTGCGGTAAGCGGCAATGAATTAATCGCCGTGAACAATGCAAGCTTGGTCCGAAACCCGGACCAAAATCCTACGTCATCTTTGGTCTACTCCCTTGCAAGCTTTACCAAGCTTGATTAAACTCCTAGAATCCTTAATGCCACCAAATACAATCGTCTTACTCTAATCTATTACTTTGATAGAAACATTGACAAGAATTAGGAGCAGTAGAAGAAGAACATGAACATTTATAATAGAAGGTCAAGGAGAAGAAAATGAGAGGAAGAAGAAGAAGAAGAAGTGGTTGTAGAAATGGTACAGTAACTTGTAACAAAGAACTAAATATATCTAGTGCTAGCTGTTTTTTTCTATAACTAGACTATTTAAATACCAAAAAAAGTGTTGCTAAACAAACATTCTTCTTGACTAGACAAGTTTTATTTACGAATAAAACGTGGATAAACGTTTAAAACGTACGAGTAGAGGGAATGTCTGCTAATCCTTTACCCAGAGTTCAAGTGATAAATTTCGTAAATCCCTGTTCAAGCACAGACTTGCAGCAACCCATCCAACCTCAGCCATTACTGGACGAGTTAGTGTGCGAGAAGATGGTGAGTCTAGTGTATACCAATGCCGAAAGCTCTCCCTAGTTTCCTCACCGCACTATTTCTACTGAGGCAATTCTCTTTTGCCCATTTTCTCACGATTGCAGTACACTTCCTGGATTCCAACAATTGGAAAGATATTTTTGTTTTTGCTTGGCATTAAACCAATTGTTTTTATTCAATGAAAGACTACTATCTCTTGTAAAGTAAAAATTTCAATTAACTTTTTTAAAAAGAAATTTTTTTCATTCTTTCTTTACATGATAAAAATGCTATTTGGTTTAATGTCGATTATTAAACAGTAATTAAACGAGTAATACAACGTGTTCCTTATTGTATAAATGCAATTGTCTATTGACAAAAGCAATTGAATGCAGTAGTCAACAACAGAATAGAGTATTCAGACTTACCTTGGATTTCCGCGTAGAGCAGCATGATGCAAAGCGTTAAAACCGGTATTGTTTGTCCTAGTAATGTCTGCCGCATGGTCTAACAACAGCGTCAACATGTCGTCTCTTTTCTTAGAAATCGCATCGTGAAGTGGAGTGTCTCCTTCAGCATCCTGAAAAGTATAATAAAACAATCAAAAATTCATGTGCTTTGAAATTTTTTTAATGAATAATCTTATTTAATTAATTTCAAAATAAATATGTCAAGTGGTTTCTGTAATTAATGTTGTAATGAGTAAATACTCACTTGAAGACTTGGATGACAACCCAATTCTAATAACGTACGAACAACACCTGCGTGTCCTTTATTAACCGCAATATGAAGCGCAGTCTGACGTCTTTTATTTCTAGCATTCAAGTCAGCTCCAGCACCCGCAACAAGAGCCATAACCCCTGGCTCATCACCAAATGCAGCATGATGAACGGCTCTGTCTCCATCTTTGTCCTATAAAAAATTAAGAGAGAAAAATAAATTAATAGATAGCACAGAAAAGTTGTTTTTAAGTTTTATAAGAGTATAAAATTTATGGTAGCTATAGTAATACATACCTCAATTTCAACGTCAGCTTTATAACGTAGAAGAATTTTTATAACATCTAGATGACCGTTATGACTTGCTGCTTGGAGTGCTGTATGACCAGCAAATACTCCATTTACGTCAGCATCGAGACGTTTTAAACATTCTTCACATTTTACAGCATCTCCGTTGGCAGCAGATTTAACAAGCTCCTCATTAACGTCCCCTGATACGTGAGTCTCAAATAACTTTTTCAGCAGAGCAGATAACCGTTCTAAAAAGGTATTATGTTAATTTGGAAATTTTTTTTAAGTCTGATAAAAATGTTCTGTAGTTATCTCACTAACCCCCACTATTATTTCCTGGCACACTTCCATCACTACTTGCTACTTTAACAACAGCCTGAGGATTGTATGTCCACGAAGTACTGCATACTTCTACTTTTAGATCGCCATCGTGATATATTTGCTGCACTCGACCAATTTTACCCAACGTCTATCATAGTGAAAAATGAATAAAAGTGTTATGTAATATTCCAATGTTTTCAAAGTGAAAATACATTTGAAAAATAACCAACCGGTGCCATTGCCTCTGCCCATTCACCATGTCCACGTTGCAATAACTTAATCTTTTCCAAGTCATTACAGATTTGGACTAAATCACCCACTGCAAATGCTTGACTATCGGTAGTTGAACAGTTTCCAGCTGGCGTTGGAGTTTGAACTTTAGAAAGCACAGCGGGATTAAATGTCCATCGATTTCCACTAGGATAAGATACGACAATATCATGATCTTCATCAATGCTTACAACTGTTCCAGTTGTACCAAGGCATTCAAACATTCCATCGGTCCAGCTTCCATGACCATGTTGAAGTGATTGGACAATCTCCAATTCTAAGTCCACATTAACTTGATCTCCTATTTGTAATCCATGAGGACCTGTTCGACCAGGACCTTGCTCTCCAAGTAATGGTAAATGATCCCGATACACGGTTTGTCCTTTTGCATCATTAACGACTTTAAGATCAGCCTAGGAATAAAGATTATTCATTTTTAATACCATTGAAAATCAATTGCTTTGTTAGTTTCAGGTACAAACCATCCCCTCAAAGCCGACTCTGTATAAATTCTTGGCTCCATTATCCCATATAACATATGCAGCGGATCTTGGACTAGCAGCAGACCAATCTTGAATTTCATTAACTTTTCCTCGTCGTCCATTGCCACCATCTTGGTCTTCCCACTGCCAGTCAACACCTCGAACTACTCTTGCTCCAGGGAAAATTCCTCGAATAGCTATCTGTTTTTTTATGTAATTAAATATTCATATGATAAATAAATAATAAATGTCTCAATTGATAATAAATTATAAAATATGCATTAACACAATTTCCTTTCATTCCTTTACCAAGTGATTCTTAAATAAATTTACAATATATTGCTTTGTTATCTTCATGAGATAAAATAATAAAAATTAGTGCTTTATCACTTAATTGTAATATTTTATTTTGTTTTTGAATGCTTCAATAAGCATAAAATTATAATTACCTTTTTACTTTTTCTTCTTGGCTCCAAAAGTACTCGTTCACTACCAGGCGTTGTAATTCGATAAAATCTATGTCTCAAATGATGTTTATCACCATGATAACAAATGGAGCACAAATCATAATTGCCACATTCAGCACATTTCCACCTGATGCCAAATATTGGTTGTTGTCGGCATGTATCGCACATGGTACCATCGTGCTTAACACCAGTTGTAGCGGAATCAAGAATTCTCAGATCAAATGCTCCTGAACATCGATAATTGGCAGCAGTTCCATTATCCCATACAACAACAACTTCTTCAGGAGATTCAAAATTTCTAACAGTACCGACGTGACCTTCTCCTCCATCCTATTTTCAACATGGTAAATAAGTTATTAAGATAAACTTTAACATAAATTTTTTTTTAGCAACAATGTGATAAATTTAGAGAATAGAATATGTTTGGAGAAAAGTTAATGAAAGTTTATATGAAACTCTAACCTGTTTGCCCCATTTCCACTCGGGTCCACGTATTACCCTCGCACCTACACCTTCCATCATAAATCTGGTAGTTCGAGTACTACCACTTGTCCCTGCCTCCATTTTTCAACGATATCAGCTTATTTATTTATAACGAAATAATTATTTAACATATTCTTGACATTTTTACAGCACTATCGCCTTAGCAGATCGCCATTTTGAAAACTAAAGCAACTGTAGTTTGAGCGCTGCAGTCGTACTACCTGTTCAAAATAAATAAAAAATTTGGAGTAAATGTACTCCAATTTCAAATTTTGTATGAAAAAAAATTGTTTTCATACTGATAGTAATATTTTTGAAGTAATTTCATTATTAATAATGAAATAAACGATAATTATTTCGTAATTATTAAAAATATTTATTAATACTGTTATATTTGTTTGTTATGATTTTGCTACTGTCACTTTAACTTTATATAGGTTAGAGTTTGTTTGCTGTCACTCATTGAACTTGTTTCGTAATCATATGAATCATTGATGCAATTATTATTTATGCGAGAATGAATCTCTGTTTTTAAACTTACTTAATAAATGAAAATGAAGAGATCCTTAAAAGATATTTTAAAAGATTTAGGATGGGATTCAGGTTTTCGAATTCCCGTAGCTAATGAGGAGAATAAACAACTTGAACAAGAGGTAATAAATAGATTTTTATAGTAATTATTTAATAAATTACATAATAAATTTCAATTTTAAAATATACTTGTTCGAAATTAGCATTCAAGTACTTTATTCATGTTGAATTTTTATGTATAGATTGAAAAAAAACTACAAGAGAAAAAAGAATTAACTCAAACATTAGACAAAACAAATTCACGGGTTCATGCCATTGAATTATTTCTAAAAGATATTAAAGTTCTTTATAATTATAATCAAAAGCTTTTGACAGCTTTTGTAGCTCAATATGAAGCAGAAAATCATTTCGAAAAATTGTCCAAACAAAATGAATCAGCTATTGAAAAGGAGCTTCGTTCTCTTGAAAAAGAGAAAAAAGATACTCATGAGCGAATTGAATCAATGACCAAAGAAATTAAAAAATTGCAAGAAAATTTAGAATGTTTTAAAAGAATTGTAGCATTCAATAAACATGAAATCCTTGAATGTAAAAAGATTTTGAATCGTGATGAAGAACATCAGCAATTAATAAAGAAATATGTCAGATTGGATATGAAAAAGTTTAAAGAGCTAGATCTTAAACGAGAGAAGTTAACTGAAGAATTAAAAATTCATAAGCAAGCTGTTATGAAGGTAATCGATGACATTTGTGAAAAAGAAGTAGTATTAGATAGAACTGCCAAATTTTATATAGAAGCTTTAGATACTCGTAAGCAATTGATAGAACGTTGGACACAAAGCGTTTTAATTTTACGAGAAAGAGATGATGGTATTCAGAAGATAATCAAGGAAATTGAAACTTTAAAAACTGCTGGAGCAGAAAAATTAAAAATTCTAGATGAATCAGATAGTTTTATGAATAATCAAATAAGTTGCAATAAAGAACTTGAATATTCAATAAAGAATCTGGAAAAAACTCTTGTATTAGCCAAAGAAAAACGTAATCAAGTTGCAAAAGATATTGATGAGGGTAATTTGGAATACAAAATACAAAAAAGAATTTTAACTGATAACAGCTACAAGATACAAAATTTACAAGTTGAAATAAAAGCAATAAAGAGAAATATTACGAATAAAACGAAGAAAATAGATGATTGGAACAAACAAATGACAGATATGAAAGCAACTTTGAATAAAGTCAATAATCAGAGTGAGAATGTTCGGGACAGAAGAAAAAAATTAGAATCCATGATGGAGGTATTTTTTAATATTTTCTTAATAATTAAACGTCTAATGTCAGGAGGTAACATTTTTATTATTAATTATAGAAAGAAAAAAGACGTAAATTTTCTTTATCCAGCGAAATTAAACGATTCCAAGGCTTATCTGTTCGAACAATGAGTAAAATTAGTGATCGAGAGAATGATAGGAAGATGATTGAACTTCAAGAACAAGGAGAGCTGAAAAAAATTGAACTTTTAGCTGTGTCTCAAGTAAAAGAAGAAAAACAGCTTCAAGAGAGAAAAGAGTCAGCTTATAAACTAGATATATTGATTGAAAATTGTAAAATACGACTTGGAAAAGGTACAAAGGATGCGGGTAAAGATGCAGATGAATTGGAAAGGAAACGAAAAAAAATTGATGGACTTCAAGAGGCCCTTGATAAAAGAAACGACGTTTCGAAATTGCTCCGAAATCATATGATCAAATTAGAGGTAAATAAAGTTTAAAAAAATATATATTAATTACATTGATAAAAAAAAGTAAATATTCAATAATAAGTTGTGTGTTATCAATTATTTCAGAATGAATTAAAAAAAGCTCGAAGTACTTTAGATGTAGAGAATAATAGAGTAAAGTTGTTGAAGGATAAAAAACAAAATCTTGAATTGATGATGCAAGGTGGCGAGAAGCAATTAAAGTTAGTTGTGCGTTTAAACGAAGAAAAACAAGTGGCAAAAAATATTCTAGAATTAAAAATAACTCAAGCAGAAGAAATGATGAGAAATACGGGTAGTAGAGTTTATAATTTAGAGCAATGTCTCTTGAAGATTTGTGCTGTAAGTATAATAATAAATCATAAGTATACTGTTATTAAAACGTAGAAAGTAGTAATTTAATTTTTATTTATTCTTGATTCAGGCAATGAAGGAACGAATAGCGGATTTAAAAATGCTACGAGAAGCATTTAATTTGAAAAATAAATTGGCTATAAATGAATGTTCAGAATTACGTGCATTAATCAATGAAAAACACTACCAAACTCTCCACCTTCAGTCGCGATATGACAATATAATTGCTACTTCAAATGCAAATATTACTGGCGATTCATTACCAGCAACGACATATTTAAAAATACAAAATGCACAGTATAAATACGAATTACAAGAAAGAGGAGACAAATTAGATGCGACCATCAGAAAAACTGAGCAGGAAATTACGAGTATGGAAAATACCTTGCGGGTAGTTAATGCCTGCAATGAAAAATATAAATTGTCATTAGGAACAGCGGAAGACGACAGTTCGAAACAGATGATACAAAGTCAACTGGATCATCAAATGTTTCAAGCTTTAGATGAGTTAAAAAGGAAAAAATCTCAGTTGAATACTAGTAAAAATGAATTATCGGTAATGAGTTTATTATTATGTTTCATGTATGAATTATTTTGACTAATGTTCTATTTCTGTCTATTATAGATAACTGAAGAAAATTATAAATTGTCATTAGAGAACTTAGAACAGATGAAAGAGGAGAAAGATAAAAGACACGATATAGTTGTTGCCCTAGAGAAGCAAATTAATGACCAGAAAGGGCGATTATCTAGAGCGGATATGAGGCTCAAGAAACTTTACAAGGACATTCAGCGACTTTGTGAATGTGCTAATGATAATATCATAATTTTACAAGAAGTAAATATACATAAGCTCTACTAATTGCCTACTAAATTCTATTTAAGGAAAATATAGTTAACTCAATCGAGTAATCATTATTTGATTGCAGAAGGATATTGCAACACGCGAAATCGAAGAACAGAATCTCCTTGGCCTTCAGCGTTTAACCGAGTTTACTATACGTCATATAGAAGCGGAAGTTTATGTAAAAAAGTTAATTGCTGCTAAGAATATCATATTACCTTGTACTCAGCATATCAAGCCTTCTCCATCACCTGCTAGTTTATATGAAAGCTCCAGAAGTTCAGTTTTATCATTTAATCGGAATAAAAAATATCTTCAATCAACTGAAAGTATTAATCGAAGTCGTTATTAAATCTACTTTGTATTCTAGTCAGCAAAATGCATTTTTAAAATTTTTTATACATATTTATTTATTAAACTAATTATTTAATTTATTGCTATAGCTAATATAAAATAAAAAGTCTATTAATAATATACTGCATGTTAAGTGAATCGATTATTTCCTGACACTGTTGCTCTCGTGTATGTAATAAATAAATACGTACGTTTCGGAGTTCTAACTTCTTATCTGATGTACTGTTTAAAATGAAATTAATCAACTAAGAAATTAGTAATCCATTTTAAATCTCAAGTATATACAAGCTCTAGCGGCATGTAAAATGAAAAGTCAAACTCATAAAAAATAAATGTAATAAAAAAAAATAACGGAAGACTTCATTACACATGTGACAAGCGCTCACATACAACAGAAGTGACGTAACACAACAAAGAACTTTGCTCATGTCAGTATAATAAAGATGGCGGACGGTTCAGTAGACGTGTTGGTATGCGAGGAATACAAAAGCTCATTAAATGACAGTCAAGTCAGTTTAGATAAAAATGTGAATGACAATAATGATTCTACAACAAATGAAAATGACACTATTCATGAATTGTTGAATAACCTTTCAAACTTCACGGTAAAACGAATTCTGAGGAATGATGTAACCCAAAAATTACTTGCTGTTGAGGGCACATTCAAAGGATATAAACAGCCTGCGTTAGTTGTTCTTGAAAAAAAAGGATTTCCTAAAGAAGAATTATCAGTAAATGAAGCTTTTTTTAATGATGAGACTACAGTAAAAAAAATATATCGCAATGATATTTATAGAGGTTATGATTTGTTCCCAGAAAAGGAACACAATGGTTTGTTTATATTTTTATTTTTAGACAACAAACATGGTTGAACTTCGATGATTATCAAATAAAATTATATCTAATCGCTATCATTAATTTAGGTTTAGCTGCTACTATCATTTATCCTGCTACGCCCAAACACATTGAAAAATTCACTCCACCATCGTTTTATCTTGTAGAAGAAACTCCAGAAGTATATGAAAATGTCACACTTCCTATAATAAATTCACAACAATTATCTCTTCAGGTTTGTAGTAAAAGTAAAAATTTAAAACTAATTAACTTGATACAATAGAGTTATTTATAAATAAGTTAAATTGTTATGAGACTAATGCATCAATTTTATTTTAGTGGGTTGACAATATTTTAGAAGGTAAAGCTGAAACTGATAGGGTCATTTTTAAGGACCCCGATGAAAAAACTGGATTTGTCCTAGTAAAGGATTTAAAAATGAAAGATGAAAAATCGCTATACCTGATTGCATTAGTGAGGCAAAAAATAAAAAGCATTAGAGATTTAAATGAAAGCCATCTTCCTCTGTTGAAAAATATTAAAGAAGCTGGAACTAAAGCTATAAAAGAAACTTATAATATTCCTGAACATCAATTAAAGATTTTTTTTCACTATCAACCGTCATATTATCAACTTCATGTACATTTTACTACTCTAGATGTAGAAAATGCAGGTATGTATTTATATTCATGCAAAATAAACGATACGATATTGAATTGACAAATAAGTTTTACCAAATATTAATTTTTTAGGGTCTGTTGTAGAACGAGCTCATTTCCTTTCGACAGTAATTAGTAACATTCAAATGGTACCAGACTATTATCAAAAAACTACGTTAACATTTCGTCTCTGTAAATATCTTGCATTTAAACCTTACGAAGATTACCTAAATGGACGAGAAGATCCACCAGCCAAACGTGCAAGGCTATCATTGTAAAACATGAAATTAATCATTATTATTAAAACTTATAGGTACAAATTGTTATTGAGTGAATTTTAATAATTATAGACTAGATATTGATCTTCAAACGATGAATACCTTATATTAATACTATTTTACAAAAAATAAATATATATTTACAGTAAGAAATAATTTGGTATATTTCAATAATTTTCTCATTTCATATTTATACAAGATATTGGTAAAATAATGGTTGTATTTGTGAATATTAATATAAATTGACTATTTTTTTAATGTAAAAGTAATTTTAACAGCCACAAAAAAAGACTAGTAAGTATTTTATATACTTTTATAGGCAAAAATCTATGACTTTCATCTTTCCAAGATGTAAAGTATGAAATAGTTATTTAAAAATTTTTCATCATTTATAATGATAAAAACGTTACATAAAAGCGTTTTAAAATATAAAATAATCTAAAAGTAGGTACTTAAAAAATTAATCAAAAATATTACATCTTATAATTCTCTTTATGCTTTAATTCTTGATCCAGTTTTCACGAAACCATTTCTGACTTTTCCATTTTTGTAGTTAAGATCCATATTTTTATTAAGTCTGCGATGTTCGAATAGAACATCATCTGATTCAGTGTCTGTATCGGACAAAGCCATTTTGCGTGGTGAAAATGTATTGTGCTCATTATCATCTACATTTTGCGATTGAAGAAGAGAGTAACGATTTTTCTTTTTAAATCTTGAACGATTTTTTCCACTACAAATTCGTTGACACAAGCAGATAATTCCCCAGACTAAACCAATCCAACAGATTACTAGTGAGAGAAGTGCTATAATGACATACAAAATACTCCATTCACAATTAGCTTCACCATTTCCAAAATATTTCTGGATAAGATTTTGCATCCAAAAAGCCTCACATAAACATTGCCGTGTTTCTTCATCACAAACACCATGATCTGAACAGTTGTTTTGACAAATAACAGTATCAAGTGAGGTTACAGATAGTTCAAGAAGACCTGAATCCTGTTTCAATTTCTCTTTCAATCTATCAACAACATCTCTTCCTGTCATTGACGATTTCTGATCCTTTTTCTGAACATAAAATATTAAGCAGGCACGTCCTGTATGTTGCTCAGCCTTCAAATCTCTAACAACAATCGTTGCTTCTTCTCTCAATAACATTTGCAATTTAACTACCAAAGTATTTTTCTGTGCTTCAATTAATAAATGTGCCCCAATATTTAAAGTCAACTCAACTAGATTAAGAAGCTCTGGATCAGGTTTTACAATAACAGATACTGTGTCTTCACTACTTAATCCTTGATCATCAGTAACTTTCAATTTAAAAAGATATCGACCAGGAATAATATCAGTAACCATTAAAATTGGTGAGTGATCAGTTCCATCAACAATTTTACCGATGGCTAAACTCGAAGGATCTCTTGTCCATAACCACTGGGCAATTTTTAAATCATCAGTTGATTTAGATCCATTTATGACCAAGGCACTTATAGGCGAAATAACTACTTGATCTCCACCAGCATTAGCTTTTGGTGGTGCATTTTTATTTTGTGTCACTTCAACAGTGACTGTATCTGAATCTTTATTTCCATTATCATCAATAACAGTTAATTTAAACGTGTAAATTCCTTTTGTTAAATTGGTAACATTAGTTGAAGATTTATTGGCAGACGTAAATTCTACTTTATTGGGACCAGTTAATTGTTCCCAGTGGTAGGAAACAAGTTTAATATCATCTTTACTATTTTCTCCATTCAAAACAACCCGGGTTTGTGGCAAGGCAATGGTAATATTTTTTCCAGCATCAGCTGTAGGTGGTTTATTGGTGGGTGGTTTAACAAAGACATGAACTTCCGCAGTAGAATATTGTTCTGATTCGTCAGTAACTTTCAAAACAAATGTATACATTCCTTCTTCTAGATTAGATAACTGTAAGTAAGGAGTTCGCGTGTTCTGCATATCAACTGCTTTGTTTTCATCAGAAGGACTTTTAGTCCATACCCAACTTGTAATCCCATGGTCATCAGTACTAAGATTTCCATTTAACGTGATGGTATTCTGAGGAAGATAAATGATTATATCCTGTCCCGCATTCGCACTAGGTGGATAGTCTGTTAATTTTAAAACTGTTATATTGGCAGTAGTATAATTCGTGACATGGTCAGAATCTTGAACAGTTAATTTAAATGTGTAGTTTCCGGCGATAAGGTTATCTAATTGCAGGGTTGGTGTATCAACAAGGTTCGGTTGATATCCTATGGGTCCTTGCTGCAGTTCCCAATGATAAGAAATCACTTGGTCATCATCAGTACTTGATGATCCATCAAGGACTGCTCCAGTATTAGGTAATTTAACAATTTGAGAAGCCGGAGTGACTATGGCAATTGGTGGTTTATTGATTCTTTTCGGCGGGAGTACACTAACATTAGCATAAGCTTCTCCAGAAGCATCAGAGCCTGTTACAGTTACTCGAAATTTATATAATCCTTCAGATAACTTACTCAGTTTTAACGTAGGACGATTTTGATCAGTCATCACTCCAGTATGTCCCTCTGGTTGGCTCAATAAACTCCAGGCATAATTGTAGTGTTCATTTCCTTGTTCTGCAGGGAAAGTAAATGCAGATAAAGTAGCTTGATTGTCAGGTAAACGAACTTCTTTTGATACTGCTGATACAACAAGCTGTTTTTTCACGGGTGGATTAGTTGGAGTAGGTTCTTTAATGCTAGACTTAGCATCTGTATCCATTTCAAACTCGGGTGTAACATCTTCACAAACTGCATCATCACTTTTGTCATCTAGATCGTTACGCTTTATGCAAATTTGATTCTCTTGACAGTCAGAATTGCTTAGACAAGAGATTTTGAGCATTAAATTATCTCTCTCAGCTATATCAATAAGCGTAGGATTAGACTCGTAATTTAATTGATTGATGATATCTCCCCAACTGACGTCACGTTCAATCGGTTTAACTAAAACCATTCTTGGTGGATCAGGTAAATTTGTGAGATCTGGCCGATAAACAGGTACACACATTTTCGAAAATTTACACTCTACATGATAGCACGTACTGTTAAATGTCAGCGCTACATGACATCGTGGTTCCGAACAACAAGATAATACACACTGTTTTGTACTCAAAATTTCAGGTTTTGGAGTAAATTTTCCATAAGTCCAATTACTTCTAGGAGTATAACTTGTAAAAATTTGTGGATAAAGATGCGGACATACTGGCTCTCTTTGGCTTGTCCAATCATCAGGATAATCAGCTTGACAGTCCACAAAAAAAATTACCAATGATAAAAGAAACCATTCAATGTTGATTAATGACACCATCATACTAAAACAATTGATAAAACTATTTAACTATTACACTTTTACAGGTTAAGTGATTAAATTTAAAAATGGCATGCAGTAATAACTTACTTGAATATTCTATTCAATTACTAAAAAAGTCTCATCAAGGAATAAAATTATTTCTAGTATTCATGGAATGTCTACGAGAACTGATCAAGTTCAACTGACAACATGTGCCACTTGGCACAAATGTTTTTAACTCTTTCTATTTTCAATCTGTTGATTTTTTTTTGTTTTTACAATCCACTTAGCTAATGACAATATCTTACAGCCAATGTGCTTGAAGGAATAAAGCTGCTTAACATATAAATGAGACTAGAGATATCGTTATCATCAGCAAGTTGTTAATCAACCATAGGGGTAATTACCATACTTCCTGCAACGAGTGTAACAATACCGCAAGAAAAATTATATGATAAGCTTCATATGCCAGATACAAGCTATCAATATTTTTTAATTAGTAGTAATATATGTTTCATAACTTCTATTTATACATCGATTCATATTTCAAAAAAATATTTTCATCACTTTTACTCCATTCTTTGTGTACACGTGTACTTTACAGCTGTATTTGACAGATCACAATGAAAATTGTACTCTAAAATTCTATTTTATTATTTTGTAAATAATCAAAAGTCTCACCACAAATAAACAAAATTAGAAATGTAATTAAATAGAAATACTGTTGATTACTCGATAAATTAATTATAAATACGTCTTAAATAACTAAACATGATTTAACGTCATTTTTTTTATTACTTTCACTTCTGTATTATTCTATGTAGGTTATGTAAATGCTTTTAACAAAGAATACTAAGGTACCTTAGTATTCTTTGAGATAACAACATTGAAACTGCTCATTCTCGACTGCCCCGCCATCCTTCGGAAATATTTATAAACATAAAGTTCTGTCCAAGCGCTCCCATTTCAATGACTCTTCTATTAGTATCTCTATTCTCTGACATGGTCAAAGTATGTACTAACTAAAGGTTTGCAAACCCAAAATCCGGATCCTTCGGAGTTCTCTGTAGCTTAGTACATATTTTTTGGTTGTTCTCTGTTTTCTCTTGGTGATGCATTCAAGAACCCTCGAGGTTAGGGAGGGGGTGCAATCATGCAGGGTGCTTCGTGGGTGGCCCGAAGACCGTCAACGTGTGTGTGGTCCGGCAGTCCCTAAGCGGGATGTGATGTAGCTGGCAAGGTTTAGACGATGTACAACGCTTTGTGTACCGAGAGAAGTGGAGAGAAGCCTCAAGACGCTTAGGCCCAGCGTTCTTCCATTTGTAAATTAATTTCACATAGCTAAAATGTTCTGGCAAAATTATCACAATTATTACAAGGTAAATAGTCATCGATAGTTCATTTTTAAAAATTTTTTCAATCACTTGTTGATTTTATGCATAACAAAGTGCTTATTTTTAGAGTCAATAGTGTTTATAATATATTTGCATGTCAATATTTGATTATTTAATTTTGTTTATTTAACTTTATTAATAATATATTTTTTTTACTTCCAGGCTTCTCTATGTTTAGCTTATTTATTAGTTTTTTATTCAATTAATAAAGTAAATTCAGTGCTAAGTGAAAGTTTTGAAGGAAATGAAAATGGAGAAAATGATACGTGGAAAAATTTAGACCTGGCTGTCCGGCTACATGATCCAAGTTACCTTCTTGAGAGGTATCCTCATGTAGAACCCACTGCCTCTGTTAACTGTAGAAAACAAGTTAAATGTGTCAAAATGAAATATAGCACGTGCATGGGCACTCCTTTACCATTTACCATGACCACTGTTGATCTTTTGCCAGAACCAATGACTCAAGATCAAATTCAAGTAATTAAATTAAAAAAATTTTTTAATCACTTAAATATTAACTTATCCATTGATAGTATATTGATTGTTTATATACATTTTTTCAGGAAAGACTGAAAATTTTACAAGTCTTAAGACACATTCCTAAATGTTGGGCAGTAGTTCAACCATTTTTATGTTCTCTATATATGCCACAATGTAATAATAATACAGTGGAATTACCTTCACAAGAGTTTTGTAAAAAAGTCTCAGGACCTTGCAGAATACTTTTTAATCACACTATATGGCCAAATTTTATAAATTGTGAAAATACGAAATTATTCCCTAAACTGTGTAACGATTACATGAGAGATTATTATTTTAATACGTCAACGAAATGTATAAATCCACTGATATCTACTGATAACTCATTAGCAATATTCGAAGGAGTTGAAGGATGTGGTACACAGTGCAATGACCCTTTATATACACCTGACCAGCAAAATCAGATACACTCTTTCATTTTTTGGGGTGCTGTAATTTCTGGAGTGTTTAATCTTTTTACAGTAATAACATTTTTAATTGACTGGAGAAGTGCCAATAAATATCCTGCTTTAGTTATTTTTTATATCAATTGTTGCTTCTTAATTTCTTGTATTGGATGGCTCGCTCAATTTACCTCAGGGAATAGAGAATCTATTGTTTGTAGAAAAGATGGAACTTTAAGAATGAACGAACCTAGGTAAAAATTCATTGTCAATCTTTGAGAGTTTAATTAATACTAATAAAATTAAACCAAACTTCTTTTTAATTACAGTGGAGGAAGTTTATCTTGTGTTGTAGTATTCGTTTTAATTTACTACTCTTCAATGGCTGCCACAGTTTGGTTTGTTATTCTCACATATGCTTGGCATATGAGATTTCAAGCATTGAGCACAATCCAAGACAAGATCGACAAGAAGAGTGCTTACTTTCACTTGATAGCCTGGTGTTTACCTTTAGTTTTAACTGTAACAATTATTGCTCTTGGAGAGGTTGATGGAAATAGTGTCACTGGTATTTGTTTCGTTGGATACACTAATCATATTATAAGAACTGGATTTTTACTTGGTCCCATATTAGTTGGAATACTCATTGGTGGATATTTTTTGTCTAGAGGTAAATATTCTGTATTAAACTGTATATGAATAATTTTTTATTAAAAGTATTGTTGATTGTCTTATACTTTTTGTATGCTTTCAAACATTCACTCGTTCAATAAATAGTTGGATTATCGTAAGTAAGAAAAAAGTAGATTAAATGATTTTCAATTTAATTTTCTTTTCGAATAATGATTTATTGTATTTTTATTTCATTTTTTTCATATGTATTCTAGGTTTGGTGACATTAATTCGCTTAAAGATAAGCAGTCAGGAAATTATATCCGAACGAGCAAGTGCCAAAATTCGTGGTACAATCATAAGAATGGGGTGCTTTTCTGTATTTACATTTCTCGCTGTAGTAATAACAGTTTATTGTCATATGTATGATTTTCAAAATTCATGGAAGTGGCACCAAAGTTTCAGAGATTATATGATGTAAGTATTATTAATTCACGTTAATTATTAAAAGGTGTATCAATTTTTTTATTCTTGTTCAACAGGTGTTTAATTACTAAATACTCTGAAGACTCTGAATGCAAAATGAAGTACAAACCTAGTGTAACAAAACTGCAACTGCATTTACTAGCACCATTTCTTGCGGGTGTTCTAATGTCTTCATGGGTCTGGACCAGTTCAACTATTGATACTTGGATTCGCTTCCTTCGCCGGTAATAATATAATATCTTTAATTTATGTGTTGCTAGTACATAAACAATATTACTAATTAATTCATTTATTTAAATTTCAGAACATTTAATTGTGAGTCGGAAGAACCAGTGAAATTAAAGAAACACAAAGTAATTGCTCAAGCTTTTGCAAAAAGAAAAACTTTTAACAATGCTGGTCGCTTATCGATCAGTTTTCATAATACTCATGATGACCCTGTGGGACTGAATTTTGATCTCAATTCAGTAGCATCTCAAGACTTTAGCTCAACTTGGGCAGCAGCTCTACCAAAATTTGTTACAAGAAGAGGAGCATTGGTAGGTGGAAATACTGCATCTGTGTCGAGCAATCGAAGAAACTCTGTAGACTCTGAGATAAGTTTTAGTGTACAGAGAGTGTCAGTTCAATCACGAAGGAATTCTCTAGACTCTCAAATTTCTGTGCAAATTTCTGAAGTTAAAGCTACAAGAAAAGTAGCGTCAAGTTCTGGAGCCAGAAGTAGACGAGGAAAACGAAGGAGAGACTTCGGTAAATCAAGATCGACAAAAGTAGGACCACTTTTCCGAAGAGGAAGTACGACTTCACAAGAAAGTCAATACGGAGCACAAATCTTAAATTCTTTGATGAGCGAGACTAAGAATATTCCTCAAGTTCCAAACTTAAAACGTAGATCAGCAACTGCTGGTCTAGATGGTGGTATATTCAACTCTAAAGTGATTGATGAAAAAAACGTAGGAATACTTTTGCCATTTTTATTGCACAATCAGACAGAAAGTGATGAAAATGTTAGCTCTGAAGAAAAGAGAAATCTTCAAATTATGGATAAAAAGAATGTTGATGTTGAAGCAGGAAATATAACTAATGATAAGAATGAAAATGATTCAGATAGTGAAGAAAGTCAGGCTGATGAAGAGACAAAAATGATAACTTGTGAAGAGCCACAAGAAAGATGTAAGAGCAAAAGTAGCAATAAAAGTTCTAGAAGTTATAATCATGAAACGGGAAGAAGTAAAGAGAATCGCAAGAGTAAATTTATTATCCAAGATGAAACTGTACTTAAACAATTTCTGCAGGAAACAAGTGAAATGAAGATGAATGATAATGAAAAGGAAAATTATAGAAACTCTGGTATAGGAGACTTGAATTCGAGTTTAACGTCCTACTGTCCAGAGTTATCAAGAATTATGCAGTCTGATGGACACTCAAGTGCGAGAGAAATAGCTACACAAACTTCATTGCCTCTAGATATTTTAGAAATGGAAGAATTAAAACAAAGTATTGACGAAATTATAAACAGTAGGAATTGCAGCTCGAAGGGAACACAAATTTCTCCTCAGTTAAATAAAAGT
Organism: Chelonus formosanus; assembly: GCA_028641665.1. Classification (NCBI taxonomy): domain Eukaryota; kingdom Metazoa; phylum Arthropoda; class Insecta; order Hymenoptera; family Braconidae; genus Chelonus; species Chelonus formosanus. The sequence goes on from CM054004.1 coordinate 20,835,295, forward strand.
AATCGCCGAGCAGATGTAAAAATAATGGCAACTAGTCCAGTTACCGTAGCAAGACTGTCTAAAGAAGGACGACGAAATGAAAGAAATCATAAGAACGTCTAGCGAATTAAGTAAACTTTTTTACTTGCTTTTTTATATTTTTTTCTACTTAATTTATGATAAATAACTGTTTTAATGGATTGATGCGGGAAACCGTGAATTTATAACGGAGTAATATAACATTTTTGAGATATTTTATTAATAGATCTTTTACAACTATATGAAAATCATTTTTATAGCTTATTTATAATTAATTATTATTGATTTAAAGTTTGTATCAATCTAATCATATTTTTGATATGAAAAATTATATAAAACCGTTTTGATATCTATTTTATTAGGTAATGAATCAAACTTATACCAAATAACAATTTTTCATTTCATTTTTATCATTTAATTTGTCATGTACGCTATCTTTTATTCGAAAAAAATGATTCTAGAAAAATTCTTGCGATGTATAATATCTATTTTTAAGCTGTGTATAAAATAAAATGTATTTTAAATGTAAGAAATATTCTATTTAATACATAGGCGGACATTTAAAGTGATTACTCTTAGGCACTACAATATTTTTATTAAGTAATGTCACATTCTTTCATTTTGAACACATTTTTACATTTTCAACTAAGGCATTGATTCAATTATATATGTTTCATCTAATTTTTTATATAATGAATTAATATCAATATTATCCTTATTATTATTGTACATGCATTTTATATTATGTTTCAGTTTTCTAATTCTATTTTTTTCAATTTGATAAATTGTTATTCACCTGAACGATGTCAACATTGTAACGAAAATTATACAAAAATAAAATCATTAACATATATATTTTATCGACTATTTTCATAAATAAAAATGATCAACTTTACAATCCGTACAAATGAGTTAATAGATCTTATATAAATCGATTATAAAAAACAATATTGCTAATATTTATTACTTTATGTAATTGCACTGTCGAGTTTAATCAGCTAAGACTCTTATTTGGATTTCTTCTTTTTAGATGTTGTACTTGATGTTCTTTTAACTGTACCTGAAAAAAAAGTAAGACGATATTTTCTATAATAAATTTGGCTTCGATTTCATACACGATTTAATGATCGAAATCGAAATCATTCTAATTTTTTTCTATTATTTATCAAAACTAAACAGTAAAATAACAATACACATACATACTAAGTGCTACACAAAAATGATTTTGGAACCTACAGAGCAACAAAGTGTAGTAAAGAGGTTCTTTAAAGATATTTACAGAAAGAAAAAGCTGAATAATAATTATGTAACAAATAATGATTGTAATCGAAGCTATGATTACTTAAAATATATAATCTTATGATAATTATAACTTTCTTGTAGAGTATACAATTTAATTAAAACTAATTGGCACATTACACACACGGTTTCATGAGATTATTATTTCTATTAGAAATTCGATTTTGTTGTTTAAATTTAACTAATAACGACCATTAAATACTAAATTTTTCATCTATTCAACAGATTAAACTAAACAGATCTTATCGATTATTTACATACACAGTAAACAAATTTGTGTTAAATAATAAGAATATTGAAATAAATATCTGTTTTCTTTTGTAATACATATATTTAAAACAATAATTGTACTAATTTTTGATACTCGATAAAAAAAATTCCATTTAAACTTCTTTAATAAAAAGCGAATACATGAATGATCAAAAAATGTTAAACTAGAATTATATGTTAAATTATTAAACAAACATGAAACTGTGCATATTAACAAATACGAAATCAGTACAAAAATATTAATAAACATTGTGAACACGAAATTTTTTACTGTGTGCGTAAATTGAAAAATGTGTCTTCGAAGTAGAAAAAATTGAGCAGAATCATTGGCGGTGATTGGTAACTATAGTAATCTCAATTGCACTGGAAACTTCATCTTCTTGCCAGTTGTGATGATTTTTATAATTTTTCTTGATCAGTACTTTCGGCTGCCCTAAGTTTTCGTTTCCCTATATCCCGTGCAAATAATTTTATTAACTTTTTTCAACTGAATTTCAAGTTAATATAACACATTTAATATCTATTTTTAGTATAAAAAAATGGACGATTAATGAAAAATGCAAGTGACGCAATTAGCTAAAGAAAACAAGTAAAAATTAATTCATTAGTTTGTTAAATAAATGCATTGACATGCAGTGCAGCAAACAAAAGGGAAAATGAATCATCATGATTTATATTCACCACCACCAATGACAGCAGAGTATGTTTTCCCGTCACCTCTCGGCGACAGAGCACGAGGCTACTTCGATTTCAAATGACTTTTTTGCTTAGATTTTTCGTTACCCCAAACGAGATGATCAAAGGCTTCACCAGCATAGTACAGAAAACCACTGAATGCAAATAGCGTCAGGAAAAACAGAATCCTCAATGGCAAGGAGAGCACTTCCATCACTGGATACACCCAGATACCACTCATATAATAAATAAAGTGCATCCTGTAAAAAATAACATTTATTTATTTATTCAAATTCATTGATATTATTATAGCAAAAAAATTTTTTAAAGTTTCTTTTTTACTTACCATATTAAATAAGTTAACATAAGAGCATAAAGCCCAATCAACCCATTTATTCTCTTAGGATATTGCCTTGGTGCAATAATCATTTCAATAATCGTTGACACCATGATCATAGTGTGCATTAGATGGTTCAACCACCATGGGAAATATGGATCTAAGGCTTTTGGCAGTACCAATTCACGATCAATAAACATCAATGACCAGAATGTAATTCCTACAAACTAGAATATTTCATATATTACTTTTATCATCAAATTGATAAGATAAATATTGTTTGATCTTCAGTGAACTATTTAAAGAAATAATAATCATCGATATTGATATTTACCATAGCAAGTGGGAAGCTATATGTTGCATGGAAATAATCCTTGATACGTCGCATGACTGGCACATTTTTTGTCACGAGTTTGTTAGTACCATAGAAATCATTAAGAACACACAAAAAGAAGAATATAGCTTGGATTATCTGAAATTTAAAATTCAATACATAAATAAAAATAAATTAATTCATAAATTATTCAATATAAAAATATGCCAACTAATCAATAAATATTTTAATAATATTCTACGTTTTCTAAAAATGTATTGGTGTTGAGGTACTGGGTGAGATGAAATTCAAAAAATTCTTTTATTGAGAATTTTGCATAAATTAGATTTCAAGGATCTATTATAATTATTTCTCAAATTCTAGTGGAATAGGATTTAACAAGTTTAATAATTTATTGATGATCATAAAATTTGCATGAAAAATGAGCATAAGAGGATAATTTTATGAACGTTGAGGAAGTAAAATGCTTGTCGCATTTTAATGCACATCAGGGAATAAAACAGTTCATCTTCTCATTAGAGCTAAACTGGGTTATTTGCAGAGTGAGTAGAGAATAAGTGGGCAGCTGTCAATTGGCAACTTCACACAAACTGCCACACCACTTACTATTATTATGTTAAGTGCATTGACATGCGTTTATCCAACATCGGTGTTATAGTAGTGAGGAGTCTATGAAGTGGAACTTGATGTCGAAATTGAAAATCAGTGATCAAGTTAATCGATATACTCAATCACCGAATAAATAAATATAAGTGAATAGACATCACAGGCTTTTTATGATATACATATATAAATGATCTGATCGTTTATCGTCGAGCAACATGTGGTTTTATAGAAAGTTCTCAATTCCCCAGTTGCCTAACGACTTTAGTTTTCCAGAGCCATGAAATTGCAGACCACATTAAATAAATGTTTACAAAATATAAGACCATTTTCAGTGAACCACAAAATGATTAAATACTCGAATATCATTCATTTTTTTTAATTCTAACAGATTGCTTTTCAATCTTAAATCAATTAAAGTTTTATCAGTTTTTTTATAACAGGTCATGTACCCACGATGTCTACAAGCTAACACACTCATTTATAACTGGAACTTTTACTAATGAAGAAATTGAAGATCAGACCAAAGTTTGTTGGAGAAATAATGAAAGGGACTAGTCTGAAACATTTGAAAGAATTAAGCTACTTTTGTCTAATTTTTCTCTCTTTTGTAAATTTTCTTTTTCACTTCGTATTGTCTGTTTAAGAAATGTGAAGTTTTAGCAGTTTTATTACAGTAATCTATGTGCCCTCGTCTTCTTTATTAAGTCAGATTACATATAATACATCCGTTTTCTTGGAGGCTCTGGCGAGTTTTCTCTACATTACGTAAAATAAGAATCAAGTTGTCACGTGAATAAAAAAGCTATTGGCCACCGGCTAGATTTTAACTAGTAAAATCCTTTGAAATGATTTTCAAATGAATTTTAAATACTCATCATGATTTTTTTCTTCCTGGTTACTCAATAAATAATCAAAATAAGCTTATCATTAATAAAAAGCTATTTATCATTCAAGTACTCATTAAATAATGGAAAAATTTAGTTAGCATCATTAAAGTTAATCACGAAATTCAACATCATCATTTCCAATTATTTTTGTACTATATTTATTTCATCATATAATGTCGTAGGCTTAGCCATATATTTTAAATATCATGACCTACTCCAAAAAAAGTTACGTTGACCTTTTAGCCATTGACGTAGGATTTTGTAATAAATGCATTTAAAAGAGTCTCTGACAAATGTGTAGGTAGTGAATTAAGATACCAATGATGTCACTAACAAATGATATTTAATGATAAATATTTTTATACGAACCGCATCCCAAAATGTGAGAAATTTAAACTTTCCACCAAAAGCACCATGAATCTTGAGAATACCATTTGGGACCACAGTATAAGTGAAGTCATAGTAAACAGAAAAAGCGAATTGCACACAGGCAATCACATGGAATCCAATCAACAAAGCTTCCCGCATCTCCATTTAATTTTTTCTCGACCTCTCTTGTATCTTTTTATCTACAATAATTATCTTTGTAAAAATAGAATCAACTGTGACAGTTGTATCTACATTAAACCTTCATTATTTATAAATTTAACAATCACTTGCATTAAACAATTATTTATAATAGTAAATTATTACATTGTATATGCAAATTAATTGTTTTGTCGATACTCTGAGTCTCTTATCAAGTTTTTTACGGATAGTTATAAGCTTGAAATTTTTAATGGTGATTATGTGAAACAAATTGTACAATAATTCGAATAATTATCATAATTATGAAGTATTTACGATGTAGCTGATAATTATGAGTTTAAATAATTTAAGACACTCCGATTACTTCACAGATCGGTATGAAAAGTAAAAAATAATTATTCAATGAACATTTTCTTCATATAATCATAAGTAAGTAGTCAAACTTGTAACGATGGTGTTATCTCTGTGCTCATAAATACTTTCTCTAGTTACACGATTGCTTTCAACCGAATTGATTAATCATAAAAGGATTTGACGAGGATAAACTACAAATAACAAATAACTAGATCTTATATAATTGAAATTGTTTATGTAAAAAAAAAACTAATTTACTTTTGTAATATTATTTTCTACAGAATTGATGTTTTGTTCATAATTTATGTTTATGAAGTATGGATGTGTTGTTTTCAAACAACTGTCATATTAACACTCGGCTTACAAAGGAACAAAAGATAAATATCTCGTTAAGTTTCCATATTTAGATTTGCATTGTTCATATTCAGTCGGTCCACGTTTTTTCATTGATGACACAACAGAGTCACGTAAATGGGTATGCGCGAAAGCTATTTTATAATAGAATTAAAATCACGGACACATTATCTTCATAGAAATTACTTAACCTTCCGAGAGAAAGCACAAATTACGTCTGATCTTCAATCATGAATTAAATATTAATTTACAACCTCAGAAAAATGTGCTAAATCTTGCGAAAATTTCAGATTCAATGACTAAAATATAAATTAACTTTATCAGAAACTAGCATTAAACTCTCTTGCATCTTAAACATTAGAATAATTAAATTAATGAATTTTGGCACTAGAGACTTCTATTATTGTTACAAGAAAAAATTTATTGTGCAACATTAACAACACATCGAGGTCGAAATTATCATAGAATATCAACACTACTTAATTATTATAATTTTATTTCTTATTCAGCAGATATTTTTTCCGGATCGTATAAAAAATACAAGTTCAAGGTTGTATTATCATAATTGATATAAAAACTATTTGATATTTATTAAATATGCGTGTAATTAATTCATAGTCAAAGTGTCTTGCGAAATATAATATTTTGCATACAAGCTGCTATACATAACCTTATCACGAAGAGAAACAATGCTCAATTACAAGTGTGTATAACGCGATAAATTACTATTTTTATTAATCTATTATATTAGTTACCGATTATATCGTTGTTCAATGACGAAACCACGCGAAGACTGTTTAGGAAAGAATAACTGCTTTGATATATTTATCCCTAAACACCCAAGAAGATAAGAGAGGCCGAGGATGTGCAATGTAAAATTAAATGTCACACTTCAGCTCTACGTTTAGCGAGTTCAGATATAATTAAAGACTATCAGTTTGCATTTTAATGTCCGGCTTGAAATAACACACACACACATACACAACTAGATGTAAAATGTCTACGCAAATTTTTCTTAATTTCCTCTATGATTTGATAAGATTGAATTTCAGTCAGCTGATATTTTTTAACGTGAATCGTGCTTAAGCTAGACGACTCACTGTGAACTTACTGACGAATGCTAGAAGCAGAGCAGCGCATGAGTATGATGAGGGGAGAAGTGAGAGGGTTTCAGAGATCACGATTACCTTTAGTGATAGTGGGAGTCATTTGAGGGATGACGAAAAAGTAAAAATTTATGTCAGGTTACTTAATACGTTGAGTGATTTCCTGACAATGTTGAATGTTGACAGAATATTGAAAGAAAATATACTCTGATAACATAAAAATTTTAAAAACTGGTTTCTCCAAACAATTAACTTTTCTTTTAAAAATTAAATCACCTTGTCACCTGTCAGGCTCTGGCGTTGAAGATTTGATCATATTTCTAAAGATTATTCTCTGCATCTTAAAAGATTAAATATAATTCTGTTGGAATTTTTTTCTAACATACCTGGGTCATAATTTTTTAGTTCAAAGACTATAGTAGTCATTTTTATTTTTTGGACCATAAAAATTAATTTCAAAATTTGATGGACATTTTTATGAAAAAAAAAACATGAACAAACACAATAGATGACATCAAGTCGTTAAGCTAATTAATTATTTTTTAATGATCTGATACGAAAAGCGAAGACCTATTTCATATTAAACAATACAAAAGATCAATGATTATTTTAAGTTTCTTTGATTTCATATAAATTTTTTATGACTTGTTTTAAAATATTCGTAAAAAATAAAATAATATGTAAGTTGTTTTTAATACAAATACATTAAAAATTCATTTTTAACTTATTTTATATTGTGAGTCCTTCAAGCAAACCAATAAAATAAGTTTTAAAAATACTTTACTTTAAAAGCTGATTAATACTCTATCGCAGTACTTCATATAAATTTATTCAAATAATCAATTCAAAATCAAGAATAAAATAAAAAATATATTTTCTCTCAAATAACAAGTTAAATGAATGTCACAATACCACAGTAACTACTAAGATACCCTAAAAGTCATAAATTCACGTTTGGTTTTACTTTTCATCGAGTCATTTCCATTTGGAGGCATTTGACTTTTTAGTAGTCTTTCTCACTTTAACAGAATATATCAAAATTTAGGAATTATGTATTTACAATTGCTAAGTATTTAGACCTTCTAAATGTAATTATAATAAATGCATAATAAAAATTCATGGATTCTTTAATCTGAATCATCAGTAGATGTCTTCCATCATTAAATTTCCTATATCAGACCGAGATAAGATTTCTTTGAAGTAAATTACCTGTATATCCCTCATCAATTTGACTTCATATTTATTAATAAGAAAGATAATATAAAAAATAAAAATTTATTTTCCTACTAACAAAATATTTTTTATTTTTTTTTAAAACCAAACGATTTTCCTCATTATTCTTTCTCAATATTTGATGAACAGAAAAATGAATATTAAAATTTAAAGAATTACAAAAATAAAACATCATTTTGCATATCACTGATAGTGACACTAGGAAATGATAAAAATACAATACAAGTATTACTTAGTATTTTATTATCGTTGATGATGAATCGTATTTATTTTTGTCAGCTACTAAGATAATAATGACTAATGTTCTAAATTTTTTTATCATCATTTAAATTAATTAATGACATCTGAGTCATTTAACATCATTAATAGACCAAAGATTTAAGAAAATAAGCTTGCTAGGAGCTCAAATTATCTCGCAAATGGAATAAATACACATGCATACAAATTGGTGTATACAAGTTCAATCTCAGTATGACTGAATAAAAAATGATGCTGAGTATCATCTAACTGATAGACTGATATTATGATGGAGCATTATATAAATCTGGATTTACAGTTATATAAGCATTAAGGTAGAATCGGAGCACATAATTATGTTGATAAATAGACGCATAAGGGAAAACATCTAGGAAGGACAGCATATAATTCTATGTTCATAAAATTATACATGAATGATATAATGCGTTATATTATTTGAATTACTTAATATAAAATTTACTTTTTTTTGTCAATTCATTTACGGGTAATCATTTTGCAACTCTCAATCATGTCTAGAATTCTAGATTTAGAGGTGCTGGATGTTTATTTAATCTTTTAAATTATTATTTAATAAGTTATTTCGTAATAATGCGAATTATCGTTATGTTAAAGAACTTGTATATACTCATTAATTGATTCATTTTAATGATATGTAAGTTACTTAGTTACTTTGCTCTTGTAAAATAATTTCACGAATAATAATTTGCTTGTTTAAAATATGATAGTCTTTTGTTTGATAATTTATTTATTTTTTTTCCATTTTTTAATGATTTAAAAGTTAATATACTTTTTCAAATTTCTCACAACAGTCCAATGTAAACAAGTCACGAAAATCGATCGTTTCAACATAACCTTTGGTTCGTAGAAAAAATTTTTTTTTCAAATAAATATTTTCTCTTTTTAATGGGAAGCATTTAGGAAATTGAAAGGATTGTTTTAATTATAAAAATTATTAAACTCACCACTCCCCATACTGTCAAGTATTTAAATTGGCCTGGATCAAAACTCTGGAACTTTTGGTTGATTATTGGAATGTTAAGTTGGAAAAATGTGTAGTAGAGTGTGAAACCATAACATCCAACCATTAAAAAATGCAGAAGAGTAATTGGAGACGACATTATGCTGCAAAAAATAACACTATCTTAGATATATATTTTATTAATTAATTTTATAACGTTATTACATGAAAAAATAAATTATAATTACATAGAAATTATTGTCTTGTATTTTTCTGATTAAAATAATGTAAATATGAGATTAATTACGGATTCAAGATCACATTAAATGAAAGACACTACGACTAAGTCATTTCTGCACATCATTGCCACTGATTCAGTTTTATAAAGACTACTAGCTTGTCCGTGAACTGGAACCTGTTCTCGACCGTCAAGTTCGTTGATTATTTTCTCCCACTACCATTAATTCATCCTTATCCCTCCTTTATTCCTACATCTACCGTAAGTCTCGACTTTTTCATAAAAAAACTGATTAAATTTTCCATTTTTTTTCTTTCTCACTTCTTTTATCATACCCAATCGTTATTTAGTCTGCTATTGCAATAATCTACTCAATACCAGGCGCATTAATTCCAATGTAAAATGATTGATACAGGTCAAATCAAGAGTTTAAGATTGATTAATACTATCATTAAAGAAACACTCATTGAGTTGCTGTAAATATAGTGAGTGAATATTGATTTAAAAATGATAATATCAAAATATCATAATTAAACTAAAAATGAAATTATTACAAAAATAAACTTTACAATATAAGTGCAATTGATGTTTACTAATCAGTGATGAGTTGGCAAAATCGTAAAAATAATTTTATCAATTGAATAATAGGAACAGCTAAAAAATTAATCATGAGTGTAAAAAAATTATTAGCACATGATGTAAGAAAAATATTAATCAAAAAATATTTTTGTATTAGATTTTTTCTGAAATTTATAGATCATTGCTGTACATTTGAGGTATAAAAAAATACATATCACAAAACAAACAATGATATTAAATTTGTATGATACCTTGAAATAATTGTCGATGCTTTTGAAGGCCAAAGTTGTACTTTCTACTTGTAAAGTCGAAGCTGGAAGTTGCCAACAAACAGTTTGAATCAAAGTCTCAATGATGACTGAGGCAAATTTTATTGTAGATTTATCGAAACACAGCAAGTTTATCATATTTAGTATTTGCGTCTCCCGGATTTTGATAAACTTTAATAAACTAAATCGAAAATTTGGAAGGTTAAAGTTATAGAGATATAAATGTTTATGTTGACGATATTTACAATAACATGAGCTCTTCATTTTAATTTGTTAAATTTTTATCTGTTACCTTATATGTTATGAATTTATTTTCACCTATCAATTGAAATATAGATTAACAATTTATTTACTTAATATTAAAGATAAATAAAATGTTATACAATTGTCATTAACATTAACGATGATGTAAAGATGCTGACATTGACCTAAGATTGTAATAACCTAATTATCGATTTTATTGTTCAAATAACTTTTTTCTGCCACTAACAGCTAACGACATCTAGCGACGATTAAAATGTATTACCAACAAGGTAAAGTAGCATTTCATTTTATCAACCGCTGAAAGTATAAAATTTGATCATAAATCTTTGTTTGTTTATAAACGTAAATGTTTACATTGAAAGGCTGCGCATATTAAACGGTGTTCATTTAAATAAATTATGTGATTCACGAGTAATAATGCAAATATTTTGTTATAGTTAATTTAAATGCTGTGCTTGCTAACTAAAGTTGAAGGATAACAAACGATAAATCAAATCTTGTTTTGAATTATTTGACAGATAATCTTTGAATCCACAGTAGTAGTAATTGAAAAGTAATTTGCATTATACTATTTTTAATCCTTTTACAATTCATTATCATCAGAAAAAAAATGAAATTAAAAAAGTTTAAATGCAAAATACAATTCCTCTAGTATAACGGGATAACTATTTTTATACCCGATAAAAAAATTGACTAATGACTATAAACTTTAGTATAGGTTAATAAAAATTCTTATCACATTAACTATTACTTCAACTACATATACACGTTATCATAAAGTTTCTAATGTTTGCAACATTATTGCAAATATGGAATTTTGTTTATTTATCAGTAATTAATTAATTTGACCTTTCTCAACATTTTCTAACTCTTCAGATATGACGAAATTCTATGACAGAGTATTTTATTATCACCATGAATCCTAAATTTATGATGTATTTTTTTTTCTTATTGTAGTGGTCAATGACAATAAAATAAACGGAAAGGATAATAATTCCTTGAAGTAAAATATTTAAATCAATTTTTTTTAATATTACAGGATGTTTCTGCTATGTATTTTTTACGGTTTGCTAAAACATGAAGAAGATTATCATCCGGTTTCGATATGCAAATCAAATAGACGATATTCTTTAAAAAGGAGAATGAAGTATATGTGGGCTTTGACGATTTATTATAAAACGAGAATGTTTTCACAATATTTTTTGTTCCATTTTTACTATAGCACTTTGGTAAGTAATTGGAAAGTGTTTTTTAATATATATTAAATAAAATTAATCTACACTATTTCAATTTATTCTAGAATACATAACAAATAAAAAAGATCTATGTACACAAAAAGTGAGGCTATTTTAACAAAGTAAAACTCTTATAAATGTAATATGCACACTGCTAATATCATGCAAAAAAGTCCATTTTTTACCAATTTTTCTTTATTTTATTCGGATACTTTTCAGTGGTCAGCCAAGGAAAATAAAAATAAAATATATAAGTGGAATAATGAAAAAGCTAAGATATAGAATATACTTTCAAGAATCAATGACTATATAGATTACTTGCAATGCTTGCAACCAACAATACATGTTACAATTCAACGTCATAATATGGTCGGTTGGTGGAAGCGGTCGTGGTTACGCGCGGTCAGACAACACAGTTCGAATCAGTCGCCGTAAACTCACGTCCGTGGGTGCCAGGCACTACATATCGCTCGAACATATCCTTCCAGGCTAGTGCGTGATAATTTACCGCTGGTGTTTATTTACATTTCACCACCATTTGTCAGGGAATTATTACATTGTTATCAACATAAATCTGCCAAAAATAAGGTAATCTTCAGAATTAATTTTCAACTCGTTCTATAATTGTGTAAATAATTATTAAATAGAGTAAAAACATTTATGTCAAATAATGGATAGCTAAAACAAAGTATTTCACTTAAACTTATCGAAGGTTTATCATATTTATGACGCTTGTTATATCTTATTCTATCGATCGTTTCAAACAAGTTCTATTATGTATATATTTCATATTTGTTTGATAACATTTTTCACGCAATTGCGTTCATGAGCAGTGTTAAAAGGTAAAAAATGTGAAAAATGAAGAAAATTAAAGATAAATAAAAAAAAAAAAATTATACAACCAATTTATTCATAGATAATTTTTGATACAAACTATAATTTATTCATTGATTACTTAATCTATATCACAAATAAAAATTGGAATAGAATTACTAAAAATATACTTGAATCCTTTGAAATGCAATTGCATTATTTAACTGTGTATCGCTCAGTAACTCTTAACGGTAGTTTAACATAGATAATTATGAATCATATAACACATCCTCACTAATAGCTGTAGCTCTGTCAACGAACAGGTACTATTGTTATAGCAAATGAAAATATTATGTGTAAATCGAAAGAAAGAAATGAGTAAAATTGTAAAGTGTTGTGAGTACAATTGCAAGTAATACTAATACGCACTTGTTAAGAATATATTTTTCATTCAAATACAGACATGGAGTATTTTTTTATGTCACTTACAAGGTCTTGCGGTATGACAGAAGCTCGAATTACTCATTTTTTTAAATTTTTTATCTTCTGTTATTCAGTTAAATAAATAGAGTTCCATCCATTTTTTTTTCTTAGCTCATATTTAAAAATAATTTTGGATATTTTTTATATTTGTTCAAAATTAAAAACTAGAAAAATGCATAGTATTGTTATTATTATTATTATTACTTTAATCAAGTATCGAATAGAAACACTTTTTTCTAATAATGGAGTAATTTAGAAATAGAAAATTGCTTAATCATCTTTATTTATGATTATTTTTTTTAATTTATCATGCTACAAAGAAGACTAAGTTTGAAAAATTATTACAGACAGGAAATACTCTGAAACGCTTTGTATAGTTCTGACCAAAGGAATAAGTAACTAACAAGCACAAACTTATTTTTTCATTATGCAATGGGACTGAATAGTGACAGTGAATCGCTGAACTGTTGGAAAGGACGGTGTATAGTTTTGCAATAATGTGAACAAGTGAAGTGTATAAGCAACATTTGCCCGTTTGAAGCTGACTCACCGTTGGCGTCGATTTCATCCTGTTCTTTTTTCTTACCTTAATAACCATGCAAGGCTTTCTCTTTTTTTAACATCCTGTATCTTATTTTTTTCAAACCAAAAATAGAGCATCAAAACTTATTAAAATTGAGCAAACTCCTAACGGTTAAATTTCCATGAATTGGATTTTTAGTTTTTTGCTTCTATTAAACTGGTTGAGAAGTTCCGTTTGAAGGAGCATCAATGCCTACGCTGTTTGCTGACTCAAAAGTGGTCGTTTAAGAGAAGGTCTTTACTTGCAAGATAAAGGCGTAATTGATCCATTCTTGGAGAAAGGAAACGAACGCTTGGACCATTCGATTATATCCAGGCAACATCTCTTTATGATTTATATTCTCCCTTTACTTTCCACGGCTATGGAGTTTTTTTTACGGTTTCTTAATACCATATTTGCAGTTGAAGATTAAAATCTCTTTTATTTTAATCACTCCATTACGTTATCATTTATATAAAACTTAAACAGATAAATATTGCATTTTACATCTGACAAAGTTGAACCAACGTTTACATTGAATGAATCATAAACTCCAAGGTTACTTTTTTGTATGTCAACGAGAAGTTTAGTAAATTATTATTCGCATACTAATCGTTGCAAAAATGCTCAGACGCCCAAAATTTATTTTAAATATAAACGACAGTATTGATAAACATTTCAACTGAATTGAACAATAGGTAATTTGTAAACTCATGCAAAAAATATTGATCAAACAAGTAATGAATTTAATTACCAAATAATAAAATTTTATGCTTCAACGAGTTTACAAAATAAATCTAAAAACAAATTCTAGAAATTAATCATTGAAAAATTAAATAATGATTTTTATTCATTAGTCAGATGTTAGGAAAGCTAAATGAAAGTAAGACTAGGCATAATTAGATTTTTTAATCATGTTCAAGTTTTTGACCTTTTCACTTTTTTAAATTAATAATCATGAAAGCTCTAGACAAGTAGTCAAACAACTTTTATCAGACTCACAAATAATAAAAAATAATAAAAAAAGAAAAAAAATCCATAGCAGAATAATGAGAACATTTATTACTTTCAGATCTTAAACAATGTCGGAGTACTGTGAATATATGTGGGATCCAACACGTGGGCATGTGAGTCCTGAATTAGCACGCAGAATCTATGAAGATGAAACAAGACTAGAGATAAAAGATAAAAAACTGGCAATCAAGACGGTACGAGCCGTTTTAAGAGGAATGCCTGAAGTAGGTAAGTAATGAAAAATTCTAAACGTTTTTGTCTCTTCACATATTAGTCATTTTATTTATAAAAACCCATTTTGAACGAGTAACCCTGGCTCTACTGAGTTTATTCACTCTGTTATTACGGCATTCAAGTCACATCCGTAGAGCTCTTGAATGTATATTCTGTATAGCCGACGTTTTCCCGCAGAGCATGCACAATTATCATCGTATCCCGTTGTTATTCGTTAGACCTGAAGCACTGTACCGATGAATACATAACACGCTTCCTGTTGGCCCGGAAATATCGTGTGGAACAGGCTGCCGCTTTGATAGCAGCTTATCAGGCACAGGTGGCAGAACGTCAGGACATTTTTGGCAACCTCACAGCCCGTGATCCAGCTTTGCAACGTGCTCTACGAGCTGGTATTCCAGGAGTGCTTCCAGCACGTGATAAGTGAGTTGAAATTTTAATTTTTTAATATTTCTAGTCAAAAACATCTGATAAGAAATATGATTTAAAATTTCTTTTAACTTATATGAAAAGAATATCATGACTACAAATCATTAACTTGAAAAATTTGTTCTTCCGCATAAGCTTGATGATCAAAATAATTAGACTTGAAATCTATTAATTAAAAATTTCATTTTAAATAACGAAAAATTTATGTGAAGGTTCTTCCTTCCTTTCTTAATTGCTTCCTAACTTTAATTAATGTCGTTATCATTATCCAATAAATTTTGTCTCAGGAAAGGCCGATGTGTCCTCGTGATATTAGCATCCCAATGGGATCCAATTGCAGTTCCGGCTTTGTCTGTTCAACGTGCTATCTTTCTCGTACTTGAAACACTTATTCAAGACCCTCGTAATCAGGTAAACGATCTTGAGTGAATACTTAATGGAGTAATAGAGAGTTTTTATCATTACAGCATATTTAATGCTAATCCTATTTTATAATTGAATTGTTTTAGCAATCGGGGTTCGTAGCTGTTGTAGATTGGAGTGGATTTTCATTACGTCAAGGTGGAGCTCTAGGAGCAGCAGCTGTGCGAAACCTGATAGCTGCACTTCGTGGACGATTTCCAGCAAGATTCAAGGCCATCCACTTCCTTTCGCCTCCACTTTATGTTCAAGCAACCCTTGCGCTTGTGAAGCCCTTCCTTGATGAAAAAACACGTCATAAGGTAAGTAATATGAGAGCTTTTCTTACACAAAATAAACAGCTAATGATAACAAGTTAAAAAAACAACAAGTTAGCACTTAATGTTTTTTTTTGTATATATTTTATTCAGCTGATAAGTTGACAAGTTTTGTTTTATTTTAAACTACATTATTAAGTTTATTTTTAGTTAGATGTTTATTTTTAAAACAAATCAATTTTTACAAAAGAATTTTGATCTCTTTTGTCAGATTTATCTGCATGGCAACAATCTGAGCACTTTACATGAGCATTTACCAACCGATATTCTGCCCGCTGAACTTGGAGGAACCGGACCGGCCTTCAATCCAGGCCTCTGGGCAGAACCGGTGATTCATTCAGCAATGAAAGAAGCAGAACTCGCTGCGATAAATCGGGACAAAGAGATTGCAAAAAAAACACAATCAGTAGGAGTGAAAAGTGAAAGGAAAGATGTTATTAATAGGGGAAAAAATGGTCAAAATTATGGAATCCCATTAATTGATGTCACGCGAAACACAGGAAAATCATCTATTGAAAATTTAAATAATGTTAATAATCGACGGTCGAGTGTTTATGACGATAAGAACATTGCGAATAAAAGTGAGAAAGATGCTATATTAAAGTCTCAACCTAATGATGACTTTAGAATTAAAATTCAAAAGGATAAGGAAGGAAATACTGTACGAGTACGTGGATCGTCTGAGTCAGAGGATATTGAATGTCTTGAATTTCCGGCTGATGCGAATTCCAATGAGTTTGAAATGATTTCCAACCAATTTGATAGTGATGATAGTCAAAAGAATTCATTAGACAATTTGAAAGTTGAAAAAATGATTCTTAAAAATGGGAAAGAAAAACTTCCGGAAGAAACTAATCTTATAACTTAAGTTATATATAAATTTTTAGACTTAACTCGTTGAAAATATTTTTAGGAATATTTTTGGGATACTTTTTTATTCGTATTTCCGTTCGCCTGTGATGACATATTTATAAATAAAAATCCGGTTTTATTCTCTTTATATAGCATCTTGGAAGGTTAATGCGAAAATTAAACGATGGAACAAAATAAGTTGCCAAAATTGTGGAGCCACGATTCTTAGGCGAAATTTTTTTCAATGAATATTCAAAGGAAGTGAGAGCTTTGGATATTACAGAAATTATCTTTACATAAAAGATGAATCAAGAATTAATTTAAGAAAATAAGTTGAGTACATGTGTTCACGTATGGTCTGATTATTTGATATTCGCGTAATCAGTTATGTAAGCAACAAAATAATGTCCATTTTTATGCAGGTGTTATTAATTAACTTTCGCGAGTAAAGTATTACTGTATGTTGTTACGTAAGATAAATAAATTAATTATTAAATTAAATTTTTACAGCTAGTTGATCTGAGTAAAAATAAGTAAATTTAAGCTTACAAATAAAGTTAGGAGTATTTTTTATGCAATTAAGACTTACTTAATCAACGAGATGACTTAAATAAATCATTATTTTTAAGAAAGTGAATTAGAAAAAATTATATTTCCATGATTATTATATTCTGCACAATAAACATAATATTGTATAAAAGTTTTCAACATCACATATATAGATATACATATATTTTTCTGTCTTAAATATATTTTACTCTTAATTTCAGTATAAAGGAGTATTTAAGATAAATAGAAAAAATAATACATTGAAAAACGATGCAATGCAAATATCCAAGATAAATATATCATAAAAATAAAGGCAAATTTTGAATCAATCAAAATTTAGAAGTATTGTTATTTTTTTTTTTTTCATTCTCTGGGTTGTTCTGTTTTTGTATTTGGCATTACCCATCCGCCAAAATCTCGTTCCAATTCTTCAGCAACTGCAAGTGTTAAATGGTCTTGGTATAAACCAGCAACAACTTGTATACCTATTGGAAGCCCATTACTAAATCCCAAGGGACAGGCAGTGGCTGGTAAGCCAAGGCAATTGATAATCGCAGTGTAAGAAAAATTGAACGCCTTCAGAAGTGGTTCATGATGAAGTGGAGCAGGCGTTGGATGGGTTGGATATAAAAAGACTCCATTTTTACCCAACATGTCCTGTAAATGATAAATACAAATTTTAATAAAATGTAATTTCTATTTTAAGAAAAATATGTATACTCACTCGAAACTCTTCATTGAGATCTCGAGTTTCTTGAAGCAGTTTGGATCTTTCTTCACTGTTATATTTAATTCCGAATGCTTCAAAAGCTGCCGTAACTAAAGCAATAAGTGTGTGTTCACCAGTTCCTGTCGCCCATTTAATAAACTCCCAAAAAATATTTATTCTCTTCTTCCGGTTAGACAACTCATAAGCAAAATCTTTACCCTCTGGTGAAGTCATATTAGCAAGCCATAATGCAAGACTTTTTTTCATCTTTTTTATTTGTACTTTTTCAACTTTAACTTTATGATTCCATGTCAGATACCATATAACTTTATTCATCGCTTCTTTGATATCTTTTGATACTGGTGAAACCAAATATTGGCCTCCATCGTCTTCCATGTAATAAAACTACTCAATGACAGAAAAAATTAATCGATTTCTAAAAAATAACAATTTATTTTTGATCTTACCTTGAGCTTAGAGATATCAACTTTCTCATCTAAATTTAATTTCGAAACATTTTCTCCGGCAATTACTTTAAGGATAGGCTTTAAATCTCCAGCATACCGACACATTGGTCCAATGGCAAGCAATTTATATTGTTCTTCACAATGTGGGCAAGGATATTGACCATGATTCGACACAATCCCTTCAAATAAAAATCAATTATTGTTAATCATCCAATTAGTTCATAGTTGTTCTTAATTACATCTATTACTCTTCATCGAGAAAATTTTTTTTTGTTTCAAATTAATAAATTCTAAGGCCTTTCGTAAAGTTGAGTCATTCGTTCTGATGTATCAGAAATTAAACGAATCAATTTTTATTGAAATAATTGACTTATTATTACAAACCTTTTGATGGTTTGTGTCCAAAAATTCCATTAAAAAAGCAAGGCATACGAATAGATCCACCAATATCTGATCCTATTCCAAATGGTGCACCAGCGGCTGCTTGTAGGCATCCTTCACCTCCTGATGAACCTCCAACAATGTGGCTACAATAAATTATCCAGATTATTTTATATCTAAAATTCCTTTTAATCAGTTTATGATTAATCGATTACAATTAAATTATAGTTTTCACCAAGTATTGTAGGGATTCCGTGTTGTGCCATACAAATAATTGCTCGTTTCCCACCACATAGCCAGTTCAGAAACATTAGTAGTAGCCAATGGAATAGCTCCGGCTTTTCTTAGTAGTCTTATTACTTCAGCATCTTCTTCAGCTCTTGTATCTTTTCTCAAAACAAGACCTGCTGTTTGTTTCATACCTTTAATAGCAATACAATCCTGCAATATTTAATTAGTATTTTCATGAGCTTGGTCTGAATCTAAAAAATATGAATTTACCTTTGTTGTGAAAGGTACTCCGAAAAATGGCTTGTCTTTTTCCAGCTCTTCAATAGAAGGAGCATTTGAGGAATTCAAGATACGATCACATTCTCTTGCTTCTTCTAATGCCTCTTCAAACCTGTCTTCTGCAAGACAGTTTAATACTGGTTGGATCTTTCTTATCCTGTCTATGTAAGCTTTCACTACAGACTCTGAGCTCAACTATCAATGAAAATTATTATTATTATGATGATAGTTATTAGTAGTACTACTTGGAAGATAGATAAATTCATTTCAGTACTGAAGTGAAAATGGAAGAAAATACTTTATTACTCACTTTTTTCAGTCGTATCATGATGGATAGAGCATTTAAACTCTTCATTAGAATAATCGGATTGTCTGCTGGAGGTAGAGGCTCTGGACGGCCTGTGCAATAAGTTGTTAGAAGGAAAAACCATCGTCCAAAATATTCAATTAGTTTGTGAACGACAGACAGTATTTTTCCGACAACTTTGGTGCTGTTGTTAGTCGTTTTGGTGGCCATTTTTTTACATTAGCTGAAATTAAATTTTAATGTGTTGAATGATTTTCGTTCAACTATACTATTAAAACTTAATTGCTACGCTACATAAAAAGTCTATAAAAAGGTAGATTGATTGGCAAATGGCCGTGAATATTAACTACACTGATCTTCGGATTACATAATTTATTTTTGCATTGTATTTATGTTTTTATATACGTAACTATCAGATAGTAATACATATTTAGATATAAATCTAATAAAAGCATGAAAAATTGATGTTACACGACATCTGAAAGAATAAATGTTTGAGATCAACTTAAAGATAATTGTTCAGCAACGCAAATGATGATGGCAAGTGTATTAGTATTTTAAGATATTACTTCACATAAATTGATAATAGCATAATAGCAAAATCAATTGAAATGCTACCAGTAGTTTTAATCGACTGATCAATTATCAAAATATCCTTGAAAATGTTTGGTAAAAAGTACATTATCACATAAGAGGTTTTTTCCTGTTTTACTAATTATTAGTTATATAAAAAAGTAAAAACATTTAATGACTTTGCAGAATAAATCTTTAATTTTTAGAACTTATAGTAATAATAATTTTTTTTTCAATTAAGTATTTATAAATAGCTACATATTTTTAACTGATCATACTTGATTTATACTCTATTTTATTATTTTATGAATTCTTTCAATTACCAGCTTTATTATCATTTTATCTAGTATCAATTCAATTAATTATATCTTAAGAATTTTCATGAATGTTCTCTATAAATATTGATTAAATAAAGCAGAGGAAGTGGCTTAGAAAAAGTAATTGACACGAGTTTATTTTTTACGAGCAAATTTGTTACGCTGTCATCTGAATGATTCACTCATCATGTATATGAATATACTCTTGAAAATAAGATGTAAATACTTACATAAATATTTTTAAAAACACTTGAATATTCAATGAAGACACAGGTGTTATTCAACTCAAATGTATTCAATTCTTTCTTGACAATTTATTGTTATTAAAAAATTAGAAAATACTCCCGTAAATATCATCTACTCCTTTCACCGGTACAACTAACTGGATTAAATACTGGATGCTCTTGTGATGCTCATGAAGGAGCGGTTCGATACTCTCGACTATAGAGCACAGTTTTGCTACAGTTTGTCATGTTGCTGTATAATCGGACCATGAATACTATAGACAAAGAGTCCAAACTCCTCAGTCTGTTGCTTTACAGAAACCTTCCTTAACTCTTAACACAAGTCAGAAAATTTACAGATTTGTATAAAACAAAGGACTGACTGAATATTTCAATTGAGTAATGTTAAATAAGAATAAGCAATAATTGAACTTACTGCACTCGATTCACGGATATTATTGATCCATTATTCTCTTTTTCATTCAAAAAATATTGATGAAGCGAATACACAGCTCCCTGGAATTGACGATTGAAACTCCTTCCAGATTTGGGCTGTTCAGCTACTGATGATGACCATGGCTTCGATCTCCTAGGTTTTATCGGGCTTTTCGATTTTTTTGGCTCCATCTTAGATGAGAAAATTTCACAGCAAATAATTTAATAATTATGTAAGAATAAAAACAAATGAAAAACTGTCAACCGATACAAATGTATTGTGTAAACTATATTTGGCAATAACTTCTGTTAAATATAAAAGAATGGATTATTTATTCATTAATTTATGATAAAATAAGATAATATAATTTAATTGACAATAATGATAGTAAATAATCAATGATACTTACATATTTTTAAAAATATTCCAATAGTAAAAACAAAACAAAGCACTACTTTCTTGACAGCGTAGTATGACTGCCGGCAACACGTGATACGACCAATACAAACGAATTGCGCATGCGCGTGAAGGAGCATGGTGTACCTCTTTGTCCAGTTCGACTATATAGTCTTCATGAATTGGAATGAGAAGAGAGTTCCTCATATGCTCTTGTACGCTTGCGCAGTAGCAAAACATATGGTAGAAGGGGTAAGGAATCAGTGATGGAGAGCCCGATAGCATTGAAGCACTGAGGAACTGTGTGAGGAGTGTGTTGTAGATAAAGCTTACTCATACACTGGCAGTTGATTAGTCTTTTCATAAAGTGTAATTTCTGCAGTTATTTTGTTATTGTACTTGATTTGCTATTAAGCTGCTTAACATTGATTAGTAAGTATGCCAGAAGTCGTAATACTTTCAGTATATAATCGAAATTTATTGTTGAATCCTGCTTTAGAAAGCTTGTCGGTTATCAAACTTTGAGGTTAAATACTTTAGTAAAATGATTTGCTATTTATCAACAAAAACAAACATTTAATACTAGCTGGTATTTGACTTGTGAAATGTCATAAATGAACGTAATAATAGTTTTTATGGCTTGAGTTTGTTAGATATTATATAAAATATGAAACTGTAATATAAATAACACGTTCATTTAGTGATTCTTTACATGTTAGTCGTGGTTCGGGGGAATGCTATTATTTATAAATAAATAAAATTACAGCACAAATTAAGAAAAAAACAACTTTTATTTAACATGAATAGTTTTTATATTAATATCATTTAATAAAAAACTTGATAATTATCTCAGAATTTTAATAATATATTTGCAAAACAATTTGCTCCAAAAAATAACTTGAATAGCTCGATTTTTATATTTATATATTTGCCAATTGTTAGCATATTATTTATAAAATAAAAATGTTAACTGATTGGTTTTTATTGTAGAGTAAAAAATAATATTAAAAAAGCATTAACATAAACAGAAAAAGTTATTTTAAGAATTCGTCATCAAAAAAAAGTACTTGAATAATATTAATGCTTCCAGACAGTCATCAAGATTTTTCAATGACAATCTCCGGATACCGGAATGGATTCTGAAAATGGAGATCACCGTGCATCTAAAAGTATTGGCATCAATGAGCTTCCAGAAAAGATGAAAAAAGTCGAGGTAAAGCCAAAAGACTCTCCTACGAGTATTTTGGCTAAGAGTTCCGTTTTATTGCCAACTGGAGTAGCACGTGTAAAACAGCTATCTGCTGTGCAATCTGGACCAATAAAAAGCACTATGACTAGCACAGGTTCTGCTACTGGTGAGTCATCTAAACACATTATTGAACATCCCTCTCTAATAGTTTTGTCTCATTACCTATCTATCTTTAACATGCTGGACTCTCTAAAGAGTAATAACGATTTAGCACACAAGATATCAAACCTGTTGAGTTTGATAACAGGCAACAAGTGTCTTGCATTCCTTCTATATTCAACTGTTTTTCTTTGACAGGACAAGTCTTTTAAAATGCCAAGTATTCACGTTTTAGGTATATTTAAATGCCAAGGTAGGAAGGTTATTATGGTATGTTTAAAACCCGGTAGTTTGCGGTGGCGGAAGATCAGAACGAACGAACCGTTTTTAATGAGAGCATTATGACAAAACACTGAAATGACAATAATTCATAAATAAGAAGGTTGAAACACTCAGAATATTAGATAGCAAGAAACTTATCTCGTTGTCAGTAATATATTTATCAAACAATGTCAAGGCTTTCCATAGGTATGAAATAATAAAAAATATCTTTATTTGAATATAAATAAAATTTTTTCATCCAATTTTTACCAGAATAAACTCATCGATGAAGGTGTTTTTATTTTTATTCACTTTATGAAAAATATTGTAAAGCAATAAATAGTGAAAATAAAAATGAATAGATCGTACTCAAATAACAGTTCATTAATTTTATTTTTATTATTCGGTTTATTGGAAAACGTTGTCAAGGTTAATTTTCATATTTAATAAAATCGATATAAAATAATCATCAAATAAAATAAGACAAATGTTTTGATAAAAGTTTCCTGACAAGAATAATTAATGATCCAATATTTAACTCGTTAAAATAAAAAAAAACGCACGACAATTCAAAATTGAATGTATTGTATTATTTTCATAAAAAAATAGCCTTTCATCGAATATTTTTGACATTGTTTATCATAGTTTTTTCTCAAAGGGATCAATTTCAATTCGGAGTCCAGTCTTTAAAGTTAACAATAGCCAGCTCATGAACGTCTTGGGAATATAGCCAGTTTCCGCACGACTTATTTGTTGGAGATTTGTTCCGGACATTTAGTGAATCTCTGAAAGCAGTAATTTGTATTTACAAACATTAACAGATGCAAATAAACCGGTCCTTTAACTATCAGAGAAACTGTTTAATTTAAAGGGAGTGGAGGTGTGAATACCGACGAGAAAAGTCCTGCGTGTTGAGCTAGTCGGTTTCTCTATTGATCTATCTCTTACGCTCGTATTGATACCTCGTGTATCTTTACTATAGCAGTCAACTTTTAAGCATGGCAGTGTGTACATATGTTGACGTGATGAATCAATGAGTCAAGTGTGAAGTTGGGCTGACAATTATCGATCTGGGTCCACGTGGTGATGTAGACTTGTACAGGAATTCAATTGTCTTAGGACGGATGTGTGTTTGACCCTTACTCTTTGCTTGTACATTGCCAGTAATGAAGTTAGTCAGTCTTTGACAATGCCTCGATGCTGTGGAGCATCATCTGTGCCTGTCATGGAGGATAACAGCTCTCAGCAGAAGCAAAAGCTCAAGCTACACATTCAGGACAGTTAGTAACAACCGTAACAATCAATTAGTGAATGCGTTACCGGATACATTTCAATTCTCATGCGCACATTCGCTTC
Organism: Chelonus formosanus; assembly: GCA_028641665.1. Classification (NCBI taxonomy): domain Eukaryota; kingdom Metazoa; phylum Arthropoda; class Insecta; order Hymenoptera; family Braconidae; genus Chelonus; species Chelonus formosanus. The sequence continues at coordinate 20,860,055 of CM054004.1, forward strand.
GTGAAAATTCGTATTCATGCTTTGGTGAACACTTGAATATACCATCGAGGATACCAGCTTGATAGCTAACTAAAGAGTTAATTGGACGTTCTACAGCGTTCTGAAAATTACATTCAGCTCACCTGACGTCTATCGATTAGTCTAAAAATACCATACTGAATGACACTTGAATGTTACAAAATTACTGGAGTTTTTATTGTTGAAAAAAATAGCTGTTAAAGATAAAATAGTAATGTTGATATCATTTCCTCAGGTAACCCAAGAAATAAAACAGCTCTAGCACCTGGTCACAGTTTGATGGATTGGATTCGCCTCGGTTCCTCGGGTGTTGATCTTACTGGAGTCGGAGGAGTCTATCAAGTCGTCACGCCAGCTGAGCTCGCTAAACATAATGAAAGAAACGACGCTTGGATTGCAATAAGAGGTTTGTTTTTATTATTATTATTTTTTTTAGTTATTATTCTTTTAAATCAGTCATTTAGAGTAATGTTATTTTTTCTGACGAAAGAAAATAGCATTATTCTTTCAGATAATAATCCAAAGATTATATTTTTAATTTGAAAAATATTAAGTAATTAGATGATAATTATTTCAAATATGTTGTATCATTTAATATGTTTATCAATAAAAAGTCTAACTTATATTTATTGATGATAGGTATTGTGTTCAATATAACAAGATACATGGATTTTCACCCTGGAGGTGTAGATGAATTAATGAGAGGTGTCGGAAAAGATGCAACGAAACTTTTTGAAGACGTAAGTGTGGGGTATAAAAAATCTCAAATTTCTCCAGACTGCCCATGAAAACCGTTAAGTAATGTAAGTTTATGTATCTGTAGATCATGAATTTTAGGTCCATGCGTGGGTTAATTACCAGAGCATTTTACAAAAGTGTATTGTGGGCAGATTGAGCAGAAGTGGACCAATAGAAACCGATTCTACTCTGGAAAATAATAAGAAACCTACACCTAAATTATCTCCACTTGTCGCTGGTGGTTAGTATCATCTATTGAATAATTTATCAATATTATTACAAACTTCTTTACGATATTTTAGCAATAAATCTTAATTTAACTTTTTTCTTTTATAATTATTTTTTTATTTAAAATATCAGATGGTAATTGGATTTGAATGATGTATAATTAAATTGAAAAAAATTTTAAATAAATTTGTGAAACAGGAAAGTTTTTATAATGGTTTTATCATTAAACACAGTTTATTGAAATGTTAATCAAAAGTTATTAATGTTGATTTTTCTTTACAGTGCGAAATTTAGAACAAAATGAAAAATCAATAACCATGGCACTGAAACTTCAAAGCGATTGGAAACAAACTACAAACACTGTTTCGTTTGTCTATAAAACAACGGGAAATCAATCTCCTGGTTTTCAACTAATACGAGAAAGTGAAATAGAATTCAACATAAAAATTTGTCTACAGAATAGCATAGTAAAACACGAGTATGATCTCACTGAAGGTGTTGAATGGCCACCCAATTGGGAACAAAACTTTGAATCGATGGAAACCACATTTATTTTCACAAAATTAAATGGATCATTGTGGAAGTCGTACGGCAGTAGGACTGTCGTTAACGAAACGAAAAACTCTGAGCGAAGTTATAGATCATGGGAAATTGTCAGCAATAATTTACTATGTGATGATGTTCATCTTTTAGTCATAAAGTCGAAGGATTATCTAGAAATCATCCCTGTTGGCCATCATGTTGAAGCAAAAATGAATGTGATGGGTAATAACTTTATTACCTTACTAGTATTAATCATTAAATATTAAGCTTTTGTTACATAAATCAATAAGGATGTGATTACTTAATACTTTTATAAATGAAATAATACTTGCAATGGAAATTAAATGCTTACATCATTTATTCTTTGCTTGATAATATTATTGTCTTGACTTGTTTTAGGTGTAGAAGTTTCAAGGCCATATACACCAGTTCCGCCTTGTCTCCATCCTGCAAACAAACCACTTGAATACACACCAGATTGTTTATGTTTAATAATAAAAAAATATAATGAAGGTACTTTAAGTCCGTCCATAACAGCCCTAAAGCATGGGCAAACCTTCTCTATAAGTAGTGGATTGGGAACATTTGTAGTTGAGTTCTATGATAAATATTCTACCATTCACATGCTTGCTGCAGGCACTGGATTAACACCAATGCTGGGAATCATTCAACGAGCACTTGGCAAACGAAATGTGTAAGTCTTTCAAACTTTTTGTTGAGCCTTTTTTCGATCAAAATTTTTATCTATTTATTTTATTAAATTTTTTGCTATGTTAGCAATAAATTTTGTATGGATGATATAATCGTTGTAGTAATTAATATTAATTTTTAGGAGTACGATAAACCTATTAAATTTTAATAAAGAAGAGAAAAATATTTTTTATGGTCCTCAGTTAGCGAAAGTATGCGAAGACGAAAGGTAAGAAGTAATCTTATAAGACTAAATAAATATTCAAGAGAAATTTCAATGTTACACCATGATTATATTTAACTTTAAGGTTGAAAGTCATTCATATTTTATCACAAGCTGATGATAGTTGGAGTGGAAAACGTGGGATTGTGTCTAAAGTATTACTAAAAGAATTAATCGGTGACGCTGTTAATCAGAGCTGTATTTTTACATGTGGTCCTAAACCTTTTATGGCTGTGGCTCAGGAGTAAGTTGATATATATTTCAGGATTATCAACAAAGCATGGTCATAAATGTTTATTTTATCGTTTCTTTTTAGAGCTCTTCAAAAATTAGGATGGAAAGCTACACAAATTTATGAATTTTATGGGTAATACGTGTATCTTACCACTAAAATGACACCAAAACAATCATGAAAGTAATGGTATTCCGATAGAAAATTGTCCTATAAAAATAATTTAATCAAGAATCTTATAGTCTGACCTCTCTCAGTTGAGAAATGTGATCCAACAAATTAGTACAATCAATAATTACCAATAGAGCAATGATTACTGAATTAGTAACGAAGTTTATTATTATATATGCACATGTGATTGACGCAGAATTTTAAATACAGGTACATAAAGACTACCAACCATAAATTTTTAAACTACTTTTACAGATTATACACTCATTATTATTGTTTAAGTACAATTCGGGGTAACAATTAAATGAAATATTGTTATAGTTATATAAATAAAATTTAGATAAAGTTCATTTATTTGTTATAAACTTACCTATGTAAAATACTTCAACAATAATTTATTTATTTTATCAAATTATTTTTTATTATTTATCTTTAGATGCTTATTTTTTAATTTTTTTTATTTGGTTTTTTTGTTTCAATTTACCAGATGGCATCATTAATGTATTTATAGTCTTGAAGATTGACTTAATAGTTTTCCTGTAAGAACAAATCATTAAGCATCGAAGAGGAAAGTTTGACAATGCTAAAGTTTACATTGAAGTTAATTTTCTTCTGACCCCATATCGTGGTTATTGATCGCAAGCTGTGAAACTTCTTTCCGCAATATGACGCGACGACCGTTCTCGCTTATGAGCGAGCGACCGAGACGGATTTCTTTTGGCTTCTCATCTAGGTACGTATAATTAATGGACATCGTCTAACCGTTCGTGCCAAAGCTGTGAACTAGATTCTTCATACAATGTGATTGCTAAGTCCTTGTTTCTGACAAGAACTTGTCTTGTCGTCTTTTGACAGCAGACAACTCAACATGTGATGAGCAAAGGAATTGTGTGATTTAAATTTACACTTCAGACATTTAAAAAATTCAGATTATGCGGCGAGTCCAAATCCAATTTATTTTCGCTTCATCACTAAAAGTCCAATTTCATTTATTCTCATGAGAAATAAATCGTCGAGATAAATTTAAATAGGATTTAAATAGCAATCGATTGCACTGCTTTGGAAAAGCATCGAAAAAATAAATAAAGATGATATCTGTAAAAAGAATCATATTTTGATATAAGCACATTATGACAGGAAAATTCTTCTATTTATTCTTTTAATTAAATTCAATTTTTAATCTCTACTTTTGATAATCAGTTAATACTATTACACAAAAATCAATATCTCGCATTATAATCAAACTTATTATCGGTAATTAATAATTCTTTATTTCATTTAATTGAAATCGAAACTAAAAAAATCATAAATCATTGTTGGAGGTATTATTTTTTCAATTAATAAAAGACATGCCAGAAACATAAAACTAAATAATTAAAGCTTGAAATTCTACTTGAGATAGAAAGTTAGTTATTGGTCGAAAAGTTTGGGAACAATTTTCGCTACGACGAAGTCATTATTTTCTATTGGCTGACCACACATAAACTTTATCTACTCGTTCGGATATGCAATTATAGATAAACAAAGTATTAGCTTTCAATTTAGATGTTTATACAAATTCCTTAGCTTTTTTTTAATGACAACAAATAACGTGCCGGAGAATACACAAAATTGTTTACTTATCTGGGATTTCAAGTCGTAGATGAACGAGGTTGATGCATAGTCACGGAATTCAGTTGATGGTTGAGTGCATCATGATGTACTGCATACCAAAGTTCAATAGTCGTGTATGTAAAACCTGACAATAGCTCGTATTTTTCAAAGAAATGACATCCATATGTCATATATCGAGTTTTTCCGTTCCATTCGCTCCCCACTGATCCATATGGAGATAGATTTTGATATAAATAAATTTTTAAAGCTCTTTTCTCGAGTCATTTTCTGTTCAAATACTTGAATATGTCTAGAAGAACAATTTACGATTTACTTTTTTCGAGTAATCATTTTTTAATACTGATTTACAGTGATATAATATGTTATCTATCTATAATATCAAAGTATTTAATAGATCAACAGCTGTAGTATTATGAAATAATATCAAACCAATATTTTAGCTTTTAAATCTTTTTATGCTCAACTAAACAAATTAATTATTCACCAAGCCACAAAATAGTTTCAATAACAATAACTGCTTGAATCTCGGTTCGATACTTAATCAAGCATTAAATAGCATATTAATCAGTCGATCTTTAGCAATAAAAAATTTTTATTGTAATTTTAGTGTACATATTTTTTTAATGGAGTTGAAATTAATTGGCGGTATTAAAATTTTTAGTAACATTAAAATTATATTCTTAAATAACCATTTATGTTTCAGAATGTTATAAAAAGGTTATTCTTTTTGGATATGTGTAATTTAAAATGATTTTTATGGCTCTAAAAAATTATTATTGTGTTAGTAAGATATGAAAGGAAACGTCTATAAATCCTGAAAGATCTTTTTCATTCTTTCCACAGTTTATTATAGATAAAATTCCTGGTGCACTAATATATTAAGTATGACTTAAAATATAATTCCAAGTTATATTTTGTCTAAGAATAGCATCTTTTTATGAAGCATAATTTTCCTGTATTTGAATGTATGGTAGACCTTTGATATAAGTTATTCAAATATTTTATAGATTATTATTCCATTAAAAAAATTGTAAAGAATATACTTGAGAGTAAAATAAGATTTAAACATGACTTGTAGAGAAACATTTTTGTACAAGTTAATGGGATGCAATAGTCTGAACATAATTTTAAAAAGTGAACTAAATGTCACTATGCCAATAGAAAAAGTGTGATGAAATGAAATGAAGAAAAATGTTTATTTTTCATCAAACAAAATCATTTATTAATAAAAATAGATGTATTGAAAATGGTAATAGCCAGGAAATACGATATTTAAATGGATGGTGTATTTAATAGGATTGTATAATGGTTTCTAGATGTTAAACATAATATTTGATGACACAAAAATATTCTTATAGATCAAGATGTCGGATGAAAGATGTGGTATAGGCAATAGTATCACTTGAATACAACATACTTACTATTTGTTTTTGTTGTTTGTAGTATGCATGTCAGACAGGAAGGAACAAGGGAGTCTAAAGTGGATGGTAGACTTATGTGGTATGACGATGAAAAAAGGAAAATAAAAAAAAGTGGTGGATAGACTCTTCGGTGGTTCCCGTCGGCGACGGTGACAGCAATTGCAAAGAAAAGGGAGCGTGAGAAAGTGGGAGGAAGCGCTAGTGGGGGCGAGTTAGCGGGGTGCAAGATGGAGAAGGGAATGCACAGGGATGCTGCTTTCAGTCGCGCGGCAGCCCTCGTTCTGATTAGGCGGGTGAGTTGTGATCAAGTTTCATTTCATTGTTATCAGAGTACCTAAATTGAACATATTGAAAATAAAGTTTTGATAAAAAAATTTTTTTTATTAAAATTCGAAATTTTGTATTTCTTTTTATAATTAAATTAACATGACTTTTTGAATTATTTTTAAAACGTTTACTTCTATACATCAAGGGTTCGTATAAATAATTGTTGTTGGTTGTTTATTGTACTGTAATTTTATTTATAAAAATTAGATCACGACTTGTTATATTCAAGGATAGCTTTTGTGTTTTGGAGTTGATTTTTTTATATTTTCCAGAGGGCCTAGGAATATTTATAGGTTGTAGTAGTGACAACAGGTTAAAAATGACATGAGAATATAATTCAAGAGTTAATTTTTTATTCTAAAAAATCATTTTAATTCACATTTTTGAAAAAAATGTTTTTTTATAACATCGAAAAATTGTTGACCTAAAAATTAAAACAAGTTCACGTATATATTTTGAGATTAAAAAAATTGATTGTCATGTCAGTAAGTAATTTAATAATTGAAAAATATTATACTTTTGACATGAAAAATTTTTGACACTGAATTACTTTTTAGAATAATGATATTGGTACAACAGGTTAAATATGATTATAAAAAATATTTTATGAGTACTTAGTTATTTCACCGTGAACAATCGTTGTGCATATTCTCTAGAGAGGAATCATTTTCTGTTGCTTCTTCACTTTTTTAAATTCATTAAAAATTAAAACGATTCTGTGCTTCAATTTTTAATGAGAAAAAATTTGAAGTTGGTAATTTGAGTGTTATGATGATCCTAAATTGACATTCTCGACAAACATTGCATATCATTAATCCAAAGTATACAATATGGGAATTGATAGTTTACATTTATAGAGTTGGATTTCCACCCGATAAAATTTTAGTGTTCGTTTTTGTATATGTTAAGAGAGGTGTGAGAAAGAAAAACAGATATAATCGACACTAAATCTAGATTTATTGTCATTTGACGATATCACGTCTATACTACTTTTTAAATAGATCCTGGCTTGTTGAATTTCCAAAAATTTATTATCTTTCAAGTCTTTTAAAATAAAAGTTATTTTCAATTTCCTCTATCAACAATTTCTTGTAATTTTTTTGTCTAATCATCAATAAAAACTCTCCAAAACTTTCAAGTTTTTCTGTATCTTTTTTTTATTCTTCAATTCGTCGAAGGATCTTGAACAGCATTGGCAACGACTTCAATTTATTTTTTTATCTCTATTCTAAGCTCCAGAAAATATTTTACACTTTATTTGCATTGAAAAAAAATTTACTCTCATTTTCAAAGACAAAAAAATGAAATTATTCTTGAAAACAAATAATCGGTTGTATTCTATATAGTTGTCGTTAATTCGAAATAATTGAACACGTGTTCACATTGATTGTAATCCAATTAACCTAAATTTTCTTTAGATCTCTATTTTCATTTCAATAACAATTAACACTCTTGGAAAAACTTTGGAGAAAATTGATATAAATATTTTAGCACTCTACAAAATTCATTAAGATTACTCAGTATAATTTGCATTTGCATTCGTTTTTAAGAATCATAAATATTTATACATATTTCTTCTACAAACAGAAAAATAAAAAAAAAATTAAATAAAACCATGAATATAAAATTATTCAGACATTTTTAGTAAAAAATCATCTACGTATCTTCAACTTGTTATCACATTATTTTTTAGCGCGCAACTTTTGAAAGTAAGTTTTCGTTTGACTACTTTACTCTAGGGTGTCACATACTGAAAGTGCTTTCAGTCTTTTCCCCTACGGATATTCATATGCTACTACCCTACATCTTTCCTCCGGGTTTTCTGTATCATTCGCATGGGAAATAGAGAATCGCGTCATATACTGGTAGAAATTCATATTTGTAAAACGCTGTACTTTTTACCTGCACAATCGTGTGTAGAAGATTCATTTCAATTTGTCATCTTAATATTTTATTTCAATTAATGCTCACCTTTCTTTATTCACTATAAAAAAATATAGTCTACTGGTACAAACTTCCCTTAAAGTTAATTCTGTGGCTTTAAAAACTCATCTTCTATCTAATAATTAATCTGTTGTAACAACCATACACTTTTTTTAGGGTTTTTTCTAGCTAAAAAAATATGAATACAAAATTTAAATGAAATTTTTTTGTTATTTATTCTCACTCTTTTAAAAGTTGAAGAGCATTTTTCTTTTTATAGAAAAAAATGATAACATTTGTTATCATACTAGTATGCAAGTAGTAGAAAATAAAACAATGCTATATTCTTTTTTTTTTATTTTTAGAAGCATAAGTCAAATAAATAGTTGTCGAAAATATTGTGTTTTATTACTTCAATTCAAGTCCATATGAACTTTTTTTAAGGCTAATTGAATTACATAAATATATATGTATGTGCAGCTCCACTATGAACGGAAGCAGTTGGACAAAATAGTGCAGACTACGTACGTGAGCCATATGAAGATTTAATGTATTTCCAATATTTTGTGGATTCACGGGACGGTTTGGGAACACCTGCTAGCGATCTAAAGACTTGCAACGTTTTTCATGTAAGTAAATTAATAATAGTTTCCATTTCCAATTGACTCCATCTAATTCACCTTGGGTAATATTAATCGACTTTATTAATTACCCTCCAAAAAAGAGATAGCGAAAAGAATGAATAATGATAAGTAATTTTAATTGTGATAATATTGGTTTGGAAACTTACATCTTCAATATTAAGGAAATTTATTCAAATGACAAATGATTGTAATTATTGTTTTAGTTTGATAGAAAATTCTCTTTCATTCAGTAATTTATTGCTGGAGTAAAGTTGAAAAATATTTATGGTGTCATCTTGGAAGAAATCAATTGGGAAAAATTTCATTTGAAAATTTAATAAACGACGAAGGCCATATAATGCGATTTTTGTGGTAGGACTTTTATCGAACCAAGAGGAAAGAGAATTTCAAAAATTTCGATTAACTAGACTGCATCGGGAATTGTTGTTGTACTGAGCACAGTTTCTGTAGTGAAAATCGATTTCTGTAACTCAATTGTCACCATAACTTGCTAAATCCTTGGAATAATTATTTTATCCGGCACCCAATTGAAATGGAATCAATTATTATTCACAGTTTAATTGTCATTTTAATTTTCAAAAAAAGAGTAAAATTGATGGTGAAAAATGATTTTTTCTGTTGATGTTTATCATTCAAAAGTTTTGGTGAAAATAATAGTCTCGTTAGGATAATATATTTCGTTACCTAGATAATGACCTGAGATTTCTCTTCATAAGTCTGCTGAGACATGTATATATATATGTACGAAACATGTCTGTATTTATCTATGTACCTTGGTGAAACACGAGCTAGAGTAACTTTTTGAGAGATCATAAAGTTATTTCAATTATTCTAGAAGTTTTGAACCATCTCGTTTTGTCTCATTTTACATAATAAAACATGAGTTCAAGCACAAAAGGCGAAACGAAGTTTTATTTGTGGGAGTTTAATTTTTCTTTCTTTGAAATTTTTTACTGAGTAATTACTCTCATTTAAAAATTTTACATGTGCTGATTTTTGTTTCATCACTATTTTGTATTCTTTTTCTTTATGTTTCTTAAATACTGTTGTTATCATTGGTCATGGATCACTTGAAATATTTTTTTATGTATAATTTATCATAATATTGAAAAGTTTATTCGATATGATGAATTATTAACTAATACACTTCTAAATTTCCATGAATATGACAGATTATCTTCATATCAAAGGTGTTTATGCTGAACTACTTTTGATACACTAATAGAAGCTCATGAATTTCTCCAACGATCTGTTTGAAAGACGTTTTATCATAACTTGCTGATATTATTCCAAATAAAGTTTTGATATTCACACCTGATTCCATTAATAAATCATCTCCAATAGATTTTTATGTGTTTCACAATATTTGTCTCCAATATTTACATTGCTCAAAAATTTATTATCAGTATATTCATGCATTTGGTTGATCGTCTGTCAACTTGGGAAATACATTTGACTCAGTGCAGCTTACAGATGAATTCGAGCAGTTTTTTTTCAACTCGGGTAGTATCACTAGTATCAAGAAAACATGACGACTGGTGTTTCGGTGTAGAGTTGCCAAGTATAGTCGATAACGTCAAGCTTATCACGGGGTGTATTTGACGTGAAATGAGACGTGCGAGAATAATAGAGCAGTCGATTCGCTGCGACGTCTGCTGACGTTAAGGTTTTTGACTTTACAATATACTTTATCTTCACACAGACTTTCCAGTGATGAAAGACTCTTTGAGAACTTGAGTTGAAATAAAAGGGTAGTCTTTAGAATCATTAAGTCCCGGTGTAATTAACCTAGATTTTATTTTTATTCTTATTTTTATTTATGTTCGAAACTCATTTATATGAGGACTTATTGTCAACATTGTGTTCGGATTGAATATTTTTGTTCTTCAATTAATTAACCAATTTATGAATTTTTTCGTTGATTTGTTTGAAATATTGTTTTCAATGCGAAGATAAAAATAGCACAACAATTTATTTGAAAATATTCAAATAAAAAGTTATCAATGATTCATGAATATAATTTATGATTTTGTGCTCAAAAAGATATGCGAAAGGTAGGATGAACGCAGGATAAGTCGGGAAATAAATTTTATTCAGTAAAGGCGAGAGCAAGTCGTCAGTGATTCATTTCACGAGTCTCAGAAATGTGAACTTGTGAAATTCTTGCAGTGGATGCCAAAGCAGTATATAAGTAGAGTGCAGACAAAAATTCCACTTCTACTTCTCGTGGGTTCTCTAGAATAATATTGTAATATCCGGTTTCTAAAAAGCAAACTCAGCAATTACTAAGATCACCATTAATTATACCCCATAAATTTTATGTGGACATAACGATTATATCATCGGATTTAACGACATGATATTCTGATCTTCAAAAAGTAACTATTATTTCTCATTCAGTATCAAAATTAACATCCGGCTATAAATTGTGATCTTTATTAATTGAATTAACCTTTGACTTGATCTTGGCCTCTGATAATTTATTTTTCATAAAAATACTCAATAACGTTAAATGGTGCTTTCGACATCAACATTGATTTTTAATAGACATCTAGCTTTTTTAAAAGTCATTACTTTGTCATAAAAAGAGCTATTTTTATTTTGATGCTATTGATGGATATTTATTTGATATTTAAAGTAGTTAATTGTACATTTGACAGTGAACAATACAGTAAAATGATTATTTTATATATATAAATATGGAAAAACCACCGCAGAAAATAAAAAATTAAACACGTTCTCTTTGATTACTATTGTATAACCATTTTCAACGGTGAAATGATCAAAAACGATCAATGTGGAAACAAAAGTTAAACTTTAATGTATTCTAACAGATTTTTTACGCTCTATTTTTAAAGAATAAGCAAAATACATTGGTTTATGGTAAATCAGAGACAATATTTATATAAAAAATACTTTTACTAGAATATCATATTGTGATACATCTATATAATGCGACTTGATGAAAATTATAAAATCGATTCCATTAACTGGAGTTCATTAAATATTCAGAGAAGCCAATTTTAAGTTTGCCAATAAATGATTTCAATCAAAGGAGAACTCGTTGATTAAATGCAACAATAGAAATTGAAGTAAAATATGCAGTCCTAGAAAGATCCATTAATTATTATGATCATTATAGACTAAATATCGTTGAAGAATATAACGTTAAATCGATTCTATTAATAAGGATTTATTTTATATTACAAGTAACCAATTTTAGGTTTATCAATAGATGGTTTAATAAGAGAGAGAGAGAGCTCATTAATTAAACACAACAATGGAAAGTGAGGTGGACAATATATAATTCAGGAAAAATTAATTATTATTATGAAAATAGATCAATGCATAATATATATCATGATTATTTTCTATAAGAATGAACATTTTTTAAGTTCATATAATCATATTCATAACAACTGAACAAATCATCGAAGAAACCTTTAAAAAGATATTTATGAATAGCAGATTCTGCTGTCACGAATACATTCATTATTTTTTTTTTCATCTATTTTCTGTATCATTATCCCAAGTAAAATACAAAATAATAATGATGTTTTTATCGCACTGGAGCTCGAAATTATTGAAATGTATGCGAAAAACATATGCATTATAATAATGAATAAGCTGTTTATGATGGGATAATTATTAATAATCGAAATGCTTTTGGTTTTATTAAAAATTGGATTTAAAATTTTTTCATCATATTTATGAATACTCTGTTGGGTTTCATACACAAATTTATTGTATTCTCTCGGGTTTATGAATATTGATAACCCTGGGAAACGAAAAAGAACCATTCTAATATAATAAATATTGTTTTGAGTAAATATTTGTCTTAGATGAATAAAGAATTAATTTTTGAAAGAATAATTCATGAAGATGATAAATAAGCATTTTAAGAAAAATTTCACAATAATTAAAATTCATTCTATGTTATTGAATTTAAATAAGTTTAAAATAATTATCTGTATCTTCATTGAAATTCCAGAGCTCAAGATGATGATGAATCTCCTTGAATAATTTTGTCCCTTATCAGTAAGTAAAGGAATCAATATAACAATCATTGATTAGTTTCTTGATCCTTTACTTATTGATTAAGAGAAATTTCAATATTTCACACTCCAATAAATAGTTTCAATAGATAATTATCATCTAGATGAATGATCAATTTGTCAAATTAATTCATTCAGTAATTAGTTAAACTACAATTCATGGTATGAGCTACACCAGGATGCATGAGTTGAAGATACTATTGATTATCATCGCATGAGTGTTTCTATTCATTTTACTGAATAGGAGCAGACACGTATATTAAGATAAGCCTTGAGGATATTCATGGCCAACATCCAATGCGTGAGAAAATCCATTCAAGATGATATTCTCAAGAAGCTCGACAAAACGTCGAAACCCAACATAAATAGTTGTTGGAGCTTGATGGAGTTGGAAAGTGAATTTGTCGATGAGATCAAGTGAGTTAACATGTAATCAAGATGGTCCTAACAACTCTTGAGTCGAGATAAGATCCCTTTTCCATCTTCGTAAATGTAAAGCTTGTAATAGCAAATACGACTTGCATTACCTGCAAGATTGACTGATAATTGAATTTCTTACTACTTGGTATCAGACTGCCAGAAAGGAAAGTAAGAGGTTCATTATTCTGTGACTTTACATTACGAAAACACAATTTTGTTTAGTACTGGAAAAGGTAGTAACCAGCAAAAACGTGAAACCACTTTTTGTTATGTTTTATTATGTCGTTCAGAAATTGTATAGAGCTGTCAGTCTGAATTAAAATGAGCAAAAAAATGACTGATAAAGTGGTGGGATTTAATCAATTAAATCATAAACTGTTTTAATAATTAATAAAGGAATTAATGTGGTGCTTGAAGCATTGGCTATAATGATTTCAATATGTTTAAAGTAAAACTTTTAGTTCCTCATTATCAACAGTAATATCAATTTATCAATATTGAATAATCATGATGATGATAATGATGGTAATGATAATAATAATAGAAAAGGTTCAAATTCCGTTCATATGTAAAATATTCACATAAAAGATATTCCACAAGAATGTTCTGAAAATATAATATCCTGAATGAAAAATATGCTCGACAAAACATGTTCGGATGAAAAATACTTTTGATAAAAAAAATATCTGTGTAGCCAAGCATGGTGATAAATAATAAAATATTTATTTAAAACAACTCTGGTTTATACAAACAATATAATCCCCATAGTAATAATAAAATTTTAAAAATTACATTTCAAATGTATGTATTATTTTACAAAAATTGAATTCTGATTAAATGAATCTAAATGGAGTCTTTTTAGAAAAATATTCAATCCATTAATTTATTTTTCCAATAATTGTACATCCATGTAATGGAAAGTAATGCAGATATTCAACGGTACATGATATCTTCATATAACAATGTGATAATTAACTGAGTACCCTTTGAAATTGTTCAACCTTTTCCACTCTTCATTGACACAATTTAATTATTAGCAAATAAATAATAATCCTTTAATTAAATTTAAAAAAAGTATATTTTAATAAAACTTGAACATGATTTTGTCATTTATACGGTTTAATTAATTTTGTTGGCAAGAGTTCGGTGTTTAAGAAAGAAAACAAAGGCTGACTAGTTCATCAATCAATAACGCAGCAAAACAACAGAATAATCGAGCAGAATAACAATAGACAAGCTCCAAAGCTGCTTTTGCTGTTCTCCATATGAACTTGTTTATTATTCAAATATAGAGCAGCGAATATCATTTATGATTACTGTGTTAGTGATGATTGTATTGGCAACACGTTTAGGGCACCTGTATCTTTTTTATGTGATTTGAGGGCCATCGGTGGCATCACCAGGACTTTCCGGTGTTGACAAGATTTATGTGATTCCAATATCAAATGGTAATTCAATGAGGGACTTTGCGGTATCTCATGAAAGCTTTGACACTTTCAGGATGTTGACTTTCCTGAAGATACATCGCAGTTTCATAAATCAATCTATTTCATGCAATTCGTTTTATTTCTTATTTATAATTACTTGTCACCAACTTTTTTTATCCTATTTATTTTCTTCAAGTCTATCATTGCTTTCGATCACTTAATTAGATTCTTTGAACTCTTCAATCAATTGTCTCCAACGGTTTCCTCCAACCTTTCAGCTTGTGTCTGGTAATGAGCTTTCTTCCATTTTTCGATCGATTGTTTTTCTTTTTTTCGTCTTGCTTTTTTTTTTGGAGCACAGTTGGCTGTTCACAATAATTGAGTAGATTAACAATATATATGAACGGTTGCTAATGAAGATATTATATGGCGGCTTTATTGTACACTCCGGTGGGTGTGTTTTATCGTTTATGTATTTAGACGTGTATTTAATAATCATATCCGATATAACTTGCCTCAGGGAGATTTTCCTATTATTCAAAATTGTTCAATAATATATCGTTGTAACATGTGTATCGACGAATCGAGATCCACAAGCACTAGTCGAGGTCAGTACTCGAATCCAACTTCAAACCCGATTAGAAACTTTGTTTCCAATTCTCTCTGTTCTTGTGGCTTTTCGTGGTGGGATGTACAAAGGATCGTTTGCTCCTATATCTCTCTGTCATTTTCTACGTAGGAAGCTAACCTGTTTGTGCGTTAACATTGTAATTGAGTAAACGGCCTGTATTAAATTCAAACAGAAAATAAAAAATAGATTAAGCTTTTTTATAAACAAATGTTTTTTTTATTCATATATTATTCTTTTCAGAGTAGAATAACCAGTTGAAGACAGTTTTTTTATTTATCAAACACTGTTACTAGTCGAAAAAAAATAATAAATTGGAGCAGAAACATTTTCCGAATTGATTCTGTTTTATCAAAAACTAAAGAAAATATGGAAGAAAAAAGTTTCAAGATTTTTTAAGCTTTAGTGAAAATGAATTCAACTTAAAATAATCAAAATCATAGTATTTTTCTACTTGAACAACTTTTAAAACTTTTTCTCAAAGTATTCCAATAAACTTTATAGACAATCTGAGTTTGACATAGTTTGTATTGATGAGTACACCCTTTTAGTTTGAATGAATCAACAATTATCTAAACTCCGTAACGTTATTAATTATTTAGAGACGCGATGACTCGGTGTTAGTGTTTTCTATAAGCTTCTTCAGCACCTGTTGCTTGAATCGTCAAATTCTCCTCTCATTTTCTTCTCACGTAAGCTTTCTTAGCTGAGTAACATCTTAGAACAACATCTTGCTACCGTCCTAGTATACTTGAACTTAGAGAAACATAAGCAATGCTAAGTAAAACTGTCTACAAAGCGGTTAGACATATTTTATTGCCTTTTTTTTTTTTGATAAAAGAGCACATATATTCCAAGTTTATTAATTTTAATTTCATTGATACCTTTTATGTGCGTTTAACTATTAGTAGAACATTTAGGGCAGAACAAATGCCTATAGGAATCTGGTCTATTTAGTCTACATTTGACGCTTTGTTCTCTTTGTAACGTGAAATCCAGGAAAATATCGGTATTTTCATTATCTTTCTTCGACCTATTTTATCATCGTTCTATTATTATTATTACTCTTATTATCATTATTATTATTGATAAATGATAATGAAAAATAGAAACCAACCAATTTTGACGTTATTTTTATATTGATATCATATCTATTCTATTATTAATTATAACAATAATTTTGTTGAAGAAATTTTTTTCCTCTGCTCTTCTTCTTTTTCTTCAAATATCAAAAAAATGTTCCAGCAGTTCCAATACTATCACAAATTATCTTTGTACATTTAGGGAAAATTACAATTACAATCCATGAAAATTTTATAACAAGTTTATAAAGTTTTTAAATTTTTTAATGCACTTCTTAATAAAGTGGTGTGTGAATTATTGTTTTTTTTTTATAACTTTTAAATAATGAAAGAGAACCTAAAATTCACAAAATCTTGAAAAACTATGAACAGACATAAAGTAAATATTCTTTCAACTTCAGTAAGTTTTATTGTATAATTAATCATTTTTTATTCATTAATAAGAATGAAATTATAGTATCAAATAGAATGAAAGCAATTTTAATCATACTTGACTAGATAAAAAGAATTTTCAGATTTAAATAGCTCTAATCAACATTAATTTTAATTAGATTTTAAATGCAATAAACAAGAGAGTAAGAAAAAAATTCAAATGCTTGTGATTATCACCAGTGAAATGAGGTAATTACGAATTTTATGCAGAGTTATAATATATACTCAAGTAATTACAATTAATTATCGCGAAAATCGAGACAATTGCTATATTGCACATAATATATGTAAACTCTCCAATCGTAATGAAATATCTTTCATCGTTATTGATAAAATAATTAAAAATTTTCTGTTTATCAAATTTATTTATCCACGTTAAATAAATATACATTTTGTTATAAAAGTTTATGTATTAATTTTCATAGCAGTAGTTATTAAAAAAATGTACAAAGTTTTGATAATTATCTATTCTTTATTGGTTCCATTATACAAAATTTGAGAAGCTCATCCATGTATAAATAGAACATCTTGTTCCCCATTATGTAGCCGAGCACCATGTAGTCTTCATCATGCTTAGAGCAAGCTGGTGGTTGGTGAAGTCGTTGTAACTGTAAAGACTAAGCGAACAAGCAAGAACTCAATCATGGTGACCAACCACAAGTTCTCTCTAAACCTGACAAAGTTTACTTCACATCTCTTATTTAATATTACCTTCAACTTTTGTAATATATATCCAATTACTTACTTTAAATTTTACGTGACTTATCCACAAGCTATAAAACTGGTCGAACTTAATATTCATTGGTAATTAAGACTACTTAATCGATTAAACAAAAATTACCATCTTATCTTTATGATACCAATAATGGGATAATTATCTTAAATAACGACTCAACCCTAAGCCACTAATGCAATTTTGTAGAAAGCAAAAAAAAATACTTTTAATATCGAAAAAGTAATTGTAAAGAGAATGATAAAATTTATAGTATACTGTAAGAAAGCAACTTGTACACGTGAGAAATTTTTATTGCTTGAAAATAATTTTTATTTGTGTTCTATGTAGGTAATTAAGGGTAAAAAAGTGAGCAAAAAACACAGGATAATTACGAGATGTTTTAAATTGGTATAAAAATGATCAATAAAAGTAGAAGAAGAAAGCAAAATAAAAAGTAGGTGAGAAAAACAAAACCATTCAACACGGTTTATACTCCCGCGATTATCTAGGTTCCTATAACACTTTTTTTTAAACCTTTTTTCCATATTTTGAAGGCTGCAGGATCGATTTATCGTGCACTAGACGTGTAAATCTCTTGATATAACCTGTTACATCCATTCCACGCTGTTGCCACATGAATGACTGATCGTTGAGAGGTATTAACTGATTTCAACACGAGTTTCTAGATTTTCAAATCGATTTCCGTTTATTCTCAAACTTAAGATTTATCAGTAAAAATCAAAAGATCAAATTGAAAGTTGTGATGAAAGCTTTTGAATGTTAATTTATATCAGTAAATGAATAGATTAGTTTTCAACACGATGTTGTACCATTTAATTTAGTTTTTCAAGTGCGCAACAGCGGTTGAGTTGGACCAAGAGTTTAGACATATATAGAGCAATAGGTCCCGGGGTTTCCCGGCTGCTGGCAGCCCGAGCAACAGCGAGGGAATAGAACATGGATGCAGAGAGCAAGAGAATAGAGAAAGCAGAGAGGTGGAGGTGACGGGGAAATACTGAAGGTATACAGAAAGGAGCGTAGGGCTGGAGTAGGGAGACTTGTGTGAGATGAAATCAATAATACACCTTCATTCAAAAAGCTCATACCAGAATTTCTACATTATCTTCTTTACATTTGATCTTAGAAGAATCATATCGCAGGTATTGAACAGAAAGTCTCTATGAAAAAAGAACTTTAAGAAGAAGAAAAATCTCATTTTATTCCAAGATTAGATCAGAAATCTTTTATTCGCAAATTTCTTTCCACTTTGATCTTCAATTTTGCAAAAATTTATTGTGGTTTCTTCAATTGAAAAGAATTATTTACATAGTCTTTTGCTTAGGGTATTTCGATCGCTTCGGGTCGTATTAAAAAAAACCAAGCAGGGCCTTTTGAAATAAAATAAATATTTTTCATTAAATATACACACTAGCTTTCTGCATAATCATTAATTTATCCTCGAAATATTACTTCGAAAAATATAAAAAAATTAATTCCCATTTTATGAAAGAGTTGAAGTTCAAATTATTATTCATAATTTATTTCTTTAGGAACGTCTCCATCACAAATGCATTTGCACTATATAATTTTTTTTACAAAAATTTAAAGGATCGTCTTTGAATTGATGTTAAAACATCTAGTCTTGTACTCAATAATCACTAGTTTAAATGGAGAGAACAGTGAACTGTGATATCAAATAACTCGAGTTCTGAATCATAAATCAATGTTTTTTTTGATTGAAACAAACTTTTTATATTTTAATAATCTGTAATTCTAATGTCGTAAAAAAACATCTTAAGAAAAAATTAATCTCAATGAAAATACCTCAAAGAAAAGAAACATCCTATTTTTAATACTATAATTTTGTTTTTTTTTTTTTTTATCTAAATGTTTCTATGAATAAAAATTAGGGTAGTTTATTTTTTTCTCTGATGTTTGTCGAAAGGAATAAATAGCCTTCTTTATAAGAATTTGTGAAATCTAGGAGAAAGTAAATTACAAATGTCACAAATATATTTTTTATTAGATTTTTTTTCTGAAATTAAACCAAGGGTTAATATATGTTTCTGAAGTGAAATAATATAGTTTGAATACAGCTTTTATGGATATTGAAAAAAAAAAGTCGAGGGAAACTTTTTCTCAACATTTATCTCACAAATCGATATTCCACAATCGTGAATTTTATACCTACATTTCTCATTCTCCTTCACTCTCAGCGGCTTTTCGATAGCTTAGACAAGAACAAAAGTTTTAACGCTTATATCGTAGTGTATTATATATTAAAACCAGAGACATAAGAAGCAAAAATCTCATCGATGATTATTGGAGCAAAATAAACGGACAAAAGTTTTACAAAGTTGGAATTGTACTGAAAGGAAACATTAATACATCTTTTACTACATAAATTGCTATTAATTTATATAAGAGGGGAGTCAATAATCTCACGCATCCCCTTATTTTCTTGTGGAAAAAAATCAATTTTTCTTTCCTTTGAACAAAATGAAAGAAGCATGAATTAGTCACTCTTTCATTGAGACCAGACAAAAGCAGATGTTTTTTTTTTGTTGAAGAAAAAATTCAAGAAAACATATGAAAAATTTAGATGAGATTTTAAGAAGAATTAAAAGCATGAATTAAGGATGGGATTTGCAATTTTATATCCACTTTCATTTGTTCATCAACAGACGAATCACGAGACAGGATATGCTTGAAAAAAGCGGATTGCTCGGATGATTGCAAGGTGAATCAATAGAACGACAGTTAGAAAAAAAAGCTCATACAAAACTTTAACGATGACGAGACCTCGTTTTGTTCTATATCGTATCTTCTTCTTTTTTTATAAACCAGTTGTCAAAGTTATTTCCGTTGAATATATCTAGTAGATATACACTGGTGCTTTGAAAATGGTTTATTTCCGTTGAAGCCACTGGTTTTATGGCTTGAAAATGTCCCGCACATAATATTCTTTGTGGCAAAATTTTTTTGAACTAACAATTATTCAACCGGTGGTAAAAACAGTTCAAGTTCATTAGACTATGAACTTCTTTTACACAATTAATAGACACATTTAAGGTATTATTTATAATATAACAATTTTTCAGCTTTTTTATTCCAATGCTTATCTTGTTATTTACTCAAATGACTAGCTTTTCTGTAATATTTAACTTTATTTCAGCAAAACGTGATTCGATATTATACGAACGTGACATATTTCAATGAAATATTTTATCTAAGGAAATTTTTTTCACTGCATACTGATAGTCTCATAATAATTCTAGAAGAAAATTTTACTGTAATATTATAAAAATATAAACGAAATTGTTGGAATTGTATTATACTATGAAATTTATTCACTTGCTAACATTTTGAAGATCTAACGTGTTTATTTATGGCAATAGATGAGAATCATTTCAACAAAAAATTCAAGTAGAAAAAATATTTTAGAAAGAATTGAGCTTTTTTCTGCTCAATATAGTCTGCATCGTAGGTGGATTTAATCTAGAAGGATTATCGATGATGCGTCTTTTAGTACCTACGCCTCGACTTATTTTTCTTGACCCTTTCTATCCCCACGATGAAACTACTACTTTTGAAGGGCGCATATAAAATCCTTTTCTCTTCCACAACTTCATATCTGGTGGGTTTTACAGGCTAAAAGAGAAAATCCTGATATTGCACGAGCTTAGACGTCACGTTGATCAGATTATTTATAACTTTTATGTATTAAAAATAGTTTTATTTACTTTTTTTTTTTAAACAACGATGGAGATTACAAAATTAGAAATATTCATTGTTTTCAAACAAACTATCTAAAAATATTCCGACAATAGTTGAGAGTATTTTTATTTATTTTATTGAATGTTATCAAAAATATTGTTTTCAAATATAAAAGTTTCAGTGAAAATTGCTCCAATAACTTTTCAAAAATAAATGATCACAAAATAGATATTAAGGATATTTAACAGAAGAAATGTGTCTGGTGAAAACATGAAAAATGACTTTGAAAATTTTTCTTAGTTAAATAAATGGTCTTGGAATCTAGACAGGTTGGTGAAAGTTCTTGATCTGGCAGATCTTGGGATTCTCTATTAAAACTCTTGAAACATTACTTTTTATCCATCAATCCTCTTATGGAGTTTTACACTGTCTAGAAACATCACAAAGTTATTCAGACATTTTAGAAAATCAATACTTGGGGGAAAATTAGGTACTTTTATGAAACAATCTCTTTCCAGAATAAAAAACATACAAATAACTTTTTAAAAACCTAATCTCAGAGCAAGTTTTTTTAGGGGTTATTATTTTTATGGTGAGCTTTTGTATTTTGGGATTATTTTGTTCAGACTCTCTTGAATAGAGTTATTTAGCAGTAGAGCCAAAATTGAAGCAGTTGGTATGAATAGAAGGGCTTGAATCAACAGGAAAATGTATTACTATCAATTCATGGACAAACTATAGACCAAGTGCTTCAGAAACTGAACCATCAATCAAAGTGTAGCAACAATTATCATTCAAGAATTTTTTATTCCAATCATTTATCTTCCCTCAGAATGTAAAGCATTTCTAATGAATGAATCTTAATTGAAAGAAAGTATTTACATAATTGTGCAAATTTTTTGCTTATCATTGAATTTCTGAGAATTAAATTTCTGTCGATAATGTGTAGTAATCCATTTATTCAATTCAAAAATAAAAAATGAGGAATATTCTGGGTATTTTAGAGGTTATAATAATAAAAAATCAATCTCTCGAAACGATAGCAAGGTAAAAAATATCGCAAGTCACAGTAGAATTATGAAAAAGTATCATATAATGCTTGGAGATAAATCTTTTTACGCTTCCTGACACTAGTAGTTCTGCTTGATTTCGTTTCTGTTGGATGCTTCATACATATTAAGTATTCGATGGTGTACAACTTTTGCCAACAAATGTCCAAAGCTTACAGTGTCATGTTTAAACTAACTTTTAACAAGGAAAAAAAAGAAAATAAAGAAAATTTGACGTGTCATCCAATTCACTATGATGTATGAGCACACTGACTTTTACCATTAAAGAAAAGATTTATTTTTTTACATTTAAATGTTGAAAAAATATTCTAAAACTATGAAAGATCAAAAGTTTGCTACTGCTATAGTTTTAATATTTTTTTAAGTTCACAAAAAAAGTTCTAGATTTTTTTATTCAAGTATATGGTTATTGAAATTAACAAGAATGAAGAGAAAAATACTGGAAAAATGTTTTAAATATTTATTTATTCAACTTCACTCAACCGAAAAGTTTCTAATAATTACAAAACCATATTAAAAGTTATTTTATGTATGATTAGCATTTTTATATAGAGATTAATTAATAATGTTGTACAATACACTCAAATCAATAATTGATAAATGTATATTGAATAATTCAAATATATTCTAAGTGATAATATTTACCATCAGAATGAATTCTACCTACACATTTTATAGAATATTGCACACACATTGAAATCAATCGTTTTTCTATTAAGCAGACTAAAATATTTTTTCTTTTTTTTTATATTGCAGCTGTCGACGTTAAATGATGCGGAGGGAAGCAGAATTCGTGATTGAATGAATCAAAAGACGAAGTAGAAAAATTTAATCAACTGCAAACGAGAATGCAGTGATAATAAAGCACTGTAAAGTGAATGAAGATGATCGAGAAAAAAAGAAAATGGAGAAAGTACACCGTTCAAAGATTTTTACGGTATTCGATTAGCAAACGAATGTGGATAGTAAAGAAAAATCATTACGGAAGTAATAAAGTAGTTCTAATGTCGCACTTAAGGCAGTGAAGATGTTAGACGAGTGTGGGGGAACAAATGTAGGGTGGGGTGGTCCACCGGGGGTACGAGGTGGTTGGTCGACACCCGCTGGTGGTTGTAGAAATTCTGCTATGAGCTTTAGTGGCAGTGTACCCTCTCTACACCCCACGGGATCAATTCGCTCTCTTCGATCTCAACATTCTCAGGTAATTTACTCTAATTCTATTAATTACCAATTTACACATTGACACCTGATTTTTATTATCTTTCATTCTTATCTGTGATAGTGCATTTATTTTATTCAATTTATTCTTTTTGCCCTCATCGATATTCTATAGAAATTTTTTTCTGATGGAAAATATATTTTAAATGTGTCAGAAAAAAATGGACTCTATTTTTTGCAAGAATTGATTTGATTTTTTTTTAGATTCTCTATTGTATTCTCAGTTGTATAAAAAATTTTCTAATTCATCAAATGTTTTTACGGATGTTGTGGAGAATAGGTATTTGAAAACGATGGGGTTAATTGAAAGAGAATAATATTGACTACTGTCTGTAATTCAATTTGACATTTAAGAGAATATTAGAAACTATTGTGAAATTATTTTCAAACCATGTCTTCAAATATTCCTATTCTTTCAGGTCAATATTTCTTTTTATAATATGATCATAATGGGTGAATAAATTTATGAAATTAATATGAATAATTACCTTGAGTATTACAACAGCAATTATTATTAGATTAGCAATCGTAATTATGTTTCATGTTTAATTGAATCATCTATTTCTTCATTAAGAGTTAATTCGATTAGCTTTTGAGTATTAATATGAGAAGCTTTAGTTCAAGTACTATTTATAATATTTTTTTTAAAAATACCTAATATTTTTTTTTTTCATTCGATTAGTAATACAGGTATTATTTTTTCTGCAAATATAGATATTCTATTTGAACGTTAAAATATTTTTAACTTGAAATTTGGTTACCTTTTATGTATATTCAGAATAGTACTTTTGCTAGCTTTGATAACATGTTGTTATTTGAAAAAATATTCTTCAATCAAATTTAAAAGTCATTAACTGTTTGGAACACAAAAAAAGTTCAATTAAACGTTGATATCAAATATTTTTTTGTCCAAAGTTAAAGTGTATATTAAAATGGCCGGAATTGCTTTAAGCATTCAAAAAAGTCCAAGCATGATACTTCATATTTGCCTACTTTATAATTTCTCGGTCCTTTAACCTGATATACTTGTGAAACTTTTAATCTATAAAAGGATACTTTCTTGAATATTAAATTTTTCGTAACTTTTTACTTTACTCATCACTTTCCACCATGTCTACTTAAATGATAATAAATAATTTCCGTCTATTATTTTCTCATTATTTTTGCCTATTTTGGTGAAATTTCATCGTAATATCAGCTTCCATTATTTTCCCTTCTAGTTTATTTTTATTCTATTTATTTCATTTTTTTCTTTTTTAACAAAAAATTGTTGTTTTTTAGATACCAGAGACACCAAGGCGATGTTTACACTGTCATCCGATACACATAACTACCCCAAGCCACTGTACTCCACACACCCCTATACATTATTACACTCCGAATCACTGTATGGAAGGACAAAATGGTACATACACGCCTCATCGTTGCAACTCCTTTCATGGAGGTAAGGAAAATGATTTTTATTGACATTTATTTTTCAAGCATAAAAAAAAATGTTCCACTATCTTTATAGTGCTCTCGTTACATTCGTTTATGTGTTTTTCAAGAGAAATGCTAACAGTATATTACAGAATAATTTTCTTCGATTCCATCAACAATTGTACTAGTTTAGAAAACTTTATGGTTGGAAATTGAAAGAACTGGTTCGAAGAATTTTGAGATAAGCTAGAATATTTTTTTTCCAAAGATATAGTTAAAAAAAATGGAGAAATTACAGACTTTATAAAATATTTCAAATGGTCTATTCTGTTTATTGACTCGAAATATTTTTACAGATATTACGAAAAATATGAGAGCTCATTTCTTCTCTTATCAACCATTTTATTTTTATTTTTCTGTTTACTTTTATTTTTTTTAAAGCTTCCAACTATTATTTTTACACCAGTACTTTATTTTTTTAACTATTCTCATTTTATATTTTTTCATTCAAAAGCTAAAAATGATAATAAAATGTACTGGCAATTTTTTTTAAAGTCAAAACTTACTTACAAATGGTAATTATTTAGTTAAATAAAAAATTCAGATCACGACACAGCCCTTAAAATTTATAAAACTGCTTTAAAAGTACTTTTCATTATAAGATCATTATTATATTAACTGCGTTTCATGGAGAAAATATGAGATTAAATTTTAAGTTAATTTTCTGACCTTTTTACTTTTATTGGAGGAAATTATTATTGATTTGATGGTAGCTAATCAAATCATGAGGAAATCGAAGGTCCGTCTCCTCTTAATAATAAGATTAAAGTCTTTTTGTGCTAGTAATTAAAAAACATTGTACTCGAGGTGATAAAAATATTTTGTTAATTAATTTGACTTGACTGAATTAAAAAAATTTTGTATTATCAATACCAGTCAAACTCTTCAGTAAATTCATTCATTCCAATTAAATTATCACCTACTAATGTTTTTTTTTTTTTTTAAATTAAATACTACTATTAATTAATATTAAATTTAATTATGATGTATTTTTTAAATTGCTTCTAAGTAAATGTATCATTTTTTATATTATTATTTATTTGAGCAATTCTATAAATACATATAACATTTTATCGTGGTTGACCGACCGTACATTAACGAGGATTATCTATTTACATCGTGGCCTTTGCTGCAGCATGTTTACGTTTATACGCTAATTTACTCACAGTATACGGCAACACGAAATATATATAACTGTTTCAATCATTTAATACTTCACCTGAGAATTTATGCTGCTTTATGAACGTAATAGTTGTATGATGCTCATATTAGAATCAAATAGACTTGATTTATTTCCCATGGCTACGTTTATGTCAATCAAAGTGGATTAATTCAGTATTTTTTGTACATGAATGATTTTATACATCTTGGCTTTGAGTTAAAAGTGTTAAAGGAGATGTTCAAAGCAACAGAGGTACTATTATTTTATATTTGAAACAGAATTGAAAATAAAACTTTCATCGTTAGTATAATATATTTTGAATTTGTAAGAGAAAATACTTGAAATAGCTACTAGAAAATATAGTATAGGTACTTTTGTATATACATAAATTCGAACAGAGGCAAAGAAAAGTAGATGAGCTTCTCGTTGTTTTTAAATGGATTCTCCAACATCCTTTCGTATAATGAGAAAATATAGAAGGTATACAGTAAAGTCAAGAGTAACTACACCTTTATTCATGCTCACTTAAATCATTTGCTACATCTTCACGTTATTTTAAAGACATTTTTCATCAAGAAATGTTATACCAGAGAGCAAGATGATCACATGAGTGTCTTTAACAAATTCTCACTTTATTACAGTCTCTTTAACGAGTTAAATAATTGTTTTAAATTGAAAAAAAAACATAACAAGAAATTTATTTTACTCAGAATTACTCGCCGAAAGAGAGAAACTTCTATATTAAATACTTGAGATATTTTTATTAAAAATGTATTATTAACCTAGAGAAATGAAATTAATTTTCAAACGCTTGCAAGTGGCATATGATGAAAAATATTTTCTACGTTAATTTATTTTTCAGTATTGGCTAATTTTATTTTATTCTAAAATATACTTTTTTTTTGATTAATCATAACGTTTGATAGCTTCATCCATGAAAATACCTTTTTCCTTTCCATCAAGTCAATAAACGAAGGTACTCAAAGCTATCACACGTGCGGCAAAGAAGCTGCAATGGGTATTGCTTTGAAGAAGAATGGAAGCCGTCTCGCATCACGCACGACTAGTTTTGAGAGCAGTGATTTACGGAAAGACGAGAGGAATTGTGAGATTCTACAAATGTAATGGAAGAAAAATAAATAAAAGAGATGTTTAAGAGTCAAAAACGTTGATTCAGGTCTCGATCTAATATTTTGGATCCATCAGTGATTTATTGTCTAGAAGGCACACATATGCAAAACAGACGTATGGAAAATTCACATGCTGGAATAAATCTGAAAGCTAATGAAGAGAATACATTTTTTATTGAGTATGATTAATAATATTTGTTTTGAGTTGAACTGTCAATGATTGAATAAAATAACTTTAGAAATAACCTGTTATTGTAGTTTGTACATAGTTCACACTTCAGTACTTTGGACTAGTTAAACGGATTAGTCCAACTACTCTGGTAATTAGACGTTAATGCGTCTGTGTACATACCATGCGGACTACACGATCTAAATTTTCAGTCCTTAGTATATATGTCTTGCTTAAGCTTTCCTAATGAAACAACTCCAAACAATATATTCAATGCGATGGAGACCAGCATAAGCTAATCAGAAACTTCATTTCTATTGCTATCTTGGTAATTAAGAATACTATGAAATGAATCCTCAAATTTATGCCTTTGAATATATTCAATTTTCTGCTTGATTAAAGTGAATAGTGAGAGAAATAATATAACAATAGATTTACTGAAAATATTTTGAATTATACTAGTTTATTATGTCTGTTTTTTTTTCATTCAAATTAAAGTTAGCGAATTGGATTTTCCAATTTTTCCAACGCTATTTTCTTTTGTGAAGTTTAACCAGGTAAGAAATTTAGTTAGTTAAAGAAAAAACTTTCCCAAACTACTTACGTTCTCTTGAGCAATAGAAACGTAAAACTACACATTGCAGTGTGGTCCTACCTTCAAATTTATACTCATATTTATTATTGTTATTTTTTTTTAGACTCAATAACCATTTATTTTTTGATAGTATTATCCTAGATCCTGCCACAAAAAAACAATTCATATATTATTCATACCTTCATCATAACTTTGCATTAAGTTGGGGCTTTCCTAAGTTTAAAGAGATAAACTAGGTGATTTTTTTTTTATCAATTAATCATCTTTATTCTTCAAACATATGTGAATACCTAATATTTTTAACTTGATGGAAATTATTCAAATATTTTCCATATCAATATCAATAGATAATAAAATTGACGCTAAAAATACATGCAACAGTGCTTGAAAAATAGAATAGAAAAAATCGTATAAATATAATTGAAATTCTACCATTTTTTTTCATTTCAGATCCTCGTATACGTTGCATGGATATGGACGAAAACCTAGGTGGAAATACAAATTGGGTTCTTGGTGATCTCCGCAGTCTACATCGTTGTGTGCCAGCTCTGCGTCGAACAGGTGAATACGAAATATGTACTAGGTGAAGCGATGAATGCTTCAATTTCTCTATGTGCGTTTCATTTTCTATCTCCCTCTTTTTCTCCCTTTCACATAATTCGCTCTCATTCCACTACGTGAGATGCAAAACCAAACCTATTGATTTGCATTCATGTACCGTCATTCTGATAACTTGTTATTTATCCAAATGCAAACGTGATTAATATTAAAAAGCTTGGTAATGTAACACGAGCATAAAAATGTTTAACAACATACATGATCATATATTCATTTATTATCATTTTAGTATTGTTTCTCACCATAACCTACATGCTTTTAACCAAATTGTGTAAATATTTTACTGATTAATTTTATTATTAATGAGCTCACACTTTATTTTCCATTTTGTCATTTGCTGATCAACATGTCTTGTAAGCCAATGCATTCTGCTTTTGATAAAAGATATGGTCTTGGTGGAATTGCTCATTTCCTATGATTTATCATCAAAGTTTTCATTAAGCACACTGACTCCAATTGAATATTAATCTTTGAACTTTCGAGAATTGCACTTTGCTTTTATCTAATGTTCTACCAACATCTAGCCTCTGGTCTTTATGTGATGAGATAAGCCAACTGCACATTTTAACCTTCTCTCTACTTAACTCTTTAAAGTTGTTTCTAAGTAATGGTTTTGATGTTTTTTTTTATGAATCTCGAAAATTTTTGAATAATTTATGCTGCACATAATCTGATTAAAAAATAGAGGATATTATTCATGAGGAGATGCTTATTATTTATGTCTTGATTAAATATAAATATTTGCTTTTATTTTAATTGGAATTTTTTCAATCAAAGCTTCCATAAATTTCATGTGTGTGGCTGTAAAAATTGGAATCACGTGTATTAGTTATTTTGATATTTATTTAGGGGAAATATTGAATTAATAGGTTATTAATTGAAACTTGATGTATATTTTTAATCGTTGGTATTATTTTATGGAACAAAAAAGCATAGTGTTAATAATTATTATTTATTTGTTTTACTTTTGAAAGTATTTTTCTATTCTTTTGATTATTTCATGCTTTACTAAATTTGGCCTACATTCTTATTCAAGTTATCAGCCTATCAGCTATAGTTTATCATCTTCTATTTATTTCAAGTTTATCTCACCCTGATGTTTGTTTTATTCAGTAGGGATGAGAGTCGTGTCTCTTACATATAACATATAAAAAGGATTTTGATAACCCATTAAATAAAAATCACGTGATGTTAATAAATATTTATTTCAAAAAAACTATTTACATATAATTTTCTTGAAAAAAAACTCTTAAAAGTCATTATTCATCACTCTAAAAATAAGATTTATCATACATTAATTCAAAAAGGGGAAAAAGCTATATATAATTGCGTAGTCATAACTTACATAATATCTTTTCAAGATTTATGTTTAATATATTTTAATTGCTAAAAAAATCTTGTCACTGTGTAGTAATTTACAAGTGTTAATTAAAATTATAAAAAAAAATTTAGCATGCAGAAAGGTAATTGCAGCACCTAGAGTAAAAGTAATAAGGATCTCATTTTCTGTAAAAGCAAAGTCTCAGTATAATATTTTAAAAGTTTCAAGTACTTCTTTGAGTACCATTCTATCCTAATTTACTCTTTAAAATCGAAATGTTTTTTTTCCATAATGAAACTACAAATTGCAATGTTATTAATCCATTTTATTTTTTAGGTTTAGATGTAGCAGGTATGCGATCACATTTTTATCCTGAAGGTGGTTGGGGATGGTTAGTGTGTGCGGCTGGTTTTCTCGCCATGTTGCTCACCACAGGCATGCAGCTTGCTTTTGGACTCTTACATCTTCAAGCTGTTAAACATCTAGCTGGTAGCCCTCATTTGACAGATATAGGTAAATCCAAATAATCTCCATTGTCGTCCTACCTATCATTCTCATTATTGAGGCCAAATTGATTTTTTTTTTACCGATTCAATAATACTTGAATAAAAATTCATCGATTGAGAGTAATTACTTGAACATTAATAACTTATGAAAAGATTCAAAAAGCTGATGAAATTTCCAAAAGTCTCTCCTGCTAATGGATTCATATAAGCAGCTTATTTGGAATTACTAGAAAGTTACCGTATTTTTGGGATGTCGATATTAATGTATTCATATGGAAGATTTTAATCTGACATTGTCTTCGATTTTTACATTTTAATAAATATAATAAAATGCATCTGATATTCTTTTGAGTTAAAATGGGTCTTTAATGGGTGTAAAATGAAAAGGCAAACAGAAAATTGACCTGTAGTTAAGTTACTTTATAGTTCAAGCTTATTAACATAATGACTACTTGAATTTTCTGAGAATGTAGATAATATGATAGTAACATCCTCAGGGCATGTTAAAATCAGAGATAGTCACAAGTTCTCTATCGTTGGCAGTAGCCAGAGGACCTTCTGCTCGAGTGAATTTCATACTCAAAGATAATGGTAGACCGCTCGTTAATATTCACACCGTACTCTACAAACGATGTGGTCCATATCATATTATCTCACTGATACACTGTTGATCGTTAATTATTTCAAATATTCATGAACTTTAATAACATGACATTTTTAGCTGCAATGATATCAAAGTCTGATTCAAGAAGAAATGACATTAAGTTTTGTGCAAAAAATTTTATTCCAGTTCTTTGATCAAATCTATGAGTTTGCTTTTGTGAATATGAAAAAACGTTATCAGTTTTATTGTATTTGCGTTGAATATATGTAAAATGAATCGTAAGTTCAATTTTAAATGAACACAGCAGCTCTAAATAATGCACAAACTCTGACTGAAGTTGACTAATTTTGAAGGGTTATACTGAACATTATCTTCACATGTCCAGCATTTTGACGACGTTGAAAGGACTGGTTAATCGATTTTGTCTGCCTAGAGGTTAATCAATTTGTCTCATGTTCTTAAATTGATCGAGGTTACTGCTTCATTGATTGAACTATATTAAAGTTATTTGAAAAGATTTGATGAATTTTATATGAAAAATTTAATTTCATTTTAATGAATTTAGTACAGGTTTCTTGATTGAGTTAAAAATTCAATTTGTTTGGGTGTACTCTAAAACTTAATTAATAATTCAGTGCTCGGTAAAGTCAAGTAATTCTTAGAATGAAATGAAGAAAAATAGGGTTTAATAATTTCAGTAATTTTATAGTGCGAAAATATAATTAAAATTGAAGTTTTAGTTTTGGTACTCATTATGAACATTTCCTGTTCTGTTGAGAAAATTTAATAACGGTTTTATGTCTTTCTAGCATTGTATTAATAAATACAAAGAATTTTTTAATTAAGTATTATTAAAAATGAATACAAAGAATATTATTCGGTGGAATAAAGTGCTTTTTATCATTAATAGAAATTTGTAATTTTGGTTTTTTATAATTATTATTTTTAAAAAAATGTAATTAAATTATCATAGTCGTTGCAAAAAAAAATTTAGACAATGGGAAAGAAGTATTGTAGTGTCAAGTCTGATAGCATTTGAATATTGCCAATAAGAAAGATGAGAAAAAAAATTCATCTTAAAAAGAATGTCAGGAAGCACACGACAAGAGTGCAATCTGCCTTATGACACCCTCCAGCATCGTTGTTATATATATACGAAGCGAGAAGCGCGATATGAACGACGGAAGTATTTATTATGCAGTTGGTCTAATGACAGAGACAAGCATTGCACTAATTCTTGCCTGAGGTGACGCGAAAGCACTTCTGGATTGCATGGTGTCCTCAAAAGTCAGCTGTGAACAAACTACTGATGCTAAAATGATGTGAAGTGGGTGACTAGAAACGTTTCTCTCTCGAATTTCCATTGTTATTCCATGCGAATCTCCAAGTGATACATGACGAGAACTATTGCTCTTGATGGCTTTGTCTAATGAGGTTTGTTTTGTGGTATATATTAATTAGTCATGATGCATTCAATGATTGACTAACTCAGTACAATTATTTGTTCTACATAGATATAATATAAATTATCTATAACTTTACAATATTGAATAAACTTAAATTACATCACATTTAATTATCGGAACATAATTAAATGAATCGAGCTAAATTGTTGATTAGATTAATAGATAAATTTAATTTC
The DNA here is from genome assembly GCA_028641665.1 of Chelonus formosanus. Taxonomy (NCBI): domain Eukaryota; kingdom Metazoa; phylum Arthropoda; class Insecta; order Hymenoptera; family Braconidae; genus Chelonus; species Chelonus formosanus. The sequence continues at coordinate 20,892,817 of CM054004.1, forward strand.
ATCACTTTTTGTATCATCTAAAATTGAACTTTCAATTCATAAGCTCTAAATTAATTAACAACCATTTACATAATCATATTAAAGTTTTTCCAATTAATTCTATTTCAAAGTTCTTAGTTAACTTATCTACCGCAGCGATATATCATTATCAAGTTAGCCACTTTCATTTAATTAATTAATTTATCATAGTGATTCAACAGATAAATACATAAGAATGAAAACTGAATTTGAATTGGAAATTATTTCACTAAGTTAATATTAGTCATATTTTATAAAAATTACTTGTTGACTTAGATATATGCATCACATTATAGTGAGAATTTTCTTCTCGACTCGACACATCATGATAACTTATAGCTCTTATATATCAATTAACACGAATAATGTTAGAAAGAACATGGGTTATTCTTTGCTCTAATGAGAAACTATAAATATTCATTCATTTCTTATTACAAAAAATTTAAAACCGTTCTTTAAAGTCTTCCAAAATCTAGTTAATAATTTTGATGGAGAATTCAAAAGAAAAGAAATGACAACAAAAAGTGAGCTTATCAAAAAGTGAGATAAGCATCAATTTATTTTCTGTGGAAAATCGAAAGACATTTTCTATATCGAGAAAATTTTGTTCTCATTATTTCACGGATTTTCTGAGGATTTAGATCTCACACAAAGTAAAGTACGTAACAAATAGGAATGAGAGTGTGCTTGATAACAATAAGTCAAGGAAAGGTCAAAGCTTTGGAGATCCATCAAGTGATATATAAACGCATGACCTGATGTTCTCGACTAGTGCTACCGGTTGCTCTTAAAAGAATCCGGAAGATGAAGAAAAAGAAACTAAAAAAGAATAAAGTGAAAAGACTGGAAGTGAAAGACACGTAGGAGTGAAAGGTTCCTGCTTTTATATCATCCAAATACCATACAATGAACTATTGGAGATAAATTAACTCTTTATAATCAATTAATTCGCATGAATGATCCTGAAGGTCAAAGTTTCAAGGGTATACTTATATGAACATATTGTATAATAACAGGCTGCATTGATAAATGCGGAACCTGCGTATATATTTATCATTACGTCATAAATGACGCCAATGTCATGGATGAGCTATAAATAAAATAATCTCGATAATTATATTTTTATGTGAGAGACTACACACGAGTTTTATTGATAAAAATTGATTAATAAAGCCATTATATTTCCTGTCACACTACCGTCATTTATTTTCGTGTATTTATATCCTTCTTACTCGTTGAACTTTCCAGGAAGGTGGATAAATAGAGAAAATCGGAGGATATCGAGTCAAAGTAACGTAAAGAAAATACTTTGTCAAAGAACACAAAGCAATGGATGTATCTCACACCAACTTTCTCACTTTTATTTTTTTTACTTCTCTCTTTCAACACTTTTATTATCTTTTCCAATTTATCAACGACCGCTCGCTTCTCATTCTTAGCGCTATACTTATACCATTGACATTTTTATAATAAAAAAAAAAAAAGCTTGAAAAAATATAACAAAGCTTGAAACTATAGCATTTAGTAGATAATCTCGGTATTGAATCAGACGGTAAAATATACGGCGAGCGCTAATAGATTTTAGAAATAAAGTTGTAGGTATTTCTCAGTAGTATATATCAAGAATAAATCAGGCATTATATTCTCTCTAGGAAAATGATTTTTATAAAAGTGCCTGAAGCTATTGTATTAATACCACAATAATATGAATAAATAATAAATATTTGTTCTCTTTTGTAAATTATAATGATGAAAAAATTAATCCATCATTATAATAATGTTTGGTATTTAGTTGATCCTGTCTTTGTTGCTTTTCTAGATTTCAATTTCTATGACAATAAATTGGAAATCTTGATCATTAAGACAAGACATGTAAATTTATAGTAGACGGAAATTTATCTCATAAAGGACTTGGCTGATTTTAATGAGCTCAGTGTTGATTTATACAGAATACACAAAAGATGCGTTCAAAGATCTTAGAATTATATATTCATAAAAGGTAAATAGACACTTCTATAGTCTTCCCCTTCAACTCGATGGCTTCTCTTCAAATACGTCGTCAATGAATTTATAAATATTCATCGATTAATTACTACCACACGAAAGAAAATAAACAGTGAAGCTTTTATACTTTACCTTTATCACTGACTTCATGATAAATTCAGCTTAGACTCTATCTGATTTTTTTATTTGATGAAAAAAAAATTATCTAAAATCTGCAAGTGAATAATAAATAGTTTTTGAATGAAATAAATCTTTTTATTCCATACAATTTGATGGATAATAAAAATTTCTTTGTAATGTAGTAGTGTATTAAAATATCTTCAGTACCTTGAGAATTTTATTCTTTGGTGAAGATGGCAACAAGTGTCTCTCAACATTTAAAACTAAGGAATCTCTCTTGTGTTCAGCCTTGACTCAATAAACCCTCATCTAGAGAATCTAGTCCAACTGAATAAGAGTTAGAGAATTGAACGAGAGTCTCTAGTAAGTTTAATGCATTGAAAATAGCAGCTTCAAAACATTGGCATTTATTTTTCAACAGTATTTTTCCGATCTATTCTACCTGTTGAAATATATTGGCGTGGGGAAATCTCATCTTTTCAAGTTAGAATACAGCCAGGCGAGGTTGATAAATATTCATGACTACTTCTTCACTTCCCATATACTACCTCTTGTCATTGATTTTCTACTTAAATAATATATTACGCTAACATGTTTGCTTTAATTATGTAAAATATATTTTTTGTCAAAAGTATACGATGCGGATTACTTGCATATTTACATCAATAAACCTGCTGACCACCTATCACGTCCAGCAGCGCGAAAACTTATTTTTTGCGGGTCACTTGGAATTCAGTTTTTGTTGTGTCCAACCATGAGCCAAAATTCGATAATTTGTGGCTTACCACAAATAATCGGCAATTTCGACTTGACATTCTGCAGGTTTTTCATCCTGAGTCTAGAAAACAAATGACCTAAACTTTTAATTTCAACTGATTCCCGATATTCTTTTTATTCATCCAGAGAATTTGTTCCACTGACTACTGGAATATATTAAACAGACGAGATGTTTCCTGATCAGTAAATAAACAAGTCGCTATTTTAATTAAAAATTATCAACTTGAATACTCTTGTAAATTAAATACAACAATCAACATGTGAATTGTTGATAACGATCATAAAATATTTGATTACAGAATCACAAAAATTGTCTATTGGATTTTATTTCTTTATTACGAATAAATATATCTGATAATTTTATTCGAATATTATTCATGTAAATATTTTTCCAATAGAGGTTTTTATTTTTTTTTTTAATTTTTATGACTTGATCAAGCTGTAATTGTGTCTATGGGAAATATACGGTCATTGCATTTTCATGTTGCAATAAAGCAGAAAAACGCAGACATATATTGTTTAGATAAAATGATCAATTTTCATTTATTTGATTTCTCTGTTAATTAAAATCATAAAAATTATTTCCAAATGATTCTGGACTGATAATAGTTAATAGAAAAAATCTCATTTTAAATCAAATTTATTAGAGTGTAAAATATCCTTCTCAATAGATTGAGACATAATTCTACCATTTGTAAATTATAAGCGATTTATCTACAAATCTGTATTTATTGAATCAGAAAATTTGTGACAGTAACAATTCTGTTCAGACCAGTTAACTCTGTAGTACTGCATCCAACAGATTACAAGTTGAAACTACTAGTGGAATGAATATCCAATACAATATCTAACGCAGATCTAGATGCTCTTGAATTCTGAATAGTCCTTAAACTCTTATTGTTTTTCAATGTTATCATCAGTTCTTGAAAAATAATTTATGTTATAATAAAAATTCAATTTGTATTTCATAAACGACTATTTCTTCAAGAAATTCAGAATTATAATTTGATCATTAATATTCATTCATGAAACTATAAACAAACTTTTTTGTTATGCTTACATTTGATTGTTTCCAGTTCAAAAGCAACTAAAATAGATCAACTAATTGGGATAATAATTCAATCAATCTTAACTCATAAATCTCAACAATTGAATGGATATTCATCAAAATCAATTATAATTAGAAATTGACCAAGACAAAATGAAAAGAGTGATTATGAATAGAGTTAAATTTTGCATTAATATGATTAAAATAATAATTAGAATGTTGGTTAAAATTAATTATTTTAGATTTATTGGCTTTCATTTAATATCCTAAATGATAAATGGTGAATAACTCAAATTGGAAAGTCCAAATTATAATTGTCCAAATGGCTCTTGACCTGATCATGATATTAGTTGTTCATCACATATGTACAGAAAAAAAAGAAACAAAATTTATTGAAACATTTGACAATTTAATGATTGTGTTACGGTTGGATAACTGATTTGAATCGATTTTTAGCGTGGGTTGGTGCATTGAGCGCAGCTGTATCACGAGGCTCAGCACCGCTGGTTGTTGGTGCTTGTCGTCGAGGAAGTACAAGGCTTACTGCAGTCATTGGTGGCTTTGTTCTGGCTCTGGCATCTCTCTTTACTTCTTTTGCTCTCCAGATGCATCAAGTGCTACTCAGGTATGCAGGGATTTTAATAACGATGAGATTAGTAGGTCTAAAGATAGATGGATTAGATATAGCAAGAGGACTTTTCAACTTCCTACCCTTTATCGAATACGATGTCACAGCATTCTCCAAACGACTTACTTAAGCTATTAAACTTGAATTTATTTAATCAGTAAATTGTTCTGGAGAGCTGAAAAAATTGCTTTTTTTCGTTTATTGAATTTTACAATTTTTCAATCACTTTGACAAGATCTTTTTTTTAGAATACAATAGTGTGGTCTTTGTAATAAAACTAATTCAATTTCGATTACATTTTCCAATTCACTTGGATTTTATTCAATTGTTGAAGTAAAATTTATTTTATCATGAAATATATTTTAAAATTGATGGGAAAAAACATTTGCTTGATGATCATCTAAAACTATTTATCTGAAAACAATTATTTCAAAAATGTATGCTAATTGTTATCAAATTTCAATAGCTACAATTTATATTCAAAAATCAATTTGTAATTATTAGATTCAATTGTAACATCATTTTATATTTAAAAAAAAAAATTCTCTAAAAGAAATTTGAGACTTTTCAGGTATTTCATATCATTTAAAATATTTTTTATAAAAATTGAATATATTTTTAACATGGACTTGGTGTGAAGTTTTAAAAATATCTTCTATATCGGTTTTGGCTAGATTTGTTATAAAAATAATATTAAACTGCAATATTGGCAACGTTTCAAAAATTTTAGCTTCCCTTTTTCAATCTACATAACTTACTATACAATATACAAATGAATCTCTATGATATTAGACATTAATATGCATGAGATAATTTCTGTTTAGTCATCTATTTTTTAAATAATTAATCTCCACATTGCATAATTAGATTAGACTATAATTTATTAGAATTAAATGAAGTAGTTTTCATTCTTTAACTATGTCATTCTCAACAATGTCATCATTTATTTTATACATAAATTTCATTATGAACACTTAAACTTTCAAGTATTTATAGCATACATGAGATGTATCACATTTTTTACATCATAAATGAATTATTAAACATCATCAATCAAGGAAAGCTTTTATTTTAAAGATAATTATATTTTAAAAATGTTGTTAATATTGAAGAACTACATAGGTTTTATTGGTTAAGGATATCCATTCATTATGGTGAAAAATTATTCCTTTAGAATGTTTTAGTCATGTTGAAAGCTTGGACATTCAAAAATTTTAAAATACCAGCAAGAAAATATATAGTGCACTTGGTAAAAATGGTAAAAAATGACTTGACTTGTATAACAAGCATATCAGACAATTTACAAATGCATTTGTAAAACATTTCAAGTCAAAGAATTCAAAGAATTCTTTTCTGAACATAAGATCTTATTTAAAAAATTCTTTAGCAAATTGAACATGAATAATAATTGATATTATCTTACTATCAAAAATTTTTTACTGTCCAATGTTGTCAAAGCTTTCAACTTGAGTTAAAGTTCTACTTCAATCTTCTAAATTTACTTATAATCTTTGATGTACATTCGTTTATTGATTCATTCATTATCAAAGCAAATGTTTTTCACTCTGTTTGAAATTTCTGAGTAAACGAATCGTCACAGAAGCTTTCGAAAGAACCTTTTAGAATCATCAGAAAATTGATTATAAAATAAATGAATTATTTCTTTAGAAAATTGAATTTTCTTTGTAATCAATTAAATGAAAAATAGTTCAATATCTATTGCAGAACAATCGTGTTATATGTCACATTATTTCTGGTTGTCAATACAAGAAAAGGAGAAATAAACAACTTGTTTAAAAATACAAAAAGTTCAATCCCCTTTCTTGTTATGCTGTCGTAAACTCATGCTATTTACTTTTACAAAATGCAACAGTTACGGTTTGGTGTTGGGCGCCGGTGCGGGACTTGTGAAGGAAACTGCCGGCTTGGTGTTGGGCCATTACTTTAAGAAACGACGTGAGTTCGTGGAAATGGTAGTGCAAGCTGGCACTGGTGTTGGGATAGCGCTTTTTAGCGTTCTCTACAAGGAAGCTGTTGGGTAAGTTACTATACTTGTCACTTCCTTCACTCTTATCTTACTTCTCTGTCAGAGTTTTTTAATTTATTTATCTTCTTTCGATACAATGCAATTTTAATTAAAATATTATCTTTATTCAGCTCTGCTAATATCGCTTCTTATTGATTCCATTATGACGTTATTAAGTTCAATAAAATTTAAATCAATTTTTTATTAATTAAATATTTGAAAAACTTTATTAGAAGAATATATTTTCAGTTAATATCTGTTTATTTTCTTTATTGGTCCAATTTAATGCTTACTGTTTCAATAAATATTTATTTATGCTAATTATTGTGAAGCTTATTTAATCTTTAAAGTAGGATTACATGATTTAAATTAATTATTGAATAAATTTAACACAACTGATGTTTTTTATGATTTCATCAAATCCTTCAACTATTGATTACATATTATTGAAACATTTTTATTATTTTCAATTGTAGAATTAAATGCAAGTAGAATTTTTTGCATGGATTCGTTACTTACAATGTAGTTTGAATAATATTTTTTTTATTATTATGCTAATTCGACTAAGTTTAACAACTGTTATATTTCAATGCTATACCTACTGAAAAAATTTTTTAATCGTCGTTAATTTTTCATTCGGATTTCATACAATGGTAACAATCACTTTGATTTATTGAATAATTAATATGACATCAGCTGTCAAAAAAATTTTTTCGTTATACGTTTTTTGTCAGATTTGCTATAAAAAACTATTTCAAAGCTCTATAATCATTGAAAATGACCTAGTTCTTGAAATAATTTGAGTTTTGATAGAGTAAGATGGTTATTAAGTTAATACTTTAAGTAGTAAAGTCTCATTAGATAAAAAATCTTGATAATAATGTAAAATCAGAGTTGAAATGAATAGCATAGGATGAGATTTGCTAGAGGCATGTTGGAAAAAAATCACGATTGTCGTATCTTATAATTAAAAAAAATGAAACCGCCTGTGAAAGCTGACATTTGTAGGACAAATTAGTCAGAATTGTTTTTCTCCCTCTTCTTTTTTTTATTTTTCAGTCCTCACATTTCATCTAAATGAAAAATTCTTCTTGAATGTAATTACATTATTTCCATGGGAAATGAATAAATTTTTTAAAATTAAATTATAAAGTAAATATAAAAAATAAATGAAAAAAAAGGAAAATTATTAGCCGAAATCTCTGACAGCAAGGAAATGCTTGACAGCTAGTTTATAGAAAGTTTTTTTTCTCGTGCAGTGACACACAATTGTAGTTTACGCTCTTGCTACATCGCTTATTTATGGCACAGTAAAACGTGATTCGTGAAACATTTTAATCTCGCTTGACACATTCTGGTATGGGGTTACCACGAAATCGAACGATAGACTCACTTAATATTCGATAAACGTGATATGTTTGTTATTTAATGACTAGACAATTTTTTTCATGAATAAAAGACCAAACTTTGCAATTCAAATTTCCTTTGGTAAGAATATATTGTTTGGTCCAGAATAATATTTTCAAATAAATTCTTCAATTTTAATCATTTCTGAATGTAATCATTTGAAGTGAAACTTCTTTCACCATAGCAGTACGAGTCCATTCATTGTTTTTTTTTCTCTGAAACAAGTTGATAAATGGGCAGATCATGCATAACAGTTTTTCATACATGTTGGCTAGTAATAGACAGTAGACACTAGACATCAATTATTCTGGAAAATAATTTTCACAGAATCACGATAAAAAAGTTTTTGGTTATTTCATCTTCTGGTTGTTTAGAATTTATTCATCTGCAACAGATGAAGACTTATGTCCTTTGATTATACGATTATTTTAATGAATTACCCTAAGAGGATTTGGACTCTAATCTGCAGAAATGTATCTCATTATTATTGATCTAGAAATAGATGTTACTTCCTTTATAACAAAGATTAAACTAATTAATTATTACTTAGATAAGAAAAATAATAATTAATCTCCGAGGTTTAATGAATCAGATTAGATGCTTACCAAATACATATAATAAATCAGTTTTTATCCTTAGTTAAGGAGTAGCAATTGCACAACAATTAAATAGTATTTTGGTGTTGATTCTTTTGAGTGTAACTTTGTGGTTAAATCTTAGTATCAAAAGATGTAAAGTCTTTTGACAGAGAGCTGAATTTCGTCAACTCACCCCGAGGTGATACTCCAACTAGAGAAGTATGATAATTACTACAGAGAGTTGGTGTTCTGCTGAAACCAACTGATATAGCTCTAGATTTTGTACATCCTTCTTGAGCTGTTTGGCCACTTTTGGAATAGTAATAATTGCGAAACAAAGTTGCTGTTTCGGTAAAACCATCAGATGTAATACTAGGTTTCATGTATCCTTCTCTGAATCGTGTTACGTCCAACTTGAAACATTCTAGGAATAAACTTTGTGAACACCTGAGAACTAAACAGAGTTCAGGTTCATGGTTGAAGCATATATACTATTCTTGGAATACCTTGGTATTGGTACAGAACTACTGAAAATCCAGAGCTGAGTTTAGCTAAAAGTAGAACATGTAAATAAATAATTGGAGAAAAAAATTTATTTGTTAACTCAGTAGAGAAAAATAAATAAATCAGCAAATTCCAATTTAATTGAAATGTCACTGTCTTGACAAATTCGAGCAAAAAAGCATAAGTTCTTTCTGATGAGTTGGATGATTTATCATTTCTTTGTACCGTTTTTATGCTGTTAATATTTCTTCAAGAAAAAATATCAACCAGTGATGATTTTAATATTATTCATTCAATAGAAAGTACATGAAAGTTAGATAAGTGATTAAAGTCTTGAATCTTATTCAACTTGTTAACAATAATTGAACAAATTTCATTAATTTGAATCTAGGAGAATACGATATATCTTTTTTAATCCAACAATTATCAAGTGCAACTTAATAAAACAATAAAGAAGATCAGTCAAGCAGAAAAATACTAGATTAAAGAAGTTAGCACAAAGAATTTTTGTTCTACAATATCATTAATGTTCCTCAACTTTTTAGAGCTTTGTAGCTTGATCCGTACTAAAAGCACCGGTGATTAAAAGTCTTCAGTGATTGGACACTTAGATTCTGCTGATTAATTGATATTTTTTGAAGATAAAAAAACAGGTTTATTTCAAACAATTATTGTTTTACTTATTTCACAATAAATATGAAAGAAACAATCTCTTATATAAACTCTGAAAAATGTTGTTCAACTTGACGACTTATCACAGACTGATTTGAATAAATTTGTGTTGAAAAGTTGTCTACAAAACATTCATAAATATCACTATTTCTTTCCAGACTTTGTGAAGAACATCTAGAAATTGTGTGAATTTTCTCAGTTTTAGTTGAAAATAAAAAATTGAACTGAATAAATATGCACATACATTAGAGATATATTAATGTAAATTTAAAGATGGTATTTATTATTTACCATTTGAGGTAGTTTTAGATGTTGACTTACCCAAAAATTAAACGATCAAAATGGCAAATATACCACTTGGAAGTATTTAAACTTGGTGTAGTGTATTGTTGAATGGGAAGAGATTAAATTACACTTCACACACACACTCAATTTAAACTCCTGAAATAACAAAGAGGTTTAAAAACCTGTCTCCCTAGTGAGCTTGATCCTTTAATCATCTCTCTTCCATCCTACCTATTCATTTTAACCAAAAGCTCATATTGGCTCAGTAAATTTCTGCTTTAAATGAGGTCTTAACTTCATTTACGTTTCTAATTCGAACGTTAATATGTTCATGGACTGGATTTGTCTATAACATTTGGTGTAGTCATTTTCCAGACGGATTCTGAAATTTGACTCTAGGCAGACAAAGTAATTCATCAAACCGACTGCAAAAAAAAAAAAGAAAAAATAGTTTTATATTCAGAATAAGCCAAACATATGCTGAGTTTTCCTGAGATTGAAGTAAAATGTGTTGCTCTTTGACTTTTTTTTTTTATATTCACTGTTTTGAAATCCACGAAAATTGAAACGAACGTGAGCTGCAGCAGAAAAGGCTTCAATGGTCAGACGTAGTACAACACACCACATCGTGTCGCGAATGTTATACTTATAGGTAAAGAACAAACACATGCAGGAAAAAGTCACTACTGAAAACCACCCACGCAAAAGCACTCGTGTGCACATCAACTCCAACCTCACCTCAAACTACCAGGCGTTCTTTCCAACCGCCCACACTTTTTTTTGCTGCGAAAAAAGCTCTTACTCCACCAACAACAGATAGTTTTTCTCTTCTATTTTGCGGTTAAACGCTTATACATTCCCTGAAAACTTTTGATTGATGGAAATGAACTTTTTTCATCATAGCCAATTTAAACATACTCAAGAAGACAAAATTAAAAAAAGTACGTTTAAAAAAAATCATTTTAACATCTTCATTATTACTTAATTGCTGTTGACATATTTATTGCAATAATCAATAAATTATATTTAGATGTTCAAGTTTTTTATTTTAAATTGTAGACATCAAATGTTTCAAGCTTTATCAATTGAGTTATAAATATTCTCGTATATATTTTATTTCTTATTTTTCAAATGGATTTTGTGTCTCAACACAAGAGGAATCCATCAAAATATGTATACTGAAAGCATAATAATTATCTAAAATGTTGCGAAAATATTTTGTATCATCATTCAGTGTCAGATGGTAATATATGAACCATAGTGTACTGGGGAGTGTAGTTTGTTTCAAAGATTGAAAACGTGAACTTGAAATCTTTTTTTATTTTATAATTAATGGACATGTTTACCTGTTGAAAATTCATAAAGCTAGTAATCAATATATATCTCTTATTTATGAAATAAAAGATTACAACTGTATCTCTATAACCGAGTAATTACAGCCTTTTATTGAAAATGGAATAATCATCGAATTGATTATATTTCATACCAATTATTGAAATGAAATAAAATATAAAAATAATTGTTTTCGTGGAATACAAAAAGCAGAGGATCTGTAATGGCATTAATTATTTCACTTTTAAGTGCTTAATTAAAATATGTTCTAGAAACTATTTCATACTTTTCATAAAATTTTCCAAACGTTTCTATCTTTACAGAACAGCTTCAAACTCTTGAGCTGGAACAGAAAGAATAAGAAAACTTTCAGAATACTACATCTCTCGATTATTGCTTTGATTTACATATTTAAAACAGAATTTTTAATAAAAAGAGATTATTAATTCTAGTAAACTCTGGATATACTATTTATACTCAATTTCTGATGATGTTAATGATAAATAATAATTTTTATTCAACACAAATATGATGAAGTCCAGTTACAGAATGATAAAATAGCTCTATTGATGAGAATATAATCTACATTAAATGAGATGAAATGAAGTATCCTAAAATCCATTTGCATGTATAAAGATTATCAATCTGATAATGAATATTGATAGTTTACTCTGAAATAAAAAAGTTAAAACATGAATTTATTTTAAAAATTGTCAATATTAATTTCAGAAAACTTGGCTGGAAGTTGGGACTTCAAACTATCACGGGTGCACTATCCTTAGCTTTTTTTCTCGGACTCATCTACAGGAGTGCATCGCTATATCACCCACAACGTAGAGCTATACTACATCTGAAAAGTCAACGTCCTAAAGTAAAGGAAAAACATGTGAATTCAAACTCACCACGGCAGCCTTTGGTAGATCTCAGCCCACTTGGAAGCAGGCCTGTCAGAATGTTGATGCTTGCTGCTGGAGCTGCTGCTTTTGGTCTTTATACGCCAGCTTTTTATATTGTAAGTATTTATCAAAATGATTATCTAAATTAGATTTATTTTCAATTTATTAAATTCATTAAAGTTTTTGATCAATTAATTGTTTTTATTCTTCTACATTTTGTTGTTCCAATACTAAATGACTATTTAAAATGTGCAAAAAATTGTGATCAATAATGCAGAAGATATTGAAATGAAATATGGAAATTCAAAATTAAAATTAAAAAGATAAAAAAAAATTCAGGCCTCTCTCTCGAGGGGCGTACATATAAAATTTTTCATATTTCGAGTTTTTATTTATTGATCAAGTTAATTAGTGGCCATTTTTCATATTAATCTAATTAGAGAGGTTCTAGCTATATTCCCATGATACGCCCAACTTGATAAACGTCCTCTTGGGTTTATAGATCATAACTTAACCAGTCGAACTTTCGTATTGTATGCGCTATATAGCCATAAACTTGATGGTCCATTAGAAACCCTACGTAATTGAGGGCATACTGCTACCCAGTAATATAATTCTATTTACAACATCTATTATTTGTTTATTGCTTTCTTCTTTACATTAATTATCCAGAATCGTGATTTAATAGTTCATTTAGTCTGTAATAGTTTGTTTTTAGCAAATTAAATTTTTTCAAAAATTACAAAGCAGCAATAAATTTCATCACAATTAGTTAATCTATCATCATCTGAAAATTTTTGACATTCATTATAGCTAAAAATTAGAAAAAAGAATTAATTAACTCTTATGATGATTTGCAGGTAGTTCAAGGACATCAGGATAAATTGCAACAAAACGAACTAGTACTTCTGCAAACCTGTTTGGGTCTCGCAGCAGCTTTAGGTTGCGCCGCTTGGGGAGTAGTAACAGCTCGACCCTCAGCTCAATGCCTCGTATCACGACAATATCTCTGCCAAGCAGCTCTTCTCGGTGTTGGTTAGTACATACACGACCCAGTGTTGTAATCTCACCCTGTAAAGGAGATGACAAACACAGTAAATGGAAAATCAGGTCTTTTTCTCCACGGAATTTCCTGGATCAGTTCAGGGGCAAGTTTCTAAGTGACTTTTTGTACGCTGCGACTCTTGGAATCCGATTGTGACACTCGTACACATGATATAAGATCGCCAGGAAGGCAACGCTTCTCTTTGTAAAAACAATAGAGATAGAAGGATAAAGGACACTCGAGAGCGGCAAACTAAACAAACAGCTTGACGTATTTTTCTTTTTCTTTGTTTTCCCTGGAGAATGCATTATCCTCCTTGAGATTAACGGACCCTAGAAAAGCAAGTAAAGAGATGAAGTTTGTCGACATTTGAGCCAGCTACTGGTATTCAGGATGAAAATTCGGATTGTTGGAGGAAGAGATTTGTAATTTCCTGATCTAAATACAGAAACGGAGATGATGCATTTAGCTTTTACTGTAAATCGTGAAAATACCGTCAGATGAAATGAATGAAAGAACAAAAACAAAAGATTTATTACAACAACAATTTAACTTCTCACTAAATAAATTGAATATCAAACTGCTTTAATTAACTCTCTTCACTTTTTATTTGCATCAAAAAAAGTAACAACACTTTTCCTCTTCAATTTTGCAGCAGTAGCTCAAACAGCACTTGGAAGCGTGGAGGATTACCATGGACTGGTATTGGCATCTGCCCTCTATGGAGCATCGCTTGGTGGTGCACTTTATTCCTTGAAAATGTTAGCTTTAGAACGTCTCCGAACACGTCATTTCGCGCGTGCTTGGGCGCTTGTTCAAGCTGCTGAAGCTTTACCTATTTTACTTGGAGTTCCTCTAACAGGTAAATAAAAATAAAATACAGAAAATATGAAAGAAAAATATTTATAGTAAAAATTATAATTTGTAAATAAATGGATGAAAATAAGATTAAAAACAAACTTGATTGAATATTCTTTGAAATATCTTCAAGGTAAATAGCCAAGCCAACATCTACTCTTATTAGAAATTGAAATTGATGCATAAAAATATCAAAACATATTCTATATTCAAATAAAATATACAAATATATCTAAAAGAAATTTTCAATATTATTAACATATTTTAGATTTATTTTATACTGACTTTAATTACATATTACAAAAATATCTTAACATGTTCTGTCATAACAAGAACAGTTTTGATTGAATAACTTGGATCGTATTCGAAGCTTTTATAAAAAACACAAAATTAGATGTGAAAATGATAAAAAAAAGGTGATAAAAGAAGTTAAAAATCTACTCGCTGATAAATTAATTGTTTTTTCGCTCCAATTACGTCTGTTATTACCTACTTCACGTTTTTTTCTCTTAGATACACAATCTTTGGTTTGTTTTCTGACTTTTTCACTTTTTTTTCCTTAAGACTGTACATAGACTAGTAGTAAAATACCCAGAGGAAAATAATTAGACGTCTACTGTGGATATAACACTAAAAAAACTCATTTAAATGAAGATAGCTACAGTATACATATATTTCATCAAGCAAATTATTAACTACTTCCTTCCAACGGACCTTTTTTTGCTCAAAAGACTGAATTAATCGCAACAAGTCCAGTAATACTATAAGGATCATACTGGTTTTGCGTGACCAATACTTTGCGGTAAAGTATTCGGTTTGCTTTTGCCAACAGTAATTGTTAATTCATTAGAAAAAACTTCGTAAGTTATTAACTTGTCAGATAAAAAATATTGTGTTCCTACGACTTTTGATTTAAGATCCCGTTTTGGCTTTTAACTTGGAATTTTCAGAAGATAAGTTGATTCTTTTTTCATACTTTTGGATGTGAGTTTTCCCATTAATTCGATATCTTATTCGAGTCTCCAGTCCATTATTTTACTGACATTTTAACTCATAAAAAGTTACTATAGAAATTTACTGGAGATTCTGATTTTTTTTTAATTACTAAAATAAATGAAATAACATTAAGTGTAATATCCATATAACCATACACAATATTAGTGTAGTTGAATAACCTGCTTAAAAAAATTTAGCATGGTTTACTCATCTCTTTTATTTATAACTTGCTGTTGAAATGTAAATAGTTGTTACAATAAATACACGAACTTGGTAAAAAACAACTCAAGACAAGTTGAAAGCGCGCGAAAGTATACAGACAATTGTTTTCTTTTCATTAATTGTAGTTACGATCTCTCTAATTAAATAGTTACCTGGTTGAAAACGACAGAAAAAACAATGGAGCAAGTTAATCAACTAAATAATTTAATTAAGAATCAATTGCTTTTACTACTACTATTGTTATTATTATTTGATTTTATCTTTTTTGTATTTTTTTCCAGGTTACATGAATGAAAGTGCTCCACGAATTGGTTATTACGCTTGTACTCTTAGTTCCTTGTGTGGTGCTGCCTTACTATTTTTGGTTGGCTGGGGAAGACAACCATCATCACCAATATTACGAGGATCACAGTTATCACATTTGAGCCAACCGTTTCCCACACCTTGTCACTGTCCACCACCACCAAGAATGAGATTACCAAAGTCTCAATCATTACACACACCTCTAGATGCTGAGCAAGATGTTCGACCTCATCAACATCACCAACATCTTCCTGAACCAACAGAGCGTGTTTGCCCTCATTCAATGGAACACTACTGCCATTCTGGGCCTTACCACACCACTCTAAGACCCAGCAAAAGTGTTCCTGAAGGTCTGAGCTATCAAGAAGGAACATATAGATCAAGACCAAGACGATATCGTGATGTAACTGTCATCGAACAAATTACTACGAGTGTTTAAAGCACCTATTTAAGTATTTATATGAAACGATTAGCCCTCTGAGACATAGGAGGACTTTAACTATCTCACTGTGTTAGCTATTTGATACTTGAATTCATTATTAAATAGCTCCCAACTGGTTTAAATACTACAATTGATTCGATAAATGTTTTAAGAAAACAATTCAGGTACAAATAATTCAATTTAATGGGTAAACTATTTTTGTTTAATTATTAACAAGTTGTACACGAATTGTTTTCTTAAAATTTAATAAATATACATTCCTACTAGATTTCATTATTCATTACATCACGTACTTTTGTACAAAATTAAGGAGTATGATAAATTTTTATTAATACTTGTAGGTATTGTCTCTAGTAGAAGCCATAAATTTTATATAAATGAGTTAAAAGATAACATTTATATTTTAGGGGATTAAAATGGTGGCTATTCATTCCTAGAATATCGGACCATTTCTTTCTCATTCAACGAATTTGTCACAAAAAGACAGATAATGAAGGTATTAAAAAAAAAGTGTGTATGATAATATAAATATAAAAAAAAATATAGAAAAATTCAAATTTAAAAAGGATAGGACAAACAAAAATGTCTGGATAATATTCTTTGTTATTAAAAAAAAAATATCATGTTAGATAGACACGAAAGTTGTATAAAAAATAGGATAAATTTAGAAAACTAAATAGACTTAACTTTAACAGTAGTTCAAAGTATATTTAAATAGTTAATGAAACATTTTAAATACTCGTGTGTTCACTGGATGAACAAAGCCGTACGATTTCCCTAAACCAGAGAAAATAAATTAAATAATAAACAATTAATTTTTCCGTTAAAAAGATTTGATGAAAAAATTCTTTCGATAATAGAATCAATTGTGAATTCTATTGAAAGAAAATTGAAATCCAAGATCCATGAATTGAGTTTTTATTAATGAATTAATAAGAAAAATGTTGTACTTATGTTAAATTTATCATTGATACTGATATATACTCTATTAGAAATATATATAATAATAGTATATTAATAATTGTAAGTAATATTAAATACTGAAATTTGTCGCTGGATTTCTGTTCGACATTCAAGAATAAAAGAATGAATCAAACTTCATGGAGAATCGCTTAATTAATTAGATTTATAAATAAATTGTAGTTGAATTTATAAAAAAATTATATATCGAAATTAAATATAGTTAATAATATTAACTTTTCTTAAAGTAGATGAGTAATCCGATCTCAACACAAAAAATTTGATTGTACATGAAAATTTTATTTAATCTGCTCTATTAAATAATTAGAATAAATAAATAAAAACGAAGCTGGTCTTCGATATTCTTTAGAGATTTAAAGAGGAAAAAATTGCATAAGTATAAAAAAATAATCAATCGAGTGTGACCAGAATTTCAATGTAATTAGTAATTCAATGAAAGTGGTTATAAAACAAAATCACGAGAAAAGAAAAGAGAAAGCGGATGAGAGGATACAATCTCAATGTTTGCCCAGACGCGTCAGTGAATCTTTTCAAAGCATTCAAAGTGACAATGGTTCAGAGTAAAACGTGCGAACCCCTCTCAGGGACATACTCAGGATCGTTATCGGGTGTTCTCCTTTCTCGTCGAGTCTTTTCTTAATCACGATAGAGACCATCATCATTATTTCTATCGTTTAGAAAAATTGCAATATCCGCCAAGTATTGTGGAATAATTGAAAATTTAACATATGTAATTATTGATTACTAGTTAATTGATAGTTATTGTAATTAATAATTTAAAATCAAGTGCTGGAGAAGAAAATTTACACTCAAAAGCGTCATAAATTGTAATTAAGGTTTGTAATCGATAAAATTTCAATAGAATAATTAACTTAATGACGCATACATGGGATCAATCTAAGACAAAAATTAAACACTACTATTAATTCTTAATTAAATGTCAATTTTCACATGTGCTGTTAAAAATAGTTGTAAATTTACTATATTTTTAATGCAATATAATAAAATTAGATAACAAATCCAAGTTTCATTTGTATTTGGTAGGTAATGTTATCAAGATTATATACTCATGTAATATTATTTTTTAGGAAGGTATATTTTTCTGTTCTCTCATTTTTTTGTTCGAAATTATAAAAAAAAGTTTTTAATTCTCATAAAAGTATCAATACACTACTTTTAAATATTGGTAGTATCAGCCACTGCTACAAATAAATTCATATACAATGCCTATATTTTTTATTTCATAAATAATTTAATGAAATGTAGGAAACGATTATTGTAATTTTTGCCATAAACTGTAAGTGTAAAAAAACAGTATATAATTATTTTATGTTATTAAGATAAGAGATCTTAATAAAAAAAGGTCAATTTAAAGTAACTATCATGATGACAATTGCTTAATTTTTTATTTGGAATTGTAAAGAGTTATAAATAAATAGAAAAAAAATTAAATTCAAAGTCATATCGTAAATAATTTATAAGAGCAAAAAAATATATGACCATTAATTGAATTTAGAACAAAAAAGTTTGTTTAATTTTATACATAAGCTTTTGTAAGCTCACTGTAAATTTATAAGATAAATTTTTAACAGTATATGCATTTAATTTGCCCTGTGAATAATAAATTTACTTGAAACATAATCGTAGCAGTAAATTACCAGGGTTACGTTTAGACTTACTCGAGTTCACTCCAGAAGAAGAATTTACATGAAAATAAGAGTGAAACTGATAAATGAGATGAAATTGTACTTCTATTGTGTTTACAGTAAGCAGTATAAGAGTAAAATTAAAGGAAAAAAGATAGTAAGACATTTTTACAGTTGTTGATGAATACTTATTAGAGTCGGCAAGAAAACATGGGAATTGTGGTGTGTTTTGTATTAATTTTATAATATATAATTATTATAATGTAACAATTGAAGATAAATTAAATGATTTATTAAGTCAATAAAGAGATAAGTAACGTCAAAGTGCACAACGTGATTACCAATGATTGGAATTTTTTAATTCTTTTCTTTAATTATCTCAATAGATTGAAGATAGTTATAAAAGGAATAAATAAATATTTAAATGCATCAATAAAAAAGGAAAAATATAAACAATTTTACATGTAAAAATCGTTTAAACGCATTTCTCTTCAACATTTAACAAAAAAAGTAGAATTACATTAGATCTTTTCGCTCTCATTATACACATATTGTACCTGTGATATTAATTCTTGTGCAAATATGACTCGATCTATCAACTTCATTGTTGAATTAACAATGAAATTAAATAATAAACAAAAGTAGGAATAAATTTTAAATGATCATTATTCATTATTATGCTTTATATTATCAACCATCAGATATGAAGTGAAAACAAGGTATATTGTTTTGGAATAAGAATAATCGATGTATGAATAATAATTTATAAAATTGATTGTTACAAATGAGTTTTAATTTAAATAATGTTTATTGTAATTGCCGAAGAATTTTTTAATTAATTTAAAATTATTGCTCTTACAATAAAAAAAGCCCAAAATATAATGGTCTATTGTAATTTTATTGATAATTATATTATTTTCATTAGTAGAGTGAATATCAATATTAATTTGAAATCAATTAACAATTTCAAAAGTTATAGCGTGAAAATTTAAATTTAATTGACCTTTAAATGCATGCCAGTAGATGACGTTGAAAGACAATTCTAGATCCAGTAGATCTGAATGGTGAGTTACTTATTAATGATTTTGTTCAACTCATGGCTTATCAATAATCTTTCACATACATTCTCTTTCCCTATTTAACCAACAAACCAACACAAAATGACATAGCATACAAAAGCATCTTCAGTTAACCGTGTAGTGAAGCATTTATGAGCTCGGTGCTGCCGCGAACGGTAAACAGGTGTCAACATCTAAAATAGTTGAACCTTTCAGTGCAGTGGAGAAGGCTCACTGTCGCTTGGTGATGGTGTTGGAGTTGCTAGTGCTGTTGGCACGGACATACGTACGAAGACATTCGCGATGTTCACCTGTGGCAAGTTAGTGACTGATAGTTTATAAGTTATTGATATTTATGTGTAGTTATTTTATTTTTAAATAAACACGTGAGTGTATAAACAGCTTAATGTTTGATTGAAGACGACTATTTTTAAGTTAAATTTATCAAATAGACAAAAACGAGTAATGTGAGTGACTTATAACTGTTTTTAATTATCAACAATTTATTACATTTCTATATATCAACGTGTGAGTGTAATAATTCTTCCTTTTCTTTCTCTTATCACTTTTATTCCCCTTTCTGTTCATCGCTTTCCTTCAAGATTCCTCATAGACACATACATACTGACTTAACGTCACGAAACCTCCAAAGAGGCAAGTGCTTTTTCCATTCACTTCACATATGTACAAGGTGTAGTCAGTTTATTATACCAAATATAATAACATTTTTAAGTATTGATGGAATTCTTTGGCTTCGTGTTGACTTTTGTCTAACGATCTAACTTCTGTGGGTGACTCCATGCATGTATTCAACGTTTATGTGTACACAACGTTGTCTCAAGAGAATCAGGAGTACATCGACATCCACGTCAAGACCGCAATTGGGCGGACCGATCGACGTGGACAAGATTCAAAGAGAGAGCAATCTTATATACAGGTTTCTCCATCAGGACCCAACTCTTTTAGTGCATTGCACTGGAATTTTAAGTCCTGCTTATTACTGCATTTTTATCAGCAGGTAAAGAGCTGATACATTATATGGCTCATTTCTCTTTTCATGCAGAGTCAGATTTTTTAAGAATGAAAAGAAAGATTTGTTTGAGCGGCAAAATAAAATAAATTACGCTATATTACAATTGGCAATAGTCATTCTTTCATGGATCAAATTAACAGGTTATCAATATAAATACCTGAAATTCTACTCCAATATTGCAAATCCTGAATAAGCATTTAGTTGATTAATTGAGCAATTAAATTTTTTTATTTTTTATTCGAACTAGTAAAACATCTTTCTTCATAGTGTGTATTGTATATGATATCAGTTCATGTTATATTATATACATATGTATTCCATCGCGGAAGAAGAGATATAAAAATTTTTATAGGTATCATTATTTGCACTCACGTTCCATTATTGTGTTAGGAAATTTAATCTTCAGATATTTTTAAAAATATTTTATCAATTGAATAGATATTATTTAACATATAGATTAAGAATGAGGTTTTTACTATTACTTGAATGAACAATTGTTAACTTCAATTACAATAAAGATTGCTGTCATTTCATTACAACTAAAAAAATAAGAATTAAAATATTTTATTGCAAGGTAAATTGACCTAAATGTTCTCTCTAAAATATAAAATATTTTTCAATAATAGAAAAAGTTATCGCACTTAGCTTCGCTTTGAAAGAATTTTAAATTCAATTTTACGTATTTACTTATAATATTTTTAAGTTTCTTCATTGAGAAAAATATCAAAAAAGTTTTTATGTCCCAGGTAATTTATTTAATTGTCATCACTAAAATGAATAATGGAAATATTTTTTCTGCATCTTGACTTATTCCAACATTTAATTATAATTTGTTTTTTCAACTGTTTCAAATAAATATTATCGAATGAAATGTTACGATTTATAACTTTTTCATGAACAATCTAGAATGAATATTAAAGATAATTTCGACGTTGTGCTAGATAATATCCTGAGGCAACTTTTAATGCATTTTTAATGGAGATTTTTGTTTTTGCCATCATTTTATGGTTATTCCTGATTCATTCCAAACCTTTTTTTACTGTACAAATCATTCGACAGATAATCATTAAAAAAAAAACTTTTTTTTACATATTATCACACATACATTGAATATTTTTAACATTCAATTTCACATTTATTCAATATAACAGTCGTTTTCATGGCTTCAGATGATTTTATTCAAAATAGTCTGTAAATCACTGTAATTCAAGAGAATATCGGTCTAGGGAAACGTGTTTTTCATAGATAATAAAAAATTTAAATAATGCCTTCCACAGTTTGGAATTCTTAGAAAGTATTTTCATGTAGTTCTCCACTACTCACATACATTCATTATCAACATAGTAAATTATTATTTATCACTTGGTTATTACTTAAATTGACTTTTTATTCTATGCATACTTTAACTAATTAAAAAAATTTAATAATGCATATGTAATTAATACTATCATGTTAAAACAAATAATTACATAAACCGTTACAAGTATATTGTAATTTCTAAGGGAAGTAGAGAAAATTTTTATATCTTAATGATATTGAATATCACTGGATAATAAGAAGAAAAATAATGATAAAGTAAAAGTTGTATTTTAAGAATACTTTTAATATATTATGGAGTATTTTATGATGGTACTTTGCCAGTATTTATTTCATTATGATTTCATCCACTGGAAGTCTATTTTATTTCAATATTTAATTATTTCTGCATGTTTTATGATACATTACCGAGGTAAAATACAGTGCGTTGCGTGCTTTTTTATAGATAATAAGGTATTTAAATAATATTAATATACTGGAATAATATTATATACTTTTTAAATGGTAATGATATCAATTTATGCCATGTTGAATTATTATTGCGAATAAATTAACGATTTTCATTCGTTAAAAAGAAATATTGTGCAATATTTGTTTTTAAACACATATTATTTAATATTTGTTTTTTTACCAACTGATTAATCATTACTATTATTTTTAATGAATTAATTATTCCTTTTAATAATCAAAATTATGGAATACTTGAAAGCTGGAATGTTAAATATTCCAGTTTTACCTTTGAACCACCACATTGGTCAACCACCACATTGTACCACTTTGCGGTTTTCCTTTACAATAGACCCTCATACATAACTTATATTATGGATTCATTTTGTTATCGATAATCTTAAGGAGCGTGCATATTAAATCTCTACTATTCTCCATGCATCCGTGTCCTTCTCATTATTATTCACTGGTTCATAAACTTTCCACTTGTTTGCATAAAATTTTCATTTTTCAAAATCAACTTTAGTATTAAAAAATTCTTTCATACTTTTGTTTTTTTTTTAGAGTACAATAAAGATAAAATGTCATTATAATTAATTAGAGTATTTTGGCTATTGTCATTTCCTTTATTTCTATTAAATGAGGTAGAAAAAAAAATTAGCTGTGGAGTGGATATACTTTTTCAAGGTATTATTTTCATCGTTAACAGGACTGAAATTGATAACTGAAAGAATATACTGTGAAAGAGATTTTTTTTTAAAAGCATAGATCTTCTTTTTATATCTTACGTATATATTTGAGACGCTAGTAAGCACACTACAAAGTTACATTATTCCTGTAGATTCGTGACGGTGATAATTACCAGTATAATTACACTCTAATTTTTTGTACTTGGTTAAAAAAAAATAAATTATTGTCAAGAATATACTGTTAAGATTAGTATTTGTGACGAATTAATTGTGATAAAAGAGGAGATTTTTTAAAATAATTATAAACAATATAAAATAGCTAGATGGTTAATTAACAACTGAATTAATTATATTAATTTATTGAATTTCAATAATTACTGAAAAAGTGATTGCTTAAAGTGCTTATTATATTAAAAAAGTAAATGACTGTCATTAATTGGAATGCTATTATAAAATAGGCGGATAAAATCACTACTTGGCACTGGCTAGACAAACAACTTCCGTTGGTACGTTTCTATAAAGGATTATAAAAGAAAACAGTTGGCTTTAGAAATATGCTATAAGAAAAAAGTAAAACAAAGTAAGCTGGTTGAACGAACGGTCGTAAAATTAATATTGGATAATTTTGTTACGTACTTTGTGGAAGTTCTGAGAGATTTTATGATCACAAAAAGTATTAGTAGTATTGGTAATAACACATTTAAAAATGTCTTCTAAAAATAAATTCAATTAAAATTTGTTCTCCCCGAATAAAGCTTGCTCAATAAATCTTCTCTATTATTTTTTATTTCGTTAAAGTAGTTGAGCCAATTTGACAGGAATTTCTCTTTTCATTAATGAAAATGAAACGAGCAATCAATTTTCCAATTGGTGAAAATAAAATGTTTGAGTATATGTTTTAATTAAGCTACAATTGGAAACATTTCAAGTGCAAAACATTTTATCAAAGCTGAAAAATATTTTTTTTTTAACTCTCATCATATTGCAAACTTTTTATTTCCAACCAATAATTCCATAGTTTTCAATATCTGAATGTCTACAATCACTGTACGAGGAGACATTACATGTATCGATAAACGTTTTTATTGTATCCTAGATTGAAAGTGTTATAGAGAACAAATAGAATGGAACAGTATAGCCGAAAATAGTAATGTAATTAAACTGCCACGGTTGATGAAATACAACTATAAGCCATTGGTTTTTGATTAAAAATTCTATCATCTCCATCTGTTCTGATGCAAGAATTAACCTTTCCTTTATTTCGAAATATCCTTGGAATGCTCACTGCACATCTTCTCTGACTCACATAGGTTAGGAAAAATTTCATCTTTGAGGTAACATGATGATAGTCATTTAGCTTAAACAATCATCTAGATGTCAAAGGTCGTGAGTCTAGGAAAATGGACATATTCCCTTGGCAGTTTTTTTTTCTCTGTTTTAAATACCGTTTATAATAGTATAGGAAGCTTTGTTGCCGAGGAATAACGGTAACAATGGCATGCCATGCACGATCAAGTCCGAGTACAGGTGAAAGATACCTGACACAAAGTAATGAATTATACGTCCGACAAATTGAAGCTATGTTAGAAAATCTTCCAGCTGACCTTCATTTCATTTACTTTGTTGATGACATTTATGAGCTACTTTTCAAAAACAACTGTTGTCATTGCTACTGTAAAGCAAATATGATATCCAAATTGAATAAATAAGCAAACAAAATGATATAATCTTATTAAACAAATAATGAAGAATAATTATAAATGGCATAAAAAATTGATTCATTTCATTGTAAACTTTGAAAAGCTGACATTCAATATTTGAAAGGCAATGAAAATACATGATGGAAATTTTTTATCATCAGCAGACCTTATTTAATTTACTCACCTTTATTAAATAAAAACCATTAAATGTACAAGATATAAAAAAAAAGTTGATTTATTTTTGAACTCCTGCAAAGTGTAAAGTTGACACATTAAACACCTGGAGCTAACTAAAGTACACTATGAGATTACTTTATTATTAATGAGTCTTATTTATAAAGAAATTATTTGACATGATTAAATGCAGTAAAGTACATTAACTTTAAATCATTAGTGGTATTGATCAACCATTTAACTTTTACTAAAAAAATGTTTCGAAATAATTCATCTTTGTTAAAAAAAAAACTGATGATAAAATGATAAATGTTTTAAACAATGCATTTATCAGTTGTGAGAAAAGAATTAATAGTTGTTGGAGTTAAAAGTAAAATGAGTCAACCAGTAAATGATTTTCCTTATACACAGTATCATGAGTTAATATATATTTATTTTAAATATCCAGAGAAGAATTTTTCATATGTACATATTTTATTCTCAAAAATCAATAAAACAACAATAATTCAGTGGTTTGTGTGTTACGTTATCAAAACTGTTGAATAGGAACATCAATTTGATTTGATTAAACAGCTTTTTACCACCTAGATATAATAGCTGAAAATTATCGATTATTTTCTCGTAATTTTAAAATGTGCACAACACTCATGCCACATCAGTTGCAGAAAATTTATTCATCCAACAATGGCAATTACTTTTATTCAAATTCATGTTTACTTTAAACATATGTTCCATTCACCCTGGATCATTCTAAAGCTCCTGGGATATTTATTCAGAAGTATTTTTATGATTTGAATCTACACAAAAAAAATATTCTGTAGCAGTACCAGTTTGTTTATTCTGTCATGATCATCATCCTCACACTTTATAAATATTAATTTAACAACATTACCCGATCTTTAAAATGATAAAATCATCTTTTAGACAGTGACAGTGTTATAAAAGACAGAGTTATAAAAAAAAAGTATCAACGAATCACAATAAAAAAAAAGTTAGTTTTAGCGACTGAGCTCATCTCAGGTGGAAGATATAATATGTGAAAGGATGAGTCTGTAGTTGAATGAAACGCATCACACACTAGGTGACGACCACTCATATATTTTACCGGTTTACGATTGCATCAAAGAGTAGGATGGGGAATAAACATCACAGTGCGATATCATTGAAACTCTAGACCTGCATCATTCCGTTCAATAACGGATATCTCAACATCCGCTTATTTTTGCGTTTCTATTTTTTTATATAATTCCGACGACCTTTCCTAACTGTTCTATCATTACAGGTCACTTTCAATCTATAAATGCTTCTTTTTCCTCCGGATATGTTGCGTTTTCAAATCAATGCGAAAAATGTAAATCATATCTGACGAGAGTTTCCGGTTGCCCTGATGTAATGTTAGAATTTTTCATGCCTCCATGATTCGATGAATTTAACGGAGTATAAGCACACATTATGAGCCTACTTGCATTGAATAGTGCGTTAAATGTAGCGTTTGCTTAGAGATAACTTAAAATAACTTTATCCTCTTTTCGTTATTGCTTCTGGATTAGTATTCAATACAAAGTTTTCTTCTGTCGTTTGAATAAATATTTCTAGAACTCTCACTCTATAAATATAAACCAATTTTCAGCTGGAAATATTTACACCTTTGAAGATTTGAGTAATTGAAAACTCAGTTCCATTAATAGTTGAACGATTACTTTTTTAAAATAAATTATGAAACTCAACTGCTTGCTATTAATTTAACTGGAGTAAGTAGGAAAGCTATTTTAGTTTAAATATTTTTCTAGCCATCAACAAGTGATTTTTTAATTGCTAACGATTGTGCAAAAAATTTCATTCGAAATCTAAGCATAAACTCATTAAACGAATATATTTTAAAATGAAGAAATGTTGCTAAATTCCTGGAAAGGTGTTAGTAAAAAGTTTCTTCAAAGATAACAAATAAAATAGTTTGAGTGAGTCTAATTAAGGATTTTTTTAATTGTCAATAATTATATTTATTATAAATATACTATAAAAAGTTGTTCTTAATAAAGATGTGTTTAATTCTTTTAACGTACTGTTAATTATAACACGTGCTCCACGTGAGTTCTGTGTTATACACCGTCTTTCTATTAATTAGCTCGTTGTAGCCAATTAACTAAACGATGATTTAATTGAAATTAAATATTTTACTTCATATCAAGGATCTTTTATTGTCCATTATGCATAGAATATTAATGCAATTTCTTTTGTCTTTTTTTGAGGTTGAGAAAGTCTGAAGACTGCTTTTCTAATTTAAATATTCAATTTTCTAAATCTATGTTGGAATTACGTGATAAGAGAATATTCTTTAGTTACTGCAGTTATGATATTAAAGATCTTTTATATGTAATTATTGAATTTATTCTCTTCATTTTCATTGCTAAACGGCGGTTTTTACATAATACTTAACCGTTTGAGGTAATCCAGTGGATAATGAGATGAAATTGCAGTATTAAATGAAAAAATCAAATTAGCCACTGAATAACAGTTTCTATTTGCGTGAAAAAAAATTGTGAGAAGCGAAGCATCTATTGCAATACTTAATCAATCAACGTATCCATATGACACATTGTATCATTTTCAAATAAAATAACCCAATCTTTTCTTCTGATGAGAAAACAAAAAATAAACATGTAACATGTAATAGGTTATTGTAGTAGCAATTTTAAAAATATATTTATTGTCTGTTACAGCGTTTAGATGAACTCGATTCGTCATGAAAGACCAGGAATACCAGCCCTAGAGTTGTCTATCCTGGTACAAGAAAAGTCAGCAGAGCTACTTGACCATTCGATCACAAAAACTAGGTGATAAAACCAGCATTTCAAAGAACCTCTAGCTCAACACCAAACCGCAAAAATGTTTCGTTCCAAGATTCGTATCCACACTTGCCAAGTGATACTGCTGACTTCTCTAGTATGGTTTCTAGTTGATGTTATGGTACTTATGTACTACTCGGACTGCATTGGTCGAAGTGGTTGGGGATGCTACGAAGTTAAAGAAACATCAACTGATGAAACTCCAGCACATCCTGAAGCATTAAAAGGTGAACTTCAGCTGACAACCGAACGAAATTGGGGTTATAAACAATCGGAATTGCACTTATGGAGACCAGCTAAAGTAGTTCGAGAAAACCGAGGAAGCCCCGGAGAAATGGGATCAGCAGTTCGGATTTCACCAGAGAATGAAGCGAAACAACAAGAACTATTCAAATTGAACCAATTTAATCTCATGGCCAGTGACATGATTTCGTTGAACCGTTCTTTGAAGGATGTTAGATTAGAAGGATGCAAGAATAAAAAATACCCTAAATTTCTACCAACCACCAGCATTGTGATCGTATTTCATAATGAAGCCTGGAGTACATTATTGCGGACCGTCTGGTCTGTTATCAATAGATCCCCAAAATCTTTGCTTAAAGAGATTATTCTCGTTGATGATGCTAGTGAACGAGGTAAATATTTAAACTTTTTAAATATTTTTCTGTTCATTGATCCGGTCAAATGATTAACTAATTCAATGTAAGAATTAATTATAGTCAAGTCATTGATGATAATTTAAATTATTCTTTAAGACAATTGACCATAATTAAAGTTGAAATCAATTAAGATCTAAATTAAATTCATTAGATTGATAATATGTAACTGCTAGTATAAAAGCATGTTTTAATAGGTTTTTTATTACATTTAAAGTTACATATTGAGATTGATCATACAAAAAAAAAGTTTATATGGAAAAGTTTCAGTTATAAATGCTCGAATTAAAGTAATAATCATGTTATACCGTTATCATTAATATAATATTGTAATATTTTATCTCTACAAATTATTGTATATTTGTGTTTCAGATCATCTAAAACAAGATTTGGAAGATTACGTACGAATGTTACCTGTTCCAACGTATGTATTACGAACAGAGAAAAGATCAGGACTGATCAGAGCTAGACTTTTGGGAGCAAAACATGTAAAGGGACAAGTTATTACATTTCTCGATGCTCATTGTGAGTGTACAGAAGGTTGGCTTGAGCCACTCTTATCGAGGATCGTAGAAAATAGGACAACTGTTGTTTGCCCGATTATAGACGTTATCAGTGATGATACGTTTGAATACATAACTGCGAGTGACATGACATGGGGAGGGTTCAACTGGAAACTCAATTTTAGATGGTAACTAAACACTTTAAACTTTCTCTTTTATTTATTTTTCGAGTCAGTTAACGAGTGATGAACTTTTCTCATCTCTGGAGAATTAGTTATCGGTGGTTGACCACGATAATTATGTTATTAGGTACAGAGTAGCACAAAGAGAAATGGACAGGCGCAACGGTGATAGAACTGCTCCATTAAGAACACCGACGATGGCTGGTGGTCTTTTTTCTATTGATAAAGAATATTTTTATGAAATTGGAGCGTACGATGAAGGAATGGACATTTGGGGCGGCGAAAATCTCGAAATGAGTTTTAGGGTAGGTCATTGTTGGTTTTACTCAATTACATTTCTTGTAATTAATTACCACAATTATTCTCTAATTACTTTTTGTTGATTTAATTATTCTAATATTAATTTAAACTTTCTTTTACTTTTACATCGTTATGAATATATTTTCCTACTGTAAACGAAAGTGCCAGAAGACATCTAAAATGATAGTGTTGATAACTCGAATAGAAAAGTTGTATATAACGATTAAAACGGTTCGTGACATTTTTCCTAAAAGCAAGTGATGCATTTTTGATATTCGGTCTTAAACGAGTATCTGTTGATACAAAATTTATATACGTAGATAAAATTCAATTTTAGGAAACTCAGTATTATTACTTGATTATAACCTCCGTGAGGTTTCATTAGAATTTAATAACATTTACCTTCTATTTTATTCCGGTATATTTTGGAGCAGATCCTTTCCATTAGAGTATCTAAACTTTGTCAAGAAATTATTAATCAGTGAATTTTAAAATAATCTGCAAAATTACATGTTTGTATTTTTTAAGTATAATTTGAAGAGTTACTTGTTAAACACTATTAAAGATAAAGGATTATTTATCTACAAATACGATACCCAAATAAATTCTGAAAAAGTTTACAATAGCCCCCAGTGACCAATTAATGCTCAGCAATGCGGAATACACTTGGTAGTAATTTGTAAAAGGTTAATTATTAGAATCGTAAAAGTTTCTTTTCGCT
The DNA here is from genome assembly GCA_028641665.1 of Chelonus formosanus. Classification (NCBI taxonomy): domain Eukaryota; kingdom Metazoa; phylum Arthropoda; class Insecta; order Hymenoptera; family Braconidae; genus Chelonus; species Chelonus formosanus. The sequence continues at coordinate 20,923,231 of CM054004.1, forward strand.
AGGAAATTTATATGAATTTTCAGATCATTTTAAAAGCTGATGCTTAAGATGTGAAATAAATGAACAAAGGACTAAGTTGTGGATACTTCGATTTTTTTTGCCATGAACTTTTGGAAAATGAAAAGTTGATTTTAGGTATGGCAGTGCGGTGGTACTTTAGAAATCAGCCCGTGTTCACACGTGGGTCATGTTTTTCGTGACAAGAGTCCTTACACGTTCCCTGGTGGTCTCAGCAAGATTATACTCAGCAACACAGCTAGAGTAGCAGAGGTCTGGTTGGATGAGTGGAGAGAATTTTACTATGCCATGAATCCAGGTTAGATCATCATCATTGAACAGTTGGAATATAAACAATTGGTGTCTTATGTTCATCGCGTTATTTATGCATTAACTTGAGATTTGAAAAAGTATTTAAAGTTTCAAGTTTTTAATATTTTCTAATCATTTTGCTGCTTCTGACAGGCAATTAATAAAAGTTATGCATCGTATTGTGCACGAATTGAAAGTGAGTGACATGATGATCTTTATTTATAACAAAACCAACCGTCCAATAATTATTGTTAACGGGTATCTGATATTCAACCAATCAATTGATTCACCCAAAAAAAGAATTCATTTAATTTTTTAGAGAATTGATCAAATATTCTTTACTGATATGCTCCCAATATATAACATTCTTTACAGGAAACATTTTGCTTTTTTCTCTTCTGCTCTTGTTAAAGTGTTTTAATCCCTAGGATTATTCAAAATATCTAGTATGATTAATTAAGATTCCAGGCTTATTTTTGGCTCGCTAAACACTTGTATTGTCTTAACCACTCATCCATCCAACCGACTAACATAACTTATCGCCTAACCAATATTTAAATCCATGCAAAAATAGTTATAGGTGTCATCGAGAATGCTCAAGAAGACGTACCAGCATTTGTTATTTCAATTGATTAATTAATTAACTCATTAGGGTCTTGTTATCAATTTCATTTTTTTCGTAATTTCTATGTTAATTGTAATTGCTAACACACTAACTACATTGAGTTGGTTAGATTTGGATGTGTGGTGGGACATTGGAAATTGCAACATGCTCGCATGTCGGGCACGTGTTCCGTAAATCAACACCGTATACGTTTCCCGGTGGTACGAGCAAGATTGTGAACCACAACAATGCGCGGCTTGCTGAAGTCTGGTTGGACCAGTGGAAATACTTCTATTACAACATTAATCCAGGTAGAAACTAATAACAGAAACAGAAAAAGAGCACACACAATAAAGTGAACGACACTACACTATGGAGCAGCATGAGTTTTTATATGTTTTTTTTTCATTCTAATTATAATGTTTATTTATAAACGTTTTTTCTGTTATCTAGCATTTCTAATCCTGAGCATGTTCCAACGAGCTTTCTACTATTTAGGGACATCAACTATGTGGACTCTTATATTTTACATTATCAGATACCCGTTGAATTTTTCACTGCAATCTTTTGTAAATGTTTACCAAGTTAAACAAATGCTATTTTAATAATGCGAGTTTTTTTCTCAGTTCTATTCATGCACTTTATCTTATGGTTTATCGCAAACACGAGCACCAATTTATTTATATTTTAATTTCTGTTTATAAAGAAAACAGAAAAACTTTGTCGGAGATTTTTAATTCAGTTTTTGATTAATTGATTAATGCATTAATTAATTAGTAAACTTTGTGATTTTCACAATGGACAAGACTTTCCGTATATTTTTTTAAGAATACACTTTAATGGAATGCTTAATATGATTATTATTCACTAAAATTAATTTACAAATGCACATGCAAATATTTGTTATCATGATAAAAAGTTATTTTGTTGCACGAATTAATTTTTTCAAATAATTCAATCATTGCATGGTTTTATTAATTGCAATAAATATTGAAGTAACCATCCAATTAGCACTATTTTTGAATATACTTTATAAAACTGTAAAATGTATATGGAAAGTTTTTATAAAAACTTCAATTATTTATTTTTACATAAGAGTTTTGTAAATAGCACTTGAAGTATTTGAGGTGGAATTGTTAATATTTTAATTTTAAAAAAAATTAAAGAGAGAAAAATCAATTTTGAAATTAAATGAATAAAAAATTATTTTCTAGGTGCTCGAAGTGTTCCAGTGGGAGATGTATCACAACGAGTACAATTACGAGAAAAGTTGAAATGTAAAAGTTTTAGGTGGTACTTGGAGAACATTTATCCTGAATCTCCAATGCCACTGGATTATTATTATTTGGGAGATGTAAAAAATTTAGAAATGCGTAATTGTTTAGACACTATGGGCAGAAGATCTGGAGAAAATGTTGGCTTGAGTTATTGCCACGGTCTTGGTGGCAATCAGGTTAGTGTTTACGTCTAGATATTAACTAACCATAGTCAAACAATGCAAAGTTATACGAGTAAACTCTCTGTTTGTAGGTGTTTGCTTACACTAAAAGACAGCAAATAATGTCTGATGACATGTGTCTCGATGCAGCAAGTCCCCAGGGTCCAGTTAAAATAGTCCGTTGCCATGGAATGGGCGGCAATCAAGCTTGGTCATACAATGAAGAGGTATGAAAATGTTTACTTATTTGCTACTCCATTATTGTTTAAATTCTTATTTATGTCACTAAGTTAAATAAATTCGAATGTTTCCGCAATATAAATATTTGAGACGTAGTCTTGTAGTGATAAAAAAAAAAGCAATCAATTGTCTATTGTTTGATAAATTTTTTAACGCATGAATAACGTTCAAAAATATAAATCTATCTCTGTAAATTTTTTATTTCAATGTCTTTGACAAGAATTTATTGCATTGAAGTAGAAGATTAAATACTGTACAGATTTATATTCATTGTTGTTATGAATTTTTTTTTCTTATAATCAATGATTATAAAAATTCTTGAAATAATTGTTTGTTTTCAGACAAAGATGATTAGACATTCAAATACTGGATATTGTCTAGCAGTACCTCAACAAGGTGATGTATCAATGCCAGTGTTAGCTCCGTGTGATGTGCATAATCTTGGTCAAAAATGGATAATGGCTAGTAAATTTAAATGGCAAGCAAGCTAATATCGGCTAGCTAACGTGGGAAATAATTTCACGCAATACTTGTTAATGTATTTATTGAATTCTAATTCTAATTTGCTGATTGGCTCTCAGAGAGCTTTGAATGCAAGATGAGCGTCAGAGTGAGTGTATCAATATGTATTCTTTGAAATAGTTATTATTGATAAAGATTTCAAAGAATGCATTCATAATAAATCATTGAAAAACTTTATTGGTTTATAATAAAAAAATGAAAAATAAAAAAAAAGATTCATGAATAGCAGTACAGAGTTTACTGCCCTGTTCGTATGGTATGCCTTGATGCTGCATTTAAATAAGTATCGCTGTGGTAGCTGCTAAATCAAGTTATAAATGCGAGATCCTAGTGTATAATGAGTGAATGAAGGAATAGTAGAAGTTAAAGCATATCAGACAACTGTTAATAATTAATATTAATAATTATTGTTATAATGGAGAAATTAGAGAATTACTCTTAATGAATTGCAGGGAATGAGTGCAATGAAAATAAAAATAATCACAAACGTTAATTAAAACAACATTAAATGGACGCAATAAGCTCGTAAGTGTCTCAGCTATGATCGATTGAATGTAAAGCAAGAAATCAAATATTTTTTGATTTGAAAAAATTGCTTATTAGTTCATCACCATATAAAAAATACATCAGATACATTTTATACTTACTGATGAGTGTAACGATAATTTTTGCATGATTGTATTTATCTAATAAGCACACTTGTTGTATAAAACGACCGGTGTCTTTTAAAGACTGTCCTTCCTATTTTTTAAGATCAAATTTGATATTAGGAGTCTTCACAATTTTTTTTATAATAATATAATTGTATAGTTTTGTACAATATCTAAAATGTTCGATTAAACTCCTTCCCATTAACTTAATTTCTGATACATCACTAAAAATTGAAAATTCTATCGTTATAGTTGTGACATTTACAAAAATTTTGTAGAGATGTTAATAAGACTAGCAAAGAGGTGGATTATGTGACAAACATTGTAAAAATCATAATTGTTAAATATTTTTTGTCACCTTCAATGTAACAAATATCTCAGCTTGAAAAGTCAAGTCTACAAATAAGGAAGAGTTCTATCTAACTTGATAAATATTATTTTAAAAATGGTTAACACTTAAGGTGATGGTTGAATAGTTCACTCACTACAGCTTGAATATATATTTAATTAATTGTTTTCCCAGACTACAATGTTTATTTTTGTACAGTTTTAAATTGGTAATATAATTATGGAATTAAAATGTCCGATTTTATAAGCGATTTTTAACTTAAAATGATTGTAAATGAATAGTACTTGGATATAAGTTAGCGAAAAGAAAACATTTAGTTATGTATGTTTTTTATCTTATGATGAGTAATGTTTACGAATTATTTTATACTTTTAAAAGGCAAGCAGTAATGTAAAAATGTTCCGCCCACTTGTATAAGGAATTTAATTCCTTTTTCTCAGTTCTTCCAATAGTTTTTAATATTTCATGCGTTAGCTTTAATAATCCGAAATCTTAAGTTTCAATTGTTTCCTACTCATAAAATTTATGGAAGTGAATATTTTCTAGTATCACTTAATTAAATAGGATAATGCATTCAACAGTATTATCCTAATTATTTTAATATTATCTACTGTTATTAATTTTAGTAATATAACTATTATTATCATGAGTTGATTAAGCAATGTATTGGAAAATTAATGTTATTATTATTGTAGATATATTAAGTTGCAAAGTGAATCTTCCTTCATTCCATTGCACGTAATTAATATTTGAATAATCAGTAAATATTTCCATCGCTTGTACATCACGATTCATACTGTCATAAGTACACGGATCTTCGTTACAGATCAAATATCTGTTATTTCATTTATGTTAATTAATAAAGATTGAATGAACACGAATATTTAATGAATTTAATAAATATTTAATGAATGATAAGTGAACTTTCTTGAATACTTGTTTATAATCATACAAGATAATTACCTTTATCGATTATTAAATAATAACACATTGTATAATTTTTTTAAGACATTTTATTTATTAAAATTATTGTTCTTTAACTTCACGTAATCGACGTACTGCAGATCTTACTGAAGCAGCTGCTGTCGTCGAGTATACCCAAGCTCCACCAGCAACAGTCCTTTTGCATCGTTTGCAAGACCAGATTCCGACCACACTGCGTTTCATAGCATCCTAAATAACAATAATAAATGAATTAAGAATTGTTTTTTTTTATATGAACATTTAATTTGAAAATATCGTCGAATCATTGACAATGAAATATGAATAATAATAATAAAGTTTGAGTAATTACTTTGCCGCAGAATGTGCAGGTGTATTTACTGTGTTGGGTAATTTCCATTTTTTTAACCATCTTCCTGAGAGAGGCACCATAACGTGTACCATATTTTCCGGTAATTCCAACCTTCTTTGTACGTTTAGCCTGTAAACAAATCAATTGTTATTAATCATCTATCACTACTTAGCACTACAAATCTTCTTGTTTAAAAATATATAAAAACCGCGAAGAAATTGTTATTAGATTGCTACGTCCATTGTAAAAAATAGACGCCAAAAAGTTGATTGTTTTAATTGCTATGAAAATATATTAATATAAATCTACAAGACATCTAAATTTAATGTTGACACAACTTCCAAATATCTCATATGCGATAGGTGAACATAACCTTACAATTTGCAAAAACTAAATGTATTAAATATTTTTTAAGAAATTAAAATATATTGCACTAAAATTCGTCACCATGATATTAAACACAATTCAAACTTTATTTTTAGATATTTTTCAATGATTATGTGATAAAATACGGATTTTAAATTTACCATTTTTGTGTAATTTCTATACACTCGGCCACAAAACGAGAAAAAGAGACCAAAAGAATTTATCACAGATTACAAAAACATTCAAGATGTCGTGAGCATATCAGCTACAAAAAATGTATATCCAATTTTTCATGAGATGGCGCTGAAACTAATTTCTGATAGCTTGACACAGAGAGAAAACCAGAGAAGAGAGACCAGTACTGGTCTCTCTTCTCTGTCTCAGTCTTCTCTCTGCTTGATATTTGAAAATAGTTCCAATTTTCATCGCCAGTCGATTGACAGTAAAAATGGACAATGTTATTGTCATGTAAAATGAACAACAATTATTTATTTTATTATTTATTATTACATTATTGTCTGTGATTTAATAAATTAATATAATCATGTCGAAAAAGAATCGTCAAGGGCATCGTGCCCATCGGCAGCATTCAGGTATGTCAATTATTTAATTTTATTCATTAAATATTGTTTATTTGGCTTAAATGTATGTATTCGATCATGCAAGACTAGTCTTTAAAACTTAGGTGATTTCCTGAATTAACACTTCTTGAAATGCTATAGTTAATTATTACATCCAACCAATCATATTGACTTACACTTATGGCATTTCCAAGAATGGTAATTTCCAGTATCAACTTTCAATTGACGTTGCTCTTTTGTTTTTACAATCCAACCTTTCTTTTATTTATCAGTTGACTTTGACTACGAAGACTTTAGTGTTCAAGAAAAACGTAATCGAGAAGATTCTCGTGATCATTCGAGCCAAAAATATTTTCAACGAAAAAGCCAAGGACGTCCTCCTGGATTGAAAGGAAAAGCAATAGGACTTTATTATCGAGATTTGAATAGAAAAAAAAGGGAAGAACAAGGTGGAAAGCAATCATCACGTTCAAGTGGACAAGATCGTCGCTTTTTTTCTTTGCCTGATTCTACTGATCAAACTATTCGCCGGTTACTCATGGAGGCTTTTGAAGCTGCGAATTCATCTAAATCAAGCAGTGATGGTCCTAATTTATCCATTCAAAATCATCAGTTTAGAAAAAAATTCTTCGAAATGGTTTCTGGGAATATTCAAGATAATTTAAAATGGGCTATGTCTATGAATTCTATTTTGGTTAATAATGATACTTTAAATAATCGATTAAAAAAAGAGTTAGAAGCCAAGAAAGAAGAACCAGCATATCAGAACATGATGAGATTCCGTTGTAAATTACCAGCATATAAACAGCGAAATGAAATAGTAAGATTAGTGGAAAAGAATCAAGTCATTCTTATAAGTGGAGAGACTGGTAAGCAAATTTTTTTTTATGAAAATTCAGCTTAAGTAGAGATTGTTTGATTGTACATAAATTTCATTTTTGATTTTGCTATATTTTTATTAAATGTTAATTGTTTTATCATGCTTATAATTTTTTTCTAGGATGTGGTAAAACTACTCAAGTATCCCAATACATCCTAGATGATGCAATTGAAAAAGGAATAGGGAGTACTATAAAAATAGTTTGTACTCAACCTCGAAGGATTTCAGCTATCTCTGTAGCTGAAAGAGTTGCAGCAGAGCGTATAGAAAATCTTGGAGATTCTGTTGGCTATCAAATAAGGCTTGAAAAAGCTCTTTGTAGAGATTATGGAAGTATTTTATTCTGCACTACTGGTGTATTACTCCGATTTATGCAAAGTGATCCAGCATTAAGGGATTACTCTCATATCATTCTAGATGAAATTCATGAAAGAAACAGTGAAACTGATTTTATTATGGCTATGTTGAAACAAGTCATTCGTAAACGATTTGATTTGAAAGTTATTCTTATGAGTGCAACGTTAAATGAAAAAAGATTCTCAGAATATTATGGGGATTGTCCTTTGATTCATATACCAGGCTTTACTTATCAGGTAACTGAGTATTATTTAGAAGATATATTAAAATTGACAAAATTCAGATTTGATACAGCAAGAAAAGCTTTGCCTACTGACTTAACGGCATCTCATACCAAAGTTATTTTACCATATTTAGACAAGTTAATAAGAGAAGGAAATTATCCGACTGATGTAGTTCATGAACTTCGTAATCCAATGGTTGAAGTAATAAACTTAGAATTAATTCGAAATTTAATAGAGTATATTTGTAACAATAAAGAACCAGGCGCTATTTTAATATTTTTACCTGGTTTGCGAGATATTACTCAGTTATGTGAATTACTAGAAAAATCTGGTCGTTTTCCTTCGAATAAATTTGATGTTTATCCTCTTCATTCGCAACTACCGACAACCGATCAGAAGATGATATTTAATCCTCCTCCTGTCGGAGTTCGTAAGATAATTATTGCTACTTCAATCGCAGAAACATCTATTACTATCGAAGACGTTGTGTATGTCATTGATTGTGGACAGATGAAATTATCAAGATTTGATATAGGTTTCAATTTAGAAATGCTGAAGCCTGAATGGGAAACATTGGCAAATGCTAAACAACGTCGTGGACGAGCGGGAAGGTAAAATTAATTATGATTAAATTATGCTCTGAATAATTAATTTTTTATAAATATTTTTCTGATTAATTTATAGAGTAAAACCAGGAGAATGTTATCGTTTATATACAAGGGCACGAGAAGCAACGTTTGATGAATATCAAACTCCAGAAATGATACGAACACCTTTAGAACGAGTTGTATTACAAATCAAATTATTACAATTAGGTCGAGCAGCCGTTTTTCTTGCGAGTGTCTTGGATCCTCCAGAAGAGAAAGCTATTGAGCTGGCCATAAATTTATTGATCAATACAAATGCTCTTGATGAGGGTGAAAATTTAACGCCGTTAGGGTATCATTTGGCACAGTTGCCAGTAGATGTAAAAACTGGTAAGTATTGATTCGAAAAAATTAAATTTAGCATTCTTTATTTTACTCACTTACATTTATCATAGGTAAAATGATTTTGTGGGCTTCGATATTTTCTTGTGTTGAGCCAGTATTTGCTGTAGCAGCATGTCTGTCTTATAAAGACCCTTTCTATTGTCCTCAAAATCGAAAGAAAGAAGCAAATGAAGCAAAAAGAATCCTTGGTTTGAATCAATATAGTGATCATATAGCTTTTGCTGAAGCTCTGAGACAATTTGAAAAAGCTAAAAGAAAGTCATGGAAAGAAGCTCGATTATTTTGTTCACAACATTTTTTATCATTTAATACTCTACGATTATTATCGAAAATGAAAAAAGAATTTGCCTTGTATATGTATGATATGCAATTTTTGAAGAGTGCTAATTCACGTGATAAAGAGAGTAACATAAATTCACGTAATTTATCATTGATAAAAGCCATCATCTGTGCTGCATTGTGTCCAAATGTTGCCTTCGTTCAGTAAGAAATGAGAATTATTTAAAATTATCACAATTTTCTTTCAATTGACAAGCATGCTCATTCTGTTTTTTGTTTATAAAGAAAGCAGGTTCGTTTTCCAATATTTGCAACTCCGGAAGATGGAACTGTAAAAATTCATCCCAAAAGTATAAACATGGAAGCTAAAGAATTACCAACTCCTTATGTAACTTTTTACCAAAAAAAAAAGTCTACAGCTATTTATTTGCACGATACTACGTGTGTTACTGATGCCGCATTAATATTTGCGTTTTCTAATGGCCAATTAAGTATGTAAATTTTGAATGATATATTTTTACTATTGAAAATTTAATTTAGATATTAAAGAAAAAACTATTTATAGGAAAACTGGAGAAAAGATCTTTACTAACCTGTCATCGAGGATTCGAATTTTTATGTAAACAAAGCGTTGGAGAAACAGTGAAGGTGAAGTAATTAAATATTTAATAAAGTTGTATACTAGGGAGAAATATCTCATAATTATGGATGTTTTATGTATCTTTTACAGCGTTTACAAGAAAATTTCAATGAACTTTTAGCAGAAAAATTTTTAAATCCAAATTCAATTAATTGGAATTCATCTGAAGGTTTTGTGTTATTGTAAGAAATTTGTTTAATTGTTTATCTTGTTTCCTAATTATAATTTTTTCAATAATGTTATATTATATACTATTATTGAAATTTTCAGAGCTATTATTGAATTTTTGTCTGTGGCAGACACTAATATAGGTATCACATCGAAACGATTAGAACTTGAGTCAGCTAGTGAAGATGACGATGATGATGATGATGCTGATGATGATGCTGATGATGCTGATGAAGAAGATAAAGATGATAATGCAAGTGGATCACTCATAAAAGTCAGAGTCAATTAAATGTGTACTTATAAGTTTATATATATATATTCGGTGATTTTTTAACGAGATAATGCAGGTCAAGCAAGAAATTGGAGTACTTAATTTTGACTGAATTTACAGTGTAATCTAGTAAGTTGAATTATTTTTTGTAATTTGAAGTGAAAATATGTACAAATATTGAAAGTTTAAAAATCTTTTAGTTATAAATATATAAGCAAAATTTTTCTCTCGATTTATTTTTGAGTTTATAAAAAAACTAATATAATTTTAATGATTAAGTTGGGAGTAAATAGCAAATAATTATAGCAGAAAGTTGTTCCGGCTATTCACATACTAGTATCGTGACAAAAATAGTCTTCGACAGTTTACAATTGAATCTTACTGCACGCTAAGTGTCTGTTAAGTCATGACAGTTTGATAATAACAAGTTCTTACTTTACATGATTAAACAGTACAAAAATACTTAGATTGATTATCGACTTTTTTGATTAGAGTAAATATATTCATGGAATATATCAACGAATGTACAATATAAAGAGAAGGTCTTGATAATCAAGAAGAAAAAGCAAAGGAAGGACAGAACAAAAGCAAGATATGCAAGCAGGCAGCCTGTTATATGGGTTATGTGCACTCCCATTCATTGTACGTTCGCGTCCCAATTGTAACTATTTCTTTTGTGCGTCGACGATGCAACACGGAGAAGTAGTTCAAGGGGCACAATTATTTAATTGTACGTTATACTGCATGGGCTTCGTAATGATTTATATTGGTAGAGTATGCGTTTCACCAGCAAAAGGGATCACTGTCATCGTGCTTTATCTTTTTTTATTCTTCTATTTTATTTTATTTCTTCCTAGAATATTTTTATCTTTGCTAATACAGCCTGATACGAACGAAAGATGAAAAGATTTTTTCCTATTTTCAAGGATTTTTTTAAACTCAATACATTTTAATCATTTTTAAATTTTGAATTTTTAATGAAAATTATTTTAATTAAATATATCAAAATGATAGTTGTGATTATTCGATTTAAATTGGTTATTATTAGCAGAACACATTTAGCTTGAAGCTATCATAAAAAATACTAGTAATAAAAAGCAATTAGAAATAATAAATGATAATATAGTGAAAGATAGTTCAATAATACTGATATTTACTTGTCATTTTTCTTTTTGGAGTAATGAGATTGTGTTGGATAAAATTATTAAGAAAATATTTTTGCAACATAGCATATAGATCTTGAATAAGTAGAATTATTAATGTCTTTAATCTGCAACATTTTCCCGCGTATTAGTGTTTATTAATCCGGATAAAATTGCACGCGCATAAATCATAGGTCTGAAGTATAAGTAAGTGTACGAACGGATGTTTCCATTGAATATGTCATATTAAAGAATGAGATAGCAATGTGGGACACTGGTCGAGTGTAGTGAAGAGATGCAGTAGCAGTAGCGTGAAAGCTGCACAGGGAGAAAAGGAAATAAGAGAAAGAGATAGCAAGAGATGGTCATACGTCATTGGTTCGTCTTTCACATCGGGGTGAAGACGAAGAGGAACAAGTTGAGTCAAGGGTCCATGTACGCTGTTCGTTCGCATGCAAAGAACGTTTATCTTTATTCAACTAAGCGGCTATGAACGACACAACTGAACGTTGCATCTCATACTCTACACCGTCGACTTGTGAAATAACTTTTTATTTGAACGACTCTCTAATTAGTAGTCTTTATCGTGTATCTGCATGCACGGGTGCGCCACACTAGTCTTCTTCTACGCAGCATCTTTAACTTTACTACACTACACACAAGAGAAAGAGATTCTCAGGCGTTGAGTATAAACGCTTGCATTCATTGCGACTCTTTCAATTTCCGGTGTTTGCGATCTAGATTGTAATATCCGGTTATTCAATCTCGACTCATCGCATTACAGACGCATTCGACATTGCTGTTATTGACTTATGTCGTATCATCTTTACCCAATAACTCTGTCAAACTATTCTATTCCATTGTAACTAGAAATTTATTCAAATACGACCTTTGGTTATTACTTACAATATGTACTGTATTTTGTTCATAATTGTATAGCAATTATCGATTTTTCATTTTAACTACTACCTTTAAAACCACCAGGGTCCTCGAACTCTCTCGAGAAACAGTGCAAACAACCGGTCCATGAGCATTCCGACTGCCAGGTGAAAGTTTCGGAGGACATTAATCAACTCCTTGACCAATAACATTTTTAAATTGTCACCAAATATTACTCATATTATTTATGCCAATTTTAACTTGAAAAATGTGAATTTATATTTATTCTAAAAGATTTCAGGTTTTATTGCGATTAGAAAACCTTAATTTTTAATACATATTTATTGATTAATTGAATAAAAGAGAATTTTATTCATTAGAAAATTGATTCAATTAAGAGAAATCTTTCTTTATAGAAATAATATATGTCATGATTAAATATACTTTGATTTGAAATCTGTTTAGTCACAGTTTATTGAAGACGTAATTTATAAAATTATTCAATAATCGAAGGTCTTTAAGATTGATTGTGAATTTATTTTTATAATCATTATCAAAATCTTTTTCTAATCATTTTCAATTTAATTTTATCAAATTAGTACTTGAATCAAAGTTTATAAAACGTTTATTTTAATAGACACACGTCTTGATCACTTGAGTAAATATTTGCTATAAAAAAGTATGACAAAAATTGTTCTGACATAATGAGCTCTTTAATACAAAAAAATTACAATTTTTTTATTTAGTTATATTTAAATCAACATATATGTCAAGGCGAGTTTTTTAATGTTCTAGGAACCCATAAGTTTTGTAACTCTAAATTTAAAAATAAGTAAGCATTTTTTTTCTACTAATTCCTTGACTGTCCTCTTACTTCCTTTTACTTCCTTTTACTCTTTTTCTTTTCAAAGAGCTCAGCCCTTCTACACTACTTCGCGCTAAGCATTTTGATTTGTTTTTCTCGTAAACAAGCAGGAGTTCGATGACCCAAGAAGTCGAATGCTCTTACTCGCTTGCACGCACATCTGATAAACGCTCCACCAGGAGCCCGTAACTTGAGACGCTTTCACGAAACTCTTCCCCTCCACTGCCCTACAATTTTGGCACTTATAACAGTGCTTTTGGTTTTACAATCTACGTGACCATTGAGATTATATAAAAAACGTTTACTCCAATAATCGTTATCGTAATACACTTCATAAAAGTACTTATTTCATTAGTATGAAAATTGATATAATTTAAATATTAAAGTGAGTTTCCAATACTTAAAAAATAAAAATTAATACTTGATTTCACACAAATTACCATTAAATTACTACCTGTTTAATTAAATTGAATTATAAATATTATTTTATACTTGCAGTATTATCCTCAGGTACATTTTTTATTCCTACTCGTAGTTTTGCTCTTACTCTGTTATGTTCTGGATATTCAATTATTTAATTAACTCCATTAATTATCTTAATTAACACCATTTCATTGGTTACGTCAAATCATTTTTTTTTCTACTAATATTCAAATAATTCTCTAACTTTTTTTTCTCCATTTCTTTCATACATTTTTCCTATTATTTTTTCCAGATGAGTTGCAGTTGCTATTGACAAAGTCTAATTGGGAATTAAACTTTCTGGCAATGTATTTCACTTCATTTGAACTAATTTTCAATGAGAAATTATAATAATTGAAGTTAGAAATTTAATGAGATTAGAAGTAGGTTAAGATGGAACATTCTTCACTGATTTAATATCATCACTATATTTCGACAATTAATCTTAGTTGGGTAATGAACAAACGCTAAGACTGAAACTATTTTAAGTTTTAAAATTTATCAATTATAAAGTACATAGCTTAATTTTTTATTAATAGATGATTTTTTTTTTTGCTTAAGTAAGAGCTTATGGAGATGGATGAATACTTTCTAGACGATGTTAGCTAACAAAAAATCTTAAAAATAAGCTTCAATTAGGTTAATGGGCCAGTTTGTTCATTATATTATCTAAAAAAGTAATTATCAGGGTCATAAATAAACTATGAAGTTTATTAACCTTCACATGAACAAGTAATCAACTATATCTAGATGCTTCCCTGACTCGTGTACACCCCAATTTTTTTACCGCAACGTCCGGCGCCAGAAAACTTTCACGGAAATTGTGGCTTGATCGAACGTCGATCACCAGTATATAAGATATATTTTTCGATCGCAATCGAGAACAGGGAGGAGATGAGTTACGGCTGAGAAGTCGGCGTAACACCAGACTCTCTCGATTTCGCCGTTAAGTTTCTTTGTGTTTACCACCTTGCCATACTATTCGGACCCATCATGAGGATTTCCTTTGATCAACCGTAATAGCGTGCAGATAATTATCAATATCACAAACAAGTAGCAATACCATCGGCCCAATTTCATTCCAAAGTCGAACTTTGTTGCGTGAATACAAAAAGAGGAAAGCTTGTTTCCTTTGCATTTCCACAATTCCAAAAATTATGCTGCAATAAATATGAAATTTTAGGTTAAGGGTAAATAATAAGTTGCAAAAGCTTGTCAATGAATGTTTCATGCAAACTGGTATAAATACTGGTATATTAAAATTCATTAAAAAAACATTAAATTACAAGAATGAAGAAATTGCTTCAATTAAGTGAGCAAATAATTATTATTATATTGAAAGTATCAAGAGACCTTTCTTAATTTATTAAAGAAAATTTTTTCAATAATATTCATGCAGTTGATCCAATAGAAATTCAGTAATAATAGTTATCACCAAAAATAGTTGAATAATTCTTTCGGTCAATACTTACAATAAAGACAACAAGCAATAGTATAGACCAAGAAATTTTGGTCAGAATGAGCATATAAATATCTCCAAACATCTCTCGATAGTTTTAATTTTCTACTTGACAGATAAATGATGAGCAAGATGATCTAAGAACTGATTTAGAATCAGACTTGTTCATTGATAATAATAATAATAACCCCATCACAAAACTGAAGATCTAACTTTAACTTTAACTCAGAAAAGCACGATGGAAAAATGTGGGATATTCCTGTAAAATTAATATTTTCATAAAAGTATTTTTACTTGATAGAAAAAAAATTATAAACTAATTATAAAATTAAACGTAGGTTAAAATAGGTTCTTGGGTATAATATTTAATCAATAGGGTTAAAAAAGCTCTACATAATATATTGGAAGACAGACATAATTTATCAATAACTACAGAAAAGTTTTATAAAAATTACAATTGTTGTTAAAAATGAATTTAAAATGAAAAACGATAGTTTATTTAGCACGAAAAGTTTTGTTTTTTTATTGCAAATTTCGTACTATAACCAAAGAAATCTCTGATATACTTACACCAGATCAAGTGTCAACAATACTTATTAACCTCCAAAGATGTCTCTTTCTCAGGAAAATTCTATTAGATAGGGAAAGGTAAAAGAGATTTATAAAAAAATAATGGAAGCTTTGATCGAAAAAAGTCCCTTGAATTCTGTATATGCAGCTTGGACATGAAAGCCTCCTCACTACTCTGTACGGCTGATAGCCAATACAAGGGGGAGGATAGCGGCGCAGTTGTTTCGCCTTTAGACGCCGCGCGCAGCGCACCGGAGCTCAGTCTGCATCCGACCATTGAGAGTATCGTGTCGTGTCATCGCGTCGTCGTCAACACTCGACCCTTCGACGTACGTTAATTAAATAAATAATTATTTATAAAAAAAAAAAAAAAATAAAACTCGATACTACGTAGGCTTTGTTCTAGTGTGTTCAATAGACTAAGATAAATGAAATTCAATTAGAATTAATTTTAAAAATCAGTGCTGTTTTGTAAACAAAAAATACGCTAACCTTATTGGAACTCTGCGAAAGTGATAAGAATTGAGTTTGATTTGAATAGAGATAAACTAAAGGGAGATTAGAAAAAGTAAGGGATAATTATTGATCTGGCGAAGACGACGAAGAGGAACCATGAAAGTCACCAGGAATCTTACGATCGAAGTGGCAAGATAGCGCCATGATTTCGGCGCGCTCGTGTCAACTCTGAGGGCAATAGGGTCAGTGAACGATATAGTGAATATGTGATTAGTAATCATATAACCACACCACTCTTTCCTATCCATAATTTCCTGATTTTAACGTCCATAAACTATGTGTCATTTTTATTAACGTCTCGTATTTATTAGTTAAAAAATTGAGCGCAATAGAGATATATGAAACAAACAGGGAATTATCGAAATAACCGACAACTAATAATTCAATCATATTGGAGTGATTGATATATTGGCATTCGTAACATTTTATTTATTTGAATTAGTAATTAAATAAGGAAGATCGGAAAAGTGTACGGTGTTGGATGCTGCTAAATCTTAACTTTGGTTTAGTGGCTCTCTCGGGGTCGAAGAAGAGAAGGACAGGAAAAGGTGACGATGGAACGGCAGTCGGGACTTGGTCGCGGGGGCATTGGCGGACCGCTTGAAAAACTTTGTTAAAAGCATGCGGGTTCATTGACTGCAACTCTGCGTGCCCGCGATGGCCGCGTGCTCATCGTCGTCTCTCTTCTCATTCTCTTCTTCTTCTTCTTCTTCTTCTTCTTCTCGTCGTCTCTGCGTCGTGAATGTGCGCTCTGGTGCATCGGTGACGGACAGACCCTTCTGAATTTCTCACTGCCATTGCCAATTAATTTTCTCCGCGCGAAAATAGATCTTTCTTTTACTATTTATCATATTTACTTCTTGCCTCATTGCTAACAGACAAAACAGTATTCCTAAAAACAAAGCTCCAGAACATTCCTAGAAATCTTTGTTTTTTTCCTCTACCAAATGTTGTCTTCAATTACTTGGAATTATTCTAACTCCAATTCGTCAATTGTATTCCTATTGAGTAAGAAAAAGTATTTCTGCATTTTTCAAATATTATTAGATACAATGAATTTTTGTTTATACTTCAGTAAATAATTGCTCAAGTTAAGAAAATTCTTTTGATAAATATTATACTGCTGAGGGAGTGGTATTTAAACTTGTTGCTCCTCTGATAGATAAATCATTTTTTTTTTCAGACAAATATTTTCCAATAGAAATTGTCTTCAATTTGAAACTTTTAATCAGTATAAATGAAATATTGAGATAAAAAGTCGAAACTTTGTATTCTTTGAAAATAACTAATGTTTGTTTATTTGTTGAGTCTTAATTAAATTGCAATTGATTATAAAAAAAGGAATTTAAAGCAATCGAAAGTAATTTTTTTTAATAGAAAGTTTGAACTACAGGAGAGGTTAAAAGAGATACTTGATAAAAATTGATCGCGCATTCAGCGTTCGAACGATTACTCGACGCACGGAGGAAATGACTCACTTTTTTGCCCTCGCAATTCAAGCGAACGATGCACTCGGTACCTACTTACGCCACGTTCCGTGCGCTTCAGCAACTCGTCTCGAGTAAATTGCAACTGCACATCGTCGTATATACGCGCCCACCGTCGTTGAAAACAGACCGCACCAGTGGCACATCGTTAGACCTTTATATCTCTTTATTTTCCCTGTCGTTCTGTCTCTTTTTTTTTGTTCCTGTTTGACACAGATTGTTGAACCGCCCGCTAAAAATTACTCCAACTCTCTTGTGTATTACATCTTATATATTCTTCCCCCAAAATTCATTCCTCTTGAAAACTCGACTTTTTCTTCCGTTCTGTTTTAAATGCTGTTATTTAACTTGATAAAAAATTATCAAATTTAACGCTTCCTATTTTTAAATATCTTTATATTAGTTCCAGATAATATACAGTCGTTAGATAAGCATTTTCTCTCTTGAATGAAACTTAAATTAATTTTTATTGGGATTGAAATTTGTCGTAAGAGTTATATTGATACTCTGCCAAGGTTTTTGAACTGACCTGAATGCTATGAATTCAAAACATTGGCATTCATATTATTCATAAATTTATTTTATTTAATTGATTATTCCAATAAAAATTTTATGACTATCAAACTCTATTAACTTGTTCACTTCTTACGTATTTATATGGGATGAAAATAATCAAGATGTGTTGCTTAAAAATACTTAAATAATAATTATGTCAATCTAGACATCCACCATAACATATTCATTAGCATGAAGAATTTTGTTTTTCTCCAAACTAATTTAATTATACATAGATGTACAAAAGTATTTATATATGGGATAGATGATAAGCATGATAAATGTTTTATTTTTCAGCGAGAAATAATTTCAAAATGATTACATCATACTGACTGGGTTTAATTTAAATTTCAGAGTATCAAGAATAAGAGGCTAGAAAGAAAATTGAAAAAAAATTCATCAAAGGCGGAACTATTTCACAAGATATAAATCTTTTAAAACCTTCAGACCAAAAAGACTCATTGACGATTCGTGGATAAAAAATCACGAAAACATATCTAAAAAAACATACGAGAGAGAAAAAGTGTGGTGAGAAGGTCGAGAAGATTCCAGAGGATTGACCTGCTGAGATTTTTCTCCAACGAAAAACATGAAGTGATTGCCCTTCAGATTCGTCACCACATTCTTCATGGCCACTTTTGACTATTCACATTCAAGTTCTCATGACTTCATATCACTCTAAAAGTTATTACGATATTAAGTCAAGAGAATTTTCTGTGCAATTTTTTATAACGAATTGTTGATCAGTGGGGAGGGGGGTTAAAAATAAGTGGTGTCAAAAGTATAGTTACCATAACAAATTATACGAAAATAGTGAAGAAGAGTAAGGTGGAGGTAGCAGCTAGGCGGTGGACATGATTATTTCAAAGGATTTGTTCCTCCTCGGCGACCAAGATTATCTTCGCCTGCCCAGCAACGAAAAGCGCCAACAGCGGGCAATGGGACGCCCGATCATCAATCCCCCCAGGTTAGTGTCACATTATTTTTTTCTCATTCTTATCACCTCTCAATACATTTCGCAATGAAACAATATATAGTCCAAGCTATATGATAAGACAGCTCTTGTCTTGATGATAACGACTTTAATTACTAGAATTCTTCTCTTCCGTTTAGGAAACATTCATGATAATTTATCGATATCCATCGAATTATTTTTATTTAATTAGCAATTAATTCATTTCATTTTTCATGTTTATTACGAAACTCTTTGGACTAGTTTCATTTTTTTTTCCAAAATTTTATACGGTTTTTATGTCTTACAGCTGTGAGATTTTCATCAAAATTCGAGTTTGCTGCTCATAAAATCCCTGATTCGACTTCGTAAAATTCTTGATTTGCGTCTGAATGTTTGCCAGATTCTCATTCGGACGTTTACGTAGTCCACCGTCAAGTGGGTTTATTGTTTAAAAATTCTGGAGATTATTTATAAATTACTTTAATCGATTATTTCGTCACTGTAATTGAATCAAATTTCAAAGTCTATCTCAGTCGTGATCTTTATCAATATTTGTTGCATTACTTCTCTATGAATTCATGTGAAGATGATATATATTTTTTATTGAAGCCATCATGATAATATTCTTTTCAATATCTGAGTATAGTAGAATTTTTTTACGTCACTTTGTCATCCGTAATATTTTTTTACCAAAGAAAGAATTTCCCGAAAAAATTCAACCAACGAAGACTACATAAGAGAAGAGAAAGGTTACTGCTATTAAAGTACACTTTTTCATGAAAAATTTTCATCAGTGAGCTGTGCAAAAAAAAAATTTTTTCTAGCAGGAAATAAAACTTGGATAGGAAATGAGCTTTCGGAAGCTCGTTTTAATTTGATAAAATAGATGCAGATACGAAAAGAAAAACATACAGATTTGAAGGAAATTAATAATGAAGATATCGTAACGATGAATAAATGAAAAACAGAATTAATTTATTTTTTATATAAAAAAATATTTCTTAGAATAAATGAATATTTATCAGAAATTAGAAAATTATCAGACGATAAAACTTTATTAATGACTTTTTAATCTAAAATAAATATACATTTATTCTAATTATGTTGTTTTGTCAGGCTAACTCTGTGTTTTTCTTGCTACAAAACTAGATAATTATGTTTCATTGCTCATGATTTATTGCTACAAGAAAGTGAGAAATTCTTTATTAGACAATGGTATTATTATTTAATCATCTGACTAATGTTTTTTTTATAAAAATACATTTTTATCTCTGATTTAACACTTTTTTCTCTCTCGCAAAGTATTACTTTTTGCAATATTTATGTAATTAATTACTAAATTATTCAATAAAAAGCCGACAAATTATTTTATAAGTAATTAAATCATCATCAATTAGGAATTTTTTTTTTGCTTATTATTCTTAATTATCTAAACCAGAAAAATGGTTAATAATTAGAGGCAGGTTTTACATCTTGAATGTATGAGTTTTCTTGTAGAGTTTTGAATGAAAATACTTACACTTGTGCATTCTTTCTCTCTGTAAAATTGTATTTCGACCTAATTTGTATTGTGAACAGTTAAAATACATTTATAGTAGCTCACACAATTGTTCTAATTTTAAATATGTTTCAGTATTTTCATTCAATTCTTGGAATAATTTAATCAACCAAGAATTTCAATATATTTAATAAATACTCGATAAACATTTAAAATTGTTGCCACAAATTTTAACATATGGTAATCCATATGGAGTATTGGTAACATGATTAATTAAACAGAGAGAGAGAGAAATAATTCTTTGCGAATTAGTATTGAATGATTTCTTTGTAACTTAATACCAGAAAAGATTATCAAATAATTAGATTAATTTACAAGTTTATTATATAATAAATTTTTAAAGCTCAGTTCAAATATATATAATAATTTCATAAGCTTATATAAATGATAAGTATATTCGAGAGTTGATGAGAAGCAGGTCATTAAGATTGAGTTCAAGTTTTAAAATAGTAAATAGAAATGATTTTTTTTATAAATAAATACTTTACATTCGATAAGTATTTTTAGAAAGAAAAAAAGAAATAGTTTTATTTATTGTGTGACAAGTTAAATTAAGAGCTCTGTGTAGAATTTACCATCTATTTTTCTAGAAGTGAAAATGACTAAGGAAAGCTCGAAAAAGAGAAAAAAATGGTTTTGTTAATGACTAGATTTTCACGCAATATTTGAGATTGAAATATTAGACTTAGGTCACGAGAAAAACATACAGATTGCGCATTGCGTTAGCGACTCTGCGTGTCAGTACTCAAGTAGGCCACAAAACTCGAAGTGAGAAGAAACTTAAGAAATGAGAGAGAAAGAAATATATAGAGAGAAGGAATGGAAGAGATTCTGACGTGTAAGTTGAAAGAAAAATTGCAAGTTTCTCCAAGTAGGAAAAATGGAATTTTCTTGAATGAAACTGTTCTAGTTCTATGATCATTTACTCGTTTCGCGTCTCTACTCCTTCTCATTATCGATGAAAGAAGCAGGATACACATGGCCAGTAGCTTAGCAGCAAGTGTCTGCAAACGAGAGGACGCAAAGAGATCGGTCTCTCTCGTGAAAATACACCAGAACCGGTTCGACTCGTGGCAATTCTTGATCTCGCGAGTTTTGCCCTGCACCTCGACATCCACCCAAGTCTTTCTTGTGCGTACACGCACTTTAATCGTGCATTTCAAGTGCACGTCAGTGTATGCGTGCTCACCGGGCCTATATAGCCCGTTATTCGCGCTCGACAAATATCCAAAGAGTGTACCCAATGTACCAGCAATCTGCAGAAATTATTTTCAAACGTATTCAAAGTTTAAATCCACTTTCAACTCACTTTAAACTATTAACTAATTTTTTTCTACCAGCTTTTCCTCTCCAATATTTTTGTTGAATTTTTTTTTTATATGGAAATTCAATTATTCCCTTCAAACAATGCTAGGAATTAATTTTTCAATAAAACTTTTTTCTGGTATTCAACATATATTTTTTGCGGTTGGAATATTGAATGCTTTGTATATACCGTTTATTTTTTATCAAAACAAACAAAAAATTAATCCATTTATTGTGAAAAATATATTCGTGTTAACTTTCAAATATTTGCCTAGTTGTCTAATTGTTAAAATAATCTCTAGAAAAAATAAATATTACCTTAAATGTTTTTTCAATCATTTAAATAAATATAGAAAATTTTGTTTAACCCCATTTTTAAATGTTAATTGATTTATTTACCAATAATGAAATTTTCACTCGAGTGTGTAATAACGTTACAAAATTATAAATACTTATTTTTATTTTCACCACCATAATAAGGGTGAAAAAAGTCAAAGCTTTGTTATTATAAACCTTGACGATAATATCTCAATTCCAGTAAATTAATTTTTTTCTTTATTTTATAATTATTAGAACAAAAAAAGGAGATAATAATTCGTCTTGAAACCTTCTGATAGAATAAAATAAAGAAGCACCTGAATATTGCATTATATATGTACACAGTCGGAAGAAATGAAAAATATATAGAAGGGAAACGGAGAGTGGAAACCATTAAGTAGATTGAATATTACCCTATTTAACTTTGATGCAATCAATAGATGAGAAAAAAAGCACCCGTGAGCATGCACCATTTACTCGAGAACGATTAGATGGAGGAGTTAAGGCCTTGGAACATATATATTCTTTTATTATTTTTCTTTCTTTTCTCTCTTATCCCCCTCTCCTGGTATCTCTCGATTATCTAATCCAACCACACTCGCTTGTACACGCGCTCTTCCCGTAACCGCGACTACTGCACCTGCACGCGAGCTCGCGCTTTAATCCCTTAACGGGCAAAACAAGACGCGTGTCCTCCTCCTGCTGTTGCTGCTGGCTCTCACTCGACTCTCTCATCGTGTGATAATCGACTTTATCTGATTAAAAAATTAAAAAAAAGTCCACTTTATTTCGAGCTACTTGATGACGATCATTTCTTTTATCTTTTCTATTTTTAACTGTTAATAGTTGAATACTTTGATAGATCTCTTTCTTTAATCGAGAGTAGACTTATTCGTCGAAAACACAGATTGGCAAAGGCCAGTTCGAGTCCAGCTCTCAAGGTCTGACGATGTAGAAAATTGTCCAAGTAGCCGGCTATGGTTTGCCGACAAGACGTGTGTGACGCTGAGACGTTACTAGTGATTGGCTAGACGCCAGGATTGTCGTGCTGCTGGTTTTGAGCTCACGATACACACTGTTGAGGGATAGAATCAAGCATATACGACATGTTACTGCTGTAAATTCACGCCTCGCGCTGCCTCAGAAGATTCATGATTTGTCATGCTTACTCGCCGTTCTTTCATCTATCAAATGCATATATATTTTAAATATATTCTGTTTATCGGAGTGTTAATATGCAAATTGCTAGTACTTTATTCATTTAAATCTTCATTTAGCACAATTATCAGGATAATTAGGATGAATGTCACGAAGATCGAGCGGTTTTAGAATTAATCAATTTATGCAAACAACTTATTTACTTCATTATAAATGATTGATCTCTAAAAGCAGCTTCAAATCTATATTTTTAATTCATTATTACGATCCTTATCTCACTAATCATTGAGGATATTTTATTTAATTTATTTTTTATTGCTTGTTTAAGAAGTTTCTTAAAATCGATAATTATTTAATTATTCTTTTTACAAGTAATTGGTGATATCGTTAATTGATTCGATGAAGAAGATTAATTTTTTTGTCAATGATACATTGAATCGAAGAAAAATATATTAAATCAATATATAAACAATGGTCTATATCTTTTGTTGATTATCACATTGGCCATATGTAAGACGGAAGAAACTTGAGTTGGTCGGCAGAGAGCCAAGCGGAAATTCAATTTCCCGAGTAGACATCCCGCGTGCACGTCTGCGAAGAATTTCATCGCAAATTCTAGGGGTAGAAGAGATGATCACTGGAGAGAAGAGATTGAGAGAGAGAAAATGAGATAAATTTACTAGTTCATTGACTCTATTAATTTAGCAATTCATCTTACATTACATCAATTAATATTAATATTCAAAATGGCTAGATAAACTTTCTTATATATCGTAAATATTTTACTTTATGATAATGATCTTTGAAATGATTGATTTCATATTAGGATATTTATTTCATCATAGTTTCATGTGTTAGACCCCCCCTAGTGATTTTTTCTGCATCACAGGAAGTTAATAAATGCTTTCTCTTGATAAAATAATTAATTTATGTAATGGAACCGTGAGAAAAAAATTCACCTGATGGATTGTCGAGTGTTGAGTAGAAAAAACGCACGCAGAGACGAAGAAGGCGGCCGGTAGTCTCGGATAGGAATCAGACGTCACTGACCTGCCTCCCGGGAAACGGATGCACGAGCCTGAAACGCGTCCTTGACGGAATCAGAGCGCCGCCAGAGTCCCTTCCCCTTCTGTCTGCTTCACGAACACGTCTTATAAAGCTTTACTCTACTCCATACCAACAAAGATGAGTAAAGATTCTCCTTTCTTTTCTCTTTTCTTCATCTTCTTTCTCCTGTAAAGAAGAGAGTCTTGATGGTAAAAGGAATTATTGTAAAAAATTAATCATCAGTAATGAAATACAAGTTCACTGATCGTTCAATCATACTGATAGAACACTAAAGACTTAAGATATACCTATAAAGAATTTAAATCAGTTGATAACTACTGATATATACTGCACTCAAGAAAATTACACGCGGTCACATCATCCGCTATATATCGAACATATAACACATGTGAGAGAGTATTCTCCTTTCAATCTTCCCTTTCGTTGCCGATGGCATCGTCAAGTGATCATCACTAATATCGCTTTCATTTTATATACTTTTTCAGTTAAAGAACAAGCATTACTGACCTGCCTTTATTTTTTCTTTAATGTACTCTTTTTTTTCCTCTCTCTCTCTCTCTCACTTTATTTCTCATCGTCTTGTATACTTTTTTAAGGATGTGTGCTTCTTGTGATAATTCGGTTACATTACACAAATAATAAGTGACTCAAAAATAAGACTAAAAAATTTCATGCTTTACAAAGATGAAGATGAGAGTCACGTAAGTCTTGAGGGTGACATGCATCTCGCGTTGAATCACGAGTTAACTTAAATCGCGTCCCTGACCTGGGCCTTAAATTCGTTTCAACACGAACCAGTCGACATCTCAAGGGCTCCGAGATTTTTTTTACGTAAAAAAAAAAAAACGTGTCATTGCGATAGTTTGGTAACACAGTTTCTGTTTCATTTAGTTTATATTTAAATAATTGTTTTATCGAGGTCTGTAATTAATTTGATGAAATTGCAATTCCAAAGTCTTCTTTTAATTATTTAATTATTTTTAAACTCTGATAAAATTTAATTTATTTAAATAGTTTATCAGGAGAATAAATATTGTGGTGTTAGTATCATTATCATATGGCAATAGTTCATTTTTTTTTAATTATTTAATTACCATTTTTAATTATATTTACACTTAAATAATTATTGTAATAGTATTTTCTAACAAATTACATTTAATCTTGTAAATAAAATCATAACTATCAACTAGCAATTATGATAATTTTTTTCAAAATTCATTTATCATAAATCGAATAAAAAAAAAAAATAATCATCATTGGATTTTTAAAAATAAAATGTTAATAATTAAATAATGAAAAATGTGTATAATTAATATTTATTCAACTTCTTTGTTCTTATTGTTATCAAGCGTATCAGTAAAACAAAGAATTGTTTTGAAACTTTAATGTATTGCACTGATAAGCCCGGAAACGTAAATACATGAGCCGTGTCTTGAAAATTGAGTAAAATTATATTATTAATGTAGGAAACGAATTTAAGCTAAATTATCCGTATACATTGGCAATAATATAGACACGTGTGTTACTGTGTACGATGGGTGCAAACTGCGTTACAGTGACTCTGTTGTTATCGCTATGTCGTCGTCCCAGTTTCTCCGCTTCGACACACGCGAACTCATCACTTCCACACAGCTCCTTGTGTCACCGTCACCGATTTTATCATTATCGTGATCCTCATGAGTTTTAGTGCTAAGCCTAATGAATAAACAGAGCATTGATTCATTTCAAGTTCCGTTAGTTTAACATGAACTAGATCAATAATTATCGTTTTTTTTACATTAATTTCAATTGCATTGAGAATTTTTTTAAATTATAATCTTATCTAATGCTTTTTTTTATCATTCTAACCTTTTAAATTGACAAAAGACCTGTTTAAATAATTAATAAATCGGTGCCAATGACCACAATATATCATTTAAAAAGTAGTTCATTTATCTATTAGAATAGTCTTTTTTATTTATTGTTCTTTATTTTAATCGACAAAGTTTTAATTTGTTTAATGCAACAGAGGAGACGGGATAAAATATAATTAATGAAGCGAATTAATTTTTTTCTGCCTTCTTTTATTTTATATACGTAAAAAAAAAGTACTCATTCCTATTTGTTTCTTGTTTATTTAATTAATCTGATAATTTTTATTTATTTGTAAATGGTGTAAATAACATTTCATTTATCTCCTTCATCATTAGTTAATCAAGGTTTTTTCCGCTATAAAATTGTCTTGTTTTAGTGAATTTGCGTAAATAAGTGTGGTGGTAGGTAATGATGAAAGTAAAATATAAAATTGCCGTTATAGTTGTAAAGATAATTATTTAGAAAACAAAATAAATATTTAATGTTTATCTAAATAATTTTATAATATGAAAGGTACAAAAGTTATTGGGTAATTAGATAAAAAAGAAGAGTATAGTTAAATAATTAATAGAATGATATGAATAAAAATAGAATTATCGAAAAGGTCACAAGCGAATTTTGAAGTAAATAATAAGATAATATTAAAAATAATTTTGCCTTAAAACTAAAAATATTCCGAGTGTCTCCAGTCACTTCCTGTTGATATAAATAAGCTGAAAGCAAGTCCGAATAATTGATAAAATGTTAAAAATAAAAAAAGGTTGTAAGACAATTTACTAAAGACTATAGACACATCTAGACAGTGGTACGAGTCGGGTGCGAGGTAATTCTATTTTTGTTACACAGCAACGAGGTACTCCCTGTTATACATAGACACCTTCAACGTGCCAATCAACTCCCAGATCAAGAGTCGAGTGTACGTAACTCTTTTCGTATTTTCTTTCATCTATTTTTTCTTTTATTATTCGGTTTTTGTCATCATCGTGTTAACACGCAGTAAAAGTGTTTACTCCAAAGTCACTGTGATTTTTCAACCGTTAGAATTTAAATGATTCCCTTGCTTCATTTTCGTTTCTCGTCTCGCATTCTTTATTTCATAAAAACAGTATGAAAGGTTGAGAACAGTTACAAACAGCAAATTATCTTCTACTAGAATTTCAAACGATTAATCAGCTCGTGTTTAATACTTTGAGTATATAATTATCCCTCATTTATCGTTTAATTACATTCATTAATTACCTCTCTTAGATGTC
The DNA here is from genome assembly GCA_028641665.1 of Chelonus formosanus. NCBI lineage: Eukaryota > Metazoa > Arthropoda > Insecta > Hymenoptera > Braconidae > Chelonus > Chelonus formosanus. The sequence goes on from CM054004.1 coordinate 20,950,799, forward strand.
GGCTTAGAATTTATCTTTATTCGTAGTTCATTGAACTAACAATTGATAGAAGAAAATAAAAAAAAATCATAAAGGCTTAGAACATTCTCAAGTCTGTAAATTAATTCTTTCTCACCTCAAAAATCATTTGAAAATACTCACATTTTGGATTATTGACGGTTATAAAGTTGGTGATGAAGTTTGTTCAATAAATAAAACGAGCAAACTCATTCTAAACTCATTATCTCTCTATCGACTAGAATTCGTGTGAATTTTTTTCTCTCGTCTTAATGAGAGGTATTAGATGATGAACACCAGAAAATGTTATCTCACTAATGCTCAAATATGACTTATGATGGCTTTTAACTTTGAACTAAAACTTTTTTCTTGTAATTTCTTTTTTTTTTACTAAAATAATTCAACATACATTTTTTTGTAATCAATTAACTAATTATTTTTTTTTTTTTACTCAAAAATAATTTAAAATTATACTGATCCCGTATATTGTTTATTCAGAAATTTATTTATTATGATTAGAATTGACAGTTGATGCAAGAATATTTCAAGAATCGTTGAATAACAATGAAAAATTAACAAATTAGTTATAATTAGATAAAGTGGAATAAAAATATATTTAGATATAATTGAGTGTTATCATGGCTTCAGAGATACAAGAAAAATGAGAGACGTTTGAAAAACCACATCATTATATATTATATCGTTGATTTGTTTTTTATTTTTATTTCTTGTGATATTTTTATTTTCTTTCTAACCTCGATTTATCAGTTGAAACACATTAACGCGTTTAATTGCAGTGTGAATAAACTCTTGGTATGATTTTTTCAATAAATCAGTCGAAATTAATGAATCGTATAAATAACCATTGATATAATTTCAAGTTTATAATTGAGTGGACTTGAACAATAGTGTTGATAATCGTGTTTTAACATCAGTAAATAATTTATAATGATTAATCTGTAAAGTGACACCTTAACAACGCCTTTGTATGCTTTCTGGTGTATATAATGCAGTGTTTTGATCATACGCTTTGATTTAATAGCACGATCAGTATCATGTTTATCGAGTCACAGCCAAGTCATTTGCTGCAGCGACCTCCGAGTGTGTCGAGGTCAATTCCACCGTTCTTTGACGCTGCAACTTGTTGCTGGCTCACGATTATTCGATCCAATTATCTTTCTATTATAAAATAATTAAATAATGAATCCCGAAAATTGTCCAATGCACTCATTGCTTTTATTGGAAATGATCAAATACTTTAATTAAATTGTCTTGTCAATTATTCAAGTACTTTTTGTGTGCTATTCAGTGTGAATGGTAATGAATAATACCCTTTTGTATTGATAGTACATTTTAGAATCAATTAGTTTGAAAGGTGATCGAAGAATGAAAAAAAAAAAAAAATAGTGAGAGGATTTTTTTTTCGTCTCTAATGAAAGAATTTTATTTAAATGGAAATTTAATAGAATATGAAATCATTGAGATTTATTAATATTGAATTTATTTCAATAGAAAGAAAAACTTTTTTTTTCAGTTCATTAGTTATTGATAGATCGCAATTTATTATTGAAGTATTTCAAATAATTTTATTTTTTGAAAAATAAAATAGCATGATGATGGAGAGAAAGGATATTTTTCCATCTTATGAATTAAATGTTAAATTTTAAGCACATAAACAGATGTAATTTTTAAGAAAATTAATAGTTTCCTGTTTATGGGACACAAATTATAAAGAACCTTGAGGCTGACTGGTTACGATCCTGAAGACGACTTGGTACGTCTCTTCACTTGCATTTTCCTCCCTCCATAATGGTGTACTGTCTATAAAGGGGTGTCGTAAAATTCTTCTAGTATACTCGAGAGGAACCTAGCAAGTTAGCTAAAGAGAAATAAAAATGAAAAAAGTATCACGAGCATTTATCTGCAGCTCTTGGCTTCATATATGCACATGTGAATAGACGATCAGTGCGCATATAGATGCATGTATTTATTTAGTGTACATATGTGTATATATAGGTATAGAAAAGCTAACATCACGTATCTCTGAACTCTCACTCTCAGCGGTATTTGCCGCCTTGTTTCTCGCTCAATGCGCACGGAGAAGCGACGTGCATGCGCATATACATACTTATAAGTACGCACCGGGTGGCACTTGATGGTGTAGTATATGTGCAGAGACAAGAAAGACGACCATCTAGAGAAACAGAGACAACAAGACTGGAGGCATCGGACAAGGCGAGAAATGAGAATCAGCAACAGAGAAGAGAGAATCGATGGAGAAAGAGGCGCATGAGCAGCCTCACTGCAATAGAGAGAGAAAGGAATATTTGTACCACGAGTAGGGATGAGGTCATTGAACTCAACTTGAGCTCTCTGCAGAGCATCGTCGCTGCAAAATGCAGCCAGCGAGTAAGAGAAAGAGAGAAAGAGGGGCGGGTGGTCGCTCGAGGGAGAGAAGTGTAGAGAGAGTATAAGGCCAGGCCAGTCAGTAACGATGTCATTAGTTTAGTCAGTCAGCGAGTCAGACTGCACTCTGTTCCACAGCCAGTCTTTCTCTCTTATCTTCCCTATATAATACTGCTATACTCATGTTCATCTGCCATCGAACTATAAGCCTTAACCTCCCACTGACCATACCACCAACTCACCCTCCCAAAGCCTTTTATAATGCCTAAGGCTTAAATCCATATACCTGAATCTGTACTCTCCAATTTCTAGTCCTTTCATTTCCTCAGGCTACTATTTGCCAATTGAATTTTCGACTAAAATCTACCATGTCAAATACCAGTTTAGAAAAATATTCATCTCACTTTGCTTGGATGATTTTTCGTGGTAAAGATTATTTTTCGAGTTGAACATATTTTTTTTGTCCATTTAGTTGAATATAGGGGAAATTTAAAAAGTCATTAATAGGGTTTTCCCGGAAAAAGAAAGTTTAAAAAATGATTGTCATTTTCAAGGAAAAATATTCATTGGAGTAAAAGAAAACTTTTGGAGTAATTTATGATTTGATGTTTAAAATATTTTTCAAAAATTTGATAATAAACTCAAAAACTACGAAAATTGGAAAGAATAATTTCAGTAAAGTGACAAATATTGATCCTTGTAGATACTAAAAAATTTATTACTCCAAAAAATGAAAAACCTCGTTAATTTATAAATAGCCATTTTATTTAAATCCATTCTATTTAAAATTATTTCTAAAGTTAATTTAGCATAGACCTTGAACTTAATTTAATGAAAAATTGATATGAAGTTGGAAATTTACTGGAAAATTACAGCTGAAGTCAGTTAAAGTCTGAAGTAAAGGTAGTAATAAGGGTCATTTATGTCAATTATCCTTTGAAATATTTTCATATAATCTTTTTTGAAAGCATCCAATTGATTTGTTTGTTTTGATCAGAATCAAGTAGTAACGTTTCGTCGAAATACGACATCTCCTGTCGTCAAGTCGGTCAATCGTTGAAAGACATTTGGCAAGCTTTCTCGTTCTTAGTCCGGCATTTTACGACCTCACGCGACCTTATCTTATTTTCCCCCTGTCCCTCAGCCTATCCTGTTCTTCGGTTCTGTTTTGTATTTTTTATTCATTGCTTCTCTCTTTTACTCTCGGCTTTTCGATGTCCCTTTTATAAATCCAGGGTCACCGAATCAGGATCATGAAAAGCTTGAATTTTACGCATTTAACGAGCACGCAAAGGTACACGGATTCGGTTTACATGACATTTATGGAACGAAATTCCATCATATCAGTTTAAATCCACCCGCAACAAATCTGCATATTGTCAAAAAAGTTCAAATAAAAAGTATAGATAAAAAAAAAATTATTAAACTTTCTTTATGGTTTGATTTTTGTTATTTTAAAGGTTTATAATTTAATAAAAATGGTATTGAAAAGATTTAAAATACACCTGCAGTGAGGATACACGACAAAAATGAACATTGAATTAGAAGAATAAACGAATGATGACACTGCAAGTCATATAAACTAAGTAGAAGAGGTGGATATCTGCGGCTAACCTCTGGCGCAATTCCCTAAAGGTGTTTCTCCAGAGTATTCACAAGTACATGGTACATGATTAACGTTTAACATGAAAAACTGACAACCATTTTAGCATATTTGACTTTACATCATATTTTTGATAATTCATTTCAACTTTTAAATTTTACAATTTATTCCGTTCATAACTGTGTCACTGTCAGCGTTTAATCATGATTCAAATAATTTTTTCTCGATAAAATGTAATGTCAGTTGAATGTCATCGCTTGATCGATTTACAAAGTTAGCACATTCGCAATAGACAAATCAATCTCGATGGAATTTTGTTGTTTTTTTTTATGGAGATTCTTATAACATATTGTTTCAATTTGATTAATAATCAGGAACATGGATTGGAATAAATTAAAAATAAAATGGTAAAGTGGAAAAAAAGCGTATAAACAATTAGGGAGTAAAATTCAATGATGTGTGAATGTGTTGGTGAAAGACAGTGAGAGGAACAGAAGAAAGAAAATGAGAAAAGTGACGCGGGGGTGCTATAGAGTGAGTACGAGAACGTTTTATACTTGGGTCATCGACTCGAGCGTAATCCGCCTCCTCTATGCGTTTATATACCAAAGTAACTGCATGTCAACATGAGTGCATACATACATGCAGCAAATGAATGTACTAGAGTGCGTGCAGACGATCAACGCGACGCCGCATGTATCCGCTTGACATTAAATATGCTAATAAGCTTTTGTGTCGGCACAATATCGCGATATACTGATTCTATTTTGTGGCAAAAAAATGAAAAAATTTATTTCAAAAACCATTTGGGAGTGAATAAGTTTGAATAGGTAATTTTTGGTAGGTATGTCACGGTAAACTGTTGGCCTCTATTCACAATGAAACGATAACGCTGCAGCTCACGTAACAAGTCCGCTTTAGTGCACCTGCAAAAATATCCTACTGATGACATGTAGCCAAATTGCATACCCACCTATGTGTAACCTGGAAAAAATATATGCACAATAAATAATAAAGAATGTCTCATTTCATTTTTTTTCGGTTACTTTATCACTCTGCCAAAAAAAAAAGCAAAAAATCCCAAAAGCTGTCACACCAGTTATAGAGTCATATTTTTAATGAATTTATGTTCATTTTTTATTGAATAAATTCACCAACTATTTTTTCTATTTTTTTATCAATGCTTATAAACATGGCGAGATGTTTATTATTAATTTAAAATACTCCTTTATATAGACATAAATTGTTGTTATTATTAATATTGACTACTAAAAAAAAAGTTAAATAAGAGATTAAGACTCTTACATAGAATCAATTATTTACTGTTATGGATTTTTAACTCTTCAGTTTACTTCCAGTCTGATGTATATTTTTCACGTGTCCGAAAATTCATAAAAAACATCTCATTGATTTAAATTACTTCTTTAAAGTCAACAATTTATTACATTGATGCCTTGATTGCATAGAAGGATGTTTCAAAATTAATTTTTTTAATATAATAATAATGATTATTAGCTAAAAAATTATACATAATAAAAATAATCAAGTCAATAGAGTTATTTTTAGCATCATCCTCCTTTTAACTAAGCTTTCATAATCTAAAATTAATTTTTTTAGTCTTAATCATGGCAATTGTATAGTTGAAAAGACAGAAAAAAAATATATCTCATGAAGTAATCAAAACGTAAAATAGGTTTAATGAACGACCGCGAAATTTCTAGGATTAGCACAGCTTCTTTTGCGGTAGACTGCAGAGTAGTTAGCATTTATTTTGTAACTCTCTTTCTACTGCAGCCTGCCTATAATAATGACACTACTACTGACGTTTTATGAATCCCATTCAAATGAGGGGATCAAAATGAATGGTTCTAAAATTATACTTAGATTATTATTAGCATGAAAACAAGTTAATGTTTATTTAACATGTCTTATCAATCTATTCTTTAGAGAACAATTGGATCAAGTAAGTGAGTGCATTAAATAGTTCTTTGGATTACGAAAAAGTCATTAAACTCAAACATCCATCAATTTACAAACATTCGTTAGTTAAACTTACCAGAATGTTTTTACAAAGTTATATTGTACCAGTTCGATTGGTGATTAAGTTGAAGAAATCGAAGAGAGATTGTATATCGACAGTTCTATATATGATCGTTTCAACTTGTGAATACGATATAACATACATATTACTCTTTACTTCTCTCTCATTTACTTTTGCTTATTGTCTCACTCTCATACTTTATGCTGTGTGTCGCTTCAATTACTCGGTTAATTAATTTACCGTCGGGTTTGTAATACGAGCGCACGACCTCGATTCACACTACCGACCAGGGCGTCGTATTTGTTTGTTACAAAAACATTCTTCGATACTTGATAGCAGTTTAGTTATTGCCATCAGTCATGATTAAAAATTTATGAACTGTAACGTTAAACATCTAGATACTTTGTAAAACGTTTCATACTCTTAGTAAACTCAAAAGAAATAATAAAACATAACAATTAATGAAAAAAGTTTAATTAATTTTGTATCATGATGAAAAATGTTGCACTAACAATTAATGTAATTAGTTGTGAGTGAAAAAATTTTATTCACTTGAATGTATTTTTAGTAACAGCACAATTGTTATGGTAATTATTAAGCTAAAGGTAAAACGTAGTTAAAAGTTGACAGTCCGAGAAAAATGAAAACTGGAATAATAATTTGTTCAGAGTAAAAAATATGTTTGAATTTATTAACTTTCTAATTATTTCACAATAGAATTGATATTAATATTGGCATATAAAACTAATTTTGATTTATTATTAAACAAATGGAATATTACAGCAAAAAAATTACTTTTAAAAGATAAAATTCAAAAATAAATTACAAGTTAAAGACAGATAAAGTTTTTTTTATTTAAAATAATTAATTAAAATGAAACATTAAGTTTTATTATTAAAAAGACGAAATAAATTTTTTTTAATGGAAGTAAAAAAAAGGAAATAAATAAAAGCTCATCCATATGAAGATAAATACGAGTTTTGCGCATGTCTTAGGGTGTCACTGCTGGTTGTCAGGGAGTGATTTCCTTATTAAGGCATTTGCGAGACCTCCGATGTCACTCGCTAATCTCCTGCCTCTGACCTCTCCTATTGTCACTTAAACTCCCCCTCGTAACATCTTAAATCTTTTTTCTGCTTTAATTAAAAGAGCAATGATCTTTAGCCACAAAATAACTGCTTTCCAATTACATCTCGTGAAACGGTCAGAGCATTCGAGTACACTCTTAGATTCCAGCGGAAACCGATACCACTGGAGAAACCAGTTTGAGTCTGTAGGCACATGCGTCACCCTATAAATATCGTCCGCGCGCGTGGAGAAGATAAAAAGCGTCAGGGTGAGTTTGAAATGCCATAGCAATGCTCTCTATAGTTATAAAATGGTCAACAAGAAGGGGGATGAGTAGTAGTTGATGATCAATGACCTCAACGAAATTTACATTTGTCGAGTTGGAAAATAATCATGTGTCAATTTTGAATATATATTATCGGTGATGTCTCCAGATATGAGAATGAGGGAGTAAAAATAAATGAAGCCACCCGGTGTGGTGATGGTGAGCGCCGTTGCGCAGTCCCACCGGTGGAAGAATGCGGCCAAGCGAGAAAAATTGCAGGAGATATTCTCGGAGAGTGCGAAATATCCACTGAACGCCTTACGTATGATCCAGGGAAGAATTGAGATTATTTTTTTTTTATTCATTCTCTACACATGTAGAATCACGTCCTCTAACTTCCTTCTAGAATAATAAAAATCTTAATTAAGATTTTGCAGAAATTAAAAAATTCCCGAGTAATAAAAATACTTGTGAATGTTCAATATATTATATAAAAGTTTTTTGGTAATTAAGCAAGTGTTCTTCACAGACATGTATTTTTTTTAAATTCAATTATCAAACAATTTGAATCATTTTTACATCAATTCATTCATGAAAAAAAATTTCCAATAATTTTATTTACCAGAGGGAAATTGTGAAAGCATTAAATTATTATTTCAGTTGAATTCTATTGAATTATATGGTGAGAATATTCTCTCCTTCGTGCATTAAATAATTAAATATAACATTTAAGATGAAATAATTTAAACGTTGTGAAATGAATATGTTTTTTTATGAGATGAGGAAAGAAGAAAACAGCTGTAGTGAGCTCGATCCGTCAAGTCGATCACTTCATGCCAGCTTTACTTTGAAGGCAGCAGATAGAAACACTTGCAGACCTAACAGGTCCCGGCCACAACAGGTCTTTTACCAGTTTAGTGCAGGGTGAGGGCTGCCTTGTCAATGGCATCTCAGTCTTTATAAACGTTTGCTGACGTGAAAGGTCACGCTGGTCCAATCAGTTTCTTAATCACTGATATATATTTAAAGAGAAGGGCTTGTTATTATTATCCATCATATCATCATCATTATAACAACAAAATGAAATATAAAAGTTTATAATAAACGGGAGAAAGCCAGCAGTCACGCACACTTCCGTTTTTAAATGTTTGTCTTCAGCTACAAAATACCATACTCAGGGTCCAGTTTTACTTTTCTGTCGATTAAGTGTTAAGGATGTTTTTTTTTAAAACTATTTTCCATGGGTATCACGCCATTTGGTTGGTACACGAACGGGACTGGAGCTCGAAAAAGATTCGATAGAAAGAGAAAGAGGAGGAGGAAATTCACTAAGGCAGGCGGCCTTGCGTTTGCTTTGCATATATACAGCTTTGGGCATGGTCACAACTGCATGGTAGCATCAGCCTTGGTTGGACGCGGGCGTAAACGAGCCAAAAGTGTCCATAATGTCCCATCACTTTCAATTTTATCACCATACCTTGCATCCATGTCTCTTTCTACTAGAGATACAAAAAAGTCATTTTTGTTTCAATTTTGAATTTAAAAAATCCTTTCCAACATTTTATTGCCTAGGATATCCATATTATTTTATTCTAAATTCATTCTATTTTCTTCTAACTACTTTATTATTTTGCTGATGAATATTTTTATATTTATAAATTACCTTATCACGTTGATAATATTTGATGCCGCTGAGAAAGAAAAATTACAGCCAGTTTCTGAAACTTCAAGGTAAATTGATGATTGGAATGCTGATATGAGTCATATTTCCAAGAAAGTTCTGGAAAGACACTCGATTGCACGTTTAATTATCGATAGTAAAAATAAAGTCTATGTGTTTATTATTTTGAAGGATCTTTAAATAATTAATAACAGTTGGAATTCATAAATATTAGTGATTAAGAAAAAAAATTGAGAAAGAAGAAGATTTTTTACTTGACTTTTGGGTAGTACAGTTACACTTAAATTATTGAAATGAATTTCAATATTTATAAAATCAGCTCTTTATAATATTATTACTCTTCATTTCAATTCAAATGGTTTTTTGAACAGGTATTATTAAAGAATTAATTACACATTCAGATGGGTTTTTCCATTGAGATCAGGTAAATCGAGCCGCTGAAATAATGAATTTACTTATAGAGGTTTTAATATGTACTTGTTAAAATTTGCATTATTATTTTTTTTCTTAATTGATGAAATTTTTTACAAGTTGCATGGGAAAAGTATTTTTAATTCCAAACTAACATGGATTAATTTCAAATTAATTATAAGATGAGAAATAATATTTTTCCACGACGATTAATGAATTAAAAAATTTATTTTATATATCAGTCGTGAATTTAATTTCTCGACATTAATAGTCAATAAAAGTTTGTTAAGAATATCATCTAATTGAACATTGAAATTAATTTCTTGATTATCACTATTGCAGTTTTAATCTTATTAATCATTGTCTGTTGATTACATATAATTTTTCTGGTTACAAAAAATAATGATTACCTTACAAAAGTCTTTAAGTCATTAAATTATTAAACTGACATTAACTATTTAGCAACATTTTCGTGCAGAAATTTTAAAACGCTGTAGTTTTAGCGTAAATTATTCCAAAAAAATGTGGGAAAAGAGACTAAAAAACGAGATCATAAGCAAATGCCGGTCAGTTGGTCTGTAATTTGGTGTTCTGCCCGAATTGACCGAGACCGAAAGTGCGAATTTTAACACTTTCCAAGGTTGCCAAAAATGTTGGCGAAATGCAAACAGATCTTGGGATCATCAACCATTGACATATTGTGGGTCCAGGTGCATCTGCACCCACCAAAGACTTGTCTAAGTCGTGAATGAAGCCTGCAGACGAGAAGATAAAATAAAAATGTAAAAAAAAACAATAATACATAAAATTACCATCAGTTGACTTTTCGTCCGCATAATGACCTTGGAGTAGGTGACCCGGCCAAGGTGGCGGGTTTCGAGAGAAAAAAGACGGGTGGTGGTGACTCCCTTGTTTTTTGGGTGTTAGCGATAACTTGCGTGAGAGTATAAGCATCGTAAAAATCAAAATTATTTCTTGGAACGATCTTTAGGTTTCTGGTCTTTATTTAATTCCATGCAACGGAGAAAACGCCGAAAATACACTGGAATTTCAACACTTTTTCTACTGTTTTATGCATCCAACGCGGAATTATATTTGAATCTAAAGCAATGCGCCTGTATCGTGTCTGGTGTCGTGGGGGTGATGCAAAACTAGACTTTTGTAATTCAGGTGACTTTCAATGGGCCATCTGGTCCTTTTCAGCATCATAAATCCCAAGAAAATCATTTTTAAAATATTACGAGACTGCACTGACTTCATTTAACGATCAAACTTTCATCATTTTATGTGTATTAAACTTTGATAAACAATTTTTTAAACAACATTATTCAAGCAGTAGTTCTTGATTATTTAATCGGTGAGTTGTGTTAAAATAAATCACTGGAAAGTTCCTTTATTCATTACCACCAGCGTGTTAATTGCACTAGGAAGGCTTTATATAAAGATTTACGTGTGTAATTTTGAATGCAACATCAGATAAATAAAAAAAAACGTACTCTAGTCTAATTCTCTTGCACATAAAGATAATTTTCACACTGGAATTACCAAATTATCACCTTCAATCTTGTCTATTTCGCTCTTAAATATCATGCATATAAATGAATGCTATTGTATTTTATATTCCTTCACTTTTTTTTTTCTTCTTCTTTAATATACAACAAATTATACTAGTCGGGAATTGAATGTTTGCGCATATTATTAACGCTAGTCTGCATCTGTCAGTGCCACGCCCGTGTAGAAAGTGCTACTGACGTTGATCTTCTTCTAAATATTAGTCATCGGCATATTCAAAAAAAAAAAGTGCAGAAAAAAAAACCCGTTGATTTTTAAACACCTTGAAAATATAAACTGGACATGATTCCTTCAGATATAGAAGGATTGTATTTCATTCAAAACAGTATTTTTAACGCCTGTTAATTTTATGAAGATGTTTACAGAAAAAATTTTCCTTCTTTTATTTTTATTATAAAAATGATTTGATTGGAAAAATGAATTTAATTCTGTTAATAGAATAAAAAATGAAATTGAAAAAAAAAATCACATTCACAAATAAATGGTGAAAATTAATTATTTCAGAGAGAAAGTATGAAGCTGTTTTTAAATTGGAATTTTTGCAAAACAATTTTTAACATCCTGTTTTCAATTAGTAAAAATTTAGTGAAAATTCATCAACTTCATTTTTAGTCAACAAAAATAATTGGTTTTTTTCCCAATGGAGCAATACTCAATTCATTTATCATCAATTTTTCCCTCAGTATAAAATTTTAAATAATATTTTTAAAAATATCTGACAAGACGATAAAGATGATGAATGTAATTTTTATGAATTTATGGAACCACCATTAATTGTCTGTAATTATAAATTACATCTCTAATTAAGTAGTTATTTATCACAACGATAATACGTCTTAGAACATGACAAGAAGTTATGCGCAGAAGCACGCGACAGCAGCTCTCCCGTTAGATGGGAATTTGCTCAAGAAGATGATGACTTAGCAGTTGCATTGACGACATCGTCTATTAATCGATCATTATCGATGGTGGATCAGTTGACAGTAGGAGTACCAGAAGCTTTTCTTCTGTAATAGCCAGTAGCCAAGCATCATCGTGGACCAGTTTCGCTCTGTCTAACGGTTTTGCAATGACCAGGTCTCTCTTCTTCTCTGTCTGGAGAGAGTCTCTCGACTAACGGAAATCGGCGGATGCTCGAACCGTTCCGTTTGAAATTCTCGAAATCCACCATGAAACACGATGACACGGCGCTATATAGGCTTTGATGCATCGTACGCTCTATAAATATTTTTCTTCTTGCTTTTTTTTATTAACTCATAGTTCATTATACTGTGGTGATGCTGCTGTAATTCATCATAACAAGAAGCCTACTTAGATGGGGTGAAATAATAAGGGGTGCGCACCCTTTTTATTACTCTCAAGGATTCACTTGGAACCCTCTTTACAGAGATGACAATCTTAGTCAGGTGCTGCAGGCTAGAATGAACATTGCCTCTTCACTAAGCTACGTAATCAGTGAAAAATCTTTTCCATCTTCATTCTTTTATGTTGCGGTCGTGACTGAAATTATTTCTCAACTTCAAATGCTTGTGATAAATAACTAACTTGTTCTCAACTTATTTCAGAAGCACGTAAACCAGAAGCTGAAAGCTCTAGATAATCATTGAAAAATTTATTTTAGTTCTTTGTTGAAGTGTATTGAACAATAATGTTTTCTTAAGAGCATGAATTTCAAATTAATTTATCTTCGTAAATAGATGGAAGTTTTATTAATTTATGCTGAAAGCTTTTCATTATCAATTTTTCTGTTACGTCATTTGAAATATTTATTTAGGATCTTAAACTTCATAAATATTTTCCAAGTGACCATAAAAATGCAAGAATTTGCACTGAGCAGAATATCAATTTCAAGTATTTTTATTTCATCAGATAAATAGAAAATTTTATTCTCTTGTATTCTTTTAGAAAAAAAAAAAAACATTTTTACGTAGTTACTGAAAAATTAAATTATTTTGTAACTAAAAATTTCAACCAATTTCGTCAGTCAATTTGATCAATTTAAGCTAAAAGCTCGGTGTCATGTTAAAAGATATTGTGAGGTAAAATTTTCCGATAAATTTTAGAGCAATAAAAGGAGTTACTTCCAACACACCGAAAGAGTAGACAAGTGTACTTGTATAATTTCGAGAGTATTCAAGGTCTAGGTGTGCAATAATAAGTTCATTTACATCAGTAAAGGTCACAAAAAGATGAGGGAATGATACTTGCTCGTGTATTAGTACTTATATAACTACCACAATCTGAATATATCTCTAACCATTCTCCCTAAGAACTGCTATCAATCTTAATTGTCTGACGAGAGGTATCCTCGAGTCTCGAGCATGTCAGGGTCAAGTTTAAGGTCATAGCCAGATCGATCTGTCACCCGTCAGCTCCCCCATCATCATCATACAGATGTCGGACGAAAGTTCTGATAAGAATGGACAGTGTATGAGATTCTTCAAGATCCTACTGGTTTCTAAGAATATTCTCTACTCCTTATTCTCTTTTATGAATGAAACATCGTATATACGGAGAGAATAAATTATATGTAATTGAGGTATTAACTGCATGCAGACGTAAATTGATGGTAGAATAATATTATTCAACTATTTGAACTCAAAAGGCAATCATTATGATGAAGAAAAATGGTTTAATGATGATTTTTTGTGTAAAAGATGCTCATGTACTACATTGTTGTCATGTTCGTTCTTGAATCGGCATCAACTGCTCTATCAACATGCAAAATGCGTTTAGCATTGACTGCAGGTGCACTTGGTACAGCCAGAGGCATTCGTAATGACAGAAATACTTGCTTTGTCTTGCTTGATTGTTCGTAGAAAAAAAAAACAATTATCCATCAAGCTAAGTGATTCCTTGAATTGAGGATCTACTTGAAAAAATTATTTCACACTAATTGATCTATGATTTATTGTTACACTGTGATGGTATTGTGTGGTGAGTGTCGCGCTAAGATTAGGGAGGAGTAACCTAAAATATCATCAACATCCTTTCCAATGTGCTATACAGGTTTGCTTGGGATTCGCATTACGAGAGATCAGAGAGATCCGCATCCACTATATAAGACCCTCTTCCCCATTATAGCCCAACAATGTAACAAATACCCTCATCAGCCTATCTCAGACTCTATTGTACCCCGCGAAAACATCACTTCCCCATCTACCTCTCTCGACTTCGAAGGAATGCCATTTTTAATTTTGAATTAGAGGAGAATGCCATTTACCAGCTTTAAAAATAGAGGCTACGTTACCAGTTTCCGAAGAAAAAAAATATACACTGCACAATATTGTTGATAATTTTTTTTCTCACTTGTAGCTATGGGTTTTACATTATTTGGTGACATTTGTTTCGACTAAATTATTTGCTTTATTTATTTTTATTATATTTAATTCTAGTGGACATGAATTTGATAAATATTCATATTAAATATCACTAAACTGTTTACACAAATTTTATTTCTATTTTATGAGACAGATTTAATTAATTATTAAGATGGAAGTTTAATTTTTTTTAATAGAGATGTTTTTATGAGTATATTGCCATCGTTATTCCAAGAATTAATTAATATATTTTATTTTCAAGAAAATAATTCAATTAAGAGTCAAATAAATATTTTTATCATTTGAAATTCATCAATTCTTCAAGTTAAAATTTTATCCTCTTATAGGAAATGATTTTTATGAAAATTTATTGCCACCATCTGTACGAAAGTAGGAGTATTTTTATCAATCAACTGGCAAAAAATCCATGGATCTATGGATGGTATATATTCAATTTCACGAATAAAATGGAAAAAAGTTTTTATTAGGCTGTTGAAGTAGTTTTACACCTTGAAGAATACTCCAGAATGGTCTGGAGGGAAGGAAGAGAATCAAAGGATGTGAGAAAAAAGATGAGATCTCCAAGTGTGGGGTCCTGAACATTTCTCTCTAACCCTATTCTTTATTTTTTCTTGTCAAGACATTTTCTCATTCTCTCTAATGGCCTTTTTGGTCTTTTTCACGTGTCATGTTCCAAAATTGAGCTGAGAGGTATGACGAAAGGTCTCAATAATTGAAAAAGATGCTTGGGTCAATTGGTACTTATAAAGAGGATCCTAGAGTCAACGAGCAGGTTCATCGACATCATTCCCGGACGCATGAACGTGCTTCCGTGCTCATCAGAATCTTTTCATTCAAAACATGTTATTTTTCTTTCAAATGAGGATCAATTGATTGAATAAATAAAGATTTTGGCTTATGTTTTCGTGAGAGATTGTTTGGGATCGACAATGTAAGAGAATATTTATTGGCTTAATTCCATAATTAACCTTCTAACCAAACCCAAAATAGTATTAAGTCCTAAGTTATATGTTAATATGTTTACATCTTTAACTCACATTGTGTATAAGAGATTTATTATAGACGAAGATTTAAATTAGAAGCGATTAAAAAAAATGTTTTATTTAGAAAAAAGAAGAAATGATATTGCTTGAGAGATGTTTTACTCTCTTTCATCAAAGAAAAATTTTATTGTTTCTAGAATTGCAAAGTCAAGTCAGGGACAGACGTCTTGGCATTGATCTTAGAGATTTTAAAAGACATATCGGTATCTTTACGATTGTTTAAATGTTATGTCAGTCGCACCAAAAACTTTCTGCAGTATTTAACATTGACTTAATTGTCTGTTTTCACTTACATGACCTTCATATGAGCCATTTTACGTCTTTGGCTTTCCAATGAAAAATTCGAGAAGAATATAATCTTCACTTAAAATAATCATACAAACTATTCTCATGACGCAAATTCATTTCTGAATTATAAACCAAGTCAGGAGAGTTGTATTTTTGCAAAATAAACTTAATCGAGTTTGCAGTTTTTTTTTCTCAATGAAAAATTCATTTTTTTTCAAACTGGCATTTCTTCTTACTCATTTTAATATCATTCATTTCATTTATAATTCAGCTTTAAATATTATTTTATTTACCTGTTGAATAAATATTTGAATATTATTTACAAATTATTTCATCGGAGATGCTATCGGAAATATATGTACAGCTTATAATTGGGAATTAACAGTCATTTAAGTTGAATATTTCAGAGCCATGAGATTTTCTTAACACTAAAAAATGCGAATATTCAAATACCTATCGGTAGTTTGCGAATTTTTATTGAAGTCTCTTGGAACAGGCACGTGTCGCGACCTCGACCGAAAATATTTGTATGTATGAGTGAGTTTCGTAATTATAAACCCATGAAATTCTCCTGTAGAATCAAGGTCTTTTTTTCGTCTTTGTCCCTCTTGTGTCTCTCATTTAATTTACACGTGCAAAAAAAAGGACACAGGTAACATAAAATTGTTTCATTTCAATTTTAAGACGCAAAAAGGACAAAAATTTTTTATTTTTCAGCTAATAAAAGTACAATGAGACATCGAAAATGAGGAGGTGGTATAGGGGTTAGATGTCGTTTTAGAACAGAGGAAACGACTGAAAAGTGATATTTAACACAAATGTTTACGACATTCCTTGCATTGACTTTTGGGCATATATTCTATTGATATTCCTTGTAAAATAGCATAGTCAACTATGCAGGGTTACATTATTTCTCGACTTGGTGTGGGTCATTTTAGAGATGTTATCTGGATTGAAATTGGAAAGTTACTTAGTGCGACATATTACTGAATCGTGTTGTACGTGAATTTTCTTTTTTACCTCTTTCATTTCTTTTTGTTTTTCCTACTTTTTTTTATTTTTCTTCTTCTTTTCTCTTAAAGTTGTGACCTTGGATGTACGAGAATTCCAGTCGAGGAATTGAACGTTTCGATATCTGCGAGTGTTCTTTTCTGATGCGATAAATATGATAATGGGGAAGGTCAAATGGATGGTGCAGGGAAACAAGATCCGAACTACAAGAGAAAACACTTTTATTTTTATTAAAATGACAATTTTATTAAAAGAAATACAAATGACGATATTCCCATAATAAAAGTATATATATTTTTATTGATTAAATTTTCTTTTGGGAGAAATAAAAAATACTAGCAATTTTTATTACTGTTTTCTCTTCACCAATGAATTTTATTTGATAATACAATAATTGCATTTGCGAAAATATTTTACATAATATGACTAAATTTATCGACCATTCATTAAATATTTTCCAATTGCATAACTTTTAATTTCAGGTCAATTAATATTAAAATTCAATAATCAATTAAATATCAACTCGATTACCCTTAAAACTCGATTAATTCAGTGAATAAAAAAAATATATAAAATATAAAATAAAATGATTTCATCATAAAAAAAGATGTACGCATCAATTATTACTTCATTCATCATAATAAACACATTGTTCTCGTAATTTCGTGAAACTGTTGCAACAATAACAATAAATTATAAAATAAATCTAGTAAAAATGAATACATGATAGGGTATTGTTTCAAGATCACATAATTACAACAATATAAAAATAATAAAAAAATGGGTCTAGTTGAGATGTTATTCAGATTAATTATCTTTTAACATCATTCGCAAATAAAATGGAACAGCGTTGAATACTCCATGACATTGCCAGTCACGGTGTCATAGCCATTAACACTCAGTACACATATATTATTATATTTTGCTCTCTATGCCATTAATTCTCATCTGTTTCGCATCACTGACCTCTTTTTAAAGTTTATACATAAATGCATGAGTGTGTAGGGCTGATAGCGATGATACAGAGATTTGTAGGGACAGGTTTTCATGCGATACCTTCTTCCCACCTACATCTAGTCATCTTGTCTAGCAGCCTACGTGCAGTTCTGCCCAGCTAACATACTGCCATACTAACAGCACTGCTCTGCTTAACGGTACATCACTCTTGTATTCACACACTTTCAATCCCTTTGATAAATACCTAATTAAATTCATTAAGAAATAACGAATTTGTTATTTTTAAAATCTCGAGTTTTTTTTCTCCACGATAAAAATAAATTCATGTTTATGTTCACTGCTGATATATTGACAGTCATATTATGACAAATATTTGGAATTAAAAATAGAAGATCAATTACTTCAGAGCAAATAATAAAATAAGCATGGGGCGCGATATAGGCAGAGTGTCAGCGTTAAGTTTTACGCAAGAGTTTGCAGAGAAACCAGCCGAGAAAAAGAAAGAGGGGGAGGAATAAGAGAGATAAGAGAATTGAAGACAGAGTAAGAACGACAAAATTATCTTCCGGTAACCCAAGACTCGACATACACTCTCTTATTTTCTCGACCTAGAAAAAAAATACAAACTCGCGCTCCTAATCTACCACTTTCACAATGGAAAATAACTCCAACTGTTCCCTTTAGTTACTAATATAGTTACCTTTTTTCCGGTTCATTTACACTCGAGAAAATGTCATTTTACCGATCGGTAATTATTCAGATGAAAATTTCGATTTAATTTCCATACTGTAAAGCTCGTATGAAAGCTCTAGCAGTTATGCTTTTTTTAAAATTAATCTTTCATAACTTTTAATTAACAAGAAACTTTTAACGAGTTTTAAAGTTTTTTTAAAATACTTTCTAAACGTTGTTTACCTTGTTAATAAATATTAATGATAGATTTAATTGGTTACCAATTAATGATGAAGATTTTGGATTTTTTATAGTTGTAATATAAAAAAAGAAAAATTAATTGTTAAATAGTGGAAAGTAAAAGTTAATGATGATGATGAGAAAATGATTAGCAAGTATCGAAGAACAAATAAATAATGATAAAATAAAATGACTCATTAAAATAAAAATGTTAATTGCAATTAATTTGCTAGACAGTGATCAAAGCAGTTGATTAATGAATAATATTATAAATCATCTTGGAAATAGCTTTGATATTTAATAAAATTAATAAAAAAAAATCGAGATTGATGATTCTCGTAGCTTGGCTTCTGCAGCACCTACACTAGAAATATTTGTTCGTCATCTGTGTGCACTGCGTGCACATGTGGCTAGATGTCATGACATATAGACAACTGCCCACAGTCACTCTCGCACAAATCGACTCCGCTCTGCCTGGTACTTCGAACTCTCGATCATGTATGTACATTTTATATCTATGTGTTTGTATAGTCTTCTCTCTTTGTGCTTGCTCTGCCTACGTGTGTGCGATTACTTTCACACGGAGGTGAACAACACGCGGTGGTATCCAGGCCAGGGGTGGCCAACCACTCCTATACCGAACACACGATGTGGTTACGACCACAGGCGTCTTCATTAGATGCGAAAAGATGCAGTCGCATTAATCATCCATCATCTAATCTCTATTTTCTTTTCTTCTACTTTTTTTTTTTTTCAATTCTTTTTGTTTGCAATCAGACACCGATAAGATACTTTGTAATAAAGCCACGCAGGTGTAATCGTTAATTTTACAAGCTCGAACATTCTAGGCAATCCGATGTAGGTTTAGAATGTTTATTTCCTCGCAATTTTGTGCAAAAAAAATATTATGCAAAAAATTACTGATTGAGTTGAATATTAAAACAATAATTGAGACCAACTGTTTTGAATATGGATCTTTAGAACAATAATAAAAAATACTCTTTAAAAAATAAAGGATTAAATAATTTAAAGATTTAGTGTAATTTAAAAAATAGAAATATTTATTAATAGATGATTGATAAGTCCTCATTGGTAGATAGGGCTGTATAATAATAAACTGGTCACTGTTTCTCTCACTTTGCGTGATCCAAGTACGACATTTACGCTTGGAGCATTGATCTCTTGACACGAACGCACCTCTCCCATTTTATGTCACTCTCTTGCGTGTTTGGACTTAAGTATGACGCCGGCTTAGAGCCGTGACCAAAGAAAGAAAATGATTGAAGAAAAACAAAACAATTTATTCAATTAGTTAAATGAAATGGACCATCATCATCATCATCATCATCAGCATTATCTGAATATTTTCGAGATCCATTAATTTTCCAAGCAATTTGCGTAAGACTTTTATTCTTAGTTCTTACCCATGCGATAAGAATCGCCTGGTAATAGCCAAAATAATAACGTAGACATGTGTCTATGTAGTAATAACTGACTGTTTACTACCAACTTATACGCCAAGCGGTTAATCGTCTGGTTGTCTTGAATATCATCGTCTAGAACTCCCGGATATTTTGAAATAAAAATAAAAATATGTTAATGCATCCACTAGGGGATTGCGTAAGAGATTATAAATACAAAACCTAATAGATATCAGATGATGTCAAGCCCATTTTATGGGCAAGAATAAGCTTTATTGATGTCTTCACGATCCAAACAAGTGATTTAAAGTATTGTATAATAACTTTATTATTTGTCAGACCTCTTGATCTAATAAATAGAGAATATAATTAAGAAGAAAGTAAAAGTGTTGAGTGTGATGGATTAGTGTCTGACATTTAATAAACCATTCATTAAAAATATTTTTTAGAGCTGCTTACGTAATTTTTTCCGCTTTGGATTATTAATTTAATTGTTATTGATGTACTGTGCTTCAATTATTTAATTCAATCACTTCAACATTCAACATTAATTAAAAAGAGTAAACAGATGAATCACATCAACAATCTTAATACTTATCTAATAAAAATTCTTATTTATTTTAAAATCAATAATTAAAAAAAACATTTAATTGGTAATTTTTTTTTTTTTTCCTTAATTTTTTATTTATGATTGATAATGGATGTTCAACTGTAATATTGTCAGACAAAAACCGTGATTCTGAGAAGGAGTAAAAGATTAATTACCAAGAAGTTGGTTAATTTATAATAAACCATTGGCTATACATAATACAACAGTTCCTTTACCTTAATATAATAAGCTAATTGATATACATTGAACCCAGAGCTCAGTCACCTGCATAATTCGTGAGTTCTTTCAAAATGTCAGAGGCTAGTGTTGCATAAATCGGCTATAGGAAAACTTTAAACTGCTGATCAATAATTCGTTCTAACCTTTTTTTTATTATAATCTCCTGTCTGGTTATCTTTCTCTCAATTTGTGACAAATGAGAGAACCAGTATGTGAATGAAAGAATGAAGAAAAAAAATCATTTGGGGTCTTGTCGAATTAAAAGGCCAGTGAACCTTCACCCACACTTTAATATCCGGTTTTTCGATCTTTCATGGTTTTATCACATTTTACATGCCATTTAATTTAATACAGTCGAATAATACCTCTACGAATATCAACGAAATAATAATAAATATATAAGATAAAATATATAATTTGATTATAAATAATAAATAATTTTATTGACAGCAAAATTAATTAGAGCTTGAAAAAATGCCAGACTTTCAGACAGATTAATTAATGCAATCATAAATAATGAATAATCAGTAACTTTTCATATGTGAGACAAAGCAGTCGTCTGGCAGTTAAAATAACCAACAGACTCGTTGGTTATTTCCATATTGGTCATTATTGAAAAGTGAAATAGTGTCTGGGATTCCTAGACAGCTGAGAGAACCTTATTCGCTTCAATGCTCCGGCTGCTGGATTGTACACTCGATTCTCGTTCTATTCTCCACTGGCGGATGAATTGAAAGGGAAACGAGACAAGCGTGACACGCGCCGCAACGGCAAGCGACGTTGACGATGAGAACGATTCAGACAGGTTGTAGTGAAGAAGGAAAGGAACATAATTGCAGTACCGACAGAAAATTTAATACCACTCGACTACTTGTCTCTTACTAATTCCGATCGTCTTTATTGATTAGTTTGCGTCTCCGTTTAGTTTATTGAACTCCTGTCCGTTATTTTATGTGTTACTGTCTTATGTGTCGTGAAAAGCTTCAATTAAAACTGCATTGTTCAATTATTTCACTTCATCTTCTATTACCTATCTTCTAAATAATGAACCATTGCCAAAATATTCCTTTTGGCAACATTCCGATAATCAGTTGTGTTTGTTTTACAGTATCAGTATGTAAATATTCCTTTTTTCAATATTCCCTTGGGTAAATTACTAATTGAGTTGATTAAAGAAAACTAGTAATCATTCATTTTAAATATACATATCAATTGTAGGTGTACTGATATATTTGTCTAAAGTTAGTATTTATTTATTCAGATGACTATAGTTGTAATTGATAGAACAATTTCATTTATGAAAGCTAAAGAGAGATGTTAAATAAAAACTATTGAACCAATTATTTAACATCGATTAATTATTTAATATTAAATGAAATATTTAATTTATAATAAAATTCAAGTAAAATCATTTTTTTTTAATCTTTATGATTATTCTTTTTAAAAAACCCTGACTTTGTTTTTAACGTGTTGATTTACATATGCTACTGGTCTAAAACAATCAATCAAACTTCTTCTCAACAATTCTAGTTATTAGTTCCACATGTTGTAAGAACAAAAATATTTGTTTCTATAATGAACTCCATTGTCTTCTGAACAATTGCTACACCTACATAAAAAAAAGTTGTGGCTTTTTAATCGTATTTTTCGGGTTATACTCGTGACTAAAACTTTCTCTTTGTGTGTGTTATCCACATCGTGATATCCCATCTTTCCATTCCTTCGCTTTTTGGCACACAAATTTTCCAATGGTCGTTTAGGTGTATATATGTATGGAGGATCAAGTGAAGCAGGTGGAAAGCAGCGGGTGAGCAAATGGGCGGAGGTTGATGCCCGGGTACTTCCTAGTCTGGTTGCCTGTATCGACCGTGTAGCGTCCCGACGCTCGTGGCCCACACCACTGTCCCTTCCTCTCTTCCTTCCTCCTCTAACACATGCATTATACTATGCATCTTGCACATGCGCTTGTCTCTTTTACCAACCTCTCCTCCCTCAACTTCGATCCAAATTGCAGATTGTCCAGATTACGCCATTAATCTGTGCATTATTCAAACTTCTCATCTGCCATTTTCAATCGTCAATTATAATCTCTGTTACATGAGCAAGAAATACAATTAATTGACAGAATTGAAAATTCTTCGATTACAATTTTAGACTTGATTTATTTTTTTCTAGATTATTAATTGTACCATGTTTATTTCTTGTAAATGATTGTGGTATTTAGCAGATTAATTTTATATATCTAAGCGGATTTATTGTTAATATTTGTGATATGTCGGACTAAAAACAGATAGTTCTACTTATTGAAATTTGCAATAAATTCCAAAAAACAGAGAATTTAAATTTCTATACTTTTATTAACCACTATATTGAAAGATTTTTTTATTTATCATACATTCTTACTTTCCGTTATTATGTTAAAGAGTTCAATAATGTTTTATTTATAGCGAATAAAATTTATTATTATTAAAAAATTTCGCCTGAATATATACAAGAGAATTCACCTTTCAATAGCTCCTGACAAAGGTATATTAAAAATGGATACATAATAAATAAAGTTACTACTTCATAAAATACTTGTTATCGAAAAGAGAAAAAAAATTCAACTCCCACTAATTCATACTTGAGTCATAATTTGACTTTTTTTTTTTTTTTTTGAAAAATTTCTAGTAAAATGGATTATTTATTGATAAATTTATTTCAGCGTAATTGAAATTGAAGTTAGAGCTCGCATATCCGGCTATTTCAATGAATATTTTAAGAAAATAAAATATTTATTTGATACTGCATAAATTTGTGATAACTCATGATTTATCTAATGAGAATTTTGATTAGTTTATAAATATTTATTGTTTTTAACCGAATAACATTTTTTTATTCGAGTAATAAAGCATTTATTCAATTAATATTAAATTAACTATCGTGTGATCTGTCAACGGTTATTAAAATTTAACTTAAAATTCGTGTAAATTACATGAATATTTTAAATTATTATTCTAATTTGTGTTAATTTTTTTTTTTAATATTAAATTATTAATTAATTTTTTTTTATTAAATCCAATCATGAATCAGTAATTTAGAAAAGAGAAAAAAACTGTCATGTTTTTACAACCATAATTGAGATGATAACAACAATTATTTGATGTAAAATTTTTTCTATTAATACCGAGTGAAATGGGAACAAAAATCAATTTAACTCCGATACTTTCTTTTTCGGAGAAAAGAAAATATGATTTTTTTTTATATCGTCATTGCAATTATTTTACGACGAGCAGAATAAGGCTTTACGGTATAACCACAAAATGATTCAGCGTGTAATTACCAAAAACTGAATAGCCTACCAGTGCATAACGGCACACTTGTGGTTGATGAAAAATACGATCGTCTTCCAACGTTCTTTCGTAATGTTGTTGCAGTGGTACAGCACATTATCCCATAATGTTGCAGCAATGACGACAAAAAAAAGTAACCTTTTTCAAAAATTATTTATCGCATCATAATTTTTCGTACAATTGGTTTCACAATCATTCGGAAGTTAATAAGAATTTTGTCTGAGTATTCACCTTATTATCTTGAACAAATAAGTTATATTCAACGAGAAATAAAATACATCGAGGGAAGAATGAAAGAGTGGAGCAAGTAGCAGCATTAAAAAAGGGGGGAAAATGCGTTGAAGGTAATTGAAAGGCGAGGGAGATGGTTAGGAGAGAATACGAGGAGGAAGACGATGAGGGAATACAAACAGCAGGACCTGCTGATGCAGTTGAAGGGATGAAGCTGATGCAGAAGGGGCGACTTGAGGGCTCGCCAAAAGCAGGATGGACGTGCGCAGATAAAGCGAATAATACAACGCAAGAGAGAGAAGAGGGGAGCGAGTGAGGTTGCTAGTGGGAGAATGAGGGGAGGCGAGAGGTCGTTGGCAGCAGTGGAGGGTGTGAGGGAGGGTTGAGAGGTGGAAGGTGGCGCAAAAAGGTCGCCGAACTCTGGGTCGATAGCCGGCACCGACCAACCTAATGTGCCAACCCCAGACTCCGAACTACCAGCTGATCTCAACCGCACCTTTTGGCTCGAATAACACATTTTTTCCCAATCTTGCTTTTCGTCTTCGATATTAGGATTATGATACCGCGTTGAGATCTAAATTTAGGGCGATTCAGATTTTAATAATAATGGAATAAATTATTTTTAAAAGACAATTCAAATAAATACTAAAAATATTTAAATTGTTTCATTCATTCACTGTTAATTATTGATAAATAAAAAGTTGTATAAAAATATTTGACTGAAAATTACAGAATGTTTATAAATAAACTTGATGTTAGTAATATTTGTTTTGGCTTTTGACATATTTTTTCACTTATATCACACGAAATTATCATCAATAATAATATGTTAAGTTCGTACAGTGTGATGGGTATTTTAGTAAAGTAAATAAATAAATTTAATTAATTAAACAACACAATCGTTAAAATGAATAAACTAAAATGTTAATCAATGACAGAGATGATCACGAATTACGGTTGATTAACAAAATAAAAATGAAAAAAAAATGTAATTTTGAAGCAACTGCACAGTGTCCCCTTAATTGATTCAGGACGAATGAGGGAATCTTATCAGTCCCGGGACGTGCGTTATATGATCCGATGACTCGAGACTCTCTCCGGGTCTCTGAACTCAAAGAGAAAGACAGTAGTCGCATATGTAGACTATGCACACAGTGACAAAGTCATCTACTCGCGTGTTTGAGTTATCTATCACTCTCTTACATTGCCATACACTACGATTGCGTGCTCGCGTAAATGCTTTGGAATTCGCGTGAAGAAGTAACGAGAGAGAAAGCAAGTGGATGAAGGAGTTGATGATGAAAAAAAAAAATGATCTGCTTGGCGCCATGGATTTAAATATGTGGGTCTTATGCCTGTCGCCACCCAGCGACGTTTCCTGAAGTCAACGTCCGAATTTTTTCGGCAAATCGTTAGAAGACTGCGTCTAGTTTCTCTAATGGATGATGTATACAGAGGTTCTTTTTTAGCTTAGCTAAATACACCTCTAATCCCATCTATCCATGAAACGTAACGGCATTGTCACGTGAGAAGGACCACTATATAGCGCTTTTTCAATAGAAGCAACAACACATGAACAGCAGAAATAATGTAACCGTGTTGAAAGCACACTGTATAGGTACATCTACCGTTATCCACTTCTTGTTCTCCCGAAAAAGAAACAGTTACTGGGTCTCTTCAAGCCCTGAACTTCCTTGCATTTCACTCACGAACCCCCATTTCTTAGAACGTATATATTTTTGTCAAATTTAAATGGCCATCTTTTTTCCTTACAAAGAAGTGAAAAAATCAATTTAAATTATCAACTGCCTTTTTATTGTGAAAAAATTAATTAGAAACTGCTTCAGGGAATTTTAATTAAAATTACAAAAATATTTGCCAAGTAGATTGTAGATTTTTTATTTTTTTATTCATTACAACTTGATAAATAATTAAAAAAAAAAGTTAACTCGTGTTTAATGGTAAAACATATTCATTAATAATTTTTTTTAAATTATTAGTTTCATCAAAGAAGTAATTAATGTCGTTGTTATCAAATAATTAATCTTCTAATTTTTTTAGAAAAATATTATTTGATATAATTTTAAATTAATCTCTATTTTTATTACTTTAGACTTATTATGAAAATTTATTGAGTCAATTGGAATAATAAATAAACCATATTATTAAATTCTTATATTATGAAATAGAAAAGAGTGTATTGTAAATGAATAAGTATGAAAAAAGCAATTAATATTATTATTTTAATAAATTATAAAACGTTAATAAAATAATATTATTAACATAAAGTATCATTAGTGATGAATTAGATGTAAAGAGATACATTAATAACATATAAACCGTAGTTGAACTCAGTTGCAAAAGCTTATCTAAATCACAAGCTGATATTTCTTTCGCTCCTAGTATAGTTAGTGTAATACTGGTTAGTGTCTCATGAATATAAGCAAAGACCCAACAATCATTATTTATTCACTGTCTCTCTCTCAATTTCAAGAATATAAGTATCTAAAAAAATTTTTTGT
This sequence comes from Chelonus formosanus, assembly GCA_028641665.1. Classification (NCBI taxonomy): domain Eukaryota; kingdom Metazoa; phylum Arthropoda; class Insecta; order Hymenoptera; family Braconidae; genus Chelonus; species Chelonus formosanus. Next base: position 20,977,730 of record CM054004.1, read on the forward strand.
TTTGCTTTCAGGTAAGAAACGAATATTATCCGGCAATGCAGACGTAGACACGTTTAAAAGATGCAAAGAGATCAAGGTGGAAGATATGTATCAGCCGCAACAAGATATCTTCTTAATATAAAAAGTTAAGCAAGTCTCTGGCGCAGAAAACGAAATCTCGGTCTTAGTCTGCATAAAAAGAGTGAGAAAGAGAGAAAGAGAGGGGCTATGAGAGCAATCGCACGGTCCATCGAGCAGGCTCGGTGTCCAATCGTACGGTTTCCTGGTGAACGGGAGACCAGACCACTTTGGATTTTCGTGGGAGTGTCTCCTGAAGGGTCATTGAACCTTTATTCATAGTCTACTTCAGTGCTTGTTGGTCTATCGGAGCTCAGTAGAGTCTGAGTTGTGAGTTTACTGATGCGACTTAACATGTACAGCAAGCGAGGTTTCTTCGCAAGGAGGTCAAGGCCACGACCTAGTCGGAGGTCGTTGCACCGGCTTCTCTCTCTTCCACCTCCAACGACCTGCACTGCGTCTTCTCTTTCTTTCCTTACGTTTCTCCATTCCGTCCCTTCTCTTCCTTTTCTTACCTCATCACTTGCTCTTTGCCATTTTTAACTTTCCTCCTTTATAGCCAAGTGAACAAAGTCGATTCAATTCCTTTTATTATCATATATAAGAATCCCACGAAAACAAGAAACGAACGCTTCCACTTTTCTCTTTCTCCTCGACAGCCATCATCATCATCATCATCATCAGCTTAAGAGAAAGGTACTCCATTCCATCAAGCTTTCGAATTCTTGCATCTTCTCTTGTACTGCACAAAATCAAAACAATCACAAAGTTACTCTCGTAGGTTTAAAGGTGAATGACCTGAGCTTAAGCTTCAGGTAAAAATTCAGGAGAAAGGCGAGAAATCACTAATGCGTAGGTAACTATCACTTAGGTTAGGTTTAAAAGTGCATTGGACTCTGATGCTATCTCCTACGCTCTTTTACATGCCAATACTTTCAGTCTTTCAACTTTTAATAGTTAATTGCTGCTTCTAGTTATCTGCTTGTTTTCCTTCATTAAAAAAACTCATTCTTACTCAATTTATCCAACGGTTGTTAATATCTATACATTTAATTATATTCTCTAGTCACTAAATGTTTTATCATTATTTCACCAATGATTTTGCAAATTATACTTTTTTATACGCCTATTTCTTCTGATAATTACTATAAGTGCATATACACTTAGCGATTCATTACTATTTTATTTATCAAAGTTCATTTTTCACCATTCAATTGCTGGAGGTATTTCAATCATTTCAATTGAATCGCTTTGACTTTGAAGAAAAATATTATTTCAACTTGTAGTTAGAATTTCTCTATTGTTCTCATTACTTTTCTTCATTATAGTGATTGTTTATTAAAAATTGAATTGAAAGTATTTGAACTTTTCATGCCATGTCAATATTGAAATAATACCTTGGAGTGACTCATAAGAAAATATTATTCTCTCTACGTGTAATTATTTTATTCTAATTACAAGTATTTACATACATTGTATAGTTCAAAGTTTGTTGGCATCATTTGAATCATCTTAAAACAACCATTCGTCATGCTGTATCATAGAGTGAAAACATATTTTCACACAGTTGAAAGTTTCTTTTGTATCACCATTTCTTTCTTCGTTATCTTACTCTACAAGTCTATTCTTTGGAAAAATTTTCATTTGCAAACGATTCAAGTGAAATCGTCATGAATCATAAGATAGAAATAGATAAATACTGCGTAGTTTCTTGCAATGTATACACAGATATATATATATATATATATATATATACATATAATATTTGTATGCCTCTTTGCTAATTTATTCATACAAGTGAATTTTAATTTTTGTATTTACATAATAGTAAGAGATTGATTGAATACCATTGGGTGATAATGATAGTTTATTTTCATCGACTTTACCCTGAAGATCATGACGTAAGTGCTGCTTCATAAAAGTGACTTAACTACCGGATATACATTGGAGGCCATTCACTTACAGAGGACAATGAACATCCTGCAGATCGAGAGAATTAAATAGTTAAATCCAATGCAATCACCAGTCTAGTACCTTTCTTATCTATTTAAAAGACAATCGCATCGTCTATAAAAGCAGTTAGCACCGCCTTTCAATTAATAAAGCCCAAGCCTTTATTGTAAACTTCCGGTCCTCTAGGAATTCAGATGCAGATTTATTCTGATAGCTTTTTCCTTCAACTCATAAAAGAAAATTATCATTAACATATTTTAAATAACACTTATTTTACATTATACTCAACTGGGGGGTATCTTGAAGAGTCTCTTTCAACATCATACCAAATACTTTAACTTAATTGTTTATACAAAAAAACTGGTACTATTACCGTTTAAGAAACTGGATGTAATCATCGGTTGTTGATTGACCCTTAAGTGAAGAGTTTACATCAGTGATGATATCCATCATGTTCAAAGCTGAATGAACGATTATTGTTATTCCATTAATGACACTTTAATGATTATTATTGCATTGTAATTAGCTCAATTGCATTATAAAGTTCATTCTTGTGCAAAAAAAATTATCTTTTAGATCAGTCGGTATCTTTGAGCTAGAAAATGATGTTCAATTAAATATTGCAAAACAAGTGAATTATATTTAATATTGAATTTAGCAGCCATTTTAGTATGACTTTACTTGAATGAACAGTATTATTAATTCAAGCAAGACAATAAAAACGTTTGAATAAAATGGTATTGAGATAAAAGAAGAAGTTTGCAAAGATGAAAGAAAGGTTTCTCAGACATGTATAAAAATTAGTACAGATTTTTTCCATGGGGAACAAGGCTCCGAGTCTGTTTCTTTTTACTTAGGTCGTATGCGTGAAAAGTGAAGCGTCTAGCCATCCAGCTGAAGATCTCCCAGTTAGTGCTCGTGCAAGTATCTCGCTGGGGGACTCCCGACATTCAGAGTCAGTCTGTCTTTCTTTCTCTCGTCTCTTTCCCTCTCAATGTCATTGCGCTCGCGGGAGGGAACGGATCGCATACAGATCAGGGCCGGGGAGAGGAGTATACACGCGTACAAGCACCCCTGAGCACGCATGCACAATGCAGGGTGCAACAACCTCCACCTTGAACGAGAGAGAAAGCAAAGTACAGACCAGGAGAGAACAAGAGGCTCAAGACTGACGAGAGGAAGACGGAACAAGAGAGAGGAATGTATCCTTGTGCTTGTCTGCAAATAATTTACGACAGTCTAGGAAAACTCGAGATTGGAATACTGCACGTGGAGGCCAGGGTAAAGGCCTCGTCTTTTCTTTCATCTTCTTCGGCGAAGCAATGAGATCGACGTACCTAGCAATGAGTTTTATGACACCCTGGGGTGCCATCATCAGCCAAAAGACTCAAGAGAAATAATAGTTAACTATTTCATAGTCATTTTTATTCTTTACCTCTCCACATGGTACAACCTGATCCTTGGAGGTTTCTCCACCAAACCAACATTCGTTGAGATATTTTCTAAGACTATATAATTTAGCTAGCATTATTTATCATGCCACGAACTTGACCGACGTTGACTCAGCCTTTCATGTCAATGGATTTTATGATTTCTATGAGGGCGTCGCACTTGAGACGAGCAAAATGAGCGCAAGGACCTTAATACTCTGTCTCACTTGTTCATGTTGTTTTAACCAATACATGGATTCCTATGTATATAGGGTCCTATTGCATTATATTAGTAGCATATGTTGTTGTCTCTCTTGTCGTTACACCAAGATAAGCTAGAAATTTTTGCACGGGGCAAAGGCCTCAGCCGCAAGCTGCCGTCGCAGTCAGACGGAGTCATAAAACGCTTTATATTCCCACATGCTCAACACCGAGACGACGTGTGCTCAAGCCTAGGCCACGCGAAGAGACTTTTCTAAGCGTTGGTAAAAACGAATATTAAAAGCCACCCGGCATGCAGCTGAGAATATACCTTTATATTTATTTTCTTCATTGTCTCAGCATGACGATGACCTCCTACGTCTATCGAAATATTTCCAAAGGATTTTTCAACCTTGTTATTATTTCCAATTAGCTATTGAATCCCAGCTATTATTTAATTAATATCAGTTAATCAGAGACAATTATATTCATTTTAATTAATTCAGTAAAAATTGATTACAGATTTAATTTTTATCAGAGATTTTACAGTTAAATGTTTCAAAAAAAATTTTACCTCTATGAAATGCTGAATTTTTATCATATGAGTCACGAAATGAATAAAGTTGTCCAGTTAATTTCTATTTAAATGTAAATGCAGTCCATTATTGTACGTTTGTCATTTCTCATTTAATCTGATCTACATATTACTATTTAACACCTAAAAGAGCACATTTCTAACAACGTTTTAGTCGAAATAATCTCCGCTCAATTAAATCTCTAATTATTCATAGTTAATTAAGATAAAGAGAAAATTTATCTGAAAAGATATAGATTAAAAATGATTGAAGAACGAATAGATTTTAATTTCATTATCATTTATTAAATTTCCTTCAGTTCCAACATAAATTATTATAAAATATAATATTATTAATACAAGCAAAAGTAACTGATTGAATGCAAACAACAGTGTTTAATATTAGATTATATTTGAAAGATATATTAAACAGTTTAATAAAACTTTTATTGGATTTTTATCAATGAAGTTCTTGTTACATCATAAAAAAAAAAGTTGAACTGATTATTAGAAAAGCGATTAAATTTAATGGAATTCGATTTATCAATAATAGGTGATAAAATATTGAATATGAAGGACTTTTATCTTGATAAATCTCTTGTGTATCAAAAAGATGATTCGAAATGAAGGTGTTTGAAGAGTAATTACCTAGTGATGAAGAGTTGAGAATGAAATTCGTGGCAGACATAATGACACAGTCGAGAGAGGGAGGAAGAGGGAGAGTAAAGTATTGAGGGTGGTGGTGATGGCGTGGCAACGACGACCCTCGGGGTCGATGCACTACTATAATCTTGGTGAAATGTCTTGCAGACTGGCTTACGTCGCGTTTTGCTACCTCTGGTGCACGAGTATACGCCAAAAATAGGGTTGACTTGACTCTTATGTACATAAGAGAGGAAGAGATCTTTTCCGTCTCATCGTCGTTCTTTCTTCATCGTCATTTTCTGAGTCGTCTGTAAGACGAATCCTGACAGAAGACTTTTTCTCATTTGTAAGATACTCTGTGGATGGGATTTACGAGCTGGTGCAGTGTCCTCATCAGTTAAAACTCCCACAGGGATATTATATATACACGTAGACGAGGATTCATTATCTTTTCATGCCAAGACTATTGCAGCTAACTTCATCGACGAACTAAAGTCACACATCAAACAGTGCATAGTATGAAAGAGAGTTATAGAAAATAAAACACGAAATGATGATAGAGAATAAGAAATACGATGGTAATTTTATCTGATCTTGGCAAATATGTGTAATTACATCCATTTTTAAGCTTCTATCCTACCGATCCTCAGACAAGATTCTGATTTATTATGCAAGAAGAAATAATCTGAAGAATTTTTGGTTCTACTTATCCTTAGGAATAATTCATCCTGCATCTCAAAGTGCCGTTACTTTTCCCCGAGGCTCCTTAAGATGGAGGAATCGTGAATCTTGATCTATCTTGATAGGGACCAGACATAGGCAATACGTTAGAAAGCCAATGAACTGTTGGTAAAACTCAAATGAAAGAAGACGCTTGTGTGTAGCGTGATGAAATTTTATTGATACATAATCTTATGAATACATATACCTTGTGTATGTAGGTATATGACTTGACTTATTTATTCAAACTCTCGTAATCTTATAAACTTCAAACTGCTGGCTATAATTCATATTTACATTGCAATAATGGTGCAAATTCTTGTAATCTAGATTTGAGAGTAAGTCGATGCTTTACAAGATCCGGAGGAAAGTCGTGGGAATTCCTCTCTCTCGGTGAAAACTTAAATATATTCAGGTGAAACGAGTCATTTCATTTCTGACATCAAAATATTATAAAACTTATATCTCTCTCTTTTTCCATGTAATATTCTTCACTTAACCAATTTTGCAATGAAAAATATTTTTATCACCGAAAATAAATATGTCTTTATTTATCAACAGGTTAAATAATCATATCAGACTCATTTTGCAGACACTTTATTCATTATTACCAGACACCAATCGATATTCTCCTCGATGAAAATCAAATTTGCTTATTTCTGCGTTTACGCTAAAATATTATCGCTTTATATAATTCAGTATGAATTTTTCATTCTTTGAGTAATAAATTTTCCTGGTAATAAACATGTACAGTGCAAACAAGAAAAAATAGCGAACAAAATTTGCGTAGAAAAATAGAAGTAGTACAACTCTGTCGGTGATAATAATAATGTTACATTTAAAAGCATGTAGACAATAAATTCACAGCACATTCTATCTCTGTTCAGTGCATGTAAGACAATTGTAAAGAAGTCGATAACCTTAGGAGATAAAATCTATTTTTCCCTGACCCTGGATACCAAGAGAATTGAATTTTCTCAGCAATCGAGGCCGAAAAAAATAGTCCATGCGGTAAATGACACCCACACGTGTGTGGAGGAGTGAAGGCAAGTCAGAGAGGACTACGCCTGGACCCATTGTGCGAGTCACTGTGCGGATGTGGAGCCTGCAGCAGCCCACAAATGAGTCTCTCGCATAACATTCGCCCGGAAAGGCGGCCAAACCTTGTACGAAAGCAGTTCCAGAACTCGCAGCTCCCACACACTTCTATTTTTTTTAATATCATTTTTTCTTCCTCGTTCTCTCTCCTGTAAGATCATGCCTGAATACTTGAGTTTCATGTACGCAAAGGAGAAGTTGATACATCGAGGTATCCAGGCTGCAACACCCACGCGATAGCTTTTCTGGGCTGAAAAATCCTGAGAGAGCCGTCCGTTCACTTCCGTGTGGCAGCCTGCTGCGAACGAGTTGTACCAAGATACGAGACGACATAGCCCAGGGTTCCGGTTGCTTTTTCGCCCTCGAAATATCGTGCGATTGTTCCACCTGCCCGTTCATCCGAAAGAAATAATCACAAAAAGGATAATGACTACGTTTTAATGCCATTAATACAGTCATGGTCGAAACTATGTGTTTATTACTTCAAGAAACTTTCTGCAAAAAATTATTGCTATTAATCAGGCCTATTAATAGCTATGATTTTGAATCATTCATGAATATAAATGATTTGTTTATTGGAATGACACTTAATAGTTTGAATGCATTCTATAATTCTGTGCTCTATTGATCAGAATATCACTTTTAAAAATTTCAATTTATCCAATTTTTTTATTATTCAATTTTTTTTAGTGATATTTTATTGATAAAAGTTTCAAAAGGTATAGAATTTTAACAGGAACAATTTTTTTATTTAAAGTGAAAATGAAAAATTCCAGTCAATTTTACATAATATGTATGATAAAAGCATTTCCAGCTATTGTTAATGTTTTGTACTATCTGAAATATAATTCATGCTATTATGGAGAATATAGCAGCATAATAGAGAAGAATAGTAAAATACTAGAAATGAAAAACAAGCAATCTCTTTATACACATGGAGAAAACATGCAACTGTTTTTTAGAAAATTTTTCATCTCTAATAATTTCTACAAAATAATCAACGTGAAAAGTATTCCTCGATAAAATCAATTTACTTGCTTAGAAGAAGTGTGTTCCTAGGATAATGATTGAAGTTTTAAGATTAGAAATTCCCCTAGAGCAGTTATTATTTGATAAAAAAATTCAGTGTTATGGAATTTCTTCAATGAATATTAATCAATTGATTAAACTGAATAACAAACTGATGTTTTATGTATGAATGAATAGTTAAAAATGGCATAACAGTAATTGAAGATTGAAATGGAGAATGTTTGAAGAAATGAAGCAGTTCATCATCAGTGGATGCAGAGAATAGAGGAGATGAAGAAGAAGGAAGATAAGAAGAAGAGGGCAGCGAATTTATGATAGAAAGTGTTAGACTAATGAAGTGTTTACAAAATGATGTGATTTAGGTTGACGTTGGCTTAAATGGTAATTAGCGATGTGGATCTGATTAATAATCCCTGTGGGATGTTAGATAGTGTGTTGGGAAGCATGGGCGTGGCTGGTGAGAGCAGTAGAGAGATGCTCCTGGGAAAACATAAAATAGAAGACATCTTCCTTTTTCCTTGCCCCCCATAAAATGCATGATTTTCTCTTGGTGTATGTGATAACCTCGATTCAATATTTTTTCATCCTACTTCTTTAGCTTGGTTGTTCGTCAATGATTGGAGTATGTATTTGTTGGACAATTCAGCGACTGGAATAAATGAACAGCTATCAAGAGAGACGGGAAAGGCGATGCGCATCCGCGCGGATCCATTTTCTCTTGTTACCGGGGTAACCTCGATTTTAGATTTTTTCTCGTGAAGGTCCCGGTTACAGCCCATCTCTTGTCACGATGCCCGCGTGCGACGAATAGAAGTAGAAAAGACGACCACGACGGCGGCTCGTTTGCGGTTTGTGAAAGGTAGATCTTCGAGATCATTTTCTCTCTCTCCTTTCAGTATATGTCTGCGCAGCGAACCTGTGGGGTAACCTCGATTTTATACCATTTTTTTTTACGGAGGTCAACCCGATCTTACGACCATCACGATGACACTTGTGAAAGGCGGCACGGGCCAGCATCCTCGAGAAATCCAGTCCAAGTTTCACGAGTCCTTTTCAGTTTACCTACATCTAAACATTCTAAACTTTTACATTAACTATTTTATAATTATACACCCAATTGTTACTATCTAACATCAAATCTCCAACATCATTTTCACCACTCAAGACCTTTAGAGGAACAACTTTATCATCTGATCAAAAATATTCACCAAATGTCTTCCAAATTTATCGCTACTTCTTGGATGATCTGATGACAGTGAAGATAGGAACCCAATTGAATGCATTAAACATTTAAACAACAGTTGAAAAAATAATAAAACTTGTTCTTGATACTAAAAATGTGTAATCCGAAATATTTTAATTATTTGCTGAGTAATTGACTCTAATAATAATTTTATACCAATATTCCAGCTTCGAATATTCTATTAATTCGATCAACATTAATGCAAATGCACATTGTTTCATCACTGAAAACTCAAGAGTTGTAATTTAGGTATTTACGAACCTGCTAATAAGCATAAAGATAACGTACGAAACGTTGAAAGTCTCGTTAGAGAGAAGAGAAGCTAGAAATTCTCGTTAACAAATACTCTTTACAGTCACTTGGTGGGAATAAATTACTAAACAACTCAGCTGCACTTCTAATGTAGATAATCCTCCAGTACAGTGTGCGATGAAAACAACGTTAAATTCTAGCAGTTGTTCACGTACTGAGAAATCTTCCATAATGATAGCTAAAGTGATCATCGCGATAAACTTTGCGTTAGTCGACCTGCTTTGGAGAAATAATTATCTCGCTAATAAATGGCTTTCGTTGCTACACCAATCAGAAACTTAATGATATTCTAAATGAAATCAAAGTATTTTAATTATAAATATTTGTTCACTATAAACGTATGCATTTCTATTTTAAACATATTGAAACCTCTAAATAAAAAATTCCTTAGATGATAATAAAAACCCACCCAGTTTTCTACTTATATATTATAATACTGATTCTAAAGCTTATCATCTTATTTGAAAAATTATTTTCCCTTTCCAATCATTACTTACAATTAATTCATTTCTTTCCTTCATTACATTAATAACTCACTGTCGGCATGAATGAAATGATAAAAAATGTTTGCAATAATTTTTCTCCTGCTTCTGAAATGATCTTTTTCACCAAAGTCAATTGATGCGCTTTCTCTTCAATCTTTTGTCTTATTTAACTTTACTTATTTACCCTCACCTGTATAATTGCAATACATTTTCAAATTGTCAGTTAAATAAGAAAAAGCAAAAGGTAAATAAGAAATAAAGTAAAAAAAAAAGAGAGAAAAATAAAACTCATTCATTTAGACATATTTTGAGCAAGTTTGAAAGAGTTATTTTGACCACAGACATCCATTAAGATCAGCTCATTTGCCGTTTTACGAAGCACAGAGTAATAAATGTTTTTATAGTTCAATGTACTCACGTACTCTCCAAACATCTTGCTTTCATTCTCTTTCTCTTATTCTTACTCATTTTTTGTACCTTATTTTGTTGGCTGCAACGTCATATATAAGTGGCAATGCTGTACACCTGAAAGTACTTGGTGCAATTGGTGCAAAGGAACGCCCCAAGAAATTAGGCCAGTTGGTCATTCAAAGTGAATTGGTCTCATCAACTGAAAGAACAAGATTCAATTCATAGTCTTTTCTTAATTAAATTATTTATTTATTCATTCATATATGTTATTATTGATATTTTTCTCATCACCTTTTTCCATGATGATTAATTATAATTTGATAATCAATCAATGATCATCACGATGATAATGACAGTTAATCAAACAGTACCAGATTAAAAACCATGTCTTCATTATAATCTTTAACTATCTGCTTATATACAAACTCGTTTTTAATGTCCTCCTTAAATGAATTAGCTAGATATATACTCTCTGCACTTGATGCTGAGAAAAAGCAAGAATAAGAAGAACATGGAGCAGAAGAAGCATTCATGTACACTTTCCTTCGTAGATTGTAGATTTTTCTATTTGCAAACCTCATCACGCTAGTGTTTACAAGACATCATAAGATGTTAGCTTTTTCCTTCGAGAAAAAAATCCTATTTAATTGCTAGGAAGAAAGTGACTGTGTATATCCAAGTTGGGATTGTTTGAAATATTACTGATATTTAAACTCAGTTAACACACATTTGTATTGAATGAAAAGTACGCTTTATTCACACAGTGAAACAAATTTCTAATTTTGATAGATTTATTGGACTACCAAGTTTCAACTTTCAATTCGAATTTATATTCCTTAACATTTATTTTAAATACTTCAAACATATATCAAGTATTATTTTTTGTTTTAATAATTAATTGATGTTGATAATTCTTGATTGGATGTAATTTAGAATAGTGTTGGCATTTAAATGGAATTGATACATTTGCAACGGGTAAGAATAGCTAGACTAATCTTCACTGTGAAAAGTTTCGATGAAATAGATCAAACACTGCCATCGATTTGTCAACAATGTCAGCTTAGTCTATATTATGATTATATTTTTTTTATCTACTCGAGTAGATATCATATCAAATTCTCTCTCACTCATCAGGAAGCAAATCGAAAAGTTGCCATATAAAAGTCATTGACCGATGAAAAGGCGCAATCGAAAACCCGCGAAATTGCTCGATAAAGTCAAAGAGACTCCAGATCCCGGATGTTTGATATAAATAAACATCAAAGGATTTCTCTACTTTAGTCTAATATTTTCTAAATCTTTTATTCTCTCTCCTTTTAAGTATATTTAGAGTGAATATTATGTTTTCAACAAATACAATATTTTCCCTATCATCAATAATATTTTATTTTCATCTTTTTGTTATATTTTACCTTTCTATTATTTTTTTAATAAAAATAATAAACATGTATTAATTTTAATGACATAATTCATCAAGCTGGAATGAATTTCCAGAGTATTTTTACTGATAGAAGTGACGATTATAAATACAATTTATTCAACTAAATAAAATGTAAATTATTGTGTGCTTGTAAATGCATGTAAAATATTCAGTAGATGAAAATGAACGACAACAAAGTGAGATAACAAACCGAGTATATGAGGATCTTTGGTATATGCAAGTTAACGTGAACGATATTGTTTATCAGCAACGGATTTTACCCTCATTGGTTTCTATGAAATAATGAAAATGTAAAAAAAAAAAAAAAAAAAAAAACAAGTAAAGAAATTATTAATTAAGCGGGTTTATACAATAATCATTATTTGACATCATTGCAACAATTTCTCTGTGGTGATGATGATTATATAGGAGGTGGCTGTGTCACAGGTCATTGGACTGAATATATTTTTGGCAAACTTTCAAATTGCTTGCTTTTCTGTACAACCATTTTTTATTTGAAATTTACATCCCTTCTTTACTTGAACTCTTTATTTTAAGAATTGTCGAATGATGAATTTAAAAATATACTCAAAGTAGTAAATAAAACATGACATGCATATTTTCTAAAAAGGATTGATTACTTGGCTATTAAATAATGATCTCAACATTGTATGTATATGCAACTATTTCTCTCTTTCTTTATTCTACTTTTTTTCTCTCTCTCTGTTTTTCTTGGATGATTTCTTTCGCAATGATGCAGAAAGTCAAGTACGGACACTCATATGGAGGCGAGCAAGTGACAAATACACGTCACTGCGAGTTAATCGAATTGAAATATCATTGATGGAGTACATTACCCTCAGTTGTAATGTAAAATATGAAATTTATGAACAAGTCGACCTTTTATAGAGTATAATTATTTCTTGATTCATTATTCTATTTTCAATTTATATTTTTTTTCTATTCTGTCATCTGCAAATTTTCCATTATAATTCTCTATTATTTTTTCAAATTTAGTTGAAACATAAATACTTCTTGGTGAATATATAATAATGTAACCAGGCAAATATATCTGGTAGTTTACATTGATTACAACAAGCGTTATACTATACTTGACACACGAAGCTCGCTTCTTGAAAGGCTTCTTTTGATACCACTCTCGTGCACTTAGTAGATGTGACAACCAGCCAAGCAGACTAATCGAGGTTACCACAACCTCGTAGCTTCAAACTTTCAGTACTGATACTTTCTTCAATTTTTAATTTGCTCCTTTTTCTCGTTAAAAGATTTTTAAAAGCTTTCCTAACAATCTGTACTATTTATTTATTCATTCAAACAATCTTTTCCCACTCAAAAAGACAGTGATTATTCAATACCAACCACTTAACCAAACTCTTCCACTTTCCAAGTTTCATCTCATCAAAAAAATCCTCTACTTATTAGTTAATATTTTTGCAAATATTATTTGCAAAGTGATCAGTTGATGTTGGTGATACTAGCCACATTGTTTATTGAAGATGATTGGATATCCAATAACTGGATTGAAGAGATCAAAAAATGTACGACTGTTTATTGACTTGATGCAAAAATGGTGGAAAACATCAAACAAAATAAATGTATTTGCGCTAATGGAAATGAATGCCGGACGGTGCTAGTAGGTATGGCTAGTAACCAGTCAGACGAATCGGGGTTAGTGCGGCCTCGTAGGTTCAAGCTTGCAGCTGCAGCTTGCTGTAATTTCAAAGTATCATCGTTTGAGATATATTAAAGACATCACGGTATATTACTTTCCCTCTATCATACACTTTTTATTCACCAAGTTTCTGCAAAGTACAAAAGAAAGCAACATATTGAACATTTCAATTAAATTCAATTCAATTGAATTCTATTTAAAATGAAGAAGGCAAAAAATAAGTCCTTCATTGATTGTGAAATGTATTACTGTATTAAAAACAAAAACTATGATTTCAATCAATGATTTCATAATGATACTTTCCCTTCGATCTCTCTCACAAGTCACATGATCGTCAACAATGCTATTATATGTAGGAGATCTGGAGGTTTAGTTTCTGAGTAATTTGTTCACAGGATAAAAATAACTTCAAAGACTTATATATTCTTACATAAGTGACCAGATGTATCATAAACAGTTTAATATGCTAATAATCTATTATTTATTATGGTTACTGTAACTCTAACAAATAAGATCAGAAACTACTCTGTAGTCGATCGTATTATCTAGATCCTCCACTCTTCCGGGTCTTTGTTATTGCTCTTGTTTATATATAAAAAATATTTTTACAGTGCAAAAAATTCCCTGTAGAATCATATTAAAATTTTATCACCTTTTTTAACGATGATTTATTTAATTTCCAAAAATATTATTTCATCCAACAACAACAAATATATTAATGTTTAGATTCATCTATAATAAAATAAACCTTTCACCATTTTTTTTTTTTTTTTCTAAGTTTTTGCTTTTATTTGAAAATAATCGACACATCAATTGAAATAAATTTTTTTCATCAAGTCAATGAACTCAATTTATTTTCAATAAAAAATTTTTATAAGATTTTTATTTGTCCTCTTAGTTGGTCTGTGTAAGCTATTTTCTACGCCATAAATGATTTTAAAGTCACAAAAATAATGAAAATGTGCTACTTCTTTTTTATTTATTGAATTAAACAATGAAACTCAATTCTTCTTTTTTGATGGTAAAGGAATGTCATTTTGTCATTTGAGTACATTGAACTCTAATAATTCTTATCAACATACTGATAGAAAATTTATTGATCATTATTATCATTAGCTTAGCTCTGATTTACAAAATTTCGATATTTATAGCTAGCTCACCTCACAGACGAGCCATTAGACGATCTCACCGTCTGTGACGGTAAATCTACGAGCGTCGTAACAATAAATCTTTTAGTCTTGTTGCCTCGTAAAGCCAAGTTCTAACTTGTACTTTGCAGTATGTCTTTATTGGCTATAAACAATTTGTCTGAGTTAATTTACAACATTAGACAATAGTTAAATAATTCATCTCTACAACTTTTGAATGTCTTATTGTTTATTTTATTGAGTTAACAGTTGACAGATAAAATAATGAATTTATGACAAAGCAAACTACATACTAATATATAGATAGATATTTTTTTATTTAAAATTGATTTTAAAAATTAATTTTAAGTGGAAAATAAATGTAGTCATAATAAACTTGAAGCTGATGACTGTTCACATATATTTGTTTGAGATAATGATAATCCATAATCAAACAAGGTCGAATCGCAATGCGTCTCGCACGATTTGGACGTCGTTGTAAAGTCATACGCCCACGTCATGCATTTCTCTTGCTCATTCAATTTACGATGCTAGACCTTATTCGTAACATATATTGTTGATTTCTTTGTGTATATACATACGCAAGTCTTCTGTCTTCACTTAAATGCTTTTCTGTTTAGAAAAAAATAAATATCACACGAAAGAATAATAAAATTAGACAAAAAAAATGGTTGGTAAAAATATAATAAAAATTTTGAAAATATCTCAGTGGCTAAAACCTGCCTTAAGAACATCATATAATTTCATGTTTGCTCGGCGGAAATCATTCATAGCATTCAAGATAATCTTTTGCTCATGTATATAAACAAGAATTTATTAAAAATACATTTTTTTTATTAATTTTGCTGAATTAAATCTTTTTTTACAGTTTATGTTTAATAATAAAGGTCACTTTTTTGATAAAAAAAAATCTCTGGTAAAAAATATTCAGATTTTATGATTAAATAATAGAGTTTTATTAAAAATCAATACTTCAAAATTTACTTACACGAAAAACTTATATTCTTTATGTCTTTTTTCCTGGCTTAAGCAAGTTTTTTATTTCATCTGAACATTGACGAAAAAATGATGGTTATGATAGAAAGCTTTCTCAAGAAAACTCCCTTGGAGAGGAATGGTTGTCACATCTTGGACTTTTCAAACTTTTTGATGGAATTTATATGACAGAACTTTTCGATAGAAAAATATCGTTTATAACAAATACATAACAACATTTAGCAGTAAGTGTTTCTGAAAAAAAAATAATAAAAACTTGGCTTATTGATTTTTAATAAAACAAGTCACTTCATGGCTACCTGTCCTCTTGAAGAGCAATTTCGTATAGCTTTAGTTTTCAGAAACAAAAATATATAATTCATCAAAATCCAAGTAATTTATATCCATGAACTGTCTCTCATTTTTCTGCACAACCACAAACTAGTTCTCTTTCCAATGATAGTTGGAATAAAATAAAGAAAGATTGCACCAAATTAAATGTACATATTTCATAGCTGTCAAGACGTAGTATTCCATGAATCCAAGGAATAGCTGTTGGAGTGTATAGAATAGTGAGATCGGTAATCCGCGAGTGAGTAATTTTGATCAAAAAGCTCGTGCACATTGGGAGAAATGAGCTCGGCTGGTTGAAGAGAATGAGAAAAAAGAACGAAAGGGTACTATGAGTTCAACGAACCTCTTGGACTTTTAATTGCACAAACCGTCGGCTCGTACTTTTTTTCCTTCTCGAGGCGGCGTTTTATTAACGATTCTCAACGCGCCTCTGATCCAATAAACTAGGTAATATTTTGGCTGGAGGAGTTGTTGAATGTAGCCGACGCTCGTGCCAAGCGTCACACTGGCGAGTATTCGATATACAGTGACCAATATAAACATATACGTATTTTATTTACATATATGCATACAAGTAGTTACATGTACACTCTATACACAATACAACATGCGTTTTAAGTCGACAGAGATTCTTCCCGTAAGCGCAAGTTCACTGAACTCCATGACGTCGTGATACCGCCATTGCTGGGAATTTATTATCTCCTCGTGTCGAATGACGCTTCGTCTTTTTGTGTATTGCCCTCCCGTCACGATGCGCTCTACTAGCGAGTAGTTCTTCTAATTTCATTCGCCAACTTCACACTACGTCAGTTATGCTCCAAGATCATTTGTCATGGGAACAATACCCAGGTAGGTTTTCTCTACATCATCCAGCATCAACCACCACTCATCATATCAACACCATACACATTTCATTCATTGTTTCACTATTTTCATCAATTAACTATTCTAAACTCAAATCTCATTATCAAATGTATCATTTCTATACGTTTTTCGGGTCAAGGATGATTCATTAACTCGAAAGACAGACTTGTGTGTGATGTAGTATTTGTCGTGAAATCATTTCCCTCTTATTTCTGAAACAGGTCTTTGTGTATTCTCGGGAATTCGTTAGAAAGTTGTGCACAGATGTGACGAACATGGTGAGACGCCACAAGTGAAGATGTTACCGGTTAGTTAGTTTTTGTCTTTTCTTTTTGTTTCAACTACTCCAGCCACTTCACCACGCAATGAGTTTTCCAACACTTTTAAGTGGATGTGTTCAGAATATATTAAAAACTTTCAGTGTTTACTGTAATTATTATCGTACACAAGACTGAAAAAATATTAATTAAGTCATTATCTTCAACATGATTTGCTTTTTAATACCAATCGAAAAAACGTTTCTTTAATAATCTATTATTTTGTTGATTTATTCAGAAATCAGCTTGTCAATTTAGATAAAAGAAAATACTGTGACCTATAAACAATCTTTTATTTTTTTCTAGTCATTGAAATTTAAAATATCAATGAAAATGAACCAAGTGTTAATGATACTCTCAAGATACATTGTAATTATCTGTTAATGAATAATCCATATAATCAGCAAAGGCCATTGTTAATCATCGACATTAGATTATAAATTATTACATCAGTCGAAATTACAACTGTCTTAAATTATCATCAATATTCTTTTACAGTCGGATATTTTTGGTGAAATTCATTTGAATGTTGTAAAAAAGAAAAACACATTTACAATGACAAAAATAATCGATTGCAGAATAAAAAAGAGGTACATGGTATCTTGTATGATAAAATTCAAATGAGAAAGTCAGTGACATGAATTTTACCCTTAACTTTTTTATTTACAGAGTGGAAAGCTCGGCGCTGCAATTGGTGTGTCCATTGGATTCTCGTCCGGTGCAGCTGGTCTTCCGGGGACTGCAGGTGTTCAAAGAGAAGCGCGTTCTCCTTCGCGATGTTTCCGGGGTGGTCAAACCGGGTGAGCTCTTGGCAGTCATGGGACCCTCAGGTATTATTTCATCTCTGCAAGCCCCTATTTCATCCCAAGAGTCCATTCTTCTCAACTTCTTCACGTGTTTTTGTACCCAAAAAACTTAACGGAAATTGGTGAATTTAACGGTGGTGCATTCAAGTACCTATGCATATAACTTATAAACCTTTGAAGGATCTACTTTTATTATAGTTTCTTTTGAAATAATTATTTTGACCAATTATCTACAGGCCTTCTCTACTCCATGACCAACCCTGAGAGCTCTTAAGCTTCAAAAGACATAAATCATTGAATAATTACACGAACCTTTAAAAACAGCACACCCAATCACTGGCAATCAACTCATATTTCTATATGTCAAACACTCCAAACAGTTCCTCATAAAATTTATTTAACAACTTATGAACATGTATATACTGACTTAATTCTTATTCTCTATCCGAAGGATGTGGAAAGACGACACTTTTAAATTGTCTGTCTGGACGAGTTGGTCTAGACGGTGGAGAAATCTGGCTAAATCGGGAGAGATTGACAAAACGATGGCGTCGAAGAATTTGCTATGTGCAACAACAAGATGTTTTCTTTCCTGATTTAACCCTACGTCAAACATTAGAGGTAAGTATCTTTAATATAATCTCTCTTATTTATTTACTGCATCTCTTTTTACATTCATTATTATTGATTGACAAAAAATATCCTTTCGATATTGGACTTGATATAAAATTAACCTATTGACGGAAGATATCGATGAATAATTAAATATTTAAACATCTATTTCATGATTATTATTTAGAGGATATTAAGTCGATTTCTTTTAGAGTTTATTTTAGTGTCATTGCTATTAGAAATTATGAAAGGATATGTCTGTTAAAGAAGCCGGATATTTTATCGTATCTCAACGTCAGTTTTAGATATTTTATTATTGACTTAAAGGCATAAATTAATCTTGAAAAATCTATATTTTTATATAAATAAATAACTATTTTCTATTATTAAGTATTTGTAATTATAAATTCATTAAATATGTTGTCCAAAAAAAATGAATAAATATCTATTGGCATATTTTTATGAGTAATAAAATCGTCTGGGATAGAAAAGTAGTGAATAGTATAAGAGCAATAATGAATATTAGAGATTTTATGACGGTGGAATTATGGTAATGAGGTGTCCTCACAAAACTGTGTGCTGAAATTGGCGAGTCTAACGTGTTATCGGGTCACGATATCTTATGCCGAACGTGTGAAAGCGTTAGAAACCAGGAAGTAGACAGACAGTGATATTCTTTAGAAACAGAGACTGGTGACCCAAAATTCCAAACGAAAAGTTTTGCGAAATAATTGAGTAACACAAACTACCATAACAAAAGAGAAATGAGAATGAGTGATTGAAGTTGGTAAGATTCAAAAGGCGTTCATCTATTGGTGTAAGAGTAAGTGCGTGTGATCTATCGATCAATAGGTGTAATAAGTGAGCGCAGAAAATCAAATTGCGTGCGCTAAGTGATTCTGCGCAATTCATTGGCATCCTGTGGCATCGACCGTTACGCACGCCGCTCATTTATGAGAGGGGAGAGAGCGTGCGCATGTGACGTCATAACTCGGTCAGTGAACCGTGCGTCTTACGTGTTTCAAAAACGTTCGGCGCCGTCTATATACACTAGTACGTTGCCGCATAATGCCTCCACACCCGACACGCGGTTCAATCGAAGAGAAGAGAGGGCAAGTTCGGCCCGAATTACGAGGTCCCGAATATATGCACAAAGAGAGAGAGAGAAGGGAAAAGAAAAAAAAAACACACACGACAGACCAAATGTATATGAGAGGGATATATACATGTATGTACGTGCTTTCTACCCGAGAAGCCTGAACAGAGGTCGGCAGAATAATTTGCAGGGTGAACCGTGGCAACGACTTCTTATGCGCCGAATAAAGCCCGGATAAAATATACGACCTCCGTACAAAATACATCCGCGTTCAGAGGAATACATGAAAGAAAAACACTAGATAATAAATATCACACATTTATTTCATCTGATCGATTGAATTATCAATGACACTTTGTGTCGTTGTCGCCAAAATCATGCGAATTATTTTATAGATCTCATTAATAAAAGAATAAGGTGCTCTAAGTATAATGTAAGGACATCATTGAAGGATTCTATGTATCATTTACATCGGTAATCTTGTCATTGAACTCGTCAAAATAGGACAAAAAGTTTTTGTAATATATTCTACTTGAATAGAAATATTTACTTTTGCTGTTGAAATTTTTTTTAAGTGTTGAAATAAATATTAGCTCGACGGTATTTTTTATCTAACTTAAGGATATCTTGTTCACCTTTATATTAAGAATATATTAAATTTTTTGAAAATGTTTTGTCTAAAATTTTTATGATTGAAGTTCAATTCTAAATGTCATTGCGAAATATTGCAGTGAAGTTATTCAATTTTATTGCTACGAAATCATTTGTAATTAATATTATTTTAGATTGAATTTATTTTATTGTTATAATTGATTAAAAAATATCTTCAATCATATAGATATCCTATTGATACGATAGACAACCTTTGTCATTTATTTTGACATAGTTTTCAACAAGTTTAAACGTCAGAATTGATTTTACCGATGATACCTAGAATAGCTACATGACAGATATAACAATTGTATATGAAAAGTTTATTCGCAATGTCTCATTGATCCTAAATATCTAATTTATATTTGTTCTCATTTTTTCTGCAATTTTAAGGACATTGATGGAACATATTTTTTCTTTCACATTTCTAGATATTTTTTTTTTTAGCAAAATCATTAGAATGATAATTTTTTGCAAACCATCTCGTGTGAGTATAAGAGACGTCCAGGATTGCGAAATAAACGGGCGAGATATTTCGAAAGAACAGGGAAAAGAATTTGAAAGGAATAGAATATAAGAGTGGGAACCAAGTACTACAGAAGTGCCTGAATAGTCCCCTCAAATAATACACATCTGACACGTGCGAACATGTGTCTCGTCGAAGAAAGTCCAGTTTGCGTACGTGCAAACTGACACACAAACGATGGACACTTAGGTGTGGCAATAAGTTTTGCTATGGCTCATTTTATCCCTCACAAAAAAAGTGAGAAAAAAAAAGATACAACAAAGAAGGAGAGAGCGAAAAAAAATTAAAGTCCTCAATCGGTATTAGCGTGTAACGGGAAATTTTATAGCCAAATCTTAAGAATATTTGAAAAATTCATCCTCGATTTGTGTTTCAAGGATATCATTAAATAATTTCTCAAACTTTACGATCGCTAAAATATGATTTAAAATAAGTTTTCGATAATAAAATTTGAAGAAAAAAAAAAGCCACAATTGTTGAAGATAAAATAGTTATTTATTCGTTTAGCGGTGAATGCAATGATTGTATTTTTTCTACGAATCGTATCACGAACTCTAATAAATCGAAATTAGGGTTCGAGAAACCCCGTGACGAGGCACAAAGAAATACGAGGATGAATTAAACTCGGTCGGATTAGTTGGGGTTAAGTCGTTTGCTTGTTGGGCAGACTTACAAGGAGAATGAGTCTATATTGGTCAGACATGGGTTTTAAATAATCAATCCAACAATCCTCTACTCGGAAACGTAATTACATCACTGCAATTACGGAATATTTACTGTTGGATCTTAGATTATTCAATAGGCATTAAAATCTCATCATAAACTTGAATAACTTTTCCTAAAACTATTTAAAAAAACATAAAAAGCTTTAAATTTTTGCTCTAAAAAATGATTTATTTTTGTTCACCATTTTTTCCAAGGATAATTCAAGCAATTTTTTATAACGGTATTCATTCATATAAACTTATTTACAACCATTAAATTAAAGTGAGTCAGATTATTTTAAATAATATATAAATTAATTTTTTTTCATCCATCACGTGAATTCTCTCTCGAAATTTACAAATGTTGAGATTAAAAAAAATTTGTTCCAACTCATTATTTATTTCAAAAAATAATAAAGCTTTACAAATGTAATACTCATTATTTAACTTAATTAAATAAATGGAATGTTTTTGGCAATCTTTATAAATAAAGCATTACAAATATTATCCAATTAAAAAAAAGAAAAAAAAAAGATAAAATAAATGTGAAAGTTTAATGGCAGGGTTTTTTTTTACGAATAAAAAGAATTCTAGTGCAAGGACGAAGCATATGTATGTGAGTATATGGGTGTGAGTTTGTCCCAATTTTTGTAATGGATGGTCAGACTGGGCCAAGTCTCTTCTGATACACACAAAGAAACGGGACATCACGTAAAAGACGTATAACGGCACCTTCCTTTTCGTCCGGCACATCAGCACGCCGGAAGAGAAAGAGAGATCATGACTGTACAAACGCCCAACGATTACTCGAACGAACGATGACCATCACGCGTAACTGTATCTTCTTGTCTCTCTTTTTACCGTAGCACACGCTAGTAACGAAAGGGCAAGTGAATATCTTTCATTTTAGAACTACCCATTCGAACATTCTAAAACCGGTAACGATCGATGATGGTATTTTAAATTCTGACCGGGTCATCGTTGATGAAAAGAAAAAAAAAAAAGTAGACAAAGAAATGAATGGGAAGAATAACTCATTTTGATTTTTAGTTCATTAGGGTAAATTGCGAAACTTGATGGCTTTTTTATATTGCTCTTATTTGATGATCATTTTATATAGATTCTTTTCCTTTAGAAGAATAGATACAGTGATTAGTAATAAAAAAATGAATTGAATTTTATTAGCCTTTCATTACTTTTTTTAAATTTAATAATTGTTTCTATAGAATTATTTTTCCTTATTCAGCATTTAGCCAATCTTTCATTTTTCAAGCTATGAATCATTATTTCTATAACTGTAATTATGCATATTTTAGGAAACAATATGGTGATCATTTGAATATATGCAAATTTATTCTCTGAAGAAACTGTAATGAATGAAACTTGGTGCAATTTTAGTAGTTTTTATAAATTAATGTCTTGTACTAAATGAAAACAAAATTATATATTATATTATTTATAATTTCTCGAATTAGAACAAAATGAGGTTTATCTTCTGAAAATATAGATGTGAAAAATGCAAAATATTTAAGTCAAAGAAAGGATATTTGTCATGAGTATTTATAAAACCTGTAAGTAGGTTATTTTAGACTAATTTGTTTGATAAACACATGATTGACGCTGAAAATATAACAAGGAAACGATATGTTTTAATTTTAGTACCAAGCACGACTAAGGCTTCCGGATACACTTTCGCACGCGCAAAAGATGCAGTGCGTGGATCATATCATTGAGGTTCTTGACCTCGCCGGCTGTCAGGATACGAGTAAGTACCCAAACTCAGTAATAAACCAAACGTGCTTCGACATTTAGATGCTGTAACTTGGTTCTCTTCAACTGTATTTCCCCCTTTTTGCTATCGCATCAGCACACAAAAATGAGAACGCAGTAATGTAAAGTAAGCTGCAACTTAAAGAACTTCAGACCATCATTGCTTTAACTTCTTGACATTTATTATGATGACTGAAGTTTCGAAAAAAATATTTACTAATAATGTTGTATTTTATTTATTTTAGTTATTGGAGATTACACAAAACGAGGCCTCTCTGGTGGAGAGAAGAAGAGGACTAGTATAGCCTGTGAATTACTCACTAATCCTTCATTAATGTTGCTTGATGTAAGCATTGTCTTGATAAATTTTCTTACAAATAATCTCTCAAACTTCTGACTTATTAAAACAATGAATCCTTAATGCTTTTATCCCTTGTAAACAGTCTTATTTTCTTAAACTTCTCTTAAACTTCCTTCACTACAATCTACATTTCAAGAAGTTGAAGTGTAAAATTATACTGTCAAATCAGCCATGAACGCCATGCACGTATACCTGGGTTTATAAATTTATGGATCAAGGAAAATGTACATTATGTATATTTTTACATCATCCAATCACTCTTGATATTAAAGTTAATTTCTACTATTCATTTGTAAAAAACATAGACATTAATGAATTAATTGATTAGATCTAAACAATTCATTATCATGATTATTTAAATCAGTTACTTACTATTTATTAATGACTTGTAGGAACCAACGAGTGGGTTGGATTCGCATTCAGCACAAGCATTAATCTCTAGACTGAAGAAATATGCAGAACAGGAGGGTAAAAGTATCGTGGTTACCGTCCATCAACCAAGTTCACGGATGTTTCATAGTTTCAGTAAACTTTTGCTACTTAGTCGTGGCCAAGTAGCATACTATGGCTCGACTGCAAATATTGGGAGGTTTTTCGCGACCATTGGACTTACTTTACTTCCTCATTACAATCCAGCAGATTTTATCCGTAAGTACTTGGAATGTTTGTGAGATTAAAACTTTTAACTGTATAAATGTGTGTACAGGTTGAGCTTAAAAGCGTATCAAATTAATGGTTTATGTATTTACTAAAATAATTATTGGAGCTCATAAAAATGTAACTGTATTGCCAACTTTGGCTTATTGCAGTGGAGCAAATAAAGGGGCCGGAAGAGGTGAGAGAACGTATTGTTGCAGCAGCTAGAGCTGCAAGACAGGGACCAGACTGCCCACCGGAACTTCGTCCTGAATATAATCCCAGTCAGCATCCGCTTTGTGATCATCTCATCCATTATCACGAGCATCACATTACCCACAACGGTACAGATCAATATCTAGAGCGTTTATTTATTAGTTTATAAATAGATAAATTGAACAACTGATGTAAACATTAAATTATAAATAGAGTAAATATTGGTTATTTTTAGCTGATAATCATAGTTGCGTTACTAATAAAATTGATTTTCCATTAGTGAAAGAAGATGAGGGTCGTACACTTTGGCTGGACACTCAGAGTCATGCTAGTAGTAGTGCTAGTTCAGCAGACGATGATTACTCCTGGCAATGGCCCACAAGTTTTTGGTCGCAATTCAAAGTAAGTTATCGTGCATTACGTTATTCTGATATCACATATGCGTCGTCATTTCAACATTTAAATCATGCAAATTACCACCATTATTTACCGTGAATATCATCAAACTATTTGAGAGCTTTTATTCAAATGTAATTGAAGTCAATTACATTGATTATTAATTTAAATGTATTACCATAGTTCAAGATAATTTCAATTTAATAAAATGCAAATTATATTTTTAGGTATTATCTGAAAGAAACTTCCAAGAAGCTCGGCCACGAATGTTATCACGGCTCAATTGGCTTCAAACTATTGCTCTTGGTATCTTAGCAGGACTACTTTGGCTACGATTACCCAGGACTGAAGCTGCATTACATGATATCCAAGGCTGGATGTTCTTTAGCACAACATACTGGATGCTGTTTGCACATTTTGGTGCTCTCTCCAGTTGTAAGTTATCATTGATAAATGAATTCATAATTTATTATTTGATAATAGATTTATCATTATTTTAATTAAATTTTTAATTAACTAAATTAGCTAAAATAATAATCGTAAATAAATTTTTTAGTTCCTCCTGAACGCGAGGTTATTAACAAGGAACGTCTGTCGGGGTCATATCGGCTTTCAGCGTACTATTTGGCAAAAATGGTTGGCGAATTGCCATTGACCATAACTCTTCCGGCAGTTTATCATATAATCAGCTATCCAATGCTAGGATTCCACAGTCCAGCAGTTTTTATCACGCTACTTGCCTTTTTGTTACTCAACACAATTGTAGCGCAGGTACTTATCATTTAAATTATGCAAAAAATTTTCCCATTTATCTAAAGCTTTTATTTTATTTTTTAAAAATGACTATTTTGGAATTGCAGAGCGTAGGCTTCTTCGTCGGTGCATGCTGTCTTGATCTTCAGGTAAGCATCACAGCTTCAGCGCTTTACACTCTGGCTACACAACTATTAGGTGGCTACCTCGCAACCTCTGTGCCACCGTGGCTTGCATGGGCACGTTATACTAGTATGGTGCACTATGCCTACCAAAACATGCAGATACTAGAGTTTGGTGTCGGCGATCCCATCAGGTAATGATAATTACTATTTACCTATTCAAATATATTTTTTTTTATCACGCAAATCCTTGTATTATTAATCACAATTCTAAATATATTTTTATTTGACCTAGTCTAAATTTTGTTGATCATCTGCTAACTAAATCTTTCATAAATTGAGAACTTCAGACTAAAAAACTTATTATTTATTAACAGAATAATGAATTTTGAAAGTTATCTTTCAGCTGTGTGGATTAATGATAGATAGTGTCCAAGAATTAATTATTGAAAGATCATTAAAAGTTATCTTTAAATTGAAATGAATAATTGAAAAACTAATATAAACTTTTTGATTTAATAGCTGTTCTCAACCAAGCAAATTCCCCGAGTGCAGAAATGGAACGACGATACCAGTATCTGCAATACTCGAGAGCCAGGGAGGTGTCAGAGGTTCTGGTCTACCTCTATGGGCAAACACAGCAGTACTGTTAGCATTTCTGGTGGTGTTCAGAACTCTTGGTTACCTAGTTCTACGCTATTATCGAGTACCCAAGTAAATACGCAACAAATCGACCACATAGTATGCAATTTTTTACATCATTCTTTATAAATCTTTAGTTAATATTATTATTATTAATATTATTACTATTATAATTTTATCGAATGATCATTTTATATTATTACCAGTAAATGATAAATATTACTAGGCACACGGGTTGCACCACTTTCATTATGAAATTTATAAAAATTATGAATAATTATAATAATATAGATGATAATTATTATAATTATTACATATTACGGAACATGAAACTTGTAATTTTTTTACTCAGATGATACTCAAGTCTATTTTTCTGATATACGCACATATTTTTAATTACCTGGCCACATATTTTTGACAACCCGTGTACTTGATAGTATTCAGCAATACAAATTTAAATGCAAGACTAAGATGACTTGGCGAAGAAGACTATATAATGTATAGATATTTTATACAAACAATGGAGCAAATGAAAGAAAACGTGAAAATGAGATATAAAACATTGTGTAACTGATAACAAAATAGATATGAATGAATGTTGTATGTGTATGAAAAGAAAAGATACAAAAGAATTTTTTTTTTTTCTTCTTTTCTAAACATTTTTCAACATAGATACGAAAAATAATACTGATTAAAACAAAAAGAACAAATATCGTAAACCACCAACATTAACAAGACACATAAAGCCAAGAGGAAAGGGAAAAAACTGTGATCCCAAATTGCATGAAAAAGTCAATTAATTTATTCAAATTTGAATATCAATCATTTCTCTTTATTTTATTACATACAAGATCATGATTTATATTTATTTTATAGATTATAGTAACTGGCTACGTAGAAAGCCATGGAATAGATTCTCTTATTTAGGAGCATTAAAAATTGTTGAATACAAATCAATAACTGTAAATGAATAATGTTATGATGAATTTAATTAGATAAATATTTGAATAAATAAAACCATAATGTCTTCATACAGTTATTAGGTATTAGAAATATTCAAAAATGAATGGAGCTTTTTCATGCTTGTAAGAAAAACTCAGTTTTTGGATTGATGAAAAAAATAATTGACTGAAGAATTTTTATGAACAATGAACATTTTTATGAGAATCATAAAACATACTAATAATTAAGACGATTTTACACAAATAACTTTTAAGTATAATATTATTTTATATATCATTAATTACTTTTTAATTAATGCTGCTATTACTTTACTATTGTTTTAAACTTTATAATTATTACGATAATAATTATAAATAATTAGTTAATGAATTCATTGATTATAAACAACAATATAGGTTTTGTTATTGTTTTATAATCGATTATTACGTCTTTGATAGAAAAAATAACGAAATTACTATGCTGCCAATAATTAAAGTAAAACAAAAAGTTGACATAAACTAAAAAAATTTGTACAGCGAGAAATATTGCAATTAAGTTAATAGTATAATGGATAATTTTCACTGTCATCATTAATATTGACTATACAGTGGAGATCCAAATTTTATATAAATATCCAAGCGTGTTCCTTTATACATATTAAAATAAAAAAAGCTAAAAGTAAAAAAAAAAAAAAAAAACATTCA
This sequence comes from Chelonus formosanus, assembly GCA_028641665.1. Taxonomy (NCBI): domain Eukaryota; kingdom Metazoa; phylum Arthropoda; class Insecta; order Hymenoptera; family Braconidae; genus Chelonus; species Chelonus formosanus. The sequence goes on from CM054004.1 coordinate 21,005,596, forward strand.
GAAAAAAAATCGATACAAGTGAGACTGATGTGAGACACACGATAAAATGACTGGTAAAAAGCCAAGAGGAAAGAGATAGACTTGGTAATAGCTTGATTACAAATCCCCGTTTTTATGTAGAGTAATTAATAATATGGTAATTAATGAAATAAACAAAGTAACTGACCATCGGGAAGAGTAACCGAGCGAAAACTCTATACCATGTATATAGAGAAATATTTACACGCATTTATCATGTCTAATGGACTAAATAGCGGGGAATAGCGCTTTATAATATATATATATATAAATGCTATAAAAAATATTCTATATGCATGTGTTTTATATACATCTATAAAACATTAACTAATACCACTGATATCGCTATATGCATTGTTATTTACTTCTTTCCTCTTCCGAGTCGCACAGTCAAAAGAAGCCAGTGTTTGTTATATTAAATTAATAATTAATATAATAGATAATTACTATTATAACGTTGTAATGTATTATGAAGGAAAGTGTTGAACACTCAGTCGCTTTAAATAAATAAATTCTGGCAGACTGATTGCGATTATGGTCCAGGAATTCGATTTTTTTATTATACATCTTCGAATTTTGCTGTTCCTATCGTGTTTTGGAACGCGCATTTATTTAGAAAAATGCAGTTATGGATAAAGAAATGGTATGGATGTATTTATTACTCGTTAATTAACGAGTTAGTAAAGTTATACAAATTGCAAGATCCACCAAGTGTTCAATGAAATTGATTAATTGAGAAAAGAGGAAGGAAGAGGTTGCTACAGGTAGACGAATTCTTTGTTTAAAAATATAATAAATAAATATATAGAAAAAAATAACAATGATGATAGGTAAATAAATAATAAATGGATATCATAAATAAATTGGAAAGGTATTGCAAAAAAAGATATTAAAAGATAAATTGATGAATTTAAAAAAAAGATTTAGCTGTGTCAATGTCTAATTATTATTGTTAATTGGAAAGTTCATTTGAATTATTTATAGTCAATTTTTTCTCCTTCTAATGCAAAACCTAGTGTTCTAAAAATATAAATTTATTTCAAAAAATTAAATAAATATACTTTTCATTAAATGTTGAATAGAAAAGAATTAAAAAATTGAATATAAAGTAACTAAAAAATATCAGAAAATTGAGGGAAAAATATAAAACGTTATCTAGCTAATAATTTTATTTGGAAAAATATATATTAAATGAATTTTTCGACAGTCAAAACTTTTCTTCTATTTACTTTAGAACAAGAATTAAACAAAATATGAATATTGAAACTATTTCTTAACATACATTGAAAATTAGAAAAAAAAAAAACATTTAAGCATTTTATTCAACAAAAAAAGGTAGATAACTTAATGAAATATTGTACGAATGTTTGTTTAAAACTTTTATACGTGTATTGTACAGAATATTGCCTACAACAGTGGACCCATTTTTACGCTTTTACAGACTTTTACAACCGCTGATCGGTCTTTTGAAACAACATATACTAAAAGTTACAAAAAAAGAATTTTTTTTATTTTTTCACATCTCATTTTCACTGTCATTAAACATACCATTGATGTAAAATGCATTGCATTATGTGCTTTCAAAATTCATATAAATCCATCATTTAATCATCAAATCATCAATGAGGAGCTATTTTCCCTCAGTTATATAAAAAGCAGTGCCTTTTTTATTAGAAAAAATCCATTGATCGTGCCAATCCAAATTAGAAGATTGGAAAGATAAGGAGAGTGAACAGGCAATAGATAAATGAATGCAAATGATAGTGAGATTGAAATTCAATTGGAGAAATGCAACCGTAGAAGAGTAATGAAAATCACGTGCAAGCTTATGCTGAGAGGATAGATTTTAAAGTAAAAAAATTCTTTATCATTACAAAACATCTTCATTCAAATATTTATTGCTTTTCTCTTTTTATTTTTTATTCTATAATAAATATTCTGTGGAAAAATATTTATCTTCAACCCCCTTATAAGCATGGAAACCTTTCAACTATAAAAACATTCTGTTTTTAGTTGAAGAATTTTTTTCTTTTTAAAAAAACAATTTCTTTCAGTATAGAAAAAAAAAATATCTGCCGTTGCATTCAAATATGTCAGTGGATAATAAAAAAAAAAGTTCATATAAAAGTGCGGCTATGAAAATAAAATTGATATATAGACTGGACGGAAAACAGTTAGGAAAATGATTAATATACATACATATAGAATGACATAAAATATTTAAACAAATTATAAAGAAAAAAAAATAGCTAAATTGCATATGACTTTGACATACTCAACCATTATTTATCACGTATACTGTATTTATATTAACATTATTAATATTCATGAACACCGAAGTTATCTAAAAAAAAAAAAAAAAAACTAGGAAAAATGAAAAGTGTTCTTGTTAGACTTTGACAATGATTACCGGGGTATGAAGGATGCCAAAAAGTGTTCCATATGAATGAGTGCCACCAAAACTACATTGGTAGGTGCTAAATGCATTAATATAGCGAAAATTAAATAAATAATTAAATAAATTAATAAATCAAGTAAAACTAGATAAATGCATAAATAAACAAAACACACACACCGAAGAAGGGGAAAGTATTGCGAACAGAGTTAGTAAATGAATAAAATAAATAAAGTTTGGTAATTAAACTTATTTGTTTATAAGCATCTTTGCACCACCCACAGACATAAAAACAACAATAGAACCATCATTGAGCCAATAAGCAGACTTTTGTATACAGATTGAATGAAAAATGAAATAAACAATTGTCTGTTGCGTTTTACAACTAAAATATTGAGTCACAAAACATAAGACACGACTATAGACATGGAGATTTACACGATATTTTGTACATATAATCTTAATTAATAATTTATCGATGCAAATCAGATATGTCAACCTATCCCCTGTCTTTCCCTTTCTTCCTCTCCCTCCTTAATCAATGTATATACTTTACAATTAGTACTAACAATACGAATTAAAATGATTATCAATCATTAATTATTATTATGATTATAATTATAATTATGATTATTATGATTATTATTATTATATTTAGATCATATTGATTAACTGATAGTATTATTCTTATTGCCTGTAGTCGACATAGTATGCAGTGTTATCTATATTTAGAAAACGAAGCACATCATTGAACAATTTATTCTCATTTAAATTATATTGTTGAGTAATTACGTTAAAATTATTATTATTAATTATTAATTATTCACTATTATTATTAATTGAATACATTATCATAATATTTTATTTTATTGTATTTTATTTTGAACAACCATAATTATTCTTGTTTTTATAATTTCATTATGATCATAATTAGTTATTTTTTTTACTTGTACGCTGAGTTATATTAGTTTTCGTTTTATCTTGGATTGTATGTTACATGGAAAATCGTCAATTTCCATCATTACGATTTTAAATAAAAATATCGTGACTGTAAGACGTTTTTATGTACACTGTATGTTGTATGAATTTTATGGATATGATAATAATAATGTAATGTTTGACCATTAAAAAAAGCGCAGCTGTGTGATCCAGAGAGAGAGATTGATATACGTAGAAAAAGTAAAAAATAGTTGCAAAGAAAAAAGAAATTTATTTAAAACAAATTCGAAAAATAAATTAATTCTAAAGTATATTAACATTAGTCAAAAGTATTTGAATTCGTCGAATGTTAAATAATGAACTTGTGTTTTTAACTCAATAAATTAATTTAATAAAAAAATACAAAGATTTAAAGTGTAGCTTACAATTAATGTGTTCGAAAGAATGGTTGCTTTCGCAATGATTATTGCAATTGTTGAAGTGAAAGAAATTAAAAGAAGAATTTGTTATTGAAATTTGTTATAAATTTTAACTCTTCTTTGATAAATTTATAAAAAAGGTTGAATGAAGAATAGAAAACATAAAAGCAGTAAAAAGGAATATATTACAGTAAAATTAATAGATAAATATGAAATAAAATGACAAAGTGGTTTTGAAGAAAAATGGTCGCTGGCTGTGCTGAGTAATTGTTAATTGCAATGTGATATATCGAAGTTACGATCTGGGTTGTATCGTTATTGATCGTTGCATAAAAAGGATTATTATAATAATAATAATAATAAATAACATCAGAGAAAGACTCGTCTACACATGAGTTGATAAATAATAAATAAATAAATAAATAAGCAGTACGATTGAATGGCTGATGAAGAATTTGAGCAATTTCTCGCTGAATTCTGTTACCGTTTTCGGATCAAAGGATATCATTGTATTTATAAATTAATCTTTAATATGTCGTTTATAAATGTCCTTATATTATATATTGTATATATTAAATATTACTAGAGCCAAGTTATTTATATACGTTGTACATCGCTTTTTTAATCTGTCATTGTCATTTGTCTTTTTGGATTTTGACAATGAAATAATTCTTTTATTGATTATTATTATTGCTCGATTGAATTAATTATCTCTACATACATGACGCTATAATAAATCTGAAAGAGCATTCGTGTCTTCATTTATCATTATGTCATTACTACTCATTATTATTACTACTACTATTACTATTATTATTATATTGTTATTATTATTTCAATAATAAAAGAACTGGTAAGTTGAATTTTTTTATTAATGTCAATTTGAAATAATGTGAAGAAAATACATTCTCATAAATTACGTTGTAGCAGCAACTGGTTCACTATTTTTAAATAAATTATCACCTTCAATGAAGGAGGAATTGATTGGGGTTTTGTCAACTTCTTTTATTATTTTTATATTCTCTGCATCTGGACTATTTAGTTTATACTCTGAATTGTCTTGTTGATCAACTTTAAAAATTATCTATAAATTTTAATGAACAAATTATTATTTTTAATTCAAAAATTTCTTAATATTAGCAAGTAGTTATATAAATAAAATATTTTATTAAAAAAATAATTAATAACCGTATGCTTTTTTGAATATTTTTGTTCATTCTTTTTGCGTTCATCAATCGCATTATTGAGAGCAGCTTGTTCAATAGGACTAAGTATAACTAATCTTGGATCCATTGCAATCCAACTGCTATGAACAACTTGATCAGTTTTCCACCTCTTTGACGTTTCAGGTTCAAGAAGATTGGTAACTAATTTTTTTACATTCTCACTGAGCTCATCAACTATTTTTCGTCGAAATTTCCAACGACGATTAGTCTGCAGCTCATATAAACGTGTCAAATTTGTATCATCAAAAGGCATAGCTTTGTTCAAAATAATATATAAAATCACACCGAGTGACCAGACATCAGCAATTTTAGGATTATAAGGAGTGCCTCGAAGTATTTCTGGTGCTGCGTATAATAAAGAACCGCAAAAAGTATCACTCATCACTCTCTTTCCACGAATATCTGTTACATAACGAGCAAAACCAAAATCTGCAAGCTTTACATTGAAATTTGTTGTTAGTAATACATTTTCACATTTTATGTCACGATGAGCTATTTCCATTTCATGTAAATATTGTAAACCTGAAATAACAATTTTATTTGATACATTCTCATACTTTCACAATAATTTAATTTATTGATCATTAATTTCCATTCATAAAAAATATCTTAAAAATGTAAAAGGTATATAATTTTGTTGAAGGTATGCATATATACTAAAATATTATTTCTACTGACTTTAATATTGATTCATATCTATTAATATCAAGCAGTTACTAATTATTTATTATTTAAACTAGTTTCTTCAATAAGAACAGTATACCGAGAGCAAGCTGTCGTAACCAAACTCGTGCTTGACTTTCACCAACAGGGCCATTTTTTAAAATATACTGTAAGAGATCACCATTCTCGGCAAATCTCATGAATATGAAATATTTTGTGCGCCTCTGAAATATACTATGCACTTGGACAACATGTGGATGATTGAGCTTCACCAGAATATCTAATTCACGTGGAAAGAATTTCCTTACAATATCTTTCGGTGCATTTGATGTATCAACTATCTTACAAGCTAGACTGATATTACTATCTGGATCATCATTAGGTTTATATTCAGCTAAAAAAACCTATAAGTTATGATACATGCATTAATCTGAATAATTTTAATATGTAAACAAATATAAATAGTATGTAAAATGATTACTTTAGCAAAAGAACCTTCACCAAGTTTTTTCATTATTTTATATCCCCGTGCTTGCAATATTACTTGTTCTGATGGTGATTGGTCTAGCTCGGTTTGTGACATGAATATATAAATTTTCCAATCTTGAATTCTCCATTATAAATAGACCATACAGCTTGTCAATAATTTCGATTATTCATTTAGAAATAATTTATTCAGTAAATCTTCAAAAATAAATCATAATTATTTATGAATTGAAAGTTTTGTAACGCTATTTTTTCTTTTATAATTGTCATTTTGCTAAACCATTAAATTTTATAACCCAAATTGTTTTTATTCATCAAGTCAAAAAAGGCAGATTCATATCGTTATAATTTTGACGGATTTCACACTTATTAGACATTCATTTATTTTAATTATTATTTGAACTAGGAATTCCTGCTCTATTATATCTCTGATTCTTCATCTATCGATTATATGTTGGCTGTCATATTATTCTACAAATTCTGATAATATTATTCCCTATTTAAATATTCCTCACAATTAATCAAATTAGAAATGATACTATCAAATTAAATTCCTCTTCTTTTATCCTCTAACTGTATGAAAAATAATAATGAATTTAAATGATTAATCGCAATTATTAAACTAATGGTGAAAGTATATGATAAATTTAAATTTTCAATCATATTTCTGTTTATTATAAGATATAAGAAAGAAATGAACACCTTCTAATTAAATCAATTATTAATTGAATAAATTACAATGAATAACTATGTATTTTGCGTTCATTTATTTTAATTATTATTTGAACTAGAGTGATGTCTATATTATTTTCTCTAATGATTATTTGTTTGCTGTCATTTCCGCTTAATTTATAATTCAGAACATTTTTCGATTCTTGATAAGAATTATGATTCCTACTAATATTTTAAGCATACCTTGAGTTTCATAGGTAAAACAACTCTGACTTTTGCTATGAGTGGATTTATTTGCTACAATAAATTCATTCTTAAAGTAATGAATAAATGTATTAAATCAATATCTACTATAATTGTGATTTTCTTATTCATTAATATAGTGAACTCATTATATGCGAATACACCACCTGAAAAAACTCTTGAGAATTCTTCAATCATGAATACAGCTCTGGTAAGCATATTTAATCGATTGATTATAATAAATAACTAAATAAAAAATCATTTTATTTTTTTAAAGATACATGTTTTAAAATCGTGCTCTCCAGAATTAAAAACAGTGATTATTGATGATGAATCTATTGAGACCATTGAATTTTTTTTAAAAAATCCAAATCCAATCAATGTTGTATCTCTAGACAACTCAATAATACATAGAAATCATAAACCACTGTACCAAATACATGCCTTTATAGCTTCTATCAATTCAACAGAGCAACTTAGAAGTATGTTAATTGTATTCAAAAAATCCCAATGGTGGCATATAGGAATTCCATTATTCATAGTAGATCGTTCAGAAACTTTTTGTAACCAAACATTAGATGCTTTTGACTTGACATGGGATTGGAACTTAATTAATTCTTATTACTTTTGTATAAATGATCAAAGAAAGTTACAAATTTATACATACAATCCATATTCTGATCGACAACTAAACAATTGGAATCTTATTTTAAGATCTGACAAATATGATCAACTGACTGTATTTAATCGACATTATGATGAAGGTAATGTATTTTATTTTTTTAAGTATTGATGTATAATTAATTTCTGATTTTAATTGAATAGAAAATATCTGCACTGGATTTAACTTTGATCGTACTGCAATACTTGATGGTGCACCAATTAGAATCGCAGCTAGAATGCGTGTTTCAAGTAATCCTCAAGAAGATCAAAAGGCAAAATTAACTAGATTATCGCGTTACTACTCTAACATTGGCAAAGCAATTAAATATGCAATAAATAATACATTTCATCTTACAACTAATTTAAAGACTTTGAAAGGTCGGGATTTTTATGATTTTTTGAATAATGGATCCTTTGATCTGGCCTTTATAGATAAATATAGCCCAAGATATCCTGACATCAGTATCACATATCCTATTTGGTACTATCGATACTATATTATAGCTCTCAAGAAAGATCCACTTACACCGTTAGAAAAAATCTGGAATTTTTATGGTATAACGATCCTTATGTTCACGTGTGCCATGATTGTTATAACATTTATTGTCTTATTTTTTGTGATAAAGAAAAAAGCGTCATTTGCTGCTTTTGAAGTTCTTCGACTTGTGACAAACACATCATTGTATACAAAAATGGATGGATTTCCGTTAAGATTATTTTTTGCAACCATTTTTATATATTTTTTAATTATTCAAGCAACTTTTCAAGGACATTTATCACAATTTCTAACTAAATATGAGAGTTATGCGAGTATCACGAGTATTGAAGATCTAAAAGACCCCAAATATGAGTTCATTAGTGCACCACCTGATTTGGAATTTTGTAATTTAGATCCAGAATTAAAGAAAAAAATGTACTATGCTAAAAATAAAGACTGTCTGACTGCGATAAGAAAAAATAAATCTCTCGCTTGTATAAGAACATACGGTTTTATAGATGATGACATACCTTATTTTCGTCATCTTTATAAAGTTGAACTGTTTGATACTGCAAACTATTATACTTTTGTGACTCGAGATGATTGGCCATTGAAAAATCGTATTGATACTGTAATGATGTATTTAGAGCAGTCAAATCTTGTTAAACAATGGAGAGAAAAATTAGAGAGAATAATATTTATGATCGAAAGGACTATTTATGGATTTCGACTATATGAACCGATGGAAACCATCAAACCAATTCCATTAAATTCTTTAAAATTTGCTTTCCAATTTTGGCTCATGGGAATGTTTAGCAGCATTCTTTGTTTTATGTATGAAATAACAGTTAACAATAAACAAAAAATGGGTTACATTTGTAGGAAAACGATGAAAATAAGAAATTTTTTGTGTAAAACTAATAAGTAATAATAATGAATGCATTAGTATATTTTATATCTTGATTTATAATTTTATAAAAAAATAAGATTAATTAAATGTATTTAATAATATTATAAAAATTTTACTCAATAGCTATGTGTCTGTATCTATATCAATTTTATTTATTCTCCTTAATGATAATTATGCTTACAAAAATGATAAAACACAATACTTTTATTTTTCTCTAGTCTTTATTTACGTAACATGAAAAAAAATATATAATTTATTTTATATAATAAAAAAGAAGCTGATAAAGTCATATAGTAAATACCTATTTAATAAATGAGTAAGTTAACAATATGTCATGATTTTTACAAATCATTCAAGTCAACAGCATCAATGCGGTCAACAACAGTATCTTTGTCATCCTTTTCTTGTGCGTTTTTGGTATTAGAAGTTATTTCCCGTGGAAAATCTAACTTTGACCATGAGCCGACCTCTGCTTTCCTTAATTTAATTTCAACTTTTGTTGGCAACATATTCACTGAACTTTTCTCTACGTCAATAATCTATAATATAACATATTTAGTTAAAATAAGTCAATTACAATTCTTATCAATAAACATTAAATGATTGTTAATAGACAACATAACTTACTCCTCTTAATTCAATATCCATTAAATACGAAGAATCTTCTTCAGGGAAAAAAAGATCAACTGTTAATCGAATGGGGTTTAATTTCACTGACGATTTGTTTGGATTATATTTTTTGGCATAAATAGACACAACAACAAATGACCCAGTTTGATGCCAATCCATTCGACATTCAATTTTCTTCCCTTGATTCTATAATTAAATTAAATAGTATTAATAAAAGATTCTTAAAATAAATTTTATTTATTAAAATAAAATTCAAATCTCAAATGGAGTGATCACCTTTACAAGCCATAAATGAGTTCCTTGTGTACATCCTGGTTGGTCAAGAAATACTCCAAAGTCTGTAGTCTTCTTCTGACAACATGACCAAAACTTGAGCCCTTCGTGGAATATTGGAACTCCAGGATGATAAGTACAAGTCTCGGAATCAGACTGTGGTCCTTGATAACTAGCCTTACATGGTTTATTTTTACAATTTTCGCCTATTTTAACAATTGATTTATCTTCTGTTGATGGTTCATTTGCAATAAGTCCTTTGATTTGTTCTAAAAGAGTTGGAGATACAACTGGTGTTATAGTAATTTGAGGTGTTTCAAAAGGTGGTCTTTCCATAACAGGTACAATGTTGACAGGAGCACGATATTCTATTACTTCGTCAACTTTGGATTTATCCACTGGTGGTTTTTCAGGTTCTACTGGCTTTTGATTAGTGTGATAAGATTTGGTACATCCTTTTATGTTGAGAAATTCAGTAAAATCTGTACACTTTTTATTACAACACGACCATCCTTTATAGGCATCATGAAATATTGGAGCCCCAGGATGATGAACACAGGCATCTAATTGAAAATTAATACTTATTAGAAACATAGCTTTATTGATTACTAATCATGATCAAGGAAAAATATCTACTGTTTGTACACATCTCAAATTTCAATTGTTTTTTTTAATTTTATAATTTATAACAATCACAAATCGAGTTTCAATTATATTTTGTATGAAACTTACCGGGTTTATTGTTATCAGGATCAAATTCTTTACCACAACCACGATTATAACAGAGTAAAAGACCTCGTTCATTTGACATGTTGATGTAAACTTGTTTCTTTGATTGTTTGGAGTAAAAAAAGTTGAGGTTATGTTTATGTAAATCTCTTGATACAAGATATTTCAATTACTGTTCAATTTTTACGTCTGATAGCACTTTAAATAGTGTAAAGAATGTTCTAGGATGTTCTATTCCTTAAAATACAGTAAAATGTGTCGAATATTTGTAAACGTGCGTGAATACAGCTACATGTCTGAAACTGAAATTCGCGCCATCTAATCTGTCTAACCTAGCTTTTCCTTCACTTTTTTGATTAATCGACTGACTTCGTAGGGATGCCTATGAGTAAATAAATAGACTTGTCAGTGAAATAAATAAACATCAATAGAACATTGTTATATTATAGATGGATAATCAGTATTTACATAATTAATTGTTATATTTAGCAATCATAGAAATGAAAAAAATTACTTGTTTCCATCATGTATATTATATCCTGTTAATTGTGCAATTTTCAAGTAAGTTAACCATTCACTTTTTATGGAATTATTTTTTTATTGTTTCAGTAATTCCACGAAATATTTAGCAATCGAAAATAGTTATACCGATTTTTAATTAATTTTTAAAGAGTAAAATTTTTGGGGAATTAAGTTTTAAAATTTTTAGTATTAAAAATATGAATTAATGGTATTACTATAGTTTTTTAAATTATAAAATTATTATTTTAGGTAGCCTTCATCATAATTTAAATTATTATGAAACTTTACATACATCTAAATTACAACATAAAATTATTAAACGCGGAACTCAACATAGTTATCATCCCTACAACAAAATAAATGAAGTTGAATTTTACGCTCATGGACGTCATTTTAGACTGATTCTTACTCCAAGAAAACACGTAATCCACTCCAAATTCAAAGCCTATGAAGTCAATGCTGATGGAGAAGAAAAAACAGTACATGTAGACCATGAAACTTTTTATCATGGTAGAGTTTTTGGAGAATTAGATTCTCATGCACAACTTCATATCGATGATGGAGTTTTAACAGGAAGTATAACTATTTCTGATGAGATTTATCATATTGAACCAGCTTGGAGGCATCTTCCTCACTTGGATAATTCTTCAATGATTATGTACAAAGCATCTGACGTTAAATTTAGCTGGGAACATGTACAGAATGGCGAAGGACATACTCATGGTGTTCCAAAAACTTGCGGTTACGTTAAAGAAGAACATTCTAATGGAGATAAAGAAGATGACGATGATGATGATCAGATAGAAATAGAGGAAGAACTTATAAGCCATAACAGAAGTAAAAGACAAACAGAAACATATGAGTATACTCCTACAAAAACACGTTGCCCTTTGCTTCTTGTAGCAGATTATCGATTTTATCAGGAAATGGGTGCTAGTAGTACAAAAACAACTATAAATTACTTAATTAGTCTCATTGATAGAGTTCATAAGATTTATAATGATACCCTCTGGCAGGATCGTCTAGAACAAGATGGGTTCAAAGGCATGGGATTCGTCATAAAAAAAATTGTTGTTCACAGTGAACCAACAAGAGTTCGAGGTGGAGATACACATTATAATATGGTTAGAGAAAAGTGGGATGTTAGAACATTATTAGAAGTTTTTAGTCGTGAATACAGTCACAAAGATTTTTGTTTAGCTCACTTATTTACTGATTTAAAATTTGAAGGTGGAATTTTGGGTTTGGCATATGTTGGATCACCAAGAAGAAATTCCGTTGGAGGAATATGCACTCCTGAATATTTTAAAAATGGATACACTCTTTATTTAAATTCTGGATTAAGTTCTAGTCGAAATCATTATGGTCAAAGAGTGATAACGAGAGAGGCTGATCTCGTAACAGCTCATGAATTTGGTCATAATTGGGGATCTGAACATGATCCTGATGTTACCGAATGCAGTCCAAGTGCAAGTCAAGGTGGATCTTATCTAATGTATACGTATAGCGTCAGTGGTTATGATGTAAATAACAAAAGATTCTCTCCATGTAGCCTAAGATCAATAAAAAAAGTTCTTCAAGCCAAATCTGGAAGATGTTTTTCAGAACCTGAAGAATCATTCTGTGGTAATTTAAGAGTGGAAGGAGATGAAGAATGTGATGCTGGATTGTTAGGTACTGAAGATAATGATAATTGTTGCGATAAGAATTGTAAATTAAGAAGAAATCAGGGTGCAGTATGTAGTGATAAGAATTCTCCATGTTGTCAAAATTGTCGTTTTATGCGAGAGGGCACAAAATGTCGAGATGCTCAGTATGCGACATGTGAACAAGAATCTAGATGTACGGGTACATCTAGTGAATGTCCACGATCACCCCCAATGAAGAATGGAACAAGTTGTTTAGAACGTGGTCAATGCAGGCTTGGAAAATGTGTGCCATATTGTGAAACTCAAGGATTACAAAGTTGCATGTGCGATACAAGTAAGAAAAATATTTATTTAATTAATTATGAAGTAGAAATAATTCTTGAAAAATGATTATTTTATCATGACTTTAGTTGGAGATGCTTGCAAACGATGCTGTAGGATGAATTTGAATGAGACATGTTTCCCTATCGATCCTCCAGATATTTTGCCAGATGGTACACCTTGTATTCAAGGATTTTGCAATAAGGTATTAAATTTTTTTACAAAAATTTTTCATCAGAGATATTTAGTTTATTTAATAAGAAAGTACATTGTTTTCATTACTTATTAATCATTAAGAAATAATGACATTAAACAGTAAAATTTACATGATGCCATACAATTACAATAAAAGTACCGAAGAGTCAATAAGAAACTTGAATTTAAATATTTTTAAATAATATTTAGTTGAATATAATTAATAATTCGTTATAAATAAAAATGGTCATTAAATATAATTAAAATCATTCACATTTTCGACAAGCTCGTTTTTATCTAAAACGGTCTCCATGATTCCATTAAGCGTATTTCATTTAATTCATTAGATTCAGCAGATGTGGATAATGACTGTTGGTTTTTAAAAGTTCTATTAAGTCTTAATCTTTTGGTTTTCAAATACATTCTATGTGTCTTGACATTCCTGTGTCTTTTAAAATACGGTTTACTGTATTTGAAAAGTTTCCATTCCGTTTCAGCACATTTAATATTATACTGCTTTTTCCACTCATAAAGCCACACAAGATCAGGATAGAAAGGTCGATCATTCAAAAGTATACTTACTGACGCAGCTCGAACAAACAGTTCTTCGTCAGATATAATCTTCCCATCTTTTGTCATGTCATCGTACCAAAAAAACAAATCTTCTCCTACATTATCTATTTCTTCTTGTCTGTCCCTCCAATTGTTTTTTACATGTTTTTTTGATGAAAGTTTAGCAAAATCAGTATTTTCAGAAAGGAAACTTCGATCAAAATATTCTGCAGACTTATTGATATTACGGAAATTAATATTGCAAATTTCATACCAAAGATCTAACCAAGTATTGTTAGCTCGAAATTTATCATAATTTAATGTTCTAGCTATTTGGTTTGCTTCTTGTTTTAACATAAATTCAGCCACAAAAATTCCTTTTTGTTGCATTCGTAAATACCAATCATACAAATACTTTACTAGTTTCTGAGCCTTCTCAGTATTTACCTTTATTTGTGTCAACTCTTTAGATGTGTAGCCTTTATTTGGGTTTTGAAAGTTAATAAATGAATTCAAATAATCTGTTGTATTACAATCAATAAATTCATTCTTTGAAATTTGATTTTTCTGTGATTTTTCATGGTGATTTTTGTTGCAAATGTCCTTCACTTGAAGCTTTTGTATTATCAAAATATGTAAAATATGTTGATTGATTCTATATTTTCGATTAAATTGTTTTTTATTTAATATCTCAAAATCTTTTAGAATTTTCTCTTTACCTCCCCGATAAAGAAATCTTTCCGGTACATCACTTTCAGAATCATTAGAAGATGAGTCTGTTTCAGAATTTGCATCTGACGATGATCGACTTCTTTTATTTCTCTTTAATTTTTCCTGAATTACTACTGAATTTTCAATCCATCTTTCCAACAAAGCCAACTCCACATTGAATTTTTCACAAACTAATTCAGGAGACATTGTTTGAAGTTCTTGCAAAATATTCCATTTTTCTTCACATGTGTAAAACTGTTCAACTTTCTTATTGTTTTTTTTTGTATCATAGAAAATTAGTGTGTCTTCTATATTTTTTTTTAATTTTTCAGGGTTTTCTTTTGTCTCCATTTGTAAATCTGAAAAGACATACCTTTATTACTTAATAATCCATCAGCTAATTTATTCTCAAGTAAAAAATAGAATAAAAATTCACACGATAAACTATATTTAAATAGATGATAAATTCAGATAAAATATATTCTTACCTTTAGATACACTAATAATCGTTGATTACTCTACGGATACTAAATGCCAAGTAATTTTCAGTTTAGTTTTCACCCGAGTAAGAAACTATTCAAAATTCCACTTATTCATGTTTGTGTTTACCAACATATTGAAAAAGTTTGGTAATGTAATCAAAACGAGGATCATTTATTTTATAGTTTATAAATTTAAAATATATTTCAGAAATACATACAAATGATGAATCATATTCTATTGATTAATTTATTGATAATACCAATAACTAGTTTGTTTTGATTTGTTAAATAGGGAGTTTGTGAGAAGACCATTCAAGACGTTGTGGAACGATTTTGGGATATAATCGAAGACATCAATATAAATAAAGTAATCAGATTTTTAAAGGATAATGTAGTTGGAGCTGTTATTATCAGTACTGCGATAGTATGGATTCCTGCTAGCTGTGTGGTTAGTTATATTGATAGCAGAAGAATTAGGGAGAATGAAAAAAAATATCGTTGGAAAAATGCTGAAGAATTAATTCATCCTGATGATCAAAGACAAGTAATCTATATTGGTATATCACGACCACGATTAGAGCAACAACCGCTGCCACAACAGCAACAGCAACCACCACAACAAAAAATTAAAGGAACATCATAAACATAATCATTACAGTTGGAATAAAAAAATAGAGATAATTTATTCAACGTTCTAGTCAATTTTCGTGAATAATTTTATTAAGTAAATAGTGTTTAATATGTGGGTTAAATGTGTTCATATTTGATTGTTGTTTTTATATCATTTATTACTTACCATAATGCATTTAAATACTTTTGCATTTAAAATATTTGTTTTTTTATTCATTAATATTTTTATTAATTTTATGCCAATTAACAAAAATGAGTACTTTTTCAAACGTAGAATTAGAATTATTCAAGTGTTCCAAATATTCAATTTACCAAGTATTAGGTACTCAAGTGCAAATAATTTTTATTAATTTAATTTTTAAGCCGATACCACTTTTTTATATGATTTTATTTAACCATTGAACAAGTTACTGATGTCAACTAATGTCATATACATATGTTATTTTCTAAGATGATTTTTATAATCTGACCAAACTAATAAATAAACGTAATTTTTTTATTAATTTCATAGAGAAAATGTTTTAACATTCTTACCTGTACATTTTATTTTAATATTCGATTTTGAATACTACAATTAAATAGTGGTTCTCAACCCATTAACTCCTACTATATACCACTACATGATCAGTAGACGTGAGTATAACGAAAAACCGTATTAGTTTGCATCAGTATATCACACTACTGCCTGTGATAACCATCAATTTCTGTTAATACAGAGGATGAAATTTCATTGACCATTAAAGTTAAATAATCGTTATCAATTGTACTATTTAATATTCATCAGCACGTACTAACATAGTAAGTGATATCATTTTTTACAACTGATAAGACGTTGAATTTATCATTATTTGACAACGTGTTCAGTACTAGTTATATAGGTTACATCACATTTTCCAGCCGGTTCGTTGATAATTCTGTAAATAAATTTTTTACTCTGTAAAATCTTTTTATTTTTTAAAAAAATAGTGTATTAATAAATTCTCATTGACTTTTTATAATAATTTCAAAGTTATAACCTATAAAAATACATACATATATTGTTCGTTGTTATCTTGATCTACTCCTTTTCATCCAATAAATAATAATCCATGATTCTTTTTAATGATGATAAATTTTTTTTTTTTTAATAAATGAATTGAATTATTTCAGGCAATCATGAGGGAAAAGTTACCTGAAACAATAAACTTTCCTAAAGAAGAGGAAAAAATTCTTGAGTTTTGGCAGAAGCATGATGTTTTTCAAAACAGTATCCGTCAATCTAAAGGTAAGCCACGTTATTCTTTCTACGATGGACCTCCTTTTGCAACAGGACTTCCACATTATGGCCACATCCTAGCTGGAACAATTAAGGATATTGTAACGAGATATGCACATCAAAGTGGCTTTTATGTGGAACGTAGATTTGGTTGGGATACTCATGGATTGCCAGTAGAATATGAGATAGATAAGACTCTGGGGATCAAAGGTCCAGATGATGTTGAAAAAATGGGAATAGAAAACTATAATAAGGAATGTAGAAAGATCGTCATGAGGTATTCTGAAGATTGGGAAAAGATTGTAGGACGAATGGGTCGTTGGATTGATTTTAAAAATGATTACAAGACTTTGTACCCTTGGTACATGGAATCAATTTGGTGGATTTTTCAAGAATTATTCAATAAAGGTTTGGTTTATCAAGGAGTGAAAGTTATGCCTTACTCCACAGGATGTAATACACCTTTATCCAACTTTGAATCGGGCCAGAATTATAAAGAAGTGATAGATCCGTCCGTATTTATAGCATTTCCTCTTCTAGATGAGCCCCAGACATCAATTCTTGCCTGGACTACTACTCCTTGGACTCTTCCAAGTAATCTAGCTCTTTGTTGTAATCCAAACTTTGAGTATGTGGTTATAATGGATAAAGCAACAAATAAAAAGTATATTTTATTGGAAGCAGCATTGGAAAGAGTATATAAATCTAATCACCAATATGAAATTATTGAAAAAAGGATGGGATCTGAGATCAAAGGAAAATCTTACGAACCCCCATTTCCTTATTTTGAACATCTGAGAGCTAAAGGTGCATTCAAAGTGCTGAATGACACTTATGTAACAGCAGAAACTGGTACAGGATTTGTTCATCAAGCTCCGTATTTTGGTGAAGACGATTATCGATGTTGCTTGGAAGCAGGAATCATTACTAGAGATCAAGAAGCCATTTGTCCAGTAGACAGCTGTGGAAAATTTACTGAACCAGTTAAAGATTTTATAGGAATGTATGTAAAGGATGCTGATAAAGAAATTATTAAATATCTTCAAACAAAAGGAAAATGTGTAAAACATGTTGGACATTCTCACAGCTATCCTTATTGCTGGCGATCAGATACACCTTTGATTTACAAAGCTGTACCTTCTTGGTTCATTCGAGTAGAGAGCATCAAAGATAAGCTTTTATCAGCATCTGCAGAAACTTATTGGGTTCCTGATTATGTCAAAGACAAAAGATTCGGTAATTGGTTGAGAGATGCTCGAGATTGGGCTATAAGTCGTAATCGTTATTGGGGCAATCCAATTCCTCTTTGGGTGTCTGAAGATAATAAAGAGATAGTTTGTATTGGAAGCATAGCTGAATTAGAGAAACTCACTGGGAAAAAAATTACTGATATCCATAGAGAAAGCATAGATAACTTGGAAATTCCATCAAAACGTCCAGGATGTAAACCTTTAAGACGTATTCCTGAAGTCTTTGATTGTTGGTTCGAGTCTGGATCAATGCCTTACGCTCAGATGCATTATCCCTTTGATAGGGTAAAGGACTTCGAAGACAGCTTCCCAGCAGATTTTATTGCTGAAGGCATAGATCAAACCAGAGGATGGTTTTATACACTTTTAGTGATCTCCACTGCTTTGTTTGACAAACCTCCATTCAAAAATCTTGTCTGTAATGGTTTAGTACTTGCATCTGATGGCCAAAAAATGTCTAAACGTAAGAAAAATTATCCTGATCCATTGGAGATTGTTAATAGATTTGGAGCAGATGCTTTAAGACTTTATTTGATTAATTCTCCAGTTGTTCGAGCAGAAAACTTGAGATTTAAGGAAGAAGGAGTTCGCGATGTTATCAAAGATGTCTTCCTTCCATGGTATAATGCATTCCGATTTTTAATGCAGAATATTGATCGATTCGAAACTGAAGAGAAGTCTGAATATATTTATAGAGATATTAAAGATATTTCTAATGTCTCTGATAATATTATGGACAGATGGATTTTGTCATTCACTCAAACCTTACTCCAATTCTTGAAACAAGAAATGAAAGCTTATCGGTTGTATACAGTTGTTCCTAAATTGATTAAATATATCGAAAATTTGACCAACTGGTACGTGAGGATGAACAGGAAAAGAATCAAGGGAGACTATGGAATGGAAGATTGTAAACATGCTCTCAATACTCTCTTCAGTGTCATTTATACCATGGTACGTATCAATGCACCTTTCACACCCTTTTTGAGTGAATTTATGTTTCAAAAATTGGCTCCATTGTTATCAAAAGAAAATTTTAAGGAAAATTTAGAGAGTGTTCATTATCAAATGATTCCTGATCCACGCTCTCAGCTGATTAATACAGAAATTGAACGTGCAGTTTATCATATGCAAACTGTTATTGAATTAGGAAGAGTTGTTAGAGACAGGAAAACAATTCCTGTTAAATATCCGCTTCCAGAAGTAGTTGTGATTCATCAGGATGCTAGAATATTGGAAGAAATAATTAGCTTAAAGCCATACATTCTGGAAGAGCTGAATGTCAAAGAGTTAACAGTAACTACAGACAAGGAAAAATATGGAGTGGTGCTAAGAGCGGAACCCGATCATAAAACTCTAGGGTATAGATTAAAAGGAGAATTCAAATCAATCATTCAGGCAATTAAACAGTTGACGGATGTTCAATTACAAGAGTTCTTGATTAAAAAAGAAATTACAGTTCAAAAACATAAATTAGGAGAACAAGATTTAAGACTAATGTTTAGCTTTTCTGGCCCAGCTGCTGAACAGTTATCTCGTAGATATGAAGCTCATAGTGAAGGAAGTATCTTGATACTTTTGGATATAACTCCTGATGAATCGATGCAACATGAAGGAATTGCTAGAGAAATTATTAATAGAGTGCAGAAATTGAGAAAGAAAGCACAGTTGGTTCCTTCTGATGCTGCTGATGTCTATTACAAAATCTCTGATCCTAATTGTTCTCTAGCTAAAGTTATTGTCAAATATAAAGAATTTATTGAAAATACTACCAAGACTCCGCAACAAGAATATGCTGAAACTCCTACCGATGCTCAAGTTATCATTGAAGAAATGCAGAAGATCAAAGGTATGGAGATGAAATTATTATTAGTGAAGCGTAATATGAATACGTCTGAGAATACATCGTGTATAGGCAATGAACCTAGTTCAGCTTATGTGAATGTTAAACTTATTGACGTTGAACCTTGGGGTGCTGAAAAAGGAGATGTAGGTTCAATCTTCATAGAAAGTCCACGAGATCGTGAGCTAATTACCTTTCAGCAGTTGAAAGATGAAATTGAGATTATCTTTGGCATTTATGATAAACAGTATAATCTATTTTGTGACCGAAAGAAACTTGATGAAGGAATTGATATACGGACTTTGAATAGAAAATACATTTTCGTAGTAAAACCAGGACAAGATTGTTATCATGAAGAAATAGACATTATTGCTCCATGTTGTAAATTTCTGTGTGTGACACACGAGAATAAAAGGACATCGATATTTTTAGAGAATCCTAAATCAAAATATCGTATAGACAGCAAGAATGCCAAGAAAAAGATTGATTCCATCTTTGGAACGAACTTTGAAATAACCCAAAACCTTCTTGACTCACACTTTTAATCTTGCTATAAATAGAATTAATTTTTGACACATTATTTTTACTAATTATAATTAAAACTGGAATCGTGTGATAAATATCTATGTAATTTATGAATAAATAAGGATTTTTCGTATTTAAATAAATGCTTTGTTTAATAAAGAAATTAATACCTTCAATTATCAAATAAATAATTATTTATTTTTACTACATAAAATAATAACAATAGATTCAACTTTCTTTTTACATATTTATATTATATTGGTAAATCAAAATATTTTTTATAAGAAATGAAGAATCCAAATGGTTGTTATTTAATAATTATGTAACTCTGTTTTATGCACTGAAATGAATTTCAAATTTATACACTTTGCGTGGTTTAAATAAAAGTAACAATATAGACATTAAAATATACAACATTATGTAGTAATTATGCAACTATCAAACTTCACAAATTTTCACAACTATTTATCTATTTATCAGTAATAAGTTAATTTAATGTACGAATAAAATAAGTGGTTTAACCCATTTCTTTCCTTAAATTTATGATTCGTTATATATATAAACCATTAAATATAAATTTTTATCAATTAATTTTTTGTATTATAAACAAAAAATATAGTTTTACTCAATAGAAATCTTTTCTTGTGAGCTAATTGATGATTTATTCGAATCGCACTGGTTCGAGTAACATCTTTGATAATTTATTCCTTTTTTCTAAGTATCATGACAGAAAATTATTTTCGAAAATTTTTAACATTTTTACATGGTCCTTATTCCATATGGCCACATTATACTAAAGTTTTTACAAAAATGAACAGTAAAATTGAAAAATAATTTATTTTCGAATAAAAAAATTTATTCAATTTCTCTAAAGTTATCTTGATCAGGGAAAAAGTGGCCAACAACAGAAAGTGTGAATATTGCTGTTAAGGCATAAAGAGCGAGTGTGGTCGTCGCAGTGAATAGTTGAGCGTAATAATATCGAGAATACCATGCAAATGCAAGAATAAGTGTTAAAATACTAACTAATAATCTGCTGAGGTCCCATTCATTGTGAAGAGAACTAATACCGGTATCTCCAGTTGAAACGTTTGCAAATGACTGAGGACCAGAATAAATAGATGAAGTATCTGTAGCACTTGATTGTGATGCAGATGCAGGTGGTAATCGTGGTTGGTGCACTAAGCAGTGAACCACACAATTATTATAAAGACCACATTTTTCTAATGTTTCACTATCTGGTTGTAACACGTGACCATTAAATATCAATCGTACTCTTTTTTGAGCATCGAGTTCTACTTGGAAATGCCGTCTAAAAAATAATCAATAAAAAATTAAGGAAATAGATTAATTAACGATTTATATAATTAGTTCAACTATAAACAATAATTTATTACCTCTTGAAATCTCCAAGCAACTCTTTTAATCGTCCAGTAACCAACTTTTGGTCGTCATTAATAAACTTTAACTTTATTGTTATTTCGTTGTCTTCGCTTGAAACGCTTTCACTAACGGAATCAGGAGGTATAACGGATGATGCCTCTGATGTCGTTGTAGATTCAGAAGTTGTTAATTTAACAGGTCTATGATGTAAATTTGGACCATCGTTTAATGAATCCATTGCTTGAATAAGAACTTCTTCAGAACTAGTATTTTCCACTGCATTCGGAGCATTAGTTGCTTCAGGTGTTACTTGTAAAGCTAGCGTAATTATTATAATTATTATTACGCTCATGATTATAGTTACTTTTTTAAAAACATACCTTCTTGACTATTAATTGGACAAGCTTGTTCCGTTTCATTGTTAGCATCATTACTCACAGCTATTGATTCATCACTTGATTCTTCACCGTTTGTACTTCTACTATCACTTCTACTTGACTGATTATTAGCTCTAAGTTCGGCAATATGTGTGCGTGTTCTATGCTGTAATATCAAAACAGTACGAATGAGAGGTTGTTCTGAAATATTTGTAGAGCACCAAGCAATCCATCCAATTAATAAAACTCCGACTACTATAAAGAAGTCTGTGACTTCATCACCTACTCCTTCAATCAATGTCATTTTTTTATTTGAATCTGAAAAATAAGTTATATTAATATTTTATACATCAGATATTTAAATAAATAAGATAAAAATTTTTTTAAAATCTTAAAAACTCACCCGAACAAAATATACAATATGTGTATGGCTTTGAATACAATTTCAACTATTAATGATACTCTTATCCATATATTAAAAGATATTCATCAATGGATGATGCAAATAAAAATCCTTTTTCAGGTGCAGACACTATCAAACGTAATATCTATAATAAAAAAAAAAAAACATGTGATGTGTTTTGTTGATTGATCAATAAACACCATATTTAAAAAAATTATAATGAACACAAGATACTTGTTATGTGGAAATAATAAAAAAGTATAATTTTAATGACAGGTTGAGCATGGTGTTAATCAAGTTATATATACAACACTTTTTTATTACATACATATATGTGAAATATGTAAATGTACAACCAACCTAAACATTTACAATCCAATGCCCATGAATTGCGACACACTAAATCTTGAATACTATAAATATATTCCTCAAATATTTTTCTAAATATCTATTCTGTATTTTTTATTGAATTTATTAGAAAATGTATTGGTTTTGTAATTAATACGAAAGGAAAACTATATAATTAGACAACGAAAAAATAGTCAACTTGTCCGAACAGCTGATTAAAATGTATAAAATACTTGATCGCAGTGTCTTGTGGGTCATACAGGTATAAAATTTTTTACTGCACTTCAATATTTTTATTTTTTATTTGATGTAAATAAACGAATTAAAAGAACGAAGGACTTGTGATAAAAACCAAACTATTTGTTAACTATGATACTAAATAGTACTAACGAGACAGAACTCTCTATTCAACAATAAAAAATGTGAGCTAAAAAGTTATTTGATATCGGTATAGTAAAATCACATTATGTTATTGGAATTGTTTGAAAGATGTCAGAACAGTGTTATTCTCTGTTGATTTTTAAAAAAATGATTGACAATCGATAAATGTGAATTTAAATAAATTACCTATCTTTGTTTCTAGGTGGCGTGAAAGTTAATTTTTATGGAAATATAGGCGTCGACCACCAGAGGGGTCACCAGCTACCAGATGATTGTGTTTTTGTCATCACAGATCTCGTTGAACGCTTTATTGGAGCATTTCATACTTTGACAACAATTTTCTATTGTAAATAAAAAGATAACTGAGAGAAATATAACTTTTTTAAAATAATTAACACACATATAACAAGCTTTACAATGAAGGCAGCACCTCATCAACGATTAGTTATGGTTGGAGATAGAGATGGGTAAGTTTATCGTCATTGGAAAGGTTATATTCAATGTTTGTTTATAAAAACATGATGTTGTATTCGAATTTAAGCATACATATGGTTTTTTCAACAATAAAAATATATTTCCCGTAATTTTTAATTTTATATATTATGCCAGATTAAAAGAACTTCTTCGACGTCGACTTGTTGAGTGTGGTTGGAGAGACGAAGTTAAACTCATTTGCAAAGAATTGATAAAAGAAAAAGGACATGATATTACATATGATAATATGCTATCTACAGTAACGACGAGGGCTAGGAGTTTAGTTCCTGATTCAGTTAAAAAGGAATTACTCCAAAAAATTAAAAGTCAATTACTAGCTCAAGAAGAGAAAATAAAGATGTAAATACTCTGTACAAACTTTCATTGTAATTAAGATATAATAATTAAGACTGTTTTTGATAATGTATAATACTTATATTTGTGAATACCTAAGATTATCACTATCATTTTATTTTTATTAATTTTTTAATTTATTGTTAATAATTCAGTTTAATGAATAAATATTTGAACATTTTATTAGAGATTTTGACGATATTTTTATTTCATATTATAAGATACAATGCTTGACAATTGATTATACAGACAATTATAGTGCCTCATGAATATTTTACAGTGACAGCATTCTTTTTTATCTTACTTACTATTTATAGTTTTATTGTGTGAGATAAAATTTACAAAAATTATTTAGAAACGACAAGTAACATTATAAGTATTCTTTTTTTTATCAAAGTTCGATTTTCTGAAAACGATTCATAAATCGATTTATTAAATACATACTTTGAATTCTCTAGGAATTATATTTATTGTTACGATGATGAATACAGTGGTCTTATGACTTCACTTTTCACATTTTAAGTTTTTTTTAGTATTTTTCATAGCATACTTAAACTCAGTCTAAAGATGTATCAGACATTTTTGTTTATTTACATGGACTATATGTATATTAATATTAATATTTAATAAATTTATCATTGATTTTACTGTACAAAGTGTTTTTATATTTCTGTATATACAAGACAATAATAACTTATTAAAACTCCTCCATTAAAAATAAAATTAATTTTCCAATGAATTAGCGAGTTTTAATAAGTCAACTCGATTCTCTTTTATATTATATTTTTATTTAATTTTTTTGAATGAAACTATTAATTTGTAAAAACATCTAACAGTGAATAGATTTGTTTTGACCTCTGTGAAACTCACCGCATAATCACATTTACTTGACATCATGAGTAAATTGATATTGTTACATACAATCAGTCAATTTAACGATTTGGTAATGCATCAGTTACGCAATAAAATTAAAGTCACACTCAACAGCTCAACCTCGTGATAATATCAAATAAAATTTTATGTTAAACTACATTCAGCTTTTTACGTTTATTAGACTTTGGTCTGAATTCATTTTCACTGTCGTCAACATCTAATAAAGGAACTTATTCATTTAGCAATTAGCGCTGAGAAAGCTTGCAACTATTTCGAACAAGTATTAGATAAAAATTTAATATAAAACTCACTTGTAACAGACATACATGCATACATATAATTTTTACTGAAGAGTGTTTTTTAGCTGTCATCGACTGTTTTACGGAAAATATGATATTTGCATGAAAAAAAAATTGGGAAGAGATTTTGATTACTTTGGCTGCATCGAGAAAAATAACTCCCAAGGTACTCGACTTTCATTGGTATTTTTTTTGTTCATGATCGCTTGGCTAAAGTTTCGAACGCTCCGCAATGTCCCGGTCGCACAATTCCATGATATTTCCCTGGGGATCTAGAAAAAAGCTTGAGTTCTGCAAAATGAGGAATAGAAAGAAGGAAATTTTGCAGAGAATAGTGGAAAAAGAAAGAGAAGGATATAAAAAGATAGAAGGAAGAGTCAACATCGTCACAAGGAATGACTCGAGTCCGCACAGGGAATTCTTATAGAGCTTTAATGAAGTGTGCATTATATATTTTTTACTCCATTTCTAGTCTTCATTCTTCAATTTCCTCGCTGAGTAAATCTCTTTCAGATTAAAAGTGTGTCTCTTATTTTATGTTTTTCTTTTTCAATCTTCAACTATAACATTTTTAATTGCTCGAGTGTTACTCAGTTCTTCTAACCTTGGCGTGAACAATTATGACTCAAATCTAACTGGCTTTTCAAACTTTTCTTTGCTTATTTTTAACACATGTATGCAAAGAAAGATCAAATTATCCCAAAATGTTCAGAAATATATGTATGAGTTTTATAATGAATTTAAATTAAATCAAACTCGATGTTTTTTTAATAATAGAATCATTCACTTACGCCAGTCAATCTTATTTTATGATATGTTAAAAACTAAGAAAAAGAACACATTCAATTCCACGGAATTTTATTAGAATTTATTTAATAATATAGGATGTCCTCTGCACGAATTGACATTAAATTTCTCGTAAATTTAAAAAAATATCAAAGAAAAATATGCTTTAAAGCAAATTTGCCAATCTACAGTCATGCAAAGGTCGTCCTAATATTTAAACTTGGACTATTTATTTATGAATTATAAATTAACTTTTCGTAATCATTTAATCATTAATATTCAAATACAAGCTGACTTTACATTCTAAATGTAACATTCTTACAGTTTTATTTATTTATTTTTGATGAATTTTTAACATTAATTTAATTATTGTTCTTGAGCATAAGATCATAAGATTCTCATTTTCAATAAGAACCCTTATTAATTTATTCGGCAGTTTCGATTAAAGGTGAATAAACTTTGTTCACAATACTCGACAATTTCTTCAAATATATTACATCATACGAGATCATATTTAATTTTATTTTATTTTTATATCTAAAAATGTATTAGATAAACAAATATTAAAAAAAGTTTGTATCCTTAGCCATAGACAAGTATAAACATTAGATAATTTAATTTTTTTGTTTTTTTATAAATTTTTAAGGTAACCAGACTAACAAAAAAACAATCAAAAATAACATCATTACGTGTGTTATCTAATAAAGAAATGATATAAAAAATTGGAGTATCCTGAGCTTATTTCATGGCTGATCGAACTATAATTAATAATTAAAAATATTTGTAAATATTTTGTGTTATTTACGACCAAATGAGAAAAGTTTATCATTCTCTAATTAGTTTTGTATCATTAAATAATATCAAATAGATGTGTTTTTTAACGACACATCAAGATGAAATGGGAAATAAATTGAGGAGATAAAATTACATTTCAGTATTCTCCTCAGCTTCTTCCTCCACCTCCGGAAGTGTATAAACTGCGGATATAGATTTATTAATATGATGATGATGATGATCTTCAAGTTTAATAGCAGACTTACAATCTCGCGTAACGTCAACTTGATTATATGAGTCTTTTAAAATATTCATTTCATTTTCATGAGTAAATATACTACCAGGTTGTTCATTACATAACGTTTCTTCGACTGCATTCCTATGACTACAGTTACTTGATGGAAATTGTCACGATGTCAGTGGGAATGGTTCAGATGTAAGTTCATCAACACTGGCGCTTGGTTTTACCGATTCTTGTTTTTCATTTTTAAGGAAAAACCGATGTACTATTTCATCTTCAATTATATTGAAGCACATGGCAGTCAAAGCCATTCCTATTATTATGTAGCATGAACAAAACCATAATGTAATATTCCTCCAACTACTCATGTTGTTCTGATAGTATAAACCAGGAGCCATGTCGCCGAAACCGATTGTGGTCAAGCTCATGAAACAGAAGTAGCTAGCATCTAAAACATTTAAAATCACATATTTTTTTTTTCTCTACCGATCTTGAAAATGGCTATTCAAAAATAATTGGCAAATATTAAATAAATAATTATTTGTTACAAATAAATTTAAATACCCATCATATCCCAGCCTTCTAATCTGTACAAAGTAAAGGCTCCAGCAATGATGTAGCACGACATTACTCCAAAGCAGATACCAACAGGAGCGATGATAGTAACATTGGGCCTATCCCCGGAACCTAGACTTGATACTTCATCTTTTGGACTAGTTTTGATCTCTACAGAACTGGGAAAGGTTGAAGTATTATCCCGAAGATAAAATGCGCCTTGTACGAACTGCTGCTGTTGTTGTTGATTCATTTCTTCTTGTTGGCGTTTCCTTCTCATTCTTCTTTCTTTTTCCTTCGAAAGTAAAACATATACTACAGTTAAATGAGTTTTTTTCATTTTTTGTTTATCAGGATATTTATTAATTTTAATTGTATTGTCTAAAAAGACCAGCTCACAATATGAAATTGTTTTAAAATTAATTAAGAACAAGAATAATTTTATAAAATACGTTTGAAGAACACATTGAAAGAACAGAATAATTTATTTACCTGCATTCTTCTTTCATCATAGCAGCAGTAACCGCATTTTGAACACAAACAACAGCAGCAAGCTCGTGTAAAAACACCTCTAGCACAACGTGATAGCAATCCACCTGCACTCGACAAATACACTAGTGTCAAAGGAATTCCTATGAAGGCATATATCATCGTGGCTATTTTTCCCCAATTTGATTTTGGTGCAACTCTTCCAAAACCTGAAACAACAATAATTACATTAGACGTCAGCTTTATATTGCTAAGTAATTTTTGCAATATTATTAAATTTTTCACAATTGATAAAATGCATGAATGAATTTAATAAAGTCTGAATAATTTAAAAGTATTATCAATTAATAACAAACGTCAGACTAATTTATTAATCAAACCTATTGTTTGACAAAGAGTATGGATAAATTAATTTTATTCATAATACCTTAATAAAACGAAACAAATTTTGAAGCTTTCACATTATTTATATGTTATCAAAATATTTTAATTACACAATAATAAATTTGATTGACGATTTGAAATGTTTTTTTCCTTTATAATTTATGATATTATTATCATTATTAAAAATACTGATTGCAAATACACCAGATTCTCAATAATGGATAAAAATCGAACGCTATTTTATAACAATCAAACTACGTATTCACGAGATGAATGTTTTTACAAAGAGTAATCGATGAAACCAGCGTAAAATCAATTTTGTAAATTTAATTATCGATTCATAACAACAATCGTAACATGTAAGTATTCTATTTGAGACGGTCGTATAGTAACATATTGATAATCGTTGGCACTCTGTGTACAGTTATATTCAATATAAAGATTGAAATATCATTAACTACGTCAGTCTCTTAGGCGGTTTTTATAGTTTATATTATGTATCTTAAAACGACAATAAGATACTGCTTATATTTTATTTGCATATCTTTTTTATTTCCAGTGGTTATTAATTCAACCAAGTTAATAGTAAGTTGTTAATTTTGATGAATCATATAAAAGAAAATAATATTTTTAAATGCTTTTAACAATACTCATTATCTTGTAACTTTATTTCTTTCAACGTATAATGCTACAGAACATCAGAAAATTATTATATAAACATAGAAAAATTTTCATATTAAATTCAGCATAAAGTTGTTTATAAAATATTTTTATTCATCATGATAGAATTTTGATGAGATTTTTAAATCTTTTAACGTCTCTCATTTTTTCTAGAAAAAGCAGTATCATCTTCCAAATAGAATCAAAAGACACGTAGTAAGTTTAATGTAATAGTATCAATACAGATTTATTGTCACAAAAGATTAAATGACAATCATTTCAATAATAAATCATCAATAAAATAAATCATTGTTATGACTACAAAGCTTTTGTAACAGACTGATGTGATTAACTGAATTTTAATTGCTATATAAAATGTTTTTAAAGGGCCAATATGACGATAATACGGAAGCCAATGATTTCGACTATTTTCAATCCAGTGAGCAATTTGATAATGAAACAAGGAGATCAAATACCAACAGTAATATCAATAATAACATCAACAATAATATTAATACTATCGATAATTCTTTTGTAAGCCCTGGAAACTTCATTCAATTCGGACATCAAAATCCACCCTTTGAATCTGATATTAGTGTTGATCATTACATTGATAGGAATGTATTGGAAAAACTTCGAATATGCAATATCTTCTGGGAAAACATGATTTACATCATGGGCTATATGTTACGATTACCATCGAGCTTTTTGACAATCGACGAGTATATCTCTTTGAAACTAATTTACAATGCAGTGAAACAAAAGAGAGTTTATTTTTACAATCTCTTGCCTCTTATAAGTGAAATGCCTGACAAGCATATATCAGTACAATTTACAGAATTCATAAATAATATTGAGTCCAACGTTCCAATCTATATGAAATCAGCAGTAGAGTTTTGGAGCACGCAGCTGAGTGAAAATAAAATTGATCAGAATATATGGATTATGATGGAATCAAAAAGAGAATTATTTGATCTGACTAAAGGACTTTCAAAAAAGTATATAAGGTTGATTTTAAATGTAGAAATGCAAGATGAATTAAAACATTATGATTTGGAATCAGAAATAACTGAAAAATTAATGGGACCAGTTTATGTAAAGATTTTTCAACAACTTTCTTTGTATCAAGTACCACTTTCACAGCAATTATTTGGTTCAATCCTGAAAGATATACCAAATGAATATTTAGATCCAATCTTCGAAGAATATGCCTCATTTATTTCTGAAGAGATGCTGACAAAAATAATTCCACATTGGGTTCATTATAACCAACCAATAAATACTACCAATCCATATAGCTTAGTTTCAAGTGTAATTGAAAAAATTTGTGGAGATGATATAGTCGCTCTAAAAATCAAAAAAGCTTTACTCTACATAAGAGATGATTTAAAGATTAGAAGAAAAGAAGTGATTAATTATAATAATGCAGAAAACTTGAACCCAATTAAGGAAAATGGTCTAAATGTTGATCTTTTGTTCAACTTAGCAATTCCTTGTCAGGGCAACGACCGAGTTGTTGGAATGAAAAAGCACCTCGGGGAGTTGTTATCCAACCCGAATGCTGAAATCCTTGTGGGATTGAATAGATATAAATATAACACTCCACAAGATTTCTTGATGGCATTGCTTGCTAGATTGCAAATAACATTATCACCAAGTGAAATAGACACTGAAAGAATTGTGACGATATTTTTATCAAACCTTTTGTTTCAACATCATTCTAATGGCAACTTGAAACCAAAGACTAGACCATCATTGTGGTTGATTATAGACATGATTAATACATATGAAGACTCTCCTATTTCACAATCAATTGATATTATCCTTAATACTTTCATGAATGATTTGTATCACTGGGATTTAATAGAGAAATTTATTGTGCCTGAAGTAGAACCCAACATCGAACCGGATCATTACATTTTAATTCTATTGAATAATTTAAGAAATGTTCTCGTGGAGAAGAATATTTTTCCATCACTAATAAATATTGTTGACATTTTAATTAATCATGTTAATGAAGAGTTGAGCATTAAAGATCAGAATCAACGATTAACTAATATACCACCCAACCATTTTCAAGAACAAAGAGATTACCCCTTAAATAACAAGATACCTTTAAAGAAGCCAACTCCTCTGGTAATCTCATCACCCATGGAACCTTTAGTGTTACCGCCTGTAGATCCATTAATGTCAACAGCTCTGCTAAACCCGAACACTGCTCATGCGATTATAAACCCCCAACATCCATCAAAGATTAAAATCAAAAATCTACCCAAAAAAATTCGACATAAACTTCCTTTAAAGCATGCACGCAGGCTCCCATTGAAATTTCTTAAAAAGAAACTTTTTCCTAAAATATTGCCTGCTCTAGTGAAGCATCTACCACTTTCAATTCACTTAATAAACAAACTCAAAGAAAAATCAGTAATGAATTCTACTCAAAAAGGTAGTGTTGAACCTTTGCCTCCAATTAGTGCACTACCAGCTAACATGTCAACTTTACCTCCTGGGGTGGAGCCTAACAAATGCATTATTACTTTTACTGATTCTAAAACTTTGAAAATACTACCTCCAGTCGTTACATCAATGGATAATTTAGAAAGCTACGATAATGCTATTATTTTACCTTCGATGGTATCTCTTCATGAAAAATCAAATAATTATGATATATTAGAACATGTTGCTCCAGAATGTACTCATACTTTGAACACATATGTAACAAAACCATTAATAGTTATATTTGGAAAAAAGTATGCTGAATCTCTTTTAGGGAAGAATTTTGCTTCTAGACATCCAACGAGACTATCTGCTTTAATATCTCTGATAAGATCAGCATTAAAGAATCCAGACATTATAGGAAACCCAAGTATTCTGAATAATTTATCATTAGTTTTAGCATCATTAGAACTCATTTCTCCGTATTTATTTCTTCCACTTATGACACGAGGGCAGAATTTTGATGGACAAATTATTTGGTCAACAGTAAGTCTTGCTGATGAGTCCATAAATATATTGGGTCGATTTCCACCTGAATACCAAGAATGTGGAACAATAACAATGCCATTAGTAAATCCTATTTATTGGCTACTTCCAATTGATAGGAATTCTGATCCGTTTCCAACTTTAATGCCACAGTTATCAGCCAATAGCCAATATAGTGAATACAGCACAGAACTTGAGCCACTGATTAATGTTTTTCAACTGACAAGAATAAAGTCTTTACTTGGTCACGACATAAAAATGAAAAGATTTCCTAACAGAGGTGCACTGTTTGTATGGACATTATTCAAGCTTTTAGATGTGGAAGAAGTTAAATTAAATGAGTCACTTTTTAATCTCATCAAAAAATACTGGAAAGTTATTCAACAACCAGCTGCATGTATTAAAATTCCTAAAGATATTATATTAGGTGAAGCACGGGAGAAACATGGAGAATGGACAGTAGATCTAATAGGATTAATGAAAGCTCTTCCTCAACCTTCTGATAAATCTCAAAAAAATATGTTGATTATTATAAAAAAATTCCTATCAAGAAGTAATTTACTTGAAGAATTAAATATTCCTCTTCCACCTGCAAAAATGACTCGAGGTGAATTTTTGCATGAAATTTTCGAAGCTGCTTTAATCAACAAAAATATTAATCTTGATGTACACACTAAACTTGCCATCCAATACTACAAAGATAAAGTACTTCTTAAAAATAGTTTTTCTGTTGGCTGGATATGGAAACAAATCTTTCCAAGTGTACAAATTATGATCAAAGATATAAATAATGTACATGTTGGACAACTAATAGAACACCATTTACCATACGAAAAATTGTCTGCTGAGAAGAAAAAAGTTTACAACAAATTAATGGATTACTTCCACGACAATCCACAATACTTGGAGTTAGATAAAGATTCTTTCATTGAAAAGCACCGAACAACAGGAAAGTTTGTTCGAGAAGTTTTGGAGCATCTTGGTAAGAACCAAGATATTAATGAAGAAATGAGGCGTAATATTTATTTGCTGATACCAGAAGTAATAATTTCTGAAAAGGGGAAAGAAAAATAATGTATTTAAGTTATTAATCAATAATGATTTTAAATGTCTTCTTCTTATTATTCTTTTAGAATATATTTAAAATTTATTATTCTTGTATAAACATTTATTAGAATAATTGTCAATAAAAGAATATATAATCTTTAATGCGTTTCAATAGCTTTCCAATTTTTACTGTGCAGAAAAGCTGACGTCACTCGTAATAGTGATTTCGATACTTTTAATAGGATTAAAAATGATAGATACTTGAAGACTCCAAGAAAATCTCATACTCAAATACTTATGTGCTCTAGTACTATATTTATTTGCTTAGATTATAACCCCAGCTAACTGATTCTATTAATCGATATCAATGCCGATTATTATTTATCAGAAATTTATGAGCATAATTATAATAAATTTTCATGTTTGACTTATAATTTTTAATGCTCCATAAAATTTACAGTCTCAGTAGCGAAGCAGTTTCTTGGATAAAACATTCTTTATCATGGTACTACAAATAGTTTTCTTCAATTTATCATTATTTATATTTTTTCTACAAAGAGTAAGTAAATTTACATTAGTTATTCATTTTATTATAAATTTATTATTCATATTTATATATTTTTGTTGATTTCTGAATTACTCATCGAGATAATTTGTGCAATTGGAAAATAATATCTCATGTTAATAATTATACTTGAAACATTGTAGGCATCAGCTGGAGGTCATCCTAGAATTGCAACAACATTCATTGGACTCCAAAATGAAAATAATCTTGGTCACAGTGGTTACGTTTATCTTTCAACTGACTCTGAAATTCCAGACTTTCAATTATCTCCATGTCAAAACATAGACATCAATGAAACGACTTGCAATTCTATATCAAATCAAACAAGTGATTCGTTGATTATTCGTGGTTGGGCAGCAGCAACTGTTCGAGATAATATTCTTGCATTTTTAAGTTATTTAGCTCATCAGAAAAGTGATGCTTTTATAGAAAATATTGATGATAGTTTAAATATTATTTATGAACAAGTTCGAAAAAATAATATTAAAACAATGGATCTTTTACCTCAATTAACGTCAATTGCAAAATTGAATAAATCAAATCAATTTGTTGCATTATTCAAAGTTCTTCAGCAGGTGATGCCACCATTTTGTAGGAGTGCTTTAGAAACATTATCGCAATTCTTCTCCAAAATGAAATATTCAGCGCGAGAACATTTATTTATTACAATGAAATCGAAAAAAAGAGAAATGGATTTATATTCAGATATTGGATTTCAAGTAATTCCATCATTACGTCTCAAGAGCAAGAGCCATCATTTTGACAAAGTCATTTTTGCCTCATTAGGACGAGAATTTGCAATTCTATTTTCAGCTATTCAAGATGGTAAAATAATCCTAACTCAACCAGTCTTAGCAGTATTAATGCTTAATATGAGATTCAGTGAATTAACTCCTGATGAAAATGAAGATTTTAGATTCATAATTGATATTCTGCGTTCCAATAAAATATCCAATTGGTCTCCAGGTTTCAGTGGCTCTGCTAGTATTAAATGCCCTTATGAATTAATACAGAGAATGATGAAAGTTCTATCAGACCTTTCAGACGTTGATCTTAAAGTAAAAGAAATTGCAGAGCGACTGGCAACTCATTTAAAGAAACCAATCAGATCTAATGTAGTCAAGGACATGGATAAATTTTTTAGTAATGAACAATTGAATATTTCATTATTGTTTGAAACTCTACAAAGCTCTATAAATATACCAGAGGTAAATTCGTTAAAAGAAATGGTAGAAAATGGAACAATCAGTTTGTTATATGCATTAAAAGGATTTAATAGATATTTCTATGATACTCCAGAAAAATTATTGATAGCTTTAGTTCAACGAATAAAAATTCGAACACCGATGAGTGAAAGTGTACTGGATGTAGTCACTAAGGTGGTGAATCGATTGAAGAACCGTAATATAACCAGTGAAAATCATAGTCATACCACTTATCCATCAAATGAAATTTCTATGATCGGTAATCGATACACTGATAACTATGATCATGGTCGTAAATATCATAAACATGATGGCATTGATGATGATCCACGGATAATACGAAATAAACGAGATATCATGGTAAATAAACCTTCTGAATCGAGTCATCAAACTTCAAAATATGAATATGTACCAAAGTTAGGTTTTTATAGATCTCTTGAAGATAAGTCTAGTATTTTCTCCAAGAGTTTAAATATAAATGATACAAGCGCTATCTCTAAATGTCCGAAGGAAATACCTAAACGTTCTTTGTCTGCTTGGTTAATGAACTTGAATAGTTCAGCAGTTAGTACCAACCCTATACTTCTTATAGCAAATGTCAGCACTTTTTTAGCTTCTTTCATCAAAGATCCAGAAATTGATTACTTAGTCAACGATATTCTTCGTAAATTAGTTCAAGGAAGAAATGTACAGAAAAATTTTTCTACGGAGAATTCATTATTTAGTGAAAACTCATTAGTTTATGCTGCTAACAGAATAGCTGCACAATCTCCAAAAAAGACAAGTGTAGATATAACTCATAATAAACAAGATAAATTTAGTTCATCAAGAATCACTTTTAATGGAACAAAGCTAGAATTGTTGAAAAAGTTATTGATTGAAATGCTGGATATCAAAAAAGTTCGTGCTCGAAGATTGATATACTATGAAGTGATACGGATTTATTGTATTTTGGAGAATGGACTTGAAAATCATGCATCAGAAATTTTTTCTGCAAATAATTTTCCATTAGATGAAAAACCTAACAATGTAAGTCTGGCTTTATTTTTGAAATCCATAAGTCCAACATTTAAAAGCTTTATCATGGAATTAAATTCAAAAGGACAATTATTAACAGTTAAATTGAAATATTATAAAACTAATCGTTTATTTATCATCAAGCTCTGTAAATTATTATTATTCCAAGATGAAGTTAAAAATAATAGAATTTTATTTAATGAAATAGTGTATTTATTGCATTCAATTTATGATTTCCAAATGAGATTTGCAGAGTTAATTAAATTTAATGTTTCAAAAACATCTAATGAATCATTGGAATCACAACTTATTTTTGATTTTCTAGTAAAACCTGGATTATTACAACTATTGAATATTGATTTTGATTTTGGATTATATCCTGAGAAAGGTTTTATACTGAAAGCAATTCTAGAGACTGTAATGAGAGCTCCTGAGGTGAAGAAAAATCTCCCTCTTTTGAATGCGATCAAAAATTACATTCCAAAAATTACTTGTACAGAAAGAGAAGCAGAACCAGTAATTGAAATGTTGAAAGATGCATTATCTGATCAAGTGGATGTTAGTAGAGTTATTGAATATGGCTTGAATGAAGAAAAATTACTACCTGATGTTCAGGAAGCTTTTAAAAATATGTGGTATTGGTATGGCGGTTCTTTTGATCCGATAAAATTCATGAAAACAAAATTAAATATTAGTTTATATGATACAAGAGCTGAATTCATTGAAGGTTTCCTGGATACCGTTGAGACTGATGTAGATAATGACTTTATCAAAGTTAAGAGTGATATAAGATTAATGAAATCAGCCATTTTAAAAACCGGAAAAGGCAGAGAACCTGTAGATTATGTATAATTGAATTTGAGTATGAAAATAAACGAATTAGATATTTCTAACGAGGCAATTTTTTATGTTTAATTAAATTTAATGGGCATAATCTGGAAATAAAACTTGATAGAACATGTTTTTTAACTTAAATTTTCTGTGTTGAGTTAATTGAATAAAAGTGTTTCTAAAACATGTATTATTACTAAATAACAACATTAGAAATC
Organism: Chelonus formosanus; assembly: GCA_028641665.1. Taxonomy (NCBI): domain Eukaryota; kingdom Metazoa; phylum Arthropoda; class Insecta; order Hymenoptera; family Braconidae; genus Chelonus; species Chelonus formosanus. The sequence continues at coordinate 21,042,921 of CM054004.1, forward strand.
TAGGGTTGAAGAAAAAGCTTTTATTTACGTGCAAGTTTCTATTCACAGGTTTTTTATTTAAATCAAAGCAGCAAAGTAGTGATGCTATTATATTGTATACATTAACCCCATGTGGTGTTACGGTAAGTGATTTAACACAACCAGCTTGCATTATTTTTTACTTACCACTTCTAACTTATTATGTTCAGAATTATTTTTGTGATTTTCACTAGAGTTTTTTTTTTTGGTAAAAATAATAAGTCTTAAACTAAGCTTTGATAAAATAATTTTTCTGAGTTAAGTGATAATTTGTAACATAAAGATTTGAATAGTTCTATTGAAATAAATTTCTAAATTTCATTCTAGTCTGTATTTGACACATGTTTTAATACAGTTTGAAGTACTTTCCAGCATTTCTTAGAGTGGAATAAAGTTTTAGACAGGAATAGACTCATCCTTTATCACGTTATCCTCCAAATTCAAGCTTTTGGAAAAGTGGAACTGAGAATTGAATATCAAAGGACACTTGGAAAGTAACAATATGGTTGAATATCTAATTCAAACTGTATCATATCATTAGGAGGAAACCCGGATGCTAAATTGTACTAGTAAGAGTTCCAAGTCTCAACTTGTCATGTAGTTTCATTCACTTTTTGCTGTTCTCCACTCTTTGGATAAATTACGTTCTGTTGTATATCATCATTAGTATATGTATATCACTCAACATCAAGTACTTTGCTTGCCAATTGTAGTGAACATTAAAGTACTAACATAAATCCTACAAGAGCAGTTAATGAATTGATCCTACTGAATATAGTTTACTACTATCCAAGAGTATAACGTGTCGAAAATCGTTCATTTGGATAATTGGATTTTTTATTTCGACCTTTCCTGATTAAAACAACGTGTACGCGCTTTAATTCATTTACATCCATCGTGTTCTCTCCCGATGTTTGCCAACTCTCGTGCGACTAATCCATTTTATTCCAATCTGTCGGACACTGGAAGGAAAAAGAGGTCGAGGATCAGAGGGAAAATGACTAAAATGGAATGAAAATTAAACAGTTTTGTACATCAAGTTATTATGGGTGAGAATCGAGCTAAAAATGATTGCAGATGTTGTAAAATAATGCTACAAAATTTTGTATTTAAAATTTTTAGTTGTTGTCAGTTTGAAGCCATGACTGTTGTTGTTATCAAGCAAACAAAAATACATGAAAGTTATTTATTTCTGACGATTAAAATCTAGTACAGTCTCAGTTGTTCTACATGAACGATTAATATGATGTATTGTAAATAACTGAAACATCAACCACACTTTTCCACAGTTAATTTAAAAAAATGTGCATAACATTAGTCTGTCAAGATAATGTTAAATTATTCTAATTGAATATAAATCCATCTTGCCAATTCGATATAAAAAAATTGCAAAAATAATTTAAATAATGCAGTAATAGTTATGAAATAACTATAACTAAAAAACGAAGAGATATTATTTATTTCAGGTGACTGTAATCTAGTGCATTTCCGGTAGTTCCAGACAAACTGTCCGGAAAACGAGGAAAAATTACTTTGTGAAAAATAACAGGATACAGTGTACTGGACAATTCAGCATTTCTTGCTTTATGTAGGACACATGTATCATGTTAATAAATAACTTATGTATTACTTGTGTCATCATATATTTATTTCAACATGCACATAGTATGATACAAGTTTATGTTAAGTTCAGAATAACGCATGAAGAAAATAATACACCACTGAAATGCACGAAATAAATTCTGGAAGCATTGAATGTAGATTTTTCCACTTTCCTTGCTTAGTAATTCAATTTTCCTAGAGTGTGTTTTTGTCTGTGTATAAGTAAAAACAACTAATTCACTAACTAAATTAGATGTTTCTTATGAATAAAAATGTATGTTTTTATTTTTTTTCTGCCCATGAAAATTCTATATTGAGTTGTACATTTTTATTTATATATATATTTTTTTAAAATTAATGTCTTTATTCTTTTATAACGTTTATTATTTTTTTTTCAACTGTCATTCCTAGTTTAGTACAAATAAAAAAAAGCTTACGATAGTCAGGCATGATTTATGACTGGAGCATATTTCATTTCCTCAGAATAATATTTCCGTACCAAACAGAAACGCGTTTGCCTATCCTTTCGATATCAATCTTGGAAGCTTGATAGAATAATCAATATTTTGAAAAAAATGTATTTGCAAGGATTAAAATTCGCCAAACATTTTATCTTCATTAACAAAGTGGATAAAGAATATAATGAAGTGGAAAATATTAATTATAAAATATTTGGAAAATGATTCTTTTATTACTAGATGATAAAAAGGTGTTCAATAGAATGAATTGCAACATCTGCAGTGGAAATAATTGAAAATAATATTAATTATCTTAGCAAATAATGTATGAAAAGTTAATGAGATTTTCTTGTGAATGATTTAATTACATTTAAAATCACGATTCAGCTGGTAACAAAATAATGAATAAAATATTAATAAAATGAGATATAAAATCAATGAGTTATGAAATTGATGCTTCATATATTTATAAATGTACCCGTATAAAAAAATTTCGTTCTCCAAACGTTCCCTGGATGTTTTCCAGTGCGAAAGTTCCTCGATGTACCCCCCTTTTTCTGACTTTGGACGTCTGCAACTTCCGTACGGTTTATCGAATGATGATTTTTAGGAGGTATTTAGAAACTTCAGAATCTAAGCTAAACATACATATCCATAAGAAACATTTCAAATAATTATTTCACTCTTAAAACCGCCAAAATATTTGGCAAACTCCTCAAAAAATATGACTTTTTTATATATTTCCTCGATTTTGCGGGTGAAAGAAATTTTTTTTATCAAAGCTATGAATATATTTGCTTGGTTTAGACTCTGAGGTTTTCAAAACGTCCTTAAAAAACGTTATTGGACCGTTCGTTCAAGAGTTATAGGGGTTGAAAGTCAGGGAGATGATTTTTTGTAATTTGTATCCAGTTTTACCCCTTTTTGAGAGTGTTAGATTGAATTTTCTCAAGCTGTGCCCCGATTTCGCATTTCTACGCATCAAGACGAAGAGAATGAGTCCTCGATCATCAAAATCGGAGTACTTTTATTTTTTGGCCAAAAAAAATGGAAAGGGGTACCACTTGCCATTTTTTTGGGTCGAAAAATCAAAGTTGTCCGATTTTGATGATCGACCACTCATTCTCTTCGTCTTGATGCCTAGAAATGCGAAATTAAGTCAAACATATGAAAAATCAATTATTTTACAGCTAAAATGCGATAAAACAGGAATTTTGCAAAAATTTCCGAAAAAAAAATATTGTTCCCCAAACGTTCCCCATGGTCCAATCGGGAGTACGTGGAAGAACTTCCCCACTGGAAAAAATCCAAGGAACGTTTGAGGAACGAAATTTTTTGATACAGGTATACGCAGACTCATATTTTGTAATATATAATAATAAGAACTAAAGCGGTTGTGATTATACCAGAGCAGAACGATTAAGTAGACTAAAAAAAAATATAAGAAAATTCCTCTGGAAGCTTTTCTCTAGATTTACGATAGAATATTATGCAGATGGTGCTTGCATTAAACCAGCTAAGAGTGGCAGGAAAGTGAAAAAGAAGAAAACTAATTGGGAAACGTTGAATGAAGCTGTCTATCTCAAGCCACCGGAAGCTAATTGTTTTATTAAATATATTTTGTTGTATATTATGAAGTCTAACTAAGTTATTTCGTGGAAATTTTTCATCATCTGTATTTGATGTTTGATCAAAGCTCAAAGACGAATGATGCATATCAAATAGCTGATCATTCAATTAATTATTCTGATCATTTGTCTACAAAAGCAGCTGTATGAAAATGCTTGAGTAAAAGTTAGGAAAAATATGATAAAAATAATCTAAATTGATCAGTGAGCCAATCTATGATATTTGTAACAGTCTAGCTTGGAATAAAATTCAGTGATATTTTATCAATCCTATAAAATAGATGATTCCGTGAAACTTCCTCTAATTCGAAAACTGTCTATATTTTCTTGGCTCTAAATCCAATTCCTGCTGATTCTCCTTACGTCACATAGCAGTGGTCTTGTGGACGGTTCTTTGCTCACTTTTTTCCGTTCTTATTTACTGGTACACATGGAGAAGTTGTAAAGACGTATATATATGTAAAAACGATGGTGACACATGTGGCATAGAGAAGACGATTTACATGAAGATACCACAGACACGTACCTTCTGTATATTCGATTGGAATACTTGACGATAGAGTTATAGAGTGCATACATTCTTTCATTTTTCTTTCGGTATCCTTGTCAATAGGATCAACGAACATTGCATTTGTCGATGCAACTTCTCATAGCGTCACAGTGGAGAGAGAAGAAGTTGCAAAAGCCAGAAGTTGTTACTATCAAATCAAATTTATATACATTTCAAAAATGTGCAAATTGCTATAAGAAATAAGTATGAAGCCATTCTATATATCTGTTATTTAGGATAGAAAGAAATATAAACTCATGAGAATGGAAATTTTCAATGATTCAAAAGAGAAAATTGCTGTGGTAACAATAACTATTTTGTGTCACACTATGTCTGTATTTTATAGTATATAGTATGGTTCTATACAGAATACGAGACAGTGTGGCAAAGTCTATATGATTTACGATTTTACTCTATTACTACTACCAGCAAAACGGCAACGTTTCCAGTCTGCAAATGTCCAACGTACAACCGCAATATGAGCAAACATTCTGTGCTCCTACAGAATATGAAATATATCGTTCTTCGTGTCGACAGACTACCAATACGAGTTTATTAGTCGTTAATTATTGAAACTTTAAAGCTCCCTTTGTGAATCATACCTTTACGAGAATATGTTGACTCAATCTTTTTCATTAAAACTATACAGTTTTATCTAAACACTGAACGTGGCTGATTTTTTTAAAAACTTCCACTTTGTTCCAGTATCCACATTGTCAATGGAAACTATTGCATTCAATAAACAACGACCAACAATTTCCAAAGTTCTCTACATAAAATAGAAGCTCTTTATTGCATCTCCATCATGCTAAAAAAATTGGAAAAAACATCCTTTAGACATTTAGAACAATATCCATGTTTTTTTTAAAACAAACTACCAATTTAATTGAAAAATAGATTTTTTTAAATAAAAATAAAGTATTACTTTTATATCCTTTCTTGTTACATTGAAGACAACCTTTTCAATTGTTTATGTCAACTAAAAAGCTTAATATTTTGAAACAATTGCTATCTTCAAAGTTAAAAGATGTCAATTCGTTGAAGATTTTTTGTTACATTGTACGATAATTACATTTTTCAAAAACCATAAAAAATGTTATCTGTCAGTCTTTGTCACAATGCTATAAAATTTATCATAAAATTCGTCTAGGTAATAGCAGAGAGGTGTAACTGACATATCGTTTATCAGATGAATTTGAACAGTAGAAGTATAAGGTAGGAGAGAATAGTAAAGGGCGGTTAATATTCTCTGATAACGATAAACGCACCGTTCTATATCCAGGAATGCACAAAAGGGAAATGTAATATGTTGAGTGAAGGAATAGAAGGACATACTCATATGAGTTACAACTGCCACTAGCTTCACCCATACTTCTTGATGCTTTTCTTTGCTAGAGGTGTAACGGATGTATTTCAATAGAGTAGAAACATCTTGCCAAGACTCGTCAGACAGTGAGGTGGTTCTTAAGATATGTTTTATGGGACGACATTTTCCTTGACGGGGTTGAGAAACAGGCATAGCGCGAAGGATCTCATACATCAGCATGTCTTCTCTCCAGGTTTTTCCTATTCTCTTTTCTCTAAGACCTGTCGCCATTCATTGTAAATATGGCATCCGGTGCCTGTCACATACTCTCACATTGTCTACTGTTACTTATATCAGTATTTTTATTTTCTACTCATTTTTCATTATTATCTTACTAAGAATAATCTTGCTTGAGCTACAAATATAATCTACTTTAACTATGCTGTATTATTGATATTCTTCATCCACTTACATATTATATAAACAAATTGCAAATAAAATTTTAAACTCTCTGCAGTTGATCATTAGTTTCTATTTTTTCCATGAAAGTCTACTTCAGTCATGAAGATTGGAGTGAATTTGAACAGATGTAAGTTTTATAGAATTTAATAATAAAACTATCTTTCTCTTCAATATTTTCTTAAGAGAAAATAAGGGAGAAGATTATGGAAATAGTTGAGTCAATATACACATACATATCTTGAAAATAATTATTCGTAATATAGGTTTAATTATGCAAACTATATTTGGGCGTGAGCACGTTATTAATTTTAAAGCTGTCCTCACATCTCCAAGCTTGGTAGTAAGATGCGAGTAATGTATGAATGTAGGTGAGTTTGCAACACGCTTATGCTCCACCCACCTTTGCTTTGTTCGTTGTTTTGCAAGTCGCCAAAAGACTTGAACACGATTTACTTTACTTAGGAAGGGGACACATGTATATTCCTTTACTTTCCCACTTACTCTCTTATAATAGTATACGACTCATCTTCGAGATACTACCTAGCTTCTTCGAGCTTGCAAATTATTCGTAGCTTTAATTAAACGCCAAAATGCGCCTCCATCTTGGGAGTTGCTATCGGCAAACATTTATCTCCTATTCCTGTCTTACTTATAATTATTTCAAGCAACTAAAGAAAACTGTAAAAGTCTTTTAAACCCAACTTGAGAGTGTCTCCATGTCTGGTAATTGATTACTGTCAGTAGAGGTTTTTTTTTTCTTTTTATTAAAAATTGGTTTTTTAAATGGACTAGCATTGTTTGTTTCACCAACTAGAACAGACAAGATAAAATGATATAATTTATTTGACCCACGTACTTCCTTTTAATACGTTGTAACAAAATTGAAAAATTTTTTAAAATTCAAAGAATGTACAAAAATAATTTCTAAGTCTCTTATCCATGATTTATCATCAGGAATATTTTTGTTTTTAAAAATTCAATTGATCGAATAAAGCTGATATTTTTCGTCTGGTAAATAGAACATTCAAAAAAAGTGATTATCAGATAAATTATGTAATAAAAAAAAATGATCTGAATTACCTTAATTTAGTATGAATTTAAGATTATTAGAAACTTCTTGAAATTGCTTGAATGTAAACTTTGAATTCAAGATAATGATAGAAACTAGTCTAAATGTTTATTACCTTCAAGAGAAGTCTAATGAATAAAATATATATGTATATAGAAGTAAATATAGAGAAATTTCAAAGGATTATAACCGTAAATGAGTGCAATCTAGTACTAGTTATGTCATCGACCTACGATGTCGTAATGTAATTTAGTTAAATAGTCTGCGTTCGAAGATAACAGTACACAGAATAATAGGATATACGGGTATGATCCTTTCGAGCTATTCTATTCTATGTGTGTCAACATCCTCTCGTTACAAGACAGGTAAAGTGTCTCCGTTGGATATGACTGTCAGGTCTACTGCTATTTGTACTGTCTAAACTTGGATGGTTGGAATTTGCACAAAGATCAGTTCATTAGCTAATCTTAATGATTATTGTTTCAAGTGGTGTGAACCTTTGATCATTCCATCAATGTTTTTCTACGATTATTCAGAAACATCAAATGAGAAAAATATTTATCATTTCCATTTTGTGTTCTTGCGCTTATTAATTCTCTTAGCAATAACATATTCTCGAGATTTCTGTTATCTCAGGTTAATTAAACTTGTTGGAGTGAAATTAGTTGTCAAGTTCATATGATGCCGCTAATAATTATAATCATCACTATGACTTGATTCTAATTATAAATTGAGATCTTATTTACTATTAAGTGTAGTTTCATTTTTTTCTTTGAATATAGTGTGATAAGCAAGCAAATATATCAGTGACAAGAATCAATCGAATAAAGTGCTTTTATAAGGAATAACTTATTATTCCCTACTCATCACTTTTCACTATGTCATGTGCATCAGTAACACAAAATTTGATAGCCAATTTGACAGTCGATCGTGTATACGAACGTGTTGAACGATTTAAAGTCCAGGAAACTCGAAAGCGTGTACATCCGTATTCCCGTCAGGCTGTTTGATACTACGGAAATTTAAGTATGTTATATATCTTGTCGAGATAGAAATTCACTTTGACAAGAGCCACGTATTTGCGATAACCTGTACTGAAAGCTTGCGATAGTGTTACTACTACTTGTCATAAAACTGTTGGAATTTCAGTACTTCAACAAAGGATAAAAAAACCATCAGTGCCCTTGAATTGAGTATGTAATATGGTCTGACTATCAATAAAAAGGTTTATTAATTTCAGATATCACTACCTAATAATTAAAGCTCATATAGCTGTTGAAATATATTCCACTCCATTGAATTAAATGTTTTTTGAAGAAATTTATTACAGAGTTTTTATCATCTGAATGACTTTACTGACTACCAGTTATTTTTATTGCGTTATAAACAAAAAAAATCAAGTACAACATTTTAAAAGTTGTAAAACCCATTTTTTTAAATGGTCAACCTATAAAACAAAATGAACGAGCAGCACAGAATAATTATAGTATGTCTATGACAGCTCTTACAAATTATTCCCACTGATTTAGAGTGTTTTACAATCCAAATGGATAAATTTACCTCATTATATGTATTGTATCAAATAAATACTACAATATTACTGGTGATATGGAGGATTTTTATGGAACGAAAAAGTCGTAAAAAATACATGAAAAATATATAAAAACTATAGTCAGATACTTCCATATATTACTAAAGGGAACGTTTGGGGAACAATATTTTTTTTTCGGAAATTTTCGCAAAATTCCTGTTTTATCGCATTTTAGCCGTGAAATAATGGATTTTTCATATGTTTGACTTAATTTTGCATTTCTAGGCATCAAGACGAAGAGAATGAGTGGTCGATCATCAAAATCGGACAACTTTGATTTTTCGACCCAAAAAAATGGCAAGTGGTACCCCTTTCCATTTTTTTTGGCCAAAAAATAAAAGTACTCCGATTTTGATGATCGAGGACTCATTCTCTTCGTCTTGATGCGTAGAAATGCGAAATCGGGGTACAGCTTGAGAAAATTCACTCTAACACTCTCAAAACGGGGTAAGACTGGATACAAATTACAAACAATCATCTCTCTAACTTTCAACCCCTATAACTCTTGAACGAACGGTCCAATAACGTTTTTTAAGAACGTTTTGAAAACCTCAGAATCTAAGCCAAGCAAATATATTCATAGCTTTAATGAAAAAAATTTCTTTCACCCGCAAAATCGAGGAAATATATAAAAAAAGTCATATTTTTTGAGGAGTTTGCCAAATATTTTGGCGGTTTTAAGAGTGAAATAATTATTTGAAATGTTTCTTATGGATATGTATGTTTAGCTTAGATTCTGAAGTTTCTAAATACCTCCTAAAAATCATCATTTGATAAACCGTGACTATAGTTTTTATATATTTTTCATGTATTTTTTACGATTTTTTCGTGTCATAAAAATCGTTCATATTACCACTAATGTTGTAGAATTTATTTAATACAATATACATAGTAGTGTTGTAAAGGTGCACATTAAATCTGTTTTATATTTTACGGAAATATTTAATGTCGTGTTTTTCTTAGAAATAATTTCGTTTGATTCGCAAGTCAAATCGTAGGATAAAAATATAAAAATTTATCAAAATCATTTCTTACATTCTGAGACTGATACAAAGTTTATAATCTTCATTTTCTTAAATTTTTTAGCTTAATGTAAGTATTGAAAATAGTAAATTGATTGATTCAGATAAATACAAATATTAAAATCCAATTAAGATCTAACATAGTTAAAAAACAAATCGTGATGGATAAAGTGAAATAGTGTGTCAATTTTATCCAATAAAAAATAAATTTCATCCGATTGGCAATGATTGAAACTGTCCTATTGTCTTTCACCATTGTCATTATAAATAGACGTGCGAGTTTGTATTTTTATCCGGTTAAAAATGGAATTTTTTGCTGAGTAGTCACAAAATAATAGAAGTATAAAATCAGTTTTCCATTAAAATTATTAATGATCAGAATTGACAATTTTTCTGCAGCCTTATATTACAGCAGCTAATGTATTTTCATCCAAATAAATTTTAAACTTTAGTTGAAATAACTCAATGCTAATTAATTTTCTACTAGAATTGACGGAGAGCTTGTTTAAGTCAGAGACAGGATTAATTAAGATGCTTGGCCGAGAATCTTCGAGGAATAGAAGAAGAAACCAAGTAAGGAAGAAGATGATTTAACGTGAGTCCGTCAACGACCTTAAAGCAACCACGAGCAACCTTAACAATGAAAGACCTCTTTATTTTGTGACGTTCCAAACAAAAGGAACACAAATACTGCATTTCTTTTATCATTATTCCAATTTCACAACGTTTTTTTAAAATACTTCCCTCTTTTATTTTTAACATTTTTATTGTTATTATCTGTCGGTCTTCTTTTTTTATCATAATACTAATCAGAGTAATAACCTCATATCTTCTAATTAATTCCAATAAAATTTCTAATCACAGTTATTGCTATGAATTTTACGATTTCAAACGCTTTTTCATGATGAAGATAATCCTTTTACATTTAATCTTTTCACTCTCTACTGCCAACATTATTTGGGAAGAATGAAATCATTAATGTGGATATCCAACTTATTTTTCAATCTTGTCTTTATAGAGTATTAAAAAAAATTATTCTATCATTAAAATTATTTTTTTCTTCTCTACTGATATTGATGAAAAGAATAGAGAGGATGATTGTATAATTGAATAGAGCCTTCAAAAATATCCACAGAAGAATAAACTATTGGAAAATTTTTTTATAGACTTATATTGTTCAATTCATTCAAGTTAATTTTAGTAAAATGTATTGTTTTTAATCAATTAATTTTTTTTTTTATATAACGAATAATTAAACTCCTGAAGTCAGTGTAATTTGAAGATTTCTTACAAGTTATTCCAGTGCACTCCAATCACCAGAATAATTTTTTTCCAAGCAGATATTGATCAAATGTGATTCAAACCTACTTCTACAATAAGTATTTGTGCTGAAAGAGTCATAAGAGAAGTCGTTTACTAAAATTAAATTTTTTACAAATCTTTCCAACCACTGATCACTTCATCGATATCATCACTAAAAAAGCTCACTTTTTAGAAACCTTTAAAAATTGGTACTTTGGTGACTGCTGGTTATATGAGTTAAACATTCAATCAATCCATCTTACAATCTGTTCTACTTCCTGAAAAACAAAAAAATATATTAAATTAAATTAATTAAATTAAGGAATTGAAAATTCAGTAAACTTAACATAAAACTTATTTGCTAGATCATATGATACTTTAATAAATTTCGAATTTAATTTTGAAACAATAAAAAATCAGAAAAAAAAAGAAAATGCAGAATCGAATTTCTATATTATTAACCGCAAAACTTAGTTGGCTGACCAGCAGGTTGACATTATTATAGAGCCGTTTGTTACACCAGCAGCCGTTACCGTCGTTTCCTCATAAAGGCAGCTTTCACGACGTGATTCTCGGGTCTTTATTTGAATATTGCTACGTGACCGTGATGCATGCGGGCACAAATACACGCACGCTCTTCTCATATATCGTGACTCTCGTATATACAGGTCGAACTCAATAACCTCTGCGACCTGGGCTCACCTACGCGATTTGCGACAGTCAATAAACCCCGACTGTTCCCGGGCACTTCTGGGGCAACAAACCAGCCAGAGGGTGAGAGAGCGAGAATGGCGCCAGCATTGGCGACGTTGGGGATGCAACGGATGTGAAGAGGATGCAAGGAATGAAAGAGGAAAAACGTTCTACTGTCGACTACGAAGCCTGACCTCGTCAAATAGTGGAAAATTCACTCCAGACCGCGGAATTGTTCGCTCCAAAGAGAAACCGGCTTGCAGTTTCAAGGCTCATCGAGCCAAATTTTTATGGTGTCTACCTTACTTGCCTACAACAGTCCCGTGAAATTTCTACGACCGCTGCCACCGCTATAGTCTCACGCTCCATCTCCTCGTAATATCCTAACTATTGCTCTGTTTCATTTTTCTTTCTCTTGTTATCGACCATTTTCTCTTATTCTTTTCTTTCCCAGAAAAACTTTGCGTGCTTTCTCTTGTAATGATTTCCTCATATCTACCCTCTTCCCATTCCTCTAACTTTTCAGACTTGTTTTATCTCCACACACAAATAAAACTTAACTGAATTTTTTTTAATACTAAAATTAACTAATGTTACTTAGTTTTCTTTATGATCTCCGGTGTTTTTTATTTTTAATTGAATTTACTTATTTTGTAGAGATAAAATTGAAAAACAAACTATTGAGATGTATGAATTATTAATCTCTTGAAAATCTGATAATTATATGCAATGTAATATAAAACAGATACATGTTTAATCTACTTAATAATGATAACTGTTATGTGAATCTGACAATTTCGGTAATGGAAGGCCAATAAAATTACTATCTCCCAGAAAACACACATTCATATCGCTTTTAGAGATCCATAATCACGTGGAAACAAATTTTACTTGGAATAAATTCATCACAAATTATCACCAATAGGCGAAATTTATCGATTTACAGACATTCACAACTCTTGAAAAATATTATCTGATAAATTAAAGTTTAATGGAGATTAAGCTAACAAATGTTTGTCGATTCAATGATTAGTATTGATGTATTACAAATAATTCGATATTATTACTTGAAATATATCAATGAATAACTAATTACGTATGATTCATCTGGATAAATAAATGACAATGACAGATTTTTAATTAATTGTTTTACAAGTTTGCTCCATTATAAGTTATAATGGATATAATATCGAAACCATGTTGATATTACTACTGTTTGTACAGAACTTTTCTCTCTATGTTGATATTAACTCCATGATTAAAATTCACTTTGACAAGACCTCTATATTTGCAATCAACTTTGTTGAAAGCTTGCAATGATATTTATATTTGATGTAGAATTTGAGACTAGGCGTTCATAATTTATGATTCTAATTGAAACTAAATTCTACCATTTAATATATCATATTCGATTAATCATTTGAATCTGTGTTTTAATCACCTAAATAGGAGTAATTTTTTCATTTATTACTTTGCATTAGTTTAATCAAATAGACATTAAATTCTATTTGCTGTTATCATATTGTTTGAATAAAACTTTGATCTCTGCAATATTAACTCCAGAATGAAATGAAACATACTTTCCATCAGAAAAAGTTACTCTCAATTGTATCCAATAAAATTGTATTAAATAGGTATGACTAAAAAATTTTTCTCTAAATAATTCTATTAGTTTATTTGTCTATAAAATATTTTTGGAAAATATATTGGATTGCTTTAACAAAGTGTAATTAAATATTTTTTTCATGAAACCGTATAAAATCAAATATTATTTCTGATGATATTGCTAAAATAAATCATTCTAATTATCTCTTTGAAAGAGTAAATTGGTAATAATATATGTATTATTGAAAAATATTTATTAGAAATCAATGTCCTCAAAAATTGATTGAAAAATTTGATTTTAGATTCAGAATACATGAATACGTAAGTGACTTTATTTTTAGTATATTTGCGTAAGTACGGTTGAGTGTCTTGGGCTGATTCGACAGCTAAAGCTATTGACATTGAGTGAGAGTATTTTTTATGACGACAGCCGCAAGCAAACTTTTCTACTGCGCTTGGCGTTGGCGGTCAGACTCTCATGACTGATATAAAAGTCTACTCCTTTCCAGGACACAAGAGATTTTCGCCTGAAGGCCAACGTTCGTGATTACCCAACCCTCACTTCCGTCTACACGCGTTTTAAGTGCTTGGCTTCCTCTATTCTTTTTCTCTTTTACTCCCAAGATCGCCCCAGCGGTTTGCCTTGATGTCACTGAACAAAAAAGGAGTATATTATGAAGACAAAAAACTTGAGTAGATAGAGCTTCAGGCTCTATGTTGACGTAGACTCTCGTAAAATCTTTTAAGACGATAACCCCTAGGTATATACCTTCATTGAGCCTTTCATTTCTCATTATATGTTTAATTCTTTTCTCTTCTATACCCTCTTATTACTCTGCATACAGTTAAATGGTTACTTTATTGCAGTCTAATGATTCTTTGAGATATTAATAATTAATCACTTTTCAAAAATTATTTCAATAATTCTATGCATGTGAATATTAAATTATTTTTTTTCTTATAAATGAAATTCTACTGAAATATTTATGAGACGAGTCGGTGAAATACTTTAGTCCAGAGGACCAGGTGAATTTTAACTTCTGCTACATCGTTCTTCGCTATGGAAATTGAATCAAGTTCTAATCTCCATTAGCATATTTTGTCAAATGGTCATGAAAATTAACTACCCAAGTGTAATTTAATGCTTATGAAAATGTTTTTGCATAAAAACTATTATGAGAAATGTTTAAAGTTGAAGAAAATGATTTTTATATGAATAGCTTAATGCTCTAATCTCTTCTTGAATGATTGAGTCAAGTAAAATTTCAACTAATTCTATAATTAATATGTAGGTGTTTTCTATTGTTACTGAACTCCTTAAGTGTTTTAGCGTTGACGTCTTCAGCTGAACAAGTAGGTCGTAATAATTAATGAAACTTGTCGCTACGTTCGTTGTCTTCATGAGTGTTTCTTGATAGCAGATAAGGAGGGTGTCATCTATCAACCTGACTTAAGCATTTCGCGAGGAAAAGGTTTGCACATTTATTATCGAGCCATCTACCTACGTCAGATATGTTGAAGGCATTTGACACTGCTCAGATATTGAACTGTAACCATTTGCTTGCTACCAAATATTTTTTCTTTTTTTTCTCTACCTACACTACTTCAATTGTTGAGCTTTCTCTCGTACTAGGTGGATATTTTCCTCAGCCGAATTCAGGATAAGAATTTGTTGCTGTCGAGTTATGTGACATTCGCATTTCGGTTTCTGGCTATTTTCTACATTACATTGGTCCATTGCGACAGTTGGTTTAAGTGAGAGTAAAAGAAAGAGGCAAAATGAGATAGAGTAAAGAAGAAAATATCTTGTTTTTTCAGATATCCAATTGCCTTGGGATTCTTAGACAACTCCGTTCTACCAACGATTTTTCTCATCGTTTCGTGTGGTCACGATTCCAACAGACGGCTTTTCTGACCATCCACTGTGAAAAATGACCCATACTTTCCACATGCAATTCGATTTCTGTATGAAGGCCACAAGGGTAACAATGGAAATATTTCCCTCACTTTTTTCAGGATTAATGTTATGTTTGTAATTTTTCGAAGTAAGTATCCATTTTTTGGCCATTCTTAATGGGTACAATAAAAAAAATTTGAAACAGATAATTGTTTTTGTTTTATTATTATTTAAATAAGTAGAAATTGTTATGCTATCATCGATATTCCCATTAGTCCACCTGTCAATATTTGCCATCATATATTGTGGATAAAAAATTGCTAAACAGCAACAAAATAATTCGATTTCTCTTTATTTAGCTACAACATATCAAACTGAGTTCATACATTGAAAAAAACTTGTATTCTTCATTAGACGCATGAAAGGTTTATTTGCTGAATAGCTTTGAAAATTGTTTTTGCCAATTATAGATTTTTCTGTTCTATTTTTATTTATTGAAACACTCGTAAGATCACAAAAAATGTAGCATAAATAACACCAATGAAGTAAAATATTGAGGTCAAAAGGTTGAAATTGAAGGAACATTGATGATGTATAAGGACTGAAAATTATTTTCAACATTAATTGAATGAGATATGTGAAATGAATAAATATAAGAATAAGAGAAATCTAGAGCTTAGTTGTATTGTTTCTTTCACTCTTTTCAACACATATAATTCCTGTGAGTAATATAAGCCGATTAATTTTCAGGCAGATGTGTGAAACTATAGATACACTGCAAATGTTGTTGTACATTCTAGCATTGTTGGTGATTGTGTCAGTGCAAATGTAGGTTTTTTTTATATATTTACTCTCTACAACACTCATATACGTGCTATCAGGTTGCGTTTCAATTTCAACGAAATTTTAGAACTGCTGCTAGCTAACTAATAAAATTTGCAATTGTTCATGATAAAAGTGTATTGGATTTTTTGTTTAACTTGAGAAAACAAATGTATTGCTGGAATAAGTTACTTAAGTGTTGAAAACCAGTAACCAATACTCTTCAACAAGAGAATAATTAAAGTTTTTTTCAATGAGATAAATTTGTTTTACATTTTACAGCTTTTACGTTGCTAAAATATTGAAACTTAATTGTAAACGCTTCAGGATACAAACAAAAATTATTTTTTCATTAAAAAAATTATTTTAAATTATTTTGAATACAGCTGAATTTCATTATGAAATCAATTTAATTCTTTTTATTATTAAATTTTGCATGTGTAATAATTCTCTGAGTCTTTTTTTAATAAAAATTTTTATTTTTATAGCTAAATTTTCAATTTTGTGTAATCCAATTCCCAATCAACAACATACCAGTTGTAAATGAAGTTTACATTTCGAGATATCAATTATATTCCTTCATTTATTTATTTCTCTTCCGAAATTTCATCTAGCAATTATATTGTAGACTTAATTGCACTGTTGTTTACAGAAAATCGATCATAACTTGAATAAATACATGATTCAATATAAAATTGAACATGAATTTTGATGACGAAACAAGTACTTGAGAGAATAATATTGATTAATGTACCACAATTGTCTAGTGCATATGCACAATTATAGATAGAGACGCTATTCGAACCTCGAAGCTACGATAAGCTATTCACTCAATCGACTACGGGTATCAAAGCAGTGTCATGTAATTTATGGTTGGCATAGACCGCTTATGTGGTTCAGATAATAATTAATATACAACACTGAAAGTGATCCTTCAAGTTTGCATGAATGCTTGATCATCCCTGGGAAGAGTCTTATCTCTGATCACCTGTTTTCCCATTTGCCTGATATCGGGTGAAGGAGGAGACCTAAATCGACCCGATTTCCTCTGGATATTGGACTAAGGCGAGTTAAAGTTTTAGGGTGAAGATGAGTTTGTTGATAGATAGATACTCTTCTGTATCTGCTCCTTTATCACTTACTGGATTATTTCATATTGAATTTTTGCACAATCCTATCAGCTCATTTCTGCAAGAACTTTGTTAAAGAGATGAGTAAATAACCCAATTATTTTTAGTATCAAAAAATACACACCTTGAATTTTATCTTTATTTTCTTAGATACCAGATTGTTATGTTTTATTATCGATTTTTTATTTATTGCTATTATTATTATTTTTCTTTCAATTATTTTTTATCTAAAAAAAACTCACTAGTGTTATCAAACAAAATATAATACAAATAGTATTACGTCCCATGGGCACGAATGTTTCTCACGAGTTTCGTGATAAGACCGTCAAACTCAGATGAATATGGAACAATAAAAAATCTTTTTATTGTCGTTCATTTTTATATCTGGCTTTTCCAAGTCGAAACAAGTACTTTTTTTACATCGTTTTAAAGTCATAACTTGGTAATGTTTTTTCTGATATACTAGAAAATGGAATGAATTTATTTTTAAACAGTTTTCACAAAATTATACAGAAGCTTCTTCATAAAAAAGATGAGTAATCAGCTGATGGCTGAATGACCTACTTTCAAAAATAGGCCAAGTTCAATGACATGAAAATAGTTAATAATGCATCAGCGACATATCTTTGATTTTAATTATAAAAGATTAAATACAAAGATCAATCTAATAATACAACTATTACCTTATTCTATTTATTATTAATTTAATAAAACTAGAATAGATAAAAGAAATACTCCAAGTGAAATTGGGAAACCACTTAGAGGTATTTTAATAAAGCTACAAAAGTAATATAATTTTTTAGAAAGATAAAGCAATAATAAAAATTTTGATAACTTCAGAAAAAAGTATAGAGTTTACAACTTTTGTAAATGGTAGCACCTGCGGTTCCCTTCTATTTCTGTGAGAATCACTCAAGAGAATTGCATTTACCAAGTGAGAGTCAGTTTAAGGTCATAGAAGGCAACTGCTCGCGAAAAGAGCAAGTTTATTTCTACTTTAGGACCCAGGCTGATGTAGGTTTCCACTGTTGTTATATCTTCACATTAAGAAAGCATTTTTTAAGAATTTATGACTTGTTGTCTGATATATTACATTTAATTTAAAGACGCGAACAACTGGTTTTTATGTTCATCATTTACTTCAAATAGAAACAGTTTTATTATTCCATTAAATCAAAAGACTCCTAAGTGAAAATATATGTTTCAGTTGAAAGAAATTGACCATCAATAGGATTATTCCATTAACAGAATATCCAACAAGTCAGCAATGAACTTATTCATTAATGTAATAGCGAGTAATAACTTGGTATAAATGAAGCCAGTTGAAAGGAAGAGTTGGATAATGTTTATGTGTTGTATTGAAAATAAAATCTGAATACATCTAAATGTATTTTATAATGATCAATCTCGTCAATCATTTTTGAATTTGATATATATTCTTCATGTGTTATTTACATGATTGCCAATGTCTATCGATATGTCAAGATACGATGTTGAAAATCGAATATTCAAAAGATATAACAAAAAACTATACAGACAGGTATCTTGTTATTTCCACTGGGATTTCACCAGATTCTTCGATTTCATGAAATTCTTTTGAGGGAGATTGAGTTCACCTATTCTGTTGTCTGCTATCAATAATAATATCACGAATATAAGAAAACCTGAAGTACATTTACATAATATTCATTTCAATATAATGTACTAAATATAAAAAAGATACTCTTTTAGCTTAATTATTCTTTCTTTTACAAAAGAATATTATTCAAGATTATTTTTAAAAAGCTTATTATTTTTTTTATCATTAATGGTATTTTTTATAGTCTGAATAATGAAGGAAAGGATGTTCTCATGACAAAGTTCAATCTCGGTGTACGATAGAGAAAAATCGAAGGGAAAAATTAATTTAAAAAATAATTAATCCATTGATTAGCGACGAAAAAAACAGTGTAAAAAACTGCAGCTTTGGAGCTAATGAAAAGGTTACAAAAATAAAAGATAATAACGAAGCTCATTGAATTCGATAAAATTGTAGGTAAGAAATGTGAGAGATAAAAAGAGTAAAATAAAAAGGAAATTACTGTCTTACGATCAAAAAAAGAGTGAGTGACTTCGTTTCGCCTTCCTTCATTTTCGAACGGAAGAGAACTCGAAAGAGGTTCATTCTGCTGCTTCGAACCCAATGAGAGCAAGAAGAATAAGAAGACAGTGATTCCAATCCGGAAAGATTGCAGTCGAAGGTGAAACGTCACTTTTTTCATTTTATGAACATTGAAGATGTTTCAAGATTTTTTTTATGAAGGGTTTCCTAATATTATTTCCTTTCTTTTATATCCCTCTTTGACGTGCGACAGCAAATTCTTGCTCTAACTCTACTTTAGCACTTAAGAGCATTAAATACTAAAAATAAATTATTCACTATAATTATATTTTTCATTTTTGAAATGATTGAAGTCTTCTTTGAAGGGATTTATTTGAATATTTATCATAATGTGATTGATAAAAGTCCTTAAAGCAGCTTTTAGATGATTTTAAAAAATTGCTTTCTTGTATAATATTGAAAATATAACAATAAAAATTTGCAAATTTATTCTTCATACAATTTTCTATCTATTATTATGCGATTTCTCGTCTTCCATTCACTTTCCAATGAACAACTCATTTTGATTCCTGGTATTCCGATAAAGGATGTACGAATAAAAATAAAAATGTCCTGATGATCAACGATTTCTTGTAGATTTTACTTTTGTGATTTTAAGACTCAACTCTTGATGTCACTTCAACTTTCCTTGAACTCGTAATTCAATTTCATCGAATTTCTAGGGTAGAAGAGCTAAATTGCCTGCAGATACGATAGAAAAAAAAACTAAATCAAATTTTACCGATACGAGAGCACGTAATTGGAGATCAGCTGTAGAAGACACTGGTATCGATCTCTTGTTTTGTATTTAAGGCGTTGTATTTTGTGTATACGTGTATTAGGAAACAAGATTACACAAAAAAAAACCAGTGACAAATTTCGATTAGGAGTCATTCGTGTTTGACAATCAATTAGCATGTACATAAGTCTTGGCATCTTTACCGCAAGCCTTAATTAAAATTTATAAACCACCATGCATACACTTGGAATTCAGACGCTAACTTTGTCTACAGCAGGTCACTCACTCTTTTGGCTTATTATGCTTCTACTTTTTCCTACTAAGTACACAAAACCAAGCCCCTATGCTTGTAATGCTAGTCAGCAAATGTTCTTCTTTTTTTTTTTTTTAACACGAAAGGAAATGAGGAACAAAAAAAGAAATGAGTGAGTGAATGAATGAAAAACTTTTTTTCTTTCTTTCTTACTGTCCTGTGCTTTTCACTAATGTGCTGGATTCGCTCTCACTCACTCTTGATGGTCGACAGAACAGAAAAGTTCATCCACTAGAACATGATATGCTCCACATAAGCAACCAACAAATGTGATAGCTACAGTGTACTACCACTATAGGATTTGAAGATTATGATGACGTGAAAATAGTCACTGTGATTAATGAACTCTTCTGGGTGATCATTTTTTAACTTCAAAGTTAAAATAGTTACAAAGCTTCTACAGATCAACAAAATCCGATTGAATTAACTTCTTAAGTTTTATAAAAGGATGGTACTTAATGACTGTGATGATAATTTGACATTTATCTATTATCTTTTTCATTTTTGTTTCCTTTGATGAAATATGATTATTTGATTCTTAATCATCTTGTAGCTATCAATTTTTTTAACACAATTTTTTACATTGCCAAAAGAATGAATAGAAAGTTTTTATTGTATCTCATAACTATTTATAATTCTTGAAAAAATATCTGGAAAATGTTCCAAACTTGCTTTTTCAACATGTTAAAACAACAAATCGAAACGTGATAGAATGAAACTAATGTTTATCTCGAATTTAAATTCCTGAAATTTGTAAAATCTATCTCTATTTACACATTCTTTGAAAGTTTGCGAGTCAATGCTATTCATCATCTAAAAATTAAATGATATTTGAATGTTGGAATACTTCACAAACTATTTCAAGTGAAGTAAGTCAATAATTAAGCAGGCACACAGTTTTTTTCAATTGGTTATATATTTGATATTTTTGTTGGAGTAATAAACAAAGAGTTTATAAAAAAAAAAGTAGAAAATCCGACTATTGGTTTAAATAATAATCGGATTAATTCAAATGGATTCAAAAATGATTTTCTAATAATTAAAACAATTTGTATTATTTTTCAATAAAAATAGTAATGTTTTAGTCTGCTGTAAAGTTTGAAATTTAGTTGGGCGAGTTTAACAATTTACGTAATTGATTACAGGGCAAATATCCAAATATTCATGAATGAGTTTATTTTCTCAAGTGCAATGAGTTTATTTTCACATCTATTTCTATTACTGTTTATATTTCGATGTTGAATAGATATTAATAAATCAAAACATTACTCAATTGACATGTGATTTTTCATTTTTATTTTTGTTCTACCACAGTTTTCAAAATATTCACATCGTGGAAATGCAAGACAAGAAGAGAATTTAATGTAAACAGAAAAAAATGCCAAGAATGAAAAAAATTTCTAAAGAAATTTTCACGTCAAAGGAATGCTAAAGAACTCAAGAATGTTCTCGTTTCATTTTGCTAATATTTACGCGCTTTTTATGGAAATCTAGGATTACAATTTATACGATCTCAATGAAAAAAATTTTTGCTTATATATCAAAAAGCCTATTTATTTAGTTTTATCTGAAAAAATTTTAAATAAATAATTTCCTACATCGAAATGGCTTCAAATCTCTTAGTCAAGCTTTAAAGCTTATTTTTTCAGATAAAATCTCCATTTATAATGACTGTTTTTATTCCACAAAGAAAAATGATGAAATATCATAGGAAAAATAACAATCTCGTAAAGAAAAAGATTGTAACAGTGTAATAAATTTAAAGTTCATGTCGACAATTAATTTTAGAGCTTTACAAGTAGTTTTATTTTACAATGCCTGATATTAAAAATCATATAACTGAAACGCAACATAATTTTTATGAAATTCTATCTTTGTTTCAACTAATAGGACTAACAGACATAAATCTATCTGGTACGTAATTCTCACATTCTACAATAATTCCTTTTTCGTCTTTTCCACATATCCAATCTTTTGTATTTTTTATTCTAACCGGATGCTAAAAAATAGCTGTCATATCAGTCTCGTTTACTTCGTCGTTCGGTATAGAAACTTTCTCAGTAGACGATAAGCCGTTTAAAATACGAATGAGTTAAAGTATCCCCAGCAATATTTTTATGCTTGGACCCGATAAAATCTACCGCAATGCTTTGCGTAATTAACTGTCGCAACGAAAGGAAGAGGGCTCCTGAAAAAAATCAGATGGTTGATGGGAGAAGGAGAAAACACGTTGGTGTAGATCGTGAAAAAAGTTGAGTGGCTTCCTGTGGTGTAGGAAGATGAGAGGGAGATGCCGATAATGGGCAAAGTCGGATGATGGAAACCGCAGCAAAATGGATTAATTTGATTTCTGTTTTTCTTCATCTAATACTGCTTCCTATCAGTTGTCATATTTCAGCTATCAAACTTCTTTTATTCTATTTCGAGTATAGCCATACTAGATTTTTACACCATTGAACAAGTTTTCAATTGATGTGAAAATCAAATAGTCTACTAAAAATGTGAAGAATTTGGAATCATTACTATATCCATTTAGTGAATTACTTATCGATTCTAATGGTTTAGAATAAAAGGACTTCAATTATCTGACTATTTCAGTTGGTATTTTATCAATCTTTAGTAAAATTGGAAGATAAAATGTTCCACGTTGAAGAAGAGTGATTCATGATACCAACATCTTGGTGAATAATGAAATTATTCAAGATTTCACATGGCAACCTTTGAATACCCTTGACAAAGGATCGTTGTAGTAATAGTTAATTTGAACAAGCGAAAATAGCATGGAACAAAGATAGACATGGAGACATGTAGGAAAGGATGTGCATAGAAGGTGGTGAAGACGTTAAGACTGTACATAGTTTGATTATGTTTAACTTGTTAAATAGCACTGTTGGTTCAAATAGAAGTGCCTGGACACTATGGTTAAGTTAGAAATTAGACTGGAAGTTAAATCGCACACTATTTGTCTCTAGTAATTATCTATCCAACATCATAGCAGCTTTGGTCTCTTGCGAGCTACTAATCATAAACAAATATTTCCATTTTGTACCTAATTTATTTGTTGTCAGTAATAATACGAGTAGTTATAGCTGTCATTACACGTATTTTATGTAAACTTTGAAATTGATCATAAAATATTTAATAAAATTATCCATTTATATTATCTGTAATTGATATAAATTGCAAATGCTATAACTCATGATTCTCATAAAATCATTTATATAGTGATTATATAATGAATATCATTTTTCAGTGAAAAACATGAGCTATAGTCAGACCTGGAGTTTCGATATTAAATTAATTTTTTTTCAGTTACACATTTCAGGATTTAATAAAATGATTATATTATTGCAGATAAAATTAGTTATAATATAAGGATATTAATGTATGAAATTTTAGTATTCAGTTCTTTGTGGATAAAATAAAGAAGATTAATGAAAATGTTCACTTTTATTTGTCAGGTGAATTTGTAAAGCATTTCGCTTGAACTACTATTCGATATGAAAATCAAAATAAAAAAGTTTCAATGACGTAAAAATTGCAACAGTTATTTTAACTTTAGTACTCATTGGTTGTAGAGTTTTACCAGCAGTGAACATTTTTTCCGAGCCGTTTATTCCTAATTATGACGGTGCTCAATGTAGTTATAAAAGGTAAATGGGGTTTAAAAAAAAAGAAAAAAAAAATCAGAGATAAAAATATCAAATAAAGAAAAAAATGAAGGACTTAGAAATATATCAATAAAAGGGGCAATGAATCATTGCAATTCCATCAAATTTGTTCAGTGATTCATGTTAATTGTCAGCTCAACAGTAGAGAGTTAGATTCGTAAGTCAACTCACTTCATTCATCTGATGCACGTGATTTAATTATGATGTTTTCTCTCGATGGATTTTTTTTAATTTCAAGTGATGTCAAAGACAACAAGGGGTAAGTTTTGGTCAATTACTTACCAACGGTAGTAACCACCGTAAGCGAATATAGAAAGGCCTTCGCAAAATTCCACTCGTACTCGTAGAGTTTACGCTCAGTTGGATCATCATTGTTGGATGATTTGTGTGTATTGGTAGGATGATTCGCTTGCATACCCTCCGTTAACGTCTTCACTAAGTTTTCTTGAAAACGTGATATTTCCTGTTCAGTCATGCGTGTCCAATTGTCTGGATATAGCACGTTAAATTTGTCAGTGATTTGCCAGAGACGTTGCACAGTTTCCAGTCGTGTATTTTTGAGTACCTACAAAAATCAAAATAATTAATAATATCGTCGAAAACAATCTTTCATTGAAATAAATTAATTAACTATTAAATTAGATGCTTTCTTTACAGCAATATTAAGTTACACTTCATTAGTAAAAGTTTCGTAGACAAAATAAAACACTAGAAACACATCAAGTGTATCCAGGATCAATATCGCTGTTATCTCAATTCAATAATGTCTCATTAAGATTTGAAATGTTTATAAAGATCAGGAGTGAGGAATGAACATAATAATAGTTAGTTTACTTGATAACTAAAAATAATTGCCAGGATTCAAGCGGACCAATTCGCTTAAAGCTTCTTCTTGCAGAAACTTTAGAATTGTAAGGAGAGACGACGACGGGCGGGAGGGTTATCACGATTTGCGATAAGGATTCATGTGGCAAACGGCCCGAGAGCTAATAAATTTCGATTTAGTATCTACTCTGGATTGTTTATTTTCTTCAAAGAATAAAAGGAGGAGTCTACAAATTTTACAAACATCTAATAGATTTTTTTTTTGCTAATAACATCTAACTTTTTTCTTTTACATTCATCAAACATACTTGATTAAATAAATAAATTTAATACTCTCTGTATAATTTTAGAGATCGAATTAAAATTTATGATGCAGATATTGAGAGGGTATTTATTATAACGTAATATCCATATTGGTACCAAAGCAATATCAGAAGTAGGATAGAGAGAAATGCTTTAATACTCATATAGCGATCCAACGAGATTTTGTGGCACCACGTTCTAGCCTGGTATTTTAATGACATCAATTTATTTATCTAGCAAATAATTGCCAGTTCGACCGTAATATCTATCATCAATTAAGTGCTACAAGCTACCGTAGGACCAGCCAGTAATTAAATGTATACTATTTTTCTAAACTAACAAATATCTCATTAACGTAGTCAAATAATTTCATATCAACACAAATTGACTTCCATGAAAAAAATTTTAATTATAAATACAATAAAAAGTTGAGAATATATTTAAAACTGATACACAACCTTATTTATCCAATCAGTGGTGTTGTGCCGATTTTCTTTCGAGATAGTTGGAAGACTCTTTTGATGAAGACCTCCATCAACATCACCTTCAATATTAAGGAAAATGAAACTGCCAACGATAGTGTATGTAACGAGAGCCGCACATATACAAAGGTTTATGATGAAACCTTTGAGAAAAGAGTGGCGGCTGGCAAAATCGGGTACTCCTCCGAAGCAAAGACAACCGATTTGCGTAGATTGAGGCTTAGAAGACTCTCGTAAACGCTTCAAAGACGATGTATTGCCGTTGTTTGCAGCCTTAAAGCCGTCATAAGTCCTGTAGTGACGGTCCTTATCCATCCTTCTTCTTCTTCGACCTCTTAACTATTCTTCTATCTTCTCCTACGATCTTAAAGATCTCTCGTCCTGTTTCTCCTTAGCTTTTAACATCCAGTATCGATCTGCACGCCCACAAACATCACAAATTATAATTCCTTGCATTTATTGTACAGCAGGAATTTACTGTAACTCGTTAGTAAAGTGATTATATAAATTTTATTTATTCACTGAGATTTATCTAGAGAATGTGTGTTATTAATTAATCTCAAATTTTTCACTATATTTACACATTAAATGTTCCCAAAATTGGTTAGATTTTAAGAGTAATTTTATAGTGAAGTCTACAATGAGGTAGTTTGAGAAGAAAATTCATATATATGACGACTGTTTAAGTGTAATAAGTTAATTAAAAATGATGCACTTGACACACGGTTACGTACCACATGAGATGGACGTCGCGTACACTTTGTGGAGGGGCAACTTGCAAATCGCGATTAAACGTAAATCGTGATACTTTGTCACCGGACGGACATCCACCGACGCCCCGTTGTGCCGATCCACGGTGAATAATTCATTCTGCTTTACGCGCGAATCGTTTATACCGTTGGACGGAGACTGATGACGTTTCGCGGTTTGCACGCAACGATAATCGTTACGATTATATCGTTTCCGAAAATTATCGTGAGAGATTTCTCATCTCACTATTATGCCAATTATTAACATTATCATGACTGCCTTCCATATCATTTGCATGTTGTAATGAATCCAGTCTTCAATTTTGCTGAAACATTATAAAAAATACACTTGAATTAATTTCACTTGTCATTGGATGGCAATTAGCAGATTTTGAATTTTATTTAATGAAAATTAAAGATATTAAGTGATCTAATGGAGATATTTTTTAAATTATTTTAATCTTTCTCTATACAGCAAATAAAGTTAGAACTTGATGGAAATTTCAAAAAAATTTATTTCTATAGTATAAAAAATATAGAATTAACAAATTTTTTTTATGTAAGTTCTTTTATCTTTCTCATTTATATTTTTAATTACTCACTTGTTTTTCAACGACCAGAACAATCTAGTTGGAAAGCCTTGGACACTCAAATCTTTTTTATTCTTTCCTAGCACGTCCGCAGCTACTGCAATCGCGTTATGAATATTTTTTCCAGTCTCCCCAACTATTCTTGGGGGAGACCCTCATCGAGTTTGGGTTCATACTGTAGAGAAAGCTGCCACGAATTCAGTGTATCTAAAAAAAAAACTCTTTTATTTTATAGGAGTTCGTTTTGATGCTAGTTAAGTAAAAACGATGAAAGTTTTATGTGTAATTGTCTTCTGTTTTTTTTTGTTAGTTCATTCAAATTTTCCTTTTTAAGTCAACTCAGAGACATTGTTTTTTTTCTTTTTATCCATTGCTTCTTTTCTCGAGGCAGTCAGTCTTTATTTGATTCAATCTGAAAAAAGAAAAATACAATTCAATTACAAACTGATGATAATAAATTGTCTTCAATTGAATTTTTTTTCGTACAACTAATTATAATTCATCATTGTTAAAGAAATATTTGTAAAATACTATTAAAAATATTTTTGGAATGCTTTAAAGATGCTTTACAGAGTTATAATTCAATGAAAAAGAAGCTAGAAATTAGCTAGGATCATCAATCTGAGAAATTCTCCAGTCAATTGGCCAACCTTTGATTTTATTCAGCCGAAATCAAGCTTATAGTAGTTCTATACCGTAGTAAATAGTAAAGAGATTGTAGAGAAAACAAACTCGACACAAACACATGATTTCCGGTGAGCAAACAAAGCTTAGAAAGTTCTTATACCAAGTGATGTTCACAGTCCTGCATCCATAAATGCATGAAGGTATGAAGCTAGGACTTGTCGAGGAAAGAAAAGAATGTAAAACAGTCAGTATAAGAAAGTGAAGCATTACTGTGGTGGAAGACTTTTTTCTTGTCTTCCCATGGACATCACAGAAATCATGGCATTGCTCGAGGCTTTCGGGAAGGCTCTGAAGATGAAATCGTTCGAGAAATATTTAAATCGACATTTCAAAGAAAGTGTCATATCTTTCGGTACATATATGTTAAACTGAGAAGTTAGAATTTCTTTTTATTAGATTTTTGAAAAAAATTTCATAAAACTTCTATTACATTTTATTTCATAAAAAATATTAAGAATAAATTATGATAACAATCTAGTTAATTTTAATTTTCTTCTTGATAGCACATCTAAAAGATCCTCAGCAGCAGTTTCTTGGGTCAGACGTGATCTTGATGCAATAGTCTTTTCGTTTTCCGGTTGGAATTACTTGAGATATCTTCAACACGTCGACCCTTCACCTTCTCCAACTCTTGATGGTTCGAAATGGTAGTTCACGAACACTATCACCTAAAGGATATTGCTCAGACTTTATAGACAAGCCATTTTTTTCATTGAGAGTTTACTAATTCATCAGATATTTTTATTGTAATCTACATTTATACTAAATTTTAATTACCACGAGTAACAATTTAAATCCAGCCCTATTACGGAGTTTAGAATATAGTCCAATCAATTTTCGCGACTTCTTACCTGATGGGGAATTCATAAAGAAATATTAGGTTGTAACATAATAATCTGACAATTTAAATAAAATAAAGTTTCTTAAAACATTATCAGTTTATTATGTTACAACCTAAGATATTTAGGTCCAGAAGAGGTAATATACTGAGACCAGAACCTTGTAGTAATTATTTACGTGATGAGTAAAGTAGTAATGAAGAAGTAATAGGATAGTGACACTATGGTTTACCATGGGAAAACTTAATCAGACCCATGCATGATCATATTTAATTGCTAGTTGGATAATTGCCATTATTCAATAACAATAAATATATAACAAAATTGAATATTGTATTATTGTTATTGTTTTTTTATTTATTAAATAAATAATTGGAACTTGATAACACCTGGTACTTGAAAGCGTTAGGATTTTCAGAGCAAATAATGGTCTAATAGATATTTTCCTAAATAAATATAAATAGTGTCACCTCAAATTAAAGCTGTTACAAGCAGATACCTTGAAAGATGGTGCTCTATACAGATAGAAAATATCTAAGAAAACTTGGAATCGTGTCTTCTTCAGACGAAGAAAAAGAAGGAGAAGAATAAAAAGCAATTTTTCCGGTCGACGGTTTTGACGTTTGTGAACCACATCCGGGCTCAGCGACTTTTAAATTCGCACCATTGTCAAGCGTTAGTCGTTGCAAAATGTTTATTCAATTCCGTTTACCGTTTCACTGAGATATTTACTTGTCTGCTTTCTATATACAGACGACAATACGCGACATCTCGTCCTTATTCCTGTTGGGCATAAAGTTTGAATGAGAACGGACTCAAAAGTGACGTGTAAACATAAATTTCTGTTGAGAAACTCAGTTATATTTTACTCTTTCGGTATATAAAGTAGGATATGAGTTTGGAATATAAATGAAATTGAATTTTCAAGATAGGAAAAATAAGGATTATTAAGTTAATTTATCAATATTTTATATATTATTCTTTTTACAAATATTTTTAATGTGTGAAAGAAGCTAAAACAAGATGGAATATTGAATGAAGGGAATAAATATTTACTGAGTGTATTCAAGAAACTTTTGCAGTTTACTATCTGAAAACATCATATTAAGGATACATTGAAGATAAAAAGATGAAGTCAAGGGAATAAAAAAAATTCAAAAAAGCTGAAGCACTGGTTGACTTTTTATTTAAAATCTTTCAACTATTCTATTAATAATTTAATTGGCTCTACTTTTATCCTGAGAGTTCTTCTGATTTGAATTACAATGCCATTTATTCAATAATGTCTTTATAAAAATGTAAAAAAAGTTGTCAAAATGAGAGTAATTGGGTAATTATGATCCATTTTAAAGAATTATGATTGTTAAAGTTTTTTTTCTATCATCCTAGTATGTTTCAGAGAGATTTATAAAATGTGACATCATAGTTTTGAAGTGAATAATGCCTAAATGAAAGAGGAAGTGAGATCGAAAAAATTGAGGCCAGAGAGTATGAAAAGAAGTTCGCAAGGAAGCACTCGCACAAATATAACGACGATACATTTTCCACAGCTGTTGAGTAAACTTTGAGTCTCTTCTTTTCTGATTCGTGTTTTTTTTTATTTTTATATTTATGTACACGCAGTATTATCAATGATCAGAGATTCAAGTACAGAAAAGTAAAATTCTATGGTTACATTTGGTTCTCGTTCACTCATCCTCTTTGTTCGTCAATGTACGTGTATTTCTGTGTACCAGTATTATATATGACGTACTAGAATCCTGTACTTGCACAGGCTGCTACAAATCCCCTTCTTGTAAGTTTGCTTGTTAGATCTTTTGGATTTTCAAAAAGACGAAGTGCGGTGAACTGAAAAACTTATTTCCGGATCATACCCGCAAATTTCGCGTGCGCGAAAGATGCGGCGATCGATTATTTCATGGATGGTATCAACAATATCGTTGCAATAGAATCGCATACTTCACAAAGAGTAAAATGTTTCTACACAAGGGAAATATTTCACAACTATTTTCATTTAGACGGAAATAAAAATATAAAAAAAAATGTTTACATAGATTAAATGTATATGTTTTTTTACTTAAAATTAATTCGTACATTTATTTTCATATTTAATTTGTATAACTTTATTTGTAAAAATATCCACTTTTATGTAAACTCAATGTATTCAAAAATTTTCAGATTCTTTTGGTATGAAAAAACATATTTTATTTTTTAAAAATATCAAAACTTTTCAAAAATATTTCTCTATTTATTAATGGCATAAACTGTAAACTGAATAAACACCAGAGCACTGCTTTGAAAAATAATTATTTTATCAACAAAAATCCCTTGTCAATCATTTCCTTATAATTGAATATGTTAGCCCATTTTTATAGAAAAAAATTTACTTTTCAGTCTGAAGCTTTATGATGAACAAAAATAATTCTCAATAATACACTCCTCCTCTATCGATTGAATAAAGCATGACGAAAATATTTCACCAAATTTAAATTATAAAATTATATATTATTCATTAGTAGAAACATTTTTATCTCATTTTTATATTTCTCTTGATTAATTAGAAAGAAAGGCAATATCAAACAATTTGCCTGGGAATCAAATATTTATTCATAAATATTTATTTGCATAACTTCATAACATTTTTTTTAGAGGAAGGATTTGATTTTTTTTACATTTGATTTAATATAAATCAAATATTGTTCTTCTTCTCTGAAATGGAAAAATAAAAACAAATATCAATCACAGTATTCTACGCTGCATCGAATAACTGTTGAAATGTGAATGACATTATTTGAAGAGCATGAATTTTGATATTCCAACAGAGAATGCCGTCAATGTAATATTCCGAATTCCGAAATACGCATGTTTATGTAAAATACCGAAGCATCGTCGTCGTAAAAGCCTAACACAATAGTTAAACTTGCATGCATGTTACGAGGCTTGCATTAGATAGCATTTACACAATGCTTTACGATCAAAACAATACTGCTTAATGAGCAAGTCGATATTATTTATTAAATAATACTGTAAATGGTAAGTTCATTCGAAAGCTAATTCAATTAGGATATTAACCATTACGAATGATCAATAATGATAGAGATTGTTAATAACGTTGATAAAGATTCTTCGATAGTAAAGTTATGATGTAGAACCATCAAAGAGAATGAAATATAAAAAAGGGGAAAGGAAAATAGAGGAGAGAATATTTGATAGAATATAAAAAATTTTTTCAATGATAATAGATTCAAAGTTTAAATGTTCTTAGCGTAAAATTAAATTTTTCCTCGTAAATTTAACTCTATATTAGATTGTCAGAGCGATACTAGAGCTCCCAGTAAGAACATTTTAGCATTTTTGCTGACTCGTCAAAGGCCTGACAGATTTTTAGCCATTTTTGTCATTCTCTTAAATTAAAACTTACTATTTTAAACGAGGAGCTTTTAGTGAAAATAATTGTTAAACATATTTAAATTAATTTATTGAGGGGAAAAGCAGTTAATTTGGTGAGCGAAGAGGCTTGGAATGTGTTTTTTGTTTTGTTAAAAAAGTTGTTCAGTAGAGAATAAACGTTTTCCACTGGTAATCCAATATAAAATGAAAAAGTTTAAGCCTCAAAAATTCGTGGTGGAATAAAATTGATTTTTTTGCCACATTTTTCTTTTATTCTTTTTCTCAACACCTTGCGTATCAAAAAAATTTCGAAATACCTTGAAACTTTACTACCGCTTTTCTGTTAACTTTGTACTGAAAAGCAGAGTCGAAGCGGCACTTGGAAGAATCAGTTCGACTGCCCGAAACTTTTATTCTACCTTTGGTGTTTTCTCTCTCTCTCTCTCTCTTTCTCTTCATACCATCCTGCGTACTTTTAAATTTCTCTCTTTACTTTTTCACTCGTACACTCAGCTACACCAAGTAAAGGAAATAGAAATAAAAAAGCATGACACTATACTAGTACGATAGCACCTCATGCTTCAATACGTTCGCAAGACAGTCGTACAAATGACGATAAAGTTCTCGTCATGAGATACTTCTTCAATACCACTCAGATTTTCTTTTTATTTTCTTTCCTGCGTAATTTTATTTTACTTTCTTTCTGAGCTTTCAAGTTTCCAGAAAATTTTTATTTGAAATTTTATTTTCTCTTCCACATCCTCCACAAAAGTAGAATTTTAATATACGTTTATATTTATCAATAAATTAAACAAAATCTTTCAAGGGTCTGCACTTCACTGTTTAACTGAATTTAAGATTGAGAATGTTAGCTTTCATCAGAAATCAATACTCAAGAAATCAACTTGAAAAATAAAAAGAATTTATGACATGGAAAAGTAATTTTATTCAAAAAGATTTTCATCTTTACTTTATACTTGTAGCTCTGACAGCGAATCAATTTGAATACCCTCTTGGTGAAGTTACCTCCAGAGTAGATATTTCACGAAAACTTTAATCAAAGCAAATTTGTGGGACAGAAAAATTAAATTATGCTGACATTCCACATTGTTCTTTCCATTTATATTTCCTCTGGATTTATTTTTCACATAAAAAATTATTAATTTTAACCACAAAATACAGAAATATTTATTCAATCATAAAAATAAGTTAGTTAAATTTCATCAAACCCCTTTTAATCATTTCTACATTCAAATATTTTTCTCTCTCACTCTCATTGTCACCAATTTTCATTGATTCAATAGATTCAATATTACCTACAGCTCGGATATATAATATTATTTGCCAACAATCATCAACCGATGAAATACCATAGCTACAGTTGAATACAAACCGTTGCGCAATAGAAAATTACAAATTAATAGCACAAGCAATTCATACAGACATTGATTAATTGCTATTTACTTGCAAATTTCTAGTGCTTGGATTTACACGATCGTACGATTCACGAACGACGTTAGCGTTTGAGTATATAAGCACTGGTGCCTGTGTGTCATTTATCAGGAAACTACATTAGCACAGCTTAGCATCTAGTGTGTCACAACAATCACAGATTTTGTTTATTATTTATATACTATTTGTTTATGATAAATAATTACATCAACCCACTTGAATCAAGGTCTACACATTGTCATCAACATACACAAGTATTAAAATCCATACTCATTAGAAAATAGTTGATTTTGTATTTAAATTTGTACCAGCTCTTTCAAAGCAAACGGTCAATTGTTTTATTACCTTTCAATTAAGCTCTAAACTGTAAGCAAATTCGTATTGCTGGATGAAGAGATCAAAGAAATGTAAATAAATAAATACAGAATGAATTTACCTATCTTGAATTTAGTTCTCAAGTTTATCCGTGTGACTGCTTTTATTTGTTGAAATACTACAGATAGATATGTGTATATACAAACCCAAATATTTCTCAGTATAAATCTCTTTTACTGCGTCAAATTACCTTCCTTACTTAGAAGTAAACAGACTAAATTCCCAAGTGCACAAGCACGTTAACACTTGCTTAAATCTGAAATCGTTAGACACTTTCTGAAACTTAGATGTTAAGCTGCTGGTGGGTTTAAGTTATAGACAAACTTCTGAAGGATACAACTCTCATAATATCAAATCCTTCAAACATTTTTTCTTCTCAATCATTGTCATTGTTTATTTTAAAGCTTACCAGTGATTTTTAACTAATGGAGTAAAAAGTGACTTTAACATATTTGAAAATATATTTTTAGATACTATTTATAGGGAAACAATTAAATCAAGTATTTATTGAAATTTTGAAATCAAATATTTCAACAGCACGATTAAATATTCAATAATTATGAAATAAATATAATTGGTTCAAATATGAAATAATATATTTAAAAATAAATAATTGATTCCATTTATCTCATTTCAATAAAATTATTTATTAATCTCTAACAATATTTTATTGTAAAATAAATCAAGAAAAATTTTTAATAAATAAAAATGTTAATTAAATCAAATTTATTTTTTGTAGTATTGAAATGATTTATCTTATTCACTTGAAAGAAGCTAATTCTATAGAAAATTTAATTATAAGACTCTTGATGAAGGTTTTGCAATTTTTCAAAGAGTTCTATTCCGTTCGATTGTTGAAAAAATAGTTGAAAGCTAAAAAAAATAAAACAACAAAATCTATAAAACTATTCTGTCGTAGTTTCTTTTTCGAATTAAAATAAAATCTGAAATCTGTGAGCTAATAGGAAAATCTTGTTGAAAATTTAGAATATTCAAACTATAGAAAGTTAATAAAGCTGGAGGTTATTCTGACTATTTTTTATTCCATTCAGGAATTAAATAATTCTATTGTCCATTTGCTAGCAATGGTACTCACATTGTTTAATTGAAGAGTTGCGTTGGAAAATTTCAAGTCCTACCAATTTCCTGCATCACGGTAACTATGGCTATCGAGTACCATTGCTCGGCTGTCAAAGCCACCGATTAATAGAATGGGTGGTAGAGAAATAGGAGGAAAAGAGAACGAATAAAAGAGTATTGAAGAGTGCGGATAAAAGAGCAGTAGGGGGGTGGAAACGAGAAATGACCCACCTTCGATAGCTGTGCAACATCGAATCGCACTCGACAGCCACCGATTCCCTTGATAACGTACAACATTATTCGACTAAATAAAATTGTCGTGACTCCGAGAAAATTCTGTGTTCCATACTCATGTTGTTAAGTTCTAAACATCGAGCAAGCTGAATATGATGTAAAATCACCACAGGACCTGAACTATTTCTAAGACTATTTTCATCTTCAGATCACGTTTTAGCTACGGTTTACAGAATTTTAGCAACAATCTCCAACTATTGGTCCTATAACCATGAATTATTTAAAAATATTTATCAATTAAATATTATATATATTGAGACAAAAAAATACTAGCTCACATTTGATAAGCTAAAATAAAAAACTACCATTACCATACATTTTTTTTTAAGACTGAGAGAAATAATTTGAGTTGGTTGATAGAAAAGTTAAGCTTTATATTGACTCTAATTAAATTTTGATTTCCAAACAAAAAGCTCGTAGGAGAAATTTTCGTTTCAGGTACATATGATGAGTGACTTTTTCTCATGGCTATTCTGGTTGCTATTGATAGCAAATTCAACAAAAGCGATTCGTTAGCGAAAGATCAGTCAGTGAGCAACAATATAGGATTAACGGTAACCAAGAAAAAACCTGGAGGCGAACAGTTTAAATGAGTCAAAAGGTTAAACAAAGCCCGAGAAGGAGCAAATGTTTGAAAGAACAAGGTAGAAAATAGTATCAAAAGAGATAAAGATAAAATGAAAACCCGTGAAATATTTTCTTGTAAAGCTCAGTAATATGATTGGAAGGGAAGCGCACAGAAAGAGGCCAGCTGGAATGGTAGAAAAAATACAAAAAAAAATAATACTAGAGAAAGGATAACGTTGGAGAGAGAAATAAGGAAAGAATTTAACTTAAATTCTAGAATTAACGTCAATTGTTAGCTCTTTTGTTAACGGATCATTTTTGTTTATTGTATGATTCAACAATAACTTAGGAATAAAATTTTTTTGCTTTCTTTTATTGTTATTGATGGAATTTTTAAATAATGTTAGGCTATCTTTGATAATTTTTACCATGGGAGTTGAAAGAATTTTTTCATATTAAATACATATTCAAATACAGATTCACGTGTTATTGATAGATGAATAAAGCTGGTAAATCTTTTGAAAAATTCAAAAAATAATTCTCAATAATACCCCAACATTATTACAATACTTCACAAAATATTATCGAGAGCTTTTCTAATGAAAAATCCTCTGTGTATATTTATCCGTCTGTATTCGACAGTTTTTGAAAAATAACTTTTGCTAAATATTTATTCGAGTGTATTCTAGCTAACGTTGTCTATGGTGAAGTTGTTTCGTTTTTGAATTTGGCTGGCTGACTGTAGTTATGATCTGTTAGTGAAGAAAGATTTGAACAATGATAATTCCACATAAAAATAAAAAACTGAAGCGAATTAACGAGTTTGAAGTTGAAAAAGAAAATTTTGGAAAATCTGTCGCAATTTCTCCATATATGGAAACAATACACCATCGATTTTGTGGATCTATTCGAGTTCCACAAGTGACGCCCATGCATTCAGTGGCAATTCGTGGTTGAATGTAAAATTGAAACGATGGTAGTGACAATTGAAAAGTTCTAGCCAGCTTTCCACGGGTATGTGCATGACATGATTCAATAGTGAGAGACAAACAAAGATATCAATAGTAGGAAAAACTTCTTTTATTTACAAATTATTTCAACAAACTATTCATTTAATAAGTTGATAAAAACCCAGAAGCAATCAGTTAAAGTTTATGTTCATTTTCAATTTTCATTTCAATAAGAGAAGGAAAGTTTCTACGACGACAAATACATCTAGGTAGTGTGGTAACAGGAATTCAATAGGAATAATATCCTAACCAAAACTGTCTGCGTGAATATTAGATTCATATGTAGTTGAGTCTGCATAAGTAGGAGACTCGAGTCTTAGAGCGAGCAAAACCGTTCAGATAAGGTTATTGAATGGTTCTATAGGTTTACCTGATTCTCTCTGGTACATCTTATATATATATATACAGGGTGATCTAAAATTATTATCACAAGGAAAACATGTAGAAACTAGAAAGAATTTGGAACAGATTGGCGTTTGCAAATTTTGTAAATTCTCAAAAATAGAGGAGTTATTAAATAATATAAACGACCAATCATATAACGGAGATAACAAGACAAAGTTAGCCAGAGAGGGGAGACTTTATCGATGAAAAATGAATTACCGTGTATAAGATTGCAAAGTGACTAATATCACTCGGCAACAATTCCAGTTGATTTCTTAACCATAACGATAAGCAAATATTGAAGTGAGACAACTTCACATGTACAAGCCGTTATCCTTGTCTATTGAGCGCGAATAGACCGCACACGTAAAATGATACTTAGAATTAAAAATAATTCTACAGCTTTTATTAATATTATTTGAAAATAAGTAAATTAGTAAAAGAACGAAAAAAATCGAAAATTGAATAAGTAAGTAGATAAAAGAGAGATGAAAGAGAATCTAAATGAGTCAAAAAATTTTCGATTTTTTTCGTTCTTTTACTAATTTATTTATTTTCAAATAATATTAAAAAAAGCTGTAGAATTATTTTTAATTCTAAGTATCATTTTACGTGTGCGGTCTATTCGCGCTCAATAAACAAGGATAACGGCTTGTACATGTGAAGTTGTCTCACTTCAATATTTGCTTATCGTTATGGTTAAGAAATCAACTGGAATTGTTGCCGAGTGATATTAGTCACTTTGCAATCTTATACACGGTAATTCATTTTTCATCGATAAAGTCTCCCCTCTCTGGCTAACTTTGTCTTGTTATCTCCGTTATCTGATTGGTCGTTTATATTATTTAATAACTCCTCTATTTTTGCGAATTTACAAAATTTGCAAACGCCAATCTGTTCCAAATTCTTTCTAGTTTCTACATGTTTTCCTTGTGATAATAATTTTAGATCACCCTGTATATATAATGTAAAATAAAAAAACTTTTAAAGGATTTCTATTGAAAAATTCCAGCAACTTGGACTTTTTTGCACTCAACTACTTACAGTTAGAGAAATAGCAAATTTTTCAATGCTCCAGCAATTGTTCTAAAAGTAACAAGTGTTGGAGCACAAAAGAAATTCTAATATGAATAAAATGAATATTGCAACTTATCGCATTTTTTTTCTTTCAATAAAAATTTACAAAAAATTTTTATATAAAAAAATATAGTAAACATATTAATTTTTAAAATATGTAAGTTTTTTTCTTAATAATTTTATGCATGAATATTAAATAAATTCCAATACTTCAATAATTGGGTCACACAATAGAGCATCTTTGATGAAAGATAAAGGAAAATTTCCCTTATAGGTGTATTGATTGTCCAGTAATTTGATAGTAAATATATTCGACCAGCAGTTACATAGTTGTGGTAAGTTGTAGCACTGCTCAAAGGGTCACATGGAAGCCAATCATAGTGGTCTGAACTACTACTTCACTGAGGACAGTGTAATTAGTCTAAGGAGCAGACAAAGTCAAATTTAATTTTCATTATTGCCCACAAACCAGACGTTTAATACTGAATGTAATTATATATTACTGAGTAATAATTACACTATGCCATATAAATTGAAATTCCAACCACAAGTTTCTTGATCTCCATCCTATCTATATAGACAACCCATCTATATACCATTCACCATTCTCACTACCTCTCAATACCTCTAGCAAATTCTATCTTCGACATTTGAGCCACAAACATGCAACCACACTATTCTAAATAACACCCTTTCTATGACTGCAGAATATCATCGACATTCTGAGGTAAAGATCCTATCTACACATAACCAAGAACAAATGAAAATTAAATATTGGATGATTGGTATCCATTTCTATTACCAATAAACTTTATTAAGATTCATTTCAATGAAATTCCCATTTAATTAATTAACTGCTTCACTAGTGAACTATGATCAATATCAACTTAATTGAAGTTCAAACACTGTAATGGATAGAAAAAAAAAATTTATCCATCAAAAAACTGATGCTCATTGGAGTATGAAAAAGAATAATAATGAAGAATTAAAATAGCTTCGTTTATTTTGAGCAATGAAAAACAAATTGTTAGAGGATTTTTAATAGAAAAATAAACAAATTAGATAAACAGATATTACAATGATTACAATAATAAGAAAAAATGTATCAAATCAAAAGAACAATCCAGATATAACGACATATGCACGAGCACTTCTTCTGTCCTATTCATTCTATTCGGACGCGCTTGGTAAATTGGCCATTCCGTTGGCAATAATCGTCTAGGGTTGGTAATAATCACCAATATCGACGATGTAATAGAAGAGAAAAATGCCTGAATATGGTTTTTCCTTCTTTTTGTATTCACTTTTTTATTTTCGCAGTTACGATGTGGCTTTGTGATCTCTGCACTGTCTTCAACTACTCTTTTTTTTCCCCTCAGATCTCTTCTACACAATTTCGACTATTGATCTGTCCAGAGCCTAACACCGTCTTTGTCCGTTGGTGGAAGAGACTTTTCCAATTATCTAATGGAATTATTTTCCAAGTGGATGAGAAGCAAACAATTACACCTCGATATGTTGCAGTATCTAATAAAATAACAAGAGATGGAAAATAAAAGTAAAGATTTATTTGGTAGCACAGTGTGTTGTAAGACAAAAGAAAGAAAATAGTATATTTTGAGTTAACCACTAAAGCTTTCAGAACTGGCTCTAAATCCAATCGACAGAATTTGCTTGGCTGAGCGTAATATATAACATTCAGGAGAATACGTTAATATTAGTAGTTGTAGACAAGAGAATCAGACTCAGGGATAAGAGTAAGGAGAGTGAGACCCTGAATAGTCTCTCCTTTGGTGTATATGTGTATATACATAGGTATATATAACGAATGGAATACGAACGTTCTGTATTTCATGGTCTGCATACCTTGTAACGAATGTTCGGCGCTTTGTGATTTATGCTTTGTTCCCCAAACTCCTTCGTATGGCTAGAAACCCGCGAGCAGAGGGTTCGAATGTTGAGAAAGAGAAAAGAGATAATCGTATGTGCCCACAACTCTAGATTCCTTAATAGAACACAAGATTCCAAAGTTTCACTGAGGGTGGAAATGATGTCATTACTGAAATTTATCAAAGACATTAGCCGCGAAAATGTTCATTTAATTGAGGTGAATAATGTCGAGAGCTAAGGAAATAACAATAAAAAATACGTAACGACCAAAAGTTACCAGACTTTGCAATTTGTATGTGTGTGGATTGTATACACAATAATATGATACCTTCCTACTCGACAGTTTTTATATTCTATATAGAAAAAAAAAAAAAAAATAACTTTCAAACTCATCATGCGGTTGATTGCAGAAATTTTTCATTTTTTTTCTTGTTAAGGAGACTAGAGAAAAAAACTTGAGTCTTAACTAGTTTGTTTGAGGGTGTATAACATAAAGGTAATACCAAGAGTTATACTTGTAATATATTCGAGCAAAAAAGAACACAAAATTCACCAGTATAGCATTTAATATTTTGCAGGCAAGTAGAGGAGATGAGGAAGAAGTCGATAAAAGTTTGAATTGAGACTTTGTCCAGCATTAAAAAATTTAGGTGAAAGAAATAATAAACTATCACAATGGTTGGTATTTTTTAATACTGTTTGATATTAAAATGAAAATATTTTAATAAATTTTTGATCTTCTCTTAAAAGTCTTCTTAATAGTACTTTTACTTAACCCTTCTTTCATTTTTAAATCTTCATTACTTTTAATTTTCTCTTCCAACAGTCTGCTTTGTTCGAATAATTCTCCAGCTTCTCTTGCATGCTTCAGCTTATTTCTGTTGGCGTCTAAAAAAATCTGCAACCTTTCATTTTCGTTTCATTCGGTTTCTTTGGTCTCATTTTTTTAAGACGTTTTCCTCTTGACTTGGTCTATTGCCTGTGTCCAATGTTGTAAATGGAGTTCACTACTCACTTCTCTCTACTTTCATGTTAATGTTTGTCCGCCTCTAAGGAGCTTTAGCTGTCTCTTACTATTCCTCCACCTACTTTTATACGAAGCAAGGAATATCCTTTCTTATTGCGCGCTCAACTTTCACGAATAGCAGAATGAACTTCCTTCGCACAATTTCTGCTTAGTTTTGTCCGCTGCCCAAAAATACGACTGTTCATAGACAAAGTATCTGCAGAGAAAATAGTAAGAAAGTGCAAAGCAAAATTCTCGCATTTCTACTAAAGTTTTGTAACATTTCTTTTAAGAAAAAAAACCAGAGATGGAATCCCAAATCCACTCGGTGCTCTGTCCCTCGTATTTCTCATGGACTTATCGTGTCGCTACAAATATACTATCATGACTGTCAACGTCCCAAGCGATTTGTCGACTAATTTTGCTACACCCCCAAGTCTATTTCTTTTTCGCTCTCTTATACTACCCTTTTTGTGTCATTATACTGACATTTATATAAAGTTAATTTGACGACAACACCTAATGTGACATGTTATTGGTGGATTTCATTATTTTTTTCTCATTCACTATTGATTTTTCACGATTTCATAACGTGTAACTCTGTAGCTCAGAGTAAATCTCATTAAAAATTTGATGTAACAAGTTTTGTTGGTATTGGTAATAGAAAAGTAGATTTATTCAGAATATTTCTTTGTAATCATGTAGGATATATCATCTTATTTCCCCAGAATTATAAATAAATGTGGTTTTTACTAATTTTTTTAACACTCCTAAATGTTGATGAACTTTTAAGATTTAATATCCTGGTGAAAAATAATTGAATCTTCATCAACAATAGCTCACTTTAAAGTTTATAATCTCCACTTCAACATCTTATGTTTGAAAAATCTTATTCTTCCTCACTTTTCTGAAAAAATTCAAAGAAAGAGAACTGATGATTCTTCAATTTTTAATAGCTATTACTAAAATGTTTGAAGTGAAATTCTAAAGAAAAAACTTTTTTTGAGTTTAATGAACTTGTTAAGTTTAAAGTAGATATCACAAGCTTCAAAATAAGCTTTTGTCGATTAAAGTTCCATTCTTTTTCTCTACAAAACAACCCTGGAATATAGATAACCGTTTTGAACAAAGATCATCATTATTCAAGATAAATAATTAGTATATTTTTCAATTTAATCATGATTAATGTTGATAATCTTCAAAAAGTTATGTTCAAGAGCTATCTTACATGGTTGTTGATGAAATAAAGGTGTAAATCGACATACTAAATAGGTTGAACGTCTATTACTTCACAGCGATTTTATTTTTTTCTACACTCCACTACCACTTTTCTTTTTTATGCTCATTGCCCTCGTCATTTGCAAACGTACAGATGCCCCTTTTACAGCTGTACTGAAACTTCTCACAACCAATGCTAGCAGTGAGATGAAAAGAGTCAAATGAAAGTTGAAATAAGGATAAAATTCCTTTGGGCTTTATTTCTCGCCCGACGAAATGCAAAACTTTAATTTCGACGAGCATTAAGTTGCCACTTAGGTAACGGGTTCGTTAAGGGTATCACGCAGACATTCGTATTCTGGAAAAGTTTTGTTGGTTGGTATCAAATAAAAAAAAAATGAAGAAAATATAGTAGGAAGAGTTGAAACAAAACTGAATGCCTGAGAACTTTCATTTATTCAAATTATGTTTATTTTACAAAGGCAAGGTAGAAGAGAGCTTTCTCTCGTGTTCCTATAAAGCCAATTAAGCTACCAGACTTCTCAACTGGGTGAGAGAGTGAGAGAGAGAAGGTGAAGGCTTACAATTTGTTGGGATTGCTCGATTAATTCAATTTTCTCTCTCATGTTGCCTATGGTCGACGTGTACGCGTCGAGCTTCAAAATTGCACCTCAAATGCTTTTATCTACGCATTCTAGTGTTATATCTACCCTCCTAGTATCTTCGTCTACATCGTTTCTTTAGATCAAATTTAAAATTGAAATTCAATTTAATTTGCCTGCAATATCTCACTTCTTTATCGTATTAATATTTCAAATTCCAAACAGATACCACTATGGATATTCTATTATTCTTCCTTCATAAAAATGCTAAACTAATTTTTTTCCTCTATTGAAATTTATTTATTGTTTATCGTAGAATTAACAAAAAAATTTCCATTCAAGTTTTATTTTCTTTCGAATTTATTTCCACTCAAAATGCAGTTTTGAACAAGTTCAAAAGTTCTTTGAAAAGCACCCTGTATAATAAGAAAACTATTTGAAAGGTAAATTCTTATCATAATTTGTACTAGATATAACTTTTAGTATTTTCGAATGATCCTAAATTGTAAGATTAGAAACT
This sequence comes from Chelonus formosanus, assembly GCA_028641665.1. Taxonomy (NCBI): domain Eukaryota; kingdom Metazoa; phylum Arthropoda; class Insecta; order Hymenoptera; family Braconidae; genus Chelonus; species Chelonus formosanus. Next base: position 21,086,279 of record CM054004.1, read on the forward strand.
ATGCTACTAACAATAACTTCAATCTCTAAGACTATTAGTTAATTAGAATTGCTATAAACTTTGCTAATTTTTCTGCTTGAGAACTTTAAAAAGTTTATTATGAGTGTTCTAGTGTTTAAGCTACATTAAGATTAAAATAAAAAGTGAGATAAGCTGGTAAACTACATACTTACATACATTCATACATGCTTACTATTTATTATGAAATAAAAAGAGAATAAAAAATTGCTTCTTTTCAATATGATTCAAATAAACTTGTAAAAATAAAAAAAAATTACATATATTTTTTTCCATCACTTGAAATTCCATTTGTATTCTAAAATAGAAAAGTTTTACAATCTAAACCTTAATTTTTTTAGAATCATGAAACTTATTGGAGTAATGATGTAATATTCTAGTAGCAAATATTGACTTAACTTTATTACAGTAAATTCCATTTTCAATCTAATTAAAAAAAACTTTTTTCCATTTAAATATGGAGTGTATGTAAATTTGACCTCAATAATTTTCAAAACCCTATCTCTCGACATGTTCAACCAACTATTTGATGAGAAAAAAAAAATCACTAAAAGTTCCTGAATATAAATGATCTAACAAATAAACGTCATTCATTTTATCATTTCAGTTAAATTCGATATAGCATTTGTTAATTCAAGTCTAGCATGAATGTTGGAGAATTAAATGTAATGTATGTGGTCGATATGAGCATACGAAGAGGGACATCTAGAGAAATGCAGCAAATGCATCTAAAATATAAAGGCCTAAAGCTATAGAAGATTTCAGAATATAATATAGTGAAGTGTACGTGCCGAAATACATTTGCCATCTCCAAGAGTTGGAGATTCTTAAGAACAGTAGCAGCTACAAATACAGTTTGAGCTATGCCCTAGAGGCTCAGTAAGTACAGTACAGTATAATTGCTGGTAAAAGTACTCAAGTCAATGAAATCCTACGTGAAGTAACACGTTCCTCTTCTAGGCTACGAGTTATGGTTTACCACAACTTAACAATATGTTAGTAATAATGTTGTAGAGAAATTTACTTTGTTCTTCGTGTATACATAAATTAAATTTAAAATCCTTAACGAGATACATGCATAAAATATATAAAACGATGCCAATTTTAATTTTATTTTGTATTTCAAGCGTATTTAAATTACGAGAAATAAACTTTTCATCATCACTGTCATTAAAGGTATACAAGCATCGTTTAGATGTATATAAAATAATCATTCTTAAAAGCTCTGATTAAAGGATTTAATCTCTCTAAATTAGTAGAGAATTAAAGAGATTACATCCATGAATAAAAGATGAAACGTACGTGGATAATTCAATTTATTATAAACTTGAGATTAGATTAAGACTCTTTAAATGAACGGTAAAAGCTCCTTTGGGTTTGTTTGAAGATTATAAAAAATATTTTTGAAAAGTATTAAATTAGCTGTGCACTGAAAAAATGATATTCCTAGATAACGAATATTTTTTACAAGATTAATAGATTTTTTAGATATTCATAAAAGCCCTGTGACACTAGTGTAATGGCAATTTAATTCTAACTGACTAATATTTCTTTATGTTACATAAACAAAAAATGTTCCATTAATTTTTTGTTTTGTTGCATTAACATTTTAAACTTAGTCAGGAAAATAAATTTTTGTTTGAAAAATAATCTGACAGCTTTTTAAATCTGTTGCAGTTTGTATGTCATGTATTAAAATGTCACATAAGTTAAAAACTTATTCCATTTTAATCGAAAGTATCCCAGAGATTAAATGACAAAGACACAAGAGATTACATATGAATACTAACAACGGATTGTTGTTAACATATTTAAACAAAAAAAATTTGTCAAGTTATGGAACTTTTATTACTTATAGCAATGGTGATGTGTTGAAATTAAATTGAACATTCAATTAAAGTTAGTTTATTGATATCAAGGGAACTTGGTTATTGTTAATATAGAGTACTAAATTATAAAATCAATTTATGCAACAGAAACTTAGTTTCAAAGTTAATAAACTTAACTACACTGCATCCTTAAAATTAATTTACTACAAATTATAAAACACTCTAGCATTATTTAATGAAGATCATAGTCATTTTATTTATTTAATTATTTTAGATTTTCTTAAACAAAAAAAAATGATCAGAAGTCATAAAGCCTACAAGTAGCTTCATCTACTGATTATACCATCAAGGACTTCATAGCAGGATCCAATTCCAGATGATTATACATAATAAGATTAACTATTAATTAAGCAAATATGTTCATCAAAGGTTTAAGTAATTATGTAACAAAGCTATCGAAATGTCTACTTCATTAAGCTATCATTAACCTCTTTAATTTGTCAAACTCTTGAATGAAGCAAACTGAATGAAACTATAGCGTCAATCCAGGCTCTTAACTCAGTGATGAATTTAATCAATGAGGAAAATCCAGATTGAGTTTAGATCCATTGCCGTAAGTCCAACATTCTCTATCATAATAGGAAGTACGACAGGCTTTACATACGTAACTACTTCATGTGTATGCGTATAACTCCATGGATCCATAATGCACTTACGTCCTATACCAATGACCTCAACTCTTGCTCAAGTTCCTTGGTACGAACTGGATGGGCTTACTTGCACTACCACTATTGCCAGGGGAAATCCTTGTCGGGAATGAGCTTCAAGTTGCCTCCTCTCTCGCCGACATGTGAGGAGTATAAGCCAGACATAGTGTAAGTAATATCCAAAAGCTTAAGGCAAGAGGTTTGCATCGATATATCATGTGCATATTTCCCATTGCCATCAACTTTTGCCTGAGGTGAATCTCTATAACGTGATCGTATTTGAACACTAAAAAGCAATTAGATTAGATTTTTATTCTAGAAATTATTACTTATGGGTTGAAATATGACCGTAAGATGCTCATAAAGAGTCACTATAAATGAAAAATGAGAAATAATATTAAAAATAAATTTCAATTGCAAAAAATGTATGTAAAGTTCTTCATATAAATATTTATTAGGTGAAATATATTAAAACATATTCTTTCAAATGAGTTTATTCAATGTATTTCATTTTAAATAATTAAATACCTAGAATTATTCGTATTTATTCATTATATTCGACTGAAATTGTATTTTTTCAAAAAAGATTATTCCATAAAATTTAAATTAATGTTTTACCTTTTACTACAAGCAAATAGGATTATATTTTTAATAAAATATTCCCTTTCAGTTTATCAAATGGACAAGAATATTTAATTTATGATAAATAAATACCATATTATTAAAAAAAAAAACCTTGATAAAAACTCTAATTTATAACTTATTTTTTTCCCCCTTTTTGAAGATAAATTATAACTGCAAAATTAAACACAAAAACTAGACAACGTTAATATGCAATTTTGCTAAATTACTTCATTTCAAATGAAAATAAAAATTAATATTACACTCAAACATTTTCTCGTCTATTTATGAAACTGAAAGATCAAAGGACCACAACACTTATAAGGGAAAAGTAAATTCAAGTATTTCAAAACGTTCTCCACGCATATTTACCATTCCATAAAATTCTTTCACTCTGAAAGAGTATCTTTCGTATTTCAAATATTAAAACTACACGCAAGAAAGCTCTTAGTTATATTTGGAGCATGGACAAGTTGCCTGATCGAGAGTAGAGAGAATTAGGAGGATGAGACTCTCGAGAGTGCTGTACGTATAGGCTTTGAGGGTCATCATAGAAGGCGTAACGTACATGAGGGATTATGGGTAGGAATAGTTAATTAAGTTTCTGATGGTCTCTGGGGATGACTTTATCTCATGCGGTCTCTACTCAATCATGTCCTGGCTACCATTGGTGACGTATTGCTCGCAATGGTAATTATAATTATATCAAAATTTCAATCTATTTTATAAACAACTTTCAATATCAACTTACGTTGGATCATCAATTTCAATTTGATAGATGCATATCATGAATAAGAGTATCAATGAAAGAACAGTGATGGTTCCTAGGTTTTTTTTTTTGAAAACTTATTGTGTTTAGGGAAACAATATACCTAATTAGAACACCAAAATGACACTCGTTCCTATTTTCCAATACCAAATGTATGTTTGTGCATGATATTAATCTAGCACGTTACGTGCAGTGCATAATCATAATGCAAATAAAGCCGATCGCATGTGTAATGAAGATCTCATTGAATGTTGAATCAGATACGTTCACCCTTTGGAGTTTGCAACGTGTGTCGTTGTTATTCCATGTCCAGAGCCTCGAGCTGTTTCTAATTAAGTAGAAGCAGTCATATAGTCTTGTGTACTGGATTACGTGAAATGAACTTAATGAAAGAAAACAGAAAGAAACAAGAGGTAAAAAGTTAATTATAGGCATGCATATGTTGTTCATAAGCTGGTAACATTGTTTGGACTCTTTATTTGCATAGAGACTTGCTTTGGACACTTGTAATTTCATGAAAATTTTTTATTCGCTAGTCAATTTTTAGAAAACAACTTTCCTACAGATTTTGTAGAAATATTTGTTGGCTGCTATTGTTTAAATAAAAGAGATAGAGAGAGCGTATTTTTTGATTTATTTCCAAGCTAAGAAATTTTTAAGAAAATGCTAAGACTGTTGGAATGAATCAATAGCATAAACGTTCCCTGGCTAATGCAGAGTTATGAAAGTTTCTAATGGCTGTTATTCAAGCATGTAACCGGTGAATATATTTCATTCAGAAATCTACATTGGCTTGATCCTGTCAGCATTTATCTTCTCTTGATTTATGAAATTCCATTGTAATTAATCAGAAGAAAAGGGAATTTACAGAAAATAAAAGAATGGAAAGCTAGAAGAAAAAAAGCCCTCATGCTACAGATTTATCTATAAAAACACCTTTATTTGATATTAATCGTAATTCTTTTTTTTCTTTTATCAAACGTCAATATGGACTTATTTAATCGGAGTATTGGTACGATTAACGACTGACGAGATATTGCAGACGCTTGGGGCGGTTTGAGGGTGAGTTGCAATTTCCAACGTTCCCGACTTCACCAGAAATCTAAAGATCTCGTGAAATTAACACCGATATACTGAACACTTGGATGTATAAAGAGAGAACTCGAATGAATGAGAGGTCGATGGAGTACGGGAAAGAGAGGAATATATGAAAATATTATTGAGTCAGTATCAGACTCTGATTATATATTGCAATTACGTGATACCCAAACCTTCATTACACAGAATATGCAACTAGCTAGCATGTTGAATTTTTTTTCATCAGAATCCCAATAAAATATCGATTAAAAATATTTATATTATTTATTGGCGTGAAAATTTATTTGCATAGGCGAAATGTTATCAATTACAAATAAATTCTATGTTCGAACTACGCGAAATCAAAATTGAAGTTTTTATTACTTTCATTAATTAAGAATTTACGAATTATTTTTATGAACTAGTGATTCACTTATAAATGATATACAAAATCCTATCACATAAAATGTCAGTTAATTTTTTTTAAAAGGGTTTTTAATTAAAAATGAATTTAATTTAATGAAGGAATTAAATGTTATCAACTTACTGTTTTATAGTTTTTAATAAATCACTGTGAATATTCGACATGAGAATCTTTGTCTAAGAAAAATTCTCGAAAGAGAAAAAATAAAAATGAAAAAGAAGTGAAAGAGAAGAAAATGAGTGTTGTAGACGAGGTCAGCCAACTGGATTCGAATATTTTTCCGCTGCACCGAACGAAGAGTAATGAGAGAATAGCCCATTCCATTGCACACGCTTTTCCTCGTTCCAGTTTCACTTTTTTTTTTCTCACCCGCGCAAGTAGAAACGGAGAAAGACGAGAAATAAACTACGGTTTCCCTGATGCAACCGAAGCGGAAAAGTTTCTGAGATTTTAGGTTTTCCAGGTCCAGTTAGACATTTTACCAAGTGAAATGGTTCAAAGTTGAAAGGTTTCTTTGGCTCATCACATTTTTTCTTCATCCTTTTCATTAGAATACAAAGATGTTTTTTTTCTGTTCAAATAAACTTTCTGTAGGAAAATATTTTTATTATAATTATAATGGAAAATTAGCTGATAAATTATCGAATTCGATGAACTGTTAAAATATTATGCTAATTAATAAAGTGTTTACCAAATCAATAAAAAAGCTATCAAATCATCATGATATGGCTCTTTAATTTTTGTCAACCTGTTTTCACATAATTATTTAAAAGCTTGCAATTATTAATGAATGAAATAGTATTGACTTGAAGCAATAAATATTTATTATCTGAGTAAATGTTTGAGCTTTCGCATCAAGGCAATATGTCAAAAGCCATTGATATTTCCAACGTTCCTTCCTCCAAATGCACGTACTTAAAAAAAATTGAGTGGGTCTTCAAGTATAAATAAAAATGTAAATTTAAAATATATTTACAAGTGTCTTTGTGAAACCTTGAGCAAGTATTTTCAACAAAATTCCAAGGAAAATTGATTTTCAACACGTAAAATACATTTCGCTTTTTCTAGCACACAAAAGAGTATAAAATATTCTAAATGCATTCAAGTAATCTATTGAAATAAATTCATTGAATTAGATGCAAATGATTGACTGACGTTTTGTACCTTAAGAAAATGATTTTCTTACATTTACAAATTGTAAAAGATGGAGTTGAATACTTGGCTTTTATTGGAATAAGAATAAAAGGTTGGTCTAGATTATTAGATAGACGACAAAGACGTTCTATGCTGACAAGAATTTAACGTAGAAAAATAGAAGACTTCAAAATAGCATTTAAAGGATAGATCGTTTCAGAGGAACAGTATCATATTCCAATAGCAATAACAGAACTCGGCACCTAAACCTGTGAATATCCATTGAGTCTCCATTCTGCTTCGTAGTGTATAGCTTTGATAGTAGAATATCCATGCGAATGCAGAAGGGAATGTCAGGAGGTAACACAAGTGTTGAATATATGGTTGAGCTGTTCATCGATATATATCTATATATGTATGTGGAATCATATAAGTATCTATGTATTTCGATATATACAATATCTGAAATTATAGCCAGATTCTTTTATGATTCATGTCCTACGTCAGGCGCGAATATAATACTTGATTATTCGATGAAAATGTCCAATATAATGCGTAACGTATGATGAATAACGTATATACCTGGCAAAAGTGTAAATGCAAATCAAAAATGGAATAGAATTGGCTTCGATCATACTGATAAAACATTCATCCGTTTTGGGAAATCCTATATTCATTACTTCAATACCATTTTCGTATTTTATCTGCGCATTCTGATACTTGAATAAATCACAAAACAATGATGTAATGACCCAAGGGAAATAAATTGTTCAATAACACGTTTTTATTATAAACATAGCAACTGATATTTCGTAAATTTGCTTGTGAATGTTGAAAAAGTGTCACCAACTAAATATATTTTAAATCATTTAAAACAAACAGGTGAAATTGCCATCATAAAATTGGATATTTTTCTCTAAAAAAATATTTTTATATAAAAAATAAAATGAAGAAATAATTCTTTTCGGACTGGAAATAAATATTTTTGTCAACTGAATGTTTTAATGTATTCACTATAAATCCGGAAAAACTCAAGTGTTTAATGATTAAACACCTGTTTACAATGTGGAACGCCATAAACAAACGATGGCATCTTGGCAAACGGCAAGAAGCGGTCAAAAGTCGTCTACAAAATTGCCATAGTTCGTTTATGATGTTTAACATTGTTAACACTCTAAGTGTTTAATTGCAAAACACTTGGATTTGCAGTGTTATAATTCATTGAAATGAAAGAAAAATTCTAAAGTTCAATAAAACAAAAATTTTGTTTTCCAATCTACTTTGTAGCACATATTTATCTATTCTAAAGACAATATTGGCAATCAAATTTATCTTTCTTCATCAGTCACTAGTGCATAAAATTTATTTGATTCTTTACTTCTTTAATATTTCTCAAATGTAAGTGACTGAAAAGTGTCTTTTACTTTCCAGAAGTTTGTAATAAAATAAATAATATTCGTAAAAATAAATCTCTTGAGAAATATTAAAAATCAATTTCTTGATTAATTTAAAATTCAGAAAGTTTCCCTTGATTAATAAAATATAAACAAGGAATCGAAAAAGTTGTTCTGTGAACATAGATAAGCTGAAAAGAGCATAGCAAGTATTCTTAAAGTAAAAGAATCAAATATTTAAAATGCTTCTAAAGTTTGTCTCTGAAGTGTTTTATCGGTTCATATATTACTTTATTTCCAACAAACTCATCATTTCACAAAACTTTCTTTCTCTTTTCTTAAATTTCATCTATTTGACTATTTAAGGCTTTCTACATCTTTATGTACACCTCAATGTAGTTTGTATTCCTCGGGAGAGCTGAAAAGCCAGTGGGAGGAATTTGTTTTCCAATACAGCGTGTTCTGATGTGCAATAACTTGTACAATAAAAACAAGTAATATAACTTTAGTAGAATGACTACGACGTAGACGACGCCGGACAGGCAGACTCGTCCAAACATGACGATAGAACGACAAAGACAAGTGCAGTTACATCAAGTTCTCTTCATGGTGTTTGAAACAAGGGATACATAGACTCTGAGACTATGGACATGGAGAAACTGGGGGAATGAGAAAGACCCGTATAGAGGTCAGAAGCCCACTGAGAATGAGAAAGTTTGGCAAACTGTGGTACAGATATCCGTTTGCCGGCGACGAGGATTTTGAGCATGGGATAGCCGTTCGTTCGGCCGAAACGATAAGGGTATAATGTGGCGCCGGAAAAGAGGAAAAGCATGAAACTAAAGTTTTATCCACCTGCAACAATGACGAAACTCTTTTCCAGCTGTATATACTAGAGAATTTCGAGCAATATATTTTGCATGACACTTTTATAATATTTTTTTATCTTTTTTCAACGGGAATATATTATAAAAACAAATTGTAAGTACCCTGACCCTAGGGAGATCCTCCAACTTTACGCTTTAAATATTGTTTTAAATTTTTATTGGCTTGAAAGTGTTTTAACTGATTTTGTTTGAACTTTTATCAACTCTAAATCACTTCAAAATCCCCTCCTATTATGAATACTTCTTTTTTTTTATTGTTAAATTTAAATTTAAAATAAAACTCATATTTTACAGCTTCTACAATTTATCCAAAACAACGCTGATGATGAAGATGAAAATTATGGCTTATATAGAAAGTATGGTAACCTGAAAATGAAGTAGATTTAATTAATTTTTATTAAAATGGAAATTTGTTTTTAAAAATTTTAATTTAACTTAATTGAAAGGTAAAAATGATTTCATATTTATTCATTTTATTAATTCAACAATAAAAAGTGTAATTAATTAATTTGATTGAACATACTACATTACAGAATTCATTTGTAATTAAATAAAAAGAAGCATTCCATGGTCTATTAATTTAATTGGAGAATATTAGAGTAAAAAAAATTTCAACTCAGTGAAAAAATGTTTTATTATACTTATGGAGACTTGAAAATACTCAAGAATTTTTATCCAAGTGTTATAAAACATAAAATTGATCTAATATTAAACTAAAAGTAAAGTATATTTTTATTTTGTTCTTTCATATGTCTCTATAAAGCTGGAATGAGAAGAAGAATAAAAGTGTGGGATATCTCGTGGGATATCACTACCAGAAGGGCGTCAGGTTGAACGTATATGTTTCACCTACCCTGAGGGAATTTTTTTATCATGAGATTTCACAGGAGAGATTGAAAGCAAGATTAGATAAGTTCTACCTCAGTAAATAGAAAAAATCATTCTGATATACTCTTTTAACTTTGATCGCATCTTGTATATTTTTCAATACTTAATACATGTTGAAAAAATTATTTTAATGAAAAAGCAAATATATTTTTTTCTGTCTATCAAAAATACGTTGAAATTTTTTTTTTATGAATCGTGGCAACACTGGCTAAAAATACAAGCCACAAAATGAATGCCAAAAGCGTTTTTTTTACGCTACATATTTTGCAATTGCAGAATTAATTTTTTAGTTCATATTCCAATTAAATTGCCATGAAACCCATAGGAAAATTAAAATAAAAAATATTGAAGCTTTATGAAGCAGAAAAATTTTTTCGTTCCAAAACAGGTAAAAACAAAAACATTACTTTAATTATAATTTTCATTAAAATTAGATATTATTATATGTAAAATATAATATATAATAATATATTATAATTATATAGAAGCAAATATTTGCGTTGATTAATACACAAGATTTATATAACAGTATCGAATTGAATGTAACTACAAATTCATTACTCCATTTGGAGTAATAATTTTAATTAACAAAGCTTTGAGCACATACAAAATACTTGACTTTTGAAATAGACAACTCAAACATGTTAATAATACAAACATTTCATCAAATTGATTATGTAATAATTTGTCTGATTATTCACAACCAACAACCCAATCTAAAAAATTTGATAAACAACATTATATGATCAATACCAACCTAAACAAACTTGCTCAATATATCACTGCAATTTCAACTATTTCATAAGTGTTTAGAAACTAAACACTTGAAGTGTTTACAAATGTTCAACACGATGAACACGCTATTGCGTTTTTTATTATCGACTTTCAAGTGATTCTAGGTGTTTATCAAAACTCCCTAGTTTGTTCATGGCATTTAATATTGTATACACTCAAGTGTTCAATTATTAAACACTTTTAATGCCTTATTAATGAATAGATTCATTTTAATTTATTTGCAGTGATTATTTCTTAATTTAACTTTCCGTTAAGCCTCAGCTTAAATTTTTAATCCAGGAATGAATAGAAAAAATATAAAATAACATGTTTGATAATATTGAAAAAATTTACGAAAAAAAAATCCATCAATTTTTTTGTCAATTCGTAAAATAAAATGGAGTATAGGAGAGGAGGTTGTTGACGTCAGAGCGTCACATCCTTTCAGTGGATGCATTTAGGATGAAAATTGAACTCTGCAATACTTGAGAAAGCCATCACTCGGCAAGAGGTTGGTATGAGGCGAAAGAGGGAGGTCACAAACACACTGCAGGATTGGGCTTGTCTTCGCCTAGCAAGTTTGCGGTGTTAGCATCTCCTCAGTTCGTCGGTTCCCATCGACCAACGCGCTTCGTAGGATCGAAGGAAGAGAGTAAACTTTGCAAGACATCGCCGCGAAGAGAGAGTGAAAGAGTGAGAGAACGTAGAAGATAGTAGACGAGAACTGATTGTACTGACAAAACTTCCTTAATTATCCCGTGGGTTTGGAAATTATTCTAGTGGATTCGAACGACTGCGGTCTACCAAAATGGTTGCCGACATGAACAAACGAGTTAAAGAAAACAACTAAGCGAAAGGACACCCACGATATTCACTATGAAGTGATGCTTCTCAAACTTTTAAACTTACTCATTTGCTTTAAGATTCGATTCTTTTTAAGATTCTTTAATAAACTTTTTACAATTCTTTTATCTTAACATTTCACCAGTTCAGCAACACCTGACTTTTCGAATAATTTCAACTCCTCTCATCTTAATTATTCTTAATAAATAAAAAAATAACGCCATGCAGATTAGGAGATTATAATAAAATTAAAATTTTCATCAACTTAATTGCGAAACGTGACCTATAAGTAATGATGGCAATTATGAAAAATTTAATTAATTTAGTTAGAAATTAAATTTTCCTCTATTTTTTTAAATTAGATATTTTATTTAAATTTATTGTTTATATTTCAAGCCTTTACCAACCTAATAATCTTGATATTAATTAACTTTCAATTCTGAATCTTTTGACATAAAATTACGTGAGTCTACCTAAAAACATCGGTAAGTATTACTTTAAATTCTGATATATCAGAAGTTCATCACTTTATCAAGTTCATCACTATAGTTAGGGTGGGTTATCCTTAAAATTAAAGTAACATCATCAAAATGTAAGTAACTTAGTTGATATCTTGCTAGTATTTAATTAAATTGAAATCCTTCTTGAGATTTTTATTATATAATTATATTAAAATGTTTTTAAAAAACTCATACTAGAAAACTTTTTTTAATTTTCATTGTATTTTATCAATATAACATGGATTATAATTTATTGTTATAATAGAAAAATATTTTCGATCGTAGTTAACACTTGATAATGATAATTATTGTCATCAAAAAATTGTCTATGAAATAATTAATTATATTATATTAAAAATAATATTATATAATATGTAATTAATAATTAATATTAAGGATGTCGGATTGATAAAGGCTTGAACAATAAACAATAAATTTAAATTATCACTGAACTGATCTTGATAGAATTCTGTTAAATATTTTATACTAGAAGCTATAAAAAATATTTATTTTTCCAATCAATTATTATCTCCAACTAAAACACTGCAAATAATATTGCGTATTTAAAAATAAAATCCCTGGACATATTTTTCTCTAATTTTAAACAAAAAAACCTTTAATCGGAACAGAGTTCGAACAGTGAGGTGGTTTTATTTGGAAAAAAACTTTTAATCGTTGGAGATTATGGTAGCATACGTATGATTATATACATTGAGACCGGAGGGGTCGGACTTAATGAACCTAATTCTCATAGAGGCAGTAGTTTACGGAAATGTAGAGTTTATTGAGAAAGACATCATGTTGAATATATTTACGTGTATTCTATTGTTATCCTAGGGGCTATTTTGACCCGCTGTATACCTACAAGCCATCCAAACTTGGCCATTTGAATTTAGCTAACTGCTCTACGCTTTCGTGTATAAAAGGGATGCTTAATTAGTCAACTCTATACATGTACAACATTTATATATCTAACTCCTGACCTTTCCTCTTTTATGTCTCATATTCGCAAATGTTACGACACATTAATCTAATTTGTTTTCTAAGTATCTCGATTTACATAACTTACAGTTAAGTAATGTAGTATATATTTTGAATTGACTAGAAACGGCAGTAAAATTCAAGTTGGAATACAAGTCATGACTTTTACTGCAGTTTATTGAAGTCAATAGCTTTTAAAACTCATGTAAGTGAAGTAGGATCAAAGAAGGTTTCGTCTTAGATGTTAGACTCTTTGAATAGTTTTTTTTTTATATGTGATATAAATATCGAAATGGCGTACAAAGTTACTCTTTTGCTGTAATTTATTTTGTGAACTTTGAAATATTTCAATGCATTTTCCACCTATAGAATCTATTTCTTGCATGAATTAATCACTTTATGAATACATATTGCTACCTTCTACAACGTATGAGGATTGGTTCAATAAATAGCTAATAACAACCGATGAATATTCATTGAATACTCACATGTAAGGAAACATTTTTCAAATCAAATTTCCGCTTTTAATATTCTACTTCTACATATTAATTCTCCAATAATTTTCTCTTATTTTTGTCATTTCGAAATAATTCACGAGAAAAAATATTACCGAATGTTGAAAGGAAATTATAAATTGATATTTGAATTATTTGAACACTTGGATTAAAAATATGTGATTTTTTTAAATCTCAATTCTTTGTTATTATTCATGTTTTATATTTTACAAATAACGAATATTTATAATGGAAGCAAATTAATCCACTACAGATTTTTTTTAATAATAAATTAAAAATATTTTTGATTAAAAAAAAATTCAATCAAATGAATACAGGAATACTAATATAGTATTTCTATTTTATTTTTGTTTATAAAAATTTTAAATGATATTATTCAATGTAAATAGAGATGTAAATATATCAGGGTTATACAACAGCAAGAGAGGATTAATTAAAAATCCAAATGTTTCTGAAAAAACGAATTACTTTTTTTATTTTTACTTATTTAAAGATCAACTAAAATATTATAAAATGATTGTAAGAACCAACAAAAAAAACTGCATAGAATATAAAAACTACTTTGAATAAAAATAATCCAGAAGTTCATTTACTTAGGGATTTCAAGAAGCTAATTCCAAAGTCAATTTTAAAATCTTTCATTAGAGTGACTTTCTGTCACAATTAATCCGTAGATTTTCTCACCGTCTTTCCTGTCTATTCTGTCTGTTTTATCCAGTTCTGCTATCTAAGTTAAAGTCAAGCGTGTCTTTTTTTTTTTTTTTTTATTAATTATTGTATTCTTACTTTTTATTTATCTTGGTAGAGTCATAGCGGAATACTAAAAGGATCAAAGGATATTACTAGAATACTAATATCTTTTAAAGACCTACTACGTTAATTTTATTTTTGACCGCATTCTGTAAAGTACTTAAAAGGCTCTTGAGACTGCATTTTAACAGGTGAGAGAAGAAAGCAAAGTCTGTGGCCTTAAGACAAAAAAAAGCCTCAATGGAAAAATGACTGACAGAGCAGAGGAAAAAAAATCATGAGTATAATCGAAATTTAGAATTGAATTTTAAATTAACTTTCCTCAGATTGATTGAGTATTTTTAAATTTTTTCACTGTAAATTATCCATCATACATGAGTTACTTTGATATTAAAATGGTTGAAAGGGATGTTTACTGAAAACCAAATAGGAAAAAACTTCACTTCACTGCTCATAGAATATTGATCATGTAAAATATAGATTCAAAGAGTTTATATGTATGATTAAAAATAAAAGCATAAAAAATGCTTTTATTGATCTCTTTTTTCTTTTTTATTTTTAAGTTGAAGGAAAAAAAAAGTTTCTTTTTATCACATTAAGTCTTGCAATAATTTTTTACTTACAGAACACATCTTCGATCAGCTGCAGCAAAGGAATACTTTTCTTCATGAACTTCATACAAAAGTTACATTGAATCAGTACTTTAGAATTATTTTTCAACACTCGAATAGCTACTGAATTAATTAGAAAAGTTTGGTTTTGATTATATTTACATAAGAAGTAACATCCAAGCTAGTGATAGATGTTCTTGTGCAACACAGAGTATTAACAATGGAAATATTCCTTTTCTGAAGTCTCTTTGTAGCAACTGTTAATCTATTACTTGTGATAATGAACACAATCATTTCAATACGAACAAATTGCGATGCTGAGTGAAGAATTAAACAATAAACTTCATACTTTGATGCAGCTCTAGTGTGAGATGGGTTAAAAAAAAATTGATGATAACATGAAAGAGTTGCAAAAGGACATTACCAAATTAATAAGTTGTTTGAAGACTTTAAACATCAAGGGAACATTTATGTATGGTGGCACAATCGATTTTTTTGCATGTAAAGAGGCATATTAAATAATAACTACTTTTAAACGTTGCATAGCTGGAATTCCAATCTATATTTCAATCAGATTTGGAATTTACCAATGATTTTCAATCAATCAAATACCCAGAGACCTATTGGTAATAATTAATTTCTAAATAATATTGGTTATTCTTTCACTCTTAATTAACGATGAAATAACTAATTAGTCATAAATATAAACAAAAATATCCTCCACTTCCTTCAAGACTGTGGTCTCCAGGTTTAGTTAGTTTATAATGTCATTGCTTTAACTATCTCATGTTGCACTTATGCTAACTGTTTCTGTTTGTTTCTTCTATTGTTTATGTAGAATATATATGTATGTAGATTACATAGCTAATATAAGCTTCCATTGAAGCTTCAGATGCTTTTCAATAAAAAGAAACGAAAATGTCACAATCAATTGCCATTCGTGAAAATGAAACGTTTGAAAAGAAGAGTTAAAAATAGTCAAGCAGAAGAGGAAATCTTATTTTCTCAAGCGAAAAATCAGTTGAATAGTTAATTGTTGACAATCTAATTTCTATCTCTCTAGGCTTTCTGTTCTAAATCACATTCTCGTAATTCAATTGGTCAGACTTTAGTGAATCTACCAGCATAGTTTTAGTTTGTTTGTGGTAGACATTTGTGACCACAGGATTCGAGAATGTCTGGCACGTGGTCCACGCAAAAAAGATCCACTAAAATGAGTAAATGCGGGTCGACATACTGGTTCCAGAAACTAGCCCTTGTCTACCTCTCTTTTCAATCATCCAATTGATGAGCTCCATTTTGTTGTATGTACTCTAAGCGGCGGTTCGTAGGTAATGCTTACCCGTATATCAGTTCACATCAATAGTTCTATTAACAAACTACCGGAAGCATCATTCTCTTTCTATTTTGCAATACACATATATATGTGGGGCATTATTACTCCAACAAAGACTTCATTGTCTAACTGAAATTGCTGTAATATTTACTGTGATAAACAAACTGTTGTCATTATTACGAAATAAAGGCTTTGTTGCATTTATTTCTGACTCTATTTTATTTTCTTCCTTCTTATCACAATTTTTCTTCAGAATTTTTTCAAATCTGTATAACTTAATCTCTCCACAAAAAAAAAAATTCTAGGTTTTGTGCACAATAAATTCTTATTTATCAAGCATTTATAAATTTATATTACTTTCTTCATTTTTTATTTCATCTTAGAAAAATTTTATTCAAGACTCTTCAAGTTCAATACAATTCCTTCTATGAATTTTTATTAATTCTACAATTTGTAAAATTTTATTCTATTATTAAAGCAATACTTTATTCCTCTTCGATTCAAACTATTCTCAATACTTTTCTGAATAACCAACAATTTTCTTGACTCTTCTAAATCTTCAATAAACTCAATACCAATGAAGCTTAGTATTTTTTACGTTTCTTAAGCTCTAAAATAACAAGCTTCTGAATAAAACAGTCATCTTGTCAAAAAGTTTATAGACTAAAACTTGGCAAGAAGTTCATTAAATTTACTTAAATAATGCAAGACGTTATTTAAGATGTACTGTATCAACAGTATCATCTTCACAAAGGTATTTACGTCTCAGAGTATCATAAAAGATGATGATTGGTGTCAAGAGGTAGATAAACACGTTGAAGAGGAGAAATAAAAAATGATTTTAAGAAAAAGAAAATACGTGATGGAGTGATGTGAAAAAAGAATGATAGAAAAGAAACGGAAATTCATCTCTTGCATCATATCTGACTGACTCTTGGAAATAAGCCCACAGGACTGACGATAGATCCGAAATAAAATAAAAAGAAATATTATACTTTTCCAAGCGATAAGGGCGGACAGTAGTCGTCGGGGTGGTGGGCGAGTAGCATCGGACATGGAACTGCTTCGTGAGGGATGTCTACCATTTATTCTTGTCACGTCGTCGGTGCGAGAAATAAAAAAGAAGTCTTGGCGTAATCCGTCGCTATCGCTGTGCATTTCACTGGATGCCGAAGGGAGATGGAAGTGAGCTTGAGTAAAGAGAAACAGAGTCGCAAGTAGAAAAGGTGAAGAGGGAATAGTTGAAGAAGAAAGAGGTAAGTCTTAGGTCTCTAAACGACAACTCGTATCGATTTTATTTTACTCATGTCATGTGTGGCCGAGTACTTTCAAGTTTTCGACGTGCTATCTTTACTGAGAGAGAATTAAAACTGATCCAAAGCCAGTGGTCAATACTCGGAACTAGTCAGACTTCGCTCAAGCTCAATCACCACCACTTGTCCAAGTCTGCATTGGAACTTGAGTTCTTCAAAGAACTCAATCGAGTGTGTAGTCTGGCAACAGCTGTGAACTTGGATTATTATCAAGTAAGACCACTGACTTTTTTTTTCATTTTAAACTAGTTCTAACCACTAGTTTTGCTGATGTTGAAAATTGTTTGCCTAACTGATGATTAAATAAATGACTTTTAAAATCATTTGTAGGAATTTTTAACCATAATCATTTTAATGATTTAATAAAGTCTTTATGATGATGTGTAATAAATATAAATTGGAAAGTAATGAACATTTTATCTGAGGTTTCGCACGAATGATTAGTGCACTTGAAGCCTTAAGATAAAGCACTTTCTTATACTTAGCACGTCTCTGTAGATTTGGAGTAATTGCTTCGTCTGGTCACGACGAGCGTAAATGAAGTCCGAATTGGTCTTTGATAAAAACACAGCACAAAAAGTCCCTTTCTACTGTTTCAACTTGACCGAGTAAAATCCATGGAACATGAAACTCATCACAAAAAGGATAAAGAACAAATTTTAATCAACTCCAATAAATGTTCAATTTGTTTTCTATATTTTGGAAAAATTTACCTCGTTGAATTTTGATTCTCTAGATAATGATTCTACCTCAACATGAAGAAGCTTTACTACTGAAATAGAGGAAATATAGTGTTGTTACGAACTTTAGAGTATTCTCTCAAATTATTGACTCTGCTCTGTATGTTTTGAGGGCTGAATTCGAAATTCAAACATCTCAAATATATATATTATGATGTTGGGAATTAATATTCGAAGCCATCTATTCATGAACTACAGTCCATATTCCTCTTTAATAAGTACACTGCACATTCTCTAACTATTTCTGATTCTAAAGTTTAGCCACGTAATACCGGCATTACTTGTGATTACCGTCATTAGGTTGTATAAAGACATTTGGAACACTTTTAAGAACTAATTAATTCTACTTCGCTAGATGACATTAAATTGTCAGGTCCCTGCACTTTACATATTTACTATACATTTCCTTTTCTTCACACTAAGAAATATTTATGGCAGTAAAGGAGCAGAATAATTTGCTAACTATCTTGGAAATTACGCATCAGTTGTCATCAAAGACTTCATTGAGGCAACAACAAATTCATTAGTTAATTTACGCTGCAATTATTCTTTTGAACAATATTTATTCATAAGTTTTGGTTTATTTTTTTTGTTAATTGTATTTTTTTTCATAAATGAATTGTTAATTTTGTGGTTTTTAATTTTTTTAAAAATCCTTTTATAATAATTTGAATGCATTGAAAATTGTTTCAAATTATTTAATGAAAGAACAACATAACGACTAGACTCATAAAAAGTTTAAAACAAAAAGCAGAATATTTCGCAGTTAAGCAGTCGAAAAATACGGTGCTACATGCCAAAAGTATCTAGAACTATAATTGCAATGGGTTTATTTATATGAGTATAAATAATTAAAAAGAAGTAAATGACTTTATTATTTGTTAAGTTTACAGCGAGGTTTTAATTTATGTTTTTATTACAACAAGGAATAAAGTAATGTTTCGTTTATGAGTACGATTAAAAACCTTTAAGAACTTTTTATTGAATTACGTTCTATATAATTACCTCAAGAATGCTTTTGAATTTATATTCTTATAAAGTGTACATGGAATGAATATATGGATTAAATTATTATTATAGGAACTATTATGCACACCGTACTGAGAAATAAAGTCAATTTTGCACTTTTGCGATACAATAGCTGCAAAAAAAAGAGTGAAGAGAAGAATAAAATACCCGATTAAACGCACGTTCGAGCCAGTTATAAAATTCGAATTCACTCAAGCGTTGACAGAAATTTTTTTATGTCTTTTATTACATGTTTTTATTGTCATAGTTTATGTCTTTTATTCACTGAATTTTTCCTTTTTTTTTCTGCTACGTCCATCGATTTAATTCTGAACCCAAGTATATCCAACTGCGTTAAATCTTACTGGCTCCATGTCCAGTTATTTTTTCACTTCTCTTCCTATTTTCAAGTCTTTCAAATTCAATTTGATTCACCATTAAATTTTTATTTTATTATCTTTTTGTTGTTTTAATTGAAAAAAAATCCAATAGTTAATGAAACATTTTATTTCCTCGATGCAAATTTGTTTGGAATAATTACGATCCATGAAAATACTGTGTAATTAGAATCACTCAAGCGTCGAGTAATAATATACATTGGTCTGTCGAGTTGAATTAAAATGCTGTTAGTTATAACTATGAAGCTTCATAAACTTTGTAATTGTCATGTTTATTATGCTAAGAATTTTCACAGTCAATTGTTAACTATCCTCTCAATTTATATAAATTGATTTCCATAAATAAATCAATGGATAAATAGAATAAAAAAATATTTTATCCATCAAACAGTTTATGATTAAATATAAAAATAATTAAAAAATTTTTATTTCAAAGTAAACTACATTCATGATGTTCGTACATTGAAGTACATAATGTAGGATTGTAAATGAATTGGTGAGCTGAAAGGTCAGATGAAGCAAACCAGAATAAGGGATTCACGAAGCTGACTCGACTATCTCCTGGACTCCAGCCATTGCGAGTAATTATTTTCTACTGTCGACTGGGTGGCTGAAAAGTTCGTGCACGATGCAACATGCTGAACTAGAAAAGACAAGATATTCGTATTGTCTGTTTCTCTGTCTTTCCACTATTTTATGTAGACATGTATATGTAGATGTATGTACATCATTTGAACGTGTGTAGCATATAAAAGAAGAAGGAAAAGAGCAAGCACGAATGGCCAGTACCGCCCCTCATGATACGAATGTCAGACATTTACATTCGACGTAACTCATTGTGCTAAATTCGTATTCAGCTTTCAATAGTAGGATTTCTGTAAGAGGTCTTCAGAAAAATATGAATGATAAGACAATTTTTTCATATTAGAATTATTGAGGTCTACAATATGGAATGGAAAAAAATTGTCACAGATTGAACCAGTAGGAATTTATTACTCTTTTAATAAATAAAAATGAAAATGTTTCTAAAGATTTGATAATGAACAAAAATGTAATCACCAAGCATAAGAAATATTCTAAGTGGATCTTCAAGAGAGTGTTATTGTAAGCAATTATGTATTTA
Source organism: Chelonus formosanus (assembly GCA_028641665.1). Taxonomy (NCBI): domain Eukaryota; kingdom Metazoa; phylum Arthropoda; class Insecta; order Hymenoptera; family Braconidae; genus Chelonus; species Chelonus formosanus. Next base: position 21,106,919 of record CM054004.1, read on the forward strand.
TGATGAAGTGTAACATAGGATCCTAGTATGGGATTCATTCAAATCCAATTAGATTTTGGTATTTATCATGAAATATTGGATTAAATCAAATTGCATCTAATCATAGTTAACAAGCCTTTATGACTTATTGCATCAGGTCTATTTGAATCCAATTATTTTGCTCAAGACCTATATTATTGCTGATTGCTTTTTATCACTTATTTGATCATGGGTTGATCAATAACTCATTTGAATGCTGATCAATCAATTGGATCCCAGTTACTTGGTTGAGGTGTGAAAGTCATTTCATTAAAATTTGTTCAACGTATCTTTATCTAAGTTAAGCTCTCATTCTGAAATACCTCTTAAAAATGATATCAACCTGGATGGATAGAGAATAGAAGTATACCATCTCAAGGAAGCTTTTTTAAGCATCAATAGAAACTTGTTTGAATAGTCCAGGTCAAGATTGATTGTATTTGAAGAACACAAGCTATGATAGACTCAAGTATTTGTCTGAAAATTTTCAATAAATAGCTTATGTACTGTTATTGTTGAATATTAAAGTAAGACAAATGATGGATTTATGAAAATACTTTAAGAGTTGAAAAAAATAGAGAGGTTTTGTGGAAAACTTCAAAATAGTTTTTAGTGACTTGCTCATTACCTTCTCATCTTTCCATCGTTTCTCCAAGAAGTAGAATTAAATAAACTTCTAGCATCAGGATGAAATCTTTAATAAGATCAAGTCTCAATGATCCTTCCAACATGCTTCATTTCCTATTTATTTTTTTCCTGCTTAACCTTCTAGAAAAAGAACTTCGTGATTCAAGATTAATTTTTTTTTAGAACCACATAAAAACTTGAGCTCCAGAAGGATCCAACAAAGACTAAACCTTTATTCAATGTAATAAAGGAGAAGCAAGCGTCGTTGCAAACAAAAAGGTTAGTGGAAAGTCTCAAGAAGTGTTTTGTGATGAAATAAATCTGATGAAGTGCTTTAACTTCCTAAATAAAGAATAATTAATTTTATATTAATTCAGGAAAAGTATGATGAGACTTTATAAACTGGAATTGATAATTAAACTATATTAATTAATTTTATATTTGTTATTTCTATTTTATCACATAGAAAAAATGCTATAAGAAAGAATTTAAAGTTCAATATTTCCAAGACACATAATGATGAATCTGTCAATAAAATAACAAATGTGGTTGAATAGTAACTCATAAGGTTGCAGACTAGACTTTTCATAAAAACCATAAATTGTCAAAGATGACAAATTATAAATTGCATACAGGCAGTTGTTTTTTTACTCCAAAAGAAAGTATTAATTATTCACTCTTTAATTTGAAGAAAACAACTATATAATTAAATAGTTCAATAAAGTTTATGATACATGAGAAAAATTATTTTCATCTCCAACATTAACTCTATTCTTTAAAGTCATCACAGAAAAATGGGTCACTAGTATCAAGATTGATTGGCACAGAAGCAAGTCGAATTAACATGATCGTTCATGGTCCAAGGAAACCCGAGAGGAATATGATAATTCAGAATATTGTAGTGCACTAAAAGCTATTTTACCAGAATGTGGATCAGTACAGATATAACCAACATCGTTTACGGATATGGTAATGGCATGGTTTACGCGTGTATCTCACATCGTAAAGCCTATCGATAGGTGTACCATCATTGAGTGATAGTTGAAGGGTATAGAATCTACTGAAGAGGTAGGAGGAGGAATTACGCACCAAGCTCTACAGCCTATGAGTCTATGGGATTGCCTCATTGGTCGATGACTTTGGTTCAATACCCATGGTGGATCCTAAAGCCATTAGTCGCCTTCAGAGGCACTAATGGACCACAACGATCTACACCGATCACTCCCAATACGCCCTCCTATAATTTTCCGGCATCAATTCAGCATCAGAAATTCTAAAGGCCTTTTGCATCACGTCAAAGTCAAAATGTATAATATTCGTGATCAAGTTGGAAAAAATATTACTTTATTATTTAGAATTTTCTGACGTTTTGTATTGAAATTATATGTCTGGGAAGGTGGAAAAAAATATTTCAAGTACAAATATCTGCATAAAGTTGGGAAAAGTTACGAACAGGTTGAGGTGACAGAGGCGAGCAAGGCGATTTTCTTTTGCAAAGAGATAGATAAAAAAAAATAACAAGTACTATTAATCTTGAAGAAATTAGAGAGAGAAAGGAGCTACAGAGACAATATATTTATTCGTGAAACTCAGGAAATTTCGATAATATGTTTAAAGTAGTTGACCTACTCTTCTTTTTCATTAATTCTAAGAAGACTCTCAATATGAAACTTTTCACTTTGTGCATTCTACAACTTTTAAAATGATTAATTAAACAATTCTTTAATAAGTTTCATAAATTTTTTAGCTTGCAAGCTAACTAATAGCAATCAAGATGTTGATCTTGAAGAATATAAATGATACAAAATCACTAGAATATTCTATAGTTATTTTTTTATGTTTTCTGTTAAATTGATTTCAGTTAAAATATTGCTGTTTGTAATATTTGCTACTATAAATTTAATAAATTTATTTGTATTAAAGTTCCAAAGTTTTCGATAGTTTTAATTAAAAATATTCAATAGATGTTACAGTAAAACTACGAAAAGGAGATACAAAAATTGGAAATAGATCCATTTCGTTACTTTATTTACTTTTATATGGTATTTTAGAATTTATTTTTCATCCCATCGTCAACAAAGGATAAATACCCTAAGGACATTGCGATGATTCTTGTGAAACAGAAATTCCAACATACCGTCCATCAAGTATGGTACATGATATTTTTTCAGAGCCTCAAGCTAAAATTCCTTTTTATATTAAGATCACAAAAATGTTTATAACAATATCATACAAAATATTCAAATAATTTTGTAAAAAATGAAAATAGAATATTTCGATGCTATTATCTACTAACTACCGTAACATGTGGTCAATAAAAAATTCTGTTCTATGCTAAAAATAACTTCTCTGGGTAATTAAACATTTAGGAACAATTATTAACGCTCTAAAAATTCACTGTAATATTTTTTAAAAAATAAGATTGATAAAAATGGCAAAATTTATCATGTATTTTTTTTCTACATCAAAGCTGTAGGAAATATTTAACACAATTTAAAAATAAAATTTAAATTTAAATTAATTAAAATGATTAGTTTATCATGATAATATGAAATATGCATTATCAATTCTCAGAGAGCATTTTGGTAAATTACAATTCCCATTATCAAAGCTTCTTGCTTGAGCTCATTACTCAGATGTGCTCGGTTCCTACTGCTCGAAGCAGTACAATCGACATATGGATGTATGAATGGGCATAAACCTAATACCCATCACACACAACGCGAGAGTTTGAGACGTCTATCAGGATTGGAGTCGAGCTTTAACTTATCTAGATAATGGCTAGCCGTCTCCTTGATACAGAGATGACGCGCAATTATGCCTCGAGGAAATCTCTAGTTTCTATCGTAAATCAGCTCAAAGGCAGTCAACGTTTCACATCCTTATATTAGTCACAGTAGGTTAAACAAGCCATGACCACACTCTATTGATGTATATGTGTACCTGACACCTGTCTATCAACTAGCTTTTGATCTCGTGAATTCAATAGATTTTTCTAAAATTCATTTCACAATTTTTAGTTTTATCATTTTCGTCATCAAGTTTAGAGGTTTCTTTAATGAATTTAGTTAATGACATTTTGCATCAAAAGCTTGGAGACTTGACAAACTTGAAGTTATAAATAAATTAATTTACTTTGGAGTTTATCCACTTGACATACTCATATGAAATATCAATATGAAAATATCATATTTTGTTTTTTATTCCAGAAAATTTCATGTCTATTTTTATTATAAATTTGATTCCACATATGACAGGAAATTTTCAATAAAGGAAGCAATGCATTTCAAGAAGTAGACACGTAACCATAACGAAGAAATTGAAAAGAAGAGAAAGAAAAATGAAAAATAATGTCGTATTTCATATTTCTATGGTTAAGTAAAATGATTGTCTTCACTCAAGATATGTGGGAGTTTGATTTTTCTTATCTACTGATAACAACCACAGAAGTGCAAGCAGGTCGAATAAGAAATAATCAAAGTGTATTATAAGGCGTTACATCACATCGACAAATAATAGTAGCAATTTCCGATCAAGTAAATGATAGGTGAATGGAGAAACCATTGATCACAATTTCGAACTGCTGATAGTTAAGTAGATTTTACCTTCTACTAAATATAGAACTCTAAGCGAGGGACAAACGTGTTCTAGTTTGGTTCTAGTGGAATCCCAACTATTCGCACCTCGATGCATTCTCTACTGATGCATCTCTTGATACTCAAGAGTGCCTGTCCATTCGTAATCTATTACATTCCAGTTGAATTTCTCTACCACTATATCAACTATGAATATATATCTACATATATATATCTATGTATAGTAATAATATTATATGACATAACATAGACTTGAATTAAAATAATACTGCTATTGTTACTCAATGCTTAACTTTAACTACTCTATTCGAAACTTGTTTATACCATCTCAATCATTTATATTACATGTAATCAACAAGATTTAATTGACACGAACATTGATTAGACAATAGAATAAATAACTAGTTTATATATGTAATAATTAATTTAGGATTGGGAGTTTTGATATTATTCTATTCATGGAATATTTCAAAAAGTTTTCAATTAGTTTATTGATGAATTTTAGCTATAAATTTCACACGATAAATTGTTTACTAGAATTGATTGAATTTATTTTAGGAAAAATGACCTAGTAGTTCATCAGTTACAAACTACAAGACGTTAATTTAATCATTTCTAAATGCATTACTTTTTTTTTTCAACTTCCAATAGTTGCTAAAAACAAAATTGCTTGTAAAAATACTCTCTTCTCTTGAATCTTACATGTAAGTAGCTAAAATAAGTGTAATATATCGAGCTTTCTTCAAATAAATTTTTTGCTGAGAGCTTTTTTTGGCTCTTGAACAATGGACGTTGTAAGTAGTTTAATTGGGATTTTTTCTGCTGTCTTGAGGAAAAAAGTTATGAATGACGGAAAAATGTTAGTAGAAAAGTGATTGTAAGAATGATAAAAATACAAGAAAGGCTAAAAAAACAAATAGTGGGCAAATCTGTGGGGATGTAACTTTAGAGTGTTCCATTTGGCGTTCATCCCTAGTACGATGAGGTTTGTGCCAACATCCCGAGACAATGTATACACCCCGTTTACTCGAGCGTCGCGCCGTCGGAAGTAGTATCCCGCCTTAAAGTTTTCTAGCAGCCTCCAGGGATTTATTTTTGGTATCTGTTAAATTCTTAATGATGACGTAATTGCCACTATATCACCAAATATTACCAGCATCACAAATATGAGCTTTTGCAGTAATAAATTTTTTGTTAAATATTCAACTAGCTTTTCGTATTTATAATGTTTTAATATTTAAATATTTTTATTTATGCAAGAGACAAAAATATCAGTGTGGATTGAAGCAGAGGTGAATACTTTTATCTTTGGAAATTAATAAATAATTTACATACTCCAATATTAATTTGTCAAAGAGAATACTAGAGAATATTTTTAAATAAAATTCGAACTAAGAAACAATGTAATTTAAATAATCACAAAAAATACTTTGACGATGAAATGATTTATGCTAAATTCATGTAAATTCTCGTAGATGAATGTGCGCATTATGAGACCATCAAAAAGGTTGATATGAGCTAGCATGAATGTATGAAGTATCAAGTTATATGACGAGATGCTGCAATTTTTCATTGAAATGTTCATATGGGAACCGTTTTTTATTTCGAATAAATTTTTTGCTCTCACTCTGAAACATTATCTAGAGCATTATTTAAAAGTATTCTTCTACTTCTAAAACAATTGATGATTCTATTATTCATTTGAATTGTTGCTTTCAAGTTTCCACGATCACTTTAATTTTTAACTGATCTATTTTTTTCTTTCACCAAAGTTCAACTCTAATCAGCGACTTCCTCAGCATTCAGGAACATTAATTAACTCTTTCCTCAGATATCGTACGTCAAGAACTACTATTTTCTTGTCACGTTCATCCTCTTCTCTTTTATACACTTCTTACTACTAATCTTCATTGACACCTGGTGTAATTTATTATAACGTACTACCACCTTACTTCTTTACCATTTTTGCGTCGTCCTGGAAATAGTTTTTAATTTTTATTTCAATACTTATAGAAATTTTTAATTCATTTAGAAAGTAGTTTAAGCTTGAGTTACTTAACGTGGCTCAAACTCGAGGCTGATGAACATCTAAGACATGCATTTATTTTCTAGCAAAGTGGATAGTAAGTGGCGGCTATTGAGTTTACACAACTTGATAGTTACGTAAGCCTCTTGAGTTCTTATTTTCAACAATACACTTTATTTAATCATAAACTTTTACTTCTTGTTCTTTTTGATCGTAAGTTTATCAAGAAATAAGATCGAAGGAAGTATTTTATTTTTTTAACGTCTGATAAAATCACAATTGATAAAATGTCAATGACATAAAACTCAAAATAATAAACTCTTATTTGTGATATTTGTCCTTCACTTATTTTCAGAGTCTTTGCTGACTAGACTGCTAAACTCCATGAGCTTAACAGTGTTCATAAGTTCAACTTTGCGACTTAAAAAACCACCACGAGTTTTCAATGCTTTGGACAGACATTTCCAAACTATTTTGTTCGTCCCAACAGTCCTGTCCTCACCCCTTATCATGTTCCTTCATTACTGCCAATGTCTATAAACTCAACTTTCCGGCTATACAAAGTTCCTGACGTTGTATATACTCGCGCATAGAGTGAAATAGGTTTTGAAGGCAAGTGACCACGATGTCACTCAATTTATACCTATAACTATGTTTTCTAGAAGTAAATCCTATCAGTTGTGCTTAACTCTTACTCTAATATATCACTCTTCCATCAGGTTTAGTTAGCCTATAATTCCAATCTGTTTCTTCACTTTTAATACCTCCATCGCTGTAAAACCTTTTATCTCATCATTTTATTTTTTGATCTCACAAACAATAAAGCTGGTTTTTATTATTTTTTTGTAGTGTTATTTACTTTAGCTTAGCTTAAAATTAAAAAATACCATTTTTCGGCACAATTTTTTTTTTAAACTTTATTTTGAAATTGATTTATTAATGATTATAAATTGTTGTTAGCTTTGAATTGTCCAGTTGATAGTCATGGATGAAATTAATTTAATTCAATTATTCACACTCGATTTTATTAGAAGTTATTTCGAGAGTCAATGCATTAAATTAGATATATGAAAACGAATCAAATAACTGCAGTAGTGGAAAAACAATCATTTGAAGATTTTTTGAGATTTATTTTCCAACATCTAGAAATGGGTACTTTATCATTTTGAAGTTATAGATTTATAGAATAAATAGAGCTTTACGGTCTGTAGTTTTGAGATATTATTTTTAAATGACGTTTTGAGCTTAAAAGCTTGCTAAAAGTCAGTCGATAATCAAAAATTTATAGACGAGTAACATCAATTTGTGGGTTTCAACATCAAAGTGAAAATGACTCACATTAACGATCTCTTCTCGAAAAGATAGTGGTGACATAGGTCAAAGCTTTCATCAAAAACATCTAAAAGAAAATTAAATCTCAAGTTGTAAAGTACTTTGACGAGCATAAAAGACTTGCAGTTAACACGAAAACATATCAAAGAATTTCATTTAAAATTACAAGCATTTCACACGTACTCTACTTACTTCATTATTCCTTCTTAAAAAAGTAATAAATAAAAATTATCTCTTACGCCATCTTTTCATCTCTTCTGATTTGATGATTTTGCTCAAATCACCAGATTTTCATGCACCTTCTTCTATTCGTATTCGAATTTTCTATGTCTCAGCGTTTTTAAATGAACCTGAATACATATTTATTACCAATGGGAATATTCTTTACGGAGAATTCACCGAATTGTGACAGTCGATTTCTTTTATATAAAATTCTTTTTCCTAAGAGAAAGATCAAGAATTGAATAACATGATTATTGTATATTTTATAAATTCCAAATAGAATATTTTTTTCTATTATTTTGATTAATTTATTGAACATAAAATGATTCATTACTCTACAAGAGTGACTTAAACATTAAAAGTGAAAGTTGAAAGGGAAGCTAAAGAGCTTGGTTGACAAGGAGGCTTTAAAATTCTAAATAATTGATGTAAAATGATGTATGTGATATCTAAAATACGTATGATATTTGTTTTTAATTTTTTCTCAGTTCCTTTTGCTTTTTATTTGACTTTATAAAATGTTTTCCTGTCTCATGGGTTACACCAGGGAATTTTCACTTGGAACACTCACGTTCTGTGAGTACCAGACCGCATGCAGCAAGCAACAAGCTCTTTTCCCTGAGATGAAGGGTGAGATACTTACGATGTTGGTGGAATAAAAAAAGCTAAAACACGGTTTGTAAGAACCTACATACTGTTATGCTTGTGACTCATAAACCTGTCACAGAAATTCACGACGTTTACCCATTTCTCTATCATATTTACTTGGATGTTTATTTTAGCATTTTATGAAGTTTCCTAAATGAAAATTCCTTCATGAGAAATACGCGAAAAAATTCTTACTCTTTAGATATGCAAATGAGGATTAAGGAATCATAATCATAAATTCTTATAAATTTCAACAGATTTTAATTTAAATAATAAATAGGAGAAAAAATTTAGTAGAATAAAAAAAACTAATTTATCTTGCTCTATACTACCCACAAGCTGTTGACTTTGCTCTCGATGGGCATGCTTATCGAGCATGCGAAGCAAGTTTTTTGCAAACTCCTTACGAAGGAGCAGAAATGCCACAAGCAAAACGAGCGCGAACATCCATGGCACGCTCCCGCGCGAGCACTCATAAATTTCATGCCGGAATTCCATTACTCGGCTGGCGAATCGATATTTCATCGATGAAAATGGAAGAGAGAATCTGTACATCCTTCGTTCCTTATTCAATCGTGAAACTCCTACTTGTTCGCCACTTAAAGCCACGTAAAGTGAAAGTTAATAAGTGCGAACAGCTTTTACTTTTATTCTAAATATAGTATTCTGTATAAAATATTTACAAAAATGAATTCATTAAGTTGTTAATTAATGAATAGTTAAAATGAATAAATTAAAGGGAAAAACAAAATAACTTTTCATATACACTCTTTCTTCGAATATAACCTAAGCAAAATAATTGGACGGAAAACTTTAATTAACAGGATCAGAAAATATTCTTTATTAAATTTAACATGATTAACATTAGATACTACTCTAGCTAAAAAATAAATATTGATTTTCGTATAATTCATTTAGAAATTGGCCGTATATAAATCTCATATTATAATCATAGGAATCATGTATGAAATTTTTTTATCTAGATTTCATATGATTAATGGCTGATTTTAATAAGATACACTTAATTCATCTAAAACTCTTTTTTACATGTATTTCTATTAAGATATGCTTGAGGAACACTTTATTTAAGTTATAATCATTCAATTTGATATTAATCATACAAAATTTAGCCTAAAAAATTGTTCATATATAATTTTCTTACTTTTCAGATATGATTTTTATATAATTCTTATAAAATTTGTATAAGAATCAGTATTTATTTTTAACTTCTCAGTGGGGAAATCGGTTGAATCCCATTGGACTATTCGATAGAATAACATTGGATCCTTGAACCAATGGGTCAATTCAAAGGTAAAAATTTAACTTGAAATGATTGTAGAACATGAGAAAATAAAAATAACAGTTTTTTAAGTACTTTTTTTAAAAATGTTATTCACTTAATAAAATAGTTAATAATTATACATAATGCAGTTGAAATATTTCTCTATTTCAAAATAAAAAATATCAAACAACCTGTATTTATAAAAACCCACTACAAACTTTTCCATTCTCGTGCTTTGCCATACGCTTGTGTCATGAACTCGCATTTATTTCAAGTAGATCACCTAAGTCGAGAGAGGAAACATTCGACACTAGACATATTCATATCCTACTCAAAAACACAACGATAACAATATTATACTACAATATTTTTCACGGCAGTTTGGAAATATTTTGTCTACTAAAATTTCCATTTAATTTACATCAATTAAATACAAATCGTTGAAAACTTTCTTGGTTAAAAATTTTATACAACATTCTCTAAAAAAATTCTAAATTTAAAAATACATATCATATCACATCTTTAAGACGATAATTTCTTTAATGTTGGTACTATGTTATCAAGAATGGAGAACTTCATTTAAAAAATTCACATCATAAAAAATGTATATTTCTATTATATCTAAAATATACTGATTCAGAGATATTATCAATATAACAATGATAAATAAGAAAGTTTAAAGTGTAATCAGATCTTTTAATCACTACTATTTTTTTTAATATTCCTTGATTTTTAATACTGAGTTACTTATCAATTATAACTTATCAATCATTGATTTTAAAATAAAAATAGTCGCACTCAGACTTGCAAATTTAATGAATCTGATATAAAATCAATCATTATAGTTGCATTTCAATGATAAATATTAAAAAGTATCAAATTAAATATTCTAAAAGCTAAACTGAAAATGATAGGCTTTCAGAAAAACTTCTACTATCATTAGAATTTTGAATTTTTTCTGTTAGTCAAGCATGCCCATTACAAGAATAATAAAAAAAAACTCTCGAGCAGCTGCCTCTACTCTGGGCAAGGCATTATGATGTCGTAAATAATATGAAAAAATGCCTGCAACGCTAAGCATCCACGGATTACAGCCGCCCACATTCACGTCGAATAGTACATGCGAGAGCCTCAAGTAGAGTATATGGTTGCAATTTTTCTAGTAGCCCTTTTCTGACATACACTGAAGCTTAAAAGAACCATAATATTTTACTTTGCTTCAATGGTATAAACATCATTCTTCCCTCTAACTCTATTCATAAATATTTTAATGAGAAATACATGCAAATATGGTAATAGGCTTTTATGATATTTAACAATATTTATCTAGAGAGTGAAAAAGATTATACTATTAATTTTGTTTAAACCTTAAAATTAACAAGCTCAAAAGGATGCATTTTATAAATTAGCTTCAAAAAAAAAAAAAAAATAATAATGCATTAAATAGTTATGGTGGGCAACATATTGTACAGAGTTTGATGATAAATTCATCATTTGGAATTTTATTGTCTCATTAATGAAAAAGTTGGAGGCTGACCATCTACTTAATTGACAGTAACTTCATAACAGCCCGATAATATAATTCCAAATCAATGTATAACTTGAAGCAGGCCAGCAGCACTAATCGTCTATTACAAGATTATTGTGGTAGGCATAATTGGATGATTTTGATATTGACTGTATGATGAGTCGTAGTTAACTGGCAACAAAGTTTTATTGACTTACAATCCAATGCATTTATGATCCAATAATAATAATTGGCTCTTTGATTTGTTCGAACACAACAAGTAAATCAAATTTATCCTCGCCTGAATTTTATTCCTCTCAGTAGGTACGTAATGATGCGTGAAGTAGGAAGCAGAGGGAAAAGAAAAGGTAAAAAAATCGCACGAGAATCTGTCAGAAGAGTTCATTTGCCGACGAAAATATGGCAAAATTATTAGATACGGAAGAGTGCACAACTCGTCCTGTTATCATTCTCGGGTAACACATACTGAGCCTGATGGCTTGAGTTAAGGGTTGGGAATGTTGAAATAAAACATGAAGTCCTAAAGTATATGTGGGAAATACGTTGATGGGTCGGTCCTTATCAGAGTTAAATTGCCAGTAAAATTTATGATTACATTCCTTGATAAATAAATAGAGAGTCAAGTTTTATTACATTATTATTTTTCATGGCACTTGTTCAGTTAAATTAATTAATTATTTTAAGCAAAATGTTTCTTTAGTATAATCATGATTCTTTGCTTTAATTCACGTAAAATAATCAGTTAATTTTACTATTTATAGTTTCTCATTGATCAATTAATTTTATCTTCAATAAGTTTATTGAAAGGATACTGATTTTAGCAGCAACAAAAATAGCTAGATCAGGTCAGTATCAATTTTCACTTGAAAAGTAATTTAAATTATGCATGAATAACTTTTAATTCACTTGGTAATTGTTTTAATCCTTCCACGTAATTTATTTAAACGTTAATTGTATCAGTGGTGTACAAATTAGATTAATTTATTAAATGTTGAGAACAAAAAAAAAGACATAAAACATTGATTGAAAACAATGTTTTATTAAATTTAAAGTTGAAAAATAGGAGTATTGGAGTTGTAACAGTGAAACTCTAAATAACTTTTAGAAAGAATCTTCGAAACTTGGCACTTTGTAAATGTGACGATACGAAAAAAGTGTAGAAGTGAAAAAAGAGGTAAACGAGAAGTAAAAAAAAGGCAAACGTGGAGGGTTCACGTATAAAAACGTGTAGGCAGAGAAAAGTAACGACACAAAAACCAGAGTCGAACAAAGACGCGTCCCCGTTTTTATACCTTTCACGTATCATCAAGATGAGGGAGAAAGAAGAACGAAAAATGATGAAATAGAGAAAGAGAAAGATAGTCAAGTGAGCTTTTGTCATAAGGGCGCTGAAATTTAGGTCAGCTTTTTTCATGCATTCCTAAACGTTGTAACGAAAAAAATATGTATATATTAAATAATTGAACTTTTATTTTATTGTTTATAATTTATGAACGTACTGCAGCAACCATGTGTTAAATTTTTGATCAATTATTTATAGATTATTTAGTGGAGATTATAAATGAGATTATGTTTCGTGGGAAATAATTAATGATAGATTATTCCTTCTCAACAACTCTGAATTATAGGCCTCAATTTTCATCATGCTTTAGACCTAGATAGTGTGGTGTTTGTATCACCACAAGGTGGTTCTCTCAGCTTTAGAGCTTTAACACATTCAATATTAAACTGTGTGTGGGTCATGGTTCTTATCTTTTCTTCATAATCATGCACCACGAAAGCTCTATGCTCTGATTCCTCAGAACGCGTTAGAACGTAAATTGCATGGCGCAACATCAGAGCTTCAACTCTTCTAAGCTCCATGTGAGCTAAAAGTTTGATTTCATCTTCATCCTTACTTGATTTTTCTTCCTAACCTATCTGAGTATCCACTTTTCTTGATAAAAAAACTTTGTGGTTGAATTTTTAAGGATTCTATCTGTTGGTTATTGTTTCATTTTGATGGCCACCACAGAACTTTGCATCTTCCATTTAATAAATTTCTTTCATCAATTTTTTTTCTCTTTTATACTTTACAAATATTTTTATATTATTAAATTATTTTGAGAGTTTTTTTCTATATTTTACACAACCTAGTGAGACAATATAACGTCAATCAAAAAAATTCAATATAGTATCACACTTGATCAACTGAAAGCTGTCATCTACAAATGAATCTCAATAAAAACTTTGAGCTTGGGAGCTTTGTTTTGACAAAAAATAAATTTCATCAAAACAGAGAGATAGAATAAGTCTAAAAGTCAGAGAATAATGTTAATAATTGAATAAACAATATACTTTTATTCCACTAATTATTTTTTATCACAAAAATATTTCATTAATTTTATTTTTATCGTAAAAACAATTCTACCAACTTGTTCATGTGAATCATCATTTTATTATCTAGAAAAGTTTCTGACTAATTCTACATCTTGATGATTAATGAATTCATAGAATAGAATATTCTACTTAGCCTTGTAACCGAGGATTAAATTTGACAATTCACTGGCGAATGTGAAGACATTAAGCACTCTAAACGGATAAAGGAAATCAACAGGACATACAGACGCTATGAATACACATATGTACACTTTATAATCATCTTATGCAACCCCAAATACGACTCTCTTCATCCCTAATTCAATGCATCTATTATTCACTTATCAATCAGACAATGAATTATTATCTCAATAACAATAATTTACTCTCAATGAAAATACCTCATTTTAGAAATTATTATTTTCCATACTCACAACTAAAATTCATAAAACATAAAATATGTGTATAGATGCAAAGCACACAAACCCTTCATCTACTTATCAGCCGATGGAAGAATAAGATAAAGTAAAAAGACTAACCATACCTAGGCAAAAATTTATTTTAAGCTGATAAGGCAGTTGCTGACTGGGAACTTGCACATTTCCTAACATTTACTAATAATTATTTTCAATCTTAAACTCATAAATTAGATTGAAAGTTAAATATTTAAAGATGTGCTTCACTTTACTAGTGAGGTTGTAAAATTTGGTTGGTGATTGAATAAATTGATGTATAGAAAATTTGACCATTTGGAATTCGATGGATGATTGTGAAAGAACTTTTCACAAAAATTTTGAATAGTTAAAATATAAAAAGAAAGTTTTAAAAAAGTCATAGGAAAAATGTTTTATGATTTTTGAAGTCAGTTTGGGAGACATTAAAGAGCATCTTCTTCTTCTTCACCAGAATAAGAAAGAGTGAGAGAAAAGAAAATGGAGCCCTAGGGCACAGTGATATACCGTCACAAATATAGTTAGAGGGAACTTTCACTGTGATATCCGACCCTATCACCGCGCGAACAACGGCTAGGGAGTTTTGATATGAAATAGCATGCAAGACACCTCAGTACCTCCTCCAGACATCGTTTAACTGCTTTAATGAGGGTTTAACTATTTTAATGAGCCACCCCGTCGCTGACAATTTTAAGCAAGGATGCCCCTATTTTCGGTCTAAAATAGTGTCTATCCCCATTCTTTCATATGAACGTAATGAAAGCTTGCAAGTAAATTTTAATTTTCTCTTGTTTCATTCTCCCTCATTTTCTTTTGCTTCCATCGTTAGACCATGAAATATTGCTCACTTTTTCACTCACGCGAATATCAAATAAATCATCTTTACCATCATTTGTGCTGACAAGTGATAAAGACTTGCCTTACGCTCAACGTTCGCATATAATACCGACTTTGAGTATATCATTACATTCAAATTTCGTTAAGATATACAACAATAATCATCTATCATACTCCGTTACATTTAAAATTATTCTGCCAGAGCAACGATGAAGTTTAATTTGATAATTTAAACGAAACCATTGATCATCTACATACATCAAGATTTTTGTATTTATTTTTATGGAAGTAACGTTTTAAGTTAAGTGATCGTTAACATGTCAAATTCATTTATTTAGTGCTTTTGATGTATTTTGGAACAACTTGATAACATTCGATGAGGAATTACATGATTTGAATTTAATTTTGTAACTCGAGAGGTTTGTTGGTTCATTCAGGAGTTTACACTTTGATTATTAGAGGAATATTGTGAGTATTCAGTATCAGAGTTGGAATGTATTGCGTCGAAACATTTATTTTATTTGTAATCCTATTTTATGAGAAAAACTGCGGTGGAATCAATTTTGGCACTAGTAGTGCATATGGATCGAGTCATGTTTGACGGAATTTAGGGAAATAAAAAATAAAATGTATTCCAAAACAGTAAAATAAAACCAAAAAAAAAATGCAAAGGAATATATATAGAATAAAAATATATTTCTATTTTTCTCTATGGACTTTTATATGTTCTACTAGTGTACGTTATTGCCTTACATTTCTCTTACTCACGTTTCACGAAAATAAATACGTAGAATTCGTGGGTTCTTTTATTTTCATTTTGGTATAGCGAGAAAAAATTGAAAATTTTTTTATCTTGCATTGTTTATTACTTTTTCTGTTCAACTTTACTTTAGTCAATATACACAGAGACTAGTGAAAAATTTAACGGATGCAAAATTTACGTCAAGAGACATGACATGACGTCTACGAATTTGGAAGGAAAAAAATGAATGAAAAAATAGAAAAGTCGATACTTGTTAAAAGAAAAAAATTGTTTTTCATGTGTTTATATTATCAGGGCTAAAGTGGAATGGAATGTCATATCGATGAGGATGATAAATTTGGTTGCAATTTATACAAATTACGAATACCCATTAACGCGTAACACGTTCACTCGTGTGAAGTTACATAAATCAAGAAATGTCCGATACACGAGTCTGACCTCAACCCATGGATATTTGTCTCGCCCATGCGATTCAATCGATACATTTAGTCAGAGCTTCAATATATTAACAATATTATATACAAAAACTATTTATAGCTGCAAGTTATTTAACAATTTCGCTGGTGAACGTTTTAAATCAATTTAGATCCAAGATAAAATCTGACAGGGAATAAATTTGATAAAAAGTTTGAAGGTGGAAGAGAGAAAAGAGGGATGAATGTCATAGTCACGTCGACGTTAAAATGAGAAATACCCCGTCGAATCCGGCTCGTTGAACACGACCGCGTCTATGACAGGCGACGCTGGTACGAGCCAAAATTTATGTAGAGAACATGCATCCTTCCAAATCTATCGTTGGGGTATTCATGGATTGACGAGAGAAGTCGGCTTGCAACTTTCACGGAAAAGAACTTGTCTAAACCGAGTAACAGAAGCATAGAGAGAACGATGTTAGAAAGCCAGTTGCATTGGTTTAACATTTTTCAAAGCTGATAATTTATCAATCTCAGTCGTTGTGATCCAACTCTCCTGGTCTCTTTCCTCAAGTCTCAGGCCGACTAAACGCTCGATCGTGGAAGCTAAATAATGAGCCTCTTTAAACGCCGGAAGTTCTCGCGAGTCGAGCCTGGAAAATCGATTTTTATACTTTGTCCAGACTACACCGGTGACGTCGAATTTATTCGACGCCAAAAAGCTGGATAGCTTGAGCTAACTCGTGAAATACCATTTCATATATATCTATATATATCTACTCCCATTTTTTTGTCCATGCCAGCTAATTTATTCTTGTACTTTACATTTATCTAGACACCGTGAAATTTTTTTTTTACTATTGCTTTTAATTATATTCTTGTGAAATCATTTGCAAAACCTCTCAAACAAAATACCATACTTTACTATGATTTATTGGTTTGATAAATTCAACTAGAATTAATGAGTGATTCTTCTTGCGTGAAAATAAAAAAAAAATAGTTAAACCGTTGATGATTTGAATGGTAAAAAAATATTATTACTTTGAAAAATTAGGAATATTTAATGCATTTCGAATTCTTGTGATAGATGAGATTTTCTGAATTTTATTATAATAAATAATAATGGAAAAAATTGTAGACATACATCAGAGAATGATAAAAACAAAAGTGCTTTAATCCTCGAGAAATAATTGTTTCTCTTTGTTCGTTAACTGCGAGCTTTGAAACAGTATGTGTTGTTTTCGCGAAGCATTAATAGTCGCTCATGTTCTATTTAGGACCCATCAGTCCATCCTTTGTCTAGAGCAAAATGTTTTTTGTGCACCAGAGAAGAGAAAAATGAATTCCGTTCTGTATCCTTATTATCATAGTTAATACAATTCTTTAAAATTTTTTTGTTTAACAATTTTATTCCAAACACAATTTTTTCATTTCACAAAAAAATTTTAAGATTTCATTTGAAATAAAATATTTGCTAAATATTTTCACTGTATGCCATTTGGATCGAAGACAAATGTAAATTGAAAATCGCACTGTGGAATATATATATATATATTCAACACATCTCAGTATTCAGAAGCAGAAACATGGAAAGACTAAGATGATAAGTTTATGCGAGTGACGCAATCGAAAATTGAAATAGATTACGTGAATGCTTACCCATGAAGACAACATCCTAGGTGCTACTATCAACATAGAATCCGAAAACACGAGATTTACATTGAAAAAAAGATGAGAGAAAATAAACTTTCCATGAAGACATGGTAAAATCGATGCTGATTGAATCAACAAAAATGCTAAGACGCATTTCAACCTTTTTCAAAAAGACTGTATCACACTTTTTATGCATCAGTTTATTGCCTACATCAATTCTATTTATCCTTCAAATTACCATCGAAATTGGATTGTTATTTCATAATTTTCTGTTACCTTCATTATTCATAATGGTATATTACGACACATTTGAATGAAACAAATAAAATATTCACCTAAAACTTCTTATGAGTACGTAAAAATGTACATAAAGTGAAATTAATTTCTTTTGAAGCACGAAATATTGTTTTTGTCCTCATCAACACTTTTATGTAGAAATACATTTAAAGAATAATATTTAGTGAATTTATAATGATTCCATTCTCTTAGTTTATAAAGAATACATGATTTGTAATTTAAATTGCATAATTATACAAATAATACTTTAATTAAATTTTTTAATCATTTTTTAACAGAATAATAAGAAATTCACTTCATGCTTTGATGAGGACTTATTGTTATAGTATATTTATAAACACTGAAAATTGCTTTGTAAAAAAATACTTCGATAAAAAGTTAACTTCAGAACTGCTTTTTTTTTACTTCGGTAGGAAAAATATTTGCATTTGATTTTTTTTTAAGTTAGATTGATCAGTTATTTCAAATATGAATATCAAATTTCCATAAATTCTTGATTGAGAGATGAAAAAAATTGACGCTGTTTAAATAATGAAATATTAATGATTCCATCTTTAAAAGACAATTCCACTTTTAGTGTCTAAAACTTGCATGACATCAAAATAAAATTACGAAAAAAACAAAAGGCAATACACAATACTCGTGACTATTTGAACACATGTTTAATGAAAGCAGATAGTCAAATAATATGGAGTGCATCGATGGGATTGGCATATTTGAGAGGGGACAAATGGGGAAGAGGAAATGCGAATAAGAGTCGATACCAAAGAATTGATGCAAATCTGCAGCATGAATATTCAATTAATGTAATCCCAGCTACGCAGTGGTGAAAACCGTTTTGCGAAAACTGGTACGAAGATGAGAACCATGCAGAGACCATCGACTAGGGAGAATGGGGCGTTAATTTCCAACGTTCCCTCAGTCCCGGGCGTCACCTATTCTCGCTTTATCGCCTTGTTCGCGCCATCGAGGCCACCAGTAGTCTAGCTACTGCTGCTGCTGAGAAACGGCTGGAAATACCGTCGCGGTAATTGACGCAAGGGATGTAGGTTGGCTGAAGCATTGCTGAGCCAAGAGCCAAATGTCGGAGGTCAAACTACCAAACGTTTCACTATCGACGCGCCATTTAATTTATTGCTATGTCTCTTATTATGAATTGAATGCAAATTCATGATTTCAATATTGAAATTACTTACATTTCGAGATGGCTTTCAACTTCTTCACTAACAATTGTGATTCTGAAACCAATGAAAATTCATTTATTAGTTGTTAACGGTTGAATGTTCTCCAAGACATATTAATTAACAAGTACACTGAGAAATAAATTTACTGTGAACAAGTAATATTTTATTTAACTAATAAAATTTTTAATAATCACACTAAAATATTCGTCAGAAATTTGTTTCATTAAATTGATCTTTTTTTTTGTTAAATTTAATTAAATTCAGTAAAATTTAGTATTGCAAATACTTCAAATTTGTTTTTCTTCATTAAATTTATATGTTTGTGTGTAGTGAAAATTTGTTTCTCAGTGTAACAATATAAATTTTGTTTTAATTGAATTAATTAAGTAAAATCATTAAAAAAATTATCTTTAACGACCTTGATAAAATTTAATCAATCATTGACAAGGGAATAGAGTAAATGAATTGGATTTTATTCTAACAAAAAACTAGAGACCATGAAGAAACTTAATATCGATTACGATAACGTAATAAAAACTATTCATATGATGATTATTCGCATTTTTGCTCCTCGTTATATTGAAAGAAGTAATTTATCTCTTTTTCTGGTGACATGAAAAGAGTTCTTTCAATGTCATTGTTTGTATAATTTCTATAGAGCCTCAAGATTTCATTGCTGTCAGTGACAACGGCACTAAGAAAAATCATGATTAACTGAAGAAAAATTTATAAGACATAACTGTCTACAAGTGCTTTAAATTGACAATGATCAACGGACTTGAGTGCTATGAAGGTTCAGTTGAAAACGTGTGGAGCATCTGGATTCGACATTCCGTCAAGATAGGGAAGAGTTTTCGGTTGAAGGAAATGAGAGATCAAAAGGGATGAGGTGCTAAATCCAGATTCAATGTGGGGAGGAATCGTATAAGTCAAAGCCATTCACCCTGAATTCCTGCAACCTACCGCTGAGCCTGTCATGTGATTTATTTGAGAACGATTTCGCGTATGAAGCAATCATTTAATGATTGCTTTTCACCTAGTGATTGTGGTATATCTCATCACTATCGAATTTATAATACTCTAATTTAGAGAATTACCATTGTAATTACTTCTAAATTTTCCCAATAAAAACCACTCCATAAAAATAATCATTTTTTTTTGTACACTTGTGTTCATTAACGGCTTCTATAGACCACATGAGGAATTACCGACTGAGATAAATTTTTTTTTGAAATAACATTATAAATTTTTTAAACATGGGTCGTATTTAAAATAATTGATCTGAGTAATTAAATTACTAAAATTAAAAATTTTAGAATTGTAATTATTTTTTTATATTAAGAAAAGCAGTAAAAACGGGATGAATTTAAAATTATCTAAAAAAATTCGATAGAAAATAGATAATTTCTTAATAGAGTTCCATAGCTGCCATCTTAATCTTATAACATAGAAAATAAATTATTACATTGATAGAAATTGAAAAAACATTGATAGTGAAAAAATATACAAATTTATTTTTATTCGTTGAAACTAGTGTGTTTTAAATAGAACGATTCTATAAGTAAATTGGACAGTGATAATTTATTATCAAGTTTTCGATAGCAATTTTAATTTTGCTACAGCCAGGCTGTT
Source organism: Chelonus formosanus (assembly GCA_028641665.1). Lineage (NCBI taxonomy): Eukaryota > Metazoa > Arthropoda > Insecta > Hymenoptera > Braconidae > Chelonus > Chelonus formosanus. The sequence goes on from CM054004.1 coordinate 21,127,787, forward strand.
AAGAAAATGAAAATTCCTATTTTCAATAGGATTTTATTGCACGTGTCATAAAAGTATCTCTGAAATATGCGAGCGTGCATTCTTGGCGTAGCATCCAGCGTAGACAAAAAAGATCGTCTCCTGAAAATGCTTGGTATTATTCTTCACATAATTCTCTTCAGAAGCTTACATAAGCCCTCTCAAGATACTCCCCTTGCAATCTTCCTTCGACTATTGCATGAGTGTAACAGTCTTTTCTACCTCTTTATAAACTTTAAATAAAGGTTAAGTTATAGATGACTCCCTATTATTTCTATTCAATGTATGTAGTAATTGTTCACTTTGATATATTTATTTGAATCAATTTTTCAAGAATGAAAATTGGAAGAATAATCATATTAAAATATGTAAAAATAAAGGAAGAAAATGCTGTTGTTCCGGAAGTTATGAAAAAATGTGTAAATAGAATAGAATATTCATGAATGTAAATAAAAATATAAATGAAGATATTTAAATAAAATTATGCACATTTAATATTTAATATTAAAAATAAAAAAATTCAATTCGTTCATTGTTGGGTTACTATGTATTATGCATTTTAGAAATATTTCATTGTTATTTTATAAAACTTGACAGACAAAATAAAAAATCCTTCCTAGATCCTCTTTATAAAATTATAACATCACTTACGTTGGATTAAACTGTCAAGAAAAGCAAACAAATGGATGTTAAATTTTGATACTAAAATTATTGATTTTCTAGCTTACTGAGAGATTGCTTTAATAATTAACAAGAACCATACAACACGAGTAATTCTATCTTGCATAAAAAATAATTGTATACCATCCACTGACAAATCTTACGATCAATACAATGAATTAATTTAAACTTCATTAAAACCAACCTAGAATTAAATCGAGTGATTTAATATGTATATGTGTCATTAGGTATGTATCAACTATGTTTATTCACGTTTCATTTAGAATTAATGTGATTATTTTACATCGTATTAAACAATACTGAGCATATTAGTATAACATTATTCAATTAATTAATCATTATCTGAATAAATAATCTTAGGACGTAACGTGATCATACGGTACAGTGCAAGTACCAGATAACTGTTGACTCTTTTGATTAATTTACCCATGTCATTCAAGGTATGACCTAACTGGGTCAGTTTACTTAGTTGGGTCGAGAGAAAAATATTTTTTAGGTTCTAGTTCAATCTTTAGGAATCAAACAGCTTCAATTTGATTGAAGGAAAAACAGAAAATTTCTCATCAATTTACTTAAATAACAAATTTGTCAGTGATATTACTTTTTCAAAAGATTACTTTTAATTTTTATTGGAAAGAGAAAAGGAATTTAATTGAATAATAGATGATGAGAAATATGATATAAAGTAATCCTTATTGTTTGCTGATATAATGAACAAATAGAATGAATGTAGATATTAACAAATATATACTTAAAAAACGAAAACAACTTCAACATGAAATCGATTTGGAATTAACTCAAGCTATTTGATACAGCTTTCACAATAGTTTCAGGCAGGTCTTCACACTGTATATTGTGTTAATATACACATTTCTAAGTGTTATATGATATCACGATCTATCACACCTCTACATTGTGCATTACGGATCCAACATTGCGACGGTTGCAGCCAGAATGCAAGCACCAGGATACACCTGCAAATGTATAGACACTATAACCATCAGGTAAACTAGTGTGTCGCTGGCGTGTCTCGTTATTCAACTTGCTTACTGAAGCATTCTCATAAGCACACCAATTTTCCACAACTACTGAAATCAAATACGCTTGTTAATCCAGGAAATTCCAATATTTATTGATTGCACACTATAATAAAGAAGGTTTAATTTTTTAGCTTGCATAACTTGTTACAGATATTAATTTTTACGACTATATTAACGAATTTACAGCTAACATTTTTAACTTTAATATTCTAATAAATGAACGATGCTATTTATCTAACGACCGCATAAAAAAAATATATATATCCAAACCCTGGCCCTAATACTTATTTGAATGTAAAGCCCATTAATGTCATATAAAAAAATTCATTTAATAGATAAATGAACAGATGAAGCCCTAAAAGCTTGATTATATTTTTAATATTTCACTCTTTTATTTCACTTTAGCTTTTTATAACTCATATATCGAAGAAAATTGTTACCCACTCTATTTCCATACTCTTTTTCTTCTCGTGAAGTAAAAATGTCTGGGAAGTGCTCATAAATGGACCAACGAGTGCACTTTCATTTATATATGTGTCTTTACCTTTTACCAAAAAAAAAAGAAAAAATTTAATCTAAATCTCGGAATAAAAATCGTAGTCTATGCAGTTTTATATTTCATTTCCTATAATTCTGTAATTTAAACTAAGCTTCGGATCTCTAATTACTTTACTTTTTTTCGCGGTTTCCTTCATCATATTTCTATAATTAAATTATTTCAATCTTTAATTGGTAATTACAAAATTCAATTTCATTAAAGAAGATTAAATATTAAAGAAATAATTAATTTTTTTTTCTTTGAAAATGTTTATTAAATACTCCGATTTTAATTGATGTCAAAAGAAATTTTTATGCTCAGCAAATCTCAATTTAACATCTCTAGTCAGCTGAAAAAAACGTGCTTTCATGTTATCTCAAAAATGCATTTTTTTTCTTATTCCTCTTCATTATTCTTTCTATTACTTCATATACTTCAAACTCATGTATCCTCAGTATAATTGTACACTTCATTAACTTCAGAGGATACGTATGCTATGACAGTTAGGTCTAAAAATGTTTATATTTTATCTCAATTTTATGTCTTCATACGTGAAATATCTACTTTTTCTTTTTTTTTTTAATTATAATAGGAGCATGTATAGAATTCCTTTTAAGTGTAATGACAAAAATCTGTACTGGAACAAAAATTATCCGAGTGACTGGAATAAATTCTCATTAAGGAACGAGGATTTTCAAGAAGTCAATTTAAATTCTGAGAAAAAGATCAGGATAAAGTTAAAATACAAGCGCGCACGCGATCTTCTAAAGCTTTACGATGTCGACTCTGACTTTCCGACCCTAGTCGTAACTCGTTTTCCGTTATCCTAGGAAAATGGAAAGGATCGGACGCTACCCATAGGCCATCTCTGACCACTAGTCGCTTTTAAGCGGCTTCATGATTTACGATTTACTGCAGATAAGACCAAGATCTACATTCGCTATCTGCGAATACTAAAGCGGCCTCACTGATATCAGTGTCAGGAGTTTATTTTTATTTCTCTTCACACTCGAAATATCAGAATTGTGTCATTGGTAGCTTTCATCATCAATTCATCCTGATTATTTCAAGATAACTTATTTAACAAAATGACACGAAGATGCTGGCAGACGTATTTTAATAAATTAGAAGACAATTTTGGGAGACTTTATATTTGATGAAGAAAATGAAAACTATAGAAGTATTTGAATAAAAAAGAAAATGTAATTATAAAGTTAAAGTTGAAGTTAAAATAAAATTATAAACTCGAAGCAAAACGGTAAAATTCAATAATGAGATTAAGTCAGCACTGTGAATTTCATCACTCAGAAATAAAATTAATTAAAGTGGTGTTGAAACATTTCCAAAGTCTTCGTCAATATCTCGTCGATGTTATAACTATTTTGATTAAGATATTATTTGGATTCCTATAGATTATAATCAAAACTTTTATCAGACCTAAATCTTCTTGACTATTTTTATACCGAAAAAAAAATAAATAAAATTCTTATTTCGATTTACATAAAGTTTCAGAATATTTTCATTTATTGATAAATCTCGTAGCGATTCATTATAAATGTTATTGTCAAAAGTTTCTATTGAATGGAGGTAGTGTCAATTCCGCAACAAATGTATTCAATAAATATTTAAATGAGCTACAAACGCTTGAAATAATTTCACTTATGCATAGGGTTTCGCATCATTTATCTTGGCCTTGCATTTGAGCTGATCCACCTTCAGGGGATTTCCCAGGAATGCACATCCTGTCCCACGGGTACGTTATGGAATCTCCGGCACTCCGATAACCTACATATAAATATACTGACGTTCATTGGACCAGCCTCTTAGCCCCCTCAAAGGAATTCCGCGAGAAGAATAATAAGTCTCAAGACCATCCTCCTCTTAAAATACTTTAGAGCGGAAGGAAGGACAAAGAAAATTCCAAAAATTTTCACAAATGTCTAGAAAGTTTCCTCCTTTTATTACCTTTTTTACTAATACACTCCTTTATTTGTCTATTTTATTCCATTGAAAAACTACTCCAAGGAATCCAACATTAATCTATAATCTCACTTCTTTTATTTTCTCGTCATAATTTGAATAACATCTTTTTTATTTGTAGATAAAGTCATGTCAATGTTTAAATACTGTAGAAGAAAGTAAAATAGAGTGGAGGCGAGATAGGACACTCGGAAATTAAGATATAAAGTACAAACACAATACTGATAGCTTCCAGAAGAGATTCAAGCAACAATGAAACATGGCCGCATTGCAAATTCAATTGTTCATTATTAAATTGTATTACCTTGAAATAACAATATTTTTAGGTTGAAAGTTATTTCATTGTTGATCATAATAACTTTTGGTCAAGCACGGGTCATCTGATCTTCCTTAAATACTAAATATTATATATTAAATACTTATTGTATAGGTAGTGGAGCACGACTATCTACTTGCAATCTTGAAATGTGATACATTGTATATTGAGCAAGCTATCTTAATTTACTTGATATTTACTAATTTTGCTATTGGTGTTCAAGTATTAACCCATAGGTTATTTTTTTTTCAATCATTATTTTTGTTATATTAATACAGTTGCTACTAAATATTATAACTGCATTAGAATCTGGTTTTATGCAGCCGAAATTATGTTTCATGATTTTCTTTTTATATTTTATACCTATTGTCATCTTAATACCTGTCACCATTATTTTTTAGGTGACTATTTTTGTAAACTATGTTATTGCCTTCGGGCTTGTGTAACTGTAGCATGGACTTGTATTGTTGGATCTATTTTATAATAAAATAAAATAATATTCTTAAATAAAAAATAATGAGGCATTCTCTACTAGAAGACAATAATACACGTACATATGAGATAACATTAATGGTAAAATGACGATGTAATTTAAATTGCTATAGCTATACTTCAGGAAGCAACACTATATATGTTTCAGAATGATTCTCGAATAAAAATATGAAGATGGAATATTGAAAAAAGTGAAGTGAATAATATTAAAAAATTGTACATCATCTTATTCCTGATTTCAAAATCTCTGACCGGAATAATGTAAAGGTACTTTGAAGATTGAAATAGGATTGTACTCAGTTTCAACTATTCCAATTTCTCAAGTACACAAGTATTGATTTATCGTGAATAATTGGTTGACCAACTAGCCAAATGTCTTATTCTTAAAGAACCGATTCAAGAGCAATAACAGAAACCCTCGAACTACCATTATAGCAAGTCATCCGTGAAATGCGGAAATGCTAGTTGCAGGTGTTTGCACGCTTTGTATTGTACCAGTAGACGCTTTGTAACGACAGTGAACACGGAGTGTTAACATGACGTACATGACAAAGGAGTCAAGCAAAAGGTGTGGACACAGCTGAAGGCGATTAACCCTTGATGGTAAGAGTAATAAACAAACTACTTCATCTGACGAAAGTCTTAACAATTGAAAAATTCATTTATTTACTCCATCTTGTTCTAATTCTAAAAACAGAATCAGTCCAAAAATACCTTCAAATATTTTTCCATCACTGATTTATTTAATCATCTGTCTAAATTGTTGGAATAAAGCAGAAGGTTAGTTGAAAACTATTTAAAAAATACCACAGTCGAATGTGTAATGTTGCTAAACGTGATCAGGCCCATATATGGAATGATAAAATTTAATTAATAATTATAAATGAACTAGGAGCAGTAGAATTTCAATTCACAAAGCTATCAGATGATTTAAAATAAACGTAAAAATAACTAAAGTATGTCCGGGCTTGACAATTGATTTTTCAGGAATTTGAGCATATAAAATAAAGCAGACAGGAATTCACTATTCATCTATCTATAATAGAAGCCTTGTCAATCGAGCAACGACCGTCAAGCTCAGCCTGGAAAATCTGATGAATGCTCGTTATTCATTCTGTCTCTCGACGATTTCGCGGACGAGTAGGAAAGACCAGTAAACAACAGCAGCACTGGTCGCTTAGTATACGACCTCCACCTACTGCCAGCCATACAAGCTTTGATCCCCAAAGGTCTTTTCAAATAGAAAATTAGACCACGTCAGTACAAAACTCCACGTTGTCGTATTTCATTCATTAGTCTTCAATTATTTTTACACAGCTAATTGATAAATGAGAACAATGAGACTGAGTACCATCTCTAATTATGAGAATATAAAATGGGGAACAAAAATAAACTAAAAGAAAATCTATAAACTTCATGACATCAATTATTAATGAACCCAATTAAATATCTGTGGAGTTTGATTCACCAAATTGAAGCTTTTGCTGATGAGTTCTCCATTAATATTATCAGTTCATATGTTATTCCATATTTGGTAGTATCTAATGAAAGCAATAATTATTATAATAATAATATCGAATGAATATAATAATTAAAATAATTTTATATTTGTATAAACTATACACGAGAGATGATTAAAAATTTTTTATGATCATTAAAAATGAGCTTGTATTAATTATGAGAGATTGAAAGTGTACGTGATGAAATCCTGATAGTCTTGGAGACTTGCAGAATTTTTTTTTTTATAAAAAGATGGTATTCCTTACGTGCCTAGAGTTTAAAGAGGAACATACCGTTGGAAAATCGAAAAATTCTTTTTAGAATTCCCATTATAGTGATTTGCCCACAGGTATGTGGCTGTGATAATTAATATTTTTCATGTCAACTCTTATAGGATATCAATCTCTAAAAATTCATGAAAGATGAATGATAAAAATGAATGATGAATTTTCGATAGAAAAATATTTTTAAAAAAAAAAAGTTATCTAGAGTTTTGATGAAGACTTCAAAAATAATGCTAAAGAATAGGAATATAATTTATTCACGCTATTTTAAGTCAATCTTCAAGAGGATAGGCCTTATTACAAACTAGGCCGTATTTTCTACAAGTACTTGGAGTATCTCTCATGGTGAAAAAAATTCAACTTGAAGTTTCATTCAAACGTTGAAGTAGAAAGGGGATAAAAATTCTATCACAAAGAATATTATTCATTTTAAAACAATATTTAAATATTACTTTAACAAATAATAATTTTTAATGAATAATAACATTATCTATTTCATCAGTTTTAATAAAAAATAATGCAATAATATTATTTGAATAACTAATATTATTATAAATATCCCCCACAGAAGTTTTAAGTAATAATTACACTTTCACCTGAAGAAATAAAATTCTCCGATTTACATCTACCACCGTCTCGTCTGTAACTTGATTTACGGTCTAGACGTCTTGGAAATTTGAAATTATGATACTCGAGGGGTGGAAAGCCGACAGGATAAAACAGAAATGGGAATGGTCGTAGGAAAAAATAAAAAAAAGATAAGGTAAAGTTTCACGTATCCAAGGATATATTTATAGAGAAAAATAAAGTTGAAAAGCATGGATAAGTCGAACAACGTTAGCAATTGTGATCCATGAAAGTACAAGTATCTAACAATACTACGATTAAACTAACACAACTATAACTACACATCGTACTTGTTCATTTCCCTCATGCCATTATCTCTTGTCATGCCCAAGGTAATTTCAACGATGGCTTCCGTCCGTGTTACATAATAAAAAGACGTAAAGTAAGAAGATAAAAGACCTTTTTCGACTCGTTATTTTGTCACATATAATAAAGATAAAGTTTTGCCAACTTGTGTAATACTTATTTATTGCTCTAATATAAAGTATAACCAAAGACAAAGAATTTCAATAAATTTCAATTCATTGCTTTTAATCTATTTTTCTTAAGAATATAAACGTTACAGATGTTGGTACTTCTTCTTGATAAATCATTTTATAGTCATCAGATTCTCATGAGGAATAAAGATGTATTATTTTAATTGTCTGTTTTGACATTTCATTTTATTTTTTAATTACTTCATTAACTTGAAATTGAAAACCATAGTAAAGGTAAGATGATGGTAATATCTATGATAGAAATAATACGAGTTTTTTCATTTCCTTTATAGATGCAAAGTACTGGTGTCAAGTTCTGAAAAGCTTTTAGTACTTCTTCAACTATCTGTTAAACTTTCTTTAATATCAAAAAAGCCAAATATAAGAAATAAAAAGCCTGATATCGTGTAATAGAAATGGAACTAAATTCTACGAAGCCATCGACCAAGCTTGTGGAAATACTTTTCATCATCATGTAAATAAAATTCATTACTAAAATCAAATAAAAGCTGAATTGACATTATTGAAAACTGTCAGTCAATAACAGAGAGTGTAGAATAAAATTAGATTTTAATACAAGCTCAAAAAGCAACAGCACGTCTTAAGAAAATTATTGGAGCTATAAGACAGCAGATAAATTTTCACTTAACAAGCTTAAAGCGAAAAAAAAGTAAAAATAGAAAAAAAAAGACTGCAAAAGGAAAATCATGTTTGTTTCTCTACTCACAGTCTTCTCACCTCATACAAGGAAAAGGCCACGAACAGAGACATAAATTGGGTTTGTGTGAGTTAAGAGAATCAGCATTAGTTTTCCACGACTGTACCTAGGTAGTGTGGAGGCGGTTCTGCGCGTGAGGTCGCCGAGAGGAAAAAAAGTCAAAGAAGAAGACGTAGAGGCTTGCAGCTTGGCGAGTGAAAAACGAGAGGGAAAGGGATGCTTCGTGCTAACCAGTGTTCAGAGCAGAGTTCTGTCAGTGGTATAACTGCGGGTTGCTTGCAGGTGGTTTGGGGACTTGGAAAGAACGATACCTCTTTCCTTCCGACATCACCTCTACGTTCCTCCCATTCCCACTGGAACTCACGTCTGTGCTAAAAATAAAATGCAATAGAGACCCCCTTAACTTCGTTATTCCGACGCGCTTTAATTTCCACACCGTCCTAGGTTTAACTAAAAAAAAAAAAAAAAAAAACACTGACACATATAAAAAAGAAGTAGAGAGTACATAATAAAAAGGAAATTCACGGGAAACAGAAACGACGAGGGAAGGAGCGATGATATGAACATGTAGGTAAAACGCGATGGAATTTTTATCCGGATGGTAGAAAGGAAATTGCGAAAATTGGAAAATGCAATGAACCGGACTGTTCACATCAATGCTAGTATATCGAATACCAGATTCAAATATTCATTCTTATTTTTATGATTTTTTTTGATACAGTATTTAGAGAACTACACGATGCCAATGGGATTAAATGTAATCTTTAGATAAGGGAAACAGCTTATGAGAGGAAAGTTTTTTTATAAATGATAAATTAAATGTTTCTAATATTTTTCGAAGAAATAAAGAGATTATTCTCTTAATAACAGCCTTTGTGCTTAATCACATCAGATTTTCAATCATGAATATGCACGAATTTGTTTCATCAAATATTTAACAATAGGAAAAATGTTGAATATGAATTTATTTAAATAATTTAGAACTTATAAAATATTAATTCATTGAATCAACGGTTTATTTTTGAAAATCCTTTCAATATTTCTCGTGTTAATAATATTTTTCTTTATCATTATTTCATTTTTATACAGTCTAAACTGTGAGGCATAAAAAATTTGATATCCAAGACCATAATCTCTAGGATTAAATGTATGAAAAAAATCCCTCTGAAGCGGAAATGAAATATTTCCTTGTGAATACTCTCGTATTATTTTCCTTCGTTTTAGTCTGTTGTAAAGTTTTGAGCTTATCGTAGTATGCACTCGGAAACTATTTAGAAAGCTTCATGTAGAACCACAACGCATACACTGCAGCATGCACAAAACTTATGCCCAGTTCCATGCGTTCGACTGGCTACTAGGTTAACCAAGAGGAACTTTAGGCCACCCTAGTGAATACAGTAGTTATACTCCTAGCAATAAGGATTGTTCCAACTGAGTACAACTGGTTTACCTTTGTCGATTATAAAAAATTCAAACAAAAGTAGTTATGTGTTGCTTTTTTCCCTTAACAAGAATTAAATTAATTCTAAACTCTATTTTGCATGGAAATGCAGTCTTATTTCCAGCTATACAATTATTATAATGAACTTGAAGTAATGAAAAGAAAGATTTACATTGAACAAACCTCTTTAATATTGATTGTAGAGCAACAAAAAACTACTTTTGATGATTAATTAAATATTAAAATGAAGTTGAGCATTCATTTGCATCATTTAGTTGCAATTGAGTTAAGATTGATGATAACTTGGTTAAATATTAGGGTTCAACAACTAAATATAATATTCCGTTAGGTCATGATAATGGACTATCAATCTATAAGATTACAGCAATATACATTATCAAAGGAGCTTATATGTAATATATTTCATTAAGTCAACCTATTAGTAGTTCAAAGCCACAACCTTTAACATAATTATTCATGGTCAAGCTATATTGAAACTGAGATTACCAGTTATTAGGAGCATCGTTCAACATCATGCTGAACATGTGTCTAAATATTTCCTTCTATACATGATAATAAGAAGAACACGACGTAGACGGTCAAGTGAACGAGGTAAATACTTGTTGTGGTAGTAGTAGATCATTAAGCTGTTTATTCGAAGACTAACACTGGAAATCAATGAACGTTAGCGGACGTGTAGCTAATGGGAGATTATTTAGAAACTAATCGGTTGTGTGAGATGGTATTATAAGGGCTAATTTGAGGGATCCTGCTTAGGACAGCTAGGATTGGCAGCAGCGATTGAATGATGAGGTTGTCCTGCTTGATGGAGGAACAATGAATGAGGCGACAGATGAAAACAGATCTAGGTCTCTGATGGCATGTATGCACAGTATCTGATATTCAAGGTGTTGCTACAATTTCACAGTTGATCTAATCCTGGATGTACAAATAACTCAATTGTTTTTGTTGTTTTAATAAAAATTCAAACAGTTTTTTCATGCTTTTGCAAAGCATTTATTTTTTAAAACGTTTGAATCAAAAATAATGAATTACTCAGTGTGAAATTCAAAACGATTATTATCTTCATATTTTTTGTCAGTGAAAATTAGTTTTCTCCTGCTTCGAGAGTGAATTTTCAAAAAGTATTTAATTTATTGAAGAGATTGAAAGTCTTTCTCAACTTTATAAACGACAAACATGAGAAGCTTATTAGACATCACCCTCGCACTTTCTTTTTTACCAGAAAAAAATCGTTTTTCAGTTCACAAAATTTGACACTCTGTAATGGTTTTTATAGCAGGGCTAAATCAAACATTTATGTAGACCAAAAAAGGAAAAAATGATCAAACTGACAAAGTTAATGTTGCAAATAGTAAAAAAGGTGGAAGAAAGTCAATATACCTACATCGATATCGTAATTGAAACCGTCGTTCATCTTTACTTTTTATCGCTCCATTTATCTCTTTTTCATTCACTTTTGATCTTGGAGAATATTAATACATCAATGGTAATTAAACTCACTTCATCTAGCCGTCTCCTAATCAATGAAATGTACTGGAAGAAAAACTTTCCTCTCCTATTTTATTAAAAGAACTTTCGAAGTCAGTGAATACGATAATTATTCATCGAATCGTTTTTATATCTGAACAAGCTATTTACAAAGATATTAAGTGTAATGATGTGTAAAACACTAGATATGATCGTGGAGATAATTTAAATAGTATCATTAATTTAAATAATATTTTTTCTATTGATCTAAATTGAAGAATTCATCGATTGTGGTCTTACAAAAAATTTATTAACTGAGATAGGAAATTTTTCTCATCAATCTACGTCACTTTTTTGTGAAAATGAATCTCGTCTGCTCCAACTGGTGTCTGAGAGACTTGAAGCAGGTGATGCAGGAAGGGATCTGGATCGTCTTTGTTTCATTGGATGAAAAGTCTTACGTGGTCTCAAACGATTGTTTCCGGGGGATTCAATCGCTTTCTTGGATCTTTCGCTAAGATTAGATTTAAGAGTAGACGGTGATGGTGTTGGTAATCTTGCAAATCGTACAGCTATTCTGTTAGCACGGTCTAATTCATCTCCGGTAGGTAAAAAATAGTGGCCTCGATACCTTCTTAAAATTCCATACTCCACACCTCGCTTCAAAGTTGTTTGAACCTGTTTCAATCAATAAATTTCGCTTTAATCAACGACTTGAGAGACTGGAATTGTTTCAAGGGGATCTAGAGAATTCATTTCCTCAAATCTTTGCTTGGATATTTAAATTTAAAAATATCTCAGGTTCATACAAATACCAAATACTCACTTGACGTTTTACTCGATTTTCAGGGAGATCTGAAGTGTAACTTATATATCCAGTAATCTTATTAGGAGTTGATCCCTTCGCTTCACTGAGCTCTTGAATAGCTGAGAATATTAACGCCGCTATTTTCATGGGTTTTAATTTTTTACCATTATTGGAATTTTTTTTCGACTTTTCAACACCTTTTGCTTTTACTTTGGCCATAATTACTCATTCAATTTAAATGCAATCACAAAAAAGTTTTTGAAATGTCAAAATAAATTTACTAGAATTTTTTACGGTTAATTAATGAATGTAAAAGCTCGCAATTGTTTTTTTTTCTTTGTCTACTCAACATGCAATAAGACTTGAAATTGGCTGCAATTATTGTACATAAGAAAATCATGTTAAAAAATCATCTGACTATTTTTTAATCTCAATAATTTTTTTCTTCCATATAATAGTCTCTTTGTTTTTAATGTCCTGATGTGATTTTGTAGCTAAGAAATAAATTTCTTTCACGACGAAAGATAAAAAAAACCAATTAAATTTTTTAGTATTACCTAAGCATTTGGTACAATACCTACACATGAATCATATTTTTTCTCCAGGCTTTTTTTTATCGCCCTATCATAAAAATGGTATATCTCTAGTTTACATCAACTTGCATTCTATACACGCAACATTACACGAGTATCAACACTTACACGCAAAGGTTTCATGCATTAAAACGATGTGTATCTTTGGAAAGAAAAAAAAGCTCAGTTCTCATAACAAATTACTCGAAGTTTCTGTATGAAATTTTATCAGTAACATGTTAATTAGTCAGTGTAATAAACACATGTCAACGCACTAAGAATGTATAATATCTTTTGCTTTAATTTATAAACACCATAAAGTACAATTCTTGCGTGAAGAATAAAAACTTTATAAATATTCTTATCAAAAGTAAAAATAATAGAGCTTGATAAATTATTCTTTTTATTCATATTTTTTTCTTTAATGAAACATTCTCAAATGACAAATAACATCTTGATTGAATGTAATTGGAGTATAAATTGATTATAATGAAAATAAAGAAAGAGTAATTCGATAAAAAAACATCGAATAAATTGTAAATTTAATAATATCAAATGAAAGCAAATCAATTAAAAGTCACTTTTCTTTTTTTCAGACAAGTACACAGACCCCTAAAGGGCCAATCTGATTTGCTGATTTCAGAGCGGTCCTTTGCAGCTTCTGTGATCTTCCAATTCGCTTTAAATATTCCACGTAGGCATTTGGTCGGTAAACAGTACTTTGACTATCGGCCAATTGATGAAGCCGGACAAATTCTCGTCAAAATATTGATTAACACGAAAATGTAAATTACGATGTTTATCATTAGTTAGAATATCAAGAAAAAAAACCTAACGAATGTATGTGTACTGACTTGAACATCCATGGTAAATTATTTTAATCCTATTATAAAAGAATATTTGTAGCTATAATAATGGTGGTGAAGGCAAAAGAAAAGAGAACGGAAAAAAAGTAAATTAATTATTTTCATGGGCATGTTATGAAAAACTGTAAAGTTAGATAATCCTGAAGGGAAACAAGGAAAAGTGAAAAAATCTGTAGGCGTAAAATAGAAAAAACAAAAACAATTTCGTTTGACAAATTCAACACACGTTTTATTTCATGTACATGAATAAATCGGAACCGATAAATGACTGTCGAGTGACGGAGTAACAGCTGGTGGTTCGCTAGCGTGGTTATGTAAAGCTTTAACGTGGCAAAAGAACCGCCAGATTAAAAGTCACCACGTTCCCTCCATTATTTCATGTGCCATTCTGATGGGACAGAGGACTTTTTGTTTTTCCTTTTCTACACTTTATTACACTTTTATTCCTTTTTCCTTGTCCTAAGCCAAGTCTGACTTTAATGCGTGAACAATTATCCGCTCAAGCAAAAGTAGTCCCCCTCATTCTTTGTCTTATAGATTTCATCGTTAACGAGATAACGATTGTATAATTGCGACAATATTTCAGTAAGTAACGAGAAATTTTTGCTGCTTTTAATGAGGATTGGAAGACAGAATGAAAAAATAGTCAGTAAGAAATCATACGTAAGTCTCGACAAATGGAAAGAGAATACATGAGAGATTTGTCCAGCAAAATGTATGCTGTTGTCTCTCTTCCCATACCGATCTCTATCCTGAACACGTAATGCGAGTTCGGACGATCCTAGCAACGAATCTAGACTTGGCAAGGATATTCCGAGGAATATTCTTTCCAGTTTCTGTATTCCAGACACAGCCTCGTTTGGACTTTCTATTCCCTCCCCCTCGAGACACGTTCGAACTTCTAGATATCAGTAGCAATATTTTTTTCTCATATTAATAAGATTTACTATTATCGATTTCTATCTCTAGTAAATAAAAATACAGCAATGCGTCAAATTATTCAACTCAATATTCATTTGGAAATTTTATTGTCAGATTATTGCAAAATTGATTGCATATTTCATTATTCTAATTGAATAATTAATTTTGAATTGATTTTAAATATTGAAAGGACTTAAGAGAATATTTTTTGGATACTTTTTATCACTAGAGTGATGAGAAATCTTTAGAAAAAAAAGGAAAGAATTTCAAGTACTCCCAATTACATCCGGATTAAAATCTTATCTATTTTTATTTTCTTCAATCTTTCTTTTTCACAACGTTTATTCTGTTCCATTCAACATTCCTTTCATTGTATATACTACAGTTTCTCCGCAACAAGAAGAAGCTTTCCATAGATTCAATCGATAAAACTTTCAATCGTTGAGAGCAAACAAGATTACATAAAAAATATTTTTCTTTTCAAGTAAAACAGCATAAAACAGAGACCAAGTTGGATTAAAAAAACGCATTCTTCAAGGAGATAATTAATGAATAAAATCCAAAAGATCTCTACTTTTATCTGATTTGCTTCAAGATTTTTTTTCAATCACGTTGTAATAAAAATTTTCTTTTGTGATTGATTCATTATGTATGAGCTAGGAATTACATTGAAGCTTTTTTCACAAAATCCTTTTGAAGTAAAAACAATAGCCAAGATCAATTACAACTCGAGTAACAGAAGAGCAAAATATCAGACACAATTTCACTACTGATGAAACAGTCGTTGAGCGTTGAAGTGAAATACTCGAGCCACATCACGTAAATTATCAGCATTCCAATGCATCATTATTGAATTGCTCAGTTCTCGTCTATACTCATTTCTATCTTTCGTCTCCTTTACCTATTCATTCCATCAATTCAACCTTCTGTTCCATGAAATCAACTCTGGT
Source organism: Chelonus formosanus (assembly GCA_028641665.1). NCBI lineage: Eukaryota > Metazoa > Arthropoda > Insecta > Hymenoptera > Braconidae > Chelonus > Chelonus formosanus. The sequence goes on from CM054004.1 coordinate 21,143,506, forward strand.
CCAGAGACAAGATGATACTTCTACCCTATAAAAATGTACGTTGAAAATTAAACTAAATATTACCTGACCTAAAAGACATTTAGCAACTTTGTTTGTTACAGATATATTTTATTGCATTCCAATGAAATGAGCTGTTTATTATAATTCCAATGCTTTCGTACCTTCAATAAATCAAGCTAATACAAATAGTAATTTTATCAGCCTAAAATTCTGCAGTAGTCTAAAAGCTTTCGAGGCAGGCAGAAAGTAATATCAGAAAATAGCACAGTAATCGAAAGACTCGGAGTACGATTTCAAGTCTTCAGTTGATTTGAATGTACCATTCCACAAGCTTTCTTGATCCGATACTCTCTTTCGGGTGGCCCCAAAGCCGTCTTTACATCAGACAATCGATCCAGTATTATCAATTTCAAATGCAGATAAACCCTCTTATAGATAACAGTGCTGCAGTTTGCTCCAACCGCATTGTAAGTAGTTTCATTGGAAAAACGGAGTTCAAGTTACCTTATATACAAGCTCAATTTTATCAGAGCAATCTTAACTTTAGCTTTATATCATTCAAAATGAATTTATGGAAGCAACTTTGTACAAAATAGTATTATCAGTGAGCAGCCTCTCACGTTAATACCATTGGCACCTATTTTCATATCCTCTTGATTAAAAGTACATCACAACATTCAACAACTCCTACCAGAGAGAAGAGTAATACGTAGTCAACACAACCACCAACTATCTTCACTGATATCTAGCTCGTTGAAAACACAATTACTCCCTTAACACACATAGACACAAAACTTCTCGTGAACACTAAACACCTGGATACATAGCCTCTACACAAATGCACAATGTTGATGACTTTGCAACCAGTAAGGATCCACCGACAGAGAAGTTTGCAAGTGCAAAGCTTAATTGTTTGCCTACGAATTGTTGATGGTTAAAGTGAAAAGTTGCAGATAATTCGTAGGACTTTAACACAGGTTAGACATGTTATAAAGCTTTATTAATTCATAAATAAACATATAAATAATAAGACTCTGCTCCTTTAATTTATTGTATGCCCTTCAGCGTTTCTCCAGTAAATTTTCAACATCAGTTGCAACAGTCATAAATCTCTCAAACAACTTTCAGTAAATATCAGCACTTTCAACGATCAACAAATTGAAAGGATTCATTTTTTAATCAATTTTCTCCTTTAAAAGTTCAGCTATTGTTCTATTTAATTAAAATAAGTATGTAAATTTATGCTGAATTAAAATTATTCACAAAAAAATGAATTTTAACTTTTCTGTGATATTAAAAGTCGACTATTCATAAACATAGCCTGGTTTTAGAGCTGGAATAATAGTCTGTGATGGTTATTTTTTTAGCCTACATTCATTTCTTTCATCTAAATTGCCACATCGATCCCCACTCGACATAGTTTTACAGTTAAGAAGATCAGATGCTGTTGTTTTCTTTGTCTGTTTCCACTGAATTGAGTCCAATGGAATGATCTTTTGTTCCTGCTTCCTATGGAGGAGGCGATGGGCTTGATGCCAGGACTGGAAAGTAGTGCGAAAACTTCTTTCTGTAGCTTCATTCCCGCCCCTTATATAGCTGGTGTATTCTCTTTAGCGCGTGTAGAACTATAGTATCTCGACACTTGAGAGTATGCATCCCTCTTGAACACTTGCCAAAATAACATGCAAGTGCTAGATTGTCAGTAGCTTTTGGTTGGGTGCAGTTTATTCGCCCCTACTTGTTCATAGTAGTATACGTGGAATATAAACAAGAAGCAGAATTATCATGAACGACTGTGGTAACGGGTGTGGGAATAAATTTGCAAGTATTATAGTCAACGCCTGCTTGACCAAACACAGTGAATGTTGGAAACTAACGAATGACAATGATAAAATGCTTCTTCTCATTCATCTAATTTACTTCTCTTCATTTAGGTCCTTCGTTTACATTCTAAATGCTTATAAATGTATTTTAACATGTCATGTTTTTGGTTATAGCACTTGGTCAAAAAAAGCCACAAATCTGAATTCACAGTGCTTAGAAAGCATGCTAAAGCAGAGACAAAATCATGTTGTATTTCATCAACAAAGACTCTGGTGTGTGTGTGTGTGTGTGTGTGTGTAATTTCCTTATCTACGGGCTAATGCATCCTGCCTCAACTGAACCACTGAGAATACATTTGCAATCGCAAAGCTCTGGGACCTGACCAAACATCAGAAATCCCATCAACGTCCTAGAATTCTATTCGATATCGAAATTCGGATCAACGACACCTCGAAATTCTACTACTAAATCTGGACTCTAAATCTGTTTAGCAGAGGATGTCACTCAGCACATTTAATCTACTGTTTTGTTGCTAATACTTTAAGTCTCAATATTTGGAATCAATCAATAAAACATTCTCTGAAACAAAATTTTTTTTCTATCGAGCAATGATACTAGTTTATTGTTAAAAGAATTATTTATCCAATAAATTATTGGAAAAAAAGATATTGGAATCTATAAAACTTTTTTGAATTATTGATGCTCATAAATATTAAAAATTTCCATGTCGAAATTTATTTGATACGAATATTCTAATGTAGGGTAGAATGTCGTAGATGAAGAATTAGATTAACTCATACCTTAAAAAATATCTACTAAAAATCAACAATGTAAAAAAACAAAAAAAAAATTGCAACATCGAATTTCGTAAATTATTCATTATTTAAATTAAACGTCAAACTTTAAAGAAATTTTTTAAAAGCTTTTTTTCAGATACCGAAATGCCATTCTAGTTATCATAATCTCGTAACTTATGTTCCAAAGGAGCAACAAAGAAAATAACATAAGACCAGCGAAAGAAATAAGAAGAGGACTGAAAAAAACTTTCCTCATGAGGACTGCAGTTGCTTTGCCATCTGTCAAAGATATATATATATATACATACTCCGTATATTCCAAGTCGATTTTCCCTTCAGAAGAAATATATTACTCTTAAAATAAACTGTAGAAAGTTTGAAATTTTTATTGAAATTCACAGAATCGTGAATTACATGAGTAAGTGCCGAAAACGAATGAAGCCTTGAAACTTCTTCAACATTATGCCAAATTCGTTCATGAATAGCTTTGGTGATAGTGAATCTATGCGTGTGGTTCAATTCGCCAAATGATTACACTTTAGTGGTATTGAGAGAGACTTTGAAGCAGACAATCTAGCACAGCAGACGACAACCACATGATTAGCTTCATTTGTGGCATACCAGCGAAATCTAGCCACATCCTTGACATCAATAGGTTTCCCTCAATGAGAATTGACCAGTAGCTTTTACTCATAAAGACTTCAGAAAGTTACCATTAGTTGATTTTCCTAAATTAACTCATTAGTGAAACAAAGCAGATAACACAAAATGATGCCTTGAAAACAATCGTTTGAGGAAACATAAAAGCTAATGAAATATCAAACAGATCGATTAACTGATAAAATATTTGTCTAGTAATACAGCTTGACATTTATTTATTCCTTTTCAATGTTCTGGAAATCTATCAACTGTCGACGCGTCGGGTTATTGCCAACATTTTGAGTCTTTCAAAAAACATGATTTTTTAACAACCGTATATTTATAGTCGTCTATAAAGTTAGATAGAGAAAGTGGACATTGAACAGCTCGGTTTCGAAAAAGCAATTTCCATTTTTTTTAAAGTTTCCCAATACCCGCAGGGGACATGTTACTTTTTTATAACAACACTAGATAACTATTACGTACGAACATTAAACAGTCAATATAAAAAAATAAAACATCCTCGATATATCTTTAAAAAGCTCTGAAAAAACTTGAATCACCTTTTTAAAACTTTACACATTCATGTCTGCTCTTTTTGAATATTATAATGAATTAACTTTGTGGTAGATTTTTAATTCAACTTCTTAATTAAATTTTCATGTTGTTATCATGGTGGATACTAAATAGAAAAAGTCCAAGTATCGATTGAATTGAGCTTCGTAATTCCCCTCTTTTTTGTAGAATAAATACATTCACTTTAATAGTCATTTAAAAAAAAAATGTCTAAACATTAAAAGTCTAATTTTGATCTATTAGACAACAAAGTGACAAGTGATGCTTCATTTCTCGAGTAGAAAGCTCACTTGCTCTGTCTCTCCCAAGTGGAATACACCATTTCAGGTAGAAGCACCACATGAAAGTAAGACCCTTGAGCACGAGCGTGGAAATGTAGCGTCATGTCCTGAGCATAAAAAAGAGAAGCTTCTTTGGCTTGACTTTTTTTTTTAACTTTGTCCACAATTTTCTATATTTTCACGTACCTTTTTTTCCTTTGCTGCTTCTCTACCTATTCGATAAAAAAATAATAAGATCTGAAGACCAGAAGCAGAAGAAAGTCCAAGATATTTTAATTTTTCAACCTCTAGAATTCTATGACTACAACATGTTTTTATCTTTTAACGTCCATGTCATAATTTTCTTGTAAACTACCTACTCAATGCAACGAAATAAACTGTTTGCTTTTTTTTATTTTTACATTTGCCTGTCTATGGAATGGTTGAAAAACCAAATACACATAACAAGTAAACGATAAGCTTACAGAAATGATCGTAAACGAACATTGGCCATCTTCATATCCAAGGAAATTACGTTGTCTGTTTGTCGTAAAATTCTAACAATAAAATTTTTAATTAACAACTATAAAATACAATACATCTATCGATTTTACTTCCGTGATTGTAAAATGTAACATGTTTCAACATGAATACAGTTAATGGATTATAAAATAGAATATTTTATCATGAAAAAATCAATTCATGCTGACAAAAAATAAAAATCCAATCAAAAGATAAATATAGAATATTATCATTCGGACAAATAGAGTCGAAAGTAATGTTAAAAAGAGTTTGATTAAAAAAGTTGTGAAAAGAGTATGAGCTTAATACTTTTATGGATCAAGTACGTATATTTTATATGTTGTAATCGTAGCAGTAACTCAGAAATTTATCCGTCGGTCTATTCTCGAAAGATGAAAGTCTACAATTGTTGCAGAGTTAGCTGAGGCTTTTGTCGGTTTTCTCTGTCAAGCTCTGGTCGAACATCGACCACAATTCTAGGATTTTGCTCACAAATCCCAGGGATTTTCAAGAAACTGCTGCAGAGGTGAATGAATTTACCAAGAAAAGTACTTTTTATATAACATATTACTTAAATCTCCACAAAAATAAAGTTTTACCAAAATACTTTTGCATTGTATTATTTTGTTTACCTTGTAACAATCTGACATCACCTTGCGAAGAAATATTTCCAACCATAGAACATATTGGAGGTATATAATTGATATCAATAACTTTTATTGACTAGAGTAAATAGTGATCGTTAATATTAAATACAGAATGCGTGACAAAACGACTCTACGAATAGAAGTACATTATAGAATATTCCAAGGCAAAAGCTATTAGGGAATGACGAAATATCTTATGTATGATAAAGACTCCATAAATATTTTCAGAATGTAATAGCTAAATACGTCGATCAGTTCAATCATACTATTGAAAAGAATTTCATCTAGGAAATTATACAAGTATTAAATTTTTTTCAATCACTCAACATGATTAAATTTTTTATGTTCTGTATCATTTTCTCCATTATTGCTTCAACTCTCTGGTAAGATGTAAGAAGTATTTTATTAGCGTCAGAATAGATCCGTGTGACATGTGCACGTGTAGAGTTATAGTTGAGCAGACAAACTGTTTCTAGTGATGGTGATAATAAATCAAAAATTGGTTATTTTTTAAAGTTACTATTCCAAATACACTCGAGTGATCATAACAGTTTATCAAACATTCATCTAAAAAAATATTTGATAGATTGTAATAATTTCAATATTAGATTTTTATTAAGTAATAAATTATTTAAGACCAATAACCTTTATTAAAAACTATTAAATAAATTTATTTATCCAAATATTATATTTTACTTAATAGGCCATGTCAAGCTACCTCAACTAATAATAGCCTACCATCATCTCCTGCATCCAAGGATTATAGGATTTACTGGAATGTTCCATCAGAGTCATGTAACAAGTATGGGATATATTTTCCCGAGGTTAGCAGCAATTATGGAATAATTCAAAATTTAAATGACACGTTTAGGGGTAACAATATAACCATAATGTATCATCCTGGAAATTTTCCTCGTTTATTGAAGAATTTAAACGGTAGAAAAATGTTTAATTTAATTTAACATCCAATTACTGTATTTAATAACTGACACTTTCAGGTTCCTTTACTATCATAAATGGTGGAGTACCTCAAAGAGGAAATCTGGACGAACATTTGGAACGTTTTGAAGCGGATCTCAGAGAACAAACTGACCCCAACTTCTCTGGAATTGGAATAATTGATTTTGAATACTGGAGACCCATTTACAGACAAAACTGGGGATCGGCTTTAGTGCACTATAGAAATTATTCTGAAAAGCTTGTACAAATAGATAATCCATCTTATGATAACGACACTTTGAGAAGAAGAGCTTCAACACAGTTTCATATTGGTGCAAGACTTTTTCTAAAAACAACCATCAGACATGCTAAAAGACTTCGACCTAATGCTTCTTGGGGTTTTTATAACTATCCTGAATGTTTCAATATGTCACCCGGACAGCGAGATTATCAATGTAATGACAGACTTCGATCAGATAATAACAGGTAATTTGCATGTAAATTTCAATTTATTTCTCAAATATTAAAAAAACATTGCTTCAATAGATTGAAATGGCTTTGGAATAGTACTGATGTTTTGTTACCATCTCTTTATCCATCAAAATCGTTATCAGATGAAGAACAAATAGGATTGATCAATGGACGGTTGGTGGAAGCACGTCGAATTGTGAATAAATATGATAGACCTTTGAAAATTTATCCTTATTTCTGGTATAAATATAAGGATGCTTCAGATACTTTTGTCACAAGAGTTAATATTTATTTATTTTATCATCAATTAAACTTATTATTTTTATTTCTCATTTAGTAATTACTTTTTTTCAATTACAGCAAGATATAAATCTCGTATTTGAAGAAATTTTGAAGCACAACGTAAGTGGTCACATCATTTGGGGAAGTTATCGAGATTTTGAATCAGAAGAAAAATGTAAAGAATTTAAAAATTATTTAAATACGATACTTGGACCAATGATGAGAAATATAAAACTTTATGTAAAAGAGAAAAATGTTTTGTCGTGAAGTAAAAGTACTGAGTGGTTTTTAAAAACCTTGATGAAGTTGAAAAATGAAAAATTCCTACTGGGTAGAAAAAAAAAAATAATGAACTTGTTTTTATAAAAATCTCTCATCTATACTGAAAAGTCAAGCTTAAATTAGTGCTGAAACCTGGATATAAAGAATCTTGAAAAACTTTTGGAAGAATATAAAACGACATTACTTTAGAACCTCGATAGCAATCTGATGATCCGATAAATCCAATCAGGTTACTCATCTAACTATACTCCACTTTTTTTATCATCTCTCTTAGTCGCTCTATTTCCAACTCTCTCTAATGATCATGAAAATCCATCGAATATCAAATACGATTTCATCTATCTTCTGATTGCATCTTGGTTTGACTGCATTTACTTTCTATTCTTTTCAAAATGGAAAAAGTATTTTTTTTCTTCTGTTAGTTGAAAATTTACAAACATATCATTATAAAGATTCAATTAAAAGTTTGTTTTCTATTAAAAATAATTTTCAACATGCATCAATATCTTTTGAACTAAACAAAAAATAAATGTAAAGAGTATGACAAGTTCTAAAAGACATCTTCATATTATGAAAAATAAATTATTGATTGTATTTGGTGGTAATTAAAGTCGACTTCTAAAAAAAATATTATTTAATTTCAAAGACATTTCTCCTATAAAATACTGCTGGTAAATAATTAATTAAATTAATGACTCTATCAAAGAAATCATCGATGTTTTTTTGTTGTTTCGGAACCTGAAGGATAATTAATTACGTAATAACAAACAAAAAGAGGGAAAATAGAGGTTTCTACTCGTTTCTCAAACACCACGTGTTCACCGTCATTGCCTATAAATGTCGCGCACACGTGGTGACGTCCAGCAGTGTGTGGTAATTTTAGGAGACATGGTAATTGGAACGATGCAGAACATAGAGACCGGTCCTACCAGCGTCAACTCCCTTAGTGTTGTCATTGCCCCATGAGTACAGGAGGGTATTTACCGCAGCGAGTTTCTCAGGCTATATGCGATCAACGTTGTTGCTGCATATCCACCAATTTACTCCTACAACCTTGCCTACACTCCACTCGTAGCCGAGATTGTGTGCTGGAGTTTCGAATTGTTGAGAGAAGCATTCTGATTAACGCGCTCACCCGATTGTTAAGTCTAGAATACCGAGAAACGTGCTGTGGAATCGATGGATGGCCAAAGGTATTGCTTCGATAAGCACCAGAGATCCTGGATATCTGTACAGCATCCATTATTCTTACTCAATACCCCTATCGTGATATTGACATTTCAAAGAAGCCAAATATTTGTCCAAGACGAGCTTGAAATCATTCCACTATTTAGTCTATTTATTTTTAACATTTTCTCCGGTAAATTGACAAGCAAATATATAACATGAAGCCATCTTCGTTGTTCTGGGTGTTGATTTTGAGAATGTTGGCATTATAATAGATATGCTGGTTTATATGGAGGCAAAGAGGAGAATGGTTTTAGGCGGAAAAGCCGCGTGACAGATGCCAGACATTTTATAGCGACATACTCGAGTATACCAGCTTGTCCGACACTTAATCAACTTAAGGTACCGGAACGTATCGCTATGCCAAAAGCCTCACCGAGACCTTAATGGCTTGCGTACAGATCATACTTTTTACCCATTTCTAAAAGGACCCATTTCATCATCACACTATATGCTACATCGTCCTATTAAATTCTTGTAAAAATTTACCAGGATCAGTCTAGCTTTTTGTTGCAGCATTTTTATTAATGTCTTCTTGGAAAATTCATAAACCCATTTTGCTAACGAATAAATTTACATGCTTGCATGAAATATTTTTCCTATACTTCTACATGTATAATGGTTTTGTAGAGTTATTTGCAAAATAAAGATGAATATTTTTTACTAGTTAGTATAAAAATGCTTCCATTGTTCATGCATCGATCGTTAGAAATAATTAGATTAAAAGCATTTTGATTTGAAATTTTTTTAATATGTCATGTCTTTCTCGATATTTGAGAATAAATGTGTTACATATGTCGTGAATTTACAAATAAAATAGTTTTATAACAAGGATCCGATGTAATCTGAACATTTTTTGACCACGTTCATTCATGAAGGTAGTAAAAAAGATTAAATGTAAAATTTTATTGCCAAGAGAGAGTAAAATATTGCATTTTTTGTTTGAAATATATTCTAATAAAAAAATTTCATTCTCGAATACAACAGGTAATATTTGAATCAAATTAAATTACGGGAAATATTAATGGAAATTTATTATTAATAATCTAATAAAAAAAACTGTAACTTGTTTGAGTTTAATTAACTAGTGAGGAAGTAAAATGCAATAATTAAAGACTGATTAAATTAAAAATTGACGGCAAATATGTTTAATAAAATTGGTGTATCAAATTTCATAATCGTTCTTGTTTATCTTAATTACGTAAACACTAAAAATAGAAAAGTGTAGTCTACAAAAAGTAGATATACTACTAAATTCTTGGTAAAATAGCTGTTACTAACACCAATTATTCGCATCCTCTGATCTCTGTACCCGGAACAAAATTCCTGGGAAAACTCGTCTCGGGATATTACGTTTACGATCTAGAGCAAACGTTAGCCTAGTGTGGGAGTTAGTCCCGAGCTCTACGAGAATGAATTGAATAATTTAGCTAAGCACCAAACGTGGCCAGTCTCAAACGTACTCTCCAACAAGGATAGCATTGCGACTTGAAACAAATTCTGTTGGGACACGACAGTTACTATGACTTCAGCTTACTGAAGAAAATTCTTTCTGTCCTCTTATCTTACACTTTCTTGAAACTTCTAGACTGGTTGTACATTTTGCAGAAGCACCTAAGATCAACTTTTTTTTTCAAAGTGTCTTGTAGAAGATAAGCACTGTGATATTTCTTATATAAAAAATCTTTTATAAATTATAAATAAATGCAAGAGATTATCCTAAAAAATTTCTTTAAAAAAAACAGACTAAATCAACAAGAAATAAATTCTAAATATCTCAGCTCTAGAATGTCTGAACAATAAAGAACTATTCTACTTACAAACATTTTTTATCGACTGAAGTAGTTTAAAATATTACTAAGAATAAAAGAAAATAATAAATTTATATTAAAAAATTTTTAGTTGAATTTCACGAGATGGCTAGCTGCTAGGATTGTTTATCTACAAATATCATTAATATCTTTTAGAGGTAATGTCCTCTATATCTAATGATGACTCTGTAAATTAATCTGATCACTTTCATCATCAAATAATATAGACTGATATAGAGATAGCCATGATTAACGGAGGGGCCAAGGTTAGTCTAATATTGAGCCAATCTCGGTCAATCTTGACTAATATTGAACCAATATTGGCTCCTTTGTTTTTCCTAACAAGGAGAAGTACAAGAAGCCTAACAGTGCCTTCAAGCATGATGGTTTCAGGCGTAAATTCTCAATCGCCAAATATTTTCATGCCTTAATGAATATTATAGAAAAAAAAAACCACAAAGTTTTATGTAATAGAATGCTGAAAACAGCTACTACACTTTTTCAAGTTTTTTTTTAGTCAGTAAAATTTGCTTTAAACAAAAACCAACAAAAAAAGTCCACAGCTGAGATTTACATACGTTGAAAACAACGATGGAATTCTGAGATTAAAAAAAGCTGTTATGCCTTTCATAACTGTTCTACCTCGAGTTTCCTAAAAAATTCATCTTGATCATGAATATGAAGAGTAAAACTATTAATTTTACACAGCCATAATTTCAAAAGAAATATTTCCTTAATATATTTTGATGATGAGTCTTCTTGTTGATAAAGAAGAAAAACACTGAATTATATAATTTATTAGGTGGGCAGCAAAAAGACATCCTGACGGTAATTTATCATTAAGGACCTCGAGTCCATTGCATACAAGGACTATAGCATTGCAAGTACGTATACTATCCTGCGTATTCAAGGACAACAGAATTGTTCTCTGCTCACTACTCAGACTAGAGTTTCTCCGGAAACTTGTCTGAAGCATGACTCGAGGTAATAGTTTCATCGTGCATAATTATCCTTCCCTTTCCGGCTCTAATGTCGCGTTAACACGACTCACACATCCTGTCTGTTGCAATAGGCGAGTTCAGTACGTGATTTCCGCTCAAGATAGGCACTCAGAGAATGCAAAACTTTCCTTTGGAATTCTAAACTCCTTTTTCCGTCCTCTGTGTGTGACCACCTCTATAGAAATTTTTTCCATCTCTAATTGCATGCAACATGTTAAAACTATGAGATTCATGAAATTTTTTGTACAAACTCTGTAAACTGGATGTGAGTAATTTCAGAATATTTAAATATAAACTAACACGTTTGTATGTATCCAAAAAAAAAAAAACTTTTTATAATATTTAAAAACATTTTCAATTTTGTATGACAATGCTTTCATGATTTTAGTTGAAATACTTTATATTTAATAGAAATATATGTTTTTTTTACATGTATTTGATTTTTTATTTCACTGAATGTTTGTTATTTTTTGGTATTTGCAACTGATGTGAAAACCCAGGGCTGTCTGGTAAAATAAACATTCACCAATGCTTTATAAATATTAGATCGATATATAAATGTATTATTAAAAGAAATCCTGCTTTTTATTTCTAAAAACAAAAAATCGAATAGAATTTTTTAACGTTTTCATTAAAAATAGAATGTTTAAATTGTTTAATTTTAAAAATATTTCTAGAAATCTTGTTAGAAATTACTCAATAAATACGTATTGCTCTTTATAAATAAAATAGCAACATTAGAAACGGAGGTAAGAACCTCTCGATATTTCTTTTTTTTCATTTGAATAAAACAAGAAATAGCAAACTCTCAAAGTGTTCTAAAAAAACATCCAGATGTGTATTTCTAAATTATTCAAGTAAAGAGCAATATCCTTTCTTTTCCATTTATTTCCTGCTTTCATTACACTCCAAGTATTTTCCCCTTAATTTAACATGTAAATGAGTTCTAAAAACAAGCTCTCAATTTCCGTAAACGATTAATTTACACTCGAAAACAAAACTTCTTAATACGTGAGAATTTTCATATTCTATTTTGAGCTTTTATCTCTTTCATTTTTTTTTTAACACAAAAATGTTCATTAGTTAGTAAAGAACTCTATTAGCTTCAAAGATATTTATTTAATGGTAGAAATAAAAAGAGAATTTATATTCAAATGATGTATAAAAATATAACTGGAGGTAAAGTAGTAGAAGATTTTGTTTCTTTGTTTTAATGTTAGCTATCGACATGTAGACTACGTAAATGTTATCTAATATCTCTCGGGCTAATCTTAAATTTGTTCAGATGTGTACATTTCAGCAGGAAAAGCCTTCAGGTTAGCTCAGAGTACATACGAACGCCAAGTCACGTTTTAGATCAGATTGAGTGTGCAAATGAAGTATGAAATAGAAGTTTGACAAAGGAGTAACATATCTGCGTAAGCTCTGGTATCAAAACCCTGCTTTGAAACATGCGATACTCAATTGATTCCGATCTCCCATTCGATTTAGTTTCAATTTACATCTCGCATTTTGTCAAAGCAAAATCACCAGATGGAGCTTTCGAATTTTCCCCAAAGTGTCTTCTATTTAATAAGAGGCTGAAAATCGATAGAGAAGTTACGAATAACTAAATTAATCAAAATCCATTAGGGTAATTGAACACAAATGTGTTCAATAAAAAATTGAAAGATGAATAAGGGTTATGATAGTTTTACTTGAAATGATCGTCATTACAATGAGTTACGATTCTACCAGCATGTTCTCTCTTGTGTACAGGCCACAAGAAGACCCCCAGGGAAGCAAAGCGTCAAGACCGTGCTCCTGCTCACTCATACGATCACTTTGTCGCGATAACACGTGCAAATGACACATTCTGTGTGCAAGTCTACAATACACTCCCTTTGGAATCGAGCAAATCGACATTGGGAAAATATGTTCGCTTGAATTTAAACTTTCGTCAATGCCATCCAGAATTTTCCAAGCTTCATCAGAAATGTTTCAATAAAAAATGTGTGTGTATATTTTTTTTAACATAACGTTCAACCTGTTAAAACCAATGTTTACTGAGCACTGGAAAAATAAACACAACAGATGTTGAAAAATTGGAAAAAGCATAAAACTGCTTTCATCATCAATATTTATGTTATCAAAAAATACTGCACTTTGGTTCGGAATAATTTTTTATGAAAAAAATTTTTATGTAGCCATTAATCATTCAAGTATATTAAAAATTTTGAATAAAACCAGCTTGCAATATATATTGATAAAAAACATATAATTAGCGAATAAAATAAATTCAATTATGAAGATCCAAATGTTTTTTTTTCATGAAATCTATGCAGATTTATTCATTCGAAAACTGAACTGATAAATTTTAATTGATGCAGTCAATTAGTTTCCGTGCATGACTTTCAATAATAAACATAGTTAAAACCGTCAGAATAATCAAAACATCAAGTTAAATCGCGACTAATAAGCGGATAGATCACCATGAATTTATCTCTAATAATAAAAAGCACCAATGTGTACGACTTTTGTAAAAAATTTTTTCAATGAATTAAACCATTTTTACAGATAATTTGGTAAGATTTATCCAATTTAATATGCTTATTATTTTTTTTTTATCATCAACAGAGTTTTTTCACATATCACACAAAAAGAAAAAATCAATAAAAACTTTTAACTCTAATGTTCACAATAATGCACAGCGAAATAACTGTGTCAAATAGCTATTCCAATAACTCTTATATTGCTTAAGGTGAACTAAAAAAAAAAAAAATTAGATCCACCAACGCAAACTTACGCACCGTTTATCTTCAGACATAGCACTCAACAAGTTGCTGTGGATAAGCATTAATCCTTTTGAACTTTTCTCCTGAAGCTACCTACCGAAAAAGAGAACTCTCATGTGTTTTTCTCGTCAATCTTGTTTTTCACTACTATTCTATTTATCTCCATTTCGCCCACATCTGTGAGAAAAATATCCATTAAACGTGATAATAATAAAAAATATTAAAAACAACAACTTTCCTTTACTAGCAAATTATAATTCATTACTCAATGGAACATTTTGATGTGCTTTTACACTTTATGTTATAATGACTATTAGCCTGGAGATGTAATTAATATGTGAACCGGAGATATGAATGGGAGAACGTTGATAGAGAATGAAAAAATGACAGTAGTTGGAATATGTATGCATTGGATGCATTGATTTTTCGATAATTATATGGATATGTCCTAAAGCAAACAAACATCTGACGCCAATATCTATTCATATAATAGTTTCATTGTACAATACCAAACCTTGTTATAACCATTCGTGGAAACGTGAATTGAAACACACCATCCCGCTCGTTATCTCAATTTATCTAACCCAGTTATCAATCTATAGTTTGTTTGGTACTTGTTGGATGACCAATCTCATCCTACGATACAGGTAAACTAGTTGGGAGTTGACGAATAAGTCTGACCAAGTCAAATACAGTTCAAACAGTTCTCTCATTAATTTCCATTTGTATTGTTAAAACAATTTCAATTATTGCAAAATACATAAGTGATCTTGCGTAACTTTCCAAGCCACAGAGGTCAACTATGTAAATCAAAGACTCCTTGGGATTGTGTGAATTTCATTTGAAATTTTGATTTTAAAAATTATTTATCAACAATTCTGTTGCATTGTTTAATTTATTGTTTTAAGAAAACAATAAAAATTGATGAGGAATTGTAAAAAGATTCTAGCACAAGTCTTCGAATTTTAGAAACTTTTTCAGGAATATTAGAATAAGAATTCTGCTGACAAAACATTTGAAAAGATTTCTATCTTTAGACTTTTGTGAACCCACTACCGTAGAAACGCGACCAAAATTCCAACATGAGAAGATATCTAGTGTGAAGATATCTAACGTGCGAGGAAACTTGATAGAGCATAGAATCAGCATAGTAGCCAGAATCCTTTAAATGGCAGAGAATGTCAAAAGGATGAATATCTCGAGGAGTTCTAAAGGGCAGTCACAGAGTTTAAGGTAACTTTCTAACAAAATGTCGCAGTAATCGTACGATAAAATTTTTTTTTCTGCAACAAAAAAGAAAAAATGTCAACCAGATAAATTTTTACAATAATATAAATGCAAAAATGTTATAATTTCATTTGAATGAACGAGAGAAAATAAAATAAAGTAATAATAAATGATAAAAAAAATAATCCAATAGAAATGATAAAAAATAATTCGATTAAATAGATAAATTGAATAATCCCAAAAATTGCAAGTGAAATTAACAGCACAGATAAAAATGAAAATGAATATAATTCGACCTGCATTGAGTAATTCAATAATTTAGTACACAATTTTAATTTTTCTGATAAGCAAATCTCTAGAGAGTGTCTCTCGGATGCAGAACTCGACTACGACCAACGACAGAAGATAGAAAATTCCCAACGGATAAATAAATCTTGATGCACGGAGGATATCGAGATAGACAAATCGGTATAGAGACAGTCACGAGAGATTTTGTTAATGGGTATACACATGTAAGGGGGATGATCATTACGAGCCGTTGATACGACTAGCGAATTGCTTCTAGGCTTACGAATGGTTACGACCTACACTAATTTCACCAGCTACCATGCCAAGACAATTAATGAATTGTGTTTGCAGTTGTGCGAGTTTGGAAGAACAAAGTACCTGCTAAAGTATTCTAACAACAAACTTACCCTCAATGTCTCGAGTGCGAACGTGATTTGTGAGAAGAATGAATTGTATAGTAAATAACTATAGCAAAGCCACAATTGAATCCACAACTTTTTCTTTAATGTAAGTTTATTTGTTATTTATACAGTATCTCATCATAAATCATATTTTTTTCTACTTCAAAAGTAACTTTTCTCAGTAGATTTAATTTAATTTTATTTAAAAATGTAACTTAAATAATTCATCAAGAGAAGCTATATTTAATATTAATTCAGCTTTAAAATAATAATAAATATTATCCAATGTAATATTAACGTATTTGTTCTTCAAACAACCGAGAGTCCGAGAGGCAGGATAATTATAAAAGTACCTGAATCATTTAATGAATTAATAAATTATAAAAGAGAAATATGAAATTATAAATTACTATTTTTCTCTTTTATTAAAAGTACATTATTCAAAACTATATTTTAATCCATCTTGCAGTAATAATTAAAATTTGAATAATGAATTTGAATAATTTAGTGATTCGGGAACAGAAATTTCCATTATTCTACCGAGACAGTAACAAATATTATGTAGCATGATGTCGACAATTTTAATCAGTCTGATATGATGTTAATACACTAATTTTACGGAGTATTCACCATCCCAATTATATTCTAGTTTTTGTTAACAACTCCCAAGAATACTCATGCTCGTTACATTCAAGTGGAATTATCAACTTCTCCAGCATCTACATTCGTAAAAGTACATTTTCGGGGTCTACTTCTCTCCCTTAACAGTATTCCCATGGTTGTAATCCGATGACGCTCGTTAATCCAAGTGCATTTCCAACATTCCCTAAAGACCTTGAAGAATACGGTTTCTAAATACGGAAAGAACATGATTTTATTCATTATTTCGAATCGTATATTAAACTTTTTACAATTCTTTATCAATTCTTATAGAAATTGCACTGAACCATATTTAATTTTCTTATCATACCTCGTGGAATGTTTTGCTGAAATTAAAATTAAAAATATCCTGATATATTTTAATTGATCATACTTTAAAGTGTTTGATTAAATAAAATAAACACAGTTGAGATTTAACTTTTTTCCAAATTAATTTTTTATCGATTATGTATTAAAAATAGATGATAAATTTAATCAACGAGTTTTTACACACTGCAATTTTTTGTTAATTCAACTTTCTTAAAAAAAAAAAGTTTGATAAAAATATATTTTTTGCAGACAAAAGTATATGAATATTATAATAATAACTAGAAACAATTATTATTATTAAATAAACTAAACTTAAAAGAGTCAGAATTAACTTTGGCGTAATAAATTTTTTACTTCATTTATTAAATTAATTTTAGGTTCCTAATTAGTTTCCAACTCAAATTTACCCGACCCCAATCCTCACTTGTTCTTAATATCTAGATCCTAATTAACTCAAACCTTCTTCACAATTTCGAACTGTCATACAAGAACCCTTTGATATTTGACTCTTCCTATTCTTGTTCATTACAGAAGATTGAAGATTAGTGTTTGAGTAATAAGTTTGAATCACTTTGTAAAATGTCAAATTAAGCATTTGCTCAATAACTCATGAGTCGGCTTAATAAATATAAATAATAAGCAACTAGTTGGGTAATTTCTGAAATAGAGTAATAACTTTGCCTTCAGGAAAATCCATTTAAAGTCAAAAACTAGCTGGCATGTTCTATTTTTCATTTATCTAAAACTTTCCACAAACGTAACAAAAACTATGTACATCCACTTTATCCAATCTAAAGCTTTTAACTAGTATTACTTTGATTTTTTTTTTGGGGAGGAATCCTACTATACGCGGAATCGAAAAAATTGCACTTAAAGTGCCTAGAGCTCTGGAAAAAATTTGTCAAAAAGCTGGACACTTTGTACGATAAATAATCGTAAGTAGATCATTACTGTACACTTTGATCCAAAAAATAAATAAAAAGGATTGTTCTCGAATGTTATACATAGTTTAAATATTTCATCGATGATTGATTATAATTTAAATAGTATATGTTAAATTTTTATAAGAATGGAAATTATACAATAGATTTTTACTTCATGCTGAGAATGAAGATGACTCAATAGGAATACTGAAAGAAGTCCAAACTGGAAAAATAAGTGATGTCATCATAAAATGAAAATAAAAAAAAGTTTAGAGGTTTCAAATGAGAGATTTCATTCTCACCATGTAGTCACATTCAACATATGCATGATAATCGAGTATTCAACGAGTGTCAGGCTATTTTCTACTTCTCAACTACTGTTTCTTTTTCACACATTTGAAGCCTTTTTACATTAAAAAAAAATCTTTAAATTTCGTTGCATCTTCTGACTTTTAGATCTTTCTTGTCTGCTCTTGTCTCAACATTTTTCCACACTTTATATTTTATCTAGCATGAGAGAATTTTGCTCACCAATATATTTACTTAGATGCACTCTATGATAATCAATAAAAAAAAACCCTCCTCTGCTCTTTAAATTTTTTTCCATCACCTTCTCACCTAGAAATTTATTCACAAATTTTTTATTTTATATTAATGATGAAAATATGATGTTCAATGGTATTAACTTTTCGTCTATAACACTTTAAGCTGTTTTTAAGTATCAGTCATCAAAAATAAACTAATACCTGAAGAATTACAAAGTTGTGAATAAATCTTGACTTGAAACAGAGTTGAAAAATTTAAATTTCTAGAGAGCTTTAATTCTTTTAATAAAAAATAAGAATAATGAAATTCATGAATATTCTTGAAAGCTCAAAGTAAAAGACGGGTTTTTGAAAGAGAAAAATTACTTTTGGAGTAGAATTCATAACATAAATATGATTTTGTATCAAATAAAATTACTGTTGATAGAGGAGGCTTGTATAAATCAATTTCTAAAATTCAGTCACAAAAATTGAATCAATTAACGTTGATAAAATAATTCACAAACTATTAAAAATAAAATTGCTATAGATTCCATCAATATTTAGAAGCTATTTACATGATGGATACAGTGCTTAAATCGATCCACCCTTTAATTCTTCAAAATAAAGACGCAATCTCCATCAATGTCACAAGTAGTCTTTATCAATTCCTCATTTCATATGATTCCAAGAGCTAAACATGGCATTCCAATAATCGCCTTTTCGTACAAATCATCCTTAGGAATTTAATTCCATCTAAATGAAATGGAATCCAACGTAATATCAATCAGCCTGTGGCTAATGCTTATACAAAAAAAAATTAGTTGAGGAAGAAAGTGCTATGACATTTTTCTTTTATTCCCTTATACCTTGTATAATGTCCTCGGGGGAGAATTCTTTGAGGATTTATGATCGAATAAGATTGAGAAACAGAAAAAGATGGAAGTGCGAAGAACCAAGTAGTAAGATCACGACAGAAGTAAAGATGCCTAAGTGAAATATATTCACGTCGAAAATCGTGTTTCCAAGTTCAACGCTGATTTTTACAGCAATTCGATTAACTACGTTTTTTCGCACTTTTCATTGCTCTACTCGGCAGCCAGGAAAGTTTATTGAAAACGGTAAATCTCGCCTATCAAATCAGGATCTTTATTTTTCTTAAACGATGTATTTGAACGCTAACGACTTTTTCTAAATACCCCTCAATGTAATTAAATCGAGATAAAAAAAAAGCTAATAATATTAAATTGAAATGAGAATTAAATAAATTAATAATTAATTAATGGTTAATTTATATTTTTAATATATGAAAATTAATAATGTGATTATTTACGACTAATTAATCGAGAGGAAATCCACTTACTTTATCTCGTTACCATAATATCGATATTGGAACCTTTGGAAACTTTATGTAATGATTTTGGCAAAGCTACCTACTGCTTCTGAATGATCAATTTCCGCATTGTATTTATATTATTTTTTCAATTTCATGTTTGAATAAATTTTTGAAACATGACGAATTTTTTTTAATCACAAATAATGCGTATTGTTTTAATTGTTATTTTTTTTAGTGGTTTTTTTTTTAATTGTAACATTTACGTTAAAATGAAAAAAACTGTTCAAATACTATTTTTTTTTATGTATTTATGTTGAATTTTTAACTTGAAATTAACAATCGATTTGTACAAATGTTTGTGTCGTGGTGGTTAACCTCACATACTCTCTCTATGGACACTGCAATATCCCAACAGAACAATTTTTGTGGATACCAATCTATCACTGTTTCTACAGTAGTGAAAACCCCTAATTTTCACGAACGAACGAATTCGATATATTTTTTCATTTCTCGTTCGTGGTTTTACCAATTCTCGATTAAACTAACGAACAAGTAAAGAAAAAAAAAATCTTTTAATTGTGAATTTACATACATGTGTATGCATTTATAAAGTTTAGATATTATACATACTTTTTGATACGTTAGAATATTTGGTAATTACAATCTGTGAAACCAAATACCTCTGGGGAATCGTGAAACAAAAATTGGAAAGCACCATCATCGGTATAAATACAGGAGGGTTTTGACTGGAGTATTTCAGTGGAGATTTATATTTTTTTGAAGGTGAGAGAGGAGCACTTTTTCAACTATTCCAATACCAATTTTATTTGTCAAATCTATTTTTCATTTGGAAATAGAACTATATCAAGTTCCACCATGTGTGGGGTTTTCTCTGTAAATTCTGTGTATTATAGATCAAATGAATCACACCCTCAAATAAGTGGAATATTTTTAAAATTCATGGATAGAAGATAAAAATGCATCATTCACAACAATATGTGGGTCAAAAATATGCAAAAAAAATATTGATATGCTAACGACATAATCAATTTACCAATAATTGGATCGCCAAATAATATACGACGAATTTTAATTACCTATCGACAGAATCAACATTTGAGATGTAAATTAATAATTAAATGTTATAATAAATAAATATAAAAATTGTAGGCTTTTACACATTTTTTTAGATCATGAAACTAAAAAAAACTATCTCATTAAATGTGGACCCCATTAGATAGATAGAAGAGTTTTGTATTAATGCAAAAAAAGTGACCTAGAAACAGAGTGTAATTTTTTTTTTTGCTTTTACCAACGTCATATGTAATCCAGTTTCACTCTATTCCCTGAAAATGTCTCGGCATTTTCTAATTGCATGTAAGTACATACATTAAGTACTCCATTAAGTAATTATATGAAAATGGTGCAATTAATCGGAGCATAATTACTCACCACAAATCAAGACTGAAGAATTTATGTCTTTTATTGTTTCATTGAACACGAAAATGACTATTGAACATTAAGTCTA
The DNA here is from genome assembly GCA_028641665.1 of Chelonus formosanus. NCBI lineage: Eukaryota > Metazoa > Arthropoda > Insecta > Hymenoptera > Braconidae > Chelonus > Chelonus formosanus. The sequence goes on from CM054004.1 coordinate 21,164,754, forward strand.
CACTTTTCAGTCACTATTAGATTTGACACTACTTAAATAATCTTCATAAATACTTCAGTTTATCAATTAATAATTCGGTGATCCTCAACTCTGAGTTTATTTGTAAAGTTTAATTAATTTCTAAAATGTCTACTACTCACTGAACACTTGCACACAAATAATTAATTAAAACCACGTCACTGTGGAAGATATAGTATTCAACGTTAGGATAACAAACTCTAACACAATACAAGCTTGTTAACTTTAATGTTTCCTAACATTTTGACAACAAGTGAGGAGAAAACTTTAATTCATTTTTCACCCGACAAAAGCACGTTTCAAAAAGCAAGCATAACTTTCTTTACCCTGTCAACCATTTACTGATAACCATTCAATTTTATTATCTCTGTGTATCTCTCTGATGATTATCAACTTTCAACACACAGTGAAAAAAAAATTCAACAATTAAACTCAAATAAATTCCTAACAATTGTCTTTTATAATAATTCACAATAAAAATATTTTTTTTTTAAGCAGAGATAAATTTTTTTAAATGACATTAAATATTTAAAAACACTCAATGTTTACATGAACAATTAAAAAATTCACTTCATGATTAATAAATTTACGAAAAGGTTTACAGCCGAATCACGTTTCGTAATTCTTCCGTGAGTGTCTTATACGCGATTCAGAGACGCGTACTCTGAACATCAAGCTTCGAATAGCCGGCGTTCCATAGTGAAGCTTGCAAGCCCCACCTCCATGAAAACGTATCCAGCCGAAAGTCCACGAAAATAACCGAACTTGTACGATGACTGTCGCGCGAAAATCGATGGATACACCCGGTTCTACAGATAATTGTTATTAATTGAACATTCGATTAGGCTGATTTCTCCAGAACTGTCACAACACACTGTCCTAAGTGTCAAATGTATATGTGTCCGTAATATGATCTCTCACGAGTAATTGACTTCAAGTAAGATTGCAACTCTGTATAATTGTTCCGAGACTTTCAAATACTTTAATTGCTGATAATTCACTAATCGACAAAGTTGTATAATGACATTTAAATATTGCTATGTTGTATAAAAACTTTTTTATTGATAAATGGGCAGTTTTTGTAAACCAAAGAGAAATCGGTTGATGGACAATTGGGTCTGATAAATGGTTGCAATTAAAAAAAATGATGGCAACACAAAAACCTTTTTAAAAGAATAGCCGAGTTAAATGTTAAATAAATAATGCGATTATCAATGATGAAAGCTTTTATCATTGAATGCGGTAACTATATTGTAGCCGACTATGTATAACTTGCATACATTTCGACACTTCAAAGCATTTCAACGCCTTCATAAAATACTCCTGGAAACGACTTGTGAATGATTAATGCCCGAAACGGCTTCTCATGCAGCTCTCGCGAGACTTAAGAAACGGTTTACGGATCTTAGGCTCTCAATCACCCCTTCGCCCTTCTAAGACCTCTTTCTCACACTTACTGTCTATTTCTCTACTTTCTCTGCTTTTCCTCGTATCCGCCAAGTTGATGGATTTCCTGCACAGGATTATTTCTTCAGCAGAGTGAAATGTAAAAGTCGAACAGTATTCCTTCAGCGGCAACGTTTCGTCTGACTTCAAACTTCCCTGAACTACATTATCTTCTTTCACGTCTCCTGAAATTACATAGTTGGTATTAGCATCATCATAATCAAAGTTTATACTTTAGGAATCATAAGAAGCATGAGAGAAATTAATGAAGTTATTATGATATTAGATTATTTTTTATTTTTATCATTTATATGGTAGATTTTTTGTTGTAAAGAAATTAAATAATAAATTTAATAAAAATGAAGTTAGCAAGAACACAATGAAGAATAGAGCAAACAACATCATTGAACCGAAACTACAAGCATCAAAACATGTGTTTACAGCTTCCAACATGTTGAAGTACACAAGAAATTGCCTTCAAGAAACATTTTTCCTATTTTTTATGAAACCTCTTTCAACGTTCCTTGAAAATTTCTCTCTGAATAAAAATAGCATAATAGATTTTTAAAGCTAATCACGACTACATAATCGAAAGCTTGCTTTTTTTATTTATCTGACCTCAAGTTACAATATATCCTGGATTATGAAATACGAACGATAACATGGTGGAATAAAGAAAATAAATGATGTGTCAGTACAAATGATTTATACATAGACATAAGCAATGGAAAAAAATTTTCCATCGACTCATAGAGTCGAAGTGTAAACAGGATCTGCAGTGCATTGCCGATAGAAAATTACATCCCGTCGCAAATACTTCCGATGGTATATCAGACGAAAGAAACGAGAGAATGAAAAATAGAGAATAATCTAATACTTGACAGGAGAAACATTTCCGAAGATGATGACATAAAATAATCATTTATCGAACGTATACGAACGCAACGTTGATTAAATGAAAAAATAACCAAGTTTTCTTGATTTCCTAAATTCCTGTTACACAACATACAAATTGGATTACATCAATGCAATCATCAAATAAATGGATGAAATCTTTTTATAATATTTATAAATATATGAAAATACGTCAATTATTAAATATAATGAAATATTTATGATAAATATTTTGGACATTCAGTATGGTAATACACATGGTCAACATTTTCATAATGAATATAAATAATTATAAAGCTATTTAAAAATCAAAATGAAAGTTGAATTTGATCTGGAACCTTCATGTAGCTATATTAAATATAAATTTTATTATAATGTTATTGAAATCCTACCCCGTTGGAAATATTATCAATACCATCAATTAAATTTATTATTATGATTCAATCATTTTCTGAGTGATGAAAATTTTGTTGATTTTATTATAATTAAATTAAGCTAAAGTTTTTAAATGTTGATTACTTTTGGAACATGAAAATATTTATTAATTAATATTTAATGCAGAGTTGAAAGCTCTTTTTATATGATATTTCTGTGTATGAATGTGTACGAAGATAGCAGATAGATGTATATGGTTAAATTCAGTATTCTAAAGCCAAATCTAACTGGATGATGAAGCGAAAAAATCACCTAGCTGTTTGGATATGATGAATAACTTGAATTTTCAACAGATACTTAGCAAAACAAAGTTTTATAATCTATCATAATTTAGTACATAAAAGAGAATAGTTAACTTATAAAATAATTATACTTTACGAGTTATTTTCATCTTAATTATGATAAATTTTTTTCTATTTATTACTTATTTTCTAATTATAGCAAAATCTTAATTTAATTTTTTAAGTCAACGCTTTAAAAAAAATTTTGTTAATATTATATTCATTTTTTTGAAAGCATTAATTACATCTCAGTTTAAATTTACATGTTAGTTTGAAAGAGATGTAATTGCAGTAGAATAATAATTACGTACAAAAACAAACGAGAGAGATGGAGAAAAGGAAAAGAATTTTTAATGAACAATGCTAGTACATTGTTCCTCATTTGGCATGTAAATTCTCGTTAGCTTACACAAGAGAACAAGTACTCGGCTTCATCTCGACGACCGGAAGTAAAGAAAAAATAGAACTCTTGGGAGTATGAAAGGGAAAACAAAAAAGGCAAGAAAAATAAACCATCGGTCAGCGCACGTGTATAGCTTGTCGCATGCAAAACCAAAGTAGGTTCTAGTTTTGCTTCTGTTCTTCGCCAAGCAGTTTGAAACTATAGAATATAAACATTAGACTTTATAATATCACCACCGGCACCTAAATATTTCGACTCAAGTATTGCTTTTCCTTAAGAAAAAAAATTCTACTCAATCTATTTATTTTTATACTTTTAACATTACCATTTTTTTATATACCAGACTGATCATTTACATAAAACTAGAAATTTTATTTCAACTTCTTACTTTTTATTTTTTGATTATTTAAATTTAATAAATTTCTTTCAGTTAATCTTTTGCAGCGAGTTCAATTAAATTTTAATCCTACTAAATTGCTCATTTATTTTATTTCTATAAATATTTGTGTTTATTAATACCTAAAGTAAGCTCTTTGACATGACAGAGTAATTTTTAGAATCAAGAAAAGTAGAATAATTTAGTTTGACACGACTTCAAATTACTTTGCATTAATCCAACTACCATGTGTAAATGAAAGCAAGATTTTGAACTTTCAGTATCGTCATATGATATGTACATATATGGTAATAGCGAAGAGAAAAATAATGTATACAGAGCTTTGCAATTCTCTTCACATTCTCATTCATCTTTGTAAACGAGAAGCACCAGTTGGCATACTCGATCTACGAAACTTGTGCGCGTGACTAACTGTTCATCGTACTCATCTTTCTCATGTTCCATAATGTGTTCTCACTTGCACTTTTAATCGATGTTCACGATTATATATATATATATCTTCAATTTATTTTTCAAAAAACCTCAGACTGAATTAACATAAAAGTTTTAATTTTCTTTATACTTTTTTATTACCAGAGATTTATATTTAGTTGATAAAAGAACGAAAAAAAAATTTAATGGTTATATTTTAACGATAAAGCGACACTCGATGGCATTGGAAATAATTTAAATTGTTCAAATGCAAATCCAGAGATAGTAATAAAACGAAAGAATGAAAGAGGAGAAGAATATTGCAGCATTTTTATAACGTTGAGCTGAGCAATATAACTTTACCTATATTTCCAGCTTCACCATGTGACTATTAGTAGAATCTAAAGAAGAATCGATAAATAACAAATGCTCTTTGAACTAAATCACGACCATTTTTTCGATTGCCAAATGCATTCGTGCCTGCGGTTTTATAGCTTAAATAAATAACGAAAAAAAAAACTTTGAAAAAATTCTAAATGAAAAAGAAAAGCCATTTTTTAATTGAAGAAATTTTCCCTTTCAAAAATAAATATTTCACTTAAAAATTTCAAAATGAAATTGCGTTCTAATTAAAAAAAGAATTATTTTAGAAGAAATAAATACTTTACAAATATTGGAGAAATGATTTTTCAAGAAATTAGAATTATAAATATTTAAAGAGTAAAGCTTTAAATAAAATTTGGGGCTTGAAAAGGAAGTTTTTTACGCGAATTTTATTCTGAAGAGTAACACTCAATTCGACAAATTTAACTTGAGAAAACGTTAGAATAAATTGGAAGAACGATAGTAAGTTGACCAAACCAATTTGCCATGACTGTAAGTGTATTCTAAATAGTAGCGAAGCATGAACGTTTCTGAAGCTCTGACTTTTGCCTTTTGGACATTGGGACTAAAGAGGAGAACGAAAGGGATGAATGAACACTAGTACGAAGCCCAGAGGCTGAAAAGCATGCGGGTGATTCAACGGCAGTGGTGACGGTGGTCGACGCTCGTTAAGAGTGGCTCTGAGAAATGCTCGACAGTTCCAACCGACAGAGAGAACTGTAATAGTGAGAGACCAGAGACAGAGTGTATGGCCTGAGGGGTTAATAGATGGCCGATGTCCTCTCCATCGAGGTCAGACACTGTGTCACTTTCTACGTCCGTCATTACGAATGCAGATTGGACTACTGCCATTACCAAGCCCGTATCTAATCGCTCGCGACCATTTCCCCAACTTCTCTATTTCCATAGGAATATTCATTAATGAAAATTACTTTATTGTCTTTGCGTCATTCGTTCACTTTCGTCACCTCGAAAATGAGAGTTGTCGACAAGCTTGACACTTTAATGATTAAATTATTCGAACTATGTCTCCGATGTATTTTATTATCATTGAAAAATCATTTGACGGAACTGTGATAATCCATCAATCATCGTTTAAAAAAATTTATCACTCGACTAACATTCATAAAATTTTAATATTATATTGAAGATTTAATTATTTAGAATCAATAAATTACAAAAAGTGAAAATGATGAACGGAAAGAAAAAATTTTATTTGAGCAATAAAAATATTATTGATCAAGCAAAGAGTGTCCAACAATTCATCAAGAAATAAAACCTGGTCAACAGAAAAATCATAAAAGGTCAATAAAAATTATCAACAGATAGTTCAGAGAGTAAGCATTTATAGTCTTCATTCTGTGACCACTAACATTATTGATCAACATTAAATTAGCAAATGTATCATATTAAAACGTTAATCTTCTTTATCAGTGATTCATAAAAAAATTCCTCGTTTCGAATTTCCAAATCAATGAAAGCTCAAAAGAACTTTAATGAATACCTCACTAATTAATGAGTATTGTTGCGAATAATAGTCTTTTCTCTATTTGATAGATAATCGTTAAAACTCGGACGCTTCCATTTGAAAAGATAAAGGGTAAAGGATGAAAAATAAATGAATGAGAATAGATTACAGTCGAAAAGAAAAATATTGCAAGCTTCCCTTTGAGATAAAGAAGAAGAAAGAAGACAAGCAGAAATCTTCGACGCGCGTCGATGAATTTCCGACACGAAGAACCCTTAAGTTTGGTGGTCAATAGATCAAAACGTCTCCCTTGGCTTTTAGAAGATTCTCCAGTGCAGCTTTACTACTACTTCTACTAGTACTACTACTACTGCTATTACTACTACTGCAGTAATGCTCCATGAGTATTACGAGTATATAAAGGTGATGGTAACTCAGTGATCCAACTCCAAGCGCACTGAAGGAAATTTCTTGAGCTTGTAGCAGTGTTGGCCAGACCTTCGGGACCGATGAACGTAGAAAGAAGGTTTTTTCTCCATCTCGGAAGTACTACGTCACACTGTCAAACATCATTTTCTCTTCCTCTATTTTTTTCATGTCTTTACTTTAGCATTTGCTGGCAGTTCAATTGTACTTGTTCTACATTTCAACTTCAATCTTCATTTACGAAGGAACTTTTTGCTGTTTGTATTACAATTTACCTCAAATAAAACACCATTGACAGCTCTGAAAGAATTATAAATTATGAGTAAAAGATTTAAACACAAGAAAATATTTTTAATCTTTCGATCTTATCGTAAAGATAGTTAACTCTTGTATTTTTTTTAACGAAACAATTGAAGCTTTCTTGACTAAATAATGAAAAGCTTAAGAGAAAAAAGAAATAATTCCAAAAGACCATTAAGATTCTTAACTAAACGACTGTGCGCTTCTTAAACCCCTTGCTCTATCCTCTCCTTCTCCCCTTCTTTTCTCATATTAAATTCTTTTTGACTAATATTTGAATCATTTTAGAATTCAAAGCATTTTAATGTTAAATTAAAACAAAAAAACTAACATCAGATTTAAATAAATAAATACAGACAAAATAAAGTTAGAGCGAAAGTTTTAATACATTTTCTCGACGTTTTTAGTAGAATATAAAAAAAAATACAGAAGAAATGAGACATAAAAAATAAGGGTGAAAAAAACGAGTAACTGGGGATGGTATAGTAGATGGTTGTCAACGGATTTCAACGAGAAAAAAGGTCATGGTTATAGACATGAATATGTAGATGAAATTTAGGATCCTCAAACGACTTTCAAGCTCGACCACTTAGAAAATTATGAATGTCTCGTAATTTTTGTAATATGATACTACATGATTATCATCCATGTAATTTTTCCCTATTTTTTCTGGAAGCTTTTCCTGCTCTTCAGCTCCATACTTAAAAAGTTGAATCCACCAATCAAGTTAATAAGTCTTAGATCCAACAAGAATACCAATGATGTTCTTTCATATTCCAATATCTAAATCGACTTTATCTCAGTCAGTCTGTCCAAATACCTAAATGATTATGCTTGTGAAGTACAGACAGAAGAGTACTTGAGAATGAGAAAATAGTCGAATAAGTAGAAAAGAAATTCGAAACGTTATGGCAGAAAGTAAGAAAGTATAAAAGTCGATTCTGTTGGAGTACGAAACTGAAATAAATAAAAGAAAAAATACTAGAGTAACAGGGAAAAGAAATAGACAAAAACAGAATACTGACTAAGATATCCTAAGAAGAAACGGAAAATGAGAGTGCTCAGTATCGATTTTAGAAACTTAACCGTCCTATGGTCACTTTTGCATACACATTATGATCTATCAGCATTTGGAATTATTAAAAAATATTTTAATATTTAATTATTAATACTGCATTATATTAAAACTGATTCAGTAGGATTTGCATGTTGATTAACTTGGTGTTATACCTGAAAATTTTTATAATTGAATATAATTATGGTAATATATGCAATGAAAATAATTTATAATTAGCTGAATTGTAGAAAAATTATTATAAATCAGAGAAAATATTTAAAATGGTTATCCTATTAAGCACAGTTGATTGGATTGAATTTTATTAACAATAATCCATCGCGAAAGATCTTAATTTTCTCATTTTTTCTAGCTTTTCGTTAACTTTCAAGTTCGTAAGTTAGATGATATCATTGTCTTTTACTTTTTCACTCTCTTCTATGCTATCCAACCCACAACATCCCTCAAGAAAATTGTACTTTTCTCAACAATTTCTATTAGCATAGTTTTTACATAATTGCATGGTGACTTAAGTAAAGTGCGCATACACATAGTCGGGCACACAGTTATTTTACGAAAAAAAAAAATAAATTTCACTCTAGCCAAAAAAAGAGAGACGATGAACTGGATACCGAGGATGGAAAGAAAAGACAAGAGAAGGAAAAAGAAGTGACGATAAAAGAGTCAGAGGAGAGGAAGAAAAAAACTTCAGATACTGACAAGAACAACAGCCCACTGACGACAAGCGAAAAAAACGCTCGAGGGGACACACTCTTTTCATGCTTCTTTTTTTTCCAACATCAACAACAACCTCTTGTCTGTAACGCTGGAATTCACATATTATAATTTTTTTTTTCAATATGCAAGGTAAAAAGATACTGGAAAACTACGCTTAAGATTCTTCACGCGCTTTTGATGCATCCTTTCAGTATAAAAGAATACCGGACAACCTTTAATCCATGAAGTTTACGCTACAATGTTTTTGTGCTTATTCAATTTACTCTATTATGGTAAAATTTTAACATTAATTATCCTTTCGTTATTTTCTTTTATATGTAAAGTAATTAGTCAAATTTATTACTGTTTTTAGAGAATAAAATGGACCATTTTTCTTAAAGAATAAGTAAAATTCTCATTTTTGAATTTTTATAAAAAGAAAAACTGGTTCAACAAAAAAAATTAAAAAATACTTTACTTACAAAAAATTTAGTACACAGTAAATCGTATTATTTTAGATTATAATTAATGGAGATAAAAGAATAATTATTATCAGTACAATAATCTTGTTTGGCTTGTATAAAAAATGATCTTCTGTTGAAATGAAAAATAATTCTAGCTTTGTAGCATTTAGTAAAGAATTTAATTTACTTTAGCCAAGTATTTATATTTACAAAGTACCTGATTAAAAGAAATTTAAACGAGATATGTGATAAAGTTTATTTTATTCTTCAACATAGAAATTATTATTTCAGTGTGTATTGGACATAATTTCTTGATTTTAGAATTATATCTGTACAAAAGGATCATCACTAGCATATTCACGTTCAAGAGCTCAAATTAAATTCATTTGTTCTCATGTCTCTACCCTTTCCTACAATTTTTTTGTAGGAAGCATTTTGGTTCTCTCTATGAAAACCTGAACAGGAGACTTAGAACGTTTTGTTCGTTGTAAAATCGTTGCTCAGTCTCAAGAGAATCGTGATGAAGAGTGGATGCTTGCGGAAAAAAGAGGGACTACGATAAGTGGATCCTCCAGTAACTCTGGAAAATTTGTTTCACAAAAGTGCGGTATGCTGTCACAGTGTAAAGAACGAAAGAAGTAAAAGCGTCAGTGTATAAGATGGTAAACAAGCAGCTAAAATAAAAAGAAATTAAGAAGAATAAAGAGAGAAGAGGAGAAAAAAAAGAGTAACAGAATTTTGAAAAAATGAATATGCTTTTAAAAGTAATTTCAAAGCAGCTAAAAATAGCAAAATGTCACTTTCAAAATCATCCGATTAATCTTTCATTTTTTACGAATTATTTAATTTGAAAAGAGTAAACAGCTTGAAAGGGCTATTACCTCTTGAACTAGTTTCTGTTACAGAGAAAATTCAGAACAAACGTCAAGATTTGGTGAAATTGTATTTCTACGAGATAAGAAATTAAATTGATTAATTAATATCATCATGAATTTTTTACAAGGCCTTTTACTACTCTTATAATACAAGGTTTACAAAATTAAATTTGAATTCTGTTTTTTTTAATGATAATCTTATTATTAATATTAAATGTTTTTATAATTGAAAATATGAAAGGTGATTTTTTATTTCGATTCGATATTTTTGGATATTTTCCAACTTATTCATCTAAATTAGAAAAGTTGTTCATGATTAAAAAGCAATTATTGAAAACCATAGGAATAATTGATGAATGTTGAGTTATTCATAAGCAATGAGTGAAATCAAAACATTGAACTCTGATGAAAAAGTTTTTTTTTAATTGTAAGTCATTCTGTTGAAGGGAGCACATTAACGTAATTAAATATAATTGACTGAATTTTTTAAATTGCTCGAATAGAGAATAAGTTTCCTATACTTGAATGCAAGAATTCAGCAGAATAAAGCTAAGGGTGTGCAATCTGTCAGCACTTGACAAAAGTTACGTGTCTCGAATGCTGCATACGCGTGACTCGAGTGTCGACGCGACAGTGCTCGACTCATTGAAATGAAGAGTCTCAATTGTGCGTATATTCAAAAGCCGACAAGTACATAGGGTGAATTAAAAAAAATGAAACGCTCACTTTTTCTTCCTTTCAAGAATTTAAATTGACACTTTTCGTTCAACACCTAGACTTTATCAACACAATAACCCAAAAATGTTACACATACATATATTAACACTTCTGACATTGTAATAGCTCATGAAGTGAAATAAAAAAATTATATAATTGTCGCATATATAAAAGAGACGGTTATTCATTCCTAAAAGCTACTGAACTTTTAAAGTCTTCGAGGAGACTTCATTGGTCCACTGGGAAAGCCCAATATCTTAAGGCCTAATAAAGCTCCTTTTCCGACCCTCTTTTTCTCACAACTATTCTCTGCTCCATTCCCAAGAGAGTCGAGAACCGTTGCCCTACTCTAAAGATAAAAGTCTACTCAAATTCAAATTTTCAAGCTGTTATCAAGAGCATTGTCACGTCCACTTCCCTTAGTTGGTATGTGATTAATTTATTAGCTCGATAAATAAATCATTCTGTTGTGATCCTTTGCCATTTGTTTACCATTTTTTCACGAAAACATTTGTATATCCATCAAAGGATTATTTAATAAAATTCTCTTTTTGGAAATTTAACAAAAAGATACAAAAATTTCCCCATAAGCTAATGGAAAATAAGTTAAGCTTTGATGAACACTTATTACATCACTATCTGTAATCAAAACCGTAATTGTAGAGTAATTGTTTCATTAAATTACAAATACCAATGGGTTCAATGAAGAACAAATCTACTTATCAGTGATTAATTCCGATAATGAAGCTTAGCATGACTTTATCGAATTCCTGTCATAATTATCAACGAAAATCTGACGTGATTAATAAACGATTTTAACAAATTGCCAATATTACTAACGATAGGACGTTAAAGCTTACAATTAATTTGATAGAATATATTACGAATAAGTTTTTAATCATTAAATTTTCATTATAACTTCAGTAATGAAAATTTTTGTCTTCATTAATTTATTACATTGCTCCTTGACTTCATTACAAACTAATTTACAAGAAAGCCTGAGAATTAATTACATTATTAATAGTCTATATTTACAATTTACTACAGCTATAAACTCAGAAGCTAGAATTTCTAAACAATTTGTAGATTAACACCAACTATTTGACAATAAAAAAAAAGACTTCTGTTGATAATTTCAATCAAGAACTAGACATAATAAAAATATTATCTTTATCTCTTTAAACAATGGTGAGTAGTTAATTTTATTTATTTTTTCTTCAAATAAAACATTTTAAGTAACTTTTTATCCTCCACGATCGATTGCTCTAAATATCAGAAAATAATAAAGCTACTCCACCTGTAAATGACACTAGAAATTAAAAATAAAAGTTTTGAAAGTTCAAATAAATAGCTATTGAAAATAACACATAAATACTGAAATTATTGAAATAACTGAAAATACGAATGGAAACAAACTAGAACAAAGTTTCGAACAGCAAGAGTTTTCCTTTAAATTATTTACAATTACTATTAATACAAGCTTTAATCCAAAGTGTTGTAATTCGACAAATGGCAAGATGGATACGACAACTACTCTAGACAGCTTGTTATGTCTCATAGATGTACCGAAGAGTAAATTAGAGTACTTCGTAATTAGCACAAAGCTAAACGTGAAACAAACTAAACAGAAAGCTAGACATGTAGATACGAGTACAAGCTCCTTGTGCTAAAGCTTTTCATCAGGAGTAACCGTATGAATCTGAATCTCGTTCATCTACGAACTTTATAAGTACAGATATAAGTCGTTTGTTCAATAGTACTACCGTCAACTCTTTTGACACATCGTTCATCAAAATCTTTATTTTTAAAAAAACTTCTCAACTCTCATTCTTCAACATTTTTCATCATATTTTATGTTTTTAATCAGATTCCATTTTAAATAATATATTTTATATGATATCGAACATGTGCTTCTAATAACATATAATTTATCTTCCTTTCTTCAATTTTTGTTCCTTTTTATGTTTTTCTTTTTTATTTCTTTTTTTGGTTGAAATTTTTCTATCAAGTCTGTTTTCGAGGTTAGACGAGAAGACGAAAAAAGTCTACAAGTGTAAACGCCAAGAATTCGATGAAAGTAGTATCCGTACAAACTTTAGCCGTTATAACTCGACAAAAAACTAAAGAGCATTCCAACAAGAGAACCACACACTCTTGAAACTTACTCATACGATACATTCTTTTACGCCATAATTTCTGAAAAATTTTTTTATCAAAATCTTTGAGAAGTGCTCTTATAATGTTTCAATATTTCATTTTACTTATAAAATATACACTTTATTGTTTATAGCCACGATGTATAATAATAAATGTCGATATTCGTAGATAAACACCTGAATGTCAATTTTTTATATCCATCAATTTGACCCAATTCCATTTTTCTTGGTCTTTATTTTTTATATCTTATTATTCATTCATTTTTACATAAAATATTCTATTTTTACTCTACTTGATTGATATCCATTCATTTATAAGAAAAAAGATGATAACGATACAAAAATGATATTTTTTAGTTCATGAACGTCAGCATAAAGTGAAAAATTGATCCAATAAATTTATTCTCAACTTATTAAAGAATCTTCTAAAGAAGATACAAAAAAATAGATTTTATTCATGAATATGTCTTGTTTTATAGTCCTAATCAATAATTTATAAAAGCCACCTCTCATAAGTTAACTTCAAAATATATAGATAAATAATTGTGATGATAAAAAAGTGACTGCAGGACATTTACTAAGGAGTTGTTTATTTCGAGTTATTTAATTAATCGAACTTGTTTTGATTCATAAATCTTGCTAGAAAAACGATGTGTGCTTTTCCTCGAATGTAATCAATTTACGATGAATGAATTGTTTTATAAGCATATAAATTTTCTTGAGATGGTCTTACTTACGAAGAAAAAAAAAATTAACATCATTTCTTTTGGCTCTGTACTCCTTACAGTCACTTGAGATCACGAAATATCTCTAAATGTCGGTCTACTAAGAAACTTGGAGGCAAAAGTTGGCAGTGTGCTAAAACTGGTTTTTGACTCAGCAGGATTCTAACATAGACGAAGCATTTCAACAGACTGAGCATCAATGCCAATGAACTCTTTAACTTCTAGAAATCTTGCAGACAACTCAACATCGATTAACAATTACTTCTCTTTTCTTTTTCATTTTTTACGAAAGATATGTAAAACCAGAACTAATTTATTTCATTACACTGATTCTCACGTGGTTCGTTTGATAAATTACTTTCAAAAAATAGCTCAAAACTTTAATTGACAATTTGAACTTCATGAAATCAAATTTTAACAAGCTTCAACAACATTCTAGTTATTACAATTAAAATAAAATAATTAAAAAAATATTTCAAGTGATCATTTCACTGTTCTTTTTATTGAAGAATTTTTTTTCTACTCCAAAACTATGATTATGTATGACAATAATAACAATTTCCTAACTCTCAAGTGCTTAAATACTATTAATTTAAAAAGCATCAATATCGCAATAAACCAAAGAAAAAGAAAAACAGGCCTAAATCACGGAAGATAGAAAATAAGTACGCCCAGTAACACTCAAGTCCCAAAGGAGAAATGTGGTTAGAAATGAGATAATAGGGATAATAAATGATCTGGAGAACCCTTGTGAACATTCTCGCCTGGATTTTATTTCTTTAACAAAAAAAAAATATATCGTAATAATGGAAAAGAAGAAGAAACAAAATTATGTAAGTGAATGATTCTTATAACACCAAATGAATTTTATTCATAGATCTTTTCAATTATTTGAAATCAAATATAAAGAAGAAATGGGGTTTAAAAAGCACATTTTTTTATTCATCGACGATCTTATTCATGATCAGTGACTCTATAGAGTTATTTGAATGCTAATTGAAATATTACATTCACCATTCAGAAGATTTAAAATTTTTCTCATTCATCTGGGAATTGTATTTAATCTGGACTGTAAGGAGGTTAACACTTTGAAAAATATGAAAAGATTTTTATAACTAATATTAAAATTTTTACAAAGTAATAAGAATTCTCTTCAAAGTAACATCAGTGAAGTATTGTTACATATGGTCATGAATACCAAGTTTTTACCTAAACAGCCTAACCTTGCACTTTTAGAAGCCATGTCATATTCCAAACTTCATCCCTGCCTGAAGAGAGAATTTCTCTTCAGAGTCTTGGCTAAGTCGCTTTAAATGGTAATTCACAGTAGGAAAGTTCGTCTTTGCTGTTCTTCTTGCAACTTGGTTGCTTGTCTATCTGTTGTACAAAAGACGATCAAAGTCCACCCAAAGTTTTTGTCGAAGATATCATTCTTTGATAATAATTAAAAGCTCAAGCTTAAGATTCAAAGATAATCACTTCATAAGAATGCCGATAAAATTAAACCATTAATTTAACTAACCAAATTAAGAAAGTTTGTCATTTGTTTTGTCGTAAAAACTTTATCATTATCTGTTGAACAAGTCACAGTTCATTTTCAAGATGATACTGAACAAAATATTCGTAATCCCGCTTAATTTAATTATTATCTAAGTGATTTATATATTTATTTGCAATAGTGTCGAAAGATATTGGATGCATGAATCATTCTCTAAAGCATAATGCCAACGATAGATAATTTATTTGACAACGTTCGTCAGAAATGCACAATGTCAGCAGTACTCCTCCCTGCTTTATCACGAAATTTAATTATTAATTCAATAAATAAACATGTCTGAAGCCGTTATCATTATTACGTAACTACTAACACTAATTAATTTAATAAATTAATAGATTTATTAGAAAGTATGCAAATAGTATTAAAGATCATATACGTGAAAATCACGATGAGATGAAATTATTGGGGTTGATTTTTTTTTTACCATTATTTGACTTCTTGCCAAAATCATAAATTGAAACTAAGATAGAAAAAAGACAGAATGATAAAACATTAATCTACTATTTTGTTAAAGAGACCCAAGTACTTTAGTCATAAAAGTCATAAACAAAACTTTTTGATACTTGCTGAAACCTGAGAAATGCAATTTTAAAAGCGATTCCATAAATCGCTCGTAAATTTTCTACGACTTTCACTCGTTTTCTGTCTATAACACCGTTACCCCGTCAACACATTTACGATCGAAAAGTTGTACGTGACAACATCGTATAAATTGTCATATAATTTAAAGATAAAATATTATTTAAACAAGAAATAAAAAATATTGATTGAAGAGAAACAAAATAAATTAAAAATTACTTAAAACTTTTTAAATTCAAAAATTAAAAAAAAACGTTTTACAAAAGCAGATAAATATGAATAAAACATAAGTTATTGGCCAAGTAGAAGATGCTTACTTAGTTCTCTAAGGCGTCGAAAATCAAATTTACTGCGTGGAAAGAAGCTGTCGTACAGCATTTACCTCTTAAATATACTTTGGAATAAATAAAAAGTAGAGAAAAAATGAAAATAAAAAAACTTCTAGTGGTTTTTCTTTGGGGAACACGACGGACATTTTCTTGGTAGTGAGCCAAAAACGCGACTACTTATAAGACTTTTTGGAACACTTTCTACATCTCTCCCTCTCTCAGTTTCTCGTAGAAAACGATTTATCGCTCAACGCGGCATAATCAGCGAAGAAAATAAAGGATCCTCCGGATGTTTGTTGGGAAGAACACAGTAGCGTAAACACTTATATCCCCAACAGAAGCAAAAAACAATTGAAATGCTAACAATGTTCAATAACTAATAACATAAATTTCAAGAGAAATATCGAAGATTTTCTAAATTTAGCAAAAATTTAAATGAAGCTTGACAAATCGAGGTATTCGGATAGCATCAAATTTCCGGAAGACTTTCGTAATAGTTTTTATAGCTTATGTATATCTGATAATAGCTCACAGACCAACTGGGCACGTGACAGAATGATTCAAGCGCAAAGCATAATTCAATTTTATGATCGAGCCGCTTTATACGTTATTTATATTATTGAAACGGTGAAAAGCAAGAGTACCCGTACACCAATTCCATACAAAATCCATAAAGCTATTTATTACTATTGACGTGAAACGGTTACTTTCCACAAGGTTTTTCCGATCTCAAGCCAAGCTATACAACTCCACTGAAGAAAGCAAACGGGATTATTTATTGTTTAACTTTTTCTCCAACCATGGGGCTTATGTATGTTTCAATACACCAATGGAAAAGCGTGTCGCAGTGCTACAACAAAAATATCATGTTATTACAACCAGAATTAATGAATGAGAACACAATAGTAATTCACTTTGTTAGTTTTCTCTACTTACATGATGGTTGATGTTCATTGTTTTCTACAAAAATAAATTCCTTCTATAAAAAGTACCATTAAAGCCTTTCAAGCTAAAAAAAAAAAAAAATAATTTACCGTTTCTGATTAAGTTACAAATTGCAAAACTGAATATTACAAGATGTATTCGGTTGACACATTGTTTCCAGTCTAGAATAAAATTAAACTTCAACAAAGCTGGAATAATCTGTTAATTTCTATCAACAAATGTCATTTTAATAATTGATGTATGCGGAGAATTAGAATGTAAATATTTAATTTTCAGATTTTATAATGAATATATTATTAGAATATTTATTATTATAGACATTAGGTAAATTATGTAATTACTTAGTAAAATGTAATTTCTATTAACAGATGTGTTCTACTATTTGTATTGTCAGAAAAGGGCATAGAGAAAAGAAGAAATTAATTTAACGGATATAATTAGTACTGGGTCATAATGAAGCCTCGACAAGTCTCTTGAAATATTAGGTCGATATAAAATTCAATAGAGGCAGTGAAAATGTGCTGGGCGCTACCGAGATAAGTAGAGATGCTGGATACCATCCCCATGAAAGTGGAGAATATACGATACGGCATTAATGAAGTTTATTGGCTAATTTATAAAAAGCTAAGTGGCCGATTTACCAAGATAACTGATCTATTTTTTTGTTATATACATACCTCACTCGCTTCCAGCTAAGGCGAGCGTCTTTGATGACTATTATCAATTTTCTTACCATCTAAATTAGACTACTAATATTCACAAGAAACTCACAGCGCTAACTTTCCAACATGATTAACTCCTTCAGTCATTATTAATTAATAATGATGATCAATCAAAGAATTATTGAAAAAGTATTCATTTATTTGAAAGAAATATTTAAAGAAGAAAATGTTACAAATTAATATAAATAAATTTCAATACATTTTTGTTGAAATGTAATAAATTAATATACATAGCGCATAAAACCGATTAGCAAACAGAAACTTTGAGAAACACTCCAAATTCCAACCCACTACTAGGATGCTAATATGGCATGAATACCTGAATATACAATAACGTATTTGAAACCACCAACTGCATTCGACGTGCATGTGAAATATTAGACTACGCATGTAAACATAAACATAGTATTTACGCTAGTACGAAACAAAATTTTCCACGCGTTCTGGCTCAGGTAATTGGATAGGTAACAATTATGACTAATGAATATAAACTATACTGAAGCAAGAGAAAATTACATTTATTATGACGACAAGTAGAAAAATTATGAAAAAGATAATCATAATAATAAACGTCCACTTTGAAGCTTCATGTTAAATGTGGCTAATCATTCACATTAAAAATAAGTTATAGCTTAATGAAATATTTAATATGAGTTTATTCAAAACAATTTAAATAGAAAAACAAAACTAATTACTTAAGAAGTTTTTTAAATAGTAAAATGAATTAAAACGCAAATTTTAGAAACTATCCGTCTGATAAAAGGTTGGAATAACGAGTTAAATCACTGTCAGCAGATACTTTTTATGCAATCGTACTCTTGGAAAATTTGTTGTTGTAAAAGTGGTTCTAGTAAATAGTATCGGAATAAAAAATGGCGACACTTGAGAAAAAATAACTTTAGCACTGGGAAAACTCTGATTGTCTCGATTACGCGGACAATAGCCGCGATATCTTTTGCGCTCGAGCACCCCGGAGAAAAAAGGCAAACAGTGGAGGGAAGTGAGGGTAACAGATAGTAGAAAGAGTAAAAAGAATAGCGAAGGAAGGGAGGAAAATATAAGCAAGAATCGTCTCTACCACCAAGGCCTGATAGACTGTTTCCGGTTTCAGATATATAATGCGAGTCGCGTACAACCCGGAAAATGAAAAAGCCTTTTCGACTATTGTCCCTGATTGGAAAACTACGAATTGCTTCCTGTGGTCGACGGATTGCCAGAACGATGGGCTTCTTCGTTGAGAGATTAACAAAGTCATTGCGTCGTGCTGTGCTTTCTCTATATTTTCTTCAGATTATCTCATCTTTGTGGTTTTTTCGCTCTTCTGAAAGTGACGTTTCAATAATAACTTATTTAACCCTCAGTTTAACAAACATTGAACGGTGCTCCATCTCATTATTATACTTGAACGGAATTTTTTTTCAGCAATTTCACCATTGACAGGAATAAATGAACTTTCTTTCTAAGAAAGAAGATTGTTAACATAAGTCTATCGAAAAGTTACAACTTTTGAAATGCCAAAATAACTGGAAAAAAATTATGAAACGTATTAGTAATGAATAATAATTTAAATTTTTAATTAATTCAAAGGCGATAAAAAAATATCATTCTCAATATTTGTAAATAAATGAATAAACATTTAAATACTGCTCAGTAAATTAAAAAAAAAAGTATAAACCGCTGAGTAATATAGATAAATGTTTAGACACCAGGCTAAGTAAAGTGAAAATTGCTGATAAAAATTTATAACTTAGTTTGAATCAAAATAGGCATGATCGTTTCTTACGCATACTCGATTTCACTTTGATGGGTATGACAGGCCGTTAATCTTCCTATGAATTTCAATTGAAACGATTCGATAAGAGTACCCAACACACGCTACTCCGGAAATTTGCCGTCAGCATCAACACTCAAGAATAATGTATCGAAGAACACTAAGCGAATGAAGAAGAGGATACAATAAAGGAACGAAACTATAATATTGTTCTCTCTCTATCTTTGAAGGAATTTTGAGGTATAGGAGGAGCTGAAGAAAGACACTAGATGCAGAGTTATGATCGACCAGAGGCACTTGAGGGTGGTTAGAGAATGGCTCATATAAATTTATATGCTCATTTCATATTCGCTTGCACCATAGATTAAAGTAGCTTATAAAGGAACCTCCTTCACGTAGTTACAAGCTACCTTTATTACGCAGATACTGATATAGAAACAAAATTACTGAGGTTGAAGTTAAGGATAAAATTTAAACATATGAGATTCCTATATTTTAAGTTTGAAAATTAGACGCTTATAGATTTAAGCATTTGCTGTAATTTCAAAAGATCTTTTTCAATTGCAAAAAATTTATATTGAGAGCTAAATCTAAATTTAATAATTCTATGAAAATCATCATGAGGATCCAATGTAATTACTGTAGTAAACCTGAAGATAAAATGCTTGTGTAAAGTTTGCAAGCTTTCACGGATGAGTAATTATGATATAACCATTATAGTATAATCACAAAATATGATTAAAATGTGTACATACTTGATATGTACGAACAGTAAAATTAAAAAAATTCATTCAGCCCAAAAGCATGAACATTCCACGATAATGTGCAGTTTTAAATATTTTCTCTCTTTGAAATAATTTTTCTATTATCATCAGATATTTAATTTCTTGCATTAACTGTATTGTATATTCGAATATAATTTTTAAAATAGAAATAAATTTTTTTTTTTTCAATATGTTATGATGATTAAAATTCTTACCCACTCAGAAAATTTCTCACCAAAGAAATGTTGATAGATATGTCTTGTTCTAAGAATCTGATGCTGCTACACCACATAAACACTCATTAGTTAACTTCTTACGGCGCAAAAACAAACCACAATACACCTAAACATACAAAGAAAAATTAGAAACATAAATATAATAGATTAAATTACGATCTAAAAACAATGATACATACGTGTTAATTCCTAAAAAAAAAAAAAAAAAAATTAATTCATAAACAGTGTGTTATGAATAAAAAATAAATTACAAGACAATCAAGAAATTGCTATGTAATTAACCGATTACTCACCTTATACAAAGCATTTTATTATAGAATTCTGTTTACTATCTCTATACTCCGATTCTCAGAATTTATTATTGCGACGCAAAAATTTATCAAATGTCCAGTAAAAAAATTACGCGTATTACTTAAAAAATATATATCCATTATAAAATATATCAAACAAAAAACTTTTTTTCTTATGTAAGACTATTTTCTTTTTTCGAAAAGATTTTATATAGTTCAAATTCATTACTTCGCGAACGCGAAACAGCCACAATTGAAAAGGACGCCAAGCGAACAAAGCCGGTATTTTGAATAAAACAAATATATCACGTTTTATGTAATAATTACGACGTAAAAATTAAAACTAATATAATTTATCTCGATCAAATAATCAAATGTATTGGAAATTGATGAAATATATTAAAAATTTCGAAAAAAACACGATAAAAATTAAAATCGCGATCGATGCAACAATCACTACCGCGAGCGTCGAGCGCCATATTGAATTAACTTGAGCAGCGCTTGACAAAAGAATTGCGTAGTAAATAAAAATTTCGTAACGAGGGCGCAGCACTAGTAAAATAACGAGATATCGATATCTCCACTGAAGTAAAATTGAAGTTGGCTATGAGAATGATTAGAGTACTAGAAGCTGCGATGACAAAGAACTAAAAGGGTTCGTACGAGAAGTAGTTTACAAGTTTTAATTGGTAGACAACGGCTATGTCGTTACAAAGTTGTACATATATATTTCAAATCCACACCGGATAGCGATTATAGTTACTCTTTGTTTTATAAATTAACTGAAGCTCGCGCATCGCCCTCTCCCTTGTTCCATTTCCATCTACAGGAATTTTGCACAGTATAACGTTCATGTACTCTAATACAACGCGCATACGTGTCAGGGAAAACGATGCTGTTACATTCACTTCAATTAACTGGTAATGGATTAACTGCTTATCTTCCATTCCTTTCCTACAACTTTCAAAGTGTACTGAGCTAGAATTGTTAACAATGAGTATTACTTAACTATCTCATCGTAAGTAAATGTTATTCTTTTATTTATAAATTATCCTATTGATTTGTTCCATTTGGTTGATTAATTTTATTAACATTTGTTACTCTGATAAGATTTTTTTTTTGAATATATTCATTTGTACTCCAAAAAAAGTATATATAAGGTATATATAAAAATTGCAAATTGAAATTATAGAAGTAATTAATTTCTCAAACAAACGGAAATCAAAGGATCTTTTGATAAAATTAATGCATAAATAAATTAAAAGAATTTTTATTTTTTACATTATTTTTAAAGTTAATTTTTTTCCAAATTCTACTTATCATAGGTCGTAATGAGAACATTTTATATAACAAGCTGGATAAAAAATGGAGCATTTTAGGATTAAATATTCCTCACCGCCTTCTGAGATTCATCTTGAAGAGAAAAGAGTTCTTTCAACTTACGGAAGGTTAGAGATTGCCCAGTTTATGCTAAATAGATGCTTTGCTATTCAGAGAAGTAAATCAATTTAGTTCAGGCGTCACTACTCATACTAATGGTAAGACAGCATCGAAATAACTACTTCAAAAAAGTTTAAATTTATCGAGTTTTAATTGAAAATATCTTGCTCTACTTTCAACTCATCAACGTAAATTGCTTACTGCATTAATTAGATACTCTATAAGTTCATTCAATTACTGAGAGATCAAAGTCTTATAAGGTTGAGTGCATATTTTAAAAAATTTGTCGAAGTAAATTGTTAAAACTACTATCATGATTTTTACAATTGAAGAATAATTCTTAATCCGAGAAAAAAAAAACTTTTATTGGAAGAATAATAAAGTTCAAAGACCATGAAAAACCCGGAAATAAATTTTTTAAAGTGCCAAAAAATAAAGATGAATTTATATATGTATTTTTTTTGGGGAAACCGATGTACATTCAACTCGCGTATCCCTCGTAAAATGCAATCGTTTCTGTTTTATACCAACCAAGACTCTACCCAACTTCTTCAAGTAGATGCTCGTTCATTTTACACACTAGCTCCTGCCAATAAAATGAGCCGTAGCAAGACGACTTTTAGAGTATCAAGCATTTGCTATTTTTCGGGTAAAACTGTTTCAAGTTAGAACCGAAAACAAATTTGTCGAATTCAAACGACAGTAACACACTTAGAACCAATGAAATATCTAGACTTTCATAGGTGAGCTGAAAAACCCAATGTGATTTGAATAAAAATTTACGAACAATAAACAAAGTCCTTTTTTGAGCCATTTATTAGAAGTGTTTTTCTTCATTTATATACGCGTGAAAATTTTAATAAAATACCGAGCAAAATATATTTTCAGTAGAAGTATCCAAAATTCTTGTAGTTCACAAATTTCATGAATAAAACAATAAACCTTGGCTGTTTCGACCAAACTTTGAAGGCTTTTTCAACCGATAAATTTAAATAAATAAATTTATTTTCGAATTTTATGTAAAATGAAAACTTTTTAGTAATTTAAAAAAATGTTAATTTTTTCAGATAGCTTGAATTGCATTAATTAACTTGATGAGGAGACATTATCGATTAACTAACATGGAGTAAAAGTGCTAAATAATTGATAAAAAAGTTGTTCATTCTAGAAGATATTTTTTGGCTAGCAATATCTCCTTCAAATAAATTTCCAATGATTCAAGTGATACCTTAATGCATTGTGGATCCAGTCCAATTCTCACATATAATAGCACCACAAAATCTGTTGTATTTGTAGTGGTGTATAAAAGCATATAATCGAACATGAACGAAATTTGTTCTCTCTAGCTGCTTATTCTATTCAGCAAAAATATTTCACGTACAAATTGATATTTCTCGACCACAGTTTCTAAATCTCGATGGGAATTAATTTTGAATAGATTCCCTCAAGAGAATCGACGGTGAATTCTCAAAATGATATTGTATTACTCTTTCATTTCGATGTATGCTATAGTCTAGACATGTATTTTCTATTATCTCTACTTTACTTGATGAAGATTGCATATTTCATTCAACACTTGGTAAAAACAAATATTACAACAATACAGAAAAAATATTGGTAAATTTAAAGAACATAAAATTCACTTATAGTACAAAACTATCCAATTAATAAAAACGATGTAGAATAAACTAAATAACTATCTTTTTTTTTTTTGCAGAGAACATTACAAACTTGGAAAATTTGTCGGTGGAAAGTAAACAATAGTCGCTCTAAACTCATTAAGAGTATCTGTGTAACCACACTCCTCGATCGTGTTCGTACAACGTTAACCAAACGAGAAGCCGAAAAGGTCGAGGTGGGTCGTGAGGGTGATAGGCGAAAAGCCAATTCTGAAATACGAATTTCTAACGGCCCTTCAGGCAGTATTTCCGTTGTCAAACGTTAAGCCAAAGTGATCGACCAACCGGTAAAATACAGAGATCAATTGGAGATCGTTATCGCATCTGGTTGTTCCTCCATACATTTATTTTCTCTGTTTTTATTTTACCTTTTTTTTTTTTTAACTAAATTCGATAGAATCTCGAATTACGATTTTCGGCCTCACTATAAATTTATGCTAGCCAAAATGGAAATGCTCCCACGATGCGCATAAATACAGCTTATCTTACGCTTATTGCTATTTAGATTGATATCCTGACGCCTCGGCCTTTAGGAGAAAAATAAAAAAATAATAAAGGAGTTTCTTCAAAGGTTTGTGTATTGCCTATTATATTAGATCTAACATTCTAACTCTCTTGCTTGCGAAACAATACGTACGTATCTTTCCATTACTCATACGAGCACCTCACTCAGTCTTTTATTTACGAGCTATAGATTTATCTCAGAGGAAGGATGAGAATGGCCAAAGACGTGAAAATTTATACGATGGCGATTTTTCCCCTTGCACTCCTTCGTACTTTTCACCTCATAGCCATGAAATTTACCACCCGATTACGCGGACTGAATTGATGCTTTTTGTGTCCCTACTATACTAGCATTATGCTGTACCCTTCACCATGACAAATCTGGATTGATACTTTGCTTCAATCATTCTCATCAATTAAAGTCAAAAGTAAATCATAGCTATTGACATACCAATAAACCACACCATAATTTTGTAAGGAACATGGTCCTTGTAAAATGATAAAAATGAGAGTTTCATTCATCATTATTATTTTTTTTTAAAAGAAAAATTCACTAAATGTAATATTTATTTAATTCACTTCATAAAAATACTTTTTTCGTTAAAACCAAACTTATTCAAATATTATAATTAATAATTTTTCCCATTTTTGAATTTAACATGCTCGTTTTAAAGCAGCAGATATATTAAATTCATGAGCAACTATTTAATGAACAACAATAAATCAATCATTGCATTAATTTTCACATGTTTATAGTACAAAACTTGGTATTGATGTTTATTCAATTTCCGTATATATTCTGAATACTATATAAACAGTGGATAGCTAAATAGTTATTGAGCTTTATTTAAAAGCTAAATCATAATTTATTCCATGAATAATTGAAATTTCAATATTTCAATGCTGTTAAAATTATTTTGTACCATATTTTCCAGATATTATGGAGCTGCCTAATTTATCATATCTATCTACATCTGAAGACTCTATTTGTAAGCTGAAAAAAAATTTATCAAACAAATATCAAAGTAAAAATATCTACGTGTTGTGAGCTGTAAATGAAAAAAAAAGTGTACTTTAGAAATGTTGATATAAAAAGTAAAAAAAAATAAGTGTTGGTGATCTTCAAGATTCATTTAAACAGAAGAAGTTAGAAGAATGAAGGTGGTAAAATTAGTAGGACCACTATTAATTCAAATGCTTGAAAATAGACTTCCAAAGGAGTCACATAGAGGTGAGTTCCTAGATAGAAATAATTGTTACTACCAGTAATATATCACGACTTGAAACCCAGGTATGTGAGAATAATGGCGTATACGAGCACGTAGGGAGATGCTTAATTAAACGTTTGTGTTAATTGCAAAGACTCAGCTTCAAGCTACCCTGACCTGCCATGCACATTCACCCCTCGTATAGCAAGCTCAAGAATTTCACTAGTCTTCTTGATTCGTGGGGATACCAAGCCGTCGACTTGTGCTCCTAATTTTCTAATATCTATTCTCTCAGTACCTAAAGCATATTTCTTGTTCCTAAACACTATTAGAAATTTCATGTAAGACACATTACGTCGACAAATAATCTTTAGAT
Organism: Chelonus formosanus; assembly: GCA_028641665.1. Classification (NCBI taxonomy): domain Eukaryota; kingdom Metazoa; phylum Arthropoda; class Insecta; order Hymenoptera; family Braconidae; genus Chelonus; species Chelonus formosanus. The sequence goes on from CM054004.1 coordinate 21,190,726, forward strand.
AGTAATTTCTATAGTTTATTTTTGTTTCCATCCATTTTATTTATTTATCCTCTTATTTTCTTCTATCCTGCTATCAGAAATATTTTGAGATCTCGAACGGAATATTTGTAAAGCTTTGCATATAAAGTGACTGAACATCGAAATATACGAAATGTAAAAGCAAAGGTAGTTGCATTGAAATTTCTTAAAAATTCTTTCAACTTTACGGTATCGTTTTCGATTATATTCGATTGCATAAAATAATCTTATTATAAAATTTGCAATACCAGCTTGATTATATTTTTTTTTATTTTGTCATCAATTTTATCTTACTGGAAAAGCCACAGAAAATTAATAAATCGATCTACAATAATTGACAATCTGAAATAAAAACAAATTTTTACAATAGCCTGCAATAATGTCGTGAGGAAAATAAATGACTACCTTATCGAGAATAATTGTTGTGAGATAAAAAATGGCAGTATTCAGGGAATTTTATATCTCTGTCTGCTAGTGAAATAAATACATAAATGAAAAACCTTGTTTTCAAATATTTTTTTGAGTATCAGATGACAAAACGTATCCATTTATCGCTCTCTTAAACGCTTTTAAAAAAATCCAATCAAAACGTATTTTTAATCTAGAATAGACTCAGATGACTTCTCTTTGAGAAATTGAGCAATAAAAAAACTTTTTCAAGTTAACTAGAAATTGTTTTTTCTCCTCTACATTTGCTCAAGTAGTTGAAGTAGTTTTAATTACTATTGTTTATGATTGACATTGTCTGGTTTCTATTAAACAGATTAATTAAACTCTCAAGTCAAATAGACAATAAATTAGGCTTAGAATCGTATTGGAAATTGAATCAAACGCGATAATCTTCGGTAGAAATGTCGACAGTTTCTTTCTCTGTCTCGTGCATACATACAAACATCTCTCGTTTAACCCCTACAGCTAAATTCAACAAGAGAGAACGTGAGATAGAAGAGAGAGAGGTGAATGTGCAAGTCTGCAAATCGATAACGATGATGATTACTATACTAATAGCACCGGCACCGGTCAAGCGTTCTCTCCAACGATCCGCTTTATTTCCCTTTCCCTTCTCTGTTACCACTACCAACATTTTCTCTGGTTCATACAGTTAACGCTCACGGTTATTATCGTATAACTGATAATAATTAGAGCGGATTTTGGCTTTCCGCTGTATTTTCATACTGCACATCCATGAGTAATTAATGACCATGTTTTGATGATGAAGATCCAATATTGAGCTCTTTTTTTAATTATGGAACTTTGGTAAATTTGTAGAAATAATTGTTTCAAATTGAGAACATAAAATGATAAAAAAAAGTTTACACTTAATTTTTTATACATCATTTCAATAATTTTTAATTAATTACTAATATTATTAGTTATCAAATTCATAATTATAGAGATTCATAAACGTAACCAATTTAATAGACCCATTGGTTATCATTTAATGGGATCAACATTATTTTATATTAATATAGTAAATACTCATCTATTTGATAATCATTTTTAATATACATTTTACTAGTCTTTTTTTTACTAAAGCCAATTTTGGATTAATTTATTCCTCACATAATTTTTATTTACTCTTTTAGTAGTTTTCCAAATGAATTAATTTAGATGGTGGTACTACAAATTGATTTATTAGAAAATTGATTAATATCTATCATCACTGGTGTAATATCTACATTAATGATAGCTTGATTATTAATCTGTTACAATTAAATTGTATTTCAATATATTGAATCTGATATGGTTTAAAATATTTCCATTTAGATAATTAATTGATTGATAATGATGATAATTGATTTGCTCATATTACAACATATTAATTAACTAATTAGTGAAAAATCCACCTAAAATGAGCATAAAAGAATGTTTTGAATGCTATTAATAAATCTTTAATAATTGATTAATTTTATTACGAGTAATTATAGCAGATGGAGCTTTCAGAGATAATGAATATTACAAGAGATAATGTTGAACAAAACACTTAAAAGATTCATTATTTATGAATTTTAGGCCTTGGCTGCTAATAAATGAGGTAGAAGCACATAAACTAAAACAATAATTAACTGTTTGAAATAAATTTATGGCAAGTCTAAAGCGTAATCCGTTCGACCCAATTCAACCCCACTGGCTTCGAAATGTCCCACGAGGTAAGAGAGAAAATGTAGCAAGTGGTTACGCAAGTAGTGCGGGACCAGATCCACTGAATTCACTAAGCAATGGTCCGGATAATCCGACACACTTACGTATCTCTCACACCCCGGTTGAAGGTAAAGTGCATGAAAATTCCACTATACAAAGCATTTTCATCTTTCTCACAATCTCTTATTACATTCTTGAATCTTTTAATCTGCATAGTTTCACGTCAAACATTTATTTATCATTTTTATGATTATGAAAACGAAAAATTTTTAATATTTATAGAAAAAATACCAACTTAACGGATTATGGTGCAGCCTTGTTCGCTTCGCCAATGTACTTCCTCTCTCTCTCTCTCAGGCTGTAGTTCTAAGGAATACTTGAATGTTGCCTAAAGTGAAGTGGGTTGTGTTTTGTTACTTACTGAAGATTACCGTCTTACAAGAAACCCCAGCGCAACTCAAGAGAGAACTCTGCCCTTATCAACGCCCCAGCCCACGGGTCCCATTCATCCCTGCCATACTATACTAGAATTTTGCTTGAAAGTTTATTTCCAGCAAGAAGGAGGAGCAGATCGCTCGACGCTAGCTAAGATGCAAATTACTTAAGTGCGACACACTAGAATGACTTCAATTACCTGTACTATTATTTTTTGTCTTAAACAAGAACTAGACTGGAGATGCATGATAACCTTTTCAGTCTTTTTAACTCTTTTCTTTACCAGAATTATTGTCAACATTTAAATAGTTACATAAAAAGTTTAATTATTTGAATTTAGTTACAGAAGTATACCTCATCAACTCTCCAAATGGATAATAAAATTCCTATGGGAAACTTTGATGAAATATTATCATGTATTTTACAACCTTCCCAAATTTTTAATAGCAATATTTCAATGCGTTCATCAAAATAAAACCAAGGCTTGACTTTATATTCACATCAGAGTCGAGGTTGAATTTCATTTTGAAGAAATCCACGAGTCTTCCTTGTACACCCATACGAGATATGCAAACTTTCGTTGAAGCAATCCACCAGCAGCAGTCTCTTGACTGTGGATTTGCCTGAGATGAAAACTACTCAGTTACCTTTTCTTACGTACCAGACGTAACAGCATCTTGCTATATAAAATACAAGTTTTCTCAAACATCAAACGTATACGAATCTCGTTAACCTTAAGATGTATCTTTGTGCTTGTGTTAGTATCAAAATAATAAAATATACGCAACCATAGTGTGCTAGATTGGCTCTCTGGAACTAGTCAAGGATAGAAAAGAAACTTCCACTTGAATATTTGCAACAATTCTTTGTTTTTATCCAGCCATTTGATTACCTTAACTTGAATCAGGTTGTAACTTTTCAATTAAAAAATTCCTTGACTTTTATTGTTTCATACTCAGTTGGAAAAATCCAGTCAATCGTTGCCATTTGCATCACCAAGTAGAAATCTTGGTATAAAAAGTTACAGAACCAATGTCTTAGCTCGTTTCATCAGCATATTAGAATTGTTATTTCAAAAAAAGTTTGATAAAAGAATATCTGGATAGTTATTTCTCCATTATTATTTTACCCTAGACTGATGTACTTGGATTATATTAAATGAGTTGATAAATTAATGACGAATGAAATAACAAACAAACCTAATATGATCAAGTTGTTGGAGGAAGTACAGTTTCTTGGATGAAATAACAATGTTACAGAAAATACATTGGCTTTGATGAGATGTATGCCGGATGAGATGCATGTGAAGAGAAAGAGAAAAACAGTTTAACATCCCCGACACGTGAAAACAATTTATCGCGAAGGCACGGATGGCTGGCGGCACACAGGCTTGCACTAGAATAAGTTTGTAGCTCGGCAGCAGCAACGAGGCACGCCAAACTATGCCCCTAACTTGTCTTTCTTTCTCTCTCTGTATCTCATTCTCTTCTATATTCCCTTGACCCTATATAAAGCCACCAACCAGTTCTGTCGCCTGCCTGCATAAAGAGAACTGCGCACAATAACAACGTAACTACACCGGTATCAAAGTAGTGTAGGTAACTAAGTCTACCTAACTGAAGCGCAAGCCCGAAGTTTAACCGCTCTATACCCATTCTTTAACCATGTAATTTGTATACTATCTAAGTATATTTGCTCTTACATACTCTCTTCGCATTTATTCTTCTGCCAATAGTCATTTGAGTCATGTCTTTGCTTTGAAATTTGCATTATTACTGCTTGGAGATAATAAATCCCGAAAATAGAATTTCTACCTTGTAATATACGTTTGTCTTCATTTCTTATGTGTTGTAATTTTATTATTATTTTTTAGCAAACAAATAGTTTACATTTTAATATAAATTTAAAGTGCTTATTCTTTTCTTAAGTTTAAAAAAAACCTGAAGAAGGAATAATCATTTTTTATTCAAGAATATGATCAAGAATGAAATCGTTCTTGATCTAGGAACATTGTTTTTTTAGTGTTATTATATCAATGGAATTTCTTCAAAAATACTTCAATATTAATTTTGTAACTCACATTGTTTGAACAGTTTTGAATCTAAATATTTTGTGATAAATATTTTATTTGTGAAGGAATTTGCATCAATGTGATGCTTCAATATTTATCCGACCTCAATTTCTGTGATTCTAGAATCCTTTATTCACAACAAGCAAAGCCTCTTGTAAAAGACTCAATTTTCAAAAATCAACATGGAATGTAGGATTACCCTTTCAAACATCTAATATTACAGAGAGTATCAAATAAATCTGCAGGGAGGAAAGAGTTCGAGATTTAAAAATCATCCCAACTTTCTTTGAGCAAAATTGAAATGAAATTTGGTAATCAGGAATATTGATAAAACCTATGCAAATTTATAATCATAATAACATCGATTACAATTATGATGATTGTATGAAGATTCGCTGGTCTTTTGAATCAGCTTCTTATCGGGTAATTCTGCTATCTTGCTCCCACTCGAAATATTCAAATTATCCAGTTCTATTCTGTCCACTCTTGCATCGTAACTCGAGCTCGATCTTGCGAACTTTACGGCCGGATTATCCCTCTAGTATTATTCTTCAATTTGGATTAAACCCTCTTATGCAGATATTGGAAAAGACAGATCAACGTGTTCTTGAAGAAAGAAAATTCGTCTTTTTACATAGTCATTTACTTTTCATCTTTTGCTTTTCAATGTCTACCTAGTTGCTGTTAAAAAAATATTTTAAAGGTCAACCCGGGTAACAATAAAACATGAATCTGATTTTATTTTTTTTCTAGGTCTGAATTTACTCTTCAACAAGTGCAACATCAAGTGAGGGGTTTGAAAAATTAAGTGGACCATGTTCAGGACTTCAAATTAGAACTAAATTTAAATTACTACCTGGAAGGATCTATCAACTTTCCAATGGAATTAAAAAACTTCTATATTATACCTTCTAATTACGTTATAGAGTAAAAGTTGTGATGCAATACAAGTTTTTGAACCTTTATGAAGGTGCGTTTGAGTCGAATGATGCCAAAAAAGAAAAATCGATTTCCATTTAAACGGGACAGGAAACCCTTTGTTCCGCGGATTAACGCTTCAAGTCGCTTAGCTTTCGTTTTTTTTTTTAAAGAATTTTTAGCTTCGTCGATTGTCAGATCAGGCCAGTAAACATAGACACCTCGTTTCTTTCTCCTTTCAATCTCTTTGTTCTATTTTGTTTTATTTTTATTTTTTTCCCTTTTATTTTTACTTTATATTCTCGCGTGAGTTAAATTTTTATTTGACCTCCATCCTGGTTGCTTGAAAAGACTGTTCGAAAAACCTTTTACAATTTTATGTCTTTAAAAAATTTATCGTAAGAAAAGAAATTCCATAAAAGAATATATTCTTAGGAATTCATCGTATTTTTTCAAAAAAGTGTATATAATACTTGAAAGAATTTATCTCCACTTGAGACAAGGCACTTGTTTGTATGATCATTAAACGTAAACAAGCTACCAGTCCAGCTTAGAGTACGTCAAACAATTTTTTATGATTATTTTCGTTATATCGGAGAGCACCTGTATTAATAATCTTTTTTAATTAATCCAATGTCAATCAAAAAAAATTCTGTCAAATATTCAAAATATTGCTTGGAAAAAATGAAAGCGTAGATAGAAATTCATATTTTTCATCCAACTTTTTTTGGCCTGAATTAAAAATTTAAAAAACCATCCATATCAAAATACTATGTTTAAATTATTTTTGTTCCCAATTCTATTGTCCTTTAGATTCTGCTAATTATGAATAGAAAGAAATTTTTTTTAATTCATCAATAAAAAGCCTTATCACCCTAATTACTTTATTCTGCCTGACATTTTTCATTCATTTCAACTTGAAGAAAAAAAAGTCCTTAAATTTTAATATAAAAGGATTTTTGATTTAAAAAAAAAAAACAGAAATAGTTATCTAACTAAAAAAAATTACTTTAAGGAAGGCAATTAATGTGTCGGTGATTTTTATAGAATTTAAAAATTGGACTTTATATTCGGAGCTTGTCGGAGAGGTAGAGAAGGAAAAACTCTAGACGTGTTTTGAAAAGAGTTTATATAAGAAAAGGCAGAGAAGAAGAAATTAAATTCCTTAGCTGTATTAAATAGACGTGTGAGCGCTGGCTTGCTTTGTCGTTGACCTGTATCACTTGCTTCAGTCATACTACTGAGGTAGTTTTATCTTTCACAAGACTAGAAATAGAAGCATATGATATTTTTTAATGAAATAAAATCTAACGAGATAAATATTTTATTTCATTACTGAGTTCATTTAAAAACTTACTTTTTTTTAGTTTAACAATTATCAATCTTCCATTTTGATAAAAAATTAGATAGTTCTACGACAAGTTTAATGACTCAGGAAAAAGCATACTTGTGTTTGATGATATGCTAGAAGCTCCAAAGTCTTGTGGTATTTGAATATTTTTCTTGGTTCATCTCCTGTTTCTATAATGGGTTAAGTTTGAACAGACTGTAAAAAATAAATTCAAACGCTTCATCTAAAAACATTCAAGTTGTGGAGAATATTGAATTAGGTTTTGTCTCTATTCTCGCATTCTCATTTATCCGATTAGCTTAGCACGCAAGAGAAACCAATTTGCGCACAAGTTTCAGTGATAATTGCAAATACACAAATTCCAAATGTTTACAAAACCGAGAATACGATGGAAATTAATCAATGTAGCAAAACATAGTATTATGCGGGCTTTAAAGAATTTTAAAAAGAAATGATATATTGCTTTTGATTGGATTAATTTAAAAAATGATTATTTCAACAGCCATTCTCCAATAAATTCCGGAAATTCGCTTTTTTTTTCAACTTAGTCCTGATGGTTAATTTTTTTCATTAACCTTCAACTCCAAAGTGATTCGAAAATTACAAAAATAAAAATAAGACGACAGCTAAGCCCGGAAAAATTTCAATCGATCACCATTCCAGTTCTAACGGAATTTTAAAATCTTTTCCATGCGTGCTTGAGTGACGATAACGATGACGGGCCAATGTGCACATCTGTTAAATCTGCACTCCGATGCACTTCTATCGATTTCAAATCACACGAGGCTTGCTTGACAAGCCTACCAGTAAAATTTAATTCGTACCAATCTCTGTTCACATCTTCTTCAATTTCAACTTGATTCTCATAGCAGTATCAAACTCATCAAAATTGCTTCAGCTGTTAGATTATTTCTTCTTTTTTAACTTACCCTTTGCTTGTCAATGATTATTGACTCGTTGCTGTCGAAATTTTTAGTGCTCTCGTCAAAAAATCGAACCTTGTCAATATCCAAGTCTCAATCAATATTAATGTAGTTATCAAACAAAGGGTAATTTTCCGCAATACTCTCTCCTCTAGTATCTCTTCATTGATTATAAATATATTATTCACTGTCATGTGTGAAAACAAACATTACAAAATCATTGTGTTGAAGGTATAAATTCCAATCTTTTGTGACATCAGAATACATGTATTTTTCTTTGTTTTCATTCCGATATACGTGAAATAGTGAGTAGTGTAATCAAGAGAGAATGAATCGAGACATGCGAACGATACGATATTCATGCACGCGTGATAGGAATTAATTAGCCGCCACAACAGCCGCTTGATTAATGTAGTGGACTTTGACATTTTCATATATTCTATCTGAGTATCCTTCTGTCTATCTTCATTTTCTAATAAAATACTTGATTCTCTGTATAATTGATGCATAACATGATCGAAAATTGCATTCAGTCATCGATGAACTATTTGAATATCGTATCATATCAATAAATATATACATGGAAGTTCAAAAAAAAGCTCAAAGAAGTAATTTATGAGTGTTGACATAAATTTATACGAGCTAAAAATTATTCAATAAGCAAGAGCTGGTCTGCTGTAACATAAAAAAAATAATATTCTTGTCAAAGAGGTGGATTTGAAGATGAAAAGCATCTTGAAGGGAACTGCAAGAAATTTACGAGATGTTGCGCAACGTAAAACTGGTAATAATCTCCTATGGGAACTTTTGCTCACGAACGTAAACCAGACGATACGTTGTTCAATGATATGGTCGAGTTTTTCATTAAATAATATATTTTATATAGTATTTATTTTCTTTCAGCAGTTTACAGGTTATTTAATTTTGCGAATTTAACGTTACTGGTAAATTGAAAAATACTCTCAAACGTAAACATTTAATCACATTGTGTCGCTTGGTAGGATTTTAGTTTGAATAGTGGATTACGATTTTTTTTTAACATACGTTAAATATAAAACTTTGATCTGAAATTATTTCGAACGTTTGACAAATATTTCAAAAGAAAAAAAAACAATCATACATCATTGTTAATAGGTAAAAAAATCCGGACTTCAACGTCAAGTAAATGAATGATTGATGGATGGATAGTGCGATGAAAGTTACTGAAATAAAGATTGTTTTTTTTTAGACAACCGTTAGCTTTTATCGAAATAAAAATATATTTTTTTCTCTCTATTTGTCATATTAAGCTTTATTAAAAAATTTTAGTAATGGAGTAATAGAGTGATTTAATATTTTTTAAAAATTATTTTCCACTGCTGAAAAAAGCTATTTGAAAGATTAAAAAAAAAAATGTATGAAAAAATGAGAGCATACAAAAATACATGTTTTAAAAATTCTATTCCTCATTTCAAACTAGTTAAAATGGTTAAAAAATTAGTTTTTTTCCTGGTGTGAAAAGACCCTAGAATAAATAATATCCTGTGGGGATTACAAAAGAGAAAACAAGTTAAAGAGGAAGAAAGAATGAGATACAAGAACAGAGTCACTATTTGCTCCACCAAATAGGACTCATGAGAATTCTCACAACTAAAATTCTATTTCCAAAATAAAACAAGTGACAAAGAATATCTCTTGGGAATTTTCCTATCTTGTTTTCAACAAAATTATTTATATCTTTCCTTATCGACTAGCTACTTTTCTATAACTCTCCAGATACTTTTCATTCCAAGGAGAGGATGAGAAATAGAAATGTAAGATTAAATGTTATCCAACACAATTCTTTATAGTGTAAAACATGTGGAAAAGTGATAGTCTTCATCGACTTTCTTGAACTTCGGGTTATGTTAACACTGCCATTTATATCAAGAACATCTTCAGTATCACTTATTTGAACCCTAATAATTTCCAGTTGTACCAATTTTGAAGGCTTTCAATTCCGAATATGTTCACCTACTATCGTAAACTTACTATTTTTATCTCCAACATTATTCAATGTGTACGAATATCTTGACTCAACAAAAATTTTATCTTTTTGAGAATAGAAAAATACATCTATCAATTTTCTAATGCTGGCAAAAAATAATGCAATATCTTCAATATCTGAATAAATGAATAAAAACTATCTAAAAGTTTTTAAAAATATATTTATCTGTTAATTTTTTGATGTATGTTTTAAAAATGAGCTGATAAATTACTGGATTGTCATTCATTATGCCAAACATTTCAATCATGTAAATGATAAAAAAATAAAATAGTCTGATTCAAATTCCAGTAATGATTACTAACCAAAGTAAATATGTAATTTCATTAAGCTGAATAACTACAGAATTTTTCTTTTACATTCCATTTAATTCATTATTTAGATTCTGATGAATTAACTTGTACATTTTTCATGAGACAAATACTGGAAATTTCAATAGAAACTTTTCGAAAATGATAAAATTTTAACGTTGGAATTTTTCACTCAAACAATTTTAACCCATAAATTTGCAGAAACATGCAAGTAAAATATATTTATATCAAATTATAAAATTTAAGAATCTTGGAAATTATTATGAACAGTTGCAGCGTACGACACTTACTCGAAAGATCGTACCTAGAAGAAGGAAGAAGAAATTAGATGAGTCAGGAAGTCATGCCTGCACATTTTAAAGGAGGAAAGACATTGCAAGAAGCTGCTAGGATGACACGAAAGCTAAAGTCTGTCTACTGAATTTGAAACTAGTTAAAATAGTTTGATAATTACGATCAACGTGATAATTACTAAATAAGGAGTACGAAATGAAAGAGTTGGCTCAAGTTTTACCTCTCAGAGCGTACTAATTCGACAACTCCTTCAGTTCGAATTTAAAGTTGTTTTCAACATATAAATCTAATAACTACTGACTTTGCTACAATAATATTTTTGATGGAATTTATTTCTTATTCCATAAGGATGAATAAAAAAAAACTATTTTTATACGTTTAGTAAATATTAATTCAAGCATGGAAGAAACTTTTTAGAAATTCTATAAATCTTTATTTTCAATAAACTCTAGCCAGTAAATAACCAATCGAAAATAAATCTCAGATATGTTTCTGATGAAAAAAATTGCCATTGAATAAGACTTGTTAGGAAAAGAATAGTAATTAATGGAGATAAATATTGTAGCAAAAATATAAATGTAAAAAATATCTCACGTCTTGGTCCTTAAGTCAAATCGAGAGTCGTTTGAATGGAAAGTAGGTGAGTGTATCAATGGCTAGATAGAATTATGTAGTGCACAGCACAATGCAAATATCAACTACTCCAGAATAAAGCTCGGCATAAAATACAGATGTCTAGAATAGATATAGCTCTTTTGATACAACTGTACCCTATGAATACTATTCGTTCTTTCTTCAAACGTTAGCTAACCGAACTGGAACTTTAGATATTATTAATAATAACAACTTTTCTAACAAAATCAACTCTGACAATCTAATAACAGCTAATTAAAGATTCATCGTGTCAATCTGAGACTAAATGAAAAATATACTTATTTAGAAAAATTAAAAGATCAATTTGAAATCTATTTGAATGAATGAATAATTGAATTATTTGGAATATTAAGGAAGACTTCAAAATTTAAATAATAATAATAAACTCACGTAATTTTATACGAAACAATAGTTGGTAAAAATTTTTAATTAAATCACTCTTTGAACTTTCTCTTTTAACTCGAGCACATCATTTGCTATGTTAATAAAATTTTAATTCACTTTGCAAGTCTATAAAAACTTGAGAACGTTTAAAGTTAGGCGGACATTTACAATGTGGGACAATATCGCTTCAGTGTTTACAAGTTTAGAAAAAAGTGGTTAAAAGTAAAGCAAAAAAAAAAAGTGACATAACTTTCGATCACTATAAAAACCAAGTCAACGCGGAAATTGGACTGCATCTTTTACGATCGACTCATGAATATCTGAAGCTGAATCTGCATCAGCTGCATCACACCCGGCTGCCTGATACTAATATCAATGGAGATATGAGTACGTGAAAATTCAGAAAGACCAAAAAGAGTAGCTAGAGAATAGAAATAAAAATGAATCTCTTGTTAAAAAGCTACGCTCCATTAACGAAAGTTCAACTAAGAATAATAAAATTTTACTCTTGTTAATTAATTCATGTGGATTATTTAATTTTATGATCAAATGCATATCTTAAACTTGATTGTTTTTTATTACGCCTCTAGAATAGACGTTTTGTCATCAAGGACACGAAAGATTTGTTTGAAAGGATATTTATTTAAATCAAAACATATGTTAAAATTCAAATTAACTGAAAACAAACAACTATGGATTTCTTATCATCGATGAACAACAATTAACTATTTATTGTTGTTGATATAGTTCTACGATAGCTTAAAGTTGTTAACTACAAATAAACCCCTCTTTCAAAGTTGATTAAATATTTTATAGCAATCCAAAACTATTCTCCAATTATCCAATACTTACATAATTACTAAATAACTGACATTATTTTCTCTTCCAGGCCTGAATTCATTTTCTGATAAGTGTTATTACTACCTCATGTTGATGCCTCACCTAACATGGTCCTTGTAAAGAGGTAAAAATAGGCCTGAAAGAAACAATAGACTAGGGCTATTCAGTAATTATGTATGTAATAGTTCAGAATTGCTATTAAATATTTGAACAATACTGACCAAAGTTGGTAGGTTCTAAAATTTTCAATTGTTCTCAGGAACTTGACATTTTATGATGAAAAAATATATTATAATTTTGTGTTCATGTTCATGAACATATTTATTTTTATAACAAAATTGGATAAAAACATAAATATTGGTAAAAATACTCTGATGTAACTTATTGTGGTTATTAAAAAATCAAACAGACTGTATCACTATCAAAAGTACATCACGATATGAAAAAATATATCAATGCGTAAATGCATTAAAATTTCAGTGCTTCACAAACGACTGGATATTAATAAACGAGCGTTATAGTTTAATAAAAATACCATCAATCGACTTCAACATCATCCCCATATTATTTTAATCTATTGAGTTGAACCGAATTTCAATTTTTTTTCCCTAAAAATAACTTATATTGTAACGTTTGTATGATCCATATTCAATGTGTCAACATGTGTAGCACATATTCTGTCAATATTTATCAAAAAAATAAATGAATAAAAGATCGTTTGAAAGCAGAAAGTGCCCTAAAAGGTATGAATACAATATTTGCAAACAGTTTTTTGAGTGATGGACATTACATGCTGTCAATAAAGATCGTATTTCATCAGAAATCAATGTAAAAAATCTCTCGTTGCATACATTTTAAGATTACTTTTCGTCTTGGTTTTTTTTAATTAAAATTACAGAACTTTGATAACTTATTAAAACACCTTTTGAAAAGTTGAGGCAGGAAAATGGCTATGAGAATTTATTTTATAAAAAAAAGATGACTTTAAAGGCATCTTCGATGTCAATATTCATTAGAGTGGCACTTCTATTTCGCACTTTATCAATATTCATTTGAGAATAATTGATACTCTAAAAACTGTGTGTCTGAAGGAATGTTTGAGAGTTGAAAATAAAAAAAAAAATAGTTGACATGCAATCTCTGTACTTTGCGCGACTGCACAAGTATTTCTCATCAACAGAAAGAGTCTAGAATAGCTCTCGTTCATTCTACACCACGAGGATTGATTTAATTACCGTGGGAAATAGAAGGTATGGAAGTGGCAGGCACTCTTCTTCTCCTCTCTCGCTCTCATGCTCTTGCGTTTCGTACCGTTGATCTAAGTGCACATTCCTTGAAATCTACGAAAGAATAGCAGTCGTAAAGAAAATCATTAGACATTTTCACGAATCCATTTTATTATTATTATTTTTATTTTATTCTACAGTCTTTTATCGTATGTTTTTTTTCAACTTTTTTTTCTATACACCTTAGAAAAAACATTTGAAAGTATTTGAAATCTAGTCATTAAATCTTGGCACTCACATAAAGTTCCTATCTTTCACATTTTTGCCTTTAAATAAGATATTTTCATAGCATTGAAGCAAAACTGACAACTGAAATAAGTTCTCTCCAACTTGCCCATGAACTGCGAGAAAAAGTTCTGTCTTCATGGTAATTAGAACTCCTCAGGCGTAAAAATGTGCAAAAACTCTAGAAAAAGCAGAAAGAAAGGACTGAGAAAATAAAAGAAGAAAAATTATAGAATATTGATAGGGACGAATATTTTTTATTCAAAAAATGTTAAACATAAGTTTACTGAGTACTTAGTACTCCCAAGTTTATTTTGCAAAATCAAACGATAAATAGTTGTAAGGAAAATACTGCCCATTATTTTTTTTTTTTTTAGATCGATTATAAAAAATGTTCCCGCAAACTTTCGACTCTCATTTAGATGGCAAATAAATCAGAATAAATAATAAACTGAAAAAAAAATTGGAAGCATTTTTATAAAATAAACTAATTTAAATGTTCTTGAAGAAATCAAAGATACCAAGTATCGTTATAAATAAAAATAATTTCTGTTTTAAAGTATTGAATAAATATGATTAATTATTTAATTATTTTTATTTAATGAAAATAAAAATAATGCAGTAATTTATTTTAGTAAAGAGAAGATGGTATAATTTTTAATAAGGAAGTTACAATGAGGCTTGAAATACATTTAATAAATCTAAGAGAAAGCCTTGGAGAAATATTTAAAGACTTTTGTTAGTAGTTTTAAGTAATTTATATGATTAGAATACTCCTTATAGCTCTAGAAGAAACAAAGAGAGGAGCACGAAGCCAGAGGATTGTAATTTTCAGATTAGAGTATAAGTTTCTTAGTCTCTTATTCTGATTATTGCTATCCTATTTCATTGTTCTTTGTCATATTAATTAGAGTTTCCATCTGTATTATCCAATTATAAACGATTTATTATTGTATTAAATATAAATTTATATAGTTATATAGAGTTATCATTAACTCATTATGAAAAGCTAAATCAATTAAACTTCTAACAATGAAAATAAAACTGCAAGAAAGTGAAATATTACTTTTTGGATCTCACGTACTCACGTCATTAAAAACAAAAGACCAAATAACGAAGGTGAAAAAGTAGTAATAAAAAAGAAGCAAAGTGAGATACAAGAGTCGAAAAGGGTATAAAAAACAGTAAAAAAAAAAAAGAATCGACGTGGTGGTGAATCGTAGGACTGGCGTTCACGACGATTTGCAATCGTCGCCACTAATTGCATGTCAGCCTCGATGTTTCGCATTTCATTCACTCTGACCACGACTAAAATCCTGATTTTTATTTCTGCTCTTTTGTTCCTTATCTTTCTCATTTAAAATTCTCTAGTTACTGATTAAACAAACTTGCAACATTTTTTTTCAATTGCTTGAATAAATGATACAAGAAACATTCCTCCTTGACCAAATAAACATGGATCAATCAGATCTGATTGTTTTTAAAACCTATGTTATTTAGCAGTAAAAATAATTGGTAGGTGAATTTTCTCTCATTGATTACTCTGAGGAAATGCAAGTCGAAAATATTCTGCATAAAGTATGCATGATGTCTTAGGACTCATCTTTTTCTTCATACTGAGTAAAAACCTACTCGCATATAGATGTATGAATAATTGATCCAAGTATCGAATAAATAAATAAAGCTCTACCAAAGCAAGAATTGAAAAATAAGAGGCGTTCTCCAAGAGGCGGTACGAAGACTGCGTTTTCCTTATTTTGGCCCTTAGTTTGACAGGAAAAATTTTAGGCAACTTGGTGAATAAATAATTCCAGATCGACCCCACCCTTCTGTGATACTCGTTTTGTCATTCCTTGCGTTGGTAAATTACCCCAGTATATCGCGACCCTCATTTTCTTCTTTTTACCTTCTTCTGCTTGAGCAAACAAAATGCCGACCTTTCTGCTCCCAGTCCCACAGGACGACTGTGCTTATCACCCATTGATTTACATCTCAAGTTGTTGCTCTGAGACACCATCTCCGCCTCTTCGTTCTTTCCTCGCTTTCTCACTTTACAACCACTTCTACTTCTGCACTAGTTTTATTCTCTTTCAAGAACACCAAAGCCCTTGTTCCTTTGTATCTTACTTGTTAAAAATTACATTACGTTTATTCTTTGATCAAGACTTCTTTGTTTACTTCTCTTCTTATAGATCTTCTAACTAAATAAAATCAATATAGTTTGCCGTTTTTGTTAATAATTTACATTATTATTTAAAATTAACATCACCGAAAGTATCAATTCACCAATTATTTCTTCAACTTTACTCTACTCCAACGAAATCATAAAACATTTACATCTTTTTTGAAACATTAATGAACCTGAACCATTAGCAAAAATCAATATTAATTAAATTTGTAATTATTTTTTAGTAAAAAGAAAAATAAACGATATAGCTGGTAAGGTCTTCATTATCAATAAATTCATTTGAACGTTATAATAGTTTTTAATTTTTTTCTTTAATTAAAAAAAGTTTCATCTTATTTCATATTTTACCTGGTAAGTTATTTTCCCTATGCTTGCACACAGAGTAATTCAGCAAATGTGAATGGATGTCTTTGATACCATACTGCTGGTAGTGATAAAAAAATATGAACCAACTAGATATGTACCAGCGCACTGTACAGCACTAGTTATTTCGCTAATAGATTTTTCACTGGGATAAAAATATCATAGCGATATCGGATAAATGGGGTGGAAATGTTTGGGAAGAAAAATTAGTGGTACAGCTCAGGTTACGTATATCCGGAATAGTTAGCTTCATTTTATGCTCCATACGTAATCCTAAAATTGTATTCAACAATCATTCCAATTAAATACCTGAAAAGAGACAACTGATGAAATTCGAGCTCTTGAATATTTATGTGTACATTTCATGATTACAGCACTAGACTTATAACTTGATTAATTAATATTTAAAATAAAATCATTAGAAATATTTATGTCAAACTTTGGAGAACAATTTTTTAACGAACCATAACATAGTTTTAATGAAATAGCAATACTCTTCAAGAACTAGAAAATCTATGGAAAGTCTCTAAACTTTAACAAAAATTTGTAATGATTGTTATAAAACTTTGGACTTCTATAATCATGACTTTCATCAAGCTGCCTAAAGTTATTTTTATTTATGAAATAAATAAATATTGGTCAAGTAGTATTCACACGTAATGTTGATAATGATATTTTCTTGATGTTTCCAGAAAATTCACTGATAAATATTCTGATATAGAGCATCAAAACAATATGAAGTTTTTGTGTAAGTAAGAAGCATTTCATGAAGTCATCTTTCATATTATAAAAAGAATAGCAGGCATCATATTAAATTTCAAATAAAGTTTCATTATGTGCTTGGAAAATGAGGTAAAGAAGTTCTGAAAAAGCTGTATCCTTTGGAAAAATGTTATTATACATTGTAATATTACTAGGTCAAGCTTTTAAGATTTTTCTAAAGAAATTAAAAAATAATTTATGTGTCTATCTTATGTCTTAATATTTCTTTTCAGAAACAGTATGTAAATATAACTTTATGACTGGATTTTATATTCAATAGAGTAAAGTTTTGCAATCGATAAGATCAAAGTAAGAAGTGAAAACAAGGAACAGTCTAAGCCGCCGCAGACTTATTTTATTTCATGTGAAAAAGCTGTCAAACGAGTGAAGTTCTTTTACGATATACAATGAGAACTTTATTTTCATATGTAAAAGCTCTTTTTCTTCCCGACGTTCCCAATAAATTTAGGAATCTAACAGTATTGATAAAACATTGCGAAAAAAAAACAAACAAAAAATTGCATGTCTTGTAAAGTATTTATTCAACACTCGATCAACTTGGTCCTCGTCCTTTTCAACGTCCTTTCTTTCTCTACATTCTCGAACTCGAGTTCTCATTCATAAATAAATAAATGGTTTAATTCCAATGGAATCTGTTGAGTTCTCACAAAACACTTGGACATGCACCAAGCGTGCAGTATAAAAGTTTACTAGAACAAGCTAGTCCTCAGGGTACTAGTGGGAACGTTGTTTTACCAATTTACGAGGTTTAAGTTTCTTCTTTGAACATATCAGACAATTATCGAAGGACCATTGTAGTTTGTTGAATTTGAAAATATGGCTCAAGTTTTCAGCAATGTTAAGAGCTTTCTAAACTATTGGTTCCATCAATTTTCCAAGACATATTACCATTTCATAAAATAAATTCAATAAAATCTTTTTTTTTAATATTTCAATTGTTGGAAAATATTTTTTTTCATTCAACTTTTCTTAGATTTTTCTTCCAATAAATCTGAAAATAAATAATACTTTTTATTCATATTTGCAGCTTCCAAAAACTTCAAGTTCAATAAAGGATTAAATGTAATCAAGGATTTAATTCTCTGTAACTATATGATGGAGAGTGTCCGGACATCTGATGCAAAAGCCAGGAAATATTACGATCCAGTATGGAAAGGACGCTCACACAGTCATTAGACAGACAATTTGCATATTCTATCAAGCTTCGAGCGCCTGCAGTTCTGTTATTGGTGTAACTTTACCCTTTAAAGTACCTCTAATATTACACCCAAGCTATTCATGAAACTTCCTCAACTATACTAGCGAACCTTTGGACTTTACCTTAACGTGTAGTGTTCTACTTGCTAAGTATACAAGGACTTACACAAGATATTATTCTTCAAGTTCAACTCTTTCTCTTGGTCTATTGTCTACGCTTTCCATCACTTCAATTCTATTTCATGTTCATTCAAATGCCATTGTTCCCATGGAACATCATGATCATGTTAACTTAAATTAATTATGAAACAAAAAGTACACCATTGCATCAGTTGAATACATTGTTATATTATTTACTTATTAAAAACAATGTCATCTTCCAGCTTGTAAGATAGCATTGGAGATCCAGTTATTCCTAGACCATAAATAGCAAATACAAAACCTGCATAAGGTTGATTTTTTATTTGATCTTCTAAACCTTCTCTTGCACTTGTTACGTATAAAATGTCCTTATTTGGACCACCAAAAGCTAAACTTGAAACGTGAGTCACTGGCATATCAATGATTCGTAACAACTCTCCAGAAAAAGGATCTATTTGCAACACCTGTAGAAAATTATATTTTTAACGAATCTGATTGATTTTTTATCTTCAGTCTTTACTGATTCTACCATTCTTACCTTACCATCACCTAAATTGTCTGCCACCCAAAGATTTCCTGTACTATCGATTGTCATTCCATCAGGAACTCCAGTAATATTATACTTGACAAAATCAAACAAAGTTCGCTGATTACCTTTAATGATAATTATAATGTAATTCTAGATTACTTAGTATTCTACAACAAAATATAAAAATGATAAAACCAATAAAGTGTCATGACTTACTAATGTTACCACTCTCATTATCATAATCGAAGACAAAAATTTTTTTTTGAGGAGAATCAATGTAATAAAATGTATCATTAGCATGATTCCATACAAGACCATTACTGATGCTTACTGGACTGATCATTGTACTACGTTTAGCATCAGAATCAAATCTATAAAGAGAAGCTTGGTTAGGTGGGGACTCATTTCCATGTTCTGCCATTGTACCAGCCCAAAATCGCCCTTTGGGATCCACTTTTCCATCATTAAATCTGTTATAGCGACGTGTCAAGTCAACTGTTCGAATAATTTCCACATCAGGATTAGTATCATTAAAATGTCGATTCCAATATATTTCAACAAGATTTGTGCCACTCCCTACTACATAGCTATTTTCTTTGCCATCAATTGGAACCGCAACACTCACTGGACCATACTCTGATACAAAATAACTCTTCTTGTACAATAGAATATATATGTAGATGTTTCTGTGAGTGCAATACTTACTTATAAATGTGTAAGTGAGTTCATTTGTCTCAGAATCCCAAGAGTACAATTTTTGCTGATGAATATCCACAAAGTATAAAATATTACTATTTTCATCCCAATGTGGGCCTTCAGCAAGATCAAATGGACCAAGTATTGGAACAATTGATATTTTTGTGTTATCTCTGTAAAAAAAGTTTTATTTTAAAAATTTTCTGTGTAAATTAAATTATTTGTTTTGTATGACCTAAACATTAAATGAAACTGCTATGGACGTTGATGAATATTTCATTTATTTTGTTTGAAATTCCACTTACCCTCCTTGAATAAAGTTTATTAGTGATATACACACCGCAGTTAACAAAATTATTTTATGCATATTCATTGTGCTCGAAAAAATTATATTTACATAAGGATATACACAAAATATTTAAACTTTCTACACATCCAACCCGTTCAATCTACCTTTTATATACTTTATGTCATGCTTGAGTAAATAAATTACATGCACGTGAATTGCACGCTTTGGAATTGTTAAAAAAAACAGGTCAATTGTTGACTGTAGACTTTAGAAATTTCCACACTTATCTGACGAATGTGGTCATTGTATTATTTTGCCTCCATATCTGCACTCACAACTGGCAATAGATAATTAGAAAAAATATATATGCGTTAATTAGTGCTCATTTTTTATTCATTATCAGTAAAATATACTAAAACCTTGAATCTCTAATAAATATATTTCTTATAAATCATGAAATATTATATTAAATAATTATTTTGAGAAATAAATTATATTATAATAAAGTGAACAATATGATAGATATTTCAAATTTTTATAAACAAATTATTTTATTATTGATAATATTTTTATCTAGAATGTAAACAATAATGTTTTTTAAAATTAATCTAAACGTTCCAACCTTTGCAACTAAAAAAGAGCTGAGTAAATTTTTATAGAATTAAAAGGAGAAAATATGATTACAAAATATTAGGTAGAAAGAATTTAGATGGAAATATGAGTGAAGTTCGCTCTCAAAAAGCCAATCACTGAAAGTGCCTCATAACGAGCAAGCCATATAAAGAGCATTTCTGCATGAAAAGTTTTTAAAATTAGAGTGGATTGAAATTTGAATGAATGTCAATAAAGAAGAGTTCTAACTCTTTTAAGTAAATCTAGTTTATTAGCTGTCGATAAAACCTAACCTTTATTATCAGTTCTATAAACCATGTAAACATATCTCAAGTTAACTCCAATAATTTTCAACAATTATTAGTTAAAAATGGATATTGTGGAATTAAAGGATGAAAAAACAGTGTCAGATATTATTCATGTTTATTCTGAAAGAATAAAAAAAGAATCAACTCCACTGGTTATAGATAATGGTAATATTTGATACTTAGACTGAATGTTTACATTCAGCTCCAAAATTCTGTACTCTGGTATGATTTGTTTTATGTATAAAAAATTTATTATTTTTATAGGATCGTATAACTGTAGAGTTGGTTGGGCAACTGAAAAAGAACCTCAATTAATCTTCAAAAATCTTATTGCTAAACCAAGGAAAGAAAGAGGCAAAAAAGACGGTGAAGTTCAAGTTGGAAATGATATCACAAATATTGAATCTGTAAGATTCCAGTTAAAAACACAATTCGATCGTAATGTTGTCACACATTTCGAAGCTCAAGAGCAAATATTTGATTATACATTTACTCACATGGGAATTGATACAGAAGGTTCAGTAAATCATCCAATTATTATTACAGAAGCATTTTTGAATCCTAATTATTCAAGAAATCGTAAGTATTTTTTATTCATCTATTGTTGATTGAATATATAAAATTACTATTATTTGGAATTACTTTTCAGTTATGGCAGAGCTTTTGTTTGAATGCTACAATGTTCCATCAATAGCCTACGGCGTGGATTGCCTATTTTCTTATCAACATAATAATTGTCCACCCGATGGACTTATCGTTAGTATTGGATATCACACAACACATATAATTCCTATACTTGATGGAAGAGCTGATGCTGCAAATGCTAGGAGAATAAATATTGGTGGATATCATATAACTTCATACATGCACAGGCTTCTACAATTAAAATATCCCGTTCATGTAAATGCGATCACTCCCAGCAGAGCTGAAGTAAGTCAAATTGTTTTTATTATTTATTTTTACGATTGTAAATTTACTTAAATACCACTTTTTTCAGGAATTAATTCATGAACATTCCACGATAGTTCTTGATTATCAAGACGAAATAAAAAAATGGACTGATCCAGATTATTACGATGCCAATGTATTGCGAATTCAACTGCCTTATATAGTACCAACAACAACTCCGGGTTTAACATTAGAACAGCAAAAAGAAAGGAAACGTGAACTGGCACGTCGTTTAATGGAAATTAATGCCAGAAAACGAGAGGAGCGAGTATGTTTTGTGATATAACTTGAACAATTAACTTTTATTGGCTGATAATAATAAACTTATTCATTTGATAGTTGGCAGAAGATGAAGAGCAACTTAATCAACTTCTTGCAGTTCGAGATTTAATAGATGAAGGAGAACCCGAAGAATTTCAACGGGCACTTAAATCCTTTAGTCTATCTAACGAGACTGAATTAACGAAGATGATAAATAATTTGCAGACAAAAGTAGAGAAAACTAGACAAAAAATTGTTGCTGCTAATTCTCAAGAGGATAATGTAGGAATGGAGGAAACGAAATCAAAGATTAAAACTACTTTACAACCTAAAGATCAAGCAGATTTTGATGAGTGGATTGCTGGAATCCGGAAAAAAAGGTTGAATATTTTTATGTCTTAATTGATAATTTAAAATCTATAATGAACTAGGAACTAAAACCATTTATTATATTAATGCAGACAAGAAATTTTGGACAAAAGATCAGCCAAACGCCAACGTAGACAGGATATGGCTAAGCGTAGAACAGTAGCAGCACAAGAAAGGATGCGAATTATTAGCCAATTAGCAAAAAAAGAGAAAAGAGATGATGATTTTGGTATTAGAGATGAAGACTGGGATGTCTACAAAGTTATTAATAGGGTAAGCTACTTTTTTGAAAAGAGATGATTAATAATGCAATATAAATGTTACAAGTATCTTAAAAATTCATTTAATCTCAATAGGAGGGCGGAGATTCAGACTCTGAGATAGAACAAGAACGACTTTTAGAGCTTGAAGAAGTATTACGCCAACATGATCCAGAGTTTGATGGTCCTGGCTCCCATACTCCTGTAATACCAGGTGAAACGCATCAGTTACATGTGGGATTAGAACGATTGCGTGCTCCAGAAATACTTTTTCAACCTTCCATGATTGGATCAGTAGAGGCAGGCATTGCTGAAACGATAGAATTCGTATTAAAACTTTATTCACCTGAATTACAATCTCGACTCGTGAATAATGTGTTTCTAACGGGTAGCCCAGCGAAATTCCCCGGATTGCTTGAACGTTTACATCGTGAACTTCAAGAGATCAGACCGTTTAAATCAAACTTTCGAATTAGTATTGCTAAAAATGCTAGCTTAGATAGCTGGTATGGTGCTCGTGATTTTGGACTGAGTGGTAATCTACCAGAATATTTGGTGAGCCGAAAGGAGTATGAGGAAAAAGGTGGTGAATATTTAAAAGAACATTCAGCGAGTAATATTTATACAAAATCGCCTGATCCACTTCCGTTAATACAGCCAACAGTAGCAGCAGAACAGATTGTAGTTGAAGATGCAGTCGTCGATGTAGAAATGGAATAATAAATGAATCTTTGTATTTTTAATAAATTTGAAAATCTGAAGATAAAAATAGAAATTTTTCGATGGATATCTACTTTAATACACAATTCTTTTTGTTTGTTTATGACATTACAACCAAGCTACATTGTAGCTTGATGATTGATCACAATTTACAGTGTCATAAAATTTTATTTTAGCGAAAATCACTTAGACTTTGTCCAGTTAATTTTTTTTTATTAATTAGCTTTGTGAATTGTTTCTATCAATCTTAACAAAAATTGTCATTGCCTCCCTATAAAAAATTAAATTTTTTTCACAGAGGCTTAAAAAAAATAATGAAAGTGATCCCTCACACTAACGTTCAATCTGACTACAACGATCTCAATTCATTCCTCTGACATAACTATTAATTCATAGCTTAATCTAACATCACAATAGAATATAATATACTGAAAATTATGAGTATTCTTTATACTCTAACTAGCATTCCGTAGCTTTTTACATTCAATTTTTATTTATTTATTTAAACTAAAAAAATACTTTTTTCTTATTAATGTGATGCTAAATTTTCTATATATGTTTTTCACGCTCTATGATGATAAATAACTTTCAATTATTTGTCAATTAAACTATTATAAAATCTAAAAAATAATTCACATTAGTTTAAAAATAAACTTCTGTAAGTGTTTATAACTTATAATAAATTACGAAATTTTTGCATCACATTAATAAAATTAATTTGCACAGAAATGCATAAAATATGTTTTATCGATTATCCAAATAATATTAAGTTTCTGATACTATTGCATATTTGTTAATAACAAAAAAGATCTTTAAGATCACAAATTTTAATGTAAACAGATAAATAATCATCTCTATTATCACAGTTTGAGATCGTTGCAGACCAACGAATCGCTAATGTTTTCAAATAACAAGTTTATTTATTATCTCAACTGAACTTCATCATGAAAGATTTTTTTTTATGAAAAATGTGATATTTATATTTTTTTTTTGTTATTGTAGAATTGAGGTAGAATCCAATTTTGATGAATTAGATGTAATTTTTGAATGCTGATTTTTGTTCAGTGCGGAAAGTGAGGGTCTACTTTCTCTAATTCTAATCTTACTCTAATTCAAAAAGTATACATTAGCATTATTCATATTTGTTTTTTCTTGTAGCAATAATAATCATAATAATTGATAATTATTACAACAATGGTTAATGTCTTGCAGTACAATGGGTTTATGTATAATTATTTAATAATATAGTTGGTAATGATGGACATTAGGAAGTAAATGACAGCTATGTACAGTACACACTTGCCTTAGTTGTACTATTTTTATGTATAATAGGGATCTAATTATTTTTCGTTTTTTTTTCTGTTTAATGGGCATTATTTACGCTTAAAATACCCTACAAACATATATACCTGCTAAGTATTTTGTATGTACGTAAACAGATGTGTTTAACCAGAGGATATGTCGATGAGAGCTATATCAAGCGTCGAGTTTTTTTTTTAAAATTATCAATTAATTATTTATTATTAATTAATATTATTATCATTAATGTTATTATTAATTATCAATATTTTAAATTTTATTTTCTATTACAAAAATGTACTCAAGTTTCACTGCTGAATACGTACATTTAAATCGCGTGATCTACGTTTTACCTACTTTTTTGTTTCATTGTCGAGTTTATTTATTTATTTATTTTTATTACTTATTATTTCGGTGGATAACTTTACCTGCAGCTCTCACTTTTACATGCCGCTTTATTTTCTGTTATTTATATTTCATATTTATATCTGTATTTATATATTTATATATATATTTATATTTATATATAGATTTATTACTATGATTTTTCTTTTTTATATTAATAATGTTTACAAGTCAGTTATGTATATTTCTTTTTTGTTTCTAACGCTATACCCGGCACAGCACGAGCGCGTCCGTTCTTCCCAACAGTTTTACTCATTATCATATCGATTTACTTTAAATCCCTATAAGTTCCTCGCAAGCTGATAATTATTAATATCATTCTTTTTTTATTCAATTGGTATTTTTTCATGGCACGCAACACTTTTTCTTATTGAATGGCACCCACCGAATTCTTTTATACACTCAGTTTATATTCAAGTCAAGCGCATTCATAGTACTCGTTTTTGCACTTATACGATTAATCCAATTGTTCTGTGTCAACATCAAAATAATTCATTTTTATCACAAAAAATTTTAGAAATTAAATAAAATCAATTTTTTTAATTTATTTATTTCATGTTACTAATCGTGTAACGTTAAAATAATTCAATTATATCGAATGTAAAATTATTTTTTATTAACACTTTTAATTAAAATAAAGTAGACTAGATAAAAGACTATTTCTTAACAAACAATATATGGATAATGAAAATTTATTGCAGATTGATATTGCTAATTGCAGAAGCGAGTACTTTGCACGCATGTGCATCCCGTGCAAGCGCATCAAATTCATATCTCCGCGGTATTCTAATGATCTACCCTACTCAGGCCTCTAAGACTTACGGTAGCACGGTAAACCTCTATATAAAAATAAGAACTATCCCTACATAAACGTATTACAAAAATAAATGGCATCGTACTCTGCTAACGAAGCAAAATGTTACAGGCGCAATGTCGAGCGACGCAGACATTATTTAGATATTGTTTAGTGGTTTTTAATTATCATTATTACATTACATAATTAATCTTTTTCTATTTTAATTGTGTAAATTATTAATTCCACCAAATTACCTCGCTCGATATTTTTTAATCTTCTTTGTGAAGTATTTGAAAATTTGTTTATTATTTTGTGGTATTATTCATTTATCATTGGATTTTTTATTTATAAGTGTATTTTTTTTTATTCCACTTAAGTGTGTAATACACAGAAGCTGCTTATTCTGTATTATTTATATTCTCTGTCTTTTACATTTAGTAATTGTTAAGAATTATTAAATATAATTGGTATTTCATCATTTACCACAACACAACTTTTTTCAGACAAAATTTTCATTATTACAAGTGCGCTTTTGTGTTACGTAAAAATTTTTTTTTGCATTCCCTATTTATTTATTTCTAAAAAAATTAAATTTTTTTCTTTATTTTAAAATTACCGGCTGTGACTTTTAGTTGCTACGCCTACTTAAAAATTTGTTTTAGTTTGATTATTTACAATATCGACTTTTCAAGTCGAGAAAATATTTTTTACTACAAAAAAAATATTTTTGATATTGTAATAGTTGAATAACTGACAAATAACACTTCACAAAACTATTAAAAATAAATAAATTAGTATTTAGCAACTTAATTGAAATTCTTACTATATAAAACTATTGATTACAAATGAATATACATTAATATGGTTTTGTTTTATTAAATCTTATGCCTCATTATTGTAATAATATGTTTTTTTTTATTTATTCGCAGCTTTATTTAAAGCTATTTTAATTTTCAATTGGTCCGATGTGATCTTAAAAAACGAAGGACCTACTATTATATTTTTATTATTTTTTTCATGATAGATTATAACAATTAAATTCGATTTCATTTTTTTTCTATAATATTCAAATAACAATGAACAAAAAATGATTTTTAAAAATAATTGAAAATTGTGTGTTTTGTTGTCATAAAAGTTGGCGAATAAATATAATTATATTCAAATGAAATCATTAACGTCAAAACAACTGAAGTTTTTTTCACTGAAAAACAAGCGAGAATTTTTTTTATAAATAAATAAAAAAGTCTAGAGGTAATTAATTAATCACTAAACCCGTTTATAAACTACTTAGAAGCTACACGAGTATATACTCAGAGGCTTTAATCACAGCTTTGTAGTGTATTATTATTCCGTATAGCTGCACAATGACTAGCCAATTTTTAAAAAAAATGTTGATTTCTGTCGCACAACTCATTTTATTAACTATTTTCATTTTTCCACCAACATTATTAATTAATCATTTTTCCCTCTTTTTTGTCGTTTATAAACTTTTGTTTAAATCTCATGTAAAATTTCTTTTTGATCTCTTTGTTTTTATTTCTTTGAAGTACTCGAAAAGACAGAGTACTTTCAGCAGTCTGCTACATTAATCAGTCTTACCCGATGACTTGGTATCTCACATGAAACTGAAAGCCTCAGGCATACACACGCATATTTTTGAAATAAATTGCTAAGAAATTGTTTAATGCCTAAAAAAATCTAAAGCTCTAAAGCAGAAAAAAATATGTCTATCTTATTAATAAAAATTTTCAATCATAAAAACAAATATGGATTAATAACGATGAAACAACTATTTATCAAATAACTGAAATTAGTCAAATTGAATAATCAAAAAAAAATCCATTCTCACATACATGTCATGGTTTTTCGAGTTCTTTTTAAATAATTTTTAGACATAACTGAATGTGTAACATATAACTTATGTTAATTTTGATAAAATATACAACTTACATTAGATTAGAATAACTTTATAATAAAAAGAGATAAAACATTCCTTCTACACTAAACAAATAAATTTCATCATATTTACATATTTATAGATGTAATAATGAATTTGAATGTGCAAATAAACGTAAGTACGGTAGAAAAAATCTTGTTTTTAAAAACAAATTTTACAATTGCAATTATTGCCGATCAATAAAAACAGTTTAGTTCATTTAGTTCAATATTAGTAAGATGAATCGTTTGTGTTACTACCTAAATAACTGAAATATTCCAATGAAAATTTAGAAATATTTATATAAAGCCATAAATAACTAAAAAACAATTTACACATTTGAAAAACCATGACGATTATATTCTTTCACACATAACTTTATAAATCATTTTATTTCTTAGATGAAATTCATTTTTAGAAGTCTAAAAATTTAAACAATAAAAAGCTATATTTTTATACTAAATTTAGTAATCAAATTACGCAAAATAGTATTAATAATAATAGTTATATATAACTATAATGATAGTAATAAAAAATCTAGTACTATGACAGCGCATTTGTGTTGTTTTGAACTATTTGAAACGTTGCAACTAGTAGTTAGAATCGATTATTGCGTTGACAATAGTGATAACAATTCTATGAGTAAAAAAAAATAGTCGTTAGTTTTTTTATAATATCAGAGTAATTAACAGTGGTTGCTTTTTTCACTCTAATGGTTGATAACTATTTATCAGTTATAGTAAAAGGGTGTCTACTAACAAATATTGTTAGTAGAGACCAAGTCGAGACCATCATTTTTCAATGTTTTGCTTTCGAATTCAATAAACTACACCGCTCCATGACATTGCTTTACTCTTTTGTTTTGACATCGAAATAGTAAACCAATATTTAAATCTTGCTGATAATAATTACTATCTATATCACAGATTCAAGTGACTAAATTCCTTTAAAAATATAATATAAATATGTATGATGATCGCATAATACACATATTTCCGTACGTACTTTAAAGAAAGATAAAGCAAAAGTGCTGATTAGAAACATGTGGAGATTTGGAGTATCGATTTATATTAACATTAAACCTCTTTCTTTTAATCTCTTAGCATTGTCAGTTACTTGTGACATATGTAAAAAAAATTATTCATCACGATTTATCGCAAAATTGATTGATTAGGATCATTATGTGTCAAACATATTGTTAGAGATATTCATAATTAGCTTTGAATTAGTAAATTATTAGAAAATAATTAAATTTAATATAAACTTTTGCTAATAATCTGAAAAATTAATTACGAATTAATCATAAAGCCCTATTTTATTGATTATTTCCACAATGATTCCTAATATTACATTTTTCATGAATAAAATTTTATCACACAGCCTTTATATGGTATGAAAAATGTTTAATGTTAATATAACGATGATAACTAACGCTGAATATACTCAGGATAAATAGAAGAATTGTTTGAGTACTGAGCGTACAAGTAGAGTGCAGGATGAATTCCTGGTGGTGGAATACTACGATGTCCCTGATAATGTGAATGATGTGATTCAGTAAGTTCTGTGGAAGATAGATAGTGAGGATACAGGTGAGGCTCTGGACTATCCAATGATCCAGAGGAAACAGAAGTTTGGTAGACACTTTGTGGCGTGGTTTGATCATGAGTTAAAGGTGAATTGATGGTGATGGGTGATGATGCCGCTGTGGAGCAAGCCACATGTTGTGGTGAATGTTGTTGCAACGGCAGAGATTCGGACGCGCTGCCGTCTAAACACTAGTTTGTCGTCTGCGGATGCAGCAATGGTACAGGAAGCTGAAGACTATTTTGTTTAGCTAAACTAGCTATTTCTGCGGCAATAACCTTTCCACCACTAAGACCATCTAATGAAGATGGTCCATCACTATAACGTAATTCACAAACGGGACTTTCAAATCCTGCCCCTGGGGTAGCACCTCCACTACTTTGCGGAGTCGCTGGATTATGATTCGAATTATTTTGACTCAAATCACGATGCACTCGGTTTTGATGTCGAATCAAATAGCTGTCACGAACAAATGTACGTCCACAAATATTACATTCGTATGTTGTGTTGGCGGTATGAGTACGAATATGAATAGCAAACTGACTTTTGGATGTAAAAGTAAGCGAACATCTATCGCAGACGAGAGGCTTCTCGGCTACATGACTCCAACGATGTGCAGTAACATAACTTTTAACAGCAAACCGCTTTTGACAAATGTCACAAGCATAAGGCCTCTCACCAGTATGGACACGTTTGTGAGTATTGAGGCTACTTTTTTGCGTAAATCTTTTAAGACAAAGTTCGCATTGAAACGGTCTTTCACCAGTATGTGTTCTCATATGAACTTCAAGATAAGGTTTTCGACAAAAGCTTGCTTCACAAACTGTGCAGTGATAAGGCTTATTGCCAGAATGAAGTTTCATATGAACATAATAAGATGAGGCTGAAGAGAGCACTTTTCCACAGACTTTACACGGCTGTGGTTTAGATCTATTCCCTTCTTTAACAGTCTGTTGACCGGTAGATTGGCGCGAAGGTGGAGATTGAACATTTGGACTGCCTTGTTGACTTTGGGAATTTTGTTGTTGGTTTTGCTGTTGTTGTTGATGAGCTTGCATTGACTGTTGCTGTGATTGAAGGTGATCGTCTTGTTGTGATAAATCTTCACGATCGTCTGATAAATTTACCATTGAATTGGATCCATCAGATCTACTCGAAGCTACCGAATAAAATCCCATTGGTTCACTTTTAATTTGTTGATCAAACATTGATGTCATTATATCTGATTGAGAAGTTTGAACCGGATTTTCAGGATGTTGATGTATTGGCTGTTGATTCGGGAGCAGAGTCAGATTGCGCTTGACAAACTGCTCATATCCTGCGTACCAATCCACCTGCATGACACAATAGCATTAAATTCACGTCATCCACATACACAAGTGGACTTAAACATGAAACAATTTATAAAATTATTAAAGGAAATTTTAGAATCTTTGAACAATTGTCCTCGACATTGATCAAGTATCAAATTTATTACTTTGACATTCATTTTTGACAAGTGACAAAAGAGATCTACGCGATCAGCTGATTGCATAACTTTTCTACGAATGTAAAATGATCTCTCAAGACTTAAAGTATAATTAAATTGTTCTAAAAATTCCGAATCAACTGACAAATGTCACAAACTATTTCTATAACATATTAAACAAACATTGGATTATTTTGACGCTAAAACCGCACTCCAATGCACAGCGCGCGCTGATAGGCTCTGATGCTCACAACTAAAAAATTCAATTACTTTTTAATTATACTAACCTTTGCTAATATAGTGGTTCAGGTTATACGTAAAAAAGATACGCTTCATCGAGCGTACATGTATCGTCCAATAATTTCACAGCATGGGCCGAAACATTTGTTCAAATAATGTTTTTCTTTAACACAAAATATAAGATGGCTGCTGCTATATTTCACGACACAGCATATACATATACATACAAAAGTATATACTGCGATGGATGGTATGTACGAAATGTTTTCATTGGTTCAGAAGTTTAAGCTACTGTTTGTTAAAAGGCCACAGCGACAATTTACAAGAGATTATCTGATTGGTACAAAATTATGTAACGCTATTGGCTGCAGCTCAATAATCTCCAGTTTGTTGTGAACTGTTTCATTTGTCATCGGTTATTATTCTCAGCTTCTCTTCGTTCTAAAAATATGTGAATTATCTCGAAAAATGAATTTACATGTGTACTCGTTGCTCAATCAAATGATGCTTTAATTTACGTGTGTTATTCTATCATAAACAGAGTTTATAGACTAATTATGAAAAGTTTTTTCTAATTCCGCCATTATTGTATACCAATGTAATTTATTTTGCCAAGTTCATTTTCTATGAACATCAATGAAAATTTAAGACATTACTGACAGATTGTTGACTGAAGAAAAATTCTTATTAGTGTTTTATGAGTGAAACTAGTACTTAAATTAAATAATAATAAATTTAGATATTAACTAATTAATTCCATTAACAAATTGTAAAATAATTTATTGATTCTCACTTTTTACTTTATTTCATTAATCAACTCAGAATCACAGGTACTTGTTTACATTTTCTTCAAATTGTATTGATAGTATTATGTTTTTAAAGTTAAAAGCAATAATGGTTAATTCAAAGCATGAATAGTATATTCCAAAAAATACTAAAGTTGAGATTATTTTCTTTTTTTTAGTAATTATGGCATTACATTCTCATCCTATAATAAATTCAAATCTCAATGATCCTGTCACAAAGGCAGTAATGGACAATATTATGGGAAACTTACCAACAAAAAAGCCTTTAGTGAGATGTGAAGATTGTGATTTATGTTTCACTAGCCAAACAGTATTAGACGCACACTTGCAAGGAGCTAGACATGCCAAACAGGTACTGTAATCAACAACAGTTCAAATATTGGAATATTATTTTAAAATGATTTATAAGTAAAAAATTTTATCGTTAGATAAGATCCAAAGTAATCATGGCAACACTTGAAGAAACAAAAGTTGCCTTCACAAAAGATCAAGAAGCAAATGGATTGATGTGTAATGTTTGCAATGTTTGTTTAAATTCAATACAACAACTCCAAACACATTTAAATGGTAAGTTCAAAATTTTTTGTTTTGATTGTTACAAATTCATAATTTCTAAACTGATAATTATTTTTATTACAGGTAACCGGCACAAGAAAAAAGCTATGAAAGGTAATAACCCTGAAAAACCCCAAGATTTACTTCCGTATAAACGTAGCAATAAACCAGAGGCTCAGTTATATGAATTAACCTATAGAAATATTGCATTATTAGCTTATTCATTACTACTCTTCGCTTTTGCATGTATCATACTTTTCGTAACACTTATTTATCATCTATTTCTATGATTTTTAAAGAGTTTTCTAGGCTTCAATTTATTTATTTCGTATTTTTATGAGTCAAATATGAGACCTGATTATAACAATAATTCATTTATCCTTTAGTTAAAATATGGTTTATTATGTTATATTTATATATTTATTTATTTATTTATTTATTTATTTCTGATGATTATCAATTGAATACTTATACATGATCAAATTTTGTATGATTATTAATATTTTTTCTACAATGACTTTTTATAAAACAGTATTTTTTTGCTTTGTGTTAATAAAGCCTAATGCTTTCTAATTTTAAGTTTCATTC
The DNA here is from genome assembly GCA_028641665.1 of Chelonus formosanus. Lineage (NCBI taxonomy): Eukaryota > Metazoa > Arthropoda > Insecta > Hymenoptera > Braconidae > Chelonus > Chelonus formosanus. The sequence goes on from CM054004.1 coordinate 21,223,942, forward strand.
GTTTCAATACTTATTAACCTTTATTCAATATATGTCTTTTGTTAATTGATTTTCAATGAAAAAGGTAAGATTTGATCAATTTTACAGTGAAGAACATTGAGAACATCTTCATTATCATAAATATCGTGGATGGCATTTGCCTCGTAGGAAAAGAGTCTTCTTTTTTATTAATTTTCATTCTTTTTTGGGCATGAATGTAGCTCAAGCTAATTTATTATCACAAATGGCGATTCTTCCAGTTGTGATAGATAGATAGTGTTGATTGCACATTGATGCTTAGGTGGAACATCTCCGATGGAAGTGACAACAGATGTTGGGTCTGTGACGACATCGACATCCTCAACATCATCTGGATCGTCAGTCACTGCTCCATCAACTCCTACTCGACCATCACCTCTTTCTTGCCAGTTATGTAACAAGTTCTTCAACTCAAAGGCTCAATATGACATCGTATGATATTCTTATTTTTTCTACTTTATAAAATTCAATGATAAAATCTAATGATGATTTAATCTAACAAATATTTATTCGAAATATTATCAATTAATTAAAAAAAAAAAAAATTATTTCAGCATATTTCTTCGAGAAAACATACGCAAAAAATTACTGGCAATGCAGCAAAAAATAAGAAAAAAAGGTACACTCCATTCGTGAAAAAAAAGAAAGAAGATATTTTTGGAAACCATAGAATCGATGTAATTCCATCTCTATCTAATAATTTTATCTCCGGGGGATATACCCATGTATAAAAAAGTTCGATTATAAATTAATTATTTAAATTTACAATCTTTTCTCAAATAATCAGTTAATTGTATGTTCCATACTTGATCGATGACATTATTTATGATAAGAAGATGAGTTAAAAAATACTTTATTAAGTGAGATGAAAATGAAAAAAATATAAATATATATAAATATAGATATGTACATCTAACATATAGATAAAGCTAAGTGTGATAAAATCAATTAATTTATAGATTATTTGAAAAAATTGGCTGTATTTGTTCATGCAATAAAATGTGTTGATGATTCATAGAAATTAATTTTATCGTTGAAAAATATTTTCTTTGGTTTGTTTATTTGTATACAAAGAAAGTTTAAATTGCTGGATGAGCTGATCTAGACTTTCTTTGAACTGAATTAGCTGTTGACTGAAATGATAATAAATAATAATGTTAGTAATTCACAATAACTGATAAAGTTTGCACAAATTTTACTTACTTTTCCTCCATAGCTTTCAAGTAAACGTCGTAGTTCAGAATTTTGTTTCTGAATTGCTTCCGTTTCATTAATCAACTTTTGTCGTTCTCTTAAAATTTCGTGATATTTCTTCAATCCAATCATCAAAGCATCCCAAAGTTTTTCTTTCTTAGAAGAAAATATATCTCTGTATCGTTTCCAATATTCTCTCATATCTTCTTCTGATATGCAGCGTGAGAGTACTACTTTATTATCAGAGATTTTTTCCTTAACATTCTGGGAAATCTCGCCACGTGTAGCTTCGCTATATTTTTCTTTAAACTCTAACAACGCTTTTATTACATTCTCTGATTGTATTTCTAACAAGTGACCTTTATCACACGTCAAGTTGTTTTCTTGAAAATCATTTTCTATGAAACAAAAGTAAGTATTTAAATAAATAATTATCATTTCAATATTTTTTTGATATTTATTTAAATTTACTGTCAAAACTACCAATATCTTCAATGATTGATTCCACACTTGGATTTTTTGATTCTTCAACATTATCCTCTTCACTTTCATCTCTTTTAGGTTCCGTAGAAATATATTTCAAAACTTCTTGCCTTAAGCGAGCAGTTCTCTCATCTAATTCTGGAGTGTTACACGGACAAATAGTTTCATCTTCGAGTTCTTTTTTTTTTTGCGGTTTATGTAATAGCTCATTAATTTTTTTTTCATTTTCTCCAATACAAGTAGGACAGTAAGAGTAGGGCAAAAAATATTTAATTAGCACATAAATTTGATCTTCGGATGTAATATTTAATGCCTGAAGAATACAAAAGTAATCAATTTTTTAATAATTACATTGGTCGAGATTTTTAAAATTCAATCAACTTACCTGAAAGACGTGATCAAGCTTTACGATCATTTGATTTTCTTTAGAATATTGAGAAAGAAGTTCCAGAATTTTTTCTTCAATCAGAAACTCTGCTTGGTCGGAAATCTGCATCATGATGTGTCTTAATAATTTCCTCTCTAAATTTATTCTCTCGGGAGATTTATCTTTTATTTGCGATTTACATAACTTTATGTTACCATCTTTCTCTGCATTGTCTGAAAAAAACAAATATATCACTACTTGTCCAACTGCACAAATATTTTTATAGCTAGACGCTTACCTCGTTCAATACTTAGCATTGCTTCACAATATGATGGTAATTGTTCCTTCTTTAACAAGGTTTCTTTTGGTGGCTCCCATTCTAATCCTAACATTTGCTCGTAGACAATTTTGTCAACTTTAAATATCTGAAGACAATATGAAGTCGTTTTAAATCATTTTTCATTGTTGGAATATTCCAACTATTCAGATAAAGAATAAAAGTATGTCAATGAACTCACTTGTTCCAATAACTTGTCTGCATTTTTTGTGTTCATTTCCCAGATTTGCATAAACTGCTTATCATTAATCATAGTAAAATGATTCGATTTCAGCTCTAAATCTTCAATATTTTTCTTTGCTTTATTTATTTCGTCCATTAATTTTTCTATTTTTGCTTTTGAACTTATTTCTAAATCTGCATAATTTTTTTTCAAGTTATTTACAATGTCTTGAAGCCTGGAAAACACAATTAACTACTATAAAAGAATGAAAAATATTATTTCAGAAACATACTTATTGATTCTTCTTTTTTGTTGGTTCTTGACAATAATATTTTCACTCTCTCTTCGTTTAAGAATAGCATAGTTATAGTCTAACTTTTCAAGATTTAATAAACATAAAGCTTTCATATTCTCTACTTCTTGTTGAAGTTTCTGACACTCGCTCTCTAGCCAAATCTTTTGTGCTCTGTATTGTTCTTGATGTTCAATTAATACTCTATTCATTTCTTTCTCATATTCACGCATTATTTCTCGCCTACGCTCTACACCTTCAAGTTCATTATTTTGTCGCTCTTCATACAAAGAATCCCATCTTTTTGTAATATCTTTTAAAATTATACTCCTTTCATTCTTTAACGTATCTTCTATCAAATTTAATTCTCGACGATACCCTTTATATATCAAATTCATCTAGACGAGAAATAATTAAAATCAAATAGTTAGTTTTATTAGAAGGAAAAAAATAAAATACCTGTGTGTCAATTCTATCAATCAACAAATCAATATCTTCATTCTGCTTTTTCTGATCTTCAGCAAACTTATAATCTGCATTATCAATTGCTTTTTTTAATTCATTTATAATAACATCTTTTTGTTCTAAAACTTCTTGGCACTTAATTTTTTGTAACTCAATTCCACTGTGTATATCTAATGGGTCTTTAGATTCAAGCAGCTCTGGCCATTTCGAATTGATCTCATTACATTTTATCATTGACTCTTCAGCTTCTTCTTTAAGTTTATTTAATAAAACTTGACGTATTGTAAAATCTTCTTCACGACGATGTATTTCACGTGCATCATTTGCTATTCTCACATTTGAAATCTAATTGAAATAATAAATAAAAGAATGTCTTAAAGTCCGTGCCAACTTTTTAATAAATTTTATTCTGTTTACTGTAAATATTTTTTTTAATCTTACCACTTCGTCTCCTTCAGCAACTAATTTTTGCATAAATTCTGTGCTTGCATCTATTTGTTTTTCAGTCTTTGTTTTTTCATCAGTAGTTTCATCCTCTTCCCTATCTTGCCTTTAGAAAAATATTAATAATTGTAATTAAAGCATGAAATTTAAGAAGAATTAATTAATTACTTTTTATTAAAGTAATGAGGAAATTTACCAACTTTTTCATAGCTTCTAATCTTCTTTGAATACGAAGCCTTCGTGCTAATATACGTTCTTTAGGATCAGTCGACATGATGGATGGTTCTTGAGATTTATCAACGTTTGTTTCTGACATTTTTTCACTTCTGAACACGATAAAGCTCTTTCTTTATAATTAATTATACTGACCCTTTGAGTGCAGAGTATATATAAAAAATAAAGACATCAACTAAACATTAACACAATGGAAGGATCAAGTTTTTAATAATGAGTCATTGTATTTCCTTAACTACAAACACTTGGTTACTATTAGAAACACATTAATAAATATAATATAATAAAGAGTTTCAATTTTATTATTATATTATTATCGTTCAGTCATTAAATAGGAAGAATAAAGTAAAGATATATTAAAAATAAAACGTTGGCACTGAAAATTGTATCATCAATTTAGATATAAAATTAAATTTGATATTGTCAAAGAAAAAAAATAGCAAAATACTATTAAAATTATTATTATTAGATCAAATGGGATGATAATAAAAATTATTAGAGTTAAAAATACATTAAAATATTTATTCTTATGAAATTTTATTATCTATTAGGATTATAAAAATAACCATTGCAAATTTTGTAATTGAATTACATACATTATATATTTATAGTCAGCATACATAACTATCTTAATTTATAAATATTATTTGTGTCAATATGTTTTAATAATAAATCATTACTTATTATTATTTAAATGTTTGTCAATATTTTTTAGACCGTATAAATTAAATTATTAATTAATAGTTTTTGTAATGCACAGTAGAAATTTTTTTCTATGAACAATATCCTCATTATTTTAAATTTATTATGTCACATCACACAATTTATATTTATAAATAAACAAAATTAAATTTTTTAGGATAAAAAATCAAACATAAATAGACCAGAGGTCACTGAGTGGCTACGATAGATGCTGCCATCTACTTATTGACTTATCAGATGGCGTTGTAGTATTCGCGCCGTTGGCGTCATAGTCAATCACGAAATGGCGTCATGTAATGTTCGTGCTATGCATCAGGGAAAAAAAATTATTATTTGCAGAAAAATTCAATGAATACGTCCAAAATTATATGAAAAGATGTGATAAGATTAACAAAAACTGAGGTATATAAAGTTCAGATAAAAACAAAGTCATTTATTTCGTAAATTCGCTCAACAGTACTCCAAAAATATTACGCCAGCAAACATGGCTGGTATCGCATAATAATAAACTAGACAATAACTCGAAGCATTTTTGTATCACGAACACGAAGAAATCATAAAAAAAAACAATAGATACATAGAGATATAAGCGAGTCATTCGGAAATGTAAAAAGAACTACGAATGAACAGACGATAAAACTGGAAAGAGAAGCAATAGAATAAGTTGGAGGTAACGCGTCTGCGTGAACGACGCCATGGATCTAATAGTAGTCGACAACAGATACGATTTTAGCGGGAGGACGATGAAGAAGAGTGAGGCTACGACGAAGAAAGATGGAAAAAGACAGAGTAAAAATATGTACGTGACAGTATATTGGAGCATTAGCTAGATAAAGAAAGGAATATAGCTGTGAAAAAAAGGACGCGGGGTGTGGAGGTTCGGGTTAGCTCGTTCGACCCGTTATCCTTCCTCCCCTTGAGTCCCGTGACCCCCACCTAGCCTTGCTTCAATTCCTCCGAGTTTCCCTACCACTTCGGTAACTAAGCGTTACCCCTACTACAGTATATACCTCCCGGCGGGGACGCCAGATCGTGATCGCAAACCGCCTCTCGCAGTAGAGTCGTTTCATTCCCCTCTTCATCCCCACCATTAAACAAAATACGGTTGGCTAGCGAGCCACGCTACGCTCCCGCCACGGTGACGTCACTTCGTGTAGTGTAGTGCAGTGAGAAGGAGCGAAGCCTGCTCCGTCCGTGTACATGTTCAAGTTAAAAGAGCGGTTGTTAAACTGTATACACTAAGTAATAGGTAGATACGTAAGTTATCAACCTATGGGATATGTAAACGCAACAAAGTTATATTGAAGCGTCTACAAGGAATTATAACCTATTCTTTCATAGTTTCATCAACGTTGTGTACTTCACGTAACCGTGTGTGGCAAGTAAGTGATGTGAAAAAGCCTGTCGGATTAGTATCAGGCACATAAAACGGAGTTTGTGTTACGTGCAACGTTAAATAAAGGAAAAAAATTCCATCTTTTCTGTCATATTGATTACTGTTATTAGTATAAGTTTGTCAAGTGATATCATCAACGAGTTTCAATCAAGCAAAGGATAAAGGCAAAAAAATCATTCGCGAGTGTAATATGTTCGAACGAAATGGAACGAATCATCGCCGAGAGTCGTTGTGCCCGGGTGGTGATGTGTCGTGTAATTAGGGTCTTTTTAGATTAGTGTTGTACCATGTGGCGTCCAGCAACGGTTTTCTTTGCTGCTACCAGTGGTGTATTATCCCACGACTCGTTGGCGGTCGCGGTGCTGTTTTATCGCGAGCGCATAAAGTTTCGTTTTTTCTGCGCTGCCACGACAACCCCCGTGTAAGGGGTCACCACCTTTTACCATCTAGTGATTAGTGACCAGTGTGATTGATTGTTTAAAGTGGTGATTGTTAAAAAGAAGAATTTCATTGGAAAATTCTTCAGTTGTGCATCAATAGTACGGTTTTGAAAGAAAATAAATAAATAACGTCTGAAATAATTCTGAAATCGACGGGCAAATTGAATTTAACGTGAGTGTGCATGAGAGCAAGAGAGATAGCCAAGCAGCGTCTCTCACGCTACGGCTCTGCAAGTGTATTGGTGGTGAAAAGTGTGCCTAAGTGGAAATTTATTTGTATTAAATATTAAAAAATTTTGTTCGAAGTTGTGTGTCGTTGTACAGTGCCGCCAAACGATAACACAACATCCGATCCCAAATGAAGAGTTCGGAGCAAAATGGTTAGAGAGACACGTCACCTGTGGGTTGGAAATCTGCCGGAAAACATCCGTGAGGATCGTATAAGAGAGCATTTCAAACGGTGAGTTAAAGAAAATTTTATATTACATTCTTTCACTTTATTTTACACTTACATATTTTATGTACTGTACTTTGTAAAGTACTTTCTATTTCAACTAAAAGCAAATACCTACGCCTTAAACCTTGAGTAGCCCTTGGTCAGTCAAGCTTAGGTAGATTCGTTCTTATTCATACCTGCCTTTCTTCATTTCTTCATACAATTCTTACCAACATACTATGTTATTTCTTAGTCATGACTATCCAAGTATTCTTCGTATTCGAGTAATACAAGCTAAAAAAATTAGTAAGCATTAAACAGAATTCTTTAAATTAAATAATTTTATTATTTCAAAATCAAAACAAACAACACTTCAATGTAGATATTTTTTTGTAATTAAAAAGATTCTCTTTGAATGTAATTTTAATATAAAAATATTCAAATATTTATTAAGAAAATTCAACATAAGCTTCCAGAGAAATGTTGACATTTTTTAAATTAAATTCAAAGTAGAATGAAATTTATTTAAAAAGTCATAATAATCATCAACAGAATAAATGTGAATAAAAATTTAAACAGGAAAATTATTATCAGAGATAGTAATAATAATTTAAAATGAAAATTAATGCAAATAATTCTTCATAAAATTTGAGTGAATTTGATTACAGAGTCAAGAGTTTAAGTAAATAAATAATAATTACCACACTCAAAATAATCATCCCCAAGCACAGTACAAACGATATAAAATACTTCAAATAACAAATATTCTTCGTCTATTGCGCAAATTGTAAAGTGCGTTCTAAGGGAAACGCCCCGGCAACGAAGAGGAAAAGCGAGTGAAAAAAGTATGCAATAAAATTCTCTCGATCCCTTATATTGTGTCCTAATAAATTGTGTCGTTGTTAAAATGAATGGAAATGAATACAAAGGGCTCTTGCTTTGCAACTATGACTTTTTTCGGTGTGTTTATTCATCAACGCTATATGTATATTAAACAAACAATTCTTACACCAGAGCAATGTGTTTAAACTAGTCTTTCTCAACAGCATCGTTGATAAACGAAGAAACATGATGTTTTCGGTACAGAACGTATATTATCCTAGAATCCTCTGCATACACTGACATCAGGGCCTTGAGTATTGTCTCTCTTCTCTTCGTAGCGTGAGCAAGAGAACACCCCGGCGCGCGCCTCTCCTCGTTTGTTTTTTCCCAAAGTAATAATAGCAGAGGACAGCCATTTTGAGAGCTCGCGGCGGCACGAAGTTATTGTTCGACAGTGTCAATCAACTTGCGGCTCCCAAACTAGCGTCCATTCCAGTTTCAACTTTCCTCTGCAATATCTTCTTTATTCAACGATTTCATGAAAATTTACTTGATAATACTCTATTTCTATTACTTCCTTTCATTATTTTGTCTAGTCTCAATCTTCTAGGCCAATTTGCTGTTGAAACATTCGTAATTTACAAACATTCTAGCCAATCCTATTGATAAGACAGAGACAGAGTAGTATGGCGCACGCGTAAGAGTGAGATAAACTTCTTGGAGGAAGGGAAAAGAGAGACAAAACTAACGGTGACACAGTTCAGTGTCACTCAACCTTCGGATCCATAATTTAATCAAAATTTACTTTAGCCTTATTTTTATTCATTAATCAGTTGTTTTTCATTATTTTTTCTCATTTGTTTATTAATTATATGAAATATCTTCAAGTGTGTTTTGTTTTTATCATGTTTCATGTATTCCAATTGCTTCAAATATGACTTCAACAACTTTCAATGTTCATAACTCTTGAATAAACTATTGCATGAAACGCAGTATGAAGTTGTTGAAGTATAATTTGTAAATGGAAGCATTTTTTTAGTATATTAAAGTTTATAACATTGAATTTACTTTAGCAGAGATATTTAGTGCGTAGTGATTCAATAAAAAAATTCTTAAACTAATATGAAATGATGTGTTTCTATAATATTTACTTAATAAAAGAACAATCTAAATTATTCTAACACTATCTATCAGTCGACAAAGTCAATATGAATTTCCTATAACTGATAGATAGTTGGAAAAAAGGTAATAATATTACCACTAATGAATAAAATTCAATATAAATAAAAATGAATACTTTACAGTGACGTCAACAATTCTTTGTTAAAGAATTTCTTGATATTAAATTTAAGATGGAGTATAATTTTTCAGGTTTTTAGATAGGCCGGTGTGTAAATGGAAGTTTTTAGAATTTAATGCAGGAAATTGAAGGCTACTCTGATGGCCACGAGATTCATTTTGAATCATTTTCAACATTAATCCGGATAGAAGGTAATTTTGATCTTAATTAAATGTGAAGGTACGACAAACTGTGGTACCTAGGGCTTGTTATTTCCGCATTGGAATGCCTGGGGATTCTATACTGATAGTCAACCCCGAAAACCCTGGAGCTCTTGATTAAACTTCGGAGAGTGTCACGATTGGTGGACGACCTTAATTTTGCTCAGCGGTTACTTATGAGGGGATTTCACGCGGATTTATGTCGAGATGGTACCATTTTTTCTTCAAATTATGATTTTTAAGGCCACAAAAGGTGAGATAAGTTTGTAAAGAAATCAACTAAAGTAGAGTAGATGACTTCAATAAGATGTATATTTTATTTAAAGTTAATCCATTTTCTTGCATATAAACAGTTGTTGTTAGGCCCTACGATATAAATTCTGGCGCAGTCGAACGAAACACAGGGACGGCTGACAGCATTTGCAATGCCAGACAGTACATTGCCGCTTCACGTGCCAGCTGGCGATATTAAACGGTCGTTTCAACGTACGAGGGCGAAAACTCATGGACGAGCATTGCGAGTCTCATGATTTCTTTCTTTGTCTTTCATTTTCGGTTTATTATTTATTAAAGCCATTTAAGCCTTCTCACTTAAATGTGCATGTTATGAGGAATTTAGAAAATTAATCAACAATTTTAATCAATGATAATAATAAGTAAAGTTTCATTTTTAGTTCAACTGCTATAAATTTTCATTCCAGTTTTATTTATTAACTCTTTTATTAACATGTATAATAAGGCTCATTGTTATAAAAATAATAACAATAGTCATATTCTAACCCTTAGAAATAATGATAGTTTTTTTTTTTTTTTTTTTTTATTTTCAAAAAGTTGATTTTATTGTATTCTATTCATTAAAAGTTTATTGTGGTATGTAGAGAATATAAATAAATTCTTATGGATCAAGAATTTCTTTATTCTATTCTCTTTAATTACAAAACTTTTGGAGTATAGAATACGCTAGAGAATACTTCAGTTACAATTTTACAACAATGAAGTCAATTTTCCAAGAATGAAATATACACGTTACACATTATAATGGTTAAAGTGGGAATATTTATGTAAGAATATACTTGGTACTTTTTGCTTGACATATCTGTTTAAATCAATTTAAGACCGACAGATATCGATGTTAAAAATATCCGCGTAATAAATATCAGTATATTTTATATGAAATTTGAGATTGAATTCAGGCAAAGGACGAGGTAGAAAAATGTTAGCAAAAGAGATAGAGAGAAAATCTTCTCTTCAAAGGATCGTACTCAAAATGGCGGGTGTCGTAGATGCCGTGACCCCAGCATCGAAATAAAGCTTTACACATTGCCTAGTCTTCTTCTCATATTCTTTATCTGTCTTCTCTTCACCTCGACATCATCGGGGCCTTTAGGGCATCGCTCTTGGATCACATTTCAAAAATAAAATCATTACTTGCTTCATCTCATTCTATTTTATACTCGTCGTCTCTCATCAAATAATAAAACTAATTTCACCTTCTACGTCTACTCCACACCTTTCATCTCGCAGTCCCTACGCATCATTTTTTTTTTCTTCATTCTTTTTCTCCTCATTGTGTATGTGTGTTTTTGCCTTTTGTTTTGATCGAATGCTGACACGTATAGTTTTATGTGAAATAAAAAGCCAATTCTGAGAAATTGAGAACAATATAAAATTCGCGAAAGGTGAAGATACTGTGTAGTCGTCTTGCATGTACTTCTGTACGAGTTTGATGTGTTATACACAGGTAGGTGCGGTTGGGTGGTTCGTTTCGACGATACTTCCTGTATGCGTGGCTACTGGTGCTGGTGCGCGCGCGCCCCCGCCCGCGAAACGCGCGTGTATGTGCGTCCGTGCGCGCTCATTCGACTGTATGTGTCGCGGCTTGCCGGCGTATTTTGGTATATTGATCGCGCGCGGTCGGCCATCTCTTTCTCTCTCCAACTTACTCTCTCTCTCTCTCTCTCTCTCTCTCTCTCTCTCTCTCGTCCCCTATCTTGCCCCACCCCACTATTCTGTTCTCGCCTGCTCCCATCGTCCGACGTCGCTCTGCGCTTCCACGTCTCTTCCTCCCTCACAAGATTCCTCATTTAGCTTCTCTCTTTATCTTTTACTTTATTTCTCTTTGCTCTTCACTCAAGTCTCTAGTCTCTATCTCACTGATGATGCTATCCTTTGCTATATAGTGTACTAATACATACAACGGACGTCAATCTTCCAAAACCTTTGGACTTAAAAGTCACACGCATTTTACGCATCACCGCCACACTTTTCACATACAAGTACATCCCTTTAACTATTCGGCCGACTTTGTCAGTTGGAATAAAATAGAAAAGGTTTAATAAAATAACAGAAATATGATGAAAAATATGAAATATATCAAAATGAAAATTTAAAGACTTTCTTCCAGTGTAGAAATATATTCTGGAACATTTTATATAAAAATCTACTTGACAAGAAGGTCAATTACACTTGGAAAAAAATAAAAATGAGCTTTAAAAAGAAACTTCTCGGAAATTTTTTCGAGGTAAAAAATAGTGTGATATCGAAAATTTTTTATTAAAAATAGTTAATGTCAAAAGTTGAGAGTTTCTTAAAATAAAAGTGTCTTGTCTATAAAAAGAGTTGAGTAAGTAATAATATTTTATCTTTTTTTTGTATTTCTTTTTTTTTCAATAGAGGAATTGACATTACACATATTGTATCAGAAAATAATAATTACTAAATGTCAATATTTATCAGATATTTCCTAATGGCTATTTTATTTAATTTAATTTATGTTTTCATAATGGTATGTAAACATTACGTTTATTTTCATGATAATTGATGATTATGCAATTTAAATTTAGCCAATAAAATTTATTTTTTATCACAACAATATTTATTTTCTGAAAAATAAATTATTAAAATTAATATTTCTGCTATTACATAAATTTTTCAGTTATTGATTATTGATTGAAAAAAGTTATTTTAATTTTTATCCAAATACTAGAGTTCCATTCGTATAATAATTAGCCGCACAAACTGATGCTAAAGTATTTCTTTACGACAGTAAAAAAATATTATTTCATTTCCATTCAATTTCCTGTGACTTCTTATGTCTTTTTTAGTGAAAATAATTAGAAAAGTAGTAAAAAAGTGATAATAAACCTGAAGAAATGCAGATATATTTTTAGGTAGTTGTTGCAATAAAATAAATATAAGGTGTCGTTAATGTTTACGCTGTTGTAAAATATGTTTTTAATCAAGAAAAAGAAGAAAGCGAATTTAATTGCGTTGTAAAAGTCACCCTTTGAAAGCTTCGAAGCATGAAGGTAAAGGGCATATTCCCATAGAAAAGTCATAATCGATCTCGTAGGTAGTTCGAAAATAGTCTTCTTGGAACACAACACTTTAAGACCATAGGCAATGAATTATAATTATAATTAAATCTATATATGTACACGTAATAATATATGACTCACATGATTTCTTTAGATATTTATTATCAATTTGTAAAACTAACATTTGAACATTCGTACTCAAAGCCCTTCTTGCATTAATTATTCCTTCAGTGCATATGCTTCACACGTGAGAGAGCTATTTTCACTACACTTTCCTACCATAAAACAGTCCAGTTTCTTCGGGTCGTCTCCATGAACTTGGTTATAACTTTACTCAAAGTTTATTTATAACATTTCAAGTCTTTCTTAATTTAGTTTACATTTTTAAAAAAATTTTTTTTATAGAATATTATTTTTTATACATGTTCTATTTTTTATTTTCCATTGACACTGTTCTTTTTTTCTTTCTTTTCAACACATCAAGATTTTTTTTTTTTTTTTTTCAAAAGATTCTTTTTTCCAATTTCAATCCTTCATCATGATTATTTACGATTTATATTCAAATTCCTGAATAAAACTTTTTTTATTTTTATGAAAAGATACACTTCATCTATGCGTGTTCCCTCGGCTTCCTTTTCTTAGTCTTCATCAGTTCTAATATTATAACCAGCTATAGCCAGTCATTTAACTGGAAATCCCCATAGCGTCATCAAGTGATATTTCTTGAACCTTAAGTTCCCAACACTTGGAGACTTGGGTGAATAATTTTTCCTTTCTTTCCTTTGAGTTATTGCTATTATTTATTAGAAGATAATATGACAGTGAATTAAAGTTTTTATCAAATAAATTTATAATCCAACTATTTTAGTACTTGATATTACCTGGAAAATGAACTTTTATCAACTCTACTTTATGTAATAATTTTTTATGTAACGAGATTGGATGGATAAGGAGAAAAAAAAAACTAATAGATTAAGATGTCTGAAGTATCATTAAAAAATTTATTCACCCATTCTCGAGTAATGTAAGATGTTGAAATGTTGAATTTGATGATAGCTTATATTAATAATCAGGTTGAGAACACCTTTATAGTCGAATATTTTTCCGGGGAAGTGTCCACTGCCTGGCGACAGAGTGACGGTGGCGTCATACAGTGCATATTAAACGTGGCCAGCGGCAATGTCGGTGAAAAAAACATGTTGCTTTGGTATATAAAACCGTGATGATGCTACATACATATATGTATTGCTTGTGTATATACTAGAATGTCAACAGCCGCAAATATCGTTGAAAATTTAAACATTGTACTGTAGCATGTCTATTACCCTGATTTGAACTAAAATCAACATCGTTAAAATCTGTATACCAGTGAAACAAAAAAAATTGACTTGCTAATATTTGTTAAAGTTTTAAAAAACTTTTTCTTTTATTCTGTGATAAGAATTACTTTTTTTTTTTTTATTTTGAATAAAATATTGAATGCTCTATTAAAGTTTTTTTTTTTTTAACACATCATATATCAATCTAAACGATAACTTGTTCCACACATTTAACACACAAGTATGTGAAAAAGTAATTCTTTGATGTTCATGATAACAATAACAGTTACAAGCATTATCCTTGAATTTTAAAAACAAGTTATAATTTTATGTGCAAACATTGTGTTATATTTTACAATAAAAAATGAAAAATAATTTTTTTAAGAATAGTAATGAGTCGTAAAATAAGAAAGAAGTTTTCTTATATTTAGCATAAATGGATAGAATAAATGTGGTTGAAAATATTCTCAGCTCTGAAGATTTAGATGTATTTATTCATTTAAAAATATTAATAAAATTCATTCACGTATAGAGTGCAAGAAAACTTGAACTCGTCAAGCAAATTTACTATTCTATTTCCTCATTCCGTCAGCAAACTCCCATAAGTCTTTCATAAAATACTTTCTAAAGTGAAAATATAATCCTAAAAGCTCTAATGAAAAGTCAAACAGACGAAAGTTTAATAATGAAAATCCTTCGACAAACGATAATCCCGCCAAAATAGTGAATCGCGTGGTTTGTCCCGCGTACTGTCAGTATAGAATAAAGGCATATACTTTGGTTGGGAGATTGGTACAATTGCCAACAGTGTTGCCGGCTTTCAAGTAAAAGAACATCTTTTACAACATACAAAACCTCCTACGCTCCTTGGCAACACTGCACTATGTATTCTCTTTCTCTTTTGTTCTCTCTCCCTCGGTCTACAAGCATAACACGCTAGTGCTCTGCTCTCTCACAAGGAACGACTTGTACGTGTTCGCGCGAATGCACCCGTACATGCAGCAATCGTCGTGGAAACTCCACTGCTTGGTTGGGTACTTGGCCCGTCGTCACTCGTCGAGCCTCGAGAGAGCATCAGCACAGGGGCATACGGACAAGAGCAGCCACTCATGTCTCGATGATGCTCGGTGGTGCGCGTATGTCGAACCAACGAGTTGCTGCTGGTGCTGGTGCTGCAACTCATGTGCAATTGCAGCTCATGCATCTTTCTTCTCCCTTGCTTTAATGCTAATGCATCGCAGTATATCTTTCTTAATCTAGTCTCTACTAATTCTCCCCATGTACGTTTCCCCTTGAGACGATTCTCATCAGATTTTCTCGCGAACCACGCCTCAGATGAAAAGTACACTTTAAGTGAAAACAGCATGAGATGAAGAGTGTGCAAACATGCGTCTTAATAGATATATCGTTATAAACTTTCTGAAGGATCTTTATTTGTTGATATTATTTTATCCTGGTAGATTTTCACATTTACTCTATTTTTTTATTGTGTTTTTTTGTGAAAATAAAGAAATAAAAAGGTACTATTATGGTTGAGCTTTATTCTTCGATGGTAATAGTGATAATTATTGATTGAAATTCTCATGGTATTAAGTTTTTGATGCATGAGAATAATTCCCAGCTCTTTAATTAGAGATTATTGATATTTTTATCTAACATCGTTCTATGTAAATGTCAACATTCATTCAAATGAGGTATTTTAGACTGGAATGCAAAATAATTTCAAGTATGGGAAGTTAATAATAATAATAGTGATTGAAGTATTCGAACTTTAAATTCTTTGAATTTTCTGGTAAAGAAGCATTTGTGGGAAAATAAAACATGTCAGGTTTATTGATATTTAAATAGATTTTCTTTAAACAGAGACTAAATTTATTCACTCAACTACTTGATGATAATTATAGTGAATTTTTCTCTTTTATTTTTTATGTACAAAATTATGGAGTTTTTACGTGACAGCTAAAGAGTTTTGTTAAGTTAAATAAATTTAAACAATTTTTTATCGTAAATAAAATTTTAAATGGCTAATAAAAGGTCGAGTAGGATGTTATGTGTTTAGAAAAGCAATGTATGGTATCATTCTAGAGTTAAAAAAACCTAAATGTTTTTTTTTTCTTTAAATTATGTGAAGAATCAATAACTTTAATTATTATTGCATTTAATTAATCCGATGTAATTGAATGAATAAAAATTTATTAACATGTTTGTTAAAATTATAAGAATTATCACCATTGTTTATAACTCATATTAAAAAAAAAATTTAATTAACATGGTGATTTAATGTAATTGCAAATTTCAATTTATGTTGAATATTATTGCCCCAATACATCCAATTTATCACTAGAAAATTTTACAAGTACATTCATTATTCTCGTGTAAATGGAAAAAATTCTTTGAACCAAAAATAAAAATAAAAAAAAAAAAAGGATAAAATGAATGAAATTCAGTGACATACTTTTTTGAAAGTCAAATATTTTATGTTTGGCTAACAAATAATTCATTAGCAAACATCCTTTTTTTTCATTACTTTAATAAATTCACAGAATTCATACATTATTTATAATAAAAAATAACTTTTCCACATTAGCGATGAAACCATACATTATTATTGTTAAAAAACGAAAATTGCTTAAGTTTAAATGATACTTTAAATCATGACAAAGTTTAATATAAAATAGACAAATAATGTTCTTTAGTGGAAATCAATTTTCTTTCAAATGATTCTGAAACCTCAAAAGAAAATGGTTGAAGAAAACCGCTGATTCTCGAAACACATAACATATCGTGACATAATGTGAAGCTTTAGGTTTTGTGGTATTCTCTCACCAATAGTTACGACGCTTCCAAGTAGTCTACGGATAATGGTTGGCGCAACCATAGAATGTTATTCAAGCAATACTCGGAAACATGAGCCGTTTACAATGAGAGCACATCGTTATTGCATTCGAGCATCAGTAGAAGTAGAAGTGCATGCTTTGCGAGTTTTATCTCCAGGGTGGTACTCATGTATGATCAGACTTTCTCGTATGTGTCGCACATTGGTAAACTTTCACCGTGGAAGCTTCCTATGAGCCCTCTCGAAAATATCGACCCTGTTTATTATATCCCATGATATGATACACATGGAAACCAGTCTTGGTTTCAAAAGGCCGAAAGTCGACCGCAACCATGGATAAAAAAAAATACGTCGCCTCATTTTCTCAAGACCCTCTTCGTGTTTCTCGGCCACGAACGGGTTTCTTCTCGCGTACCATCTTCTCATTCTTTCCAGTCACTATCTATATACATCCACCACGTTGTATATAACATACAGTCATGGCCAAAATTATCTTCAAAAGTCAATGCTTAAGTGTCCAAAATTGTTAAACATAACAATTTTATGTTAAAATTTTTAAGTGGTCCCTTACGGGGTTGGAATTATTTTTTTAGAAAAACAAGAATTTAACGATAAGGAATAATTTTTTTAAACACTTTTTAGAGTAGAAAAAAAAAACAACTCTCTTGGCACTAAAAACACGATTTGGAGTAAATTATGAATTTTTTTTTTTTTTTAGTTTCAAAGGTTCAAGTTAGTTTGACTCGAAATTTTTGTCAAGGATATGGGTATTTTTTAAATAGTTTTTCACATAGTTTCCACTTATTGGAAAAGTAATAAATTGAGTTTTGTTTTTTTTAATCAATATGAAATAGTTTTTCAAAACAATAGAAAAATATTTATCACATTTTTTTCGGAGTGAAAATAATTTATCAACTTGAAAGATATAATTTTTAGAGCGAGTAAAATATTTATTTGCTCTAAAAGAATTTTACTGCACTGAATTTAAATTCTGTTGAATTTTTTAAAGAAATGTTGTTCATGTAATAGTTTTCTACAAAGTTTGAAACTGCCAAAAGTATCATCTCTGAAATAAAAATAATTTCAATTTAAATATTATACCATGTTGGAAATAAATTTTCAAATAGGAGTTTCATGTCAAAACGAATAAATATAAACAATAACTGAAATAAACGAAATTTAGTAGTGAAAGAAATATTTAAAATAATTGTTTATCAATATCAATCGACAGTATTCATTCTCGATTTATTGAGAAAACATCACAATATCATTTATAACCAATCATGACAGCAGTATTATATATATATATATAAACATCAACGATATTTAATATCACACAGTCAAAACTTTTTGAAAGGCCTATTTTCTATATAACAAGAATTGATAACCTACAGACATATTTCGTTCATTTTATGGCCTTTACGTTTACGTGAAAGGTCGTGGCCATTGAGACATAGCAGGATAAGGATACTATTAAATTTAAATTTGTAGTCAATTTATTTAAATTTACTTTAAACAAAAAAACATTAGTATAAAAATGAAGTAATAGAAATAAAATTCATGAACTCTGTTCAACTCTTTACAAGATAATAACACCAAAGTTTCCACATCTTCCTGAATTATAATAATATTAAAAACTTTAAAAAGTATGTAAAAAATTCGACCAACAGGATGTGTTGTTTTGTATGTAGTTCGATGTTGCTTAGGATCTAGGGAAGGATTTTTATTTTCCCATCTTCTCCATCATGTCTGTATTTAGTTATCTACACTCGGCTCAGTAATATCATTTATATCCTCTTTAATTTATCTTAACAATAAATTCATTTGAACTGCATTTTGCAATGTAGTCTTTCATCTTGAAAACTGCGAGTACTGTAACCACGGCTTCCCACGTACTTTTCCGCCTTCGGCGTTTGTGTATTCCCGACAAGGCTGTTCGCCTCGACGTGTCGCAAACTCCATCCTTAAGCCGTAGAACTCGAGACACCTGTTTCTATATTTTTATCATTCCATCTCTTTTACTCTTATTTATTTATTTTAACACACTCCTATTGCTAACTGCTAGCTAGTACCTGATACATACAACTTGTATTTCCATTCTCGTGTCTATACAAACTATTTTTTCTGATACAATAGTCATTAAATTATTCCTCATTACTTCGGCTCTCTTTCATTATCATTGAATTCATTGCCGCAATCACGAAATAAACGAGTGTTTTAAATGTTCTATTTAAATATTTACCTTTTTTTTTCTCTCTATCGATGATCATTTTATCTAACTGTAGTTTTATGATATATTTTTCTTGTTTTGATCACCATTTATTTGTCATACAACAAGTATTCGATAAGTTTAAATTTTTATTTGATGATGTAATAATTATTTAATTTTGGAGAAAAGAATTTTATTTATTTCTTTTTGTCCTTTTTTGAAAGAATGGAATAATTATGTTAATTATTTTTGGAATATACTATTAGAGGTAGCTTTTAGATAAGCATCTTGTTGGAAGGGTTCATTTTTGAGTTTACTAATAACAAATATAGGGTAAGGTCATAGAAGATGTATCCAAACAAATAATTCACTTTCCAAAAAAAGGTCTTTTGTTTTAAATGTAGATGTAAACTGATAAAATAAAAAATTTAATCGATTTTTTTTCCAATAATAGCTTTTTTAACTGGCAGCTGGTTACTACCGTATATTTATAGAATATTTTTTTCAGATATTTATCATGTAACAACACCAACAACTGGAAAGCTTCTTTCTCATTTATTTTTCGAGTTAATAAAAAAATTGTATAATTAGTCAATATGCTAGTACGTTATCTAGCTATTTAATTCAGAGGAAAGATTCAAATAAATTACTTGCTTGACTTAGTTGATATGATTCATTATTAGATCAGAATTTTTTTTTCTCACAGTGATTTTCATATAACCATGTTATGATTGATGTATTATTTATGATAATAGTCTGTGAGCCTCAATAATTAATTTAATGATCAATGTAACTGTAAACGCTTAAACAAGCTTGAAATAGACAAAATATTCTCATTTATTTTTCCATTAGACACATCATCTGAACAAATTTTTATTTTACATAAATTCAAATATATTCTATTACTCTAGTATTTTTCCTAGAAAATTGGAACATTAATAGAATAATATTTATGTTTATCTCCAGCCAGTATATAACTGTCTTATTAAATCAATGAATTTTTTAAACAGTGAATACATTCATGATGATGATGATGATGATTGGATGATAAATAATAAAATGCTACGTAGGTATTTTATCGGAAAAAAAGAATTTCCCCAAACTAGGAAACAAGTACATAAAAGATACTCGTGAAAATTTATAGAATGGAATTTTTATGGTCAGATCTGTGGACCGTGTATAGTGAGGTAAAGAAGCACGATGGTGAAGAAAGCAAACTGGCAACATTGCCTCCTCGGGGCCAGCCGGAACGCTTGTTTTTGTGCCTTTCAAGGCCTCACCCTCCAAGCGAGGGGGGAATGTTAGGGTCGACTGCAAGAGTATGTAAGAGGGGGGTAACAATCGGAATATAGGGTCCCTGCCTCGACCTAATTGTGTCACGTTACACCTTTTTCTCAAGCCTTTGTCATGCCTCACGTTCTTGAGATATATATTTGAAATAGTTTTTCTCTTCCCGTTAAATATTTCGCCCTAATTTTTGTCTCACATTTTCAGTCATTGTCACATTGTTTATCCTTTTACATACTCCATCATCATCTTCAGATCGGCGTTATTGTGATTCAAGTACTCCTACGATGTATTTTATTTTCTTTTTTTTTTGTTCTGTATATGAAAAATATATTTTACTTAGTAATTATACTCTTAATCTGAGAGAGATTGCATGTTACTGAAGCTGTAATGAGCCGCTTATAATCCTTTATCGTTTTTTGATCGTGCATATCACGTTAACGATCGTTCTAGAAAACTTTAACCTCCCTTATTCTCCTATTAATCGTGCTAAAATGAAGCTAATATACGCCTATTTTGTCTAGATTAAATTCATCTCCTTTTACTTTGAACGATAAACCGTTCACTTGAAAATTTTAACTATTATTTCATAAACAGCTTTTTTTTCAACCACAAGTTTCATCGTTTCATTTACCTCAGTACAATTATTAACAATGATTTTCCTTCATAATAAAAATAACCCTTTTTTGTGAGATTACAATTTATTTAATTGTCTTAATAACATAATTATTATTCAAATCATTGCTTTAATAGTTGAATATTTTTTAGTGTCTCCATTTGGTGTATAAAATTCATTATGATTAAGTAAATATATTTCCCTTTGTCATTATTATCATACATACTCAAATATGAAATTTGAATATTATGAATCATGGATATTACAATAATAATGATGATAATAATAATAACGATAAAAAGCGAGAGAGAATTCAAGCACACAATTCGGAAATATAATTTGAGACCCTGAAATGAGTAATACATGTCTTGCAAGAGGATATAATAACTAAAAGGGAAAGGCTTATGAAATAAAATACAAAAGAAAATATGTAATAAGATAAGGTGTCAGGTGATAATTTCAGTCTTTTATCTTTCAATTTTTCACTCATTTGCCACACAATTTTACGGAATAATATCATAATAAATTCTATAAATATAACACCAAAAACAACCTCATTATGATCATTATTATTCAAACTTAATGTAATTATATATATTTCATTTAATGACAATAATCAAAATACCAGAATAATGATGAATAAAACTTCCATAATACAAGATAGTTGATTTCACAGAAATTCCATTTCATTCATATTAATAATAATAACGATACCATTAATAACAGTAGTAATAATAATACAAGTATGAAATGATAATACCCAATAAATAATATTGAGAAATGTATTTATCCATCAATCCATCCAGTAGTCTAAGCATTGCACTGCTTTTATATGTATCGAATAAATGAGGAAGTGAAATATTTTGAATAAATAATTGAATGATAATCAAGAGAATAACAAGATAAGAGAAACAAATCGAATATGCAGAAAATTTACAATTTGTACTGAGTGATAGTCTCTCTTGCTTTTCATATTAGCCATCGTTCCATTTTGGTCGAGGGTACGTTTTAGTACCGAGGGCTTGACTTGGCAACGCCAGAGAGTTCTAGATATGGCAACAGTGTTTGGGACTATTATGTAACATCCGGCAACGTTGTCGGGGTTAGAGGGGAATAGAACCCACGAGGGTTAAGCAGCATAAGAGGGGAACGCGAGAGATGGAGAAGGGCTAGTCCATGAAGGCAAGAGGCATTGCGAGGGCTGATGGTATATCCTGATGTTGGTGGGGTGAAGCACGAGTTAGAATATAGGGGAGAATACCTCGGTATCCCTACCGACTCTGCGTCACGAACTATTGCAACCCCTTTTGCCATTATTCTTCGCAATAAGAGGAACCATCGGTCTCTGCTTTCTCTCTCGTCCATTCTAACTTTAAGCTGGAATTTCCAGAAAATTGGAATCCTAAAATATCTCTCTTTATTGAGTGTAAATTTTGACTGTTTAATTATAATGAAATCGTTTATTGTTTTGGTTTATTTTCAATGTAAATATTAGAAGTAGTAAATAAACGTCATTGTTTTTTTTTTTTGCTTCACTGTTGATGAGACTGAGAAAGAATGAAGAAAGTTTCTCATCTAAGGAAAAAATATTAGAGCTTGAATGATTCGATATATTGATTTTATTGGTGAAATGAAATGCCAGAAGAAGATAGCCATTTTTAAACCTGGAAAATATTCAATCAATGAAGGAGATTAATGTATTAATAGCTTCTTTAATGGATATTTTATTAATTTATTCAGATTTTAATTAAACTATATTTTTAATGCAAAGTGCATTTTAAGATTAATCAGTGTTATTAATTTTTTATAGAAAACAAAATCTAATATACTCGAACTATTATTATTGTTTAAAAGCATATTAATTCAATCATTATAAACATTGAAAAAGCCTTGGCTTAATAAATTATATTATAATTCAATCTTTTTTGTTTATTATTAGAAAAAACTGAAGATAAAATTTTACTGAATTTCTAGGGCAATGTTTTTTCCGTCATTAAAGTGAAGAAAAAAAAGTAGTCTCTTTGTCTTTTTTTGCGAGAATTTAAGGTTAATTGCACGTGTGAAGTAGTAATATAAAAAGTAACTTTGCCTTTTGATCTTTTGTTGAATTTTTTTTTTTTCCTGTAAAAAATTGACGAGAGTAGAGCTGGTGCAGGAGTTGAATAAAATATGCAGTATCTATTGCAGTGCATGAGCAGTGAGTAGTTCGAAAAATAGGGGAAAAAATTTAAAAAATCCTCAGGCAATGAGTGTGTGAGGATAGAGTTATCAGAAACGTACAATAGTAATGTAGACGAGGGTTGAAAATAAATTGAAAAAGGTGGAGGTATATACTTTGGTGACACTGTGCAGTGTAGAATTTAGAATATAAGATCTGGTTTCTCCTAGTATAGTATAGACACTGTAATGAGATTTCACAACTCCCCCTACTCTTTTGACACTTGTGTTGTTATATTACGTCACTA
This sequence comes from Chelonus formosanus, assembly GCA_028641665.1. Lineage (NCBI taxonomy): Eukaryota > Metazoa > Arthropoda > Insecta > Hymenoptera > Braconidae > Chelonus > Chelonus formosanus. The sequence continues at coordinate 21,247,284 of CM054004.1, forward strand.
TTATTCTCTTTATTCAAGCAATGGTTTGTTTTAGACATCACGTTGCCGCGTCACATTGTAAAGACGCAGCGTGAGATTTTCCAATAAACGCGGGAAAAAAGACCTGACATTTACACACTAGTTGAGACTATTCTACTCATTTTTATTATTATTATTCTGATTACGCTTACGTCACTTTATACTAGAAAGAATATACTTTATTATATATATTTTAAAAAAATACTTTAAAATTATTCTTTCAAAGATAAAATTAAATTCCATCGTTTAAAGTTACTGTAAAAAAAGAATGAAATTTTTTTTTTTTTTTATAATTAATAGAAATGAGGTAAAAGATTTATATTATTCACTGATAATTAATAAATTAGTAGATTTATCTAATCCTCTTCAAATCATTTAAACAGTTTAACATGTGTGCTGTATAGAAGTTTAGCTACTGATCATCAAAAGATTGGCTGAAGGACGCCCACGTGTGCTTGGCAATTACCTTCAGGCAAAAAAGGAAACGGTCGTTCGTCGACTCTAAATGATCTCACTCTAAATAATATTTATGAGAATATTTTCTATAGTATAGTGTGTCCATTAGACATTATAAATTACGATACGACTGAACATACAACGACTAACGAGAACTATAGTAGATTTATAGAATAGAATCAAAAGAAAAAAAAAAAATAGAGAGAAGAAAAAAAAACAGTTTAATCCTGTTGCTTTTCAGTTATTATTTTTTTTTTTTAATCTTTTCTTAACATTTACGATGCTGTTAAATTATTCTCTTTCACCATTCATATGTACAAATGTGTTTAGCTTGCAAAAAGTCACGTTCTAGTTTCCTGTTTGTCTCTCGTTGTCTTGAGAAACATCGTACCTTTTCTCATATAGTTAAGTTCAGTGACATCATCACACAGAGAGAAGAAACGAGAGAAGCCTTGAGGCTCTTTGCAACATATTCATGAATATACGTCGTTCTTGAATACTCTCGAGGTAACGAATGTCGTGAGTGTATCGATAGAAAGAACACTGAAGAGTCTAGAGTCTGACATATATTATATATTGAAAATAAATATATTAAATGTAAATATAAGTGCAAGAGGACACAGTTTAATATATTATGTATATCTGAAATGTAACATTTACGTTTAAAAAACGTTTACATCTGACTTGGAGGGTCCAAAATTTTGTTCAATACGGAAGAAGAAAAAACGTTCGATATTGTCGTATTTACTTTAACTGCTCGGATAAATATTCATGATTTTTCTTTCCCTATTTTTATCTCTTTTTAACCTTTGTGACACTCATGATCGCTTTCATTCTGATACTTGTACATCTCGTATTTTACTTTTTTACTCTTCAACCGTCTCTCATGCAGGCGTAGATCTTGCTCCCTACTGTCAAGTGACTTTGAAACGTTAAACGTGTCTCGCACATTCTGAGGGAGAAAAAAAAGAGCAGTCATTTGTGGTAATTTTTCCACCTGTGCGACGACCATGAATTTTACGTTATTTTTATATTTTTCCTGGTTTTATTTTATTTTGCCTTTTCTCCGCTTAAATAACTGTGAATAAAATACATATCAGTTATATTTATTGTCGAGGGTTAATGAGAGATGGTAATGTTATAAATTACAGCTTTTATTTGGGGTTTAAGATAGCAGATATAATAATGTTTTGGAATTAAATATTTCGTAGCTGGTGATCTGACAGTAAAGCTTTATGATTAATTATTAAATAATTTTTAATTTAATTCTGGCAAAGGTGAGCTGACATGAGAAATTAATAATTTACTGCAAAATGTATTGAAATTATGACAGTCAATGAATAAATTGAATTTAAATGATAATATTGTGAATGTAATCATTGTTAAAATTGAAGAGTAATAATAATTAAAATTATTGTTATGAAAATATTTACTCCAAAAAGGTGATTTGAATTTTTTAAATTAATAACTTGAAATATATGTGATTTTGATGAAATCAAATAGAATTTATTTTTAATGATTAAAACTGGAATCTGTTATTGGCATATTTGAGAGGCCTGTCGCATCTTTACCATTCTCACTCCATACTATACGTCCAGGCGAAACGTTGTTGTCGTTGTTCACCGCGAACGTGCGCCACTACCAGCTGACCGTGACACGCTTTAGCCTCGGATATTTGTGTATATATCTATATAGTATTCACATCTCTGAAGACGAGAGTGCGATCAATGCCCGCAAATGCATAAAAAGAATTTCTCTTTATCTTTCTCTTCAATTTCATTATTAAATTCAAATTCTTTTATATATTTTCTCCATTTTTTGATAATATATATTTCTCTCTTTTCAACGTTATTTTATAAAATTGTTTCACAGAGAAAAAATACTAGAAGGGGAAAAATTTTATAAAGGTATTTGATGATGAATGCAGTAAAATTGCGCAAAATCAAATCGAATTTCGTATTCACCGTGAAATCGCGTGACTAAAGAATTAATTTACACATTTTTTATATACATTCAAAACAAGGTCATTGATCCAAGTGTCTAGTGTGGTGTAATACATCACCAACACGTAATTAACAGCTTATCATTAATTAATATTTGTTATTAATCAGTGTTGTATCATTTATCACAATCATCATTTATGCGAAAAAATTCATACTCATTTCATTAAAAAATGACTCAAATTCTATTCGTCATTGACTTTTTATTCAAACACTGATATCATATCCAAAAAAAAAAAAAATTGCGTTATCCTAGAGTGTAAAGTTCAGAAGAGCATGTCATGAGGTTGTATTTCTATCCATTAAATATATATATTTGGTTACAAAATTTGTTAACTACAGTGATTTTCTCTTTTAAGGTTTTTATATTGCAATAATTTGCCATGCTTTCGTTGAGTAATAATCGTTTAGTGATGTAATTATGCCGCCCATCTTTTTTTTTCGAATTTTTTCATATTTAACGATGTTAATAACTTGAAGAAAGAAAAGGAATATTTTTTATTTCTTAAAAAAAAAAGAATTATTAATAAAAATGTTGAATAAACAATTTATTTTTTTCTAGTCAAACAACTCAATATTGAATTTCACAAACAACTAAAAAAATACTTGAAAAATTACCAGCATCTCGTTATTGAATGATCTGTCAGTGTATATTTGATATCACTCACTGGAAAATTTTAGTGAGGGTATTATCATACAAAAGTTAAATGCCAATTGTCATTCATACGTGCAAATTATTATCAAATATGGAATTGTGATGTTTATTTAAATGTACGAATTTTTTTTTCACTGTTTGCGTCAGTATATTATTACCATAGCGTTAAATAAATAATTTATTCTTTAAATAGAAGAATGAAAAAAAAATTGATATCCATATTTACTATTCAGAATATCTCATCGTCGTTCTATAAATGGGCGGATGTTCAATAAGCAATTGGAATCTATTACAAATCGTGAATGTTTGCAAATTGAGTTTCATTTATGTGTATATATGTATATAGAATATGAAACAGCACAAAGTCTATAAGCAATGAGGCC